>BSBN01000759.1:1343750-2687500 GCA_027924645.1 Cunninghamia lanceolata
TTTCCATAGCCATAGTTTATGTCAAATGATCTAACCATGTGAATATTTTTATGTGTGTCAATTGTGGTGCATATAGTACCATATGATGTGTTACCAATTAACAACCTTGACTTGTACTAGATATCTATGTAAGCTTGGGCTAACCCAAGTTACCTCTTTGTTACCTCCATGCAAAATAGACACCCCATTCTACTCTAGTTGGCTTTCCACTTGTCTCCTACACATTTGGTAACTACTCAATCCAAAGAATTAGTATTAAGTCCTTAATTTGATTTCCCTTGGCTAGTAATAATTATTAACCATGGTTTAAAACATGATTTAGTTTTTAAGAATTCATGTAAATCATCTAAGCCAAACACACATGCCTTAGATTAATTTAACAATGTTTAAGGCCATCCAAATTATTTATATTCATCTTTCTTTATTTGTTTAATACCTCAAACTATACTTTACTAAGTAACCGAGGATTCATTACAACATTACACATTAATGGTATCAACCAATAGAATAATCTAAGGTTCCCAATTGTGATCTCAAATCCTAAGTTGGTGGTAATACGATATTATAATGCATTTGCATAATTCAACAACACTACAGATTTTTTATAATTATGACCATGTTGATATTGCACTAACTTTTATTAGGTGATATTGTTTTACTACCTTCTTGTGCCCTACCAAAAAAATAATTACTTTTATTATTGTGAGCACATCATAAATCTAAATGCTACTACTCCAAACACTAAAACATTGGAGAGTGTACATATTCCACACCTACATGGGCCCTAATAAACCAATGAGAACAATAACTAGTACTAGCAAGGGTACCAAAACACAAAAAGCACATCCAAATCAAACAAACCCATGCTAAAGCCACAATATTAATTTGTAAAGTAGAATTTAAAAAAATACACAAGAGTATCTTTGGGCAAAACCCTTGAGTAAAGATAATGCCACACACCTTGACAAAGATAAATTGGTTGAGAAACATCACCCTTAGAGTATCATTATGCTTAGCAAACATAGATCACACCTTCACACATGAACCCACACATCTAATACCATGTTATAAAAACACATAACATACATTCATAAGACCCACATTGTCGAAGGATACGATACAAGATAGAATACATATAAGCAATCTAAAATAGGTACATTGGGTACCCTTTAACTTCATTTCAATCAACTCAAAACTTGATGATTACATTGTATAACAACCTCTTTGATATAGTGTCACTTGACCAATGGCCTATGAGGTACAACACGTGTGGGATAAATCCATACACTTGATATGAACCCATTACATTATTACAACCTCATGTGATATGGGTGGGATAAACCCACACAATGCAACATTAGCATTCCAACATATCCCATCTTAATCCATACATCCTTTGTTAGAATATTTTCTTCTTCTCCAAGATCAATCAAAATATCACAAACTAACCTTAACCTTTGATTATAACATCAATGAGCAATTCTTGATCATAATTAGTTCATCATGTTGTGTGCAATTATTTTGGTTTTCCCTCTATTGTTCCAATCTATTTTGTCCTATTTTTAGCAATGGTAGAATCCTTGGATCTTCAAAGGAACACGAATCTCAAACAACCCATCTATTTCTTGTGTGGTTTTCTCTTAGATCTTGTTTCACTTGAGATCTAACTCTTTTATGTGGTGAATCTCTCCCTAGAATTCTCTTTCTTTGATTGTGTCTTGTTGCAAAATATTATTCTACAAGGGAGCACTTAGATAGTCTACAATATTCTTAGGTTCCTACTGAACCTTTCATTTAGGAATCTCATTGAATTTCAAAGGTTGGGTTGTAGTCCTACTCCATTGTAATATTGACATGCAAGTCAACTTTTGTGTGATACTCTATCTTCTAGTTTCCACATGAACATGATGTTGAATTCAATCTATCTCTTGGTAAAACTTAAAAAATTCCAACACCTTTTTGCAACTTGTCCCTTTGGAGAATATTTTCACATAATTTGGAGATATCTTCAATTTGATGGTCCACACCACAATGTCCACAACAAGGAAACTTTAGATAATTTATTTTCATATGATTAGGCTCTCCACACTTAAAATAACCACATTAAGGTTTACCTCTATTACCTCATCCATATAGTAAACTTCCACATCCTAATTGCCTACATCCTCCATAATTTTGGTTACGTCCACCATATAAGTTTGTTAAGTATTACCAACAAAAGTTGGAGCTTTACTGGTATACTTTTGTACATTATAGTTATATGCTCAGTCTAGCCCTACCCGCATACTTCAATTCCCAACCGGTATTTGTCATCTAGGTCAAGTTGATATGCTTTATGCATTTAATTGATAACCTAACAATCCATGGTATCATGTGTTAGACTATCACACATCTTGAACCATATTGAAACCTTACTTAATTTTTTCTTTTGAAGTAATGAGCATTGCTTAGTATCATGGTTGGCTAACAAAGCTCACAAACAATTCCTAAAGCCTTTACATTCTTTCTTGGGTAGTTAAATTATTTGTGTCATTTCCCCTAAAAGTTAACACATCAAAGTCTAGACTAACTCTAAGTGGTACTCTAATGGACAACTATTGGAGTTGTATCACCATTTTTTTAATATGTACCTCTAAATATAGACTAACCTATGTATAAAAACTTGAGCAACCACTTCCATGTACAATGATACCTCTAGAGCCTCATGATGATTAGTATAATTCCTTTGTGACAATAATCTTATATATGATATCTTGATTTTAATGATAAATTATAAATGTGATCCAAATATTAATGTTTTATTTTTCGTATACAACTTTTTAAAATATTTTTACATTTTATTTATTTTGTAATAACCACCAATTAACATATTGAAAATATTAAGGCATTAAGGAAGACTATAAGAAATGGCAAATTTTACATCATAACCACAAATTTAATATCTAGACACTTGTTAATATTTTATATTATAAAATGTAAAAGATTTAAATATTTTATTAGTTAGATATTTTTGTTATAATTTTTAATTATCATTCACTTAAAAAAAACTTCTTAATATTTTATGTTATAAAAGGTGAGAGCTTTAAATATTTTATTACTTAGATATTTTTATTAATAATTTTTAATTATTGTTCACCTTCACATGTTTATCACGATTAATAAACACATCCATTTTCAAACCATCTTAATACCAAAGAAAAAAAGAATGTTAATATAAGGCTTTTATTCCAAAGTCTACTTTAAAAATTGAAAAAAAATTATATGAAATGACTTATTACTATTCTTAACACACATATTTAAATAATTATATTCCAAAGTTTACTTGGTAAATAACAAAATTGTTAAGTGTATGGAATGACTTATTATGATTGTTGCTATTGGTCTTGTGTCATGTTGAACTTTTACCTCTCCTCTATGAGAGATGTTTCATGCTTAATATTATTGTTTATGAATTCTAAAGGCAAGTTCATGGTAATGATCAATGTTCACTAAAGAAAAAAGTAGAATCTCCTTGTTTTTTATAAATAAACTTTATAGTAAGGATTTATGCAGTAAAGTTTTTAATAAACAAACTTTACGTTTCTAGGGGTTCTAAACATGAACTTGTTAAAAAAGTTCAATCTTGAAAATTTTAATATTAATTATAAAAAATAAAAATCTAATAAGCACAAAACTTGAAACTCTCAAATAATTCCCTTTGAAATTATTGTTCACCTTCAAACCATGTTAATGCCAAAGAAGAAAAGAATGTTAATATAAGGCTTTTATTCCAAAGTCTACTTTAAAAATTGAAAAAAATATTCCATGAAATGACTTATTACTATTCTTAACACACTAATTTAAAGAATTGTATTCCAAAGTTTACTTGGTAAATAACAAAATTGGTAAGTGTATGGAATGACTTATTATGATTGTTGTTATTGGTCTCATGTCATGTTGAAATTTTACCTATCCTCTATGGGAGATGTTTCGTGATTAATGTTATTGTTTATGAATTCTAAAGGCAAGTTCATGGTGGTGATCGATGTTCACTAAAGAAAAAAGTAGAATCTCGTTGTTTTTTTAAAAATAAACTTTATAGTAAGGATTTAGGCAGTAAAGTTTTTAATAAACAAACTTTACATTTCTAGGGGTTCTAAACTTGAACTTGTTAAAAAAGTTCAATTTTTTTTAATATTAATTATAAAAAAATAAAAATCTAACAAACACAAAACTTGAAACTCTCAAATAATTCCCTTTTAAAATTAATAAATATTAAATGAGAAACAAAGATTTTAATAAACACAACGTTGGAACCCTTAATGTGAAATCATCTATGGTGGTGAAAGTTTGTCTATGGGTAATCATGCTTATGTCAAAGGCATTTGTTGAGAAGAGAAAAGGAAAGTCCCTTTTCATGGCCTCTCTATTACAAGTGCTACAATTTTATGAGAGTAAGTAAAATCTAATGAGAGTAAGTAAAATCTAAGCTTCAATGAAAAGTGAAACTAGAATTTTATTAGAGTAAGTAAAATCTAATATGCAATGAAAAGTGAAACTGATTCCCTCTAGCACTTCAAGAATTACAAGTGCTACAATTTTATGAGTAAGTAAAATCTAAGATGCAATGAAAAGTGAAACTTATTCCCTCTAGCACTTCAAGAATTACAAGTGCTCAATTTTATGAGAGTAAGTGAAATCTGAGACGCTGATTCCCTTTAGCACTTCAAGAATTACAAGTGCCACAATTTTATGAGAGTAAGTAGAATCTAAGATGCAATGAAAAGTGAAACTAATTCCCTCTAGCACTTCAAGAATTACAAGTGCTACAATTTTATAAGAGTAAGTAAAATTTAAGATGCAATGAAAAGTGAAACTATTCCCTCTTAACACTTCAAAAAGTCCCAATGTCACATGGTAAGGGCTCAATTTTCTAGTGTCACATGGTAAGGGCTCAATGGTTGTTAATTTCTCAAAAATACTAAAATCTTCTCTAGATTGTAGATATTATTTCTTCATCATTCGTTTAGGGATGGTTGGTTTTGCAAGTGACCAAACTTGGGGACTTCCCCAACAAAAGTTTGATAGATGAAGTGAAAGTACGTTTTATAGTTGTTGCCATGTGGCAATGATAGGTGTTAAATTTAACGATCTTAAGGGTTAAATTTAACGTGCAAGGTGATCGCTCATGCCCGTCAAGTAAGTTTTTATGATTGGTTATCACTACCTAGAGCATTGCCTTTCAAATGTCAAATACACTTTAACATTTTTATTTTTTTTAAAAAGCCACACCAAAAAGCTGAACATATTATTTAGTTTGATGCAATCTTGGAATATATTTTGCTGTATTGTAGAGTTAAAAAACAGCAGAATACGATGATACGGCCATAAAATTGAATGCTCGTGGAGAAATAGCGACTAATAGGAAACCGCAGTGCCACGTGGTAAAAGGACTGACGAGGGAGCTATAAGATACGTGTAATGAAAAAAGAGACCCCACAACAAAAAAAAAATGCATTTTGAGAAGGGTGCACACGCCTCTTGTATACTAAAAAATAAAATAATTTGGCAGAAGTTTCAAAAACATTATTAAGCAGTTGAATAACACTAGGAGGATTTCCACAAGTTGTGTGTAGATTCCACACTTTAATGCACAAGATGCCAACGTTGATGCAACTTGGGGCGAGGGATAAGTCGACAACCACACAACATTTAACCACTCTAGAATAATCATAGATCGTTTACGGAGCGAATGAAGAGATCAGATCGGATATGGTAGCCTGCAAAGATCGGATTCTGGGAAGCAAATAAAAATAAAAAATAATAATACATATGCATGAAGGTGACCGGGCGTGAAGTCGAGCCGCATTTGGAAAGGTTCATGTTTGTGAAATCCGACATGGTTAGCACCCACCACAGCAGTCACTTTCGGGGTTAAAAGGAAACCGCACCCCGGTCTCCACTAAGGTAAGAATTAAAAAAATTAGAGTCCCTCCACGTGGGCGCATACGTGTATGGCCCCACAAAGCAGCCGGTGCGGACAAGTAACACGTATTAGGGCCTTAAAAAACATTTCCACGAGGTCTGCGTGGGGTCGGGGGTGTGACGTCATGGAACCCAAGTCGGCGAAGGACACAAGTGTGGGCCCATCCACTAAGAGCCCGACGCGACGGAGCTTTCACGGCGGCTCGCCGTCAAAGTCGTCAAGAAAAGAAAGAGACGCGTGCGTTGACGCCGGCGGTGAAGGGAAGATTCGGGAAAACTTCTTTTGCGTATAGCTATTGTGTTATTATTCTTCTGCGCCTTTTTTGACGGGTTTAGGTCGGTCGAATTTTGTGACTTGTAGCGCAAGCCCGGGGTGGCCTACGGGCCCATGGGCCTCGGAATCTCCGGATAAGCACAATAATAATGCACTTGTTCTCTATTCCTTGCACCATTCTTTCTTGCTCCTTTACCTTGGACGGAAATGGGGCATTATTCTAAAAAAACGGCTCTTCTCCGTCTGGTCTTACGTATCCCCCACGGTTCTATGAAGGACGGGGCATTTTCTATGGAGGGGCATTCGGAGAAGGTTACTTTACGGAGGACCTTTTGACCCTCAGACTTTATTAGTGTAAAGCAACCGCGGGCGTTTCCTTTTTTTTTTTTCTAATATAAAAAAAAGGGAAGAAAGGAGGCTACGCCGTTGTGTTGGGTTATAAAACATTTGGTCCAAGAGGGTTTTATGTTTTTTCTAAGGAGAGGTTGTTCGTGGTAAACCAAACTTGAAGGGTTGAAATCCAGAGATTTGCGCCGTCGGAAAAGAGAAGAACTGAATTTGCAGACGCCTGGCTGCTTCTGCTTTTAGAGGTAATGCATTGGCACAGATTGTAATTAGTTTGGTCAATAACTAAAAAGTCAAATGAGTTTTAATGGTTCTCTGTGATTTCTTCAGAGCGCCTTTTGTGGATTGCTTCTACAGAAAGCCGTTTTGTTTAAGGGGTTTTAATCAGGTAATGCAGAGAAACTAAACTTCACCATTTGATTTCATGGCCGCCTCTTTGATTGATTTCCCAATGTCATTTTTCTGAGTCGGTGTTTATTTGCAGGGGTAGAACTGGCTATCGAAAGTCACAACAAATTTAGTCTTCTCAAGACTAGAAGAAAGAAGGTCATGGTATGCCTCTGTAAAAGCCCTGCTTTTAGAGCCTTATTTTTGGATTTTCAAGCCTGTGGTTTTGACTTTTGTTTTCTGAGCAGGTCGGACCGATGTTGACCCTGTGCAATGAACATATAGGGCCGCCATGGTTAAGGCCCCTGCTGGAGACAAGCTTTTTTGTGCCCTGCAAAGTTCATGGCGATTCCAGTAAAAGCGAGTGTAATATGTACTGTCTGGATTGTATGGGCCGCGCATTGTGTTCTTATTGTCTCAACCGCCATAAAGACCATTACATTGTTCAGGTTTGTGAAAATTTCAGCGGCTTCTATGGCTTTGTTTGTGTTCTTATTATCTCAGCCGCCATAAAGATCATTACATTGTTCAGGTTTTCGAAAATTTTAGCGGTTGCTATGGCTTTATTTGAATTAATTGCTGTTCTTATCGTCTCAGCCGCCATAAAGACCATTGCATTGTTCAGCTTTGTAAAGATATCAGCGGCTGCTATGGCTTTATTTGTGTTCTTATTGATCATTACATTGTTCAGCTTTGTGAAGATTTCAGCGGCGGCTATGGCTTTATTTGAATTGATTGCAAATGGCTGAGCTTTTTTTTTTCCCTTTCTTTGTGTGCAGATAAGGCGGTCGTCCTACCATAACGTTATTCGTGTATCAGAGATTCAGAAGGTGCTGGACATAGGCGGCGTGCAGACATACATCATTAACAGTGCAAGGATTGTGTTTCTGAACGAGAGGCCACAGCCCAGGCCAGGAAAAGGCGTTACAAATACTTGCGAAATATGCGCTCGGAGTCTCCTGGATTCCTTTCGGTTTTGCTCTCTGGGCTGCAAGGTATTTGTTTGCCTCATAACCGCTTTCTGTAATTAGTACCCTGTTATTATTCTCATTTAATAAAGGAATTTGTGACATTTAATGTGGTTTTTAAATTTTTGCAGCTGGCAGGAATCGAGAGAACCAGGGACGCGACATTCCTTCTACAGGCGAAGCATCCGAGAGACAGAGAAGCCCTGATTATGCGAACGGGAGCATCAGAATCGGAAGACTCTTCAACCCAAAACAAGAGACCCAGATTATCCAAGACCTTATTCCACCGTTTCACAGAGGACGCCATTAATGCAGCAGCAGCAGAGATTACGTCGACTTACACATCACCGTCTTATCCAGAATACACGTTCAATGACGACTCTGTTGCCAAGTTTCATTACAGCAGCCCCAGTATTAAAATTGAAAGTAATGTCCATGATATTTCTCCGCCTACGCCACCAATGGTGATCAACCACAGAAGGCGAAGAAAGGGAATTCCTCACAGGGCCCCTCTCAGTAGTTAAAAAGCTGAAATTTCTGTTACACTTACTGCCGTGGTTATTCCACGTCTTAAATCCTCCGTCTGTAGATATCTGTATTTGTCACAAAGTATATCCAATCTTTTCTATAGGGTATAAGACTTTTGACATGGGAATGAATGTAGGGGTAAGGACGTATATATATATATACATATACGTATGCTTTTATGTAAATACATAAAGCAGCATGAGTATACATACAGTCGGTTGGGTAGCGTTTTAATTCTTGGATGTTGCCCTTGTGTGAAATAAGTTAAAAAAAAAAAATACGTATTTGAGATCGCTCTGCTCTCGAGGTGGACTGTGTTGTGTATACTACCTAAATAATGTATAGGGACAGATTCTTTGAAAGTTCAAAGGTCACTGCCTTCTCAATGTTGACGCGATAATAAAGAGAGTCCGTTCATGTGTAGTCCGTTCATGGGCACTTTGTAATATAGCTGATATAAATTAAATAATAATATAAAAGCTTTTATAGTGATATGGCATTGGTGCAGATTCCCAAAATTTTATTTGTTTACATGGACTTGGAATGTCTCTCCCTCATTGGACCATCAATTAGTGCCCAACTCTCTCCTAAATTATTTCCTGATTTATTCTAATAATATCATCTCTATAATTAGTACCGACTTCATTTCATTATTAAGTTGGAACTAGGTCACATCGTATAAATATACCTGTCTTTTATTCTGGACCGCCAAAATGACTTATTAATTACCATTTATTTTTTTCTTTTATATAACAATACAGATGACCAGACGCAGCAGCAGCAGCACTAATTTCCTGTGTCTGAACAGAGATAGTGATAAATTTAATTTTTTGATATATTTTTTTTGTTTACTCTTCACAACCTTTCGAGGGTTGAGAACATTTGCAAATGGAAACCATATTAAAGAAAAACAGGTTAAGTGATATTTTTGACAAATGATATTCTGCTTTGAAAGCACTCAATTTTGGGCGGAGAAATATGATTAATAAACAATTTCCGTTCCTTTCGTGAAAGCACACGATTTGCTTAGAATTTATTTAATGAAGCCCACTACTTTGACCCGGAATTGTGAATAATGCGCTTACCACCAAGGGTTATAAGTCATAGTCATGGGTACCTACATGATTAACTTTACCCACAGTTTTAGCCACGTTCCATCTCTTTGGAATTTAGAGCTAATGAAGCAAATGTTCTTCCACGTTGCACCTCGGCTTGCTCCGTCAACAGATATTTTTCCGTCTCTCATTTATTTTGAGTAAACTTTGTTTCGTCTCTCTGGTCTATTGTGAAGTAATGTGTGGGTTTTATTCCTTGCATTTGGTACATGTAAGTTTAATGTATTTTGAGAATGACATCGACGACTTTTAAACCCTTTAATTGAACAATGTATCATATGAATATTGGAAGGAATAAAACTCTTCTCATATAAAATATCTAGGTATGAAACAATAAATTAAATAATGATTGCAAAGCAAGGAGTTTTAGACACACTAACAAATAATTGCAGAAATTAATAAATAAAGATTATTAGTGTATTTGATTATAAAGTTTTGATATTGATAAATTTATTTGTGTTGCTCTAGGTTGTTTTTGTATTTGTGAAAATAATTTTTGCATCTTCATAATTGGCATCAAATTCACAAATTTGACCCTCCCCTAATCTTCACAAATTTGCTCGCCTTAAGTATTTAAATAGAGTGGTCAGTATATGCCAATAGAGTTTGTTGTGCTAGCAATGAGAGGTGATTTGGTCCCCTTCTTTTTTGTCTTAGTCAAACCCTTGGATCTATTTGATGTTTTAATAAAACCAAAGACACTTCAAGCATCGATGCAAATGCAAATGCTATGCTCTTATAATGATAATGCAATATGTAATTGAACTTCGCTCTAAATAATCTCTCTCCCTCTCTTATGCCAAAAATTAATTAGGGTGTCTTTTTATACAACACCCTAAGGCACAAATTTAATTATTTCAAGCTCATGTCAGTATGTAACAACTAATTGGAATAAGGTCAACTTGGGGCTAGACTGAAATTCAAATTTAGAAGTTTGGGGATCAAATCCATATTTGCAGTTATGAACCAATTTCATATTTGCACCTACATAATTTACTTGGGACAGAGAAAGCTAAAACTACAAGTCGAATCCAAACTATTGGGATAAGTTAAGTTAGGTTCAATCAAGGTTCATGGCATTTACCAACTTTTACAAAGAAATATGTCCCTTATACAATAGCCATTGCACTTAGGAAAAACATGCCAAAGTGAGTCGAAAATAGGGGGAGAAGTGTTGGGTATGCAATTTTCACCATAATATGTTGCCTCCACTTCCACTTGCATGCAGACTACTATGAATCATGTATCTCAAAGTAAATAAGTAGTCAACATGAAAGTAAATAACATGCACTCATAGAAAGGATATAGATATGGATGAAGATTCCACACATGCTCCTTGTAATAAATGCTCCGTCTTAATACCTACAAGCTTAAAGTTCCATGAGTATTGTCTGAATTTTTTTTAAAGAAGCAAATTAACAACTACTTGATAATGTCAATGAACAAAAAAAGTAAAAAGTGATATGACTGCGTAGGAGCCTGCAAAAGGATATGGTTGTACAGGAGCCTACAAAAGGATTTGGTTGTGTAGGAGCCTACAAAAGGATATGGTTGCACAAGATCCCATAGGATGACATAATGTTTGGCCTTGTAGGAACCATCATAACCATAAGATAATCATTGTAGCCATTGACATCAAAGAATGTTAGTGATAGTATACACCTCTTCCAATTGGTTGCATGCAAATAATGCAAGGAATTGGAGGAGATGAGAAAAAGTAATATATAAAAGATATGTTTGAGTATAGATCGACAATCATGAAACAAGTTCCATAAATAATATCATGTGGCAATCACAAGATAAGAAAAATGTAATCACGTATCTACCAAAGGGTCATAAGATGCCCTCAATGGTGAGGACAATGAAATAATAACCAAAATGTTGAATAGATCATGCAAGCACAAAGAGATCCCATATAATATATAAGCATCTAAGAAAGACATGAAATTAAATGATGTAGTATGTAAACATGAAAACACATGGGTAAAAACACATATGATCAAGGATGTAACAATGAAGTCATATAGTTGTTTTTACAGAAGGTTGCAATAGGAAAGAACATGCAAAATTAATAAAATGTAGTTACTAACAACCACAACATATAGCATAACACATTACATATGAGTCCAACCAACTTGCAATATATTATGTTTATCCAAACAAATCTTTCATAGTATTAGTCCATGTCCCATACACATCAAAATTCCTTCTCATTTCTAGTACATTATCCTTACAATTTGGGTTAATACGTGTATCTACAATCTACATACTACATTATATTCTTCTTCCTTTTCTACTCTTTCTATCTATATCTATATTTATGTCTATATCTTCTCTATCTCCTATTACATTTTACATTTGTGGAGCCATTACTTATACCCAAGTATAAGTATCAAAGTGTGTGTCTTCTTGTATTCATTGTGTCCTTTGGATGTGTTGATGTTGCAATCTTTTTGCAGTGGATGATTCTTGCTGCAAGGTTGGCTCTATCCTACTAATAGTATGTCAATGCTAATAGCCACATTAAATTTATAAATCATCTAGATTTGAAGAACCATTTAAAATCTATACCCCATCTAAACTTGTAAACTTGATATCATTAAGACCCTCTAAAACTATATCCCTTTGAAAACTATAACTGATCTAAAACTATAAAGCTTTTTTCATTGAAATCTTCTAAAACTACATATCTATGAAATTGTCAACCATCTAGAACTATATATCTATGAAATTATTAATCATTTAAACTGTGTATCTTCTAAAAGTATACCATGTTTTGAAACTATCAACCATCTAAAATTTGATGTAGGAGCATCCCTGGTTCAAGAGCAATCTTGGATCAACCAAAAAAACATTTGCATTTCAGTTTGTTTGCAGTTCAGTTTGTTTCTTTCATTTTCTAGTTCAATTCAGGTAATTCAGTCAGAAGCAGTTTCAGCTTTTGGTCCGGTATTCTACTACAGTTCCATTCCACATCTTGCGGATCTGGATTTGGCATCTAGACTCATTCATCTACATCATATCCAGAATTCAGAGCATTTGGATCAGTTGCCAGAAAGTTATCGCTATCAGAAGATTGATTATTTTCTCAGAGCAGAGCATCCTGACAGTCTCAGACAATTAGCTGAAGGAGAAGACTTGCAGAGCATTCCTTGACTTGCAGAACCTAATGATACATCATTCAATGATCTTTGGTTCATGGTCAACCTTCCCCAAAGATCCACACATTATTCTACTCATTTGAGGAAGTGTTCTATGCATTTAGGTCTGACCTATCTGTGTACACATTACACCCCTTCATTGGAGTTTGTGACCTTCCTTGGCTGACGCGGAGGAGCCTATTGGTCCAGAAATGATATATAATAATGTAATAGATCTTTAGGAAAGTAGTTCAGAAGTTATCAATAAGTTCATAGTTTAGATTTTGTGCGAAGGAGCTTCAAAGCTTTATCTTGTGCATGTATGTAATCAGGCCTATGAGCCCTAATTGTAAGCCTGCATGTTGCCGGTTGATCTCTATTTGAATTCTTTGAAATACTAAATGACTAGATCTGCATTTGTTCCATTTCTTTGAGTTGTTTCCCTTGTGTTTACTCTTGCTGCATGGTCCGGACAGTTCATTATGTGAACCCTCCTACCATGACTGCACCAAGTGATATCAGAGTGAAAGTTTGAATCTTTGGGAGTGAATTGAGCGAAGTTGGTGAGGGAATTCCATAAGATCTTGCTATGGACAGATCGCCAAACTGAGGCAGGTTACTTGTGTCGCAATCGATCACCAATTGAGAGGCAGCTGTCACCTTGTAGCCTGATCGCTGAACTTGAGGTAGTTTGCACTTAATCCTAGGAAGAATGCCATCGAGGAGAGTTGCTGCTGTTGGAACAATGGCTAGTAGAATGGATGAGATGATGGAGATGATGAAAACAATACGAATTCGTTTGGATGTTGTTGAAGAAGATAGGCGAAGAGGATTGACACCGAGACCTATTGTTGAAAGCGATGATGAAGAAGAATTTCAATCTATTGAACAAACTGGCGAAACCCTAAGAGGTAATGAAGAAGAAGAATCAGATCAAGTAAAGATGCTGCGAGCTATTTCAAAGATTCGAAAGAGACCTAGAGTTGATGTGCCGAACTACTAGTAATTTGAACCCTGAAGAATTGATTGACTGGATAAACGACATGGAAGAATACTTTGAATATGAGGAAATTGAAGATCCAAAGAAGGTGAAATTTGCAAAGACCAAGTTGAAAGGACATGTTGCTATATGGTGGAAACAAGTTCAGTTGGAAAGAAACAGAAGAGGAAAAGAAAAGATTACAAAGTGGGACCGGATGGTGACAAAGTTGAAGAATCAATTTATACCTGTTGACTATGAGTTGGAACTATTGAAGAGATTGCAAAACCTGAGACAAAAGGAGAAATTTGTGAAGGAGTATACTGAAGAATTTCATAAGATGATCATAAGAATAGGACATAGTGAAGCAAACAAGGAGAAAGTGGCCAGATATATCAATGGACTGAGATTGAACATTCAAGAGGAACTAAGCTTGGTAAGGATGACATCTTTGGAAGAAGCATACTAGGTTGCCCTAAAAGTTGAAGAGAAGATGAATAAAAGACATGATCAGAGACGGAGAGGCAGCGGAGGTAAATTTCAGAGAGGTAGGACATTTCCCAGAGGAGATAGATCATATCCGAAGCAGAACAAGTTTGACAGCCCATTGAAGAAGGATGACAGAGATAACAATGCTTACCGGAGATATGATAGAAATTTTTACCAGAGAGGAAACCCTAGTGCATACCAGAATGAAGGATGCAAAAGAGAAGGAAGAGGATTTGATAAGAGAATATTCAGAGGTACTTGTTTCAAGTGTGGAGGTGAAGGACATAGAGCATTTGACTGTAATCAGGGTAATACTAGTAAGAGGACATAAAACAGTGGAAGAGCAACCTATGTGGAAGAAGAACCTATTGAATCACCCAGTTCAGTTGGTAAGCCCGAGAAAGGAGAATCACTGGTGATGTGAAGAGCACTATTTCAAACAGAGACAAATGAGGAATCATTGCAGAGGAAGAGTCTATTCAGAACTAGATGCAAATGGGTGCTGCCATAATAATGGGTTACACATTCTAGGACATCCTGATTTTTGCTGAAATCACATATTTTTAGAAAATATAATGATTTAAGCCTTGAAAGGTTCCATTTAAAGGATTTTAATTGAAGAGGGTTTGATCAAACCCCCTTGGATAGAACTCTCCTAGTTTTAAACCATACCTATAATGGAGTCTCCTCTACACCTATCAAAATACTAATAAAAAACCAATTTTGATTTATCTTTTGAGGGATCAAATGAATTCATTTAAAATTTATGCTTTGCAAGTATGTAGTCCTTATTATAAGCTTCCTAAAAAATATAATTTTAAATATATTTAATTTGATTATTATATTTATTTTTTATTTCTTGTGAATGTATGTTTTTCATCAAACATCAAGTTCTCTATTCTACACACATGGAAAATTAGTAAATTACTGAAAAAAATTCTAAAAAAATCTATGCACTAGGTATTGATGTCTTTGTTTCAACAAAAAAAAAAATTGATACATACAGAAAAAGTTATGTTTTATGGAATATGCATATGTCTAAATTATAATTCGTTTGACTTCAAAAATTAATTAAAAAAATATATATTCAACAAAACATTATAAAACCAAATACATACACTATATATCGGTGTTACTAATCTAAATTAAAAAGAATTAGAATTTTATCCTTTGTAGAAAAAAAGTTATGTGCTACGGAATACCAATCACTTTAAAAAATGTTGTTTACTATTAAAAACCAGTTATCAAAGGAGATACAAAAAAAATTACAATTTAACTCCAAAATTTTTTAAAAGAATATATTTAGAATCTACAAATAAAATCTCACAAATCACTAGTTCGCATCATCTTCAAATTCCTAATGGTTTAGCGGCTATAAGTGTCAGAACATGAAGATTTAGTTCAAAATATTGATTTCAATGTCAAGTTTGGCCAAAAAGTGTAACCCATTATTGTGGGATGACCCAAATCAAGAGGTAAGTGTTGCAAAGTTGTAATTGATAGTGATAGTTCAAATAACCTAGTTTCAGATGAAATGGTGACTAAGCTGAAGTTGGAAAGATTGAAACACCCTAAGCCTTATCAGATAGCATGGATTCAAGATGATCATAAGGTACTGATGAGTGAATAATGTTTGGTGAAATTTCATATTGGATCTTATCATGATGAAGTCTTGTGTGATATTATGCCTATGGATGTTTGTCATATCTTGTTGGGTAGACCTTGGCAGTATCATAGAAAAGCTATACACGATGGGAGAAAGAACACATATACTATAACATCAAATGGAAAGAGAATTACTTTGATTCCTTTAGAAGATGATCCTAAGAGTGAAGTATGTGGAAATGCTAGAATTTGTTTGGTAGATCGAAGAAAATTTCTAGATGGTTTGAACATGAGAATATGTGTTATGCCTTGATTCCTAAGAAACCTGAAACATTGAAGGAGACTGAAGAATCACAACCAGAGGAGATAAAGGAGTTGCTAATAGAGTATGAAGACATCATATTAGATAATGTACATAAAGGATTGCCACCTATAAGGAGTATCAGTCATCACATGGATCTTATACCGGGAGCAAGTTTGCCTAACAAAGCAGCACATAGAATGACACCGGCAGAAAATGAAGAATTGAATAGATAGATACAAGAGTTGTTGAGGAAAGGTTTGATCAGAGAAAGTCTGAGTCTTTGTGCAGTACCTGCAGTGTTAGCACTGAAGAAAGATGGAGAATGGAGAACGTGTATTGACTCTAGAGCAATAAACAAGATCACAGTTAAGTATAGATTTCCTTTACTTAGGATGGATGATATCATGGATTGTTTGAGTGGAGTAAGATATTTCACAAAGATAGACTTGAAGAGTAGATACCATCAAATTAGAATTAGAGAAGGAGGTGAATGGAAGACTGCTTTTAAGACAAATGAAAGATTGTATGAGTGGTTAGTGATGCCTTTTGGATTAACAAATGCACCGAGTACTTTCATGAGATTGATGAATGAAGTTCTGAAGAAATTGTTGGGTAAGTTTGTTATTGTGTACTTGGATGATATTTTGATTTTTAGTAAGGCAAATGAGGAACATTTGTGGCATATTAGACAAGTTTTGCAGAGATTGAGAGAAGAGAAATTGCTAATAAACATCAAGAAGTGTAGTTTCATGAAGGAAGAATTAGTATATTTGGGATTTGTGATTTCTATGGAAGGCTTGAAAATGGACCTTGAGAAAGTGAAAGCAATTGTTGAATGGCCTACACCGGAGAGCATTGGAGAAGTTAGATCATTTCATGGATTGGCTAGTTTCTACTGGAAGTTCATCAAAAAATTTAGTTCAGTTTGTAACCCTATGACAGAGACAATGAGAGGTGACAGAAAAGATTTTAAGTGGACATCAGGAGCAAATAAAAGTTTTGAGTTGTTGAAGCAGAAGGTGACAAAGCAACCTATTTTGGTATTACTGGATTTCAATAAAGTATTTCAAGTTGATTGTGATGCAAGTGGAAATGCGATTGGAGTAGTATTAAGTCAAGAAGGTAGACTAGTAGCATATTTCAGTGATAAGTTAAATGATACAAGGAGAAGATATTCAGTTTATGATCAAGAGTTCTATGCCATAATTCAAGCCTTGAATAAATGGACATTATTTGTTGCCTAAAGAGTTTGTGTTGTATACAGATCATCAAGATTTGCAATATTTAAACAGTCAAGGTAAGTTGAATAAGAGACATATGAAATGGGTAGAGTTCATGCAGAGTTATACCTTTGTGTTGAAGCATAGGAGTGGAAAATCAAACAAAATTGTTGATGCATTAAGTAGAAGGAGAAACTTGTTGACAGAGATAAGAGTTGCAGTGTTGGGATTTGATGAATTGAAGAACATGTATGGGAGAGACACTGATTTTGTAGAACCTTGGAAAGCATGCAAGGAACCTGTTGTGACAGATAGGAGTAAGTGATTGGACTATTTCATTCAGGAAGATATGTTGTTCAAAATAAGTCAGTTGTGCATACCTAGAAGTTTAATGAGAGATAATTTGATCAAGGAGAAACATAGTGGTGGATTGGCAGAACATTTTGGCATTGATAAGACAGTGGCTTTGGTGAGTGTAAACTACTTTTGGCCTTAGATACACAAGGATGTTAGGAAATTTATGTAGAGTTGTAGAGTTTGTCAAGTTGCAAAAGGGAGTAGTCAGAACATTGAATTGTATAAACCTTTGACAGTACCGGAGAGACCTTGGGAAGACATAAGCATGGATTTTGTAATGGGATTGCTGAAGACACAGAGAGGACATGATTCAATATTTGTAGTCGTTGACGGATTTTCAAAGATGGCTCATTTCATACCTTGCAAGAAGGCAACTGATGCAGTGCATGTAGTTGACCTATTTTTCAAGGAGATTGTAAGATTGCATGGATTACCTAAGAGTATAGTTTCAGATAGAGACACAAAGTTTGTTGGATACTTTTGGAAGACACTTTGAAAGAAGATGAAGACATATTTGAAGTTTAGTTCCTTTTCATCCATAGACTGATGGACAGACAGAGGTAGTGAATAGGAGTTTGGGAAACTTGTTGCGATGTTTGGTTGGAGAGAAGACAGGAAGTTGGGATTTGATTCTTTCACAATTAGAGTTTACATACAATAATTCAATAAATAGGAGTACCAGAAGAACACCTTTTGAGATTGTGACCGGAGTGAACCCTAGAGGAGTTGCAGAATTGAGAGATATCAACATGGAAGACAAGAGGAGTACAAAAGCAGAAGAATTTGCAGATCACATGAAGATAGTGCATAACCAGGTGAAGAAGCATTTGGAGAATATGAACAGTAAGTATAAGGAAAAGGCAGATAAGAAGAGAAGACAAGGAATTTGAAATTGGAGATGAAGTAATGGTGTACTTGAGCAAAGAAAGATTTCCAGTTGGGGCTTATAATAAGTTGAAGATGAAGAAGTTTGGACCTTGTAAGATACTCAGAAAATTTGATTCAAGAAATGCATATGAAGTAGAGCTACCAGAGACATTAGGTATATCACCTATTTTCAACATTGCAAACCTTTATCAATATCATGAAGTAGAGTTCAGTGACAATATGGAAGAAGACTTAAGGAAGCAGTTACCACAAAAAGCACCAGAGTAGATTGAGGACATCTTAGACAACAGGATTGGATGCAACACCAGAGGAAGACAAGACAAAGAATATCTTGTGAAGTGGAAAGGCAGACCGAAAGAAGATTCCTCATGGATTTCTCAGGCTGAGGTGGACTGTCTTGGTTCTCCCCTAGCCCCAGCAAAGTGAGGGACTTACTTTTTCAATAACCCTAGATATCTGATGCAGTAGCATCCCTAGTTCAAGAGCAATCTTGCATCAACCAAAAAAACATTTATATTTCAGTTTGTTTGCAATTCAGTTTGTTTCTTTCATTTTCTAGTTCAGTTCAGTCAGAAGTAGTTTTAGCTTTTGGTCTGGTATTCTACCGCAGTTTTATTCCACATCTTGTGGATCTGGATTTAGCATCTAGACTCATTCATCTACATCATATCCAGAATTTTAAGCATTTAGATTAGTTACCAAAAAGTTATCGCTACCAAAAGATCAACTGTTTTCTTAAAGCAGAGCATCCTGACAGTCTCAAACAATCAGCTAAAGGAGAAGACTTGCAGAGCATTCCTTGACTTGTGGAACCTAATGATACATCATTCAACAATCTTTGGTTTGTGGCCTACCTTCCCCGAAGATCTGTACATTATTCTACTCATTTGAGGAAGTGTTTTATGCATTTAGGTCTGACCTATCTATGTACATGTTATAGCCCTTCATTGGAGTTTGTGACCTTCCTTGGTTGATGCGGAGGAACCTATTGGTCTAGAAATGATATATAATGATGTAATAGATCCTTAGGAAAGTAGTTCAGAAGTTATCAATAAGTTCATAGTTTAGATTTTGTGTGAAGGAGCTTCAAAACTTTATCTTGCGCATGTATGTAATCAGGCCTCTAAGCCCTAATTGTAAGCCCGCATGTTGTCGACCAATCTCTATTTGAATTCTTTGAAATACTGAATGACTGGATCTGCATTTGTTCCATGTCTTTGAGTTGTTTCCATTGTGTTTACTCTTGTTGTATGGTCCAGACAGTTCATTCTGTGAACCCTCCTATTATGACTGCACCAAAATTGAAACCCACTAAATCTAAAAAATGTTGAATTTGTAAACATTGTGTAACTCAAACACAACATCCTTGAGATGCATGATATTTACTAGTTCCTTGAGAGATTTTCCATCTATAAGGGATAAACTCAAAGGATTATGTGCCATATGTAGAAGTAATGATGAATGGTCATAACCAATTTGGTCAAAATTTGTCTCTTTACTATTCTCTTACATTTGGATTTCTAGGAAATTTGCTTGAAGAACCAATTGACCAATCTCAAAATCTCTCTTAATGATGTTCTTATATAGGTTTTTTGCAACTATCACTAGGGTGCTACCACAATAATGGGTTACACTTTCTGGGACATCCTGATTTTTGTTGAAATCACATATTTTTAGAAAATATAATGATTTAAGCCTTGAAAGGTTCCATTTAAAAGATTTTAATTGAAGAGGGTTTTATCAAACCCCCTTAGATTCAAACCCCCTTGGATAGAACCCCACTAGTTTTAAACCATACCTATAATGAGTCTCCTCTACACCTATCAAAATGCTGATAAAAAACTACTTTTGATTTACCTTTTGGGGGATCAAATGAATTCATTTAAAATTTATGTTTTGTAAGTATGTAGTCCTTATTATAATCTTCCCAAAAAATATAATTTTAAATATATTTATTGATTATTATATTTATTTTTTATTTCTTGTGAATGTAGGTTTTTCACCTAACATCAAGTTTTTTTGTTCTACACATAGAAAATTAGTAAATTAGTGAAAAAAATTCTGAAAAATATCTATGCCCTAGGTATTGATGTCCTTGTTTCAACAAAATTTTTTTTTTGATACATATAGAAGAAGTTATGTTTTACGGAATATGCCTATGTCTAAAAAATAATTGGTTTGACTTCAAAACTTAATTAAAAAAATATTCAACAAAACAATATAAAACCAAATGCATGCCCTATATATCAGTGTTACCAATCTAAATTCAAAAGAATCAGAATTTTATTCTTTGTAGAAAAAAATTATGTGCTACAGAATACACATCACTTTAAAAAAATGTTGTTTACTATTAAAAACTAGTTATCAAAGGAGACACAAATTTTTTTACAATTTAACTCTAAATTTTAAAAAATATATATATTTAGAATCTACAAATAAAATCTCACAAATCACTAGTTCGCATCATCTTCAAATTCCTAATGGTTTAGCGGCTATAGGTGTTAAAAAGTGAAGAGTTAGTTCAAAATGTTGATTTCAATGTCAAGTTTGGCCAAAAAGTGTAACCCATTATTGTGGGATGACCCACTAATATACTCTCAAATTATCTAAGGAATGAACACATTGTTCATCCAACATCTCAAGTTCTTATAGTCACTTTTCCCTACATATGTTATCATTCATAATACCATGGATGGATACACTCAATGATGGAATATCTAGCTCAAGGGGCATAATGGACTCAATTCCATAAAATAAAGAATACTATCCAAAAGGAGTGTGAATGCTAGTGTGATATTCCCATAAGGTGGGTACAAGTTATGTATGCCAATTGGTACCATGTTTATCCACTTTTTTTTTTCCTCAAAATATACTCAATTGATTTATTAGTAGCTTCTACTTGGCCATTACATTATGGGTAATATGGAGAAGAAAAGCCTTAATAAATATGAAATTTGTATAATAATTTCATCACTTCTCTTTTTAAAAGATGTACCATTGTTTGTGACAATTATTGAAGGAAAATTACAAATTGAAATAATGTTTTCTAAAATAAATGTATAGATGTCAGAAGTTGTAGTAGCTTTAAGAGGGATAGTCTCAACCCACTTTTTAAATTAAATCTACAGCAGAAATAATGTGTGGCCCTCCAAAGAAGTAGGAGCAATCTTGCCCACCAAATATAAACCCCACATAGAAAATGGCCAAGGAGTAGTGAGTGACTGAAGTTCATGAGCATAGTCATGTTTAAGAAAATTGTGAACAAGACCATGTAGAATTTTTCCAATTTCAACCAATAGCCACGTGTAATAATTTTAGTACCAACAACTTATCACTCACATGACCTCTACATATGTCCCCATGGGCCTCTTGAAGAGAAATACACATTTTTGTATGATCCAAACATCTAAGCAACAGACCATTATATCCTCTTCTATAAAGCACACCCACAATAATCAAATATTTTGTAATAGATTTATAGAAATAGATGGGGGAAGTTTTAGATAGGGAAATGTCACTTTGCCCAAATAACTATAAATATTGTGAAACCATTCCTCCCTTGTTAATGTAGCACCAATGTGTATGCCATTATCTTGTATAGTGGGCCATCATAATCAATGAATAAGCAATGTAAAATGAGAATTATTATATTCAATACCCATGAGTGATTCTACACTAGCCATAGAGCTGGCATGTTTGTTATCTTTTTGTATAATAACATGGATAGTATAGTTATCAGAATAATCTAACAATTGTAATGTCAAATCATGAAACTATGTCAATCTAGCATCCTTGGTCTAATAAGTGTTAGTAATATGTCTGTAGACACCTGAAAATGGTCACAACCAATTTCATCCACTCACGCATTCAACCCTAATCCACCTGCATCACCTCGTCCAATCCGATTATTAATTAAATAATTTTAAATTGTTTAATTAATTTATTTTGCACCTTTATCATGTCATAAAAATCAAATTCTTCTACTATAGTTTGAAAATTAAATATTTTTTACAATAGTTCATCCCAAAAATTAAATAAATTATGAATATTTATTTAATTCCCTATTTTGTGCACTTTTGATTACTTTTTGTAATCATAATTATCTTCTAATCCATGTGCACATGAATTAATTTTAATTAATTCATCATTACAAACCCCCATGTTTCTAGAAGTCCACTTGTCATCCAATGTACACACATGTACATGACAAGTGGTACTTTGGAAGCATGGGCAAATCTTCCAAATTGAGTACATTTGTCCTCTTTCTTCCACCCCACTCCATGTGTCACTATTCCCTCCAATTTAAAATTCCATGTGGCACTATTTGAACACTATTCCTCTAATTTTAAATTCCACTTGTCCTCTCCATGGAATTTAAAATTCCTCACAAAATCTAAGCCTTACCTTTTCATAAATGAGTCCTTAAATGTCATACACCTATTCAATCCTAGCCACCCATCCATTCAAACTTGCATTCTCATCCATTGATCATCCCTTGAATCTTGGGGCAACTTTCTCATCCAATCCAATTATGCCATTTGTCCAATTCTCCTTGCTTGAGGATCCTCAAGCAATCTCAACCGTTGATCCTTCAAATTGATCCTAGCCCTCCAATCCTATCTCCAAAAATCTATAAATTGAGGCCTCCACCTCCCATTTGGAACAAATCATTTTATGCAAAATTATTCTGCTAATTTGAGTGCTCACATCCATAGCTATTAGTGCAATTCAATTATCTTAGATTAGTCTATTATCCATTTAAGACATATCATCACTAGTTTGCTTAGATAGGGTGCATATTTTATTATAGAAGCATAGTAGTGATTTAGTCCAATCTTGAGGTCCCTTGGACTTGAGATTAGATGGATTTGAGTTGTAATTTGCATCCATATTAGGTCTCACTTTCATAGGTAGACATTTTGGCACGCCCGGTGGGACACCCACCACCTTTTAGCTAACAAATTTGTATGTTTTGTGTTTCTTTTCTTGTGACAGGTCAAATCAGCGCCTAATTTCTGTAAATCAGCGCCTATCTGGCTCATCAGCGCCTATCTGACACATCAACACCTATCTGGCACATCAGCACCTATTTGGTACAAGGTAAAATCATTAATTTCTAATGTGTTTCAGTCAAATTCAACATTTTATGCTTGCATGATGTTCTAATTGATGTTGTACTGACTTCTTGGCCACCTTAGCTCTCTATTTTGCAGGAAAAATCAAATTTACAAGGGGGAGGTGCTGCCTATCTCGGATCAGCACCTAGACCTCTGCATCAGCACCTATCTAGCACATCAGCACCCAGTCTCCCAGATTAGCGCCTAACCAAAATTTGTGTTTTTAAACTAACACTTGGTTTTGCAGCCTTATTCGACCATTGAAGACTTGCCTACCATTACTAACTTCTTTCTTGCATGGTTGTTTGTTGGCTCCAAAAGCATTTAGTGTTGTTATGTTGTGTGAAGTTGTTTGATTAATCATAGGCACATTCATAAGCTTAAAATGAACAACAACTTGCATATTCATTCATACGGCTTAAAATGAAAAACTTGCATATTCATTCATACAGCTTAAAATGAACAACAACTTGCATATTCACTCATAAAGGTCAAAATGAACAACAAATTGCATTCACATCTTCATTGGGTTTAAAATGAACACAAATTGCATATCCACTCATTTGGGATAAAAAGAACCACAACATGCATTTCCACTCATCTAAACAAGAAAATCTATAACGTGTGTGTGAAGTGTTTTGTGATAGTGTTTGTGTGATGAACGTGTATGCTCTTCCCTTGCACCATTGGTGATCTTGGGAATCAAAAGCTTCTCACAACACTTGCATGAATCACCCCCAACATAATCCAAGAGCTAAAAATGAACCTTGTTTAGTGTGACCCAAGCCTAAAAATATGTATGCTTTCCCCTCGCATCTTCATATGAACTTGGGGATCAAAAGTATTTTTACACTTGTGTTGCTTTTGTTGAACCTTTAGAGGGCCTGCCACCCTGCTTCGAAAGGTGGGAACGACCCAAGCGGCAACAAACTAAAGCCAAGCTCTTTCGAGCCACTATATAAAATAATGTGTTTGTGATGAAAGTCACAAACAACAGGTGTTGTTGTGTCATATCGACAACCAACCTCTCCCAAAACCCTTCAAGGCATAACCCTTGAAGGCTGGGAGACTCCATAACAGAGAGTAGCACTACCGCATATATGGCCACCTGAACGAAAGCATGTATTATGAACCATTGTTTTAGCAGCCCAAATCCCTCTATTTGTTGGTGCAGAAGGTGGGACCTTCGAAGCGGCCCTGATTCATGCGGTTCTTAGCCGAGGTAGCAGGGACAATCCTAAGGTTTGGTGGGGGACGAGCCTTGGAAAACCTAGATCTTGGTATGTGTGTGAAGTGAGTGCAATGTAAGGGGGAGCCAGTGCTACCAAGATTCTGAAGCTACCCACTTTGAATAAGCGCAGCTAGGGGATCCAACAAATATTGTCCTATCCTCGCGCTTTAGGTTGTGCATGATTGTTTAATTTCACAGCAAAACCTTTGGACATTATATGAACTTGTTTGAAATTGCTTGTATCACTTGCCAAAGAAGACTCTCATTGACATCACCCAAACATCATTTGAGACATTTGAAAGAGCGAACTATTGAAACATTCGAACCTCCAAAACTCCAAAAACATCACATCCCAAGACCAAAATTTGTCAAAAATCCAACTCATCACCTTAAAAATCACATGAAACCATCACTGTCATATATCAGCGCCTAAACCTCTGAATCAGTGGCCAAACATCCACATCAACGCCTAAACCTCTGAATTAGCACCCAAACATCCACATCAATGCCTAAACCTCTAAATCAATGCCCAAACATCCACATTAGCGCCCATTCCCTCATATCAGTGCCCATTCCTTCATATCAGTGCCTAAACCTCTGAATCAGGGCCCAAACATCCAAATAAGCATCCATTCCCTCATATCAGCGCCCATTCCTTCATATCAGCGCCCAGTGCTCTGTATCAGCACCCATCCTAAAAATCCATCATTACATCAAATTTTTGTCCTTGTGGTTGTCAAAAACCTCTGTTCCACATCATCCTTTGACATGACATGCTACTTCACTCCATAACCTTGTCCAGTTATCACTCTTAGCTTGTGATCTGCCTCCATCATCGATCAATATCCTTGTCGTCAATCTCACTAACATCCAAACATCTTTAGCCAAAACCTTGCTTGTCACCTATCACTAGATTTACCATCCTAAAACAAATCTCAACAACCTTAACCAATCCACAATCAATCATTACCTTTAATCAATTAAGATCAAACATTTCATCAAAACTCAATCGATAAATCAAATATCACATCCACATCCTAAGGTTAAACTCTAGATCAAAATTATCCTTTTCTCATCGACCCTCTTGGATAAATTTGCTTGGGAATCTTGATAACTCCTAAGTTAGTAAACTCCAAGGAATCTCATTTTGCTTGGTGTGTCTCGCCTACCCCAAGTAAAACAATCACATCGTCCCTTTGCTTAGGCTCTTTGTCTACCCTAAGTACATAGGATAACCATCGACCTCCAATCCTCTTGATCTAGATTTTACACCTACCATCATCATTAGCACCTTGTCATACAAACCCACCTCAAATTCACCTTTCATGCCTCCCATTATGCGATCACAAGCTAAGAAAATGGACGCTCATTACCAACCCCTCTCTCCTAGTGGCTCAACCACAAGCAACATGGAGGAAGATGTCAACCAACCCGAAATGGGCAAAACATCCACTCATCCTCATCAAACTTATTCCCCCACCTTTGTCAAGTTCCTTAACGAAAAGAGGTTGCATGACAAGTTTGACCAATTCATTGACAACCACAAGGATGAATTTCTTCAACATCTCATTGAGCATAGCGTGCGCCTCCCATATTCATATGACCATGACAAGCTCAAAACAATTTTTCATGACAAACCACCAACACCCATCCATGATCAACCATGGGGACGTATCCGTAATCCTAACGAACCCATCTACGATAATCCTTAGGCTAGTTTTGCTTCCAACACTGCTACCATCCACACCCTGGGCCAAAACATGAGGGCTAGAAATGTTTCACAACCACAAGCATCCAATCCTCCCGTCGGGTTACCTTATGACATGCTACCTTCCGATGTACCCGTTTCTGGGGTACCTTCTAATATCACCATCACCGCCATAACACCTCCACCAAACAATCAACAAGAAGCCACCACAATTGTACCACAACCTCTCCCTCCACTAAACATTCCACCAAGGTCGATCATCACACAAATAGTAGCACCACCCATGACTCAAACACCCATTGCGAATCCACTCAACCAATCCCAAAACCCATCGGCAAACTATGTTAATCCCACACACACATATCAATCTTCCACGCAACAACCCTACCATGGAGCATTAATGCAACCTCCTTACGACATCCACCAACAACCACAACCCCAAACTCAACAAGTCATTCTACAACAACAAGCATATGGGTCCCATGTTTACACACAAACCATAGGCCTACTCCCACGTGTTCAACATCAACAATATGTCCAACCTCAAACTCAACAAGTCATCCCACAACAACAAACACACAACTCTCACAACTACACACAAACCACAGGTCTTCCATCTCACGCACAACAACAATATGCCCACTCCCAACAACAACAACAATACGTCCATCCTCAATATCAACAATCGAAATCACAACAACTTCCACTCCAACAGTCATCACAACCACCTCTTGCTAACCCTTTCGACCAAGAATGGCAAGAGATGAAAAATGCCCTTAAAAACATCCAACTAGGGACTCAAAATAAACACTATAAGTTCAAAGACTTATGTCCCTACCCGTTCAACAGAAACATTGCTGTCACACCTTTTCCCCAACACTTTGAAATGCCAAAATTCGATAAATATAAAGGAAAAGGAGACCCTCGTGACCACATCAAGGAGTTCTTCATGGAATGCCAAGAAGTCACCTATGATGATCAATTCCTCCTACGTCTTTTTCCACGAAGCCTAGGAGGACAAGCCCTAGAATGGTTCATGCACTTACCTTATGGCTCCATATCCAATTTTGCTAATCTTTCAGAGAAATTTGTTGCCCACTTCTCATACAATGTGGAACATGAGATCACCATGCTCGACCTTTGCAACACCAAGCAATGAAGTGGTGAGAGTTTTGCCGCTTATCTACAAAGATGGAGAGCCCTTGCTAGTAGGCTACCATAGACAACCACTGAAAAACAACTCGTCCATATTTTCATCCAAAACCTCAATCAAGAAATGGCCTTCCATTTGCAAGTACATTATGCATCAACCTTTGAGGAAATCATAGAAAAGGGGGTCACTATTGAAAAGGCCTTTATTGGGAAGGTTCTAGTCAAAATCTACAACAAGAATGACAATGACAAAACCTCCAACGACAAACCTAAATTTTGGGCTAAAAAAAAGAACACCGTAGGAGATGGTGCTACCGATTCCAAGTACATCCAAATCGCATCTCCTAAACTAAAAGAGACAAACGTAGTCCAAAATGTTTCTAACAATGTATCAGTCCCGTCCGCCCCTCCAAAGAGAAATCCTCTTAACAATCCAAAGCACAAATATACCCCCTTAGGTGAGCCACTCGAGGTTGTGTTCCAAAAGCTACTCCGTGCCAATATGGTTGAGTTCCCCATAACAAAACCATTTGACGAAAACAAACCTAAGCCCGTGTGGTACAAAGAGAATGAATATTGTGACTAGCATCGCATCAAGGGCCACGCCACAAACAAGTGCATGAAATTGAAAAACTATGTCCAAGACCTCATTAAACACGGTGGAATCCAAATGGAAGACCACGATAATACATCACCCAATGATGGCCTAGGAGTCTACCAAGACCCTCTTCCCCACCACAACAATAATCAAACCGCTTCCCAACCATCCTCCTCCAACGCCAATCCTAACAACCAAACCAACAATATCAACTACAACAATGTTCTGCCTCCCTACGATAACATAGTGGGTAGAATTAATTTCGATTCTACTCGTATCGCCACCATCAAAGTCAAAAATACCACCCCCGAATGTGTTGTTACCACCCAACATGGGCGTATAACTATGAAGGGAACATCTCCATCCTCCGCTACTACCACTTCCCAATATAACTTCCTTGACCATCTTGGAAAGACTCCCGCTCAAATCTCCATCTTGGAACTCCTTAGGACATCCGCCATCCACTGAGAAATAGTTGACAAAGCTCTCCAAGAGTTCCATGTTCCTACCGACATACCTCCCACCCAATTCCAAAATCTTGTCACTCAGTTATCATCATCCTATCATCTCACCTTTAGTCATGCTGACATGCCACCTATTGACCCCGCACATAATAAAGCCCTTCATATTGAAGTCCAAATCGCCAACCATAAAGTCAAGATGGTTCTCTTGGATAATGGATCTGGCTTGAACATATGTACATTGAAATTCATAAAACTCCTAGGGTATTCAGCAGCTGACTTGAAATCTTTGGTTATCTCCATTAAGGCATCGCCAACACAGAGAGAGAATCTGAAGGCACCATATGCCTTCCTATCAAGGTAGGCCCACTCACCATGCCCACTCTATGTCACGTAATTGATCTTGACCTTCCATATAATCTCCTCTTAGGCTGACCATGGTTACATGCTATGCAAGCCGCTCCATCCACCTATCATCAATGCCTCAAGTTCCCTCATAATGGTGTGGAAGTCACTATCCTCGCTGATCAACAACCTTTTGAATACTGCTTGACCTTAGAGGTTGTCTATGATTGACAATTCCATTGTCTGAGTACCTATGGGGATCATGTCAAAGATCCCTCATCCACTCCATCCACATCGTCATTCAAGCCACATGTCACTATTGAACAATCACAAGCCTCCACTTCATCTTCCACCCATACCCCTCAAAAGGTCAAGATCGTAGACAAAGGGTGTAGCGAGTATGAGCTTCACAATGCCTTCCACATGGGACAGTTACCATTTGTCCCCTCACTCTCATGGTCGTCATCTCCTGAAGAAGGAAAAAGAATAGCAGCACAGGATCAATGATAAAATTCCTTTTGTACCAGCACAGGTCTCTAGAGAGGAAGAAGCTGAAGAAATAGCTTTAAGTGATTAGCTATATTGTGATGAAACTACCCCAACACCTGTCAATCTAGAATACTTCAAAGAGAAATATCCTGTACCATTCCAAATTTGTACCAAAATACCTTACCGTGGAATAGGACTTGGTGCTGATGAACAAGGTGTTACAGAGCCCATACTGGTTGATCCTACATCCCCCAAGAAATATACTCAATACTTTGGTTTAGGATATGCTCCACCGACTGTGACAATCCATGGACTCGCTAAAACTTCGGTATAGGTAATGGAATCCTTTTCTAGTGTTGAAAACATCACACCGAGTGTCATCATAGCTTCATGTAAAGATCTAGACCTTTCTTGCATCTTCCCTGACAATGCCATCTTCGTTATTGACCTCCCCCTCATTCATCCTGAACTCATTGCTTGGGATTGTCAAGGACCCCCACCTCACGACATATTTCTGAATGATGAGGCTCTCTCCGCATTTCTAGAACTTCGTGACACCTCGCAATATGACATATGCTTGCATGCTGATGCCTATTTTGGGGAAGAAGAGATCCTTAGTCTAAAAAAGAAAAAATCAAAAAATAGAAAATCGTCCCCTAGTGAAAACATCTCTGAGGCACTTTCGGACACAAAAGAAAAAAATAAAGATGTGTCTCCTAGTGAAAACCTCTCTGAGGTGCTAGAAGATGAGAATCTCAATCTTCCCCCTATACCATCTCACTGGCAAGAGCGTTCCAACATTTTGATTGAAGGCACACAAGAAATCAACCTTGGCACGCAAGAATCACCCAAGCTCACACATCTAGCAGAAAGTCTCGGTACAGAAGAAAAATCCAACATCTCCATAGTGCTTCATGAAACACCTGATGTGTTTGCTTGGTCTTACGCTAACATGCCAGGCTTGGATCCATCTTTGGTTGTTCATCATCTTGTGGTACATCATGATGCAAAACCTGTTAAGCAGAAACTCTACAAGATGCACCCTCAAGTCGCCTTGCTCGTCAAAGAAGAGCTGTAGAAACTACTAGATGTTGGCTTCATTTGCCCTATCGATTATCCAGAGTGGGTCTCCAATATTGTACCCGTTGCTAAGAAACCTGGGGGCATCTGTTGTTGTACAGACTTCTAAGACCTTAATAAAGCATGTTTGAAAGATGATTTTTCACTCCCTAACATTGACATGATTGTAGATCTCACAGCAGGACACGAGATGCTCTCCCTCATGGACGGCTTCTTGGGGTACAATCAAATCAGAATCACCATTGAAGATCAACATAAAATAGCCTTTACCTATCCTTGGGGCACATACTGCTGGCAAGTCATGCACTTTGGTCTAAAGAACGCGGGGGCAACCTATCAATGTGCAATGACTACAATCTTCCATGTCATGATACGTAAGATAATGGAAGACTATGTAGATGATCTCCTAGGGAAATCTAGAACCAGGGAAGAACATCATGTGATCCTACGATAGATCTTTGTGCGGCTCAGAGAGTATAAGCTTCACCTCAACCCTAAGAAATGTGTCTTTGGTGTAACATCAGGTAAACTCTTGGGGTTCATTGTCTCCCATAGTGGCATTGAAGTAGATCTTGCTAAGGTCACTGCCATAACAGAAATGCCTCCTCCAAAGACACTCAAACAGTTCCAAAGTCTCCAAGGCAAACTACAGGCTATACGAAGGTTCATCACCCAACTTGCAGACAAATGCCATCCTTTTTCCCATTTACTTTACAAAAATGCACACTTTAAGTGGGACCATAATTGTCAATATGCATTCGACTGCATCAAGGAGTATCTTGCTTCACCACTGGTCCTAATGGCGCTTATCCCTGGAAAGCCCCTGTTATTATATATATCAGAAACTTTAGTAGCACTGGGGGCACTTTTAGCGCAACAAGATGATACTGGTCATGAGAGAGCTATCTATTACATCAGTAGGACTTTAGTTGGCTATGAGCTTAATTACACCCCCATGGAACACGCATGTCTAGCTGTCATTTTCTGCTCTCAAAAGTTACAACACTACATGCTAAGTCATTCTATCAAGCTCATATCTAAGGTTGACCCCCTTAAGTACCTCCTTTCTAGGACCGTACTCATAGGATGAATGGCAAAATGGGTCATGTTGTTGAGCAAATTTGATATTGAGTATGTTGACAGGAAAGCAATCAAAGGACAAGTTGTAGCAGATCAGCTGGCCGAAGCGCTCCTCACAAATTATCAACAGCTATCCATTGACTTTCCAAATGAGTCCATTCTCACCGTGACAGAACTTACACATTGGAAGCTATACTTTGATGGATCCTTCACTAATCATGGTTCAGGGGCAAGAATATTACTGGTGACCTCGCAAGGCGATTACATCCCCAAAGCTTACAGACTTGCTTTCCCTTGTACAAACAATGTGTCTGAATACGAAGCTCTGATCATTGGTCTCAAAACAATTGTGCAATGGAATATCTTACAGCTACAAATCTACGGAGACTCTTAGTTGATCATCAAACAAGTGAATGATGAGTTTACCACAAAGGATGATAAGCTAGTGCCCTATAAGCAAATGGTTGATGAATACAAACTATTCTTCACCTACATACAGTTTGAGTAGGTATCTCACCTTCACAACAAAGCAGCTGATGCCATGGCTACTATTGGTTCACTTCTAGATATGCCTCCTGATAGCCACCAATGTGAGTTCCTTGTGGAATAGCTCCTGATGCTAGCATATCGTGTCACTGAGTCAGAATTCATTTGTGAGATTGTTGGTCTAGAAAATCCTTGGTACCATGACATTTACACCTACCTCCAACATCACACTTTCCCTCCTGAATCCACCTGCAAACAACAATGATCCCTCATTCACCAAGCTGCCCACTACACTATTCTTGCCGACACCCTCTATCGCCGAAGCTATGATGGCACTCTTCTTCAATGCTTAAACACAGAAGAAACTTCCCTTGCCTTACATGAAGTCCACGCAGGTATCTACAGAGCGCACATAAGTGGAATTGTCCTAGCCAAGAATCTCTTGCGTACTGGATATTATTGGCCTACTATGGAACATGATGCGTGTGAGTACGTGAAGAAGTGTAAGCCCTGTTAGCAGCATGGAGACCTCATTCATGCTCCCTCTTGACGCAGAGTGGGACGCAACGGAGGCAACCTAACAGGAAGGAGCAGCCAACAATGCAAACAACCTGATAAAAATGTCTATCGGCTCAGCATCATGATATTTCCTAACAACATCATCATCACATTTCAACAGCATCATCATATTTCAGATGATCGCAAATATCCTCCCGTCGACTACTATTTACCTCCTCTGCCAATCATCATCATCATGATAATCAACGGGCGCGAACATCCTCCGGTTACACTGTTCATCGGGTGCTGAATACGAGCGGCATCATCATGATATTCAATATCACCTTCGTCAGCAGGATATCCAAATATCCGGTTGCTCCAAATATCCTGATGACGACAACTTAACACCTTGCTTTCGATGCTCCACTGTCCGACGTTACAAGCAACAGCATCATGATATTGTTTATCCGGTTCTTCGGAACCTCCTGATGATGCTTAACAACTTTCTGCCTACGCCGATGCTCAAACCCTTAGCGACAACAGGATAAACTCGCGTTGAGGGATTTCTTAATATCCTGATGACGATGACGTCACATCCTGATGACGATGACGTCACACATCATCCTGATGAATTCTTCAACACTTAGCCAAAAAAACTTAACTTTCACACCCGCATCCGTTAGCGATATGCGGATGATGACCTTCCCCGAGAGATGATCCTGACTGCGATATATACACTGAGTATATACCCAACTCAAAACATCATGATGCACCTGCAACATGCAAACTTCAACAACTTCATGACCCGATCCTGATGGCGATGGATTCGCAGATGATGATGCGGCTCGTTCCGACTGGAAACGCACATGCAGACTCCTGTGTATCCTTCCACTGCATGAAAACACTCACAACCGCATAATTTCACAAAGATCATGTGACGACCGGGCCGGATCACCTCCAAACCAAAATCTAACAGTTTATCTTCTAGACCTAGCACATGAGGATGCTAGGCTGATTCACAGCATGCTCCTAACTAATCTCCTGAACAATGCAATGCATAAACAGAAAACACAAATGCAATCTAAACTATGATACAGGACCATTTCACCGATTTGCAGGATCAACCGGTGGAAGGGTTGAAAATACCCATCTACTTGCAAACAGAAAAGGAAATCAACACAGAAACAACTAATCGACTCAAATGCTTTTGTTATTCACTTGAGATCTTATTCACTTGAAATTCAAAAGTCCTGCTTTTACAATTCTACTTCACAATATCTGGACTGATCACCAGTACAGCATATCACCAGTACTACTCTCCTGAACATAACACCTATCAAACTCAATATCAGCTATCAATATGAACTAAATCGTGTCTTAACCCTAACAGATCGAAGGTATATATAACAAATCCTTCGAGTACTACCAACTTCACTTCCCAGCGGCTGGGAGCTTCCAAGCGGCTGGGAGAGAGGACAACTCAGACTGTCTTATCCCGATCTCTAATTGCCTACACATACTCCTATGCTGAACTATTACATAGCATCGGTCCAATGGACCTTATTACATGCGAAAGTCAAACATACTAAAAATAGCCTACTGCCCTGTCATCATGCTGATAACTATCCTATATCCTGATCATGTATGTCATCATGCGGACCTATATCCTGATCATGTCCGGGTGCTCCTGCACCACCTCTCAGGCATTGCAACCTATTACTACACCATGGCCTTTCTCTCAGTGGGACCTAGATCTCATTGGTAAAATCCACCCATCCTCCTCCGACGAACACAAATTCATCATCACTGCCATAGAATACTTCACTAAGTGGGTTGAAGCTATCCCCCTCACTTTCACCGCTTACAACCAAATCACCAAGTTCATCCTTTACCATATCATCTGCCGTTATGGTATCCCATCCGCTATTGTTACCGACAATGGTAAGCCTTTCAAAAACCATGATGTTCAGGATCTTTGTGAACAATTCCACATTCAACATCATTGGTCCACTCCATATTACCCACAAGGTAATGGATAGGCTGAGGCAACTAATAAAACGCTACTCAAAATCCTCAAGAAAGTTGTCAATGAAACTGGCCGTGATTGGCACCTCCATATCTATCCCACCCTCTAGGCCTATTGTACTAGTATTTGCACATCCACAGGTGCTACACCATATTCCCTTGTCTTTGGAGCAGAAGCCATCCTACCAATCAAGATCGAATTACCCTCCTTGCGCATCTCCTTGCATAATGTCATCATCGATGAAGAATACCGTGTTGCATGCCTCCAAGAGCTCGAGCTATTGGATGAATGATGCCTCAACACCCTCAATCACCTCCAAGCATACCAAAATCGGCTTCATAGATCCTATAACAAGAAGATCTGTGCTAGGGAGTTTACAGTAGGAGATCTGGTCCTGAAAGAAAATCAAAGGAATCTATCTAAGCGAGAAAAGAATGGAAAATTTGAGCCTAATTGGCTTGGACCCTACATTGTCACTATAAAGTATGGCTTTGGAGCATATCACCTCTCCACCCTTGAAGGAGAAGAACTAGAGGGGCTCATGAATATCATTCACTTGAAACGGTTCCACAATTAGTTCGCTGAATACCCCATGTCAAAAATACAAAAAAAAATTAAAAAAAATAGTAAAGAGAAATAATTCATCCTATGGTGAAAACCACTCCTTGTGGCACCTCAGATAAGTACCATGATGAAAACCTGCTTGCAGGTGTCATGTGTAGGTTTAATCTGGATCCATTGTTCAAATCACCTTCCCATTTTCACTAGTACTATCCAATCCAATTATCCCCTCATCTGAGCTTCAGAATAAACCCATCATCTGAGCTTCTATTGTCCATAATTCTCGAAACATCTCTCATCTCCCCATTTCTTAATTCCCATCTTTCCACATCACCATTTCATCACTCACTCTACCCTCCTATCCATCCATGACCGTGATCCCTTTAATGTTTTGGTCACACCATCACCATTCCGTACCTATCGTAGTTTTCACACCATGCTACCCATTGACCAATTGACATCCACATCCACTAAACCATATCTCATCATTCCACATGAACCAACCCCTATCCTTACATCATCAAGTCTCCTAGAACTACATATCATCACCACCCACGTTGCAATGTGCCTTGATCTCGTGGATATAGGGTCTGTAGGCAATCTGGAATATGAAGGAAGTATCTAGTATGCAGGTACATATGATGCACCCACCCAACCTGCTTGGATGGTCCCACATTCCTGAGCTTGTTGATTACAATTGACCTACAATCAATATACTTGCTGGGCATCTCATCAAAGCATAACACTCTCATGAAAAATCTTTCACCAATATATTGGCTTTTTCATAACTAGCAGCACGCATCCCTCTGCCTATCCTTAGTTTAGTTTATTCCATCATCAATTCTTGTCCTAGGATACATCCTTCCTACAATGGACAAAATCATCACATCCTCCATCCATCCTTTGGTAAGAGATATAGTGGCTGTGTGTTTTGGATCAGTCATTCTTTTGGTCTTTGATTTTTATCTTATGCATCATTCTTGGACTATGTCAAAACTGCCTTGATCTCATTATATCATGGTAAGTGGCGAACAATCCAGAATGGGGCACGGTCATTGCTTTTGTATTTTGTGCTTGTGGGAGGTTCTCATTACTCCATATAAGTATTCATACCTCGTGGATTGTAGGGTCGGTTCTTGCATATTGATCCCCTTCTGCATCTAAGGTTCTTCATACCTTTGGTGTATTAAGGACTTATGCTATGAGTCCCCTTCCCTAATCTAGACAAGGTTGTACTATTACAGGCATGAATGGGTTCATCCTATCGTTTGTAGGGTCAAGTCCTATGCATGGATGCCTCGTCACCTTGGCTCCACATACCCTGGTGCATAACATCCTATGCTATATCAACAGTAGCACTCAATTTTTATCATTGGTAGAATATCTTAATATGATGTTGTTCCTTGCACTTGCATCTACCCTTGTCACCCCATCCCTCTCCTGTTGCCCCAAGATTCATTAGCACTTACATTCCCATTCCCCCTATTTTCTACCATCCGCTCATTTCCCATCATTTTGTGACCATTTTCAAGGTTCTATTGAGGCATCATGATCACCTGTCATCCTGCATCCAACCACATGTCAAAACCTCTCCCATCTCAAACATCATAAACATATACATAACACACTAACACCCTCGCCCCCTCCTATGACCTTTTGGCCCGAGGGAGCACAACCCCCCTCCTTTCTTTTATCATCCTAATCATCCCACTCCTAATTATTCCACTCATCCTAATCACGTCCCCTTCATCATATCTTCGTCATTACATCTCTTCATAATCATATCCTAATCATCATGCCATAACATTACACATCATCATCCTCATCATCCTTGTCATTCCATAGCATGTCCTAATCATCCTTATTCATCGTCAACCATCTCCTCATAATCTCCCAATCGTCATTCCACATCATCCTTGTCATATCCTAATCCATTCATCCTAATCATATCCTATTCCTGCTAGCTTCATCATTATTCATCATCATACTCACCTAACCTCATCCCTAATCATTCCACCTCATTCTAACACCATGTCATCCAGAGCACAACCCCTCCTGTGACCTCGCAACTCGAGCCGAACAACTCCCCCAACCTTCTCTCTTGTCTGATCACCCTTGCCAGTTCTCCCATCCTGTGCAAATCTCCCCCAACCATCCCCTTCACCCCATCGTGCTCTCCAAAAAAATCACAAAACGTTACAAAAAATTAAAAAAATCACAAAACATTACAAAAATCAAAAAAATCACAAAACGTTACCAAAAAAAAAATTATAAACTTTATTAAAAAAAAGCAAAAATCAACCAAAAAAAAAAGCAAAAATCAATAAACAATCAAACAAAAATTTATAAACTTTATAAACAAAAAAAAGCAAAAATCAATAAAAAATAAAAAATCAATAAACAATCACACACAAATTTAAAAACTTAAAAAAAAAAGGTAAAAATCAATTTAAAAAAAAATCAATAAACAATCAAACAAAAATTTAAAAACTTAAAAAAAAAAAAAAGCAAAAATCAATAAAAAAAAAAAATCAATAAACAATCAAACACAAATTTAAAAACTTAAAAAAAAAAAGCAAAAATAATAAAAAATAAAAAATCAATAAACAATAAAAAAAAATTTAAAAACTTTATTTAAAAAAAAACAAAAATCAATAAACAATCAAACACAAATTTAAAAACTTCAAAAAATAAAAAATAAAAAGCAAAAATCAAACAAAAATTTAAAAACTTTATTAAAAAAAAGCAAAAATCAATAAAAAATAAAAAATTAATAAACAATCAAACACAAATTTAAAAACAAACAAACAAACAAAGCCACGCCCAATGGACGCTAAATGCAAACCACATGCCCATTGGGCACTAAAACCAATCCCGCCTCCCGTCCCCCACTCAACGTCCACCGCCCCCCATCCTCTGCCACGTCCGCTGATGCCTGCCGCTCCTCACACCCCGCCTTCCCTCCTCTAACCCCCGACACTCCCTTTCCGCCGCCTTTCATGCTTCCTCCCCAACGCTGACGCCCTTTGGCCGCTGAAATCTGCCTACCCGTACCCCTCAAGCGCCGCTCACCCCACTCCGCGCCCATTGGGTGCCGCGCTCCACCCTACGCGCATTTCGACGCCAAAACAAATAAAAAATCCTAAATAAAAACCACTCTAATAAAAATTAAAAAAAATAAAAAACAAATAATTAAAATAATTAAAATCAATGTAATAAAAATTTAAAACAAATCAAAATCAAAGAAATAATAAATATCAAAAACAATAAAATCATAAATTTATAAAATCAAAATAAATCAATAAATGAATAACACAAACAATAAAATAAAAAAATTCAAACTCAAACACAAATAAATAAATTAATACAAACTAACAAATTAATCAAACTTAAAAAATTTTCAAAAAATTCCAATTAAATATTAAAAAACATAAAAAATAAAAATAAATGAAAAATAATAAATAAATAAATTTCAAAAAATCTCAAAATATCAAAAATACAAAAAATTGTCAAAACATCAAAAATTAATTAACAATATTTTTTTTTTCAAAAAACAATTCAAATTTTTTTTTCAAAAAACACAAATTTTTCAAAAAATTTCAAAAAACATTAAAAAAAAATTTCAAAAAAAAAAATTCAAAAAACATAATAAAATTTTCCAAAACTCTTCAAAAAATAAACACCCACACATTCGCTCATTTTTTGTGCACTAATCCACTATTTTCTGCCCTACACCCTCAAAACATGCGCCATTCCCCCCACCCGCACCCGCTTTGCTTGATGCTCGTCTTGGTTGATGTGTGTGTTTCCCTAGTTATCACCTTAAACATTCAAATCCATTCAGTCATATCCAACTCATCATATTCTAATCATTCATCCTAACCAACCTCAGTCATTCAAATCTCCTCGTTCTACATCGTCTTTATCCTCATCCCAATCGTTTTCATAATCCATCCAAGTTACCTCACCTCATCATCACACATCGTCATCTTCTTTCCAAGTCATATCAATTTTAACCCCATTCCAAGTCATCCAATCTTGTCATTATCCTTATCACTATCTCTATCATCATCATAATCCAACCAAGTCACCTAACATCATCATTGCACTTTATCATCCTCATTCCAAGTGACTTCTATTTCACCTTAATTCATCCTAATCATTATCCTTGCCCTTCCTCAACATCCTAACCATCTCGTTCCTCATCATTCAACCACATCCTAATCCTATCATATTCATCCTATTCATCAAACTCATCATTCTTTATCATTCCACCACATCCCAATCATCGCCTACTTATCACTTTCTAATCATTCCACTTTGTCCCAATTATAGCCTAATCATCGTAATCATGTCCAATTCATCATGCATAATCATTACACATAATCATCTTCATTCTAATCCAACCAATCACATCTCCAAACCATTCATTCTAATCCAATCACACCACATCCTAATCGTATCCTAACCATTCATGATTATCCCATCCGTCTCATCTTTCGTCATTCCTAATCGCCATTCTCCACAATTGTAGGGACACTTGGAGCATCTACTCTCCCTGTCGCATCCAATTGCAATTGTGTCAAAGCCATCCCCTACATATCCAATCCCATTCCTTTACGATCAAATTTTATTACAACATTCGATCTCATTAAACCCTTGACATCAATAGAGGTTCCCAAACATAGTCTTCCTAAGGTTGAAACATAAGGGGAAACTGTCAAAGCTTGACTATATCACAAGTACAAATATGTGGACCAAGAGACCTTGACATCTTTTCACATCAATCACAACTTGGGCTTAATACTCTAAGGCTAGTTTAGGTCCATCATTCCAGGTGAATTCTGAAACTCATGGGTTCACTTTCATCGATCATTTCAATCCACACCTCAAGGTCTCAATAAATCCAATTTATACTTTGACAAGGTCATTAGTAGATGAGAGTACCCTCTTGGAGCTAGACTTTTCGAAGACTATTATCATTCACCTCTATCGTTGTCTGGGCCTCATCACCTCACATTGACATTCCCATAGCATAACCGACATCCTAATCATTATTCTTGTCATCCTACATCATCTCATAATCACTTCCTACTCATAACTTTGTCATTCAATATCCATTCCCTCCTCTTTGACCTTCGACCGATACGTTTCCTTTCGAGAGCATACTTGTGTTTGTCCAACCCGCCTATCCTCTTAAGGGGGCATCATCATCCTATTATTATCCTTTTCCTCTATTAATTTCCTTAGCTTCTTTGAAATGATGTTACTGGATACAATTCTTATCATCTCGAACATCGTCTCAAAGAGGGGCAAAATGTTGACACCTGAAAATAGTCACAACCAATTTCATCCACTCACGCATTCAACCCTAATCCACCCGCATCACCTCGTCCAATCCGATTATTAATTAAATAAATTTTAAATTATTTAATTAATTTATTCTGCACCTTTATCATGTCATAAAAATCAAATTCTTTTAGTATAGTTTGAAAATTAAATACTTTTGACTATAGTTCATTCCAAAAATTAAATAAATTATCATATTTATTTAATTCCCTATTTTATGCACTTTTGATTACTTTTTGTAATCATAATTATCTTCTTCTAATCCATGTGCACATGAATTAATTTTAATTAATTCATCATTACAAACCCCCATGTTTCTAGAAGTCCACTTGTTATTCAATGTACACACATGTACATGACAAGTGGTACTTTGGAAGCATAGGTAAATCTTCCAAATTAAGAATATTTGTCCTCTTTCTTCCACCCCACTCCATGTGTCACTATTCCCTCCAATTTAAAAGTCCATGTGGCACTATTTGAACACTATTCCTCTAATTTTAAATTCCACTTGTCCTCTCCATAGAATTTAAAATTCCTCACAAAATCCAAGCCTTACCTTTTCATAAATGAGTCCTTACATGTCATACACCTACTCAATCCTAGCCATCCATCCATTCAAACTTGCATTCTCATCCATTGATCATCCCTTGAATCTTGGGGCAACTTTCTCATCCAATACAATCATGCCATTTGTCCAATTCTCCTTGCTTGAGGATCCTCAAGCCATCTCAACCATTGATCCTTGAAATTGATCCTAGCCCTCCAATCCTATCTCCAAAAATCTATAAATTGAGGCCTCCACCTCCCATTTGGAACAAATCATTTTATGCAAAGTTATTCTGTCAATTTGAGTGCTCACATCCATAGCTATTAGTGCAATTCAATTAGCTTAGATTAGTCTATTATCCATTTAGGGCATATCATCATTAGTTTGCTTAGATAGGGTGCATATTTTAGTATAGAAGCATAGTAGTGATTTAGTCCAATCTTGAGGTCCCTTGAACTTGAGATTGGATGCATTTTAGGCATAATTTGCATCCATATGAGGTCTCACTTTCATAGGTAGACACTATCAAACAACTAGTAATGAGTCCTCATGAAAATCAAGAGACTTAACTCAGGAGCCAAAGAAATGGCTACCTGTAAACTTGCAATCAATGCCTCATATTTTGTAATATTATTAGTGTACAAAAAGTCTAATTAAAAATTGAAAGGAAAATGCAACAATCCCTAGCTAATCTAATCAAGATAGTAATGCAAGTATATCAGATCTAATAAAATTTTAGTGGAGTAACAACACTAGATCAAGAACAAGAAATGGAGAAGAGAATAAGAGGAACAAATCACACTATACACTATATATACTCCAATAAAACCTTTGTAAGTGAAAAATCTAGCCTCAAAAGCACACACCCAATGTATTATTAGCAACAATGTGTTACAATACAATATCATAGCTTTTGTGTGTTAGTGTAGGTTTTTATTTTCCTATATTCCTAAGTTTTTCCTACACATGTTACTAAGCTTGCTTAGGGTTAATTAAGTTAGTATTAGTGTGAGTGTGCAAGGTGTCGACATATTCCATGGGAGTTGCACTTGCCTATTTTAGGCTATTATGGTGGACTCTTCCCATTGGTCGTATTTGCCACCTCTCCTCTCTCTTCTAGTCTATTTATACTCACCTCCTAGCTTTGTATTTTGTATCTTTTGCTTTTGCATCCTCTTAATGCTAATTTTCTTCTAGAGCATTTGCATTACTCTCGTGGAGACTAACTCTATGCTGCTATTTTAATTTTGTATCATTTGTATTCATAGTTTAATATCTGTTCATTTGCACTAGTTTTGGGGGTTATTCATCTTTTCAGATTCTAACATGGTATGAGAGCAATTCTAGTGCAGAATAGATTATACTTTTTTTTTTAGAGATTCAGGGGGGGCTAATAAACTTTGCTTGCATGTTTCCTAAAAACCAAATATGCTCTTCTCTTGCATCTTCGGATGATCTAGAGAATCAAAAAAATTTGACAGAAATATTTTAACCTTTGGGGTTTTGCATATGTGTTTTGTGAGATCTAGGTGATTGCATCATTTTTTGTTATTCCAACACGTCTAGGAGGCTCGAGAAAGTCAAGATTGACTTTTGTTTCATCTGATTTAGAGATCGTTTGACAAAGTTGCAGAATGGGGGTTTTAAGCTCAGATCTAGAAGATAGCATCTATTCAAAGCATTTTTAAGCCAAAACTACATTTCCATTGCATCCAAAAGGCCTCACAGATAAATTTTGACATATTACATGTCATTTTTTCAATTGTTGGAGGCATTTTTGCATTATATCCACATCTTAGACATATCAAAAAGAAAAAAGCTTTCTAGGTTTTGTTCACCGCATCGAAAAAATATCTGGGTATCTATTATTTTTTGCATGTAGTAAATAGATCATGCACAAACTTAATCAAAAAATTTCTGAAAGCCCCCTCTCTGTTGGCATTTTGATTTTGGTGGTCAATCTTTGCAAGCCTCTATCTCAGCCATCTAGGCTCCTTTTTTGGTGCTGTTTTTTTATTTGGGGTAGAATTTTGTAGGCTTCATAGTGGTGTAGACATTTTTTGGTTTTGGTGTCTAGAGTTTCTAGAAATCGCAGGTTCTCATAGGTGACTGCATAGTTTCTACTTTCGAAGCTTCAGAGACTCATAACTTTCACATATGATCTCAGATTGATGTACTTATTTTTTAAAAAGTGGATTATTTTTCAAGTAGAATGCAATGGTTTTGTTAGTTTCACTTGGTTCATTCTAGTATTGTACTTTTAGCATACACCTATTATTGAGGATTTTGTAAGCATTGAGATCAAAACCACTAAGTAGTTCTTGCTAGTGGCAATTGTAAATACATTAAATTATAAAGTGGTAGATCATATTTTCTTGGAGGGGTTCTTTGATTGAGTGAAAAGGGGGAGTTGTCATGTGTGTGTTCTCTTTTTTTTAGCACTTCATTTCTACATTTCTTCATTATGGATCAAACAACAGTACCTATATTAACTCCTTACAACTATTTTGAGTGGAAATCACTCATGACAATCTACTTAAGGAAAGTTGGGTTGCATAGGATAACAATGGGACTAGAAATTAAACCTACTAAAGATGAAGATAAGCCTAAGTAGTTTAACAAATGTGATGAGGCCTATGGAACATTGTATTTGTTTGTTTCTCCTAATTTTCGCTTTCACATTGAGTCTTTGAATTCACCAAATGAAATCTAGACAAAGCTGGAAACACTATTGGGCACACAAGATTCAATGAGGGATCATATGTTAGAAAATGAAGTAATAAGTTTAAGTCCAGGTAACTTCAACACAATTCAAGAATTTTTCATAAAATAGAAATCATTAAGGCTATAGTTAAAATAGTGTGGAATTGAAAAAAAAGATGAACAAATGATTCTTAGTATTCTCTCTAAGCTAAGTTTAGAATATTATGTATTTGCTTCTATCTTCTATGCTACTAAGGGTGCACTTGGTACTCAACACAATGCCATCTTTGGATGATTTTGCTATCTCTCTCACATGGGAGCAAGATAAGATAATCTAGATAGGTACTCTAAAATCCTCTAAGTCACATGCCCTGACTACAAACCAAGGCTCACAAGAACAAAAATGACAAAGTAGTAATAATAAGGATAAGAAACAAAATAATAGCAAGGAGAAAAAGGGTCAAAAACAAGATGCTCCAACAATAGCTAATGAGACCCAATCTAGTAATGGGGACAAGCCTACGAAAGAGAAGGTCAAATGTGCCTATTGTAAAATACCCGGTCATGATGAACATAAATATTTGAAGAAACAAATTGATCACTTGACACACATTCTTGAGAAGAATAATATTAGTGTTCCTGAATCTATAAAACAAAGTTCTAATGAGGGGTATAACAAGGCAAATAATAACAAGGGGAAAGGAAAGGGCAAGACCCTTGTAGCATTTACTTCACAACCATCCATTTGGGTTCTTGATTCAGGTGTTGCGCATTGGATATGGTTTCATCTAAAGAAGAACTTGCATCTTCAAAGCCGTGTACTATGCATTCTATTTTGATAGGTGATGACACTCTTGTTGAGGTGTGTGGAAGCAGGTCTATTGATGTGGGGGATGGCACATTTCATGATGTTCTTTGTGTGCCCTCATTATCAACTAATCTCCTATTAGTATGTCAGATCAGTCACATGGGTTTAGGCAAGAGGGTTGAGTTCACTCCCGATTCAATGGAGATTCATGAGTTGCATAGTGGCTCTATAGTTGTAGTTGGGAGAGAAGATCATTAGTCACAACTATATTTTTTTTCTCACTTTGTTCCTGATCCTCCTTCATCTATTTTGCTCACTAATTCAGATGATGTGAGTAGATTACGGCATGAGCAGTTTGGCCATCTTAACTTCTGCTACTTGCAACAGCTCAACTAGCAGAGCATGGTCACAGGGTTGCCTTTAGTTCAGTTTTCAGGTGGTGTTTTCCAAGGTTTCATTCTTGGTAAGCATCCTAAGGAAAAATTTGACAAAGGTAACGCATGGAGAGCTTCACAGATACTGGAGTTAGTTCATAGTGATTTGGCTGGTCCATTTCCTCATTCATCCTTCAACAAGGTTAGATTTGTTCTAACTTTCATTGATGACTTTTCTTGATATACTTGGGTGTACCTTCTCAAATAGAAGTTTGAGGTATTTGATCATTTCCAGGACTTCAAAACTTTTGTAGAGAAGCAATCTGGGAAAGCCATCAAAGTTTTGCACACTGATAATGGTGGTGAATATGTCAACCATCATTTTGAGTGGTTTTGCACTTCAAAGGGGATTGATTTGCAGCATTCTTTTCCATACACTCCTCAGTATCTAACAGTGTTGCAGAATGGAAGAATAGGTCCTTGAAGGAAATGGTGAACTGCATGATACACTCCAAATCTCTTGCACCATAGTATTGGGTAGAGGCCATTAATTGTGCTTGTTATATCTAGAACAGTGTTCCTCATTTAGCCTTGAAGGGAGTCACTCCTTTTGAAGCTTGGAGCAGTCAAAAACTATTAGTTAAGCACTTTCGAGTTTGTGGTTCTCCTGCATGGGCCCACATTCCTATAGAGAAACATAAGGCCTTAGATCCACAGAGCAGGCCTTGCATATTTGTAGGCTATTTTGATAGTGTGAAGGTTTATTAGTTGCTCTACCCTACTACACATGAGTTGTTCATTGAGAGGAGTGTTTATTTTGAGGACTCTTCAAGCTCAACTCCTATCACTTCTCCACCTCCTACTTTGACATTAGAGTAACTTGGGCTACATGAAAGATCTTCTAATGAGTCAGATTCACCTGAGAAGATTCTTGATGATGAGGAGCCTTCATCTCCACTTCCAATGCTGAGAGCGATTTAGAGGATACACCTCCTTCCTCTCCTAGTTGTCATTCAAAGGGTGATGATTCTCCTCTAGATTCTCTGACTTCTAGTCCACTTTGGGCTAGATAGACCTTGCAGTCTATAGGCGATTGGGTTGGGGATCCATCAAACACTAGACAGACTCATTCATAATTCTAGGATGTTCCACATGTCTTCATTGGTATTGCCTCTAATCCACAGTCCTTTCGTGAGGCTTTTGGTATTCCTGAGTGGGATGCAACTATGTAGGAGAAGTATAGTTCCTTGATGAGGAACCACACTTGGGATCTTGTCCCTCTTCCTAAGGGAAGAAAACTTGTTTGATGTAAGTGGATATATCAGACAAAATTTTCATTAGATGGGTCGGTTGATAAGCATAAGGCTCACCTGGTCACCAAAGGATTCTCCAAGGTTCTTAGGATTGACTACTTTGAGACTTTTGCCCTAGTTGCCAAAATGAATTCCATCCAACTTGTTCTTGCTATTGTTGTAGCCAATCATTGGGAAGTACACTAGATGGATGTGAAGAGTACTTTTCTTCATGATGACCTTCAAGAGGAGATCTACATGGAGCAACCACAGGGTTTCGTCCAGGATTCTTCACTTGTGTGGTGCCTGTAGAGGTATTTCTATGGCCTCAAACAGGCTCCTCAAGCTTGGTATGCCAAGATGGACTCCTTCCTTCTAACAGTTGGGTTCACTCAGTGCCATTTTGATCCCAATGTCTACATTTACAATAGGATGATTCACTCCTATTTTTAATCCTATATGTTGATGAATTGTTGATCACAGGGAGTTCTTCATCCACCATTGGGGTAGTCAAAACTTCCCTTCATGACAATTTTTTGATGACTGACTTGGGCTTGTTGCATTACTTTCTCGAGATTGAGATCTACCAATCTACTTCCAAGATCACCATCACACAATCCAAGTATGATTTAGATTTGCTCTCACAATTTCATATGGCTGACTATAAGCCTACTCTGACTCTCTTTCTTTTTGGAGTCAAACTTGAGGCTCAATGTTCTTCACCATTTGTTTCAATGGAACTTTGTACCGATAGCTTGTTGGGAGTCTCATTTATCTAACTCATACGAGACCCAACATTCATATGTTGTAGGCACGTTTTCTCGATTCATGTAGGAGCCCCATGAGTTGCACTAGAAGGCAACCAAGCAGATACTTCACTACATTCAGGGTACTCATAGTTTTGGGATTCACTATGTAGCAGGCATTGAACTTGACTTGGTGGGCTACACAGATTCGGATTGGGCAGGCGATTGATTTGTTGGTTGAGCAAGTGCAGTCTACTATTAATCTATCTTCTATTGAGATTGAGTATCGGGGGGCTATGAATGCCGCCAATGAGGCCATTTGGCTTATGAATCTTCTCACTGAGTTCAAGATCCAAATCAGATGATGTGACAACTAGAGTGCCATTTAGATCTCATGGAATCTAGTCCATCATCAGGACCAAACACATTGAGGTCCACATGCACTACATTCAGAAGCTCATTCATGTCCACGTCATTGACCTTCGTTACTGTCCGACTTTTGATTAGGTTACCGATATCTTCACCAAATCCTTCATAGAAAGTAGGTATCTTCATCTACGATCTTTTTTGGGGGTGCAGGAGGCTTCATGTTTTGGCGGGCTTCTTAGCCCTCTCAGTCAGATTCTTGACTCTCTCTACTCTAGAGGATCTTCTCTCCCCCTCTCTATTTGGGGGGGTTCTCTCCTGTCTTGGGGGCTTCTTCTCTTTGGGGGGTATTTATGTACATGGGTACCTCATCAAGCTTCATTTGTTGGGACCCATCTTTTCACCCACCTAAGTTGCAGTTAAGGGGGGTGTTAGTGTAGGTTTTTATTTTCCTAGTTGGGTTATTTATTTTTCTATATTCCTAGGTTTTTCCTACACATGTTATTAAGCTTGCTTAGGGTTAATTCAGTGAGTATTAGTGTGAGTGGGTGCAAGGTGTAGGCATCTTCCATGAGAGTTGCACTTGCCTATTTTAGGCTATTGTGGTGGACTCTTCCCATTGGTTGTATTTGCCACATCTCCCCTCTCTTCTAGTCTATTTATACTCACCTCCTAGCTTGTATTTTGTATCTTTTTCTTTTGCATCCTCTTAATGCCAATTTTCTTCTAGAGAATTTGCATTACTCTCATGGAGACTAACTCTATGCTGTTATTTTGATTTCATATCATTTGTATTTATAGTTTAATATCTATTCATTTGCACTTATTTTCTAGGTTATTCATCTTTTCAAATTCTAACATTTTGCTCGAGTGGCATCTACACTATGAATCTGGAGGAATTTCTACAACATAATTGTGAATAAAGCATGACATACAATCTCCATACCAAGTCCTGTATATAAGCCAAGGAGACCTAGCAAACTAAGAATGGTTTTAAAAAACCATGGGCTCTCAAAACCTTGTGCAACAAACAAGTCCAAGTGGTCCACCTTCAAACCATTCACTCTACCTCCAAGTGTAACTCCACAATAAAATGTAAGTCCTATTGACCAATTTTACTCCCAAGACCAAATGGGGTCAAAGTAACTCCCAAGTGCTCCATGTAGGTGTAGTAAGCATCACCTATACACCTTTTACACATGTTATTACTAACCAGTCAAAGATACTAGGCATAGTTCACCTAGTTATAGAGACATAAATTATCTTTATAATTTCATCCCTATGTATTACACCCATTTTAATGACCACACCTTAGCATGTTATAGGACACATTTAGTTTATTTCCTTAGTTGTTTCCCTTATACCAAGTGCTAAATTTATGTCCTTGTGTTTCTAGGTATTCTTCTATATTTCTTTTAGTATACAATTTCAAGGGCTCCCCTATGATTATGGTGATGTTACCATGTTTGTGAGAGCATCTTTGAATCATACAATCATTTAAAAATCCTTCCCACCAACATTTTGATTTTATAAAATCTCTTGTGTTGCATGTGTTTCTATATCCATCATTTTTTTATCTTGTTAATCTTCTTCTTCCCTGTAACAACAACAATAAACAATTATTTAATCTTATCTTTTAGTTATTGATCTCTAAACACATCTCTATATATTCAAAAGCAACCATGTTGAATCAAAGATTAAGATTTGTTTTCTTCAAGCTTCATCTACCTCTATGATAGCATTTGACAACTCTCCTAGAAGTTGAAGCAAGAATTTATCTTGTTTCTTTGAAGCTTTATTCTTGCCTTCGGTGCCATTTATAGAGTTTTCTCACTCTATTGATTAGTTATTGTTTATTTCTTATTTTGCATCATTTGTTTGAAGATGTAAACTTTCTTTTATTTATTTCTTCTATCACCTATGCCATTATTTTCTACATGTATTTTCTCTTTTATATCAAGTGCAAGTTTTCTAGCTTCCCTTGATAGTTTTGAAGATCTTATTCCCTTCTTAGAAGAATATATATGACTCTCTCATTGATTGTATTTCTTCTAAAGATTTCATTTTTATTCATTGTAGTTTCTACAATCTTCTTTCTATTTCCATTTGTTATCTTGAGAAGATCTTATCATTCTTGACACATTGGTAACTTCATTCTCTTGTTATCCTCCATACACAAAATGACTACACACAAAATGCAATAACTTTTTTTAGAAGCATATTCTAAATCTCCATTTATCTCTATATGTGTTTTTAGCTCCTTAGCATATAGCACTCTAGGGTAAGAGCACACATGCATATCCACTATTTTCTAGATTGCAGGTGGAAATTGAAGGATTAAAATGGAGTTTGAGTGAGGCAAACTCCCACACAACCCTAACCAACTTTCATGTCCCAAAAGTATGTCTCAAACATTTGAACATCTATGTTAAAGGTTCAACTAAATTTGTTTCTTATTCATTCTAAGAGTTCATTTGCTACATATTTTTGTCTGAATTTCTATTCTCTACTTTTATACATATCTTTTTTGTGTATGATAAAATGTAAGACAAACATAAATAGATAATAATGCGTAAAACCTATTCTAACCTACACTAACCAAACATCGTGGATTGAGCTAAAGTTGCATAACAAAACAATGAAACTAAAGGAGAGGTCTCACCATTGCAACCTTATTGCCAATGAAGGGATTTGCTCAAGATAAATGAGTGTAGTTTCTCACTTGGACATCATTACCTTGTATTCATTCAACTCCCAAACTTGGAAATAGCTTGGGTGATTCTCTACTTATAGATTTGGATGAGGGAGGATGGATGGATGAGATTAGATCTTAAAAATGGAGGGATATGGTTGATTGAGAACCAAGGATGATAGAGAGGCCAAGTGGCATGCCATGATTAGTGCACATGATTAGGCCCATGATTCAAGGGATTTGGATGGTAAGAATTTTTTAGATTTAAATGGACGGGTGAGATTAAAAAAATAGATTTTTGGAGCCATGTGCAAGGTTGACTTGGTTAATTGAGTTTTGGGAATGTGCAAATGATTAATTAGTTGATTAAATTGGATTATTTAATTGACTAATGATTGAGGGGGATTTTAGGATAAATTAAATAAATATTATGTATTTATTTTATTTTTGGGGGTATGATATGGAAATGATTGACTTAATTGAATAAATGTTGATTTATTCAATTAAGGTTGGACATTAGAAGAAGGGTTGCTTTGATTGATAATTAAATAAATAGTCATAATTTATTCAATTAATATTGGTAGAAGGGTTAGATTTATTAATTAAATAACCAAGAATTACTTAATTAATATTGAAAGAATAATTACAAATAAAAAAATATTGGAAGAATAATTAGATTAATTAATTAAATAGATATGATTTATTTAATTGATTTTGTAGGAATAATTAGATTAATCAATTAAATAAATACAATTTATTTAATTAATTTTAGAAGTGGAATTATGAGATGGACTTGGTGATAGCAGAAGTGCTAGAATGCATTTTTTGGTGGATCTACACTTTCTATTTTGTAAGTCATATTTTTTTTGTCTTGAAAGATTTGTGCCTATATGCTTCTTGGATGCAACTGCAACTAGACAATCTCTACCATGTTCATATTGGAATATGACATCTTAGTATAGTATATAGGTTAGATAATAAATATAAATTAACATGTTAGTATGTTAATGTTAATTTATAAATAAATAATAGTTTAGCAATTAATTAATTTTTGAGAGTTACTTTCCCATATGGAGGTAGGTATTTCAGTGGTTAGCGCATAGGAAAGATGAAAGGCTTTATAAAGATATAAATTGTATCAATGCAAATCATCTTGAATGTATGAGAATCCTAATAAAGTATGTGAAAATTCTTGTATAATCAATCATATAGTTTTACATATTATTTTGTGCTATTTGGTGCAATAATGGTTTAGTTTTTGCAATATTTGGCATTGCAAATTTTAATATGGTATCACAACACTAATGAAAATGGGCTATGAAATGATGAAGGGTGGCTGATTTATATAGACAAAGTAGGAGTGCAAATGATTCTCTAACATGGAGCATGCAATATGGTGTTGGAAAACTTGAAAACTGCTAGGTATCATTTGTGATTTGTTGAGAGAAATCTATTTTTTGTTCATTTCATGGACCGTTATAATGAAGACAATATTTTAGAGATTTTAGTGCCACAAAATAGTATAGAGGTGCTCTTAATGCCAATAAAGGTTGCACCCAGAAGCTCTAATTCCTGTGTATACTACCATCCTCTTAAAACCTATACAATGTTTTAAAGAATAATACATAATAGTTATTCGAGACGGTTGCACTATCAATATACAAGGTTGTATTTTTCAACTAGCAATGAATACAATTGAGTTCCATTTATATGTGCCCTATCTTTTTGTTGTTGAAGCCTTATTATTATAAGAATGGGCTTTGTGCATTCATGAGGCCATGAGAGTTTGATCCACACTGATTATGTAATGTCCCTAATCATAAGAATGAGGGTGATTGAGTCACTTTCTAGCCTTGGGCGGGATTCCAAATTTTCTCATACTATCATGCCTTCCTTTCATTCCCCATGCCCCTGCAACCCTGCTCCTTACTGCATTAGGTATCTCCAAAGCCCAATCCTCTTTAGCATTGGGTATCTCCAAAGACTTATCCGTACTCCCTCTTGCTTTAGGTATCTTTGAAGCTCAATACCTACTTCTCCTTGCATCAAATACCCCTGAATCCCAATCTCCACTCCCTCCTACATCAGGTATCTCCAAAGCTTAGTCCTAGTTGTCTCACCACTTAGTCTATCTGGGCTCACAGACCTTTGCACCCCCTTGCATTTTTTCATCCCATTCCTTGAACCACTGACTTCAAACCTTCAAAGAATATAATATTAGCATGCAAAAAGGAATTACAATTGAGTAGCAACTCAACTCCTGATTCCCTAGTCCATTTTTCCATTACATCTTCTAGGTATGCATTTCCCTAGACCCCTACCTTTGGGCATTCCTTTTACTAGACCCCTACCATTCAAACAAAGAATTTCACCTATCACTATGGCCAACTAGAGATGCCATTAATGACCTCAAATTTGAATGCGATCAAATGGTAGGAAACTTTCAAACATCTCTTGAGTCTCAACATGTGTGGGCCCATTTTAGGCCTTCAACCTCTATATAAGGAAGACAACTTCATCAATTTCAATAATGTTTGGTCATTTCATCAACTCCTAACCCTAATTCAAGCACTTATGTTCAACTATTGGATCCAAGGAAGAAAACCCTTAAGTTTTGGGGAATAATGGATGAAACCCCATTGGTTTCCTAGAGTTCAGAGGATGAAAACTCTTTGGATTCCTAGGGGTAGCTTCATACGAAGGTTGCATCTACACTTCAAGTTGGAGATTTTTAGCAGTTTAGAAGATTTTAGCATTTGGGTATTTTTAGAATATATTTGTAATTACTATAGAAGCAAATCTTTGTAATCATTTGTAGTAGAAATGTGTTTGAATGAAATATTTAGTTCCAACCAGTATTACATGTGCAAATCTATTATATATGTTGTGGGTATTTCATATTTTTACTGTTTCTGCAATCTATTGCCAAAATAATATGGTGGGAATTTCAGATATGATTATTTTAAATGAATATTTTAGCTAAGGATCATTATAGCCTAATCTAGTAGAAACATTCAATAATGTAACTATATCATCTAAAGTTTGAGTGAAGCGTGAGGTTTTGGCACCCAACGTTTGTAACAATTAATATAGTTTTGAATGGGCAAAGATCAATATTTTACTTGGTGCAAATGATTGCACTATCACTGTTTCACTAAAGCAAATCAACAAAAGGCCTACCAGTTTGGCACACCTTTTTTCTTGTTATACATGCCAACTTTATAACATGGTTTGTAGAATTGGGATCATGAGGTAATCATTCAAGGTGGAAACTGTACGCTCAAAATCGTGACCTCGGTTGCCTGGGGTTGTTGGGTTAGATTTCAGAACGCACACAGACCCTTCCCTCCTTGCCATGGGGTGATCCTCCACATCACTCTCGCTCTCATGGAAGTAGCCAGTTGACAGGAGGCAAGACATGACGGGGGTTTGGCTCATTGGAGAGTTGGACTTCACAGAGAGGGGTCGGCATGTTCTGTGGCCTTGGTTGTTGTGTGCTAATTTGAATGTTTCATTCGATGACTATTGTTGTAGAGATAACCCTATGACCCGAAGGGTCACTAGTTACTCTTCTTCTATTAGGGTTTCTACTATTTCACCTCTGTGTGGGTAAGCGGTTACTTTCGTTGATGGCTTCTTGCCTTTTGATTTGTTGAATGATGGCATGTTGTACTTGAATTTGTTTATGTTCTTATATTAATAGGAGGACAAATGGATCTTCTTGTGGCAAGGTAAATGTCTCCTGTTGTGGTCGCAAATGGTTTTCCTCAATCTTGTTGAGGACTACCCTCACCCACTCACCTCTTAATCCTGGGCACATTCGTGAGCCAAGACAAGGGATAGGTGAATGTAGACTAACCTTGCCTAGACTTACGGTTTTGACCTATGGTTTAGTTGTGTGTTGATTTTTGTTGACCTTGTGATGTTATCAAGGGTTTGACTTTTGTTGACCGTGGTTGACCTTGTGATGATATCAAGGGTTTGCAATGTATCTAAATACCTAATGTTTTTGTTCTTTTCTATATTTTTATGCATGCAAATCTATATGAAATGCAAACCTGTTTTTGTGCTTCTTTTGGTTTTTATGGAAATAGAGATGCTTTTAATCTAGGAAAGGAATTATGAATGCAATTTAGAATGAATTTAACCTAATGCAATTATTCTATATTTTTGGGTTTTTGAATATTTTGAAACAAGTAATCTAGAAAAGGAAATTGCTTTCTAAATAAACTAGATCTAGGAATTTGGAAACAAATTAAGTTCTGACATGCAAGATCTATCTCTCAAAGAAAAAACATGTTACTAATCCCAAGAACAATTTTGATTTTCTAATTACTACAAATTGACAAAAGGATAGAGGAACACCAAAATAGAGAAGATTTCTGTGACTCCACTACCCTCAGAAATCCTTGATGGCAACCTCCTATCCTCTTGAAGTAGCAAGAAGACCTCTTGACAACAAGACAACACAAAGAAGCAAAAAGAAACTTGTAGGAGCTTGGGAAAGCTCAATGGGAGCTTTTGATGAGCACAATGGTGTTGATTGAAGTAGCATAATGATGCTTGAAGAGATTTATGTGAAATCTTGATGAACAATGAATAAATAAAAGGCACCTTTGTCCTGTGTGAGCATGAGAATGCTGATTGGAGAGCAAAAAATTAGCAAGAGCTGTGTGCACAATAAATTTGCCTCCGTGGAAGATCTTTGAAGCTATGCAACGATGAAATCTTTGAATCTTTGGAGAACTAAAGAAATAAATGAAGAAAGAGGCTCAAAGGCCTGTGAAGAAGCTTGAAAAAACTTGTGAAGATGAGAAGAGTATTATCCAACTTGCTCAACTTGGAAAATAACATGAAGAGATGAGGGGTATTTATAGGTTTGAAGAAGGGAATTGATTGAGAAGTTAACTCAATTGATTGAAGAGTTGACAAGGATTGATTATGGAGTGAATTGGATTGATTACCCAGTGAACTCAGTTAATTAAGGAGTGATAAATCAATAATAGCTTATCACTAAAGAGGAATTGTAGTTGTAAGAATGCATGAAGAAGAATGGGTTGTTAATTTTAGATCAAATGGAGTTAATTATGCATGTATGGGTGCATGAAATAGTCAACTCCATATTAGGCATCAAAAATCATGCGAACTGGAAGAAAAATGGGCGAAAACGGAGCTATTTTGAGTGAGAAACTTGAGTTTTTCCGCGACTGGAAATGCGACTGGGTCGCCCCTTTTGCTAGTAGGGTCACCCGAGGGGCGACACCGGGTCGCCCAGGGGGAGTTCCAGATTTTACAGGGTCGTCCAAAGGGTGACCCTGAAGTAATAGGGGATGACCCTAGAACAATTTTTCTGAATTGGTCACTGAACTTCCGGGAGCTCGTTTGGGCACATACAAACTCCTTTTTGGGTGCCATTTTTTTGAAAGCGCATGATTTTTTGAGGGATATGTAATGGTGCTATTAGTTTTTCTTGAAAACACAGAAAAAGTGGGTCACCCCCTTTCACCAGTCAGGGTCGCCTGGGGGAGATTCAGATTTAACAGGATCTCCCGGGGGGAGATCCAGAAAGGAAGGGGTTTGGGTGAAAATGCATGATGGGAGATGGAAGAGAAGATGAAAAGCAGGTGATCTGCCTCTGGAAATAGGTCAATCATGTGTAAGAATCCAAATCTCCACTTGCACCGTAGGATCTTCCGGGGGAGATTTGGAAATAATAGGGGGAGATTTGGATTGGTTGAGTGAAACTAGAAACCGAAAGTGGGAGATGGATCCGGGGGAGCCTCTAGAAGGCTTCTAGGGGGTGGAGAGGATGAAAAATATAGGAGAAAGGTGAAAATTCACCTACAAGACGCTTACAAGGCTTAGGAATAGGGTTGAAAGCTCAGAAAACTCAAATCGACAAGTGTCACAAAAATGTCGAAAAACGTCGACGACAAAGAGAGAGGGAAAACAACAAGGAAAAAACAACACAAGACAAGAAAGAAGACACGTCATCAAGAGGTTTGCTGCTTAGAGGACATTATTTCATGCTTACATGTACGTGACAAGGATTAAAATCATCATAGGGATCCTCGTGGAGGCTGTGCATGATTTTTGTGCTTATAGAAACATGTTCTCAGTATCTTTTGCCTGCTTCCTCAAATTTTTAATGCCTTGGACAAGGTTGTGCTTGTCATTTAATCCTTGGACACTTTGTCCTTGCATGAATACATCCTCTACAAATTTGATCTTTGGTATTCATTCACTTGTGGCTATACTTGCATCTAAAACTTGGTGGTGATGAAAAGCACTTTTGGGATTTGCTATAGATAGAGGGAAGATAATAAACTTCCCTGATAACACACATGCTTGATGACTAATGTATAAAAATTCAAAATACACCAAAGAAAGATGCAAATATTGATGCAACTGATGTAGTTGAGATTGAGACCAGTGAATGTGATTGAGCACTCTTATGAATGTTTTGTGGTAACAATCAATTATTCTAAATGACCCAGGATGATGTCCTTAAATACAAGTTCTCCACAACTTGAAACTTTTTGCATGCAGACCGATAAGGTAATAGTCATTTTGCTAGAAGTTGGTATGGGAAGGAGGGGATTTGAAATTCAAATCAACAGGACTAGGCCACAACATTGTGGTATTTAAGAGACAATACTATGGGTGCAACCTAGTCTAAGAAAGAAGAAACCAAATAAATTTGGATTAGTCCTAACTAAGATAAAAGATACAATAAATCTAAATGATAGGTTCAAGAATTAATGTTGATTACCATGTCAAATAAGTCAAAATTTAAATGATAAGACCATACATTTATAAAATCCATACAAAACGACACAAAACAAAATAATAAATATACAAAATAAACACTTTTATCCCTTACAATAACACAACAATACTTACCTATGCCATACATATATGTTTACAATAACACAACATTGCTTTACCTATCCCATACATGTATGTTAAATGTGTGAGTTGAGTAAAAAAAGGAAAAAAGTTGAAACATAGAACAAATCATGCAAGTACATCTCACATTAATATTCCGTTCACATTGGCAACTTGATAGAAGCCCCCTTTCAAGTGAGGGACAAGGGCAGCTTTCATATTGAATAAATTTGCAGTTACAAAAGTATATAGCTAAAAGTCTAAAAGTAGCCAATAATAAGTAATGTAGTATGACTTTTTTTGAATGTCCCTCTTTATTTTTACACAAAAAAAATGTTTTGGCAATTCATTAGTCTCTTAAAGTATATTTTTTTCTATAAATATTGCTGGACGAATGTGGCACGGATATTACTATCGCTCACATTAGTTTGAGTTATAATATGTGGGGATAAAAACAAAATTATCCTCTAGAGCACATTGGTTTAAGTTATGGCGTGATTCTTTACAAGCATTTTATCCTTTTTAATCATAATTAAAAAATAATAATTCCAGCTCATATAAATCTTAATGTCAACCTCATCCATTAAATATAATCGAAATGATTTTCACTTTACCTGTAAAGTCCCAATCATCCTACTACACTTGGTTAGTTTTTTAAAAATAAAATAAAAATAAAAATCAACCACTATTTTCGCGTTAGGGTTTTCCACTTTATTTTACTTGTAAAGTCCCAATCAACACTTGTCGTTTGATTTAAAGAGGGGCAGAATACTGATTTTGGTCCTCTTAAAATATATAAATTAAATATGCTTAGTGCCGAAATATCCGCCAATTCTTGTTAAGGTTACTCTCAATGTTACATGTGATAGACGTGGAAATGATGTGAAAATGAATAAAATAAGACTTACGGTAGAAAAGTATCCCTAAATCATTTGTATAAAAATTGTGTAGTATTCTAAATCATTTTGTTCTCCTCCTAGTTTTTGATGGAAGCTCATGGAAGGTGGTGTTTTTGTTTTCTTTTTCTTTTTTGCTTTGTTCTTGTTTCTAACTTTCTAGTTCTAAGTATAAGAAAATGGGGATAATCATCATTGCACAAATCCAAAGCTGTAAAGAAGCTAGTATAAATCCAATGGCTAGGATGATGAGATTGGGTCAATGGAACAGATACATTAAGAAGATCCACCCATAACAAATTGGGTACACTTGTCTAAATAATACAACTGATTTGGAAGGATAGGTATACCTAGTTCCATATAGACATAAACTTGGGACTTTAACAACTCACCTAACATTCTTCTCTTATATTTCAAATGTTGTTTGAATGTGGGGAGAGAGGGGTCCATTCTAGAGGGAGATCCAATTGTTTTGTCCTTATCCAAAATACGTATTATTTTTTTTTTCTTTTCTTTTGGTATTGAGTGTAAAGTACTCAAATTGTTTTCTAAGAGATTCTAAGTTGTATGAATATAATGTTTTTCATTGTAACTTTAGAATATGGTTTAGGTTTAATCTATAATTAAATAATAAATGATGAAATTAGATATAAATTATGAATAGTGACTAATAGAATTGAGAGGAGACAAATAAGTTTAGTTTGTTTTTGATTTGATGTATTGATGTGTGATGGTTTGTAGTTTTGTTGCAATCAATAATCTACAATTGGGGTTTGATATTGGATCTTAAATCTATGTCTTATGGTGAATCTCTATTTTCTTTTGAACTAATGTGGGACTAGGTTGAGCCACTCCTTGAATCACACCACACAACTTAATCCTTTTGTTGTGATTTTTATTATTGTCGATGTGACCTTTTGTGATGTACTCTTGCCTTTTGCACATGTTGCACAATAAAGGGTTGTGTTGATAGGCACAATGGGATTTGTTATAGACTAGAGGGAATACCATAGACTTCCTTGATGGTTGTTAAACTCCTTTGGTTGTTGTATATGATATGTAGTTGCACCAAACAATTGATGTAATGACTAAGGATGTTGATGTAATGAAATAAACTATGCTTTAAATGCTCTCTGTGTAGAAGCTTTTTTATAATCTTTTAATATGATTTTCTAATAATAACATATGGCTTATTTCAATGTCTATAAATATATGATTCTAGAAGCTCAACTTGAGGTATTTGGTGCACACTTGTTAATGGGGTAATAACTAATTTTTTGGAAAGTTAGCTTTAGGAGTGATAGATTTGAAAATTAAATCTAGTGGAATAGACCATGTGGTGTGACCCAGTGCATGAACAAGGCCACACATTCAGTCAAGTCCATGCTAGCAAAACATCTATGGAATTAGAGCAATCTTGACTAAGGTGGTGGATAAGACAATGTCACATCTCATTTTCACTTACTCTTAGTGGACATATTTCTGATAATTAAATAAATGATTAAATGTGTGTATTTTGTGTTTTAATGTGATAACATTAATTTGTTATTATAATAGTTTAATATTTTGTTGATTACTTAGAATATTCATGCACAATATTCAATATTTGAACTGATATATGATTGCTCATGATGATTTGGTACATGTTTATACTTTTAAATGATTGATGACTAGTATGATGTGATTGGTCATTATTTTAAATTATATGCAACAGATACTATACTTAAATTATTTCTAGTTTGTGACTATAATCACTTTTTGTTGACACAAACTAACTATTGCTTGTTGGTATGAGGTGGATGTAGGTTAGATATCCCCCCTTGAATGTAGAGGGAGATCATCATTGGAGAGAGGTAGGAAAATCATGATAGTGGGGCAGTTGTAACATACCTTTTGAGAACTCACACACTTGCACAAATTTGTAATTTGATTGTATGTTGATGCATTCATAGGCATGGTAGGAGTCTGCTTATGAGCGTCATTGTGAACATTGGGTATGAGTCACGGTTGCTTTTGAGTGTTTGCATGATGTATAGATCTTAAAAGGTTGTTGCATTTGATTGTTTGAGTTAATGTCATTTGGTTGTATTGCATGACTTATGGGTTTTGAGTTTTATTTGTTAAGGGAATTAAAAACCTTAGTTACTAGCTTGATTATGTTTACGTGTGAGTTGCTTTGGAAAATATATATTTTTATTTTAAAAATTGTTAAGAGTTTTTCTTTTGAGAAACCCATGAGAAAATATGGGGTTGGACATTTGGTTAAACCCTAAGTTTTAGGGTTGTTATAGTAGGAAAGGCCAACCCAAGCCTAGAAACTGGGACTGTACTTCACCATTTTCATGCATTTAATGAATTATAAGGTTTTGTTTTTAGGTATTTTGTTGAAAGAGGGCAATCCCACAATAGTGTGTCCTTCTTTTTGGCCAAAATGGGACATTGAAATCAACATTTTTAACCAAATTTTCACTTTCTATCACCTAGAGCAACTAAACTATTAAGAATTTGAAGATGATGTGAACTAGTGATTTTTGAGATTTTGTGAGCAGATTCTAAATATATATTTTTTTAAATTTTAAAAAATAACTTGTGAATATTTTTATGTAATTTTTAATAAGTTGTTTTTTATAGTTAACATTTTTAAAAAGTGACATTTATTCCATAATGCATAACTTTTTTTACAAAAAGGATAAAATTATATATTCTTAAACATAGATTGGTCACAACAATATCTAGTACATACATATTTTTCATAATATTAATTTTTGATGTGAGATTAATTATAATTTAGACATAGTTTATTCCATAATGCATAATTTTTTGTATATATCCAAATTAACTTTTTCTTTGTTGAAACAAGGACATCAATACATAGTGCATATATATTTTTTTAAAAATTCTCTATTTTTTATTTTTCCATGTACATGTGGAATAGAGACCTTGATGTTTGGTGAAAAATTTATGTTCATTAGAAAATAGAAAATAAATATAATAATTAAATTAAATATATTTAAAATTATATTTTTTGGAAAGTTTATTCTGAGGGCTATGATCTTGCAAAATCTCATGTCCTAGTGACTCAATTTGATGGTCCAACTCATGCCTTGAAATAAAAATATCTTCAAAGAAACAAATGACTAGAAGGAGAATGACATCTCAAGCACCTTCATTGAAAGGTACCTTCGTTTAAAGGTACCTTCATACCTTCATTTGAAGGTACTTTAAAATGAAAGTGTCATCCCTTTTTCAACATGAAACATTAAAAAATAAAAAAAGGGGACCTTCCTTCGAAGGTAGATCTTCATTTGAAGATGTTTTTCATTTTTTGCACTTGCCTTGGGCTCATTTTCTTGCCCTGTCCCACAAGTGGGACACATTATTGTGGGTTCAACCAAGAAAGAAGGAGTTGGTTGGCCATGGAGCCTGTAAGGGCATAACAACCACTTAAGAAGTGGTAATGTAACTCTTTTCATTAAGAGCAAGGAAAATAATGAGGCACCACAGGGACAATTAGACATTTTTTTGGGGGGAAACACAAAGAGCAAAGGAATGAATTTCCTTTGTAAGCTATTGCTGGTGAGGTCATGGGGATTGAACTAGTGGCGAGTTTGGAATGACTATGATAGAGCTATTTGAGTCATTAGCTAATGGGTACGTGATTACACTTTGGTTGCATTAAAATTTCAAATCATTATTTCAACCTATTTGATGAAAGATTAATCGACAGGGAAAACCACATAAATGTGTGCATGTGTATATTTAAATGTATATCTATCCATATGTTATATGCATGAGACTTTATCTATAATCAGGGAATCAATTTTATATAGGTATTTTTATATATTTCCATATATATATATATTTCATTTAGTTGTGTACATATACCATACACTTGAGACCTCTTCAATAGATAGTGAATCACCTTCGTACATATATATACATATTTATGTGAATGTATGTATATTTGTATAAGTTTTGAATGCATAAAAATAGTATTGAAACAACATCATTTATGAGTGAATGGACTTCTTTCATTAAACAAGTTGAAATAGGGGATTGCACACCAAGTGTTTGTTTAAATACCTAAATGGATAGATCATCAATAAAGAGGCAAAATATTTTATATTTATACATGAAAATATACATACATACACACATAGGTTTGTGTGATTGTATGTCTTCACAATGGACAACTATGCATAGAGAGTTTCAAATCCATTTTAGCTTAATGTATTATGGTTGAGTATAGAGGTTCAAATTCATTAAAACCGTGTATGAACAACATTACACTTGATTTTATATCAGTGCATTTGGAATACTATGTATGGATAAAATTATATTGATTATATACTCAATATATTTGGATGATTAGTTATGTACAACATTATATTTGATTATATATATTTTGACAGATAAGCCTGCTGCCAGTATGACAACAAAATTTATATTAATAAGAGAAAACATACATAACTATACGAGCTTGTAGGGATGTTTCAAACAAAAGGCATCTTTAAGGAACAAAATAAAACATCTAAGACTGTGGCCTCCTAAGGTGCCAAATAAAACGAAGCCCTTTGGATAACTAAAATAATGCCTTGTCTATTTGCTCAGGAGAAAGAAGGTCATCGTGCTGGCTGAGGAAGTAATTGAACACTTCCATATTGTCCCAAGACAACCCTCCTTAAATAGATTTAGAGTGTTCACAGTAATCTTGTTTTTGTGGACAATAGGAACATCAAAAATACCAGCAGTTAATCTATAAACTGACCTCTTGTTGAAGGTAGAAACTACCTCCTTAGCCCTATTTTGTAGATTCAATGGAAGGAAATTGTGGACCATAAGCTTCCCTGACTACTTTCTGCCCATAATGAGAGTAACATTCATTAGAAATTCTTCATAGAGGGTGGCATCATGGATATGTTCATCATCAAAGGTGCCAGCGCCAATAACTTGTTTAATCACCTTCACAATCGCAACAAATTCAACTATGAAGATGTGTTTAATTTGATCTTCTGGCGACTCCTCCTCTTCCTCCTCATCCTCTTATTCCTCATTCTCCTCCTCCTCATACTCCTCATTGTCCTTCGACTCATCCTCTAAGTCCTTCATGCATTTGCAACTACAAACGAACAGCATGCACTTAACCATTTTTGTGTGGAAGCTATTTCCTGGTGAGTATATAACAATAAAGGAGGCAAGTCTGTGAACTTTCTGAAGTCCTTTCAACTGGAAATCTGTCTCATTCATGTGACCCTTAGCCCTTCAATTTTGACATAGTTTGGATGATTATAAAGACTATTAGGGTAAAATGTGGATTAATCAAATGAACAATATCAAACCCAAACATCAACATAATAATGAAAACAAAAAAGATTGAATGGAATGAAGCAATGAATAACACAGTGCAAACCTTCTTTGAATCAAAGCTTCTGTTGTTCGCCTATTACAACTGTCCTTTACTGATGAAGTAGGCCCTCAGTGAGTGCACTCTTTTAGCTGTGTTGTAGGATGTCGGTAGTAAATGGCTGTGTTGATAGATAATGCCATGAAGTAGAGCTTCAAAGCAAATGGTGATCTCAAGTAGATTGTATTGGGGGTGCCAAAGGCGCGCGGGTAGAATTCTGCAGAGTAACAATACAAATAATCTGGATGATTAGAATGGAGGAATAAGGTTCCCTTTATAGACTCAGAAGAATGAGGATCAACGGTTGAGATGAAATGAGCAGATCAATGGTTGAGAATGGTTGAGGAACATGTAATGAATAGGAAGAGGACATGTGTCCAAGCTCCATCATGCAACAGGGGAGTTAACAAAATTGATTGAAGAGTTAACATAATAGACCAATTAGTTAAGTGAATTGATTGGGGAGTTAACTGATTGATTGATCAGTTAACTAGGTTGATTGAGGAGTCAATAGAATAGATTGACCAGTGAACTCAATTGACTAATTAGTTAACAGATTTGATTGATGAGTTAACTAATTTTGACTGGAGGATAAATAGGACATGTGGGTGAGGGAATATTAGCTAATTAAATATTTAAAATATTTAATTACATGTGCAACATGGTGAGGTGGAAGAGGTGAGGTGGATTAGTGAGGTGGATTTATGGAATTAGGACTTAGGATAGAGGAATTTAGGATTAATTAAATAATGTAGGATTATTTAATTTATGTGAGACATTAGAAGAATTTAGGGAATTTAATTAAATAAATTGATTTTATTTAATTATGGGATAATGAACCAATCAAATAACCTTAGAATATTTATTTAATTGATAGAAGAAAATAAGAAGGGAATAAATATTAAGAATATTTATTTAGAATGAATCGTGTCATTTATAGGCATATACATTTTGCCCCTCTTTGATGCAATGCAGTTTACGACGTTGCTTCAAAGAATAAATAGTCTAATAATGATGCATGCCCCAGTTTGCTGTTGGTACAAGTTTGACGACAGGATGCCCCCTCGGGAGATTGGACAGGGAGAAGGTAGAAGGTGTGAGATGGACAATCTCATGATGAAGAAGGTTAGGTTTGAATAAATGGGTGAAGAAAGAGCCGAATGATACGTGATGCAAGAGAAAATGATAACACACACAAGCAAGTGAGCAAGTATGCACAAATGATACAAGAACAAACAAGGTATTGCCCCTATCAAGCTGTAAACCAATTGATTAATTGATAACGATATACAACAGTGTTGTCATGGTGGGGAACGATATATCCCTAGAGAAACACAAAGGATAATGTTTGGTTTCAAGAAATGAAACATGTCATGTAAGACATGTGTATTGGTTTGATTTTGACAATGTTACATCCTGTATAAGACAAGTGATTGATTATAATTGATTGAGTTGATTTATGACCAGACAAGGATCAAGACCACTGATTGTGATTGGATCATTTGACAAGATTGACTTGACTTGATCAGTATGGATTAAGGATGGACCTTGCATTTTGGATCATTTCTCAGGTTGACCGAATTGAGAAGAATGGATCGCAACGATAGATAGAATACTGAGTGATAGAAAAATGACTCGATAGAAGGAATCACAAGCTTTGACTTTGTAATGTTACTCTGCATTGTTTTGGAACTTTTTATTGCATGGGATATGGATGTATGAATGTATAAATGGATGTATAATGGATGCTTTGCTTTTGACATCTTGACGGTGCAAGTATTTTGAAGTGCTTTATTTCATCATTGGGCTTTTTTTTTTGGGTACTTTTTCTGAAATGTTGTAAGTTAATACAAGCATCTAGGTATAATTGAACCGAGATGACCTGAGTACTGCTTACATGGATTTTGATTTAGCAAGTTAATACAAGCATCAAGGAATAATTGAATCAAGATGACCTGAGTATTGCTTGCGTATCAACAAACAAGGATTGCCCCTGTTCATGTTAGACCTTTGGTGTCCTCGATGATCTTTTGCCGACCATGTCTTTAGACAAGACTTCTCATTACTAAAGTTTAATCCACAAACAACAAACAAAGAAAATAATCATACCCCCATCATAGCATCTCTAGCTTTTGGCATCCTTGAGTAGCATAGAAAGGCATGATAGCATAAATCAAGACTCAATATTTTTAACCATGTTTCCAATTCATAAAACATTTTTGCATTTAGATGTGTTTGTTTCTTGCCATAATTTTGAGTAAAAATCATTTAGAAGGCCTTGGGTATTTGCTTTGCTTTGGATAGGTTAAAATGCCTTGCGTCAGGATTTCTGCTTGAAAAGAGCGGGTTTTGCTTGCACTTGCTTTCCTGGTGAAAGATTCCAAATCTTTGTTGGGGAGACGGACCCTAAGGGATTGACCTAGTGCCTCGGGGGCTCATTGAAATATGGCCTTGCCTACGTGATGACATAGAGGCAACATAGTTCATGGACTTGGACTTTGATGGACCTAAGATATGGATCGGATGAGACATGAAATGGAACAGATATGGATCAGACATGGAACATATATGAATTGGACAAGACACAATATGGAACAGATATGGATCAAACAAGACACAATATGGAATAGACATGGATTAGGCAAGACACGACATGGAACATGTATGGATTAGGCAAGACACGATATGGAACAGATATGGATTAGGCAAGACACGATATGGAACAGGTGATACCGATGACAAGGAAACACCCCGAATAGGTAGACGCATGGGTGATAAGGAATGAAATGGGAATGTATGGGGATGGGCAATAGTGGATAAGAGGAATCAAGGATATGATCTCCAAGGACTATGTCGCATAGGAATAATTTGAAACTTATGACGAAGGATGATAAGAGGATAATGAAGGATTTGCGTGGTTTTGGAGGGATGAGGTATGTCAAGAGATATCTAAAACATTTATCAACATTATGCCCCCAATCTTTATCAAGACCAAAGAAATATTAGGATGGATGGACTGGATAGTACCGGTAGGATAGGATAGAAAATGGTACGGAAGGAAACTGATAGGAGAAGAGTGATAGGCTCATGAGACAAGGTGCCCCCAAGTGTAGGTGACGTAGAAGATCAACTTACACATGACGCCTGTTTGCCAGGTTTTCATCATGGTACTTATCCAAGGCGCCTGTTTGCCAAGTTTTCACCATTGGACGAAGGGATTTTTCTTTACTTTTGTTTTTTCACTTTTTTCTTTTCTTTTGAATATTTGGAGAAGGTGGAATATGGAAGAGAGAGACTCTAGTATCTAGTTCCTTAAAAGGTGATAGTCCCACTAGATGGATGCTGTCGAATGGACCATGTCAAGCATGCTCATAGATGTTGGTAGGGAATTGCATGAAAGTGAGATAGAGTAGGTAGATAGCAGATTATGGAAGGTACGATAGTGGATGACGATGCAAAATATAGAGGGAAGGCTTATGCAAAGATGGAAGGAAGGTTTACGCAAAAGCATGGACCATAGGATGAGGAAGATATGTAGGATAGTAGTGGAAGGGAGGGGAGATGGAGTTATACGGAAGTATTGTGGAATGGAAGGGAACTATGACCAATGGTTGCACATACCGTGATAAACATTAAAGCTTATGATAAGCAGGTGACGTGGAAAGCAATGAAGATTTTTGCTTTGTAGACGAATGATATAGGCCTTTAGGGACCCACATAGACTTAGTATTTTTCTGATTTTTGCTTGTCATGTGGGATGGAAGGATTTGATACTTTTGGATGGAATGCAATTTTTGAAAGGAAAAGGAGAAAGTGGATGGTTGGGATTCGTGAGAGGTGGATGCCTCATTTGACTTGAGGGCTTTTTGCTTAGGTACCCAAACCATTTTGCTTTTAGACTTTTCTTGTGAAGGTATGAGTTTGGGTGTATGTAGCTTGTGTGCAGCTTTGGAGGTAATTGCTTGATCCTTGGGGACCCACACCTTTTTTAGTTTGGCATTGAGGTGTATGAGTGTATGCAGCTTTTGAGATGGATGTTTCTTTGATTCTTGGCTTTTGTATCCTAGGTCATGAGGACTCATAGGATTTTTTATTTTATAGGTAGAGGCATCCACATTTTTGACGTTGAATTCTCTTGGGATGGTGGAAGTGAGGTTAGTGGAAGCCCTTTGTTTAGACAACATGTGCATTGGTTGGTTATGATTAGGATTGTTGGAAGATTCATAGATGGGCGAATAAGGTGTTCGAAGAAGCGGAGGTAGATTGGATGGTGGAAGGTGTATGGTCACATGCTTTTGACAAATGTAGGATGATGGAGGTGGAATGGCGACATATGTTTTGGGGATATGATATGGTTTGCGATGGAAAGTAGTAGACTTAGGAGGAGTGGAGGAAGTACCAACATCTTGAGATTGCTCACCTTGGGGTGTGTATCCAAGGCCATATGAAGGAGGAGGAACATTGACATGGATGGGCTCCAAACTACCTTGTTCGTGAAGGCCTAAGCCTTTACCTTGATAGTTCATATGTTGGAGTATGCGGCGGACAGCGGGATTATGTGTAGGCGGAACACTGGACACGAGTTCTTTATTGGATGGAGATGATGAGATAGAGGATAATGGTTGCTGGTGTTCTAAGGAGGAACACTCATGAATGAAGGTGGTAAGACCAAGGATATATGGTGGAGGATTTGCAGCATGGTTGATAATGGATGGCGGAGGAGGATTACTAGTTTGATCTTCTACGCTTGCTTGGGAGGCAAGTGTCTCATCAAGGGAAGTGGAAGTTGCTGGATCTTGGATAGGACTAGATGGGGTTATAGGCTCAGGACCATGGAACACATAAAGTGGGCTCAGAGGATCATCATGGTCTGCTTGATCATAGATAGGCTCTTCATCATAGATGGGATCTTGATCATAGATAGGATTTAGCATGATGGGATTAAGGTGCTCATGTATAGGTTCTTCACCAATGATAAGATCTTGATCATAGAAAAGACATAGGTTATGGAGGGGCCGGAATTGGATCTCTAGTTCATGCATAGGATCAAGTTGCTCATGGATAGCTTCTTCATCAAAGGTAGTATCTTGATCATGGAAGAGATATAAGTTATGCATGGTTGGAAATTGGATCTCTTGCTCATGTATAGATATATGATTATCAAAAAGAAAGAGGTTATGTAAGGGTCAAATGGGAATGCTTTGATCTTGATTTAGACAAGGGGTTGATGTTTCCACATGCTCTAAAGTGTGCTCTTGACATAACTTTTGATGTGCCTGAATTGGAGTGGAGGTAGAAGACTCTTGGATAGGATCTTGGTCAACAACATGAAGGTGCGACGGACCTTGACTTTGGTGCATGGTAGGAGGCTCTTTGATAAGCTCAAGGAATTGAGGATCACATGAAGGGGTGGTAGGATTTGACATATTATTGGAAGCATCTTTTGTAAGGTCAAGGACTAGAATTTGAGGACATGGTTGACTCTCTGCTAGTAGCCCTTGGATCACATCATTGGTAGGTGTATGGATAGGTGAATGAGGGGATTTTGCTTTCTCCCTAGCTTTTCTCTGGTTGTATAAATTTGGAAAAATTCTTTTCCACAAATCATCCGAGGATTCCTTGGTTGTCAGTTTAGAGCTTGGGGAACTCGATGGCGATGTTGGCATAGGACTGGTATGTTTTGGAATATGTGTCTTAGAAGATGGTGAAGGAGGACTAGTAGACAGAGTGGTATACGATTTCCAACTTGAGGTGGTGCTTGCCTTGTCATGAGCATCATTAAGATGGAAAATAGATGTATGAGTTTGGGGCGAGGCATAGCTAGTACTGACACGTTCAGCTTGTAAGATTGCCATTTCTTGTTGTATGACTTGGAGTTCTTGAGCAATTGCTATACGACCTTGGGGTGAGGTGTCTAAGGTTAATTGCAATTTCAGGTAGTTGAGTTCTTGAGCAAGCTCTTCTAATTCAGTCATCATCTCCACAGAAACTGACACAAGATTGAAACGGGTACTCAGAAAGGTGGAAAATTTTCTTGCAAAAGACGTGGAAGTACTCACTGTTATGCATGCGCTGGAATAGATGCGCTACGAAAATAGATATATGCATTGCAAGTCAGGATATATGCACCGTACTGCTGAAATGTATATGTGCCGGAACAGTCAATGAAAGCGCTGAAAGTCATTGCAAATGCGCCGTAGGTCGGCACAGATGTGTAGGAACAGAGGACGGATGCACCGCTCTGGCTTTTTTTAAAAATTTTTTGCAATTTTTCTTGGAATTTTTTGATGTTTTTGGTACTTTGGTTTGCACAAAAGGTCTTTTTGATCTGATTTTATGAATTTATGGCAAGAAGACACAACAAACACAAAGATATTTTTATGGTTTTTTTTTTATTTTTTTGAGATTTTTTTGACTTTATTTGGACTAAAAGAAAAAAGAAAGTACAAATCCTAGGCTCAAAATGGATTGCAAAGGTTTTTGGCCACTAGACAAAGGTGAGTAATAAAGGCAACCATTCGAGTGGTTATACATGCGGCAACACTACTCTCCGTTATGGAGTCTAGTATGTTCCTAATCGGCGTTGTCATTGATGTTAACATATTTGCGTTGTCATTGGTGTCAACTGTGCTCTCACTTTGATGAGGATATTGAGAAAATTAGCCCCTCCGGTGATAACAATATGTTGCAGTAGAAACAGTGCATTACATGCAGAAGAATAGTTCAGAAGAATGCTCGCATTTCCTATAGATTAAATATCTTTACCTATGGATTGTAAGTTATTTAGAAGCCTGTCTGAAGATGCTATATTCTGAGTTTGAGCCTCCGTTATGAAGAATTGAGTGAGTTATGTTCACCAGAGTGAAAATTGTATACAGCTAAAAATGGCTCGTGTCGAATTAAGTAAATATTTTAATATTTATTTTAATTCTTATTCTTCTATCAATTAAATAAAAATTCTAATTTATTTGATTGGTTTATTTTCCCAAAATTAAATAAAAATCAATTTATTTAATTAAATTTCCTATTTCTTCTATAGTCTCATCTAATTAAATAATTCTAAATTATTTAATTAATCCTAAATTCTTCTATCCCAAAGTCTTAATTTCATAAATCCACATCACCTTTCCACCTCACCATGTTGCACACATAATTAAATATTTTAATATTTAATTAGCTAATATCCTCTCACCCACATGTCCTATTTATCCTCCAGTCAAATTAGTTAACTCATCAATCAAATTAGTTAACTAATTAGTCAATTGAGTTCACTCCTCAATCTATTTTGTTAACTCCTCAATCTATTCAGTTAACTCTTCAATCTATTCTGTTAACTCCCATAAACTCATGAAAGGAGCTTGGACACTTGTCTTCTTTTGATTGGCGCACATTCCCTCAACCTTTCTCAACCGTACACCTCACAGGTAATTCCTCCAGTCATGGATCTATTGACACTTGGATTTGGTCTCTCTTGAGCCTATAAAAGGAACCCTCATTCCCTCATTTTCATATCTCAAGCTTTTGTAATCTTACTCTGCAAAAATCCTACCAGCATGCCTTTGGCAAAGTATCCTCATTTACATTTGCATAATCTCATTATCATTCATAATCATCCAATCATGTCTCCATTATCAATCATCCATCTCCATTAGAATTACATTGTTAGTTTGGTCTTCATTGCACATTTTGTAATAAAAAAAATTGGATAAAATGAAAATGATAAAACAAATACAATGCATTACCTAATCCAAATCCTTCAATACCTTGAATAGATGCAAGATGGCTTGATTGATTCAATGATTTGATATGTTGGTTGCTCAATTCCACAACATAACACTAAGATGGAGATTGATAGATGAATGATGATAGATGGAGATGAATGTGATAGATTCAAGAGTGATTTTGACAGAATGAGGATATTTGAAGAATAGATCCTCCAAATGGCTCAGGAGAGGGTTGATTTATAGGCTTGGGATGATTTGGATGGATGGTTGAGATTAAAAGGCTAAATGAATGATGTGGATGGCTAGGATTGATTCAGTTATTCCACTCTTTAAGGGAGTTGTAGTCATGTGACAAGTGTCAAATGGTCTTCCACTTTACAAGGAGACAAATGTGGAGATAGAGACAAATGGCTTCCACCTTATATGGAGACAAATGTGGAGATCGAGACAAATATGGAATTTTCTATTTTTGGAATACATTAATCAAATAAATATTTAATTTATTTAATTAATTTAGATGAGGGAAAAGTGGAAATTAATAAAATAAATATAATTTATTTAATTAATTAACTAATGGGATAAGTGGGATTTAGGAGTGAGATTAGGACAAAATGCTACATGATGTCTAGATAATGTATTTGACTAGGTGATGCAAGACTTGGACAAATTTGGGTGTCTACATTTTGCCCCTCTTTGAGATGATGTTCGAGATGATGAGCTTTATGTTGAGTAACATCATTTCAAAGAAGCTAAGGTATGGATAGAGGAAAAGGATGGGATGAAATGAAGATGGTGATGTAAGGATATGATGAGGATGAAGGTGAAATGGGATGATGATGCCCCCTCGAGAGGATAGGCAGGTTGGACAAATACGGGTAGACTCTCGAAATGAAAGGGATTGGTCAAGAAAGATAAGGGAATGGATAGAAGAAATGAATGATGCATTATGCTGCAATAAAAGTGAGCAACCATGATGTTTGATAATCACTAGACGTTATGCACCAAGGTATAAGGACCGGGGTGACGATGTGTCTTGTGCCCCAGCATAATACAACCTTGTCTAATAGACGAGGAAGAAAACTTAGAGCATTAAAGTCCTAATGCACAAAAGGTATGATGTGACATTAGATGCAAACGATAATGCAAAATTCTATTCTAACATACACAAGATATGAATATTTGCTGGAATGATTACCGATTTGATACAAATTCAAGATAAAAATGATAACACACACAAGAAAGCAAACAAGCATGCATAAATGATATAAAAACAAACAAGGTATTGCCCCTGTCAAGCTATAAACCAATGATTGATTGATTGATTGATGATGATAGTGTTGTCATTGTGGGGAACGATATATCCCTAGATCAACACAAGGATGTGGGAACGATATATCCCATTGATGATGATGATTGATTTGGTTTACGACAAGATTAGGAATAAGACCATGGATGTGATTAGATAATTTGACTTGATTGATTAACTTGATTGGTATGGATAAATGATGACTTGTGTTTGGATTGTTTTGATGAAATGCTTTGATTGATTTAGATTGAATGGATTGAGGAATTGATGAGATGATGTGATTTATTTGAAGAATTGATTTGAAGGATTGATTTGAAGAAATGATTTGTGATTGATTGGATTGTAGGTGATTAGATTGATGAATTGGAATTGATATGAAATGAATGTGATTGATTGGATTTTAGGTGTTTATTGATGATGTGGGAGATAGATGATAGAAGAAATATGAGAGATGGATGAAGATGATGATTGGTGAAGATTGAAAGAAGGATAGAAGATGGAAATGGTCTATCTCCTATTCCTGAATCTAGGTACTTCCTTTGTATCCCAGATTGCCTACATACCCTGTATCCATGGGATACATACCCTGTATCCATGGGATCAAGGCTTTTACGATAGAGATGAGATGTAGTTCTAATTATTTTATTGATGGTGATGATGAAAATGGATTGATGTGATTTTGATTGATTGATAGATTGGCTTGATTTGATAATTTGATTGGATGTTTGATGATATATGATGTTGATGGGATGTGAGAGATGTGATTCAAATGCAAGATAAAACGATAACACACACAAGAAAGCAAGCAAGTGTGTATAAATGATTCAAAAACAAACAAGGTATTGTCCCTTTCAAGTGGTAAACAAATGATTGATTGATGATGACAGATAGTGTTGTCATTGTGGGGAACGATATATCCCTGGATCAACACAAGGATGTGGGAATAATATATCCCATTGATGATGATGATGATTGATAGATTTGGTTTACAACAAGGTTAAGATCAAGACCATTGATGTGATTGGATAATTTGACACGATTGATTGAATTGATTGGTATGGATTGATATGACTTGCATTTGAGTTTATTGCTTGGATTGATTTGAGGAATTGGGTTAATTTGATGAATTGATGGAATTGAGTGATTCTTTTTTTTTTTTCATTTTTGACATATGTTGATTTTTTTTAGATTTTGACATGTTTTGATTTTTTTTTCTTTTGGATTTTTGAATGTTTTTGATTTTTTTTGATTTTTTGAATGTCAATAGATTTACAATTTGGGTTGCCTTTGTGCTAGATACCAATGATAAGGGAAAACCAAGTCTAGGTGCAAGGATGGAGGTAAGATTGATAAATGAATGGGCGATAGTAAATGGAATGGAAGGCTCATGATAGATAGATGGATAAGAGGATAGGTTATAGTGGGTGGGATTGTATGCATCATAAGGGAGATAGGATGTGATCTCCAAAGACTATGTTGCATAGGAATAACATGCCCCATTCTTGGTAGTAGACTTAGGATTTAACATGACAGGCTTATGACGAAAGAATGACATGATTGATTGGATTTTACATGACAAGGTTTATGATAGGTGGATAATGATAGGATTGTATGGAAAAGATGAGGTATACCAAAAGATATCCAAAGCATATTTCAACATTTTTCCCTTATATCTTTGTCAAGATCAAAAGGAAGAAGGGAGGATGGATGGACTCAACATGATAGGTACATGGCTGTAATGGATAAGGATAGTAGGATAGGATATGGCATGATGGAAGATGATAGTGTGGCATAATGGATAAGGATGATAGGATAGGATATGGTAAGATAGGACATGATAAGATGGAAAATGATAGGTTGGAAATGATAAGATGGATGAGACAGTGTTCCCCCAAGTGTAAGTGACATAGAAGATCAACCTACACATGATGCCTGTTTGTCAGGTTTCATCATGGTACTTATCTAGGGCACCTGTTTACCAGGTTTTCACCATTGGACGAAGGGATTTCTCTTTACTTTTTTGATTTCTTTTTCTTTTCTCTTTTTCTTTTTCTTTTTTTTTTCTTTCTTTTTTGATGGGATAACAATTACACATGGCACCTATTTGCCATGTTTTCACCATGGTAATGAATAGGAGGGACTCAAGTGTCTAGTGCTATGAAAGGTGATAGTGTCCCACTAAAGAAGGATGTCGTTGCATAGACCATGTCAAATGCTCATAGATGTTGGTAAGGGATTGCATGAGAGGTAGATGAAGTAGGTGGATAGTGGATTATGAAAGGTAGGCTAGTGGATTATGAAGGACGTATACAAAAGGATGGATGAAAAACTTATGCAAAAAGGATGGGTGGAGGGAAGGCTTATGCAAAAGCATGGACCATAGGGATAGGTGTTGTCACATGAAATTGCACCCTACTTGAATGGGATTCCAAGCATTCCAATGACACAATGGGATTGATCTCTAAGTGTGGGACTTTGCTAAATGAGATCAAACCTCCAGAGAAGGCCGGATTCCTTGTTTAGTTATCACCTAAGCTACTGAGTTTTGGGGTGAAAAGAGGAAAAAATGTTCTGAAATGAAAGATAAAGCAACAATACTTGAAAGCATAAAAGGGTGATGCACCAGACAGTTCTAAAGAACCTTTGCAAAGATTGAAGCATGCACAATATAATCAGATACAACAAGAAGATATACACATAATAGATGATTCTAACAGAGGTAAGAAGCAAAATGATTGAGAGGAACAAGAAATATTCACAGACAACCATATGCAGATTCACATAGAGATAGAAAAATTAGCAAAAGGCATGATAGCTTTCATATATCTAAAGAAAATGCAAAGTTACAATATGAAAAGTTCTATTTGGAAATAGAGAGAACAGAATGTTTCCAAAAATTTTCCAACCCTTATTACATCATAAGCCTCAGCTTAAATAGCAATGCAAAAACTGTTCTAGGTCGGTTACAAAAATCCACTCTGGGAGCTGCAATCAAAAAATATCTTCCTGAAGGGACGTCCACCTACCAAGAGTAATGGCGCAAAAGATTAGGAACAGGGGCAGGTGGAAGATATTCTGGGTCTTCAATGCAAACAGCTGTGCCATCGATCTGATCCTCAGAATGGTGGAGGATAACCTAGTATTGAATGCTGACAGCTGCTTGCCATATCTGCTGTAATGAATGCCCCAAAAAAAATCTTCATCTGTTGAAAAGTGTCACAAAATCTCTCAAAAAGCCTGCCAAATGAAAGAGGGGACGAAAATACACAACTTTGCCTCTTACAGCATGTGAAAAATCGCTAAAACGGAGGAGATACAGGCGGTCAAAGATCGATCAATCGCTTGTGTATATCGCTTCTGCATTTGTGTGTATATCGCTTCAGTATCTTTAACTATGTCTTGGCATATACAACCCTAAATGCAAGCTGCAGACCCGAAGCTCCTTATGAAACTGTTGAAAAATGCCGTCGGGTCCGGGCTGTGTCTATACAAGAAACCGGGCACCAAAAGACCCTGCATATTGCGGACCCCACCAATCGCATCTCCCCTCTGTCTACGTGAACATACAAGCTACGGACCCAAAAAAATACCCTTAGTTGCATTTCATTTTCCTGTCGGGTTCGACTTGTATCACCTCTCCTTGAGAAGCCCATGCCAGAAACTTACGCGGAAGCTGACACATGGCAAGTTCCGCGTTGCCCTGTATGATACATGTGTCACTCTCTGTGCCCACGCTGAAACCTTCTAACCGGGCCTCTGTTTGTGACACCTGTCACAACTCGCGGCAATATCTGTAGCAACCGAGCTCCTACTGGGACCCACCTTGCCTGCGCCAAGCCTTGAAACAAAAGGAAACATTGCGTAGGCCGCCACTTGGTAGCTTCCATGAAAACGTTAAGAGGCACGTGGCATCTTCCACTACGACGTTGAAACTTTTAGAAACTTTAGCGGAGAGCGACACGTGGCATACCCCGCGTTACCCTTAAACATCAACAGGGTCTTGAAACTTGCAACGGATAGTGACACATGGCGCTATCTGCCTATCTTCTGAGAAACATATGAGACCCTTCATAGCTGACACCTGGCACCCTCCGCGGACACCTTTGAACATATAAAGAGGCTCTTTGAAACTTGGGTAGAGCCCGCCACTTGGCACCTTCCGCGTAGAGAGAAACAAGACATAAACTTTTTTAAGACCCACTTAAGATGCACACGGATGCCGACACATGGTGTCCTCCGCTTCACTTTAGAAACAATACAGGGGCCCACCTCCCTCTTGGCCTCGCGCCAAAACAAAAAAGAAACCCATGCGGAAGCTGACACTTGTCAGCTTCCGCAACAACTGCAAGGGACATGTGGAGCGTTCCGCCCCACCTTAGAAACATAAAAGAGACTTCAGCGAAAAGCGACACGTGGCAGATTCCATAGGACTCTTAGAAACTTTACAGGGGCTGTCCGCTGTTGACACTTGGTGCTCTCCGCGCACTGAGAAACTTTATAAAAAGGGGCTCACGAAACATAGGCGAAGGCCGTGAAACTTTTAGAAACATAGCGGAGGCTGCCACCTATCTCCATCCGTGGGGCTCTTGAGTTACCTTTTATGTGTCCCTCGGGTGGCTCCACATGGTGCCCTCCGCGCCACTCTCAGAAACTTAAAGAAACTACAAGGAAACTTAAAGAAGCTGTGACTTAGAAACTTTTTAGAAACTTTGATGAAACTCTGGCGGAAGCTGACACGTGTTGCCCTCCACGGCAACATTGAAACTTTTAGTAAACTACTCTCCGCCGCTGACATGTGTCGCAACCCGCGACGATCAATTTTAAATGCCGATGGAATTTTCAAGCCCACCAAAATGCACATTTGAACTGTTAGTTGACTGAAACTTTGACCATGCATAACTTCTTTATTTGGACAAATTTCAAGGTGTCGTAAAAAGCAAACTTGCCTATTTTTTCAAGCTCTTTACAATCGTAAGGTTTATTAGTCAAGGCCTCTTAGAATTTTGGCACTTTGCTTTATAGGGACCCTTTCAAAGGAATTTTCAAGGAAAATATCAGGTTAACTGTTTGGCTCTGGACAGAGGAAAAAAGGTTAACAATAGGATGATGGGGGAGATATGTAGGATAGTAGTTGAATGATGGGTAGATGGAAGTATGTGGAATAATAGAATGGAAGGGAATCATGACCAACGGTTGCACACACCATGTTAAACATTTAAGCTTTGGATTTGGAGGTGGTGTAGGAAGCAATGGGGATGTTTTTGTAGACACCTAAAAATGTCTCGACCACCGAACTGACTCCCGACATCTCTAAACAGACCAATTTCCTTTCCAACCAATTAATTAAATTTTTATTTAATTAATTACCCCTTTCATTTCCTAAATCCACACCATTTCATCCCCAAAATTAAATTAATTTTGTTGATTCAATAGTCCAAACCTTAGCCAATTGATTTAATAAATATGCAAAATTTATTAAATCAATTCCCCCTTTTTTTCCTAAATCCAATTAATTAGTTAAAACCATGTTAACTAATTAATTCAGCCTACTAATTAGCCTATCCCTACCCTAGACAATTAAATAGCTATTATTTAATTGCCTACTCTAGCCTACCTCATCCTAGCCTTAGGATTAATTAATTAAATCATTAATTAATTAATCTTATCCTCCCTCTAATCCCTCTACTAATTTATTCCAGCCACATTAATTAGGTTAATCACCTTGATTAAGTGAGTCAAACCCTCATTAACACTTCTTCTCACATCTCTCAAATTTAAAATTTAAATAAATCACACATCACATTTACTTCTCTTACACATCCCTTACACATGTTATACCTCATAAATATCCACTCTTCCCCAAATAAATTTTTAATTCATTTTACCCTTCCCCATGTGAATTTTTAATTCACAAATAATCCATCTCACCCAACCTCATTTATTCACCCCTTTCCCAAAAATGAATAAAAGATTTACTTTTATTCCTAGCCCTTCATCTTCCAAGATCAAATCTAGGCCCTCCACATCACTTTCATCCTCCACCATTGATCTCTCCAATCAATCTCCACCCTTGGATCAAAATCCCTTCCAAAAGTCTATAAATACAACCTCTCACAAGTCATTTTCATCATCCAATTTCATGCAAAGTTACCATGCCAAAATCACCTTTGAGTTAAATAGTGAGTTGCACAATTGAAGAGCATTTCACATTTGGAATCCATAGTCTAGGGATCATCTTGGTCTTGCGAGCTTCTTTTGGGTGCAAAGACTCCTTTTTTCCCTTGATGGGATTAGGTTGTGCTTATGAGGTATAATCTTGTGTTTTATTGCATTTGATTTATTGTTTGCCTTCATTGTACATTGCTCAACGCAGTCTCTGCTTGATGTGCTCTCACGAGCGCTACATCCTGCTCTATCCTCAAATCCTCCATGTCCTCTCGAGCTTGAGCCAACTGAGCCTCTAGCACTGCCACCTGCCCATCTACTCCCCGTAGCTGTCCCAACTCAGCCTCTCGGTGCCCTAACGCCTCCTCTAAACTGGCCACCTGAGCACGTAATGTCTCCACCTCCTCTGTCTCCTCTCGTGGCCATCGCCGAGGTGTCAGCCTCTCAACCTCTGCCACCACCCCTGCCCCTGAACTCCCTACCCTGGTATTATGTCTACCGACTCGCAGCTACTCCACCTGGGATGGAGATAGATCACCCTGCTCTGTCCTCGGTTGTCCACCGCGCCGTCGCGGTGCTCTACCCTGTTGTCCGCCCCTAACCTGGGCCTGCTATGCTGGAACCTGCTATGCTAGAATCTCCTGCCCCACCTGTCCCTGTCCCACTGCCACTGCTGCCACCTCATCTACACGCTGACCATCTCTCACAATCACCCTCTCCTCCTTATCATCCATCACCTCCACAATGTAATATGTAATAACCTCATCTCCATCCCCGTCAGGATCATCTCCACTCCCATCTGAGTCATCCCTTGATACCTCCACTGTCAGATCTGTCAATCGGGTGGGCCAATGCATCTGCCACCATACCTCATATGCAGGTGTAGTACCTGCATCCCTCATTGTGCTCCTCCAATCCCACTGAACTGGCCGAAATGCTGCAAAATCATTTAGCGCAACCTGTGGCTGTAATGGTGCAGGCCAGTGGGCTGTATCCTGTGGTGTCCGTGCATATATCGCCATCTGTTGAGGCGTATCTTGTACCAGTCCAAACTGACGCATAACCCGCGAGGGTAGGTACATCTCTATGGTATGGTCTCCACGACCCATAAGATATCTCTGCTGAAATGTGTATGGGAGATGAGTCACATCATCGGCCACTCCTCACAATCAATATATGCATGCCATACCACGCTAATCACGTCATCCAATATCCGCCGCCAGTGGCAGACCTGCCCAGTGTATGTATACTCTGCATCCTAATACAAGAACACAAATGCCTCAAACGGCCACCGATAATAACCGCATGTTGGCCGAGTCACAGGGATATGCTCCTAAATCCATACGTGTAGCAGTGTCACCCCAGCAGATAAAGCCCTATCATGAAGATAAGCGACTGTGTGCATCTCGTGAAGCAGCTGTGCTAGCATCACCGGCCCCCATGCATAGACAATATCATGGCTCACCATCCCCTCTATCATCCCGCCCCAGCCCACAGGAAAACCTCTGCCTCGCCTATCCGGCATCACCACACCTCCAATCAGCGCACACAAAAATAAGGCAAAGGGATCTACACCCGCCGCCAGCATCCTGTCGTAATCCAACTCCCTCCCATCTGCCGAAAAAACCACGTGCTCTACTCTGAACACTCTGATCAATGAAGTCTTCCCCCTCTTCGTGTCATACCTCACACGTCAACCATGAATCGACAGCTTGAGGATGCGATAAACATCCTCAAGTGTGATGGTCATCTCTCCTGTTGGTAGCAGAAAGCTGCACGTCTCGGTACGGTACCGCTCCACCATGGCCGTCATCAAAGCTCTATGAGCTCGCAGCACTGGCATCGATGCCACCGTCCAAAGCCCTAGCCTCGCCAGTCGAGGTTGCCATGCCTCATCAAACAGCAGCATCATGGATCGTACTCGTCACTCCCGTGACTGCAGTATAAACCGCTGTGTATCCTGCATCCACCACTTCTTCGTTAGATACTAACTTATTTCCCCCCCCACACACTTTTTCTTCTAACTGTCTCACAGGACCAAATCATGTGGCCCCACACGGACAGTCCCTAGTGCCATTTTTAAAATGGCGCTACTTTTCCCTACCCATTGCGCCAATACAGATAATGGCGCCATTGCGTGACCCATATTGCGCCACTCCAGATGATGGCGACGCAATAAATTTTTGCGCAAATTTCACTTTTAGCACTAAAACATATAATAGCGCTATTTCTCAGTATGGCGCTATTCTAGATGATCGCGCTGTTTTCTCCCCACCATTGTGTTAAAACGCCATATTTTCTCTTCCCTAGGTTTTGGCGCCAATATTACCCCTAAATGGTGACAAAACTGCCCGACACTATCCGGTGGATAGTGCTAATCCGCAGGATTGCGCTAATTCGCCTTATCTTTGGTGCCACGCACTCTGAACCCATATCCCAAAACCAAAAAAAAATGTGTGTAAAATAAAAAATCACAAAGTTTGGGTTAGGCCCTACCTAGGGTCCAGCCTCGGGTGACCGCCTGACCTCTCGGAATCACTTTGAGATGTGATGAAGTCGCGGGAACTGTGGGTTGCGCTCAGCCATCTCTCCTTTGTCTTTTCTTCTACAAAGTCAAAAGTGTGCCAATGTGGCACTCTTTGGGCCCACTTTGCCTAATATAGTGGGCCATGTCATCCCCCCACCCTTTCTTTTTCCTCCAGGGTGCAGATCTCAGCCTTTTTTTTTTCCCTCTGTTTTTCTTCCTGTTATCCTCTTTTGCCATCCCATACCCAACTTTCACTTCCGTCACATCCTTTCGAGAGCTTACCTGCAAAATTTTCATTTTCTTGCCAACCTCTCGAGAGGGCATCCCCTATCCATCTCATTCCTTCCCGGTAACTGGGGCATATTTTTCTTCGACTTGACGCCACTTTCCTCCTAGGTCCTGACGCCACGCCAAAGAGGGGCAAATGTAGACACCTAAAAATGTCTCGACCACCGAACTGACTCCCGACATCCCTAAACATACCAATTTCCTTTCCAAACAATTAATTAAATTTTTATTTAATTAATTACCCCTTTCATTTCCTAAATCCACACCATTTCATCCCAAAATTGAATTAATTTTGTTGATTCAATAGTCCAAACCTTAGCCAATTGATTTAATAAATATGCAAAATTTATTAAATCAATTCCCCCTTTTTTTCCTAAATCCAATTAATTAGTTAAAACCATGTTAACTAATTAATCCAGCCTACTAATTAGCCTATCCCTACCCTAGACAATTAAATAACTATTATTTAATTGCCTACTCTAGCCTACCTCATCCTAGCCTTAGGATTAATTAATTAAATCATTAATTAATTAATCTTATCCTCCCTCTAATCCCTCTACTAATTTATTCTAGCCACATTAATTAGGTTAATCACCTTGATTAAGTGAGTCAAACCCTCATTAACACTTCTTCCCACATCCCCCAAATTTAAAATTCAAATTAATCACACATCACATTTACTTCTCTTACACATCCCTTACACATGTCATACCTCATAAATATCCACTCTTCCCCAAATGAATTTTTAATTCATTTTACCCTTCCCCATGTGAATTTTTAATTCACAAATAATCCATCTCACCCAACCTCATTTATTCACCCCTTTCCCAAAAATGAATAAAAGATTTACTTTTATTCCTAGCCCTTCATCTTCCAAGATCAAATCTAGGCCCTCCACATCACTTTCATCCTCCACCATTGATCTCTCCAATCAATCTCCACCCTTGGATCAAAATCCCTTCCAAAAGTCTATAAATACAACCTCTCACAAGTCCTTTTCATCATCCAATTTCATGCAAAGTTACCATGCCAAAATCACCTTTGAGTTAAATAGTGAGTTGCACAATTGAAGAGCATTTCACATTTGGAATCCATAGTCTAGGGATCATCTTGGTCTTGCGAGCTTCTTTTGGGTGCAAAGGCTCCTTTTTTCCCTTGATGGGATTAGGTTGTGCTTATGAGGTATAATCTTGTGTTTTATTGCATTTGATTTATTGTTTGCCTTCATTGCATTATCTAATCTACAGTTTTGTTAGGAGATGGGTGATGGAGGAATTTAGGTACCCACATAGACTTGGTATTTGTATGATTTTTGCTTTGCTTGTGGGATTTTTGAGATTTTTGGATGGAATGGAAATTTTGGATGGAAGGGGATGGTTGGGATTTTTGAGATGTGGATGAGGATGCCTCATTTGATTTACTTTCTCTTTGCTTAGGGACCCAAACCATTTTAGTTTTGACCTTTTCTTTTTGAGGTATGGGTTTGGATAGCTTTTTGAATGGACTTGGCTTTGATTTTTTGCATTTGTATCCTAAGGCATGAGGACCTTTAGGATTTTGGCTTTATGGGTGGAGGAGGCATCCAAATTTTTATTTTGGAATCCCATGGGCATGATGGAAGTGGGGTTGGTGGAATGAGTGGTAGCTTTATGTTTGGACAATGTGTGCATTTATTGGTCATGATTAGGATTTTTAGGGAATTTATGGATAAGTGGATAATTAGATGTTGGTAGAAGTGGAGGCAAATTGGATGGAGGGATATTAGGAGTTGGAAGTAGTGGAGGTAAAGTGGATGGAGGGATAGTAGAAGTTGGAAGTAATGAAGGTAAATTGGATGGTGGAAAGTGTATGGTCACATGCTTTTGACATTTGTAGGATAATGGAGGTGGAATGACAACATATGTTTTAGGTATATGATAGGATGTGCAATGGAAAAGGGACTTAGGAGGCATGGAGGAAGTACAAACATCTTTAGAGTGTTGTCCTTGGGGTGTGTATCCAAGGGCATATGAGCTTGGAGGGACCTTGACATGGATGGGCTCCAAAATACCTTGTTCATGAAGGCCTAAGCCTTTACCTTGGTAGTTCATGTTTTGGAGGATGTGATGGATTATGGGACTACATGTACTTTGGATACTAGACACGAGTTCATTATTGGATGGAGTAGTTGAAGTGGAAGACAATGGTTGTTGTTGTCCTAAAGAAGAACATTCATGGATGAAGGTGGATAAACTAATAGGACATGATGGTGGATTTGCAACATGGTCGATGGTGGATGTAGAATGATCATTAGGATCTTGCTTATCATTGTGTTCATTTAGATCCAAGTTATTTATTTGATCTTCTATGCTTGCTTGGGGGACAAGTGTCTCATCATGACAAGTGGATGTTTGTTCATTATGGATAGGGCTAGATGGCGGATGACTAGGAGCAATGTGGATAGCTTGCTCATGGATAGATATAGGATTATAAATAGGATCAAGGTGCTCATGGATAGCTTCTTCATAGGTATCATCTTGATCATAAAGAAGGTAAATGTTATGGATAGGTTGAATTGGGATAGCTTGCTCATGAATGGTTGTTGAGAGATGGATAGGATCAAGTAGCTCATGGATAGGTTCATTATTATGGATATCATCTTTATCATGGAAAATATACAAGTTGTGGATGGGTTGCATGAAAGTGATTTGATCTCGACTTGGACTAGGGCTTAATGTTTCCACATGCTTAGGATTAAACTCTTGACATACCTCTTGGTTTGCTTGAATGGAAGTAGATGACTATTGAAGAGGTTTTTGGTCAACAACATAAAGGTATGATGACTCTTGACTTGGACTTATGGGAGGTCCTTGAATAGGCTTAATGGATTGTGGGTCACATGAAGGGCTTGAAAGGCTAGGCATGTTAATGGAGGGCTCTTGAAGAGGCCCAAGGATTGGTAGGCTATGTGAAGGAGTTGTAAGATTGGACATGACCTTTGGAAGTTCTTTAGTAGGCTCATGAATGGGTGTTTGACACGGGGGTTCTCTATTCCGTGCTAGTAGCCAATGGATCACATCCTTTGCAAGAGTATGTGTGAATGGATAATATAGTGGATGGATAATAAGGGTAGATGGTGTTGTAGGCTTATGATCATGATTAGGTTGAGGGCTAATTGGGTTGGATGGATTAAGACTTGAAGTAGATGGAAGAATAATGGAATTAGATAGATTGGTTTTATCTAACACAATCTTACCACAATCTTCTAGGTTCTTGACCAATCTTTTAAATTGTACACAAGTGGATATGGCATGGCCCTTATACCTATGGTATGCACAATATTCATCATTTTTATACCAACTAGGTTTAAAAATAGGTGTAGAATATGATCTTAGGGGGATAGCTCAATCAAATTTGCTTGGACCAATTTTTCTAAAAGTATCTCCATGGAATCTTTTGATGAATGGTTATTGGAACATGGGGATGAAGATGATGAAGGTTGATGGACCAATGGACTAGGAATGGGATCACATGAAGGTGTTAGGATAGGACTAGTTGGCTCATGTGTTGGCATGTGATTGGATGGTGGAGGCCACTCTAGATTGGTATCTTCCTTGTCAAAGGTAATTAAGTCTTGCATAGGATAACTTGGACTCATTTGGTTTATGTACAAGGGGCCATTTGGACTTGGATGTTCTTCTTGTTGCAAAGGTGGACTTAGGTCAATCAATGATGCTTCTTGTGAGGACACTTGGTTTCCTTGTGGATGGGTTTGGTGGTGTGTTGGAATGTTGGAATGAGGGATGGGATAAGGTTGGGGTGGAGGTTTATTGGTTTATATGGCATAGGTTGATGTGGATGGATTAGGTTGGATGAATGACACATATGATTGATGTGGAATTTTTTGAGGTTGGGATGGTGTTTGGGCTTTTTTTGGTATGACTTGTTGTTGTTGGAATTGTTGAATGGGTTGTTGTTGTAGTGGTTGAATGTGTTGAATTGGTTGATGTTGTTGTGGTGGAGGAATTATATAGGATAATGGTTGTTGTGATATGGATTGATTTGGATAAGGGTTGACATTGGAAGGGTTGTTATAGGTTGATGAAGGATTGATGTGACATGTGGATGGATGAGGTTTATATGGAATGGATGGGTATGACATGTAAGGTTCAGGTTGCATTGGTTGATGTTGAATGAATACAGGATGATGTGCTTGTTGGGTTTGTGATTGACAAGTGGCTATGAGGTGTTGGGCTTGTTCGATGAGTTGTCGCATTTGAGTTGATTGGCTTGTTTGAAGTTGTAATTGTTGGATGATGACATGGAGACTTTGTATAGTTTTTTGGTCTAAGGGTTGTGGCCTTTGGTAAAGTTCTTGGAAGAGGTTTTGAAATTTGGGTACTATGTCTTCTAATGTTGGCATGGTGTCACTTTTAGCAAATATTTGATAAGGATTATGATGATGATGTGGGATGACTTGGATGTGTGATTAGGATGAAATTGATTTGGGTATGTGATTAGGATATGATGTGGAATGACAAGTTTGGATGATGTGGATGAAATTGAGTTGGATATGATGTGTAGGATAACTTGTTTATGTGTTTGATGTTTATAACTTGATTTGGCAATGTTCAAACAAATGATCATGCATGTACACACATGAATCACTCACGCAAGACACATAAGCAAGTTTAAATTTGAAATATGAAGAATGTAATGATTAAGCAAGCACTTGAAGACACGTCAACAAGCCTAATGTCTAGTCAAGTGGGTATGGCCAATTAGGTCTTAGGCTAGATTGCACAAGGTTGACTAAGGAATTAAAAGTGAAATCCTGCCACACAGCTAAGAGAAAGGGGTAACCCACCCTTCACCTTCACTTCCCAAAGGTATAAAGTTCTTTGGGGCTTAGTCAAGAGTGACAAGATTCCAACTCTCAATGAGGGTGTCTTTCATTTCAGCCTTGGTTGAGGTCATCTCTTGGAGTGGTGTGTCTCCAAGTAGGCCTCCTAGATAGGGTATGACAAAAGCAAACCAAGTGAGCTGTCACTTGAGTCACACTCACAGTTGTTAATTGACCCTTTAGAAAAATGAAATGTGTGGAAGATAGTTCAAGCACTTGTTATTTTTGAATCCAAAGCTAAGATGTGATAGAAGACACTTGTTCATTTTATAGACCCAATTTCAATGATGTGATTGCAAGCAAGTTGTTCGTTTCAAGCCCAAATCCAAATGTGTTTGCAAATAATGATTAAAAGATGAAAGATTAGAATGAGTGCACCCAATTATTTTTGCTTTCCAATTTTCTATTTTGATTGATCCAAATGTTGCTCCAACTCCTTTGATGCTCCTACAAGCCACAAAATCGAAAAATAAACAAGTAAACTTGCACAAAAAGTCGTTATGCGAAAAATGATGAATCTGATAAAAACTAATTAAAATGATCTGATACAAAAAAATGAAGTGCATAAATAGAAAGTTCAGGAGATTCTAAGCAATTTGAAAAAAGAATTCATGAAAATTCGATCAAAATTGCTCAAGTTATGCTCATTTGAAGTTTAAAAAGAAGCTGAACTTTGACTACAAAAAAGGATGGAAAATGACACATTCACCTGATTAAAACTACACCATTTCAATGTTCATAGAGTCCTCTTTCCAACAAGTATTTGTTTGTACAATTTGGCCTCTGCATGTGAAAGTTATGATAGAAAAACCAAAATCCACAGTGACAGCAACCAAAAGCGAGTTACAGAGCCAAAAGCAATGCAATTTTGATCATATGTGAGTTAAATTTTTCTAAAAGCGATAAGATTTTTCTCATATGCAAGGCAAATTACCAAAAGCGATGCACTTTTGCTCATATGCGATGCAAACTTAGCAGAAGCAATGAATTGTTCCCGGATGCGTAAAAAACACCTGTTTCTTCAAAATCTAGGGTTAGGGTTATGAAAAATAAATATGAGAGATATGTAAATATCAAAATAGGCTTGTTGATGATTCAGATTAATCATATAAAAGCCCTACAACCACAGATTGATAAGATCTTGCAAAACAAATGAGATTAGGTCAAGATGATCAAAACCCTAGACAAAATAGATTGCAAATGATAAAATGAAAACCAAGAACATGAACACTCAGATCAAAACCCTAGATCAAACAAATGAAATCCAACAAATCCTGCAAAGATGTCAGTAATCAAACAGAAACCCTAGATTGCTAGATGCGATGAGGACTGCTAAAAGTGATGCACTGTCATTTAAAAATGATGCAAATTTTGCCAAAAGCGATGCGATTTTGCTCAAATGCGAGGAAAATTTACCAAAAGCAATGCACTTTAGCTCATATGCGAGGCAAATTTTGCCAAAAGTGATGTGATTTTGCTCAAATGCGAGGCAAATTTACCAAAAGCAATTTTCTGCAGCTCGAATGCGAGTTTCTTCACCAAACGCTCTTTTCTTCATGAAATCTAGGCAAATTTGTACTCAAAATTTATGGAAATGGCCTCCTAGACGCAATGGTGAGGTTAGAATTGAGCTAGGAGATCATCTACATACATTTTAATCCAAATCTTGACAAACTAGGGTTAGAAAAAGGGAAATTTTTGCAACAAGAACCTATAAAAACTAATGATTAGATCCAATAGGGCATGTTCATGTCAGGTTCACCAAGAATGTCTAATGAAAAATTTGGATAAAATTGAAATGATAAAACAATAAAATGTATTACCAAATCCAAATCCTTCAATACCTCAAATAGATGCAAGATGGTTTGATTGATTCAATGGTTTGATATACATTGGTTGCTCAATTCCACAATATAACACTAAGATTGAGATTGATAGATGAATGATGATAGATGGAGATGAATGTGATAGATTCAAGAGTGATTTTGATAGAATGAGAATACTTGAAGAATAGATCCTCTAAATGGCTTGGGACAGGGTTGATTTATAGGCTTGGGATGATTTGGATAGATGGTTGAGATTAAAAAGATAAATAAATGATGTGGATGGCTAGGATTGATTCGGTTATCCCACTCTTCAAGGGAGTTGTAGTCATGTGGCAAGTGTCAAATGGTCTTCCACTTTACAAGGAGACAAATGTGGAGATAGAGACAAATATGGAGATAGAGACAAATGGCTTCCACCTTACATGGAGACAAATGTGGAGATAAAGACAAATATGAAATTTTTCATTTTTAGAATACATTAATTAAATAAATATTTTATTTACTTAATTTAGATGAGGGAAAAGTGGAAATTAATTAAATAAATATAATTTATTTAATTAATTGACTAATAGGATAAGTGGGATTTAGGAGTGAGATTAGGACAAAATGCTACATGATGTCCAGATAATGTATTTGACTAGGTGATGCAAGACTTGGACAAATTTAGGTGTCTACACATTCCAATCACAACCATTCTCCTATTGTCATCTTCAAACAACAAGGAAGTACACACTTCTGAGAGCTCAAATCATACACAAGATCAATACGAGATAGGCAACAATGGAAGCAATGAGGTAAATCAATCTACGAAGGTAATATCTTTGTTTATTGTATTTGCATCAATTTCATTGAGTTATTGGATATTTAGTTGTTAATGCTATTGTTCACATTTTCCTCTAACATTTCTGGCACCCAATAGCATCCCAAACAAGATGACGAACGATCTCACAATGAACAAGAATGATAAAGGATGGCTAAGAAAATGGAGGATGCAAGATAAGAGATGGATGAAAGAGTTGAATAACATGTTATGCAAGATAAAATGGTAACACACACTAGCAAGCAAGTATGTACAAATGACACAAGAACAAACAAGGTACTGCCCCTGTCAAGATGTAAACCAATGATTAATTGATAATGATTGATGATAGTCTTTTTCATTGCGGGGAACGATATATCCCTAGATCAACACAAAGCCACGGGAAAGATATATCCCACTGATGATGATGATTGATTGATTTGGTTCACGACAAGATTAAGATCAAGACCATTGATTGTGATTGGATAATTTGACAAGATTGATTTACTTGATTGGTATGGATTAAGGATGGACTTGCATTTGGATCATTTCTTGGATTGATTGGATTAATTTGATGATTAGATGAATGATTGGATTGAAAATGATGATGCCCCTTTGGGAGGACAAGGAAAGATAATGGTAAGTTAGTAAATAAGAAGAATGATGATATCGATGCCCCCTCGAGAGGACAATTGGTGTGCTCTCAAAATGAAAAGAGAGAAAAGGGCGAGTAGATAAAGAAAGGACTTGGATTTTAAGCCACTTGGAAAATGATATGTATGAAATGCTTATAAATGAAATGCAATTTGGTATGTATGATAGTGGATTTTGTCATCTTCTTAAACAAGTTTTTGAAGTACTTTGTTTCATCTTTGAGCTTTTATAATGTTGTAAGAAAATACAAGCATCTAGGTATAATTAAACCATGATGACCTGAGTATTACTTACATGGATTTTGATTTAGCAAGTTAATACAAGCATCTAAGTATAATTGAACCAAGATGACTTGAGTATTTCTTGCGTATCAATAGGCAAGGATTACACCTATTTCATGTTTAGACCTTTGATGTCCTTGATGATCATTTTGTTGATCATGTCTTTAGACAAGGCTTTGCATTACTAAAGATAAACCCACAAACAAAAAACAAATAAAGTAATTATGCCCCCATCGTAGCTCCTCTAGTTTTTGACATCCTTGAGTAGCATAAAAAGAAATAATAACAAAAATCATGATATAAGACTTTAAACAACCAAAAAACCTTCTTGCCATAGATATATTTTCTTGCAATAACTGATAGATTCATGTTTGATAGTTTAGGCAGGTAGGGATTTGTCAGGTTTAGTTCGATGTCTCATTGTCAAGATGATGTTTTTAAAGCTTGCATGTTGCACTGCTTTGTTGTCTAGTGATAAAATCACAATCCAGTTTGCTATCCTTTGAGTTGTAGCATTCAAAAATCTAATTCACTAACTAGGTCAAGGATTTGACCCTAGTCAAGTAAAGGATCAATTTATTATGGATGAACTGACAATAGACATGAAGAAACAGACCCTAAGGGACTGACCTACTGCCTCGAGGGCTCATTGATAAATAGCCTTGTCTACGTGATGACATAGATGCAACGTAGTTCAGGGTGTGGACAATGTGGACCTAAGACCTAGGTGATGGGAACATGGTGGAATTGGATGGACAAAAGGATGGGCAACATGGGACTGAATGGAAGGGAAAGCATTAGGGGCTCATCAATGATGGCCTTGCCTACGTGATATCTCAGAGGCGACGTAGTTTGACAATGATGCCAAGGATAGTGTCATAACAGATGACAAGACAGATGGACTGGATTGAAAGTCTGATGGGACAAGGCGATAAGGACGGGTGAACAAGCCATGATAGGTATCTTTATGTGATTTGATGGATGTAGTTAGAAAGGATTGGATGAGGACTGAGATCCTAAAAGATGGAGGAAGCAATTTAGCCTCAGACATGTTTCTGATTCCCTTGCATTGGGGTTTGTAGGATTTGATGATTGGATAAAAGGATGGGGGATAAGGGATAGAATGGATGCACACGGAAGAAAACAAGGATGTGATCTCCAAGGACTATGTCACATAGGAATAACTCAGGATTTGACATGACAATGCTTATGACGAAGGAGGATGATAGGATTGGATTCGTTTTGAAAAAGATAAGGTATATCAAGAGTTTTTCCAAAGCATGTTTCAACATTTTGCCCCCATATCTTTATCAAGATCAAAAGAGGAATGGAGGATGAATGGACTCAAGATGATAGGTATACATAGGATAAGGATGATAGGATGGTATGGTAAGATAGGATGGAAAATGATAGGGTCAATGAGACAATGTGCTCCCAAGGGTAAGTGACATAGAAGATCAACCTACACATGACACTTGTTTGCCAGGTTTTCATCATGGTACTTATCCAAGGCGCCACCAAGGGTGGTTTTCACCATTGGACGAAGGGAATTTTTCTTTACTTTTTTGATTTTTTTTTTGAATGGGGATAGGTGGAATATGGAAAGGAGGGACTCAAATGGTTAGTTCCTTGAAGGTGGTAGTGTCCCACTAGATGGATGTCATTACAAATTGGCCATGTCAAATGCTCATAGATGTTGGTAAGGGATTGTATGAAAGTGAAATGGATTAGGTAGATGGTGGATTATGTAGGATTTATGCAAGAGGACGGGTAAAAGGCTTATGCAAAAGCATGGACCATAGGGATAGGATGATGGGGAAGATATGTAGGATAGTAGTTGAATGATGGAGAGATGAAGGTATGTGGGAATGTCGCAGAATGGAATGGAACCATGATTAACAATTGCACACACTATGATAAACTTTGAAGCTTTTGATGGGAAGGTGGTGTAAGAAGCGATGACGATGTTTGCTTAGGAGATGGTTGATGGAGTGATTTAGGGACCCACATGGACTTAGTATTTTTATGATTTTTTCTTTTGATGTGGGATGAAGGAATGTGATATTGTTGAATAGAATGGATGGAAGAGGATGGTTAGGATTTTTTAGAGGTGGATGCCTCTTTTTGCTTGATTGCTTCTTTTTGCTTGGGAACCCATACCATTTTAGTTTTTGACTTTGCTTGTGAAGGTATGGGTTTGGATAACTTTTTGGATAGATTTTTCTTTGATTCTTTGCATTTGTATCCTAAGGCATTAGGACCCTTAGGATTTTTTGCATTATAGGTAGAGGCATCCAATTTTTTACTTTTGAATCCCATGAACATGGTGGAATGAGTGGAAGCTTTATGTTTAGACAACGTGTGCATTTGTTGGTCATGATTAGGATTTTTAAAAGATTTATGGGTAAATGGATAATTAGGCATTGGTAGAAGTGGTGCCAAAGTGGATGGTGGTATAGTAGGAGTTGGAAGGAGTGGGGGTAAAGTGGATGGTGTAAAGTGTATGGTCACATGCTTTTGACATTTTTAGGATGATGGAGGTGGAATGGAAACATAGGTCTTGGGTATATGATAGGGTTTTTGATGGGAAGTGGTGATCTTAGGAGGAATGGAGGAAGTGCCAAAATCTTTAGATTGTTCACCTTGGGGTGTGTATCTAAGGCCATAGGAGAAAAGAGAGACATTGACATGGACGGGATCCAAAATAACTTGTTCATGAAGGCCTAATCCTTTATCTTGGTAGTTCATTTTTTGGAGCATACGATGGACTATGGGACTAGGTGTAGTTTGGGAACTAGTCTTGAGTTCTTTATTGGATGGAGAAGTGGTGGACAATGGTTGTTGTTGTTCCAAGGAGGAACATTCATGAATGAAGGTAGATAGACCAAGTGGATATGTTGGATTTGTAATGGAGTTAATAGTGGATGATGTGGAAGGATCATTAGGACCTTGATTGTGCTCATTAGGATCCAAGTTATTTGTTTGATCTGCTATGTGCACTTGGGAGGCAAGTGTCTCATCAAGGAAAGTGTGTGTTGTTGGATCATGGATAGGACTAGGTGGAGGATGGATAGGAGTAATGGAGGGTTCTTTCTCATGGATGGTTATGGGGTTATGGATAAATGGGGTAATAAGCTCATGACCATGGAATGCATAAAGTTCGCTAAGAGGATCATCATGTTTCGCTTGATCATAGATAGGATTAAGTGTGATATGGATGGGATCAATTTTCTCGTGTATAGGTTCTTCATCAACGATAATATCTTGATCATAGAAAAGAAATAGGTTATGGAAGGGTTGGATTTGGATTTCTTTCTCATGTATAGGTATAGGATCAAGTTACTCATGGATATCTTCTTCATAGGTAATATCTTGATCATGGAAAAGATAAATGCTATGGATGGGTGGAGTGGAAATGCTTTGATCTTGACTTAGACAAGGGGTTGATGTTTCCACATGCTTAGGATTAAACTCTTGACATACCCCTTGATTTACTTGAATGAAGGGAGATGACTCTTGGAAGGGCTCTTGGTCAACAATACGAAGGTATGATGGGTCTTGACTTGGTTTCATGATAGGAGGTTCTTCAATAAGCTCAAGGGGTTGCAGTCTATATGAAGGGGTTGTAGGATTGTACATGGTGTTGGAGGGTTCTTGGATACTTTCAAGGATAGGGATTTGAAGGCATGAGGGGGGTTTACTCCTTGCTAATAGCCATTGGATCACATCCTTCATGAGTATATGGGTGGATGGACAATATAATGGATAGAGAATAATGGTAGATGGCGTAGGCTTATGATTATAGTTAGGATTGCTTACGCTAGATGGGGATGAAATTGGATGAGTGGATTCAGATTTTTCTATAGCTTTTCTTTTGCTTTTAGATTTTGCAAAGAGTCTTTGGAGAAAGTCATTCAAGGATTCTTTGGTTGATGGATTAGAGCTTGGGAAGTTTGATGGTGGTGTTGGTGTAGAACTAGTATGCTTTGGGGTAGGCATTCTATGGGATGGTGATGGAGGACTAGTAGATGAATATTGTTTTGTGAAAGATCTAGTTTGTAAATCCACAACTTGTTGTAAAGCTTGGATTTTTTGCATGAGTGCTTCTAATGGATTTGTCATAGTCTTAGATTTCTTATTTTTAGGAGCTTCAGTTTCATTTGTTTGCCTTGTTTCTCTCAATTTTTCTATGTCAAAATTTGAAGGTAACTTTCCTCCTTGTTGGGAAAGCATAAGGAAGTACTTTTTGGGATCCATTGTGATGACTTTGTCCATTAGTTTTTGAAATCCAGGGTCTTGTTGAGCACTAATAATTTCTTCTTGGGTAATGTCCTCTTCCTCATCACTAGAAGCATAGTGGCTACCATGTAGTGAACCCATTTCTTTTCTTCTCTTGAATTGTGATCTAGTTTCAACCATATAAAGATTTGATGTGGCTGAAGTTGAATCTAAGTAGTAATGGGTACTAGGAAATGATTTTGATTTTCTCTAAAACTGTTGGGAAATGTTCTCTATTACAAATGTGGAGGTTTATTTGCACAGAAATAGAGTGTGAATGTGCGCTTCTGTGGTTTGAATGTGCAGTTCTGAATGTGTGTTTCTACAATTTGAATGCACTATTTTATGTATGCGCAATAACAATACTCAAATGCATAGCAATAAGGTTTGAATATGCAGTAGGATGCAAATGCGCTGAAAGATTTGTCAAATGCGCAGCTCTGCATAGAGGTTTTGCTTTTTGTTGCAGTTTGGTCAATCTTGGCTTGTTTGCACATTTTCCTAGGTTGCTCTAAAGTTTGAAGTGTTTCTTTATGCCTCAAGTTATTGCTAGAAAACATAGTAAGCAAGAGGTTTTCATGATCATTTGATTTTCTTCTTTGTTTTGATACAATTTTGATAAATGAAAAATAAGCAATTACAATCCTAAGGATGGCAAGGACAATATTTGTTGAGTTCTAACTTGGATTTTACTCCATCCACTTACATAAAGGTGTGACAGATAGTAACTTGGTAGCATCGGCTCCCCTCCATGGCACTCACTTCTCATGCATACCAAGTTACAGTTCCTCCGAAGAGTTGAACTTTTCTGTCTCCACACTAAATGAGTGTATGACATTGGATGGCTCTAGAGGATTATCCTCCTGTGTCAACATATAGGGGTTTTTGGCCTTCTAAAACAATTGGCTTTTTAGTATGGACACCCGTTCAGGTGGTTACACATGCGGTAATTCACTCCGATAAGGAGGCTTCCTAGCCTACAGAGGTTACACTCTACAGGGTTTTGGGGGAAACATTTGTCGGTGTAACACAACAACACCCGTTATTTGCAATTTTCATCATAAACACAATTTATTTATAGTGACTTGGAAGTGGCTTGGCTTTAGCTTGTTATCACTCGAGGTCATCCCACTTGGAAGGACAGAATTCCAAGGGTAGACCTCTTCTAAAGGTAACACATATAAAATGATGAGTTTGACATTTTGGTCACCCAAGAAAGGGGAGAGCATAGTCCTATCATCATTTCCAAACATAGAGTAGACTGGTTCTTTACCCTCCTAGAGTTAAAAACAAAGAAACTAGGTGTGTTTTACTCTACCAAGCACAATCCATTGACAAGATAGCAAAAACTTGGAAAAGATAGTATATTTTACCCTCCTAAACAAATCTATGTGAAGATTATTGTTGAAGAATCAAACAACTTACTTTCCCCTATTTAAGCTAGATGAGAGTTTGTAATTGTCATAGTTTCTTGAAAGATTTGTTCAATTTTATCCACCTAGGTTGGGACTATGTGCAAGTTGTATGCAACAATAAAATTCACTTCCCCCTAATTATATCTAGATGAAAATTTGCATGAAGATGTCAAATTACTTCCCCCTAATTTAAATCTAGATGAAGCTATGATGCAACTAGATGACTAAACCAGCTTCTACACTTGCAAGATCATTGTGTTAAAGGCCTCCATTGATGATTAAAAATACCTGCAATCCAAGTTAGCAACAAAATTTATCAAAAATACCCCTAAAAACTAACAAATTTCATATGCACAGAAAGAATTATCATATGTGCATAAAGATGGATCATATGCGCAAAAAGATGGATGCATAGAAAGAAGTGTCAGATGTGTAGAAAGATGGATCATATGCGCAGAAAGATGGATGCACAGAAAGAAGTGTTAGATGCGCAAAAGGATGAGTTTTAAATGCGCAGGATTGGTATTTTCATCACGTATGTGGATAACTAGAAAATGAATATGCTAGAATGACCTGTCATGATTGCAACTTCACCAAAAACTCAAAATAGAGGTTAAAAATGGGGCAAGGCCCCATAGTGGGCACCAGAAATGTTAGAGGAAAATGTGAACAATAGCATTAACAACTAAATATCCAATAACTCAATGAATCTGATGCAAATACAATAAACAAATATATTACCTTCATAGATCAATTTACCTTGTTGCTTCCATTGTTGCCTATCTCGTATTGATCTTGTGTATGATTTGAGCTCTCAGAAGTTGTACTTCCTTACTGTTGAAGATGATAATAGGAGAATGGCTGTGATTGGAATGTACAATGAAGACTAAACTAACAATGCAATTCTAATGGAGATGGATGATTGATAATGAGATTATGCAAATGCAAATGAGGATACTTTGCCAAAGGCACGTTTGTAGGATTTCTACAGAGTAAGATTACAAAATCTTGAGATATGAAAATGAGGGAATGAGGGTTCCTTTTATAGGCTCAAGAGAGACCAAATCCAAGTGTCAACATATCCATGACTGGGGGAATTATTTGTGAGGTGTATGGTTGAGAAAGCTTGAGGGAATATGTGTGAATTAGAAGAGGACAAGTGTCCAGGCCTCTGTCATGAGTTATGGGAGTTAACAAAACAAATTGAAGAGTTAACTGAATAGACTAAGGAGTTAATAGAATAGATTGAGGAGTGAACTCAATTAACTAATTAGTTAACTAATTTGATTGGTGAGTTAACTAATTTGATTGGAGAATAAATAGGACATGTGGGTGAGAGAATATTAGCTAATTAAATATTAAAATATTTAATTATGTGTGCAACATGATGAGGTGGAAAGGTGATGTGGATTTATGAAATTAGGACTTTGGGCTAGAAGAATTTAGGATTAATTAAATAAGTTAGAATTATTTAATTAGATGAGACTATAGAAGAATTAGGGAATTTAATTAAATAAATTGATTTTTATTTAATTTTGGGATAATGAACCAATCAAATAAATTAGAATATTTATTTAATTGATATAAGAATAAGAATTAAAATAAATATTAAAATATTTACTTAATTCGACACGAGCCATTTTTAGGTGTATACACCCATCCCTCAAATGGAAACTTTAAGCACTTATGAACCATAGAGGGGACTGCCTTCATGGAGCAGAGCCATGGGTAGCCCAACTTCACATGAAATAAGTCTGATGTTGGAATAATGACAAAACTAACATCCAAATCTCTTGGCCCAACCTTAACTTCAAGAGTTAAAGCACCAAGAGTTGGAAAGATAGACCCATCATGTGCTCTAATCGCCATCTTTGATACATCATAGGTATCTTGATGTAAACCATGCATGTAGAGAAACTCTTCAGTTACTACATTTACCATGCATATAGGATCAATCATAGCACCCCAAATAGGTTTATCATTGATTCAAATTGTAATGTAAAGAGGTCCATCAGGAGCTTGAATAGTAGCATCATGTGGAGTAAAAGATATAACAGGTTCCAATTCCACTCGCTCTTTGTGAGGGTGAGCATCCACCATGCAAATGTTAACAACATTAGATTCATGATGAGGTAAAGGAGTAGTGTATATTTGAAGATTTTGATTAGGAGCTGCCACCGATTTATTCCCTTTGTCATTCACACTAGTAACTTGGATGACATTGGAGTGGATGAGGTCTTGAACTTCATGTTTAAGACACATACATTGTTTAGTGTCATGGCCAGCGGAGTGGTGAAATTGACAAAAATCCTTCAAATAAAAGGAAGCTAATTTCATCTTAATTCGATCAAGAGGTCTAATGGGTGGAATCTTGATGAGATTGTTGTTCAAAAGTTGTGTCATGATAGCATAGAGAGACTCTGATAATGGTGTGAAGTTTCTAGTTATTGGTTTCAATTTAGAAGGGGCGGGAGTAGGAGATGACGCTACCGCCATATGTTTTCTTATGTTGCTAGCTGAAATTACATTTATCTTGATGAAGTTTTTGTTGTTTCTCTTGAAAGAATGATTGTGAGAGGCTTCAGATTGACCAACTAGAGGTGATAATGGATTATGCTCATACTGACTAAATGAAAGTTGATAATCAAGAAGAGTTGTGCAAATATGGGTGAATAAATCATATCGCATCAACAATATCTTATCACAGATGTGAGGTTGTAAGTTTCCAATAAATATTCTTTGCACATTAGCATCTGAAATAGAATATTGGACTTGTGAAAAGAGGGCTTGATAACGACCCATGAAATCTATTATTTTCTCTTTTGTTCCATGTTTGCAATGAACCAAGTTTGTCAAAGAGACTTGAGGTCCAATGTTTGCTTAAAAATGCTTGAGGAAATTATTGATTAATTGTGAAAAAGAAGTCATAAAATTAGGAGGTAGCGAGAAAAACCAATCCAAGGATGTGCCCTTGAGTGACCTAGGAAAGAGTTTTTCCAAGATTGCATCCTCAAAGAATAAATCACTACACATAGCGGTAAAGGATGCCACATGGTTATTAGGGTCTCCCTTCCCATTATATTTCTCAAAGCGAGGGGTCTCAAACGTTTTGGGCATTTGAGTTCTTGGGATGGAATAGGACAAAGGGATACAAATATAATGTGTTGACATATTAGGTTTAGGTGGACTATTACTCATGTTAGACAATTGTTGTTGCATGGAGATCATATTTCTCAACAATTGGTTTATGATAGGGTCAAAAGATGAATCAGGTAGAGATTGAAATGAATTAGAAGGACTAGGTGATGGTGTATGAGTAGCCTTTTGGAATGTGGTAGGACATTTAGATGTGGGTGGAGTTGACATTAGGTGTGGAATTTATGTAACTATATGGAATGGTGCTGTAATGGCGAACACAATTCCCAGTGGATAAGCCAACACATGTGGAGCACTCTTACTTGGTTGTATAGTAGTGGTGAAAATAGTAGAAGTATAAGTGTTGGTATGGGTGCCAACACTTGAGTCCCTATTCGGTTAGAAGAAGTGACATTAGAAATGATTTCAGTGCAACTAGATGCAGATAGAATGTTTTTATGCACTATATGAGCAACGCCACACAAGACTTCCAATCCTTCTTGACCTTTGAGAAAAAGACTTCGTAGACTCTCAATAATAGGGACGACCTCTTCAGCTATGTGTTTTAAGCTTAAAAATTGTTGGAAAATAGCCAAATCAATGTCTAATCTCTAAATTTGAGCTTTGGGAACATGAGCTACAAGGTCCTCAATGTTGATGGATTCGTGGAAGTTTGATACTTTAAGAAGATGTGAAGTAGGGATATTAGGAAGGGGTGTTTGACCTTCTTGTGTGATAAGGCTAGGAATTTGGGGTTTTGATGTATTGGTATCATTGTTATGCCAAGCATTATAACTGATAATTCAAAGACTTCTTTGCACAAAAGTGTTGGAAATATGGCACTAGGTTACAAATCCCATAAAGTGACTACAAGCTTTAGTAACACACAAGATGCAAATAGAAGAAATGAATGATATAACAAAAGAAGGATTTGAGTTTTTGTTTAAGTGAAGCAATGTTTTTCTCAAAGGTAAACAAACATCATGCACATAATATATCCTTGATCAAATTCAACTCTATTCAAATCCACTTAAATATCAATAATGTGAATGCTCAAATCAAACCCAAATTTCAAAGCTTTTTTCCAAATGCAATAATTCAAAATTGTTCCTATTTTCAATCTTAAATGCAATATGACATTTATGATGTATGACAGAAATGTAAAATCAGATTTCAAATGTAAATGATAGCAGCAAAGTCTGAAATTAAATGTCAAATACCCACCCTAGATTTAAGAACTAGTTTTTTTCTAAAAATGTAACTTTTTTGACAAATTCTAGCAATGAAAAGATTCACCAAAATGTTTAGGTGAAAAAGATGATCTAGCCTAAAGAGTTAAACTAGGTTGCACTCTCTTCTACAAACATTAGGACACAAACTGAGCTAGGTTTCTACCCAAGAAGGAGAGCCTAACTATAGGGGTTCTTCCCTTTTGTTGTATATAGATGAGTCAACCAAGTTCAACCAAGGTCAAGCAAGCAAGCTAGGACAAATAGTCAAACCTTAGAAGATGACGATTAGTTTATAACTAACAGATGGAAACAAATCCCATAAAACCAAAAGCACAACAGAGATCAGAGAATAATTCAAAACTTGGATCTTGGAGTAGAAATGCCAAGGACTAGGGTGCTTGGGCATCCTAGGCCTTTTTTAGGGTTTAGAAAAGTTTCAGACCTATCACCAGACATGTACCTGTCTTCTTTGTCTTCTTGCTGAAAATCACCTTCAGAAACCTGCTTCTCCAACCTGCGCATAAGGAAAGAGAAGAAGGTTGTCCTTATTATAAGGGCTTGCCTCAGTTAGACCCTGTGTTGGTGTTTCCACCTCCACTACAACTATGATTAGATCCAAGAGTGCATGCCCTAGGAGGGAAGAGACAAGATCAATCAATATATGATAAAGATATGAATGAAATGATGACGATTATTACCTCAAGAGATAAAACCCTGGTTGATGAAGATAACTCAAGATCATTCACCATCAAGGAGAGTGATGAATAAGGCTTGAAAATTCCTTCAAGACCTACAAACAAACTTCAATAGCATCCACAAGTAGATAACACTTCCAAGAATGAAGAACACTTTATCATAGAACACAAAAGCATAAGATAGTTCTTTCTCATAGTAAGCTCCAGTCATCTAGTGTATACAATGAATTGCAAAACTCCTTTATATATAATGGTTCCAAGGGATCTACTTGATTGGAGTCAGTATATGAATGGTTCTATAAAGGGACACTCACTTTTGGAACTGTCATCCTCCTCAAACCAGTAGAACTATAAAGACAAAGGAATAAGTATCACATGAAATCAAAGAAAATAAACTTCAGGTCAACAAAGGAGGGATGCTAAATCATCCAATGCTTCAAGCATTGTCCCCAAAAGGCATAAAATTACATTTACAACAAGTAGAAGAATGGAGATACATAGAGAGGAATGTCACGACAGATTTGTTCTCCTTATATCCTTGTGCCAACAAAAGCCTCAAGGTTCATCCAAAGGGAACTAACAAACAAAATACATGCTAGGAAGCACATACGGGGATAACATTACACATAAGCATAACACAAATATATAGATAAGATGAGGGTACCACTCTTGCGAGTTGGACTATAGCAAAGCATCCTCCTCCCAATCTTTCTCATCATAAAGGGATGGTGGACAAGATGCTAGAGGGACTATGACAAATGTGGTACAAGGAGCAGCACCTGGTTCATGACATGCTGAATAAATCACTAGGGAAGGATCCTCACGCATGCCTCCAGAGGCCAAGTCCATCAATTTTGTGAAAATCAAGGACAACTCTGAAAGATTTTCCAGTGGTTCAAGAGTGTCCTCTGAATTACTGTTAGAATAAACCACAATAGGCAATATAATAGTGCTAACAAAGGGGTCCCAAGAACTATTAATAATAGGAGAAGGAGAAGTAGAGGGGTCCCATAGACTTGATGAGCACTTAAGCATTTGGAATGGTTGATATGGATATGGCTCTTGCTTATGCTTGGGTAAGGGAGGTGAAATGCCAATGTCAATGGTGGTAGGATGTAAGACATCAGGTAACACCTGGTGTCAGGTATGCTAGGACAAAACCATTTGTGATAGAGAACTACTTGAAAAAACTCTGTCATTGGGTAGGGCTAAAGGCTTAGCAAATGGTTGGATATCTGGAATAAATGGTGGGATAGGACTCTTCGTAGATAGAGCCAAGGATACATGGACCATAGGAATGATCTTTTCAACCTAATGGGTTTTCAAAGAGATGGGAAATGATGGGTTAGAGGGTGGATCAAAGTCAACGTATAGTTGCATAGGAGAAGGATTAGAGGGAAGGGGTTCAACCCCTACAGCAAGCTAGTGAGCCATAGCATGACGTCGTCTCCTACGTTGCTTTGAATTCTAATTTTGTCTTGTATGATTTGAAGGATTCTTAGGGGGATCTGAGGTGTTTCCCAACATGGGTTCTTTTTCTTCCCCTACTCAAGGAGCGAGAGGAGGAACAAAAGAAATCACTGAAGGTTGGGAGACAATGGGAGGAGGGTTTCTCAAGGTGGGCTATCATTCTCTCGCAACTTGTAGAAAAGGCGGAGGTACTAAGACATCCATAGGTGTTTGAGAAACCACAGGAAAAAATATCCCACACAACAGATTGCTTACCTATAGACTCCAAAGAAGTAGGAGGAACAAAAACAATCCTCGACAGGCGGGGAGGTCTGGGTTGTGTAGGGCGCTTGCCTTATGGTCTTGGGTAGGATGGTAGAGGTGGAACCTCAACATAGATACCAAATGCTTGGGGTCAGGGAAGGATTCTCGATTTGGGTTGTGGTTCATTCACCACATGCAAAAGAAGGGGAACTACTATCACAGCCACAAAAGATTGAGGAACCTCAAGGGTAGAAGTCGAGATAGCATATGAGGAGGTGCCAATAGATAATTGAGCAATTTGGCTAGCTTTGAATTTTTTATAGGAGATAAACAAAAAATCATTGTGAGGGTGAATGGGCTCAACTGGCTATGGCTAGAAGTAATCAAGAGAAAAGTTTCCATGGAGAGATAAGGGCTTGAATCCACTATGATATACAATATGCACCTATCCCTGAAATGGAAACTTTAGACACTTATGGATTATGGAGGGGATCACTTTCATGGAAGTGAGCCATGGATAGCCCAACTTCACATGAAATTGATCTGAGGTTTGAATAATGGAAATGGACACATCCAAGACTTTTGGTTTGACCTAGACGGAGAGGGTCAAGGCACCAAAAGTGGGTCAAGTGGGGCTGTCATGCGCTCTAACTGAGATTTTTGATTTTTTGTACTTATCTTGGTATAATTCATGCATGTAGATGAAATCCCTTGTAACTACATTTGTCAATCATACATGATCAATGAGTACTCCCCTTGTGGGTTTGTCATTAATCCTGTTGGTAATGTATAGAGGACCATCAAATAGAGGCATCAACGTGGGTAAAGCAAATGTCAGGCTCAATTTCATCTAGGTCTTGGTGAGGGTAAGCATCTATCAAGGAAACTAGGTTTTTTATGTTTTTTTCTTGATGATCATAAGTTATTGAAGTAGGTACTCTATCAACAGATGGTTCCACAAGGTTGGTAGCATGGTTGGGAAGCTGATTTGTATAAATTTGCAAGTTTTGGTTTGACAGAGGTATAAATTTATTCCCTTTGTCATTTTTGCTAGTCACCGAGATAATATTAGAGTCGATAAGGTCTTACACTTCATGTTTAAGACACATACATCACTCAGTGTCATGTCTAGGAGTTTGATGATATTGACAAAAGTCCTTTGGGTTGAAAGAAGGAGGTAGTAGTTTATAAGTGTCAACAGGGCGAATAGGAGGAAGCTGAATGAGGTTATTGGTAAGAAGCCACAACATGATGGAATGAAGGGCTTCAAAAAGATAGGAAAAATGTCAAGTCCTTGGTTTAAACTTATAGGGGGTCACAATAGAAGGTGTTGTGGCCTCAACATGTGATTGAGTATTGTTTAAAGAATTAGAGTTAATTTTGATAAAGTTTTTGTTTTATTTCTTGAATTATTGATAATGTGGAGTGGCGGCTTCAGACTGACCAATAGGAGCCCATGAGGAAGAGCCCTCATGTTAGCTGACCAATAGTTGGTAATCATGGAGAGCCACGTAAAGATGTGTAAATGAAGGATAACACATTAACAAAATCTTATCATAGATGTGCGGCTGGAGGTTTCCAATGAAAACCCTTTGTACATCAACATTTGGAAGAGAATATGGAGTTTGAGAGAAGAAGGCTTGGTAGCACCCCAAGAAGTTAGTCAATTTTTCCTTCACTCCTTGCTTGAAATGAACCAAATCAGTCAATGTGACTTGAGGTCCAATATTGTCTTGAAAGTGTTGGATAAATTGATTGACGAGTTGTTCAAAATAATGAATTGAATTATTAGGTAACAAGAAAAACCAATCCAAGGCCATGTCTTTTAGCAACCGGGGAAAGAGTTTATCCAAGAGAGCATCTTTGAAGAGAAAGTCACTACACAACGTAGTAAAGGTTGACACATGGTTATTAGGGTCTCTTTTTTCCAGAGTACTTTTGACAATGGGGAGCTTCAAACTTATTAGACATCAAAGTTCTTAGGATAGAGAGGGATAATGAACTAGAGTGTAATAGGATGGGATGGTAGGTTGGGATTGACTTTGACTCATGGTTGCTAATTATTGTTGTAGGGAATTGAAATTTTGCAAAAGTTAGTTTATGACAGGATCAACAGGTGGAGTGACTTGTGAATGGCTAGAATGTGAAGGGGATGAACTAACAAGATGTTGAGAGAAAATGTGATTAGCATTTTGGTAAGTGAATTGTGGACAAGACTAGCTAACCATATGTTGGGAAGTAGTTGGAAGAAGGTTTTGATAGATAGACTGGAAGCTAGAGGAAGGTAGGACAAAGCTATATTGGTGTATAGGGCTCCCACTTGTCACCCTAGACCTAATGTTAGTGTTGTTACTAGGTTGTGTAGTGGTGGTGACAATAGAAGAAGTGAATTTTGGAATAGAAGATGTTGCTATGGGTATCGACATTTCCTTCCCCATTTGGTGTTGAGAGGATGTGTTTTTGAGGAGCTTTGCATAGCTAGCTGACGACATAATGTTTTTATCCACTATGTGAGCTAGACCACGTAGAACTTCCACACCTTGTGGATAATCAAGTATCAACTTTCTTAGACTCTCTATAAGAAGTACAACCTCCCTAGCTAAGTGTTCCATGCCCAAGAATTGTTGGAAACTAGCCAACTCACTATCTAGCTTCTAAATTTGGGCCTCTAGAACATGGGCTATGGAGTTCTCAAGAGGATCAAGAGAAGGTTTTGTTTCAGAGATCATCGGCAAGGTGGGGGTGTGATCTAAAGATGGTCACATTCTAGAACTTCCTGGGATGAATAGGTTATCAAAATCAAGTTTCGATGTGTGAACATCAGAGCTAGCTAAAGGATGAGAGCCCATTAGGATTCGATAAATTCTTCTCACAGGATGTTCATATTTAGAGCACTAGGTCATAAAACTCATAAATCAATTACAAATTTTAAGACACTCATGTACTCTTAGGAAGTGATAGAGAAGAAAGAGTGATGACAAGATGAATATGTTGATTAAGTGATAGAAGAATGAGAAAATATTGTTGATGTTTTTGTTTTCTAATCTAAGACAAAAGGAAATATGTTTAAGTGTGTTTGCTTTCTAAACTAAATGCTCAAGATAAAGTAATATATATGAAATATAAGTGTCTACTCAATTAATCAACTAATCAAACACAATAATTAAAATTAGTAAGTACAAGTGTAAGATACACCAGGTTCACCAAAATGTGAGATGTGAAAAAGAAAGGCCTAATCGATGAAGTAATTAGATCAATATTTCCTCATCACACATTAGAACACAAGCCACCAAGGGCTATAGACTTGGCTACTATCCCTAGAGAAGATCCAAGCTATAGGTTGGTGGGGACTTTGTTCTTTTGTTGCAATGATTAGGGATTGATGACAAATGTGTTGACTAAGCTATGCAATGAAGAGACCTAATGAGAAAAATTGAGTAATGATACAAACAATGGTTATAGAAGACATGAAATAGGAGTAGAAATGAAATAAGAAGATAGAGAAGAACCTATCACTAGAAGCAGGGCCTATCAGAGATGGACATGGGCATTGGGCACCCTAGTCCTAGGGTTTTGGGGTAGACAAACTTTTGTTCTAAGATCTCCATCTCTGTAACCTTCATCTGCCTATCGTTCATCAATATCAGAAACCTTTGCTTTGGATTTGCACACATAAGAGGAGGAAAAATGGTTGTGCTATATAAGGGCTTGCCTCGGTCAAACCTTGTGTAAGTGTTTCCACTTCCATAACAACAAATGATAGAGAGAGTGCATGTTCACGATGAACAAAAGCAGATAATTGATAAAGATTGCAATGATCAAATATAATGAAATGAACTCACCATGAGCATGAAACCCTAGCTGGACTTGATGTTGAAATACTAGTTACAAACTACAAGATGTTGGAGAAGGAAGAAGCTTCTTTAAATACCTGCAAAGGTTAATGCAATAGCAGTAATAATAATTCACAAGTAGAGAACTTTAGAATTGTAGTAGAGAGCTTGTAGATGTGTATCAAATATTCATTCAAATATCACTTCATCATCCTCCTCAAATGAGAGGGAGAGAGATACATATTTATGAATCCCAATTATTTTTTAGAAGAGTCATGTTAGGCCGACAAGAGGTGTACCACCTGATGTAACAAGGCTGAAATTACAATTCCAAATTTTGTTTGGGGAAAAAAGGTTGGACCCAGGTACTAGGTACCCTAGTCTTGGCTAAATTTGCCCTCGAAATCTCAACAACTAAGGAATTTACCATTATTTATTATTCAAGTCCAAAACCAAGCACTTCACAAATGGAGACACACATACACGTTAAAAGGGGTGCTAAACCTAGTGTTAAATTGTAAGTGGTAACAATTTTTGACACTACAACTATCTATCAATAGATGCTAATAGTTTGAAAGAGGATGAAACTAATTTGGCTAATGTTAGTACTGTAAAGAAAAATTTCAAAGACATGGTTTTAGAAGAAGTTTAAAAGGGACATTATTGATGGTAACACAATGGAGAAGTTAACCAACATACCCTCTGCTATGATTTTATTTAAGAAGATTTTTTTTATTTCTATAAAAGAATTAAAGAAGTTAGTGAGGTGTTGTTAACATGGAAATTACACCTTAGTAGTATGTCCATTCCAAATGGAAAGGTTGTGGCCTCAACAATCACTAACTTCCAAAATTACAAGGCAAAAGTTGTTGCTTCACAATCAAAGTCTTAAGTAGATGGCACAATCAATAGTCGGGGTTCTGACAAGGATAAAGAAGTATATAATTAATGTTTTATTTTCTTTCTTTTATCTTCTATTTTCAAAACAACTTTTATAAGTCATATTATAATACATTAAATAAATGAGCTTTATTCTTATAATGAAGAAAATAAAAGAATACAATTTATTTTTACTTATTTTCCCTTTTTCAAGGAGTTACAAAGCAAGGAAGAGTTACAAATGTAAAGCTATATAAGGGAGATCATGGGAAGGAAAAGATAATATTTTTCTTTTGATTTGTTTTCTCAAGGGTTATCCCTTTCTATCTTTTCTTCTACTGGGAAATACTTTGCATAGATATTGTATAGCAATCATTGAAGAGACTTTGAGCTCTTAGTTTTGAGTGCTAAGAATACAAATGAACTTTGGGTCATCGGTTCTAAATTGTTGTGAGTTTTTCTTATGTTAAATTTTGCAACAATATAATATGGATTTCTTTTACATTTTTGTGCATCTTACTTCCCTATCTTTGTATGTTAGAATATGAACAATCATTCGTAAATTTTGAACTTAATACTCTACCTAGATATTGTTTTCTTATGTTTAAGAAATACCTGGTAGATATCTTTCAAATCTACATGATCACAGTTGTTTCTTATAATAATTGAACTTTATATGAGACTTTGTGCTTATTTAGATTGAGATTTTTCTCTTTTTCTTAGTTTATCTTGTGTGCCTTTCCTTCTTTCTAGTTAAAAGCATACCCTGAAAACTTATATCCATCATAGGAGGGAGCTTCCCCTCTTAAACATAGAGGAAGTTTGTGAATTTGATAACAATCTCTCCAACTACGATAGACTTTGTCACTTCTCGTTGGGTGAGTCAAGCTGATTTTGTAGCAAAGAATTACAGTAACAAATTTATTTATCAATGCTCTTGTCCATTGGAGTCTATCTCTATAGATTTTATCAATGGGTTGCCTACTACCTTTAGACAACATGATTGTATTTTGTGGTGGTATTTTGGTTTTCAAAAATGGCCATCTTCATCCTTTGTAAGAAAACTATTGATTTTCCTAAGGCTACTGAATTATTTGTCAGTAATGTATGGTGTTAGTTTAGTTTTTTGAGCTTTTTATTATTTCTAATTGTGATTCTAGATTTTTGAGTGACTTTTAGAAATCACTTTAGAAGTTATTGGAGTGTCAAATTTTATATTCTACATCTTTTTATCCAAAAATAGATGGCTCAACTGAAGTTGTTAATTAGACTTTAGTTTTATCTCATAGGATCTACTACAATGAGAATAAACAATGGCATAGTTATCTTCATGGTTTGTAGCACACCTATAATTGGGCTACACATGTGTCCATAGGTCATTCTCATTTTGAGGTATATTATGGATATCAACCTCTAGATCCATATGAGATTCTAATTTCTCTTCCTCCAACTTCTTCATCACACCAACAAAAGGAATAGGGACAAGCTTCTTAATTTATTCACAACATGGAAAAGATTCATGCATAAAATAGGCAACTCTTCAGACTTCTCAGGCTAAGTATAAGGAAATTCATGATAAGCATCACATCCATTCTAAATTTATGGTTGGGGATGAAGTCATGATTTATATGGATAAACAAAGGTTCAGAGGTCAAAAACATTATAAACTCAATCCTATTAGATATAGGCCTTATACCATTATCCAACAGATAGGAGATAATTCCTTCAAACTTGATCTCCCATCCCAGCTTGGAATCCATGATGTGATTAATGTTAATTAGTTAAAGTGATAAGAGCCACCTCACTTAGAAGAATTTTCTTTCTCTCATCCTAAGCATAATATTCTAGATTTTTAGCCCCCTTCGATGGAAATACCATTTTTGAGGTTCGCACATGCTCTAGTAGGTGTGGGATTACCACTACATACTTGGTTGGTCATAAAGATACCCTACCAACCCAAGCCAAGTGGATCTCACATGAATCTTTTGAGCATTATTTTCCCCATCATAAGGACAAAGTGGGGACACTTTCCTCTGAATAGGGAGGAATTGATAAGGTTTAGCCTCTTCATTAGACATAATATTTGATTAGTTAGTATAGTAGAATATAATCTTCTCATTAGATATAATATTTGATTAAAGTAGAATATAATAATATTTTTGTATTGAGATTTTGAGAAGTTTCTTTCTTCTAGGAGCATCTTTATATTCCTTTACAAGAATTTTATGAAGATATTTTGCCTTGCCTTTGTTGAGAAAATCTCTCTTGTGAGTTGTTTTGTTCATGTATGCTCATATCAATGTTCTAAGTACTAGTTTATTTTATTTGAGAGTTTAGATTCAGTTTTAGTTTCTCTTCATTTAGTGTTGAGTTTTGGGTAATTGTCAAGTCTTGGTTAATGGGGACTCAGAAAATGTATGCACACTCAAAATTGAGTTGGGAACATTCTTCGTACACCAACTTCCCACATATCCATATCCATGGAATCAAGGTATATTATATATAGTTGTGGCTCAAATACTAGGTCTAGGTGATTGTAAGTAGGTACACAACACTTTCCAAAACTTATTTTCCCTAAATAGTTTCCCATTGAATACCACCCACTAAGGTGAAGTAGTGACTTATAGTGAATATAAGGTTTGAACATGGTGTGAATGGAGTATATTACCTAACTAGTTCCACGTTAGGTCCTATTCACACTTTTCTAGTTAAGTTTACTTAGGGAATTTAATATTTGTGTCTCATGTCATAGGATTAAGACACTTGTCATGATCACATGTCCTAGGTCTCAGCCTTGCCTATATAAGTAAGGGCTTGTTGGAGTTTGCAAAAATCTCTGCAATGTCTAGCAGTATCAATGAGCCATAGAAGACAAGAAACCACATGCTCAACCTCTCTGATAGAAAATAAATAATAGAAACAAGAAAACACATGAAAATGAATATGTTGAATTGGTCAATATTTTGAACAAGTTTGTACATATAGGTGAGGTGGTTGAGTTGAATAAGAAGTCAACTTATACACACTGATAATGGTGGTGAGTTTGCTCTCCCACATGGCAAGAGGTTGTTCCACATACCTTGGAAGAGTTCGAACAACTCTCCAAGTTGCCACATAGCTTGGAAGAGTTTGACCAACTCTCCAAGTCACCACATAGCCACCTAAGATGGATTAATGCCAAGTATATAAATACATACATAGATACTCTTAATAATTTTCTACACTAACACCTCCTTTAAGCATAAATTAGGTGGGCACAATGAAAGATGGGTCCCAAAAACTAGGTTTGATGAGGTACCCATGTACAGTGCAATCTCTCATAAAGTGGAGAAAGGAAGAAAACCCAGTGGGAAAAAATTCTCTCCAAAAGAGAGAAAAAAGTGGAAGTGCACTAGACAGACACAAAATATCTGAAGAGGATAGTCCTAACATCCCTGCAAGATAGGGCCCATGTGTGCCTTTACAAAGAATAGAAAGAAAGACAGCATAGAATATCACATGGTGAATTTTGTAGTAGGTCCCTCTAAAACAAATGATGCCTCTTCCTTTTGGAAGATAGAAACCCTGAGATGTCAAACTGTTCAATTCCAACTCAAGTGGAATATATGAAGGAGTTAGGATATATGGTTCTAAAAGCTACTCATGTTTCCTAATGCTGATGTTGAAGTGAGTCACAACCAAATTAGGTGTCTCAAGACTAACTAAAATAAGTGAACTCTCAAAGTCATGTAAAAATTAATGAAGAGTAGGATCCAAAGAAGTGATGCATGGAATGTCAATGCATACCATGTGACTACAATCCAAATCCCATGTGAAGTCTTGATACAAAGAATCTCTAGAAGCCCTTAGTAAAGCCTCTCTGAACTCTATAGTAGAAAAAGAACTGTCAACAAAGAGAAGACATATGTCCTCAAGAGTGTCATCTAGATCTAAAATGTGGGACTCTACAAAAAAACAAGAGATGTCTGGTAGAAATTGGTCCCAATGAGGTGAATCCAGAAATTGAACCTGCTGCAAAGAATCACTGGAAGCTCTCGAAGAAGAAAATTTAAATATTGAAGTAGAAATATGTGTTATAGATAAAGTATCAATGTACACCAACCACATAAATTGATAATCCCATAAGCATGTGTCCACATAAGTCACATTATTATCCACAAGAGCATAGTCATGTAAGGAAACATCACTATGAGATGAAGATCTAAAGTCTCCATATAAATGTTGGATGATGGTCCAAGCAGTGAAAGGGCACTCAATGTGCTCTATGTGATGTATAAAATCCCTAGAAACAATAGGACCTTTTAGTCCACAGACCATGTGTTTAAGGTAAAATTGTAAGAGGGTTTGATTTGAAGGTTTATGTGAGTCCTTCTTTCACCTTAAACATTCAAGGACTTTAGGTCAAGTAGGAAATCTACTATTAGGCCTGTAGTCACTTGGAATGTAGGGAAAATTGGAATTGTGTAGATTTGTTATTCAATTATGCCCAATTATGCTCAAAACCCTAATTATGCAAATTCGGAAGCAAACAGACAAATAACAGAAAATGCTCGCACACAGAGATATTAAATGACAAATAAATGCATACCAGATTTCAAAGTTCAAAAAGTAGAATGATCAGGGACTAATGAGTGGGCACCCTAGTCTAGTGCCATATTTTTTTGTAGGATTTGGAACCCTTGTCTGCAAGATGTTCTTGCCATTCTGGAGATTCTTCAGTTGTGGGATCCAGAGGACTAATGAGTGGGCACCCTAGTCCAGGTCCCTGTTTTCTCTTCAGATCTACAATTCTGATAGTCTGTAGTGCTCTCATGCAACTCCACTTTTTCTAATTCTACAACCTGTAATCTATAATCACAGAAAAATGGGTTGGGGGTTGTGGTGTTTAGAGGCTTACCTCAATCAAGCCTCGAAGAGAAATTCAAGTCTTTCTAACACTATTGTTAGATAAAGAGTGCATATCCCTGTGGGATAGAGGAAAAATCCAAATGATAAATGATTGAAAACATAATTGATATCACCTTGTACTGAAGATCTCATGGAAGGAAGAAGATATTCATGCCATGAGGAGATGGCTGCTCAAATCTATAAATACAAACACAATAACAAAACAAAGTCTTCTCTACAACACACAATAAATGCCTTGAATCACTTCTACACAAGCTCATGAATCAAAATTACCATCTAGTTTACAAATGAATGCCTAAACATGCTTATATATGCAACTACAAACATTCTCGCCAAGAATTTTGTAATTGAAACTTACAGTGTCAGCATAGGACCTAAATAACGGTCACAAACCGACACTTAAAAATTGGTCCTAACCTAAAATAGGGTAGGACTAGGGTGTGGATGCCCAAGTCCACCCCCTATTTTAGGCAGGATTTGTCATAAGTGCATCCCCTGAGTCCAAATTGCCATGGAACTTCAGGGTTTTCTCATCGTGAAGTCAAATTATCATGAAAGATGCTCTAAATGCATAAATAGGAGCTGAGAGCTAAACCTTAAGAGGGAAAAGCCCCCAAGGGGACATTTTCTGATGTGACACCATGTTTTATTGTTAAACCATGCATTCTTCTTTTTATAGTCACTTGGCTCAAGAACAAGTCTAAGGAGATAGGGAAATAAATCCTACTCAAGACAATGATTATTTATGTTGAACACCCAGAATATTGAGAAGGGGGGGCATGAATCAATATTCTCTTAAACCATTTACACATCAAACATTTTAATCCATTTAGCATATGCAGTTGTAGTAAAAGAAATTAAGCATAAAACATACATCCACAACTCATAACACATGAACACTAGGATTTTTACGTGGAAAACCCAAAAAGGAAAAAACCATGGTGAGGATTAGCTCATAATATATTATAATAAGACAACCGATTAAGGTTGATACAATTGGTGGACTCACTATCCAAGAATGCTCACTGCATGTGGATCACTACGAAAGGACTCACTGTCCTAAAAGAATGATATAGAAGAAGTGGCTCACTGCCAGAATTGAACTATTATAATTGCATCTAACATATGCATGGAGTATAGTTCCAATGAAGCTCAAGTTACAGAACAATACTCAACACACTATTCTGAAATACCTCACTGCTCTACATTCACTCAATTTGTATCCATAGGATTTTTTTCACATCATATAGATCACATACATCTATATGTTCATCAAAACACCAAAAACAATCTTTCATATATATCTGCTTCTTTCACAACATCAATTAGGTCAGCCTAATTGGATGTAACATACAAAACATGCCATATAGAGCTTGTCGGCTCCAAACCTTCACACACACGCTTCACAGCAAGATTCAAACTTGGAAAATAAGTTGAGATAGGTTAGTATGGACCTAAAATAGCTCCCACTTAACTTCACAAAGCATATTTACCCTCTGCATAACTTCACACTTAATAGGTTGTCTATGCTAAAAATCTAATACAAAAACCCTTTAACTGTAGATCCATAAACTGACCCAAATAACTCCAATCAACATAAAACTAAAATTTGCACTCTATTCACATCTATTAACATCCCCTTAAAATGACAAAGTCAAAAACCAAACCGCAAAGGAATGCAGACTCTCCTAGACACCTGCTCTGAACTGGAAACACCTTTATTCTATCAATATGAACTTCTATTACTCATTACTTTCAAACCGTACATCAAAATTAGACAAAATTTTGGATTTAGAAGATTCTAAAAACCAACAACAACATACTAGAACTATAGAGCAAAATATTCAACAACAGAGAAATGTGGACCAAAATACCGGATGCTTTGTAACTCAGAAATCTAGAGTTGACACTTAGCCAAATTTCACAATAGGTTTCCTTGCTAGATCAAACTTTGGATCAAACCTTCTTACAAATTTGTCTTCTACTAGGGATCAAGACCATATTGCAGAGTAGATGATCAAACCCTCTTGCAAAACTAATTTGTACAATTGTCTCCTTATGCCTAGTAAACAGTTTCTAGATCACTAAATCTTTATCCTTTGTTGTCATTGTTTCTATCCTGTGATGTTTTTGACTTTAACCTTCATTGCTATTTTTTGGACCACTGCACCTTTGCCCTTTATTGCAAACAATGAGAAAACTACAGTATTTGTTTCCATCAACCTTTGTTACCATCAATGACAACTCTGCTTTCCATCATGCTTATCATTCTCTACACCATCATGCTTATGTTACTAACAATCTCTCCCTTTGGCATTGATGGCAACATAGGCAAAACTTCTCCCCAAAACACTCTCCCCCTTTGACATCAATAGCAAAGGGACTATTTGTATATCAAAAACTTCTTTAACTTTTCTTTACATTACACTCCCCCTTACTATCTTATTTCTATACAAAATATCAAAATTGTGTCCTTCTAACCATCCGCATATGTACAAGAGATCAGAAAATAAGAGACTTACTAATTTGTAGGAAAGATATCTTTGTAGATATTCTTCAATTGGATCACTGTTGAGTCCCAATGTACCTTTGCATAGTATAATATCTATATCTGTCCATTTATTTGCAAGAGTAATTCTTATGCTTTATCCACTGTTGTAGGGGCGTCAATCATCTTTCCAACTCTATCAGCTTCTTTTAACAAACCAATCAAAGAAGCCATTTTAAAACTTACTATCTCTCTCATCTGACCCATTTGGTCTTTTATCGACCCCTTTTGGCTCTGTAATTTCTTTATTATGGAATAAGTCTTCTCTACTTCTGCTCTTAGATCTCCATTTGTATCTTTCAAGGGATCATAGGTTCTGGAGATTTTTTCTAGTTGCCCTTCTATGCTATCAATTTTGTCTTTTATTTCCTTAGTGGTTATGGGCCAAGATAAACAAAATTGATATAATAAATTGGCATCACTTAGAGCATTATGAATACACTTTATACTATTATCTAACAAAATGTGTGCCTTGGAGCACTTATCTATCAATTCAACTAACCTCTTATTATTTAGTTCTTCCCTTACTTCCTTCTCAGCTGCATTTTCAAAAGACTCAAAATGACTGTTGACTGCCTCCATTAGTTTCCTCATTTTAACGTAGGAGCTAGAGAAACATCCCTTTTAGCTTTAGGAAGAATCTTTTCAAAAACTTTCATGGCCTCTTCTAAAAGTTCATTTCCTTTCTACATGAGATTGTCGAATTTCTTCTTGTGCAAATGCCTGAAAAATTATTCCCAACTGAAATTTTTGCAATGGAGATATACTAGACAAGTTAATCTGTCCATCCAAAGATTGTACCTATAGTAGTTGTGGAGAAGACATGGTTTGGATTTGTCTTGTTCATAAATTGTAGGACAAACCTTCTCAAGTACCTTATTATTCATTTCAATGTCCTTGTTCATGGCATCGTCTCTCCTCTTTGTGATTACATCAGCAAGACTATCAGGTAGTTTGTCAATTATTTCTATTAATGCAACATTGAATGCATCCATGTACCTAATAATATCTATCTCAATGACTGATTGATCTTCTGCTAAACTTTCATCATACAACTCAGTTACTTGCTTCAGATGCCATACTCAGTTATATCATTAATTGTAGCTTCCAATTGCAAAGGGGGAAGACAAGATTTTTCTGATTTCTCTTGCTTGCCCTTTCCCTTATTTGTAGATTCACCTTCCTTTCTTTTATTTCTTTTTCCTAAAGTTTGGCCTTCTTTGACTAGATTTGGATTCTCTTTTCTTGAAGATAAAGCCACCTTTTTCTTTCTCAATATCTTCTTCTTCTCCTATAACAATGTCAATCTTTGTCCTTTTAATTTGTGTCTCTTCTTCAGAGGCAAGAGACTTTCTTTTCTTCTAGATCAGTTTGGGTCATTCTTATTCTTCCTCTTCTTCTTTAATGTCATCATGAATTACATAATATTTTCTAACTGCTTTTACCTTAGCCCTTCTTTTCCTTGTAGGTTGTTGTTATACAGAAGCACTGGCTGCTTCATTCTTCTCAAGATTGGCTGCAGACATGGCTCTGGAGGTATTAGGAGTAGCAGTAGAGGGGTTATAAGTCCTTTTTGACCTTCTAAAACCTAGTGATTCCCTTTTGGGTTTAGATGTACCCTTGGATTTCTCTGTAGGGCCCTTTTGTGTCATTATTTCCTCAACTTTAGACTTCATTTCTTACACATTCTTCTTAATCTCTTTCTCTTTGTTCTTAAGATGCACCTCAGTAGATTTTTCTTCATAAGTTCCAAGTCTTTCTTCAGAGGTATCTTTAGGCTTGCTCAACATTAGGTCTACAAGACCTATAATGATATATTCAGACACTTCATATCCCATTTCTGGAATCCATACTGTCCTAGGTTCCATTGCCTCCATGTAGCATCTTTACTTACCATGAAGAGGATATCATCTTTGTATTTCTCCACTACTTTCTTAGGGATCCTTTCCCTAGCATGCATCTTCTCCTAAAATAGTTTAAAGTAACCCTAGATTGTAGCATTTTGAGCTTGAATGTTTCCAATTATTTTCAAATGGTTTTTGATTTGGGTTGCAACCAGAATGTGTTCTAACCACACAATGTTTTGTGCACCCGAAACTTGTTGATAACTGAGAGGGGGGGTGAATAGTTATCTTAATTAATTTAACTTTCTATTCTTCTTTAACAACTAGTGCAGCATCAAAGCAAATAAGCATTCATAATCATGAAAGCAGAAACAAAGTCAAGATACATAACACAATGATTTTGACGTGGAAAACCCTGTTAAGGGAAAAACCACGGGGTGACTAACCCAAGAATGTATTCTCTGTTAGAAGAATAGAAATACAAAATGTCACTTGCCAATTAGGGCTCACTGCCTGAGCACACTGCTCACAAGAGGCTCACTGCCTACAAGAGACTCACTGTCTACAAGTTATAAGAAGAGTAACAAGATACTTGAACTGATGAGAAGCATCCACATATGCTGAGATTTAGTTTCAGTTAGGCTTAATACACAGATCTACTGCACTTCATTCTTCCTCTTCTTTGGTGCTGCTGTCTGTCACATACCGGACCTATCTTACTGTCTTGACACGGCCCTTCTTCTTTTCTTCACACCTCATGACACACCATACACACCTTCACATCCAAATCCATCTTGTATATATATCTGCACCAATGATTTCAACACCTTTCTAGTCAGCGTCTCAAATAGTCCATATTTTCCAAAACTCTGGTTTGTCGACTAAATCCTTGCTTAACAAGTGATGTGTATCAAGATGCTTAATGAAGTCATCAATCATGTCAGCCAATCATGAATGATACCTCAAGAAACTTGATCACCATCAATATCTCATCCAGAAAAAGGTTTGATGCTTTGCCGGTTAGTTCTTCCTCAGTCTACTCTGTCAAACAGGAACCCAACACTTAGGAGTTCATATCTCTTCACTCTTACATAACCGAAGGCTCAATCTCTAGAATCTATTAGTCAAGGCACTCTTCTTGACTTCCCAAGTCTGCACTTTACTGAGATGCTTCCTCTGAGAGATCCGGACCTGACTGTCGAACCTTGCTACATGCTCTGTTCTTGCTTATCGGACCACAACACTCATCAATCTAACTTCTGGTATAGGCACACCATGTCCTGTAGATGGGTGGGAAGAGCTTTGTTGCCATCAATGACAACACTCATGAAGCCATATAGTGTCTCTTGCCAACAATCTCCCCCTTTGGCATTGATGGCAACACTTAGTGAAAAATAACTAAGTGTTACACTGTGCTCCCCCTTGGCTAATGCTTTGTTCTAATGTACACTTTTCTGGAGCTCCCCCTTAGCTAGATTCCTCATTTTTCACTTCTCCTCACTCCCCCTTTGAAATCAATGGAAAAGGGTAGCATCTGTACACCAAAAATTTCAAAAATTAATCTATACATATCCGCATAAGTATATATACAAGTTGTACTTACATATACTTAAGTATATCTACAAAAGTATTCTTCAACTATACAACTTCTGTCCCCCAACTCTACTTCATCCTATCCAAAATTGAGATGTGACCACTCAACAGGAATGCAAAAGCTTCTACCCTCTTCAGATCTGTCAGATCATTGGTCCAGGCTGTGGTCTGAGCATCAGTTAGAGCCTCATGCATGGCTTCTAACTTAGGGATAATTATCCCTCTGAGTTCACTTAACCAGTTTATTCTATTTTTCTTCTCCTTCTCAAGGTTCTTTATTTCATTTAAGACTGCAATAGTCTGGCACTCTTGTTTTATTATGGAGGAGGTGAGAGAATCAAAATTCTGAGATAAACTTGACATTTTATCCTCTTGCTCTTTCATTTTCTTCTCAATATCCTTTGTTACCTTGGACCAGGATAGACAAAATTTATACATTTATCTGCCATCTTTGAGAGCATTTTCTAAGCTCTTTATCCCAATGTCCATAACTCTCCTATCATTTGTTATTAATCCTTGTACTTCAGAGAATCTCTTTTCCAAAAACTCCTTCCGGACCTTTTCTTCTGCTGACTTCTCTAAGGAATCAAAATGCGTATGAATAGAATTTACAAGAGACTTTAGATTACCGGATGTGGAGGCCGAAGAATCCTTTTGGAATGAAGGCATGATCTTCTCCAATACACTAGATGCAACTTCTATAAGCTCACAGTCTTCTATGTGAGACTTCAGGAGTTTTTCTTTTGCCTTTGCTTGAGTGAAGGATGCTAGCTTCATGGTTTGAACTGGGGAGAGGGAATCAAAATTGAATGGACCTTGAAGCAGTTCTGGTTCATCAAATTCCATCATCTCTTTGGTCAGGAAATCTTTAACTGCTTTTGCTATGTCTCTTGCCAGAGATAGAGTTTTCTCCCCTTCTGTAGCCTTAGCACTGTCATCTGTGGTCTTCTTTGTTTGACCTTCTTCACTTCCCTTTACTTGTTCTTCTTGACTGATGCTCTCTTCTTTTCTTTCTTCTCCTTCAATTTCAGAGTATGCAGAAGGATCCGGAAGAGAAGTGCCTTCTTCTTCATGAACTTCCTCTTCCAGAGCAGAGGAATCTAAGTCTTTAGGTTTTTCTTCACTTGTCTCCTTTGCCTCTTCTACCACTGTCTTAGTAGATTCTTCTTTGTCATCCATGGCTGAGGGATCATCACCTAAGTCTCTATAATAGGAATATTGAATCTTTTGTATGCATTCCAGAGGATGTCTTCTGTTTCTTTTGCCACCTTATCAGTATCTCCAAGCATAAGCTAATTCATTCTAGCTTTGCTTGCGAACTCATCCTTGCAATCTTTGAAGATCATATTCTTTTGCTTAGGAGTGATGGGACGATAGAGCTGAATGGCTATCTATTCCCAGATCTCCATATCCTTTGCTTTGGCATTATTCTTTCTCATTTCAAGTTCCTTCTCAAGGCTTTTAGGAATTAGAGATATGATTTCGATGAAAGCTTTGTTGTAGATATTCAGATACCTGACTGTGGTATCTTGAAGGATCTTCTGGTCAGCTTCACTGAATTCATCATAGAATTCTATTAATGTTTTCAAGTTTCCATCCACAGTGATTGCCTTGATGATATCATCAAGAGTAGGCTTCTCAACACATTTATCTGTCTTTTCTTCTTTCTTGTCTAGACTGGTAGAGGATTCTCCAGATACTTTCTTCTTCTTCTTCATCTTCTTGATCTCTTCATCAGATTCTATTTCTTCATCATCCTTGAGGCTTGTGTATGATCTTGTAGGCTTTGTCTTTGTTCTCTTTTCTCCTTTACCGGATGATTTTGCTTCCGGTTTTGATGCCTTTGAGCTCTTAGTAGTGGCAGGTGCAGAGCTCTTAGACGATCTGGTCCGGGAGGGGGCTTCTACCGGAGTACTCTCCTTTTCTGCTTCTTCCTTTTCTTTCTCTACCCTTTCTATCTTCTCTCTATTTGCATCAAGTGCCTCTTTTGATATGCCATACCTTTTGGCAACATTTTCTACTTCTTTTCTCACTTTTCTCTTCATCTCTGGTTGTCTAAGTTCCACATGAATCTTTACACTCAATTCTTCAAAGGTTCCAAACCTTTCTGCCTTAGGATCCTTGGGTTGACTAAGCATGTGTTGAACATGTAGCTCTATAATTTTCTCATCTACTTCATACCCCATTGGTATGATCCAGACTATCCTTGGCTCCACAGCCTCCATTAGGTACTGATCAGTTTCTACCATAAAGCATACTATATCCTTATACTTTTCATCTAGAGATTCGGGGATTCTCTCTCTAGCTTGCATCATGCTTTGGAAGTTTTTGAAGTAACCCCATAGTGCCATGTTTTGTGCCTTGGCATCACCAAGCCCATGCAAGTAATCTCTGTTTTGAATTGTAATCGGTTTGTTATTTTGCCATACCCATCCATTGGATCCGGGTAGCTCATTCATGTTGTAAAAGAATAGGCAGAGTATCAAGCCACCGTATTTGAAAGAATTCTTCTTATCCTTCTTTATCTTCTACAGATTCTCCAAAAGTTGGTTCAGAAAGAGCTCATAAAGATCATAGTTTGTGTTCTCTCTTAACATCTGATAAGCAGTGTAAATTACAGTTCTGGGTACTGAATTTTCCTTGCTAGAGTGATATATTTTGTAACCAATTATCATGGAGGCAAACTTGACATCCGAATCAGTGATGTCTTCTATTGTCATTGCTCTCTTGTCAAATTTTGATCTGGTAGCCTCACTCACAGTTTGGTTTTTGACCAATTTGAGAACAGGTAACCCTTCGAATGAATGCAAACCAGTTACTACCCTAATAGCATCTTTTGTGATCTTAAACAACTTATTTAACCACATGAAGTTGTCATGCACTCTGCTCAAAACATACCGGACCCATTCATCTTCTGCAAAATAGGGGAAATGGATGCAATGTCCAAAGTGTTTGTCTCAGATAGCCTTGTATTGTGGTTTGAGTTCAAAAGCATCATCTATTAACTGATTGTGATAGATATCCCTTAACTTGGATTCCCCAAATTCTTCAATATTCGCATGAATGTAAACCCTAACATCTTCTACATGTAAAATACCATGCGGAATGCTGGAAAATGCACCTGAGGGATCCATCTCTAGAGATTTGTAGGGATGCTTCTTAAATTTAGGGTGTGGCCTATCAGTAATCTTCACAGCATTTAGAGTAGCCATTTTCAAGAAGATTTACAGAGAGATATTCAAGAATGGAAAATACCTTTTACACTTCTAGGTTTCACGGTATGAGCTGAATCAGATTGTTGGAAGAATTGACTTCTGTGGTTGATCTTCAAGAGGCTTGAGACAATTTGTTTATAGTGCTCCTTTTCTCTTCTTTTCAAGTGCAAATGTACAAATGATGAATAAAAAAACCCTTTTATTTCTCTGCAAACCCTAATTTTGTTTGCAATAAATGCATACCTTAAGTTATTCTGGTTGCTCTGTTCTCCTTGTCCTGAGAGATTTTTCTGGATCACTAAGATACACTTAAAGTTATTCTCAGAGGATATTAGCAATCTATCTACCTTTCACAATAATTCCATTTATCTGCAGATCAACAAACCTCAAATTTGAATCATACTGGATCTAACTGTGAAAATCCTATTCTTATCGGATGACTATAGAACCAGATCAATCTTGGAAGATTAATCTTTTCAAAACTTCTTGCGGATCTTCCATATCTTTACCATGGCTTACTTAGATATTTCTCTGAGAACCCTTTGATCTGCAACCTTTCATGTGCCTCTTTTAGGCACCTATTGACTAGCTGGGGGAAAATGTTTTTTTTGTTACTCCCCCTGAGCCATAGGTCATCTATTTAGTTTCTGGAAGGAATATCAGCACCAGATTCTGGTGCGGATCCATCCCCATCATTTACTGTACTTCTTGTCACCCATATTATCTCTCTTTGAATTTTATCCGCATTCACTTTTCCTTTTCCTTTGTCTTGGTTTTGATTATCATGCACTGGACCCTTTTTGTCCTGATTCTTACTTCTGCAGAATTTGGCAATATGACCAGATCTATTGCAATTGTAGCAAACAACATTTCTTTGCATATTTGACTAATATCCTCTTGATCTACGCTGATTAGCCATATGTCCCATTCTATTGCATGCAAAACATCTACCATTGAATGAATTGTTCATTTGCATATTTCTGCATTCATGAGTTTTGTGACCATACCTTTTGCAATTAAAGCACTGTCTGGAGAAGGATCAATTAGTCTGATTCATTCTTCTTCTGCACTGATTTGCTTTATGACCAAAGTTATTGCAATTGTTGCAGTATCCATTGAAGGAAGGATATATTTGAGCATTTGGTTGCCTTACTAGAGGTCTTCTAGGCCTGTTTCTTGGATTTTTTGATCTAGAGTTCTTCTGACCGGATCTAGAGCTTTCACCTTTTTCATACCCCAAGCCTTGCTTGTCATCTACCCTCTTTTAGTTTTGAAGAAGAATTTCAAGTTGAGCATAGATTATCTTGAATTTCTCTTTGTATTCATTTGCTGTTTGAAGATCCCTTTTAAGAGTGTCAATCTCATTCTCAAGTTGTTCTTCATTATCTCTAGCTTCTTCAAGATCAGATTCTAGATGCCTGATTATTCTATCCATTTTGTGGCAGTCTTCTGATTTCTCCTTGAGAGATTATCTTAGATCATCTTTAGTTTTTCTTTTCTCTTCAATTTCTTGAGTGAATTTCATAACCCCTGATTCCATTTCATGTCTTACCATAATGACCTCTTTTGATAACTTTTCACATAACTTAGTTTTCTCCTTCAGATCTTCATTTGTATCATTGGCTTCACCTTGACTTGCCAATTACTGAAGTAGATCCTTTCTCTTTTTCATAGAGATACTTAGTTTCCCTTTTAGTTCATTTATGAAATCATCAGCCTATTTGAGTCTTTCCTTTAATTCATTGACTTTAGAGTTAGATTGCTCAAGATCATCTAGGGCAGATTGAAGTTGTTCCCTCATACCATACACATCCATTTGAATTCCCAGATCTTCCTCAAGTTGTTAGGCTCTGTTTGGAGGAACTTATCTCTGATACCAATTGTTGATAACTGAGAGGGGGGGTGAATCCATTATCTTAATTAATTTAACTTTCTATTCTTCTTTAATAATGAGTGTAGCATCAAAGCAAATAAGCATTCATAATCATGAAAGCAGAAACAAAGTTAAGATACATAACACAATGATTTTGACGTGGAAAACCCTGTTAAGGGAAAAACCACAAGGTGACTAACCCAAGAATGTATTCTCTGTTAGAAGAATAGAAATACAAAATGGCACTTGCCAATTAGGGCTCACTACCCGAGCACAGTGCTCACAAGAGGCTCATTGCCTACAAGAGACTCACTATCTACAAGTTATAAGAAGAGTAACAAGATACTTGAATTGATGAGAAGCATCCACATATGCTGAGGTTCAGTTCCAGTTAGGCTTAATACATAGATCTACTGCACTTCATTCTTCCTCTTCTTTGGTGCTGCTGTCCTGTCACATACCAGACCTGTCTTACTATCTTGACACAGCTCTTCTTCTTTTCTTCACACATCATGACACACCACACACACCTTCACATCCAAATCCATCTTGTATATATACCTACACCAATGATTTCAACACCTTTCTAGTCGGCATCCGAAACAGTCCATATTTTCCAAAACTCTAGTTTGTCGGCTGAATCCTTGCTTAACAAGTGATGCATATCAAGACGCTTAATGAAGTCATCAATCATGTCGGCCAATCATGAATGATACCTCAAGAAACTTGATCACCATCAATATCTCATCCGGAAAAAGGTCTGATGCTCTGTCGGTCAGTTCTTCCTCACTCTACTCTGTCAAACAAGAACCCAACACTTGGGAGTTCATATCTCTTCACTCTTACATAACCGGAGGCTCAATCTCTAGAATCTATTAGTCAAGGTACTCCTCTTGACTTCCCCAAGTCCGCACTTTACTAAGATGCTTCCTCTGAGAGATCCGGACTTGACTGTCAGACCTTGCTACATGCTTTGTTCTTGCTTACCGGACCACAACACTCATCAATCTGACCTCCGGTATAGGCACACCATATCCTGCGGATGGGTGGGAAGAGCTTTTTTGCCATCAATGACAACACTCATGAAGCCATATAGTGTCTCTTGCCAACAAAACCTCCTTGAGGAAATAGAACAGTAAACAAATAACCAAGGTACCAAAATTCAAAGGATATTTCAAATCCTTTGTCTTCTTCAAGTTTTCAAGTAATTGTTGTTTTAGCATCTCACACAGGTCATAATCCATACCCTTTTTTACCATCTCATATGTAGTATATATTGCAGTTCCTAAGATATAATTTTCCTTGTTTATGAAGTAGATCTTGTATCCTATCATCATAGATGCATATTTTACTACTAAATCATCAATGTCATTCACAGTCAAGGCCCTCTTATCAAATTTAGCTCCTGTGAATTTCATCACAACATCATTTGCAACAGATTTAAGTGTTGAAATAGCTCTGGTGGAGCACAACCCTGTTACAACCCTAATGGCTTCCTTGTTTATCATGTGTGGAAGGTCCAGCCACATGAATCTATCATCAATGTAGCTCAATACATACTTTACCCATGTATCTTCATAACACAAAATTAGAAAATCATTCCAAACATCCAACCTTTTCTCAGTTAGGGCACTATATTCATGCTTCAGATCAAAGTTGTCATTTGTTAACTCATTAACCCAAAACTCTCCTAGTTTTACATGGTTGTATTCTTCCATCTTTACATGTATATATACATTCTTAAATCCTCTGTGTGCAAGACATTGTATGGTATATTTGAGATAGTGCCATTCGGAGCCCTTTCCATGGATTTGAAGTGGTGTTTCTTGAATTTAGGTAGTGGGTGCATAGTTACCTCTACTACTTGCGGTGTAGCCATTACTAGTGAATTCAAAAGCTTCAATACAAAGTTCACAATAAAATAGGGTAAACTAGAAAATACCTTTTCTTCACTTGCTGCACTAGGGTTTGAAGGCACTGATCTTGGGATTCTTTGATCTCTTTTCCACTACACTGCTCAGCTCTTTCTTGCTTGAAAATTTAATTGAAATATGAATTTTGATCAAGTATAATCCCTTATAACCTCTTTTTCCTTAACCTAACTCACCATAAATGCCTTGTCTGATAAAGCTGTCAAACCTTTCTTTGTATACACATTTGACTTCAAATGCTCTGCAAACTTCTGCAATAGGAGATTTTCTATTGCAATCTTCACCAAAGAATTAAGCATGTCAAGCTTCATCTTATATCTTTGTGCTGAGGCATCAGTAGCATTCCTTTGGTAGGGGGAAAGATTTCCATTAAAGCCCCCTTGATCCAAAGCTCTCATCTTAGTTTTCTGAGGAAACATCTACACCAGATGCTAGTACAGGCTCATCTTTAACCTTTGTTACATCCTTCTTTATCCAAATCTTATTCATTTCCTTCTTGATCTCTACCAAATCAACCTTTTGTAGTGGTTCATTCTTCTCTACCGGATTATCCTTCTTCATGTTTTTGCTTCTGCAAAACTTAGAAATGTGTCCAGGTCTATTGCAATTGTAGCACACAACATTTCTTTGATAAGTATTCCTTCCATTCATTCTAGATCTGCATTGATTAGATTTATGCCCAAACCTATTACATGTAAAATAGTAGCCATTGAAAGATTTAACCATTCTATCATTATTATAGCCATTCCTCATTTGACTTCTGCACTCACTAGCTCTATGACCAACTTTTTTCCAAGTAAAATATTGACCAGAGAAAAATGGTATATTTTGATTTATTCTGCTTCTACATACTATTGCCTTGTGTCCATATTTATTGCAAGAATGACAAAGACCGTTAAAAGATGGGTACCTTTGAGCATTTGGTTGTTTGACCGGTGGTCTTCTAACTTCATTCCATTGATTCTGGAACTGCTTGCCATTGTTCTTCTTATTTTCAACATTTGATGTTTGACGTGAATTTGAGCTTTCACCTTTTTCAAATCCTAAACCCTCTTTATCATTTGGACCTTTTTGATTTACAATCATTACATCAATCTTTGCAAATCTCATCTTGAATTTGTCTTCATGAATCCTTTCCTTTTTTGGATCTGATTCTAGAATTACAACTTCTTGTTCAAGTCTTGAACATTCTTCTGATTTGCCTTTCATCATCATATTCAGACATTCCTCAATTTTTGTCTTCTCCTCAACTTTCACTTTTAGACCACTGATAGATTCATTTGCATGCTTCAATTGTTCATTGACTTCCATATGCCTTTATTTAAACTTTTTGAATTGCTCTCTCAATTTTCTAATGCATTCATATGCTTCTTTGAAATTTTCCTTCAGGTCTTTGATTTCACCTTCAGTCCTTTTAAGATCTTCAAGAGCAACATTAAGTTCTCCAACTTTGTTAAGTATATAGTCTTATCCAATGTATTTAGCAGTAGGAATCTCTTCTAGAGGAATAGGTAATCTTCTAGCACCCATGTGTTCAATTTCCAAGATCTTCCTTGATCGGTTAGGCTTCTTCCAAAGGACTTGGCTCTGATACCAATTGTTGAACACCCAAAATACTGAGAGGGGGGGTGAATCAATATTCTCTTAAACCATTTACACATCAAACATTTTAATCCATTTACCATATTCAATTGCAGTAAAGGAAATTAAGCATAAAACATACAACCACAACTCATAACACATGAACACCAGGATTTTTACGTGGAAAACCCAAAAAGGGAAAAACCATGGTGAGGATTAGCTCACAATATATTATAATAAGGCAACCGGTTAAGGTTGATACAATTGATGGACTCACTATCCAAGAATGCTCACTGCATGTGGCTCACTGCCAAAGGACTCACTATCCTAAAAGAAAGAGATAAAAGAAGTGGCTCACTGCTAGAATTGAACTATTATGATTGCATCTAATATATGCATGGAGTACAATTCCAATGAAGCTCAAGTTACATAACAATACTCAACACACTATTCTAAAATACCGCATTGCTTTACATTCATTCAATTCGCATCCATAGGATCTTTTTCACATCACACAGATCACATACATCTATATATTCATTGAAACACTAAAAATGATCCTTCATATATATCCACTTCTTTTAGAACATCAATTAGGTTGGCCTAATTGGATGTAATGTGCAAAACATGCCATATAGAGCTTGTCGGCCCCAAACCTTCACACACACGCTTTGCACCAAGATTCAAACTTTGAAAACAAGTTGAGATAGGTTAGTATGGACCTAAAATAGTTCCCACTCAACTCTGCAAAGCATATTTACCCTCCACACAACTTCACACTTAATAGGTCAGCTCTGTTGAAGACCTAATACAAAAACCCTTTAACCATAGATCCATAAACTGACCCAAATAACTCCAATCAACATAAAAACTAGAATTTGCACTCTATTCACATCTATTAACATCCCCTTAAAGTTGTAAAGTCAAAAACCAAACTATAGAGGAATGCAAACTCTCTTACACACCTTCTCTGAACTAGAAACACCTTTATTTTGTCAATCCAAACTTTTGTTACTCATTACTTTCAAACCATACATCAAAATTAGACAAAATTCTAGATTTAGAATCTTCTAACAACTAATAACAACATACTAGAATTGCAGAGTAAAATATTCAACAACGGACAAATGTGGACCAAAATACTAGATGCTCTGTAACTCAAAAATCTAGAGTTGACACTTAGCCAAATTTCACAATAGGTTTCCTTATTGGATCAAACTTTGGATCAAACCTTCTTACAAATTTGTCTTCTACTAGGGATCAAGACCATATTGTAGAGTAGAGGATCAAACCCTATTGCAAAACTAATTTGTACAATTGTCTCCTTATGCATGGTAAATAGTTTCTGGATCACTAAACCTTTATCCTTTGTTGTCACTATCTCTATCCTGTGATGTTACTAACTTTAACCTTCATTGCTATATTTCAGACCACTGTACCTTTGCCCTTTGTTTCCAATAATGAGAACACTACGGTCTTTATTGCCATCAACCTTTGTTGCAATCTATTGGTAATCATTTATGTCTAGGATTTGGGCTTTTGGTGTTTGCAGGATTTCTCTTTTGATCCTAAGTTTCTTCTGGGTCCATTGGCGTGAGTTCACTTTTGTCTTGGCGACCGTGTTCTTCACTTGATATATTTGTACCATCGCCATGACTTTGTCCATTAGCAGCAGTGTTTTGTGTCCCATCGATGATGATGGTCAGGCCGATAAGGGTCGTTCAGAGTGGTCATCGGCAGGAGTATTGCTATCAGTGAAGGAATTTTGAGGTTCACCGATGTGCTTGGGTTTTACCAATGGAGAGATGCCATCGGTGTAATGTATGCCATCAAACTGACCGATGGAGGTTAATCCGATGAGACTAGTCTGGCCGATGGCAGATGGTTTGAGATTTAGGCTGTGTGGTCATCGGCATGATGAAAGGTATCAGGCAAATAGATAGGTTGTTTGCCGATGGCGCATGTCTTGCCGAAGGTGAGCCCGTCGGTGAGAGTGGTTGTATTGGTGAGGGAATTTTTGATTATGCCGTTGGTGTGGGTCTTACCAACGAGGGTAGTTTGGAGGTGACCATCGGAGGGACTTGGTGTTTGATCTGGCCGATGGAGTTGCCATCGGCGTAACATGGTGTGGTCGATGAAGGAGCCTTTTGTTGCTCCGATGGTCTTGGTCACGCCGATGGGGGATGTGAAGTGGTCATCGACATGTCAGCAGGAGGGTTTTCGGTTGCTCCGATGGTGTGTGTCACACCGACGGAGGCGGGGGATGAAGTGGTAACCGCCAGCGGTTAGCTCATAGGTCACACATGATAAAATGTGCGACGGTCTATTTACGTGTAGCCTCATATATAAAGTGATCAGGGGGGTCCATGCTTGAAGAATGTGGGATATTAGATCATGCAACTATGAAGGTCTCCCCGATAGTCTTGGTCATGCCGATGACGTGACACACAAAGTAGAATATGCATATGCAGGGTGCCTATGTGGCACATTTTTGCAGGATGGCAACTGTTCAACGTAGATTTTGCACCATGGATTTCAAGTGGTGGATATTGATCGACGGCCATATTTCAAAGTTGCAGTGGTAATTCTTCCTTGCATCTTCAAGCATATTTTGAGTGGGAAAGTTCCATAGGAGCACTGTGACGGTTTCCAAGGAGGCTACGGTTGGTTGAGCCATTAATGGAAAATGTAGAGGTATGGCCTAGATTGACTAGGTAGCTACCCGATTGCAAAGGAAAATTCTTAGGTAGCAGCATGGGGCTCGAGCTCAACCATTCCCATCTTTCTTTTCAGCTTGTGCATTAATTGTTTCGAGTACCATTCTCACGGTGCTCTGCATTTGGTAGAATTTTGAAATTTTGAGAAGACTGGGTGATTAATTGTTGAAAGTACATGCTTGTGCTATAATAGCCAGGCAGTGTTGCTTATTGTTGGTTGGTTGAAAACTGGACATATCTGGCTCTGTAATGAGATACAACTAGTTCTAGTTGCTCTGTGCAGGTGATTTTGTGAGTTTATGTATCTCTTGTTGTATGTCTCATGCATGAATCTACTGATTTCATGATTGATTTTATATGAGTAATGTTGTATTTGCATGTGTTTTGTTATTCTGTCTCTAGTATTGCATGTGTCCTTCTGAATCTAGATATCTAAGGGATGTCTGGGATTCTAGAATATAGAATTCTTGTATTGAATGCTTGATCTTTCAACTTCTGCTCAAAGGGTAGATTAAAGTGTTTTCAGATTAAGTGTTGGGAAAGATATACTGCGATAGGGATACCATAAGTAGAGATAACTTAACACTCTATTTTGGGAGGTGTCTGTAAGGCAGATACCATAACATCCCCTTGAATTCTAATTTTAGTGTGTTCATGCTGATCATTCACAAGTGTATGTCTACTGACTCCAAGCCCTGGATAGGCACCAGTCTAGCTCTGTGTTGAGGTTATACACCAGGTCCAGGTTTGCATCCAAACATAAATCAAACTCATACTTCCAAATCAAACCATTAGGACCTTAGAAGTAGTTTAGGACCAATATCCTCTGATTCACAACTGAATATAAGCCCAAAGCTAAGCCCCTTTGCACTTATCCCACAGTTTTGGTCTTCATATAGGAGGATTTATCTACTTTGTATCAACATCCCAAGCCAACCCACAAGCATATCTCATGGGTGTTGAGTAGGGAATACCCCCCTAGGTTTTGCAGAGCCTGAAGAAGAAGAGGAGATAAAAATAGAGTCTATCTCCTACACTGTTGGCCCCTGGCCCAGAGATCCTATTGATCATTAATGGCTACCTTGTAGGGAAATCTGGGAATGAGTATATAGTCAGGGAAAAAATCAACACAATCAATGACAACACTATTTTCCATCATGCTTATGTTACCATCACTTTATCCCTTGTTTTCAAGACAAATAATTCCTTGAAGTTAGTGTGACAATAGAAGGATGGAGAAAAAACATGATGAATCCCCCTTGATTTTGGCACTTTAATTTTGGTGCATATATGAACAACCCCCAAAATTGCTCAATTACCTCAAATTGAAAATGTAAAAATAAGTGTGGAAAGTGTTATGGAGTAAAAGGTGGACACATGCCTTTTTACCTCCTAGTTTAACTCCTAGGTCGTATTTGCTTCATTATGCATTATAATTGAGCATCCCGGAGAAAAGAGCCAGACACCCATGTGAATTTGGGACCTTAGGCCCTTCATTAACCTTATCCCGCACTTAAATTGGGCCCCTGGACTTGGGCGCCAACCACCTAAGTCCTCCTTGATTGGTTAAGGTGAATTAATGTTATGTTAGCCTGGGAACTTTAAAAATATTCCTCTTTGTCAGCTTTTGTGATTTAATTTCATGAATGTTAGTGGGAAAGCATATATAAGTGAGTTTTTGACTTCATTTTGAACCTAGATGGATATTGCAAACTTATGATATTGGAGCAAAGAGAATTAAAGGCATTTGTGTTATTGTTGAAGATTGGTGTTTGTATGTGTGTTAATTATAGATTTGGAATCATCATCCATCTCCTTATGAGTTGAAGAAGTTTCATCCTCCTACGGACTTCACCTCTAAGGTGACATCATTACTATTTGAATCATTTCATCATTTGGATTATCTTTAGCCTCTTCCCTGCAAGGGCACACTCTCTCTAAAAACAGTGTTGGGAAGCTTGAATGCTATCCTGGGGTTTGACTGAGGCAAATCCCTAAACACCAAAACCCCCAAACCCCTCTCTTGTTGTCTTGTGTGCATGTTATAGGTACAGGTTTCAGGGAAAGTGGAGTTGCAAGAAGGAAGTGCAGAAATTAAGGTTTTGGAATCTGAAAATAGTTCTAGAATATCTCTCTGAAAAGACTTGGGTGGTTGGCACCCTCGTCTATTGGGATTTTAGGCTTTGGATCTAGTTTCTAAGAATCATTTGCAATATCTTCTTAGTTTTGACTTTCGATAGATTCTCACTTCTAGACTTGGGCGCTTACCAAATTTGTCCTTCGACGCCTCTTCTTTTGGGAGACAGGTTCTGATATCTCACTGATCATCTTTGTACTTTCAAATTCTAGGTTGTTGCTGTCGTTTGTTTGTTTTAGGTTGATTATCTCATAACTAGGGCCTGTCTTATACTTAACCTAGGGTTTGATAAAAGGCTTGTCTAAATCTCATCTTTCCATAACAAATTAGGAGCACAAGATCTGTAGCTGAGTCCACCTTCTCCTTAGTTGTGATTTAGCTCAATCTTGTCTTTGAATGTTATTGTGGAAGAGGATTTTGATCTTGTTTGTACATGCATGTATTCATCCCCCTTTCACCACTTGGCATTTTGGTGAACCCGTAGCAGCAAAAATTTGCATCTTGCTAAGTGTTGAAATTAGTCTTTTCATTAATTCATATCATACTTATCATTCTACATTGGAAAATCATGCATAAAATTTGAAAAAATTGAAAAAAATAATCCTTCTACGCTTGCATAAAAGCATAGTTTGGCATTATTTTCATTGCATATCATTGGAAACATTTGATTTTCTGATTTATACATCAGATATGAAACAAATTACAGTAATACATCATTTCACAATATCACATCTTGCATTTGAAGATCTCATTTGCTAGGGTTTTGTTAAAAACTTGCATTTTTCATATAACCTAGTTTTTGCAAAAGCTAGGGCTGGTAGTCTTGAAATCATATTTCCAAATTTTCTACTCTTTCAAAACACTCATTCAAATTTTATTTTGAGTTGTAGTGTTGCATCATTTGGCATCCTTGCATTAAAAATTTCAATGCTTGTAATTACATAGTGTGTATTTCAACATTAAGGGTTTTACACACTTTCCTCACAATTATTTGAGAAAATTTTATAATAATTCATATTGCCTTGTTGTGTAGCACTATTTACATCATATTTACTATTTTTGTAGTGAAATTAGTGTGTTTTTTTATTTTCAAAAACTTGATTTCCTCAAACTAGTGCCTTAGTGTGAAACAGTCTCACATACATGGCGTCTCATTAGCATATGGGTCGTATGGTCCCTCCTTGAGTTTATAGGAAGAGGAAGACTCCTGAACCTAAAATAACATTTACACCACATGATAGAATAATTGGAGACATGGAGGTACCTCTTTAAATTACCACACATATAAGTGGATATCCTACAAGAGGAGTCCTTATCGATCCTAATTGTATAATGAATGTGATAACTGAAGAGTTCCTCTACATGCATGATTTGATATAGACAACTTATGAACCCACACATATGATGGTTAAGACACATAATAGAGATTTCCCACTGGCAATGGGAAATATTACATTATTAATTGAAGTAGTTGAGAAAGCTCTGGAACAATCATTTGACATCATTCCTACCTTTGACCTATTTCGTGTGAAACTAGGCTATCCATGGCTCAAGTCCATGAAAGTGGTCCCTTATACAATTCATAAATGTTTAAAATTTACTCGTCAGGGTAGAGTACATGTTGTCCACCATTGTGGATGGAAACCTATGGTTACTCGTGGAAACTTTAGCCTAGACTACTTTTGGCCATAGCCTACTGAGTCTACTCAACCAAGAGAAGATCAATTCTTCTTGGCATACCAAAGATACAAGGCAAAGTTAATAACAAAAATGGCTATACCTCCTATTGAACAAATAAAAAGTAAAGAGAAGATTGAATTGAAAGAACCCCATCGACCATGAGGTAAAGGAGTTTTTGCCAAGGTTCCTCCTCCGCCATCCTTATAGGGATTAGGAGATAACTGTAAAGAGAAAATGTTTCATCACAAAAGATCAATTTCACACCACCTTCCTCCTTTGAGATGTCAAAGACTATGGAAAATCATGAGAATCCTTTTGTAAACATCACTAATAAAACACAAATGAATAGGCAAGCAAGAGAAAGAAGGAAGAAAAGACAAACCTTAGCACAACAATCAACACCTCAAAAAGAAAACATTCCACCAATTGATATAATTGACTCAAACAAGGAAGAGTTAAAAGATGAAAAGTTAAAGGACAATGATTCAAGTTGGGCAATAGTACCTTATGTACCTATTTCCTCTTGCATTCGAGATTGGGAAGAAGATGATTTGCTTGATGATAACTGCTAGTGTGGTTGTGTAACAGGTAAGTATTTCTAAGCCTTTTTACATGGCCTCTTATTATGTGTTATGTTCCCCCATGATGTGTTACATGTTGTTTAGGCCTCTTTGGATGACCCTTGATACTCTTGTAAGGTCAAGGATACAAGGAGACTGCCGTTATTGTGACCATTCTTCTATTTGTGTCTCTATTCTCCTACTTTCCTCTCCTCTATTTTATTGTTGTGTGTTGTGCCTTGGGGGCATAACGTTGTGGAGGATGTCTTGGGGGCATCTTCCCATGTTGTAAATCTAAGTCACTCTTGTCTTGTCTCTCATTTTGTACTGTCTCCATTCTTTAGTGACTCTACTAGTTGGTGGATGATAAAAACAAACATATACTGATACAGACTGTGTGCCCCTTTAGAAAGTAAGCAAAAATGGACCTAGTCCATATATGAAGATGGGGTTGATATATATTACTAATGCTTGACTAGTAGAATCACTCCATGTGATATATCATCTTATGAAAATCTTGTAACATACCTTTGCAATACTCTAAATCTTCTTCTACGCACTTTGGATTATTTTGTATCTCACCATGTCGCTACACTCGCTTATGAGATACCTGCAGTATAACCTTATGGCTATACTCGATTCTAAACTTGCAAGTGTAGCCTTGGTCTATCATGTGATATGATTTCTGTATAACTTTCATGAATTGATTTGGTTCTTATCTTAGAGTAAGATTTTCTAACCAAATCTTATATGTTGTTGATTATCTTAGAAAATGACATTAATGTGTTTGTGGGAACATTTGGCGATCATAGCACATGTTGTTGGCAAGAGACACTACTACGCATGACAGGTGTTGTCATTGATGGAAACTAAGTCTATCCTATACATCCGTATTACATGATTTGTTCATACTGGAAGTAAGAGTGAGGATTTGTCTAAGTTTAGATGTCAGAAATAGAGCATGTGATAGGGTCCGGTATCTTGGTCTGGATCTCACCGATGGTAATTCACAGTGTGCTACAGATCTGAGAGAGTGATAAGGATTGTCAGGACTATCTAAATCTAGAATCTTAGCCTCTGGTGATGAAGGATTCAAAAGATATAAGCATCTGAGTATCGGGTTCTAGTTAGTCAGCACAGTCAAAAGAAGAACAGGGTGACCTAGTATTCGATCTTGGTTCGGATGCAGAAAAGGTGTTGGATAAGAAATTAATGATAATCAGTGATATTGGTTGACATGACTGATGATCTAGAAACACAATTTTTTGGTCTGTGTTGATATTTGTGGATAGATTCAGCTGACAAAGCAGAGTGCTTAATAAATGATCTAAGTTTTATTGAAGCTAACTATAGTTGATTGAATTTCTTGATGCAGATATATATAGCCAATGGATTCAAGTGTTTTAGTGTGCGATTATGATGTGATGATGGAGTAAGTGCAAAAAAGGCAAAAAGAAGTGCGAAGGAGAAGAGATCTGAGGACCAGATCATGGAAGAACAGTAAACAGAGTAGAGAAAGGATGAAGTGTGTAAGATCAATATTATGTACTTAACCGAAACTAAATTCTTGCATTGGTAGATGCTATTCATCAGTTCAAACACTTTGTAATCTTCTTATAATCATTTCTTTAGGCAGCGAGCCTCTTTGAGCAATGAGCTCTGGGCAGTGAGCCCAAAGGCATGTGCCTTTAGCATTTGTAATACTTTTAACATGGTATTAATTCTTGTGGGTTAACCCCCATCATGGTTTTCCCTTAATCAGGTTTCCACGTTAAAAATCTTGGTGTCAAGTGTGTTATATGCGTTTTTTGCTCATGTGTTATTGATTCATGCTTTCATGGTTATAATAATGATCTGTAAATAAGTGGTAGAGAAGAATTAATTGCAGCAAGTGTTAAAGTTTTGAGACAACTGATTCATCCCCTCTCTCAGTTGTCTACCCTAATTCCAACACATGTCACTTTGAGGTATGGGCTTTGTGAAAGCTCTTGTTCCCTTGCATGTTTTCACTTTACCTTAATGTGCTTGATACTAGCAAGTGAGATCAACCACTTTAAGGTGGGGGAATATATTATGGTAACTACTTGATTATCTCTTTACATTGACAAAGTGTGTTTGCACATGCTTCCTTTTCACTGTAAGGCAACTTTGTGATGTGGGTGGGGTTACATTTTTAAAGCCCTTCTATAGAAGGTAGGATGGTGTATCTCTTGAGCTAGTGCACATCCTTTTAAATAAATTCTTCATCGTGAGGTGGGGTTGGATCTTGAGTCATTCACCCTTAAGAGTGTCTTTGGTGGTTGTGGTAGCATATCTCAACCGTCAGGTGTGTTTGGCATGTTTTAGATAGTGGAGTGTAGCGATGAGCTCCTTCCTATCACCCATGTTTGTCATGTATACGACGTATAGTGTGTCGATGACATACTATACAATGCTTATGGATTCCATGTGTATTCCACGTGTTTCATGTGTTTTCCTTGTGTGACTTGAGTGCTTGTGGTTTGGTATAAAGACACATGGTGATGACCCCCCATGCTCTTTGTGTTTTGTGTGTTTTTTCGTGGTCTAAAGATGTGTGGCAATGAGCCTCCCATGCTATGTGTTTTATTTACTTAGAATTATATATATGTACAATTTATTAATCATGTCTTGTTTGTGTATCATGTGACTGTGTTCATGTCTTCTCTGTGTATTGCATGCTTCCTTACTGTATTCACCATGTCTTATGTGACTGTTAAGTTTCTTCTTATGTTTTCCTAAGCTTGGGGGCTAGAAATAGTCCTTCAAACTTAGGGTGTCTCATCACTCTTGTGTTTGATGTGCTTTGATCATACTTTAATGCATGTATGGATCGTAAGATCATACACACATCAAAGTGGGGGCTCAATGTTATGGTGTAAAAAGTGGACACATACCTTTTTACCTCCTAGTTTAGCTCCTAGGTCCTATTTGCTTCATTATGTATTTGTTGACCCATTTTCCCCTGTCCAGACCTAAATAGTTCACCTGGTACTTTTCCTTGAAAATCCTTTGGAAAATGTTCCTATAAAGCTTAAAGTGCCAAATTTCCTAAAAAGCCTTGCCTAAAAAAAACCTTACCATTGGAAAGAGCTTGAAAAAATAGGCAGGTTTGCTTTTTACATCACCCTAAAATTTGGCCAAATAAAGAAATTATTTATGGTCAAAGTTTTGGTCAACATACAGTTCAAATGTTAATTGGCGGGCTTGAAAATCTCTATCGGCCTTAGAAAATGATGAAAAAGGTAAGTTGTATGCATTTTGGAATGCATATCAGGCTTAAGGAAATGCATATACATTGAGGGAATAGATTGCAGATTCCAGGAATATTCCCTCAATGTATATCGGGTTTCGCATGCATATTGTGTTGTATGTCTTCACATGCAACGGTTACATACAAGGTAGATTCCTAGAATATTCTGCAAATGTATATTTTCTTTGTATATCGGGTTTGTATATTCGCACATACAACCCAACATACAATCAAAATATACAAGGCCGATTATATGCATGTGAACAGTGGAATGTATATCGGCGCATATACAAAAGAGAATGTATATTTCGCTTGTATGTTTGCACATACAAGCGAAACATACAAGGAAAATTATACAAAGCAGGAGATACATTATAGGAATATTCCCTCAATGCATATCAGGTTTCAAATGCATATTATGTTGTGTGTTTACACGTGCAATGAAAAGATACAAGGTTTGACATACAAGTGCATCCGCTACAGTGGAATGTACATTCAACCTTGTATGTTTGTTTGTATATTTCGCTTGTATGTTTTGCACATACAAAGCCGATATACAAAGGTTTACATACAAGTCGGACCTGATTGCATTTTTAACTTGTTTTATAAAGTCTTGGGGTCCGCCTTGTAAATGGGTGATTGTATATTGCGATATACAAGTCAGAGATACAAGGGTTATGTACAAGGCGGACTTGAATCGAAGATCAAATTCAGCATTTTAGGTCTCGGGTCCACCTTGTATATGTATAAGTGTTTTGTATATTTGAACATGTAGGGAAATATACAAAGAAAGTGATACAAGCCGGATCCGACCTAGCAGTCAAAATAGTTGATAAATTTTTGGGGTCTGTGGCTTGTATATTTGGCGCTTGTATATTGCGATATACAAGCAAATAGACAAAGGAAGTATACAAGCTGGATTTCAATGGCTTTTCAAGCTATTTCATAAAATTTGAAGTCCGCGGCTTGCATGTACAATTTTTCTTGTATATTGCAATATGCAAAGGGCAGATACAGTTTTTAGCGATGCTCCTTGAATTAGCTCAGCAATGAATCAGGCAGTGCCACGTGGCGGTAGACCTACATGCAAGTTAACATACAAATGGTGGGCCCACATATACAAAAGGAAATTGTATGCATATACAATTTCAAAATTCAAAGGGCAAATTCAAGTCTGATATACAAGGTGCCATGCATATACAAAGGAGTTGCAGAGAAGGTTTTGGATGCTGATTCAGGCAGCAAATGCAAGCGATATATACACAGATGCAAAGCGATATATACAGGCGGTTGACCAAAACTTTGACCACCTGTATCTCCTCCGTCTTGGCAAATTTTGACATGCTGTAAGAGACAAAGATGCATATTTTGGTCCCCTCTTTCATTTGGCAGGGTTTTCAGGAGTTTTTGTCCCCTTTCCATTTTTAGTTCTGGCCTTGCATATTTTAGGCCGTGGACGTTTCAACAACTTTTTGGGGCAGGATGTAGATATTTTTTGCATTTATTTCTGTAGGTAATGGAAGCTGCTTGCATTGATGGTAAAAGATATTTCTCCACTGTCCTGTTCCAGATATTTTAAGGTATGCATTGCTGAGGATCGATGATGCAGCAGCTTGCATTGAAGACTTAAAATATCTTTTATCTACCTAGTGCTAGATATTTGGCGCCATAACTCCTGCGGCTGGACAGTCACTAAATGTAGATATTTTCTGAGACAGCTCTTAGAACACATTTTTGTAACTGACCTAGGTTAGTTTAGAATGCTATATATATGCATTCATATGATGTAAATAAGGTTGGAAAATTTTTAACATTCAGGTTTTCTGTTTCCAAACAGAGCCTTCTATACTATAACTGTGCCTTCCCACTGAATATACTGAAGTTATTTTGCCTCTTTGGACTGATTTCTAGTCTTGTGTGAATCTGCATATGGTTGTTTGTGAATGTCTCTGTTCCTCTCAATCGTCTAGTTTATCACCTTTGCTAGGATCAATTGAATTTGTGTATGTTTGCTTGTTATATTTGGTTATGCTGTGCATTTCCTTAGTATTGTGAGGGTTCTTTTATTAAACTTGGTGAATCACCCTTTGTTTTCAAGCTTTTGTTTCACCCTTCACTTTAAAGCATTCCTTCTCTCTTTTCCTCTTAAGATTCAGTAGTTTTAGGTGATAACCAGTTAAGGAAGCTGGCCTTCTCTAGAGGTCTGATCTCATTTAGCAAAGTCCCACACTTAGAGATCATTCCCATGTTACTCCAGATTGCTGAGGTTTCACAACTGTATGCAAGGGTGCAAATCTGGGTGATAATAGTATTATAATTGAGGATCCTGGAGAAAAGATCCTGACACCCATGTGAATTTGGGACCTTGGGCCCTTCATTAACTTTATCTTGGACTGAAATTGGGCCCATGGACTTGGGTGCCAGCTGCCCAAGTCGTCCCTGATTGGTCAGGGTGAATTAATGTTATTTCAGCCTAGGACCTTTAAAAATGTTCCTCTTTGTCAGCTTTTGTGATTTAATTTCATCAATGTTAGTGGGAAAGAATATATAAGTGAGTTTTTGACTTCATTTGGAACTTAGATGGATATTGCAAACTTATAATATTGGAGCAAAGAGCATTCAAGGCATTCATTGTGTTATTGTTGTAGATTGGTGTTTGTATGTGTGTGTTTGTTGCAGATTTGGAATAATCATCCATCTCCTTATGAGTTGAAGAAGTTTCATCCTCCTACAGACTTCACCTCTGAGGTGACATCATTTCTATTTGAATCATTTCATCATTTGGATTATCTTTATCCTCTTCCTTGCAAGGGCATGCTCTCTTTAACAATTGTGTTGGGAAGCTTGAATGCTATCCCAGGGTTTAACTAAGGTAAATCCCTAAACACCATTACCCCCAAACCCCTCTCTTGTCATTTTGTGTGCAGGTTATAGGTACAAGATTCGAGGAAAGTGGAGTTGCAGGAAGGTACTGCATGAATTAAGGTTTCAGGATCCAAAAACAGTTCCAGAATATCTCTACAAAAAGACTTGGGTGGTTGATGCCATGGTCTATTGGGCTTTTAGGCTTTCGATCTAGTTTCTAAGCATCATTTGCAACATCTTCTTAATTTTGACCTTCGGTAGATTCTCACTTCTAGACTTGGATAGTTACCGAATTTGTCCTTCGACACCTCTGCTTCCGGGAGATAGGTTTTGATATCTCATTGATCATCAATGTACTTTTAGATTCCAAGTTGTTGTTTGTCTGTTTCAAGCTGATTATCTCATAACTAGGGTTTTTCTTATACTTAACCTAGGGTTTGATAAAGGCTTGACTAAATCTTATCTTTCCATAGGAAATTAGGAGCACAAGATCTGTAGTTGAGTCCACCTTCTCCTTGGTTATTCTTTAGCTCAATCTTGTCCTTGAATGTTATTGTAGAAGAGGGCTTTGATCTTGTTTGTACATGCATGCATTCATCCCACTTTTACCACTTAGCAAAAAGAAAATGTTGAAGGAAATACAAAAGGGTATTGGACACAACACAACAAAAGTGCACTAGACATGACACAATACACCCCCTTGTAATTCAATATTTTATCCCCCCAAATTTTTGGCACTATAATTCTAGTGCATAGGTGTGATCAATTTGGAATGAAAAAAGGCACTTTATACCAATAGTGTGAAATCACGTCCAATGGATCGGGCTCAGAAAAATAACCACTTTAAAAAAATGGCACTCAAATACGAGTTTCCTATCAAAAGTTATTACAATTTTAATTTTTCTTGACTTGCCTAATGTTGCACTATATAAAAAAAATTTGAATGCCTTTTGACAAATTTTTTTGATAGAATATTTTGACAAAAAATTATAAAACATGAGAAAATGGAGGTGGAGTTAAGCCCCATTTAGTTGGATGCAACCACCCCATATGACCAAGCTAATTGTTGGAGCAGCTCCTTTCTCTTTTTCATAGAGAGACTTAATTTGTCCTTTAGTTCTCTCATGAATTCATCAGCCTGTTTGGGTCTTTCCTTTAATTCATTGACTTCAAAGTTTGACTATTCAAGATCCTCAAGGGTAGTCTTGAGTTGTTCCCTTAAACCATATGCATCCATTTGAACTCCTAGATCTTCCTCAAGCTGTTAGGCTCTATTAGGAGGAAATTAGCTCTGATACCAATTGTTGATAACTGAGAGGGGGGGGTGAATCAGTTATCCTAATTATTTCTTCTTTTGATCTTTCTTATTAATCAAAGCAGCATTGAATCAAACAAACAAACATTACCATGAAATGAAAAACACATGACACAGTATTTTTGACGTGGAAACTCGGTTATGGGAGAAAACCACGGGGTGATTAACCCAAAGATTATTCTCTGTTAGAAGAATAAGGAATTACAAAATGGCACTTGCCAATTAGGGCTCACTGCCCGAGCACACTGCTCACAAAGAGGCACACTACCTACAAGGAGACACACTATCTATAAAAGAATGTTTATACAATACTTGAACTGATTGGAAGTATCTACATATGCTGGAGTTCAGTTCCGGTTAGGCTCAGTATACTGATCTACTGCACTTCATCTTTCCTCTGCTATTTATTCTACTTTCCTTTCACATACTAGATCTTTCTTATTACTTCTGCTCTACTCTGCACTTATTCGCATACCACATAACACAACTACTCTTCTCACAACAAAATCCATCCTCTATTTATATCCACACTAGTGATTTCATTATCTTTCTAGTCGGCACCTGGAATAGTCTATCTTCTCACAAACTCTGTTCTGTCGGATGAATCCTTGCATATCAAGTAATGCGGATCAAGCATATACTTGTAGATGTCATTAATCATGTCATCCAAACATGATTCATGCCTTCACAACCTTTACCATCAACAGTAACACATCTGAAAAATAGTCTGATACTCTGTTAGTCAGTTCTTCCTCTGTTCTCACTGTCTCTTAGGAATCCGGTACTCAACTATTCATATCTTCTTCCTTGTCCATCACCGGAGGCTAAATCCTTGGAATATACTACTCAAGGTAGTCCTCTTGACTTCCCCAAATCCGCACTGCACCAAGACACTTCCTCTGAGAGATCCCGACCAATCTGTCGGACCTTGCCACATGCTCTGTTCTTGTTCACCGGACCACAACAATCTTCATTCAGACTTCCGGTAGAGACACACCATGACTTGCGGATATGTGGGATGACCTTTGTTGCCATCAATGACAACAACCATGAATCCATATAGTGTCTCTTGCCAATAGATGGAGGCCCTGAAGAGCTTAAATCTGTAACATTATATTGGGCAAGAGACACTGCAGAAGCAGTGAAAGAAATTTCAGAAAGAGATAAACAAATTGAAGAAGATCAGGATATAATACAAGGACCAATCAATTTTGATACTTTGTCACCAGTACAAAAGATAAAGTTGGCCTCTATTGCACAAGCTAAGGCCAGAGAAGAAATCCTAAAGTCTCATATAGAAGATAGCGAGTTACTTGGTCTTGCCTCTGAGATTTTGGAGAAAATCATGCCCACATTTCAGAAGGACTCATCAGCATCTCCCTTTGGCCAGTTGAAAAATCTAATGAACTCTGTAAGTTCTCATTTTGAAATCTTATAGAAGTCAACAGAAGTTAAATTCAGAAATGAATTTTATGAAAAGAGGTTTGCTGAAATAAAGAAAATAATTAGTTATGATAGATCAGGGCTTGATACTAGTGTAAAGAGTATTCAAAATGCCCTATCTGAAGGAGCAAAGATTTATAAGTTTTTCTTAAACCGATCTAAAGCTATTGAAGATATTGAGAAGAAGATTAAGGACTTAGAGATCAAATTGTCTAACATTTCTGAGTCATATAGTCCTTTAATTGAGTCTATATCTACCAAAGAATGCCAAGTAGTGAGTTTGCAGAATGAATTGAGTGACCTGGAGAAAGAAAAGGTTAAAGTTTTGGGCAGATTGGATGAGCTCCAGGGACTCATTTCCCCCAAATTAGAAACTATGTATGATCTATTGGTAGAATCCCAAGCTGCTGCTGCTACTAGTGATCCTACTAATCTTCAAAAGGCAGAATCACATGCATTTTGTTCAGTGGGCATATATCTATTTTGGGCAGCATAAAGAAGAACTGGGATAATGAATTATCACAATTGAAAAACATTTTTGGTGATATCTTTTTGCTGATGAACAAGGCTTAAGGACTATGTGTTCATATGCGGAAGTATATACTTAAAGTTTTGATCCATGTACATAAGATTTTTGCATGAATTTTGATATGCAGATCCTAGCCTTTGCCATTGATGTCAAAGGGGGAGAGGAAAAGCAGTGAAAAATGAAGAATTAATCTAAGGGGGAGCATTGGAAATCATAAGTGTATATAGTAAGGGGGAGTTGTTCTAACACTTAGTCATTTTTCACTAAGTGTTGCCATCAATGCCAAAGGGGAGATTGTTGGCAAGAGACACTTCTATGCATGTTAGGTGTTGTCATTGATGGCAACTAAATCTATCTTACACATCCACATTTCATCAATGGATCCTACTAGAAGTCAGATTGTAGATTTGTCTAAGTTCGGATAGCCAGGAATAGGGCATATGACAGGGTTTAGCATTTTGGTCCGCATTTCTCCACAGGAAATCATATTGTACTGTGGATCTGAGGGAATGTTAAGGGATGTTAGGGCTACCTAAATCCAATATTTTAGCCTCCAGTGACGAAGAGAGTATAAGTGACAAGCATCTGAGTATCAGGTTTTGGTTAGACAATTCAGTTTGGTGAAGAACAAGCTGACTAGGTGTTTGATCCTTGTGCGGATGAAGAGAAGTGATTAGTCAAGTAATTTATGAGATCCAGTGGTATTGGCTGACATATGAGGTGACTTGGATACATAAGTTCTGGTCCGCATTGGTATTTCTGCATGGATTTAGCCGACAGAATAGCGCTCTTAAAAAGTTAAAGTTTTTCTTAAGGCCGACTGCAGTTTATGCAATTTCATGTAATGAATATATATAATCGATGAGTTCAAGCATTTCAGGGTGTGTATTTATGAATATGAAGGAATAAGTGTGAAGTATAGTAGAATGAAGTGTGAAGTGAAGTGATCTAAGCTCCAGATCATGGCAGAGTAGTGAAGCAGGGCAGAGAGAGATGAAGTGTGCAAAGTCAGTGTATTGAGCTCAACTAGAACTATAATCTTACATTGTTAGATGCTATTCCTTAGTTCAAACATTCCAGTGAACTTTTGTAATTGATTTGTAGGTAGTGAGCCTCTTTGAGTAGTGAGTGCTGGGCAGTGTGCCTGAAGGCATGTGCCTTCCCATTTGTAATACTTTTAACAGAGTACAAATTTCTTGTGGGTTAACCCCCACCATGGTTTTTCCCTTAACCAGGTTTCCACGTAAAAATCTTAGTGTTCATGTGTTGTGATCTTTCTATTTCTATTCTTGTGTTCATGCTTCTTTCTTTTGGATGTATGTGGTAAATTAATAAAGGAACAAAGTAATAAGTTTTGTAGAACACTAATTCACCCCCCTCTCAGTGTTCCTTAATCTCAACAAAGAGTTCATATCAAATGAATTCAATTTATTTTGTGAAGAACATGGGATAAAGAGACAATTATCTACACCTAGAACTCCACAACAAAATAGAGTCATTGAAAGGAAGAACAGATCAGTTCAAGAAGCTGCTAGAACCATGATGAAGGAAGCTAATCTTTCGAAAGTATATTGGAGAGAGGTAATTCACACTACTATATATATCCTAAATAGAGTCCAAGTCAAATGTAACAGTTCTAAGACCCCTTATGATTTGTGGTATGGTAAAGTTCCTACTGTGAAATATCTCAAAGTTTTTGGTAGCAAATGTTATATCAAAAGAGAAGAAGATCTAGGCAAGTTTGATACTAGGTGTGATGAAGGAATCTTCCTTGGTTACTCAACCAAGAGCAAGGCCTACCGGTGTTATAATAAGAGGTTGAATAAGATCATTGAGAGTGAAAATGTCAAAGTTGATGAAAGCAAGGAAAGGTCTCCAGAATCAAGTGGATATGAATTAGATAAACCAAATGTTTCAGAAGTGGTGCAACATGAAGACAACTCAAATGAAGAGGACCAAGCTCTTGAAAGTGCTACTAAGACACCAAGGTATGTAAAACTTAATCATTCTGAAGATTAAATCATAGGAGATAAGAGTAAAGGAATCCTGACCAGAAGAAGAGTTGTAGAAGAACAAGTAAATTTCTATCTGATTTCCAAGATTGAACCTAAGACTGTGAAAGAAGCTTGCAATGATGATAATTGGGTAAAGGCTATGAAAGAAGAATTGATGCAGATAGAGAATAATCAGAGTTGGGATCTTGTTCCTAGACCAATAGATAAAAATGTAATTGGTACCAAGTGGATTTTTAGAAAAAAGATGAATGAGAATGGTGAAGTAGTAAGAAACAAAGTAAGGTTGGTATGTAAAGGATACTCTCAAGTTGAAGGAATAGATTTTGAGGAAACATTTGCACTAGTAGCAAGGATTGAAGCTATAAGAATGTTTCTAGCATTTGCAGCCTACAAGAATTTTAAGGTATATCAGATGGATGCAAAGTCTGCATTCTTGAATGGAGAGTTGGAAGAAGAAGTATATATTGAACAACCAAAAGGATTCTAGTCATCACATCAAGGTGACATGGTATACAGATTGAAGTAGGCATTGTATGGGTTAAAACAAGCCCACAGAGCCTGGTATGCTAGGTTGGATAAGTATTTGATAAAGTTAGGATTCACCAATGGTACCACTGGCAACAATCTCTATTTCAAGATCATTAATGAACAAATCCTAATTGTTGCAGTCTTTGTTGATGACATTATCTTTGTAGGAAATGAAGGTATGTGCATAGTTTTTGCTGGAGAAATGAAAAGTGAATTTTAAATGTCCATGTTTGGTGAGATGAATTTCTTTCTAGAGTTTGCAAATAAATCAATCAGATAAGGGTATCTTCATTTCTCAGTCTAAGTATGTGAAAGAGTTGTTAAAGAAGTTTGGGATGGAAGACTCTCAACTGGTAAATACTCCCATGATAATCGGTTGTAAGTTGAGTAAAAATGATGATTCACCTATGACAGATCAGAAAAGGTATAGAACTATGATTGGAGGATTACTTTATCTGACTCAAACCATACCTGACATAATGCATGCAGTTTGTCTTGTGGGAAGATTTTAAGCAAAGCCTAAGGAGTCACATGTGATGGTAGTCAAGAGAATTTTGAGGTATTTGAAAGGCATAATGGATTATGGTTTGTGGTATCAAAGGGACAATGATTTCACTCTCAGTGCATACACTGATATAGATTGGGCTGGAGATGTAGATGACAGAAAAAGTACAAGTGGAGGTGCATTCTTTTTGGGAAAAAGGCTGGCATCTTGGATAAGAAAAAAATAAGACTCAATATCTCTGTCCACTACAGAAGCAGAATATATTGCAACATCATGTAGTTGTACTCAAGTATTGTGGATGAAGCAGACATTGAAGGACATCAGAGTTGTGTATGAAGATCCAATTGCAATCTTTTGTGACAATACAAGTGCCATAAACATATCAAAGAATCTAGTAATGCATTCAAGGACAAAGCACATATCCATAAGATATCTTTCTGAGGGAAAAAGTGATAGAGAATGAAGCCAAGTTGGAATATGTATCTACAAAAGACTAGATTGCAGACATTTTCACCAAACCTCTGCCTAAGGATACTTTTGAGTATCTCAGAGAAAAGTTAGGGGTTATTACCCCTCCTACTCTAAACTAATATGCACAAGAGTGCATCAGTCTAGTGGTGCTTAGAGTTACTTCTTTAGATCCAGATTGATGCTTTTAGGGGGAGCAGTCAGAGAGTTCAAAAGAGAAATTGAATCAGAGCAGAAGAGTGCAAGTATGTGCCCTTTGCTATTGATGTCAAAGGGGGAGAGAAATCATGTGAAAAAATCAAAATGAAAGAGTGTGGATGTGTAAAGAGATAGGGGAGAATTAGAAAGAAAGAGTGGAGATGTTTAAAGAGCTAAGGGGAGAATCTTGTCTTGATGGCTGTTGAAATTTTTCACATCATATGTTGCCATCAGTGACAAACGGGGAGATTGTTGCAAGTATGTGCCTAATTGGTGTTGTCATTGATGTCAACATATCCTTGTTGTCATTGGTGTCAACTATGTCCTATTCTATTACTTGTTTAGAAGCTTTGTATGTTGAGGATATTGAGAAAATTGGCCTCTCTGGAAGAAACAAGTGAGTTATAGTGAAGTGTAGTATAGATAGTGAGTTGTATGCTGAAGAATAGTTTGATAGATTACTTTGCATTTCTTGTTGCTTAAAGATCTTGGTCTATGGATTGGAAGTTACCCAAAGGGATGTTTGAAGATGCTAAATCCTAAGTTTGAGCCTCTGGTGTGAAGAATTGAGAGAGTTGCATTCACCAAAGTAAAACCTACTTTCTCTGTGTAAAGGGTGGAATTTGGATGTTAGGTTTTTTGATAGTTTTAGTGTATATCCTCCTTTTACCCTTACATTAAAGGACCTAGGGTTGAGTTGTAATGTACTATCCTACCCTAGGTCACTATGAGATGTAGGGAAACTTGGATTTTTATGATTTGATTGATAATTTCCTTCTCTTATGCTCAATTGTACCTTAAAACCCTAATTATCCAAATACGACAGTAAACAGATGAATTACAGAAAATGCTTCTACAGAAAGATGTAAAATAACAAATAACTGTGCACCTATTTTTGAGGCTTGGAGGTGGAAAAGTTGGGGACTAAAGAGTGGGTGCCCAATTCCAAGGCCCTACTTTTTGTCGAGATCTAGAAACAAGGTCTGCAACCTGTATCTACTGTACCAGAGATTTCCCGTTGCAGAACTTCGAGGACTAATGAGCAGGTACCCAAGTCTAGGGAGTTGTTTTCTTCTCTGATCTACAATTCTGACGCTCTATTGTACCCTCCTGCAACTTCACTTTGTCTGCAACTCCAACCTGTAACCTGCAATCATGACAACTTTGGGAGGGGGTTGTGGTGTTTAGAGGCTTGCCTCAGTCAAGCTCCAGAGACACATTCAAGTCTTCTGAACACCATTTTTAGATAGAGAGTGCATGCCTTGGGAGGTAGAGGCAAAAAACAAATGATAAATGATCAATAATCACAATAGAAGTCACCTTATAGTGAAGATCTCATGGGAGGAAGAAACTCTTCATTCCTTGAGGAGATGGATGCTCAAATCTGCTCTTGTAACACAATGAAAGCCTTGTATCACTTTTAGAACACAATAGCTTGCTAGTAATCATCTATTTTATAAATGAATGCCTAAACATGCTTATATATGTAACTACAAACATTTCTACCAAGATTTTGTAAATTCAAACTTACCGTGTTGGCTTAGGGACCAAATAACGGTCATAAACTGACACTAGAAATTTGGGCCTGACCCAAAATAGGGTAGGACTAGGGTGCGTGTTGGTAATTGGCGACTGATCAGGAAAGTACTGTACACTAGCCATGTTAAAAAATCCTAGGGCCGACTTAAAAAATCCTATTTTTTATGACCGACATAAGAAAACCCTAATTTTTTGTAACCGACAAAAAGGCTTGATAAAAAGCGGCCAAGGGTTAGGGTTTGAGTATTATTGTTGTAGCATTTGTAGCGGTATTGAGTTGCAGGGATTGCTAATTGTAATCGGTTTGATTTACTGGATAATAATATTAGACTCTCTATTTGGTGGATGTAGCCTGAGTTTGGGTGAACCATGTTAAATCTTGTCTCTCACTGTTATTAATTCTGTGTATTTCCATTTCTCTGTTTAATCTTTATTTGCATTTAATTGATATCTTCTGCCGGCTAACCCTAACAAGTGGTATCAGAGCTAGGCCCAGGCTAGGAGCCCCAAGCACACGAGAGGTGTGGCTTAAGGGGGGGTGTTGGTGTTGGAAATAAGCCACACCCGGACCGACGATGGACTGGTCCAAGAGGGGCCAGTAGCTCAGTGGTAGAGCACTCCAGCAGTGAATGGAAGGTCCTAGGTTCAAGTCCTAGCTGGTCCATGTCTCAACATGGTATCAGAGCGGGTTGTGTTTGATTATCATCTGTAGGAAAGTCTCACGGTTGAGTGGGAGCAATGGCAGACGAGGGTAAAATGAAGGTTGATAAATTTAATGGGTAGAACTATCAGTTATGGAAGATGCAGATGGAGGATTACCTCTATTAAAAGGATTTATGGAGGCTGTTGGAAGGAGTAGCCAAGAAACCGGCAATAATGTCTGATGAGGATTGGAATCTTCTTGACAGAAAGGCACTGGGAACCATTCGGTTGTGCCTGGCACCATCGGTGGCATTCAATATAACGGAAGCGAAGACAACAGATGGTTTGATGAAAGCTTTGGCTAAATTGCATGAAAAACCCTCAGCCTCAAATAAGGTATTTCTCATGAAGCAGTTGTTTAATTTGAAAATGGTTGAAGGTGGATCTGTGACAGGTCATTTAAATGAATTTAATATGATTGTCAGTCAATTGACTTCTATAAATGTAAAATTTGATGAAGAAGTTAGAGCTCTCTTGATATTATGTTCATTGCCTGAAAGCTGGGATAGTTTGGTAATGGCGGTTAGTAACTCTGTTTCTGGTTCAAATACCCTAAAATTTGATGATTTTGTTGGTGTTATTCTGAGTGAGGAAATTCGTAAGAAAAGCTCAGGTGGATCCAAATCAGGCAGTGTTTTGAATGCAGAAAGTAGGGGTAGATCAAAGGAGAGGGGAAAAGGTTCTGGAGGTCATGGGAAGTCACAAGGAAAATCAAAGGACAAAAGATCCCAAACCAGAGGACAGTAGGATTGCTGGTACTGTGGAAAACTAGGTCATCTAAAGAAAGATTGCTGGTCTCAGAAAAATAAAGAAGGAGACAAACGAGAAGGCAATAAGGAAGCAAATGTGGTAAGTAATAAATCTGAAGATGATGCTTTGATTCTTTCCCTAGATAATGCTGATGATTCATGGGTTTTAGATCCAGGGGCCTCATTTCATGCTATGCCCCATAGAAGTTATTTTCTTGATTATGTCCAAGGGGATTTTGGGCTGGTTTATTTGGAAGATAACGAACCCTGTCAGATTGTTGGAAAGGGAAGAATCAAGATTAAGTTGCAGAATGGGAATCATTGGCTACTACAAGAGGTGAGACATGTTCCAAGGCTCAGTAGGAATTTAATTTTAGCAGGGCAGCTAACTGAACAAGGTTGCACTGTTACATTTATAGATAAAAATTAGAAGGTTTCAAAAGGTGCCTTATTAGTAGCAAAAGGTGTAAAAGTAGGCACCTTATATCTTTGTACAGGTCATACTGTTCCTTCTACTTTAGATGTTATAGAGGAAAAACAAACATGTTTAGGAATAGTTACTGCAGGTTTGCAGGAAGAGACTGGAAAAGTTGCTGCAGGTTCTGAAACAACACTGTGGCATAACAGACTTGGGCATATGAGTGAAAAAGGTATGAAGGTACTTCATTCTAAGAAAGTTTTACCAGGTCTGAAATGTATTAATATGGATTTCTGTGAAAGTTGTGTGTATGGAAAACAAAAGAGAGTCAGTTTTCTCAGAGATGGGAAGCAAAAGAAAAATGAAAAGTTGGAGCTTGTGCATACAGATGTATGGGGACCAGCTCAGGTATCTTCTTTTGGTGGCTCTCAGCATTATGTTACATTCATAGATGATGCAACTAGGAAGGTCTGGATTTATTTCCTTAGACAGAAATCTGATGTATTTGAAACATTTAAGAAATGGAGAAGCTTGGTTGAAAATGAGACAGGTAAAAGATTAAAATGTCTCAGATCTGATAATGGCGGTGAGTATTGTAGCAAAGAATTTGAAGATTATTGTTCCTTTAATGGAATTCGTAGGTAGAAAACAGTTCCAGGGACTCCACAGGAAAATGGAGTGGCTGAACGCATGAATAGGACAATAATGGAGCGTGCAAGGACCATGAGATTGCATGCTGGACTGCCTTTAAACATGTGGGCAGAGGCTGTCAACATTGTTGTATATTTAATTAACAGAGGTCCTTCAGTTCCTTTGGGTTGTGGTATTCCAGAGGAAGCATGGACTGGCAAGAAGGTGAGTTATTCTTTTCTGAAAACCTTCGGCTGTGAAGCATTTGCACATATAGATTCTGAAAATAGAACCAAGTTGGATGCGAAATCAAAAAAATGTACCTTCGTTGGATATGGCATTGATGAATTTGGTTATAGGCTTTGGGATTTTGAAAATCAGAAAATTGTGAGAAGCAGGGATGTTATATTCAATGAGAAGGTGTTGTACAAAGATCAGTTGTAGCAGCATGAGAAGAAAGAAAAAGATTATGTGGTGCTAGATGATACTCCAAATAGTGATGTTCCAGTGGCTCCTCATGCTCCGCAATAGCAACCAGCAATACCACAAACTCCAGTGAATGTTAGATGGTCAACAAGGATAAGTAGACCTCCTGAAAGGTTTTCTCCCTCTTTGTATTCTATTTTGTTAACAGATGCTGGTGAACTAGAAGGGTATGATGAAGCTATGTAGGTGAATACACAAGTTCAGTGGGAGCTTGCCATGTAAGAAGAAATGGACTCCTTGCTGAAAAATCAGACTTGGGAATTATGTAAGTTACCTGTAGGTCAAAAGGCTTTACCAGACAAATGGGTTTACAGGCTGAAAGAGGAAGATGGAGGTAAGAAACGATTTAAGGCCAGGTTAGTTGTAAAAGGATTTGCACAGAAACAGGGCATTGAAACATACAGATGAAAATCCAGCGGATATGTTTACAAAGGCAGTGACAAGGGAGAAGCTGAGCTCCTCTTTAGCTTCGATTGGTCTTCTAGACTGAAAACAATAAAATTTGAACGGTAGAGTCAAGGGTGCTTATTTCTAGTGGGAGCTGCATGTGCAGCGGTGTCGTCCAGGATTAGTCTCCAAGTGGGAGATTGTTTGGTGTGGAGCGTGATCAGTCTCCAAGTGGGAGATTGTTGGTAGGTGGCGATTGATCAGGAAAGTACTGTACACTAGCCATGTATCCTCGCCGGGGTTTAGGGCCGGGTCGGGCCCCCAGCGGGGGTTTGGGGGCGGCAGCCCCCGAGAAACGGGGGTTACCGCCCCCGAGAAATTTTTTTTTAGGGCCGACTTAAAAAATCCTATTTTTTATGACCGACATAAGAAAACCCTAATTTTTTGTAACCGACAAAAAGGCTTGATAAAAAGTGGCCAAGGGTTAGGGTTTGAGTATTATTGTTGTAGCATTTGCAGCGGTATTGAGTTGCAGGGATTGCTGATTGTAATCGGTTTGATTTACTGGATAATAATATTGGACTCTCTATTTGGTGGATGTAGCCCGAGTTTGGGTGAACCATGTTAAATCTTGTCTCTCGCTGTTATTAATTCTGTGTATTTCCATTTCTCTGTTTAATCTTTATTTGCATTTAATTGATATCTTCTGCCGGCTAACCCTAACAGTGCGGGTGCCCAAGTCCTCCCCCCTTATTTTAGATAGGGTTAGGTTCAAGGGGTCCCCCTAGGCCCCATTTGTGATGATACCTAGGGTTCATTCCATCGGGATGTTGAATTATGATGCAAGATGTCTTAAATGCACACCAAAGACCCGGGAGCTAAACCTTTTGAGGGAAAAGCCTCCAAGGGGACATTTTCTGACATTACATTTAGCCCCCACTTTAATGTATGTATAAACGCAAGACCAATACATGCATTAAAGTATGGTCAACAAACACAACAAACATGCCAAGCATGGAGAGACATGCCAAGTACATTAAAGACAATGATAGGCACACAAAATATGGAGAAGATAGTTACCGTCACACAAAACACGGAGAATATAGTAAATGCATAGAAGACACATTAATGCATGGAATACAAGAATAATTTATTTTCTTTTCATTTTCTGATATATATGAAATGCAGATGCAAATACATGAAAGTAAACAAACCTCCCATAATGTAGGATGTACTGCATATATGAGGCAACACATATGTAAGAATACAAAACCTCCCAAAATGCAGGATGCACTCATCGCGTAGGTCTTTAGACTGCATATGGGGCAACAAACACACCAAATAAAGTAAGTATGCTAAACACACACACTTTGAAGACACAGAGAAAACATGAAAGACAAGCGATGGAGTGCCCCTATTTCTAGGTTCAGCACCATCTCAAGCACATTATAGGCACACACCAATGATTGGGCTTCACCACAACAATCACCGAAGACATGCTTAAGGGTTGAGTTAGTCACAGAACCACTCCCCACCTCTGCAGAGGACTTTTGAAAATGCAACCCCACCCGCATCACGGAGATGCCTTATGGTGAAAAGGAGGTACATGAAATAGATTTCAAGATTGTTCAAACACACTTTACTAGCATCTAGAATAGACAACTTACCTTATATATGCCCCCACCTTAAGGTGGTTGATATCATGCATCGATATCAAGCACGTTAAGATAGGAAGAAAACACACAAGGGAACACAGACTTTCGTAAAGCCCATGCCCCCCGGAGGTGACATGTACTTTACGATTGCCAAATGTTCCAACAAACACATCCCTGCAAGAAACATGTTAGTGTCTACATAATCATGATAAACAACAACATTAACCACACAAAGAGCCAAGGTTAAACTACGAATTTGGAGTTTGAGGATAACCGTGGCGCTATATCACGAAGATCTCTGGATCGAGTACCACCAAGGCTAGATTCAAAGACAAACAAAATGCACAGAGCATCAGTATTGTTATGATTTGTAAATGAGATAAAAACATCATCAAATTCACTATGCGGAAAGCATGAGTGCTTCCACTAGCCAACCGTCAGATACGATATACAACCCCATCGTCATATTAGGAACTAAGTCCAGTTTTTGATTTCTCACTAAAGGGACGCTAGGTCCGCATCAATATAAATATTTTTCGTCATCCGCCCGCTAGATAGAAACACTAGAGGAAGGGAAACAATAAATAAGAGAGGAGAAATAAGTGTCTTAGGGACAATCATGTAGGAGGGTGCCCCTAAGTCACCAACTGCAATGCTATGTCTGTAAGACACAACACACAATGATGAAATCAGAGAGAGGCAATATAGAAGAATGATAATACAAATAGAAGAAGGTTACAACAAAGGCTATCTCCTGGTATCCCAGACCTTACAAGAGAATCAGGGGTCATCCCAGGAGGCCTAAACAACACATAACACATCACGGGGCAAGCACATCATGAGAGAGATAAAGGGTTAGAGATACTTACCTGTAGCACCATCGTTAAGAACATACATATCTAGGATATCTCCCATGTTGATTTAATCTTGCTGATATTGTATTAACATGAAGTTTAAGATGACGAGAGGCTTTCTTTTCTTTAAAAGGATTATATCCAATGCTGCTTGAGTAATGTGCTAAAGCAGATTCTATAGGTACTCGAATTCCTTGTTGATTTACACCACATCCCTTACCTATATAGTCATTATGTTTGTACAAAATTTAAAATCCGTGACCATATAGAGAGTCAAGTTCCTTAGAAGAAGGTGAAACCTCGTAGGTATCATAATTTGTGGTATAAGTGAGAGTATTGTTTTTATTTTCTACCAAGGGGATTTTAGGTTTCCCAGGTGCTTCAAAAGATTGATTAGGTGAGATTGATGCTACTTTTGATGTGTCAAGGCTATTAATTTTATATTCCCCTAAACTGCAAGGATTAAAATCTAATGAACCCCAATCATCACCAACAAGTGCATTTGATGGTTGAGAGTCTTGTACAACATTATTTGTGGCTAGAGGCATTGATGAACTAGATCGTAAACTGTTTAAGCTCATATGATTGTAAACTGGTTTTTTCTTTTCAATGTGTAAGCAGTTATTTGGTTCAGGATCGACATGAATAGTATGAAGTTTCCTTTTGAATATAAATTTGATTAAATGATGCAAGGTGGAAGGAACTACCCCCAATGCATGAATCCAAGGTCTACCAAGAATCATGTTGTAAGATAAAGAACAAGGCATGAAATGAATCAGGGTAGGTACAAGCACAGATCCTACTTGTATAGGTAGAGTTATAGTGCCCATGGATTGTCATTCAACATTATCAAAGCCACAAATATTAATGCCATTTGGTGTGATTTGTGACATGTCAACCTTGATTTTGTGTAGTAGTTCAATGCTACAAACATTAAGAGCTGATGGGTAAGTGCAAGAAGTTGGGTCCACATAGAGGGGAAGTCGCGGGCAAAAAAAAATCCTGACAGAAATGGGTACCCTCTTAGAAACGGGTACTCGTTTAGGAACGGGTGCTTGATCCTAAATGGGTACCCATTTCTTTAAACATATTTGAATTTGAAAAAAAAGCCTGCGCGCATTTTTTTCCCATACAAAAGGAATGGGTACCCTTTTTAGAATGGGTACCCATTCCCAAAAGTTTAGGCTTGGGAAAGACATGGTAAGCCAACCCCTTGCCTTGGACCTACAAGTTTTTTTTCTAAGTATAGAACAAGAGAAAAGACTGAGTTTACCTATATGGCTAACGACATTTTTTTCTAAATATTTTTACAAAATTAAAACCCATTACAGATGACAGTGTCTAGTTTTTAAATATGTAATTTTTTTTATTGGACTTGTTTTTCTATTTATTATTTAATTTATGAGCAAACTAGTCCAAAAACTTGAAATGACATGTGTTTGTATTTTTTTAATAACTTTTAATTTTTAAATTTTTTTGAAAAAAAAATTATATTTCATCAATCTACACATCATTCTTTACACAGTGAAAAAAAAAATTCATTTTATGATTAGTTTTGCTCAACTTATGTTAGTCGTACACGAGGGTTTTTGAAAACAACAATTAGGGCCAATAAAAAATTAATAAAAAAAATTATTTGGAAAAAAATTATAAAAAAATATCTTCATCAAACTTCACTGTTCTACACACCTTTCCCCAAAAGGGTTTAGAAAAATACTTTTATTTAGGTCAAATTATGTTGGTCATACACGTGCATGGTATGGTAAAAAAAAGTGACTTTTAAACAGTGGTTTGTAGAAATACCTATTGAAAATCAATTTGTATTATTTGGGTATTAAAATAAATTACATATTTGGACTAACCTTTTTTAAGATTCAATCTTTAAGTGCCTCAAATGTTCAGTTCAAATGTGACAAATTCTGAAAATCAGGGAAAACACTTCCACTTTTTGGCCAAAAAGTGGAACCAACTTCTTGCACTGACCCTGATCCATTATCAATCATAACTTGTTTTACCAACATTTTTTTAATTGTGACAGAGATTATAAGTGGATCATATTGGTTTTGAACTTCAATTGACGATAATTCATGTGGTTGAAAGATAATATTCATTTTTGTCGCATGCATACTATCCAATACAGCTGTTACATCATTAGGCTTAGCGGTAGGTGGGACAATCACCTTTTGCAAAGATTCTTGGAGAATTCCATGGTATGTAGGCAATGTTTGTATTCAATCCCAAAGAGAGATCTTAGACAGAGTAGCACGAACCTATTCGATGAGATCATACTCTTGACCACTTTTATGAGTAAGATGAGGTGGTGGAGGGAGCATAGGTTGAGAACATGGAAGAGGGACAGGTACATGCAGTGCTTTCTTACTTTGCTTGTTATTACGGGTTTTGTATGTATAAGCAATTACATTTTGAACACCTTGATTTATTTGAGCAATTTGCTTTGCATAGTTATAGATGTAATTGGGAGGTCTAGGTGGTTGTTGAGCACCTTGGACAGTAATCACCAGTTTTAAGAAAAAGGGTGCACTAAGTGCCCCTCTGACAATCATCTTAGGAATATTGCTACAAAGTCTATTAATGATTATTGAATTGGCACCATTTCCCTCTTGATTGTACCCAACATTCATCCCCAAAGGATTTAATGTGAGAGACCTTTTCTCATCCACTAATGCAACATCTTGGCCAGGGAGAGCAGTGGGATGAGAGGAAGGTATGGTGTTGTTAGGAAACTTGGAGCTATCCATAGTCCTCTCATCGAAGGTTCTTGAGTTTTCAATCGAAGGTGGAAGGTCTAATGGACTCTCTGTAGAGGTCTCATGTACCAAATGATCGTTAGGTGAATAGTCTTTTTCCACCCATGAAGAATCCTTCTTGAGATGGAGCCCTTTATCCACTAGTGTTTCATTTTCCAAAGAGGGTAGGGTGATGTTCAAGAATGTGTCAATGATTTCATCCTCTTGTACTAGTATATCCTCATAGGAGGAATCATTTTCTATGTCATCATCACATGTCTTAACTATTAAATCCAAAGCATTAAGAGAACTTTCACTCTCATCATTCTCAATGTGTTTCATCAAATCTTCTACTACCCAAGGGTATGCATTCATGAGAGATGTGAAGTTGTCATAACCAGATACATAGTCAAGGATTTCAAATGAAGTGCATTTAAATATATCCTTGTGATACATAGCTTGTAAATAAGTGAGAACATGAGAATTCATATTAAGAAATTTGTAGAAATTCTTGAAGTTTTTGATATATGCATGTAAAGATACCAAAGAGCAATGAGATGAAGATGCCATAATGAAATGTCTTGTAACATCAATGCAAAGTCAGATTTTTAAATTTTTTCAAAAGTATGCAAAAGACAAGTGCAAAACTATGTGCAAAAATGACCTAAAATGCTTGATGTTTTGTATTTTTTTCAATGCAAATATATGAAAGAAAAGGTGTTGTAAGGATTTAGACCAGAGGCAGAAAATTTTATGTTTTATATCAGTCCAATACATCAATAAGATCCTTCACAACACACTCTTGATGCAAATTTAAGATGATGACAAGTCCAAATATAGTGAAAATATGCTAAAATATGCAATTTTTTCACCAAATTTCAATGCAAAAGAGCATGAAAAAAGGTGTTGTGAGGAAAATGATGATGGAAAGAAAATTATATCAGTAATAACAACCACTTAATGACAAAATATCTGTCACAATACACTTATAGTGCCACTCAAGGTCAAACCCTAGTGAAAATACAGCAAAAATAGGCAAATTTTCATGATTTTTCAATTCCAAGACCTAGCCAAAGGGGTGTTGTAAAGAATTTTAGGAGGTATAAAAAATAATATCAGTGATATTAGTCACCAACAAGCATAAAATCTATTACAACATGCTTAGGGTGCAAACTAGGCCAATCCCTAGGGCAAAAATAGCAAAAATATGTAGTTTTTCACCAAATTTTCAATACAAGAGGCCAATAACAAGGTGTTGTAAATAATTTTAGGAGGGGAAGAAGATAATACCCCTGATATCAGTTAATTATTGAAAAAATATTCTTTACAACACGCCTATAGTGCAAGTTTAGAGAGTTGACAAGGCCAAATCTAGTGAAAATCAATGTTTTTCAAGCCCTGGGTTTGAGATCTTGATGTAAAAATATATATGAATATTTTGCAAGCTGATATATGATGAAAATTGAATTCTCTCAGATCTGAAATTGATTTCCATGCTCTAACATGCAAAATGCAAGTGCAAATCTAATGAAAAATCAATGAAAATGCTAGTTTTTGTTGACTTTTTCTATGCAAAAATGCAAATTTTTAAAATCTAAATGCAAATATGTTCTAAATTGAAATACTACAGCCAAATTCAAATTTGAATGAGTATCTAAAATCAGTAGAAAAATCTAAAACAAGATTTTACCTACAAACCCTAGATTTTGGAATTACTAGGTTATATGCAAAATTCACAATTTTCAACAAAACCCTAGCAATTTTATGATGAAAATGCAATGCAAATTAATGATTTTTGTAATTTTATATAATTTAAATAAGATATAATACAAAAACCAAAGATTTGATGACATTCAAATTAATTGATGCAAAATAGCAACCCTAGAATGCAATTTTTTTCTAATTTTTCCAATTTTTCAATTTTTTGTAAATTTTCCAATGCAATAAGATGAATGATACTATGAATGAATGAAATTAGTGAAAATCTGAAGAAAAACACTCAGCAAGGTGCAAACAAGTCCAATAACATGGGTTCACCAAAATGTAAAGGGTGGAATTTGGATGTTAGGTTTTTTGATAGTTTTAGTGTATATCCCCCTTTCACCCTTACATTCAAGGACCTAGGGTCGAGTTGCAATGTACTATCCTACCTTAGGTCACTGCGAGATGTAGGGAAACTTAGATTTTTATGTTTTGATTGATAATTTCCTTCTCTTATGCTCAATTGTACCTTAAAACCCTAATTATGCAAATACGACAATAAACAGATGAATTACAGAAAATGCTTCTGCAGCAAGATGTAAAATAACAAATAACTGTGCACCTATTTTTAGGGCCTAGAGGTGGAAAAGTTAGGGACTAAAGAGTAGGTGCCCAAGTCCAAGGCCCTACTTTTTGTCAAGATCTAGAAATAAGGTCTGCAACCTATATCTACTATACCAGAGATTTCCCCATTGCAAAACTTCAAGGACTAATGAGCAGGTGCCCAAGTCCAGGGAGTTGTTTTATTCTCTGATCTACAATTCTGACACTCTATTGTACCCTCCTGCAACTTCATTTTGTCTGTAACTCCAACCTGTAACCTGCAATCATGAAAACTTTGGGAGGGTGTTGTTGTGTTTAGAGGCTTGCCTCAGTCAAGCCCCGGAGAGAAATTCAAGTCTTTCGAACACTATTGTCAGATAGAGAGTGCGTGCCTTGGGAGGCAGAGGATAAAACCAAATGATAAATGCTCAATAATCACAATAGATGTCACCTTGTAGTGAAGATCTCATGGGAGGAAGAAACTCTTCATTACATGAGGAGATGGATGCTCAAATCTACAAACACAAACACATAGACAACGCAAATCTGCTCTTGCAACACAATGAAAGCCTTGAATCACCTTTAGAACACAATAGCTTTCTAGTAATCATCTAGTTTACAAATGACTGCCTAAACATGCTTATATATGCAACTACAAACATTCCTACCGAGATTTCGTAAATTCAAACTTACCATGTCGGCCTAGGGACCAAATAACGGTCATAAATTGACACTCAAAATTTAGGCCTGACCCAAAATAGGGCAGGGCTAGGGCATGGGCGCCCAAGTCCTCCCCCCTATTTTGGATAGGGTTAGATTCAAGGGGTCCCCCTAGGCCCCATTTGTCATGATACCCAGGGTTCATTCCATCAGGATGTTGAATTATGATGCAAGATGTCCTAAATGCACACCAAAGACCTGGGAGCTAAACCTTTTGAGGGAAAAGCCCCCAAGGGGAGATTTTCTGACATTACACTCTGATTATTCTATGGTGATAGGGAGAAAGTATTTTGCTCTACATTCCTATGCATTAAAGTGTTTTTCTCTACGGTTCGAAAGGGAAGTCTAGAATGATGATAAGTGCCTACAATTGCAATGGTTCATGTTTTGGTGGTCCATAAGCTATCTTTCTTTTATGAAAGTTGAAGATAGTGAAGTTCATGTGCTCTGATGTGAAGAATCTCATGAATAAAGTGGTTTGTGTTTGTGTGGTTTCTCCTAATGATTTTAACGTGCTTGTGGATTCCTCCTGATTATGTTCCTACCTTTACATTGGTCCGTGTTAAGGAAATGAGATCGTGTTTGAAGATTATTCCTAGATAACGTAGCGTACAACCAGTCTTAGCTAACTTGGTTAATTCTAGTAATTGTAGAGATCCCTTGAAGATTATGGAAGCATGTTATGGCATGGAAGATCGCATTTGAGTCCTAGCTAATGTGTGGCATGATCCACATACATCTATACTACAAATCCTTAGCATAATTTTGTATTAGGTCAAGACCTATTTTGTAAAATGTTTGTAATGCTGACATTGGAGATTGGTCCAATGGTTGATGATTGTAATGCTGACCTTGATGATCATTCCAAGATTGATGAAGTGTATAAATACTTGTAATTGAGTTGTGGTAAAGATGTCCTTGTGCGAAAATGGGTAGATAAGGAAAAGGGCGAGCAGATAAGGTAGAGCAGGGCAGAGGAACTATTGTACTTCAATGTATTAATCTTAGACATAAAGAAGATTTTGATTTTGGTAGTGAGCCTGGCAGTGAGCCGCCAACAGGGTTTAACAACCCTTATTTTAATCTTTCTAGGTTTATGGTTGAGGCAGTGAGCTTGCTAGACCTAGTTGTACTTCATGGCAGTGAGCTAATATGTTTTAGGCCCATGGAGTGACCAAGCCTGAACATCATTTTTCAAAGATTGCAATATATTTTGAGAGCTAATCCTCTTCATGATTTTTCTCCATCTTGGGGTTTTCCACATAAAAATATGGTGTCTCTTGTGTTTAATGTTGCATCTGTGTTTAAGTTTATGATTTCATGCATTCTTTGTTTAATCATAATAAGTGCAGATAAGTGATTAATGTTTAAGTGTAGAAGTGTTTGAGTTTTTGGGACAACTGATTCATCCCTCCTCTCAGTTGCCTGGCACATTTCAACATTCTCAAGTTGAAATTCTTGTGGGTTGGTGCCTACAAATTATTGTAATTCATTGATTCATTTTGTGAGGCTGGTTTTGGACAGTAGATCCAAGTAGCTTTTCTCACCATGGTTTTTCCCTTCTGGGTTTCCACATAAATCTTGTGTTATCTTGTGTGGATGTGTGGATGTGCTTATGTTTGCATAGTTATTACATAATTTGATTGATGTAGTAAAGGTTTTGATGTTATAGTAGAACTAAAGTTAAAATTGGTATGTAATGCTTCAACCACCCCCTCTCATTATATCTGTTTGTTCTAACAATTGGTATTAGAGCAAGGTTCCTTGGTGCAGCCTAACAGTTGAAGGCAAATATTGGATTAGAACACATGGAAGGTCAGGAAGGATCCTCTTCTAACTGAGCACCACTCTTTGATGGATCTAGCAATGCCTTCTAGAGTATAAGGGTGGAAGCCTATTTAACCTCTCTAGGGTATGATGTTTGGAGATCTGTGATTGATGGTTACATTGAACCTGCAATGCCTCTAATAGATCATGCTGGCAAGAACAAATGTGAGAAAAATGCTAAGGCCAAAGAATTCTATCTTGAGTGGTTTGACTAACATAAAGTTTATCATAGTAATGTAGTGTAAGACGGTTAAGGACATATGGGAAAAACTACAAAAAATATATGAAGGAGATGATAAGGTAAATCAAGCCAAACTACAGACCTTCAAGGGTAACTTTAAAAATTTAAAGATGAAAGAAGAAAAAAACATAGCTGACTATCTACTTTGAATAGATGAAATTGTAAATGCTATCAGAGGTCTTGGTGAAGAAGTAAACTATTCAGTGATCGTTAAGAAAACACTAAGATAACTCCCTCAAAGATATGATTCAAAGGTCTCTGCTATTGAAGAAGCCAAAGATTTGAATAAACTCACAATGGATGAACTATTTGGTTCCCTCACTACCTATGAGATGAGAAATGCAAGAAAAGACACATCTAAAAAGGAATTTGCCTTCAAAGCTACAAAGAAAGAAGTATCTAATCCAAGAAATGGATCTAAGGAAGAAGAGGCAAAATTTGTAAGTTTTAAAGAAGGGTTTAGGTAAGTACAAAGGTAAGTTGCCTTTTAAATGTTTCAACTATGGTAGAGTTGGTCATTATGCATCTAAATGTCATTTTGGAGAAAGTTAAGATAGCAACAAGGGTTTCAAAAGGAATAACTTCAATAAGAACAAGAAAAGTCTCTACCCTAAAGAGGACTACAGTTCATCAGAAGAAGCAGATCACTGCTCATCAGAAAATGAAAGGGAAGAAGCCCTATTCATGGATATGGAAGATTTGAAAAAACTTTGACAACACTTCTAATAATGAAGAAGACATGAAAATCATTGATGAAGGAGAATGTGAAGTTGATCTTGAAGGTGAACTTATTTATGCTCTTGAGGACTTGATATTAGTAAGGAAAGAAAAAAAAGAACAAAAGGCAAAGCTTAAAGAATTAGACAAAATGATTGTTAGCTTAAAGATTCCAATTGAAGAGGGAAAAAGGATTGTAAACATAGTAAACACTGACCTCAAAGTCAAATCAAATGAGTGTTTAAAAATTGAAGAAGAAATTATCACTGAGAAAGGAAGTTGAAAAAAGTATATGCTCAGTTGAATAAGGCTATCAAGTTTGAAAAGAGCTCTGAAATTCTAGATGATATAATAAACATTCAAAAACCTCTATTCATAAAATCAAGTTTGGGCTATGATGAAGTCACACAATCTTCTGCTCCTGCAAAGAAGATTGACATAGAGAAGGTAGTACCAAATGAAGAAATTCCAATAAAGAAAGAGAGTAAGAAAATTGAAGAAGTTGATTTCATCCCTGTCATCTCTGAAAGAAGAAAATTTAGAAGATCAACTCCTGCAAGACAAACATTCATGAAAATATTTAATTATGCTTTCTCTTCTTATTGTTTCAATTACAATCGATATGGTTACAGATCTATTGAATGTAGATCTAGAATGAGAAGAAGTGATTATGTAAGTAGAAATTAATTTGCTCCTTTGTTTGATTTCAACATATGTCATATTTGCAACAATTTTGGGCACATAGAAAAATATTGTAGAAGTGGACTGGTAAAATTAGGAACTCAGATGATTGACATTAGCAAGAAAGATGACACTCTTGAAAATCAAAAGACAAATTAGAAGAAGGAATGGAAAATGAAGAAGAACAATCATGAAGGTGAAAACTCAGTGATTGTCCAAGATGCATTTCATGCACCAGAACAAGAAAATCCTTGGGTTATTGATAGTGGATGCTCAAGTCATATGACATGAGATAAGAGAAAGTTTATTAGCCTTGTTAAATGGAATGGTGGATTAGTCAAGTTTGGAGACAACACCACTGCAAGAATATGTGGTAAAGGCACAATAAGTATTGATGGAAAGAATATGATAGAATATGTCTTATATGTAGAAGGTCTCAAGCACAATGTTCTTAGATTAAGATAGATGTGCAACAAAGGATATAATCTCATTTTCCATGCACAAGGATGTGAAATCAGAAGAGAAAACATTGACAAATGCATGGAAGAAGCAAGTAGGATAGAGAATAACATGTATAATCTTAGTGAAGTCAAAGGAAGGAGTTGCCTTCTAGGAAATACAAATGAAAGCTAGCTATGGTATAAGAGGATGGGACACATCAACTTTGAAAATCTTGTGAAGGTCATCTCTAAACATGCAGTTAGAGACATGCCAAAGATTTCCAAGCCTATGAGCACCTTTTGTAAAGAATGTCAAATTGGGAAGCAGACAAGGACCAAGTTCAAGACCAAGAAATACTATTCTACTGAGCCATTGGAATTGACTCATAGAGACTTATGTGGTCCTACCAAAACAAGAAGTCTCCAAGGTGAAAGGTACTTTATGTTGCTCATTAATGATTACTCTAGAATGACATGGGTTACTTTTTTGAAAGATAAATTAGAATCTTTTAATAGATTCAAAAATTTCAAATCTATGGTTGAGAATGAAATGAATGCTAGAATCAAGTGCCTAATATCAGATAGAGGTGGTGAGTTCAGATCAAATGAATTTGAGGAATATTGTGAAAAACATTGGATAAGGAGACACTTCTCTCCAGCAAGAAATCCCCACCAAAATGGAGTCATTGAAAGGAAAAATAGGACAGAGTAGGAGATGACAAGAACCATGCTTAATGATGCAAAAATCCCTGATAGATACTAGAAGGAAGTAGTACACACTATAATTTATATTCTCAATAGAGGACAACTAAGAGTGAACATCACTAAGACACCATATGAGCTATGGGAAGACATACCTGCATCTGTCAAGTATTTCAGAGTGTTTGGTAGCAAATGTTTGTTGCAATGGGCTTGGTTGTTGTCTTTACATTGATGACAAAAAGAGTTGGTTGTGATGTCTATATTTGACATGTGATGTTCATCTTAGTTGTTATATTGATGGAGTCTTGATAGTGGCATGGTGTACACAATCACAGTGCCTTGGTATGCATTTGGTCTTGACAGTGAGATGGTGTACACAATCACAATGGCTTGGTATGCATTTGGTCTACATTTGGTATGGTATGATCTCAATATACATATGGTGTTCATCTCTATTTCATGATAGTTGTATTTTTCTTATGATGCTCATCTCTATGACATTACTCTTATAAATAGCGGCATATGACATTTGCTCTTCATTGTTTCACATTTGATGTGATTTGGTTTCATAGCTTGTTCAAGATCTTGGTGATGGTTTGACATTCAAGAGCATATTGATGAGGGTTGATAATTTAGTTGCCACATGTTTGTGTGATGTCCTTGTTAGTGAAATATCCTCTTAGAGCCAAAAATGTATCTAAGTTGTGTTAGGGTTTTGTCAAATGTCACAAGTTTATGATATGTCATTAGTATTTTTTTGATAGCCCTAAGCCTAAGCTAGGTTCATACTTTAATATCCACCTACAATTGTTCATGATTGTCTTTACATATCTAATGATGACTGGTTTTCAAAGATTCCTGATCAAGTATTCTCTAAGGTCTAAATTCTATGTGTCACTATGATTTAAAAACCTAAATCCTAACATTGTTATGCTTTGAAGAGGCAATCCTTATTTGCCCATCGTTTGTATGTCACTTTATGTTATATTTACAAAGTGACTGTCTATTGCAAGTTATAACTTAAAAGTGACTATCTAGAGGGGTTTTAAGATGTGGTTAAACTGGCCACCTTACCTTGTGTTACCGTTGTCATCAGTCATAACTTTTGAATAGGGCACGAAAGGTAAAATCAAAGGTTATCTCTAAAAGTTTGAGGCCCGTGAAGCACATGATCAACGACTGTGATTTAAATTCATTTAGGCTCACAACATTCCTGTTTCTCAGTTAAGTTTGACGGGCAACTATTTATAAAGGCCACAAATTGTGGCTTTTTCTCTTCCTTCGTTTTGCAGATTTTGAGATGTTTCTATTTTTGAAAACTGAGACAGTGTGAGTGGTGATTTTAAAGTTTTGATGCATTTGAAAGGTTTATGGAAAGCAATTTATTGGATGATATGATATAAGGTTTTGAATAATTTTGAGAGAAGCATGTATTGTGTGTGTGAAGAATTATGATGATTGTTTATCTTGCAGAGATGACTATTCATTTAAAGATAGATTAAAGTGACTAAGGTGTTTGTAGAGATGATATTGGGAGTATTGTAGAGACAACCTATTTTGTAGAGATAAATCATTTTTGCAAAGATAATTTGTGCATATGATGTGTTTGTTTTGCAGAGATGGCCTTTTTGTAGAAATTGAATTTGTGACCAAGAACATATTGGCGAAACTATTGAAGTTTATGCAGATATCAAGTAGTATTTTGGTGATTTGATTTACATCAAAAGAAGACATTATTTTATCTTTTTGCAGAGATTAAAAATCAAAGTTTTGTAAGGGATTTGTTATAAAAAGGAAAGAGGAGATATAATGTTCAAGAGCTTGATTGAAACAGGGAAATCCCCTGATTGTTGTACTTGCTCTCTTAATGTTGGTGAGATTGTCAAAAGTCAGTGAGACTTCTTGTGACAACTTGTATGCCAGTGAGGCAATAATATGTCAGTGATACATTGTAAGATTTGAAGTTTTCACACATAAGCTAGTGAGGCAGTTTGAGTGGTTTTTCTACCCCAGGAGGGTTTTCCACTCTTTAATTCTTCTTGTGTTGATGTCTTGCATAATTTCTTGTGTTGATGACTTGCATAATTTCATTTGGTTAATGAGTATTTAAATAATTGATTCAATTCAGACAAATCTTATTGATAATTTTTGAAAGGTGATAAAAATTGGTTTTTGTATCAACACTGATTCACCCCCTTCTCAGCGTTGATTGTACTCCTACAATGTTACATCAGAAGGGATGAAGAAAACTTAGAATTTTTTTTATTCAAGATCAGATGAAGGAATCTTCCTTGGATATTCAACTAGAAGCAAAGCATACAAGTGTTTTAACAAGAGGCTATAGAAGGTTGTTGAGAGTGCAAATGTGAGAGTTGATGAAGAAATACATTCATCTAGATATGATCAAGAAGACTACTACTCAAAGGAATCTTCCTCCATAGAAGAAGATGAAGTTGAAGAGGAAGAATCACATAAGGATACTACTAAGACACCTGCAAAGTATGTCCAGAAAAATCACTCAAAGGATCAAATTATTGGTAATAAGGATGATGGAGTTGTAACTAGGAGAAAACTGAGAGAATAGGTAAAATTCTCTTTGCTATCCAAAGTAGAGCAACATAATTTCTCTGAAGCTAGCCAAGATGAGAGTTGGATTCATGCCATGGAAGAAGAACTAAATCATATTGATAAAAATGAAACATGGGAAATTGTTCCAAGGCCAAAGGATACGGATGTGATTGGTACTAAGTGGGTATTCATAAATAAGTTGAATGAAGATGGAGAAGTGGTTAAAAACAAAGCAAGGTTGGTCTGCAAGGGCTATTCACAAGTGGAAGGCATTGATTTTGAGGAGACATTTGCCCCTGTGGTAAGATTGGAAGCAATTAGGATGTTTCTTGCATTTTTAGTTCACAAAGACTTCAAGGTGTAGCAAATGGATGTCAAATCTACTTTCTTGAATGGTGATCTAGAAGAAGTTTAAATAGAGCAACCCAAAGGATTTCAACTATCAGAAGATTAGAATTTGGTATGCAGACTTAGAAAGTCTTTATATGGTCTCAAGTAAGCCCCTAGGGCATAGTATGTAAGGTTGGACATGTACTTACACCAACAAGGATTCAAGAAAGATATTTCTAGATAGTAATCTCTACATCAAGACAGAAGGTGAGCACATGTTGATAGTAGTAGTATATTTTGATGATATTATCTTTGGTAGAAATGATGGTATGTGAAAATGTTTGCAGAAGAAATGCAAAAAGAGTTTGAAATGTATATGATAGGTGAACTTTCATTCTTTCTTAGACTTCAAATTGTTCAATCAGATAAGGATATCTTTATTTCACAATCTAAGTATGTCAAGGAGATGTTGAAAAAGTTTGGTATGGATGATTGCAAACCAATAAGTACACCTATGGTAATAGGTTGTCATCTTAGAAAGGATGATGAGTCACCTCAAGCTGATTAGACTCTTTATAGGTCTATGATAGGAAGATTATTATACTTGACTGCATTAAGATTGGATATTATGCAAGCAGTTTGTATGGTGGCTAGGTTTCAAGAAAATCCAAAAGAGACTCATGTAAAGGCTGTTAAAAGGATTTTCAGATACTTGAAGAGCACATTGGACTATGGATTGTGGTATGAGAAGGGAAATGACTTTCTTTTTGATCGCATATACAGATGTAAATTGGGCTGGTAGCATTGATGATAGGAGAAGTACAAGTGGTGGAGATTTCTTTCTAGGTGATAGATCTTGGTTTCATGGTTAAGCAAGAAGCAAGATTTAGTCTCTTTGTCAACCACATAAGCAAAATATATAGTTGTAGCATCTTGTTGTACTCAAGTTTTGTGGATGAAGCAGACGTTGAAGGATATCAAGGTAATATATGATGACCCCATTCTTATTTTGTGTGATAACACGAGTGCCATAAGCATATCAAAGTATCCAATGATGCATTCTAGAACCAAGCATATATCCATTAAGTATCACTTCTTGGGAGAAAAGGTTGTAGATCAGGAGGTAAAGTTGGAGTACGTTACCACAAAGGATTAGATTGCATATATTTTTACAAATCCCCTTCCTAAGGAGACATTTGAGTACTCAAGGCAGAAGTTGGGTGTGATATCACTCTCATCAAATCAGTAAAATCTTATGATGGAACATATGTCCAAGGGGAGAATACCAAGGCACATCCCTCATCCCTTTTTGGATAGTAGCTACCTCTCAAGAGGAGCAGGTAGATAGAAGATAATATAGATAATCAAGTTTGATGCAACAAAGGGGAGAGATATAGTAAGGAAGAGTATTATAGACAGGGGAGATTCACAAAAAATGGGAAGAATCACATCATGAAGGAAAGAGGTTTGTTACATCCCTTTTCCATTGATGTCAAAGGGGGAGAAATTTTAGAAGTTTTAGAAGTTGTGTAACAGTTCAAGTAGAGATACAGAAAATAAACACTCATAGTTTATTTCTTTTTGGTTGCCATCAATGACAAAGGGGGAGATTGTTGGAAATATTTTCTTTGATGTTAAAGGGAAGTTGATATCAAAGGGAAAACAAGTTATTGATGATCCAAAAGTTTCTAAGGCATGAATGATTTCTTCTTTTAGTCGGCAAATCACTCAGTTTGCAAACTCACAAGTTCCTCGACGACCAGTTTTCCTGACAACCAGATAGCCGATGAAAAAAGATGAAGTAAGTTTTTCCAAGGCATGATTTCTACATTCAGTCAACAGATTGCTTGGTTCATGAAATCTTATGTTCATCAATGACAGGTTTCTCTGATAGCCAGTTTTCTGACATGAAAGTTGAGCGATGAAGGGTTGAAAGAAGAAAAGTTAAAGTTTTAAGTTTCTTTAGTTTGTTGATGGACAAGCTATTGAAAAATGTCTGGTTCACAAACTCAAAAGTTTGCTGACAACCAATTTACTGATTGACTAGTATGTCAATAAGCAATTTATTCAATAAGGCATCAAAAAAGTTGTTGGTTCACAAATTCCTTAGTTTGTCAATTTCAATGGTTCGTCGAAATGCAATTTTACCGATACAATAAGATTGATGGCTCGTGGTTTGCTTGGTTTGTGATAGGTTCGTGAAGGGACAACTTCATTGATAAATCCTATGTCAGTGAAATATTGAGTTGGCGAAGTGCCATTTTTGCAAACAAGTTTGTAAGTTTTAGAAATCTTCAATTCACCAAATGAAGATATGATGAAGATTGTGTTGGTAAGTTAACAAAGTGACACTTTTCCCAATAAAGGATAAAATGTCCAAAGTTCATGGAAAGTGGATTTTGATGGTAAAGGATTTTAAGTTTGTGGTTCATGGAAGTGAACTTTTGCCAATAAAGGCATTTGAGAAAAGGTTTATGGAAAGCCACTTTTGCTGATAGTGAATGAAGAAGAGCCCTAGGTCTATGGAGATATAAAGTCACTGACAAACTTCTCTATAAGGTCGTTTGTAAAATACATTGATTATTTATTTGGGCTGACTCCCTTGGAATTAAAGTGAAAAAGTTATTATGAAATATTGAAGTGGCCGACTCAGGTTGTTTAAATTGGTCCCATACTCATAGTGTACAAATTTAGGTTGGGCCGACATAAGTATATGTTGAAATTCAAAATACAGAGGTTGACTTTCAAAAATGTTTTAATTTGATGCATTATAGTCAACATGAGGATTATATTATACAGATCGATATAAAAAGAAGATCATTTGTTCATTTTTGTGAAGGAACAAGTATGTCTGCATATAAGTGATCAAGTGTGTACATATATGTGAATATGAGTGTGTGAAGGGCATGAATAGAAGATTATCCAGAGTTTGCATAGTGTGTGATGAATGCTTTTGTTTGGAATGAAATTGATTCTATTTTAGTTAGTTGAAGTTGGCGCTTCATAGCTAAATTGGTGCTTAGAAGACAAAGTTGGTGCTTCATAGCTGGGTTGGTGCTAAGAAGATAGAGTTGGTGCTCAGTTTGATAAGGGGATTGGAGTATCTTGTAGGTTGGTGCTTGCAAATCTCTAAAAGGATTGGTGTCCTTCTTAGGTTGAAATTCCTGTGGGTTGGTGCCTACAAAATATTGTAATTGATTGATTCATTTTGTGAGGCTGGATTTGGATAGTAGATCCAAGAAACTTTTCTCATCATGGTTTTCCCTTCTGGGTTTCCACGTAAATCTTGTGTTCTATTGTGTGGATGTGCTTATGTTTGTGTAGTTCTTACATAATTTGATTGATGTAATAAACATTTTGATGTTACAGTAGAACTGAAGTTAAAATTGGTATATAGTGATTCACCCCCCCTCTCAGTATATCTGTGTGTTCTAACACGAGTTATTGACCTTATGAAAAATATGGGATATAGATTCATAGTATCAATGATGATAGGGGCTTTTTCTATTTTTCTCACTAAGAATATATGTATGACACTAGATCTTCACCTTATACAAGATTGATAATTAAATATTAATAATAGATTTCTTCATGACAAGATTTTAAGTCAGTTTCCCTAAATTGCAAGGGAGGCCATCAAAATTCTACCTTTATTTTTTAATGTTAAAACAATCTTGAGACAAGAATTATCAACCAAATATTACCATATGAATTTAGGTCACAAAATTAACACATGACATTATTGAGATCCTACAATTAGTAATAAAACCAAACACAAAAGGTGGACTATCAAGCTAGAAACAACAATCAAGTCTTATATTTTAATGACATCTATTATTATAATATAGTGCTTATACGATTGTTATGTGTAGTATGACAACCACAAAATGTAAGTTTCTCAGTATATTAGTATATGGATCTTATATGTCTAAGTTAATTAGATGGTGATAATAAGCATGCTCTACTATTTAACCTTATAGACAACATATAATTTATCTAAAACACCGAAATTATAATTTTTTTTATCCTAATGAAAAATCATTTAGAAAAATGACACAATAAATAAAAAAGTATTTATTAATCTCCTTGAAATCATACATATAACATTTCAACTTCATAACTCCTCATCCACATTAACTTACACTAAGCCAACAAATTAAATGTTATAAGGTGAGATTTTAGAAATAACTACTAAGTGATTTCTACTTCCCACATTTCAAGCCACCCTATTGGGCTCATCACTAGAAAAATTAGATATCTCTTCTACAACAAATCTCCCTTGAAGGTGCCAATGTTTTGTAGGTGATCATGGATCTTACACTTTGGGAAACCCATGTAAAAGACAATTTCAAAGTGCTAACTCCATTAGATTAATTGAAATGCTATCCTAGATTACAAAGGATAGTCATACACAATTTTGCAAATTCATCATCAACTTTTGCACTAACTAAGTAACATCTTACAACTAGTATACTATAAAAATAACAACAAAATTTACATTACATTCATGCTAGCACTTCAAATTAACTAAAAAGTTCTTAAATGAAAACATGCTAGCCAAAATTAAATGCTAAAATTTAAAGAAACACCCATTTACTAAATTTTAAAACCAAAAACATACTTGCATTTATATGAGACCTTAAAATATTGTACTAGCACAATTCAAGAGATAAAATTGACAAATCCCCGTTTATAAACAATCCTAAACATTTATTTATTTATTTTAGTTTAGTGTTAAAGAAACACTACAGAGAGTATTACTTAGATTGGAGCATCAAATTGAAGCTATAGTATATGTTACACATTAAAACCCTTAGAAGATTAGATAATTCAATACAATAATATATCATCAGACAAAATAATCAATTAATCATCACAAAATTGATGCTATAAATTAAGTACAAAAACCCTTAAAACATTGGGTAATGAAATTTTACAATATACTATCTATATGAATTCGGTGCTAGTGTGTCTCTTGTAAATTAAAGAAGGATCATATAAAAAAGCCTATAAGATTTCTAAGACATAATACTTAAACCTATACCATAGGGTTGAATTTTAAAATGTAAATTTGATGCCACCATGCCTTTCTTTGCAATTTAAAATAAATAAATAATAAAACAAAATAAACCATCAGAAAGAGATTAAATTGAGATTCCTTAAACATATTACTATATCTACTCTATAGGATTAAATTCTCAAACACAAATTCCATACAAAAGCATGCATTTTGTTAAAGTTTAAATCTTAAAAATGAACATTGGAGAGAGCATAATTTAACTCAAAACATGAAATTATCCACACAATAATAATATCAAGGAAAATGATCATTTAAAAATAGAATGCCACACTTGTTAACTATATTTATTAATAAAACCTTGTACCAGGGATGATGCTATTTTAACGGGAGGTAGGATGTAATGTTCCACCCTTACTATAAAGCCATTTCTTTGGAAGAAGGTGGGGCTTCATCGGTCTCATAATTTGTAGTATAATTAAGAGTATTATCTTAATTTGTAACCAAAGAGACTTTAGGTTTCACAGTCAAACTTTGAGATAATATCGATGCAACATTTGATGTTTCAAGAGTGGGATCATTAATTTTATATTCACCCGTGGAAGGAGATGTAAAATCTAATGAACCTCAATCGCCACCAAGAAATGCATTCGATTGTTTGGACTTTGACACAACATTATTTGCAGCAAGAGAAGCTGACGATTCAACTTTCAAATTGCTTAATATTTTGTGTTGAACAACTTGCTTTTGTGATTCAATTTGTAAAAAAGGATTAGGTTTAGGATCAGCATGAATGGTATGAAGCTTATCTTTATGAATAAATTTGATCAATAGTCTGAACAAGGCCTATATTAGACTGTTGTTGGGACTGTAAAATTTTGCAAAATTTTAAGTGATAAAGTTGATTTTCACACTTAGAAATTTACCTGAAAAATCTGCCCCAGTGACCTACTTTGGAGGGTCATAAATTGGAGCCAATTGACTTTCATGCCAAACCACCTAGTGAGTGTGTTCATTCTATATGTGAACATGTATGTTTGATCTCAGCGTCCTGTGATGAGTTTTGACAGGGTTTTGAAGAGTAAAGATGGAGGGTTCTAGGACTATTTTATTGTTTGCATACTCTCAGACCTGCGAAGTGGCCTCCTATTCGGATCAATTTTTCACAGCCGAATGATTGTCATGGAAAATGGATTGGTGTTCTGCATTCCCCACATATTCATATACTGCTTGGTCCAGTTTCAAAACCTCAAGATCAAATTTGCTATTTGTTCAAGGCCAAAAGCAAATGCAGTTTGTTCTATTTTTACATTTGCATTTCTAGAAAGTTGTAGAGAGGTCAACTTTGATCCTGAATATTTTTTGAAGGAAGTTAAGTGGTGAAAAACCCTCTTGCACACATGCTCAATGGACCTAAATGATCTAGTGTTTCCAGTGGCAGCTTCCCAGGAGGAGATTTGGTATTTTTTTGGGAAGGTGACTTGGTGAGCTTCAGCTGGTTTTTGACAAGTGTAGTTGTGAAAATGTTTCAGTGAGCCAATTTGACATTGAATATCTTCCACCTCGAGATGTGTTTTGCCAAGCTATTTGCTGCACTGAATTCTTGGGTCAAAAGTCTACATGCATGTGCATTTTCATGGCTCCAGGAGATGGTTTGATCAGTTTTCTAGAATGATTTTGGAGGTCACTTGGCCTATTTTGACTACTGTGCAAGGTGCCAGAAAGTGGATTTTGATGTCTACCTAGTTCATTTTTTCACTTCAAGAGCATGTTTTAGTAGTCTTGGATCATTTAAGGACAAAATTTGTTTCAAAACAAAAAAAAATTTAGTTGGACCCATAGGAGGACCCGACACGTGTCACACAGTTGATGTTGTTGATTAATGACATTGATTTTGATGGTGAGTGAGAATGATTGTAGGCCAAAATTCCTCTAACTAATGCAATTTAGAGGGGTGGATCCTCCTTTGCCATGAAGATCAATTTATGAACATATTGTTGGTTGGTAGTCTCAAAAGTATTGAGAACATTGGTTGCTTCCATTAGCACCAAAGGTGATTAATTAAAGAAAATGTGGCAGCTTCACAAATATCATGTTGTATGTTGCAAAAGGTCCTCAGTACCATATTGATTTAATATTATTTGAGCACTAAACCTTGCCAAAGATAAAGTATGAGTCAACTTTGTAATGCAATATGAGAAGCGACACATGCATGCTCTTTTTATGTAGTTAAGACAAGTTTTAAAAGTAGGCAATATTGCTGATAATGGAAGCCCTATGAGAGAAGCCAATGGTGATTTGAATAAACAAGAGTCCATTTCAACATGCGATGGTGAAGTGTTGTAGATGCTACTGAAGTGTGATTGTGGCTGCTATATTGGCATTTATTGGTGAGGATGATGAGGTCAATGATGGACTTGAAGACATTTCTAAAGAATTGAATGTTCCAATGCACACTTGTAGGCTACGATACAAAGAGATTCAGGAATCCTTAGTTAAAGTTGGGCAGAGCTTACCTTGGGGAAAAGGATATCACAACAAAAACTGTTATAAGGCATGCATCCTTTCTGTTGTAGTATATGGAGATAAAGGTAGGGGCAAATGTATGTAACCATGAATAGAGCAATTTCCAATGATGACAAAATTTAAAAACTCCTTTGTATTTTTAGATGTGTTTAGCGAACTCTTTATTGCAGAAGTGTTTAGCAAACTCTTTGGTGGCTCTAGGAAGTTACTGCAAATAGAGTACTGAGTATAGAGAAGAAATGGGCAATTCTTTCATTAAAGTGTTGAAAAATCAACTATTTCTTGTAAAGGCTTATTATCCAAGCATTATCAAACACCACAATCATGAGAAGATCCAACATGAGCTAAAGGAGCACATCCAGAGCACATAACATATACAAGTGGTGGCTCAATGCATTTTGGGGGATGGTGATTTTCCTTTTACCATGGACGTTGCAGGAAGGAATGACACAACATTCCAGATGACTTGGGTGTCCTTGTGAGATAGTCACACTGTTTCATTATATGCAATAAATAGATTTCAAACCTAATATGATTATATTTGCTGTTAGAGTTGGCTATGATTAGAGCCACCCAGGATCTAGGACTTCATGAAAGCACAAGAGAGATCAACTGAAAGAATAATGCTATTCTATCATTGAATGCAAAAGAAAGATGATATTTGGATTACATAATACATGAAGATAGCCTTGCTTATAAAGGCAAGATGAGAGCTAGAGAGGTGGAGTGGAAAGTGGAGATATTCCAACAACATGTGCCAATTACAGGATGATAACTAATTACACATGTGGAGGATAAGACAACTCACTCCAACTATCAACAACTCAACACACAAGTAGACACAACTAGACACAACTAGACATCTAGTAGACTCACTAAGTCAACTTAACATGTGTGATTAATGTGTGATGTGTGAATATTATTTAACTAGTAAATAGTTAAATAAGATGAATTATCCACACAAGGGTAAACCGGTTAGGTGATAACCCTGTTCACACCAACACCCCCCCTTAAGTGCAACTTAGGGAGTAGTTGACTAAAGCAAGATGCAATGATGGATGGGTCCTGGCTACTAGGCCATGTTAGGTACCCATGTACAACAAATCTCAAGTGTAGAAAAGGAGAAAACCTCATGGGACAAAACTCCTCTCCAAAAGTGAGAATGCAGAAACAATGAATGTGAAAGAAGAAGTGATAGAAGGAAGGACTCAACATGACCCCCCAAGGACAACTTCTATCACATATATACAATCAAATACCCCCCCATAGGAGAGCAAATGTGAGACTATGGGTCCCTCCCACAATGAAGTAGCTCCTATGCCGATGAAGAATGTCTGAAGAAGAACGCTGGAAAGTGTCCTATACCTGCAAACAATATTTCTCCCCTTAGGAAGAAACAAGTCCAAAGGCTGATGTCGAAGAAACTCCATCTCAAGAAATGAGGGAAAAAGTCTCATGAAGGATGCTGTCTCTAAAAACTGCTCAAGTGTCCACATGTCAGAATCAAGGAATGCCACAATGCAATGATGTGTGTCCAATCCAAAATCTTGTGTAGATTGATGAAGAACAACCTCCAAAGATGAAGTAGATGGGATAACAGTTGTGCTGTAACTGTCATCAAAGAGGAGAGATATCCCCTCAAGTGTGTCTTCCAAATCTGCAATATGAGACTCACAAAACAAGTCTGATATACCTGCCAAGAAAGTATCCCACAAAGCTGTGTCTGAAAGACCTGAATGATCCTGCTCAACTAAAGTAGATGAACCCATGTCGATGTCAATCTCTAAAGAAGTAGGAGGTTGAGGTGATGGAAGCTCAGCACTAGTCTCATGAACCAAAGTGGATGAAAGAACACCAAGGTTCAAGTGACCAAACTTCTCCTCAGAAACATGATTCACACTTGATGCATGAGTGTGAATATCCATCAATGGATCTACATCATCAGAAGAAACAAAATGGGAGAAGGTATACAAGCGAGATGCATGATTAGCCATCCCAACTGCAATGATATCTCTGCTCTCCAAGTCTTGTATGATCACTGAATCAGGAGTGAACTCAACTGTCTTGCCTACACCACAATGGGTAATCTGATAGATGGAAAGGAGATTGGATGTCAAGGAAGGTACACACAACACATTGTTGAATGTATTCTCTCCAACATCAATTGTCCCTTTTCCAGATGCATGCATGTATGTATTGTTACCCATCAAGATAGGTGTCGAAGTACATGACTCAAATGAAGAGAGCATCCCCTGTGAAGATGCCATATGATGAGAAGCCCCTGAATCAAGAAGCCATCTCTCTGACTGAAGACTTGTTGAAGCAAAGAGTACATGTCCTTTTCCTTTGTCTATCCCATTTGCAATGCCTGCTTTCCCTGTATGTGTAGATGATGATGGTGTCGAAGAAGACGTTGTACTAGGTGATGATGATGGCATTTTGATGTTGTGCTTTTGAATAATGTGAGTCAACTCATCAATTTTCTTCTCATAACACTTATGCTCATCATGTCCTAGTTTCTTGCAATATGCACACTTTGGTCTCTCCTTCTTAGATGATTCCTCCTTGGGAAAGGATGAGGACTTAGGTGATTTGGTTGATTCCTTTGCTTGCTCATTGTTCTTGAGATCCTTATTTTTCTGTTTCTTGCCTTTGCTAGTTGAAGCCTGTTGATCCTTAGAACCTTGATTAGCAAGAAGTGCTTGAGGTTTAGGAGACTTCAATTTGTCCATGTGTACTAACTTAGCTTGCTCCCTTGTGAGTGATGCAACGAACTCATCAAGTGAAGGCATTGTGAAAGCTTTCCCAAGTGCATCCATTGTAGCATAAAAGGTAGAAACAAAAACTGAATAGTCAGGTCCAAGCTTGGCAAGGATTGAAAGAATCAATTGAGTGTCCTCTTTCTCAATTTGACATTGTTTGAGCTGCAATCTAAGTGACTTTAGTTTTGTGAAGAAGTCTTGGATGCTTGCAAAATCGGTTGGATTCAAACCAATTAATTCATTCTCCAATTTGAAACCTCTCATTGTATCTTGCTTACCAAAGAGATTCTCTAAGGTTGTCCACTCTTCATTAGGTGTTTTACAAGATTCAATATGAAAGAGAAGATTAGGAGAGATAGACAAGCATAGTGTTCCATAGGCTTGATCACATCTATTATACCACTTTCTTTTTTCTGCAGCTGCTGTTGGTTCAATTTCTGTACCCATTGTTACTCTATGAATTTTCAAACTTCTTAAATGAATCTCCATTTTAGTTTTCCACTCATGATAGTTATATGGTGTGAGTAGAGGAAGTTTGTGTGAATCCATGATGCAAGAGTACAAAAAAGAACACAAGTACACCCCCTGTTACTCAATCAAAGAGAGCACCCCCCAAAAATGAATGATTGTGGCACTTTATACTTAGTGCGATTTACAATCGTCCTCAAGGACCAAAATTTGGGAAAGTATCAAAATCTCTTAAAAGAGAGATTCAAGGGAGATTACAATTGTTCACACTAATTAACCACAGCAAACAGATCCCTTCAAAACAAGTTTCACTTCTCAAGTGCCAAAATGCTCAAGTTATCACTCAAAAGCCAAAAAAATGACAAATGAAATAAAATAAACTTGGAGTAGAATTTGGGAAAAGTGCATGGATGGATTTGAAGAGCTCCTGAATACCTTTCCGATGCCACAAGAATCGTGAAAATCAGAGATCATGGCAAGAAGTTGTGAGCTCGGAAGCTGAAAACGAAGGTCTATCTTCAAACTACTGTAGCAGTAACCTACAGTAGAATTTCAGAAAAATACTGACACCACTACAAAATGCTCTCTGTCAGCTTTCTGACGATATCTCATTTGCTCAATTTCGCCTTCGTGAGCAAAAGTTATGCAAAAATGAAAAAAAAGCCCTAGTTTAGGGCTTTGAGGGGCAAGAATGGCCCCTTAGTGCTGATGTCAGCAGAATATTCTCAGAATATTCCTTTTTGCCGGAAAAAAAATGCCCCCTCTCGGAAAGCCAAAAAATGTTTGAAAACAACCTTCTGATATTCCAAAACCACTGTTTGGAATGGTAATCCGCTGGTGGAATGTTGTTTGGGTTGTTTTCTGGTTTTACCGCCAATGGAGGGTGGCGGGGTTTGTGTTGGAGACCGCCGCCGGGGAAATTGCCGCCGGTTTTTTTTTATGAAACCGCATGAGTTTTCAATTCCCGCCAAAAACTGTGTAGGCTGCTAAAACTGCGGAAAGAAACAACCGACGAGTTTAGGCAGAAACCGCTGTGTTAAATAGTCACCGCTGCATATAAAATGGTCCCCGGTAATATGAGGAAGCTAGCCGTCGATGCAGACTTAATAAATGCCGACTAGAGACTGACTGATATGAATGTCTCTGATTAGCAAAAAATTGCTACCTGCAGGATGATTTTTGAGGGAGCCTACGGGTTTGTAGTCATAGGCCACTGGGATTATGAGATATCCATTGAAATTGGCTGCCGGGTTGTTTCAAGATAGTCGATTGAAAAGCAAACACCACTTCAGGTAATACGCCGATGGAACCACCGATGAGATTGGAATATTTTCTGGCATGAATTTGTTCATGCCACTGTGACTACTGACGGTGAGTTGAAAATTCTTAGCGGTTTTAGATTATCGCCTGATGGGAGCATGACTACCGTTCGACGATTCAAGGAATCCACCTATAGGAACAACTGTCAGATGATTTGGGTGGCCGGTAGCGGTTTGTGTGAAACTGACTATTTGGTTTAAGATCCCACCGTGAAGTGTAGAATATGCTCAAAGATCCACAGATTTCTTCTTACAGGAACTACTAGCGACGATTAGCGCTGGCAGATGTTTTAACGTCACTGCCGTTGGAGGGATGGCTGCTAACGATTGTAAGTTGAGCCTACAGACTGCCTCTGAACTGGCCGCTAGGGGTTAGCATTAGATCTACCTTTGATTCGAGATCTAATGCCTTCGAGACCGCCGAATGATGGAAGACAGTCGCCGAATATAGGCTGCGAGAATTAAAGATTCAATACATGCCGCATGGTTTGTTGTATGTCCGGAGGTGGTGTTTGAAGCTGCCACCGATAGAGGGTGAAGATCCCCACTAAGATTGAACTCCACGGATATGCTAGGGTTTTGGCAGGTCTCGCACCCGCCAAACTGATCTGTGTGTACATGTGGTTGTAGGTACCCTGCAAAAGCTACACAGATTCCACAGAAATAAAACCTTCAAAATATTAAAGTTTACCTTCGAATAAATGCTTTACCTGATGGTTTTTCACCCTTATGATTTGATCGACGCCAAAGATTCTGCGGACGCCTACCAAAGATTCTACAGGAATATGCCGATAACGCAGAGAATATTCTCTGCTACAGATTCCGTACGGCCAAGAAGCAAAATTTTTTTGCCTTTTGGTTCAACTTTATCCCATTTGAACAATTTTATAGTCAATCCATACTGATTCGGCCGCTTCGGATCTAATGGTGATGTCCGATTTGGGCCAAACTGCTCCAAAATTGCTAGTACCTCCCGGATCACACCACGAAGCCCCAAATTGAAACCCTCGTCAATTTTGCCTCTGATGTCAGATTTTGACGAAACGAAAGATGATCTTGACTATTTCAGCTGCTCCGGACGCAATGGTGAAGTCTGATTTGCTACAACATGCACCGAAATGCACCTGCAATACAAGAGTAAGAAGGGGAAACCCTCACAAAACTGGTATTCTATCAAGTATTTCTGATTCTCCAGGTCATCATGCGATGCAAGAGAAGAGCATATTCAACTATCAAGATCCACCATGAATTTGCACTCAAGATCTCTCAAAAAATGACTAACATAAAGTGATTCTTCCTAGAGCTCTGATACCATGTTAGAGTTGGCTATGATTGGAGCCACCCAAGATCTAGGACTTCATGAAAGCACAAGAGAGATCAACTGAAAGAATAATGCTATTCTATCATTGAATGCAAAAGAAAGATGATATTTGGATTACATAATACATGAAGATAGCCTTGCTTATAAAGGCAAGATGAGAGCTAGAGAGGTGGAGTGGAAAGTGGAGATATTCCAACAACATGTGCCAATTAGAGGATGATAACTAATTACACATGTGGAGGATAAGACAACTCACTCCAACTATCAACAACTCAACACACAACTAGACATCTAGTAGACTCACTAAGTCAACTTAACATGTGTGATTAATGTGTGATGTGTGAATATTATTTAACTAGTAAATAGTTAAATAAGATGAATTATCCACACAAGGGTAAACCGGTTAGGTGATAACCCTGTTCACACCAACATTTGTTGGCATACTCCATTCTTGTGCTAAAATGGGAACTTTGGAGTAGGCCATGGGAATGCATCAAAGGATGATTCCCAATTTAATTCAAGTTCTTAGAGGAATTAATTGGAATTCAAATTAGCCAATGTGCAAAATCTTTGGCAAAGATTTATTTATCAGGATTCTTTTATGCTGAAAGCTAGAAGACAAAATGTATCTTATGGTCGTGTGGATGATTGGGCTTCCATCAAAACATATTGGCCAAAGAATTATGGTTGTAAATGCTCTATGACATGTTATTTCGAAGAGATGTAATCCCATGGAATGTGATGATTGGAGGCAGCCATTAGTCATGATAATGTGTAGGTTTTAAATCATTGGGAAGCTTAAAATAAACATGGTGGTGGATAGTATTGTCATGCCCGCATTTCCCATGCGGTCACAACACACAACACACGTGTCATGTCTACATTTGCCATGTAGTCATGACACGAACTATGAAAAACTTTTCTACCTATCCCTAGAAACCCCCTCGCACACGTCTGCGTGCTCAGTGGCAATACGCGTAAGGCATAAACATGTCAACATAACCATGATGGTGAAATCCATCTAGGGGTATGTGACACGAAGTGTGTTTCTTTTAGGGTTAGATTGATTTAAATCTAAACCCCTAGTTTCCTAGGTGAAGATGATTCCGCTAGCATCGTACCTAACTCTAATTCAAAACCAGAAAGAAAACAAATAATGATAAAGTAAAATGGCATGATGGCACATGATTGAAGTGGAATGATGGAAATAAAAAAAATTAATAAAAAGGCATAAAATTAAAACCTTAGAATCTAGGAAAAATTCGACAACATAACACGTTTTTGATAAACGCAAAATAAAATTTAAAATAAATCTCCAATAAGGAATTAAATAAATTTAAGAATAAAATTAAATTAAACTCAAGAACACCTTTCAAATGATTTAAAATAAAATAAAATGTTAAAATAAATATTCTGCCAAGGTTGAATAAATCAACCTGGAATAAAGGAATAAAAATTTGAAATAAAATATTAATAATTAATGGCAAGATGCCAAATAAATCCAAGGAGAAAATTAAGTCCGTTACTAAATATAATTTCAACATTATATTTAATAACTAACTCAAAAAATTTAATAGAGGAAGGAGGAGAGCTTAAATAACTCTTCTCGTAAAAATAACGTTAAATTAAACAGGCAAATTAAATGATAAAAATCACACTAGAGACAAAATAAATTAATTGACCCAACTACAAGGAATTTAAAACAAGGGGGAAAACTCTCCCTTATAATAACAAAATTAATCAAAATGCAACCATAGCCCATTCAAAATTAGATATCCTTTCAAAGGAGCCCAAAGATTAAATTACAACAAGGAAAAGAAAAATAGAGGTTTTTTTTTTCTTTAAATAAAGAATAAAAACAAATCCTCATTAATAAAGTCCTCACCAAAAGAATTATTATATTCAAAAATTATAAACAAACCTAAATCCATTTTAAAATTAGTCATCTCTAAGAAAACCCTAATTTGCTTTATGTTATTTTCTCTCTTATTGTTGCCCTAACTCATTCTTTCTTATCTTGTTTTAGTCTTGCCTCATATTTTCAAGTTAGGGTTTGTAAACTAGAGATGGAAGCCATGATTGGGAGGCTACCTCCCACAGAGGTATGCATGCAATTTAACAAGAGCTCTTTTTTTGTATAAATTGTATGTGTTTATTATCTCTCTCTTTTTTTTTGTTTTGTGTTTTAAACAGGGATAAGAAACATGAAGGCTAATGGCGAGAGAAGAGGGCGCAGTCGGAGGAGGCTCGTGGCACAACCAAGGGTGTGGTGACCATGAAGGGGGAGGTCCGTGGAGTGGGGGTCCAGTGGAGAGACAACCATGAGCGGAGGGGGGGCGCAGCCTCGAGGGGGGTTGCGAGGGAGCTGCAGGAGTTAGGGGGTTTGGGTGTGTGGGTGGAGGCGCATCCTCCTCCCCACACCATTACTAAAAAGAGGGGGGTGGGGCTATGGGCATTGCCCCCATAGTCCCACCCAACATAAATTTTTCTATGTTTAATTTTTTTAAAAGAAAACAGCGATCCATAAAAAAGTCAATAGTCCGTCCGCTGTTTATTTCAATCTCTGTTATTTTTTTGTGTATTAAAATAACTTTCGATTCATATATTTTTTATGCATATTCTATATATATATGTATATACACCCAGAATGGCACAGTCTAATCTAAATTTCACAGAACAATTACCCTCTCTTTTTTTTAGTATAAACAAATATACTCTTATTAAATATATATATAAGTGTATATACATCCTATAATATACATAGCCAAAATGTATTATAAATATTCTCTCCTATCTTTTTTTTTTCTTTTCTGTATGCACACTGTAAGATAAAAGAAATATAAATAGCAACTAGGTTTTCAAAGGATATATATATATATATATATATATATATATATGCATATATGCATATATATGTATTTCCATACATATATATCTATATATTTGAATATATATATACTCAATGCATATTTTCTCTTAGCTAGGGCTTAAATAGAAAAAGATGAACTTTCAGAGTTGTATAGTAAACTAAAACATTAACTCTATATTTTTTTTCGTTTAAAAGCATTATGCAAAATAGAAATACATTTTCTCCTATTTTCAACAACAACAAATATTATAAGCTTCTATTGCACAAATCAGAAAACTGAATTATCTTTTTTTTTTTGTATGCAATAAAGCTATTCTTACAACTAAGTGTATTTCCCTTCTCTCTTTTACAATAAATTCTGACAGCCATTACAACTCATGCATATTTTTTTTGAAAACCCACAATGACAAAAAATTATTTATATATATTTTCACATGCATTTCTCACTACAATGCCAACTTCTTAATAAAAGGGAAATAAACAACTTTAATTCAACTAACAGAAAGTTTACATTGCATAATTTATCACAGCCAACTCCATGGCAAATAACTAATCAAACTTTTACAAAAGGGCTAGAAAGCCAAGGCTCCAAATAGCCAACACAAGAAACTATAGGAACACCAAAAATGGACTCCTCCCAACTCCATCCTTCATTTAAACACTTGCAAATAAAACACAATAAAATAAACAACCCAGCCACTTCAAAATGCCCTCCTCGCTACCGTAGACCCGCAAGTGGGTCACCCCTGAGCTAGGGAGGTAGGGATTCATACAGGTGCAACATTCCACAACAAAAATCAAACACAACAACATAAAAATAGCCCCAAGGTTCAACACAAACTCAACTCATGAAAATGAGTTTGATGAGGGTAGGGAATGGACCCCTCTACTTCAAAGGCCACCCAAATGATAAAATACAAATCTCATGGCCTCAAGCCATAAATCTCCAAAACCACCACTCTCCACAAAATCACAAAATAATCTCTATGGCACTCTTGCCATTCAAATAATCTCCTCAACAAGTAAAAGCCCTCAAGGAGGTTCCTTTCCCCTACCCAAACAAGTTGAGCATTACCTCCAAATGGAGGTGCTCTCACCATACTCCCATCCCACACAAAAACAATGAAGACAAAAATAACCAAAAACACAACACAACAGAATAAATAAGCAAGGGTGAGAAAACATAATTTAAGAGGCTTACCTTCAAAGCCCTATTATGGAAGCACGTTTGGTGAAGAGCTCCAAGCTTTCCCAAACCTTCCAATCTCTAAGAATTCCTCCAACTTTTTCTGAAATCCCTCCAAATAGAAGAAAACTCAAAAATGCCAGAACCCCACACTCCTCAACAAGAGGAGATAATATAGGCCATCAATTTGGCCTTGAGGAATGAGAAGGTGACACTTGTCACCTTCTCCTTCCTCCTCCAATGCCACTTGCAAGGGAGAGGAAGTGTGAGGGTGACAAGTGTCATCCTTCAATTCCCTCTCAATCCTCACCTTATCCATTTGTGCTCTCACACATGTGTGAGAGGACAAGTGGTGAGGTGGCATTCCCACTCAAACCTCCAAGAGGATAAGGGATGGCATATGGCATCCTCTTATTCTCTCAAAGAGCCATCTCCCTCCAAGATGCTCTCACATGTGTGTGAGAGTCTTGGAGGAAGATCCCACACACTTGGGAGTCTTGAAGACCTCCCAAGTCCTCCTTGGGAAAGGATTCCCAAGCTTTGGGAAGGGAGATGAGTCTTTCCCAAAGCATGACTCATCTCCCACCTTCCTTAATTTCAAATTTTTTCACTTTTACTAAACCATAGTTTAGATTGACCAAAAGTAAGTTAATCCAAGGGTTAGTTAGTCCAACTTGACCCTAGACCCATGGGTAACCACCTAGGGTAACTTTTGGGGCACTAAGGTTCACCAAGGGGGTTTTAAATCCACTTTAAATGGCCTCAAAAATAAAAACAAATACCAAGTGGTGTAAGTCAAATAAAATTATACAACACTCATTATTAATTAAATAAACAAGGGGTACTAGGCCAAAATGATAAAAGATATTAAATCAAGCACTTAAATCAACATTCAAATTTTCAAACGTGATCATTATCCCTCATGGGAATGGATCGGTTTTATAGGGAATAACATAGTGTGAATTCTACCTCCAATTTCCCATGGCTAGGGAATGTTAAACCTACACATCTCGATCAACTGTCAATCATATCATGGTAATCATAGCCGAAGCAACTAGAATTAAATTCACGCCATAGATTACAACAATAATCATTAATAACATAATTCTGAATTAAATTGCATTTTTCACTCACATGTCAAATAGTCCACATCACATAAATAATTAGAATCTCATCTCAAGCATCATCAAATATATATCTCATATGTCGAATCACAAAATAGCATCAATATGATCAAATTGAATCACATATGTCTAATCAAAGTCCTATCATAATCAGGAGATAAAATCAAGTCTGCATAATGAAACCATAGTCACTAAAAGTCTGAAAATGTCATCAACTGAAATGCATAACGATCAAAATAAGGAAGGTAAAATAATTGGCCTCACAAGTATGATGCTAACATTCAGACATATACCATCTTATTCCAAGCAATGCTAGGCTAGGAGAAATTGCGAAGAAAAGGCCAAAGAAGAAGAGGAACCACGTTCCCACTAAAGTCTATGAGGAAGTGTGCAGCATTGCAATGAGCATGAAAACCATAATGCCATTGCGGATGGGCGGTGGTTTTATTTTTTCATATGTTTTTTCCCCGCCTTCCTGCAAGTGCACCCAGAAAATTGTGCGGGAGAGCGGAAGATGAAAAATAAAAGCACTTATGTGGTATGACGATGGAGTTTATAAAGTAAAAAATAAAATGTAAGGTAGTGCGGGAAGGTGAAAGTCTAATGTCAAAAATTTTAATAAATAAAAACCAAAAGAAGTATGCAAAAGATAAAAATAATGTGGTTTTTATTTGATTTTGGTAAAAATATATACTGGTGGTGTCTGATAAATGAAGTGAAAAGATAAAATATAGTGCATGATGGATTTAATAATTATTTGGCATTCGCGAAAACAAAGAAAATGAAAAATGAAGTGTGATGAAATAAACATGGCAAAGAATATGAAGAGTTGCTTCAAGTTGTATGTGAAGGGTCAAAAAGGGGCAATGTATATATAGTGAAATGAAAAATGGAAAAAGGGTGGGGGAGAATCTGATTTTGGAAGGAGAAGGACATTGTAAAGCCCGAGCCTTGAAACATATCAATAAAAGAAGATTACATTTCTCTGGTGTCAAAATTTTAGTTCTCATTTGCTTGTTGATTTCATTATCAATATTTTATCTAGTTGTCTCCAACTTAATTTTTCTTTGTTATTCAAATCAATATATCAAGTATATCTTTGATTTGTCAAAACACACTTGTTTTGTGTGGTTTGTTTATTGGGCTCCTTCAAGAAAGGATTAAAATCCTATAGGTGAATCACAGTAACCTAGGAAAGTTAACTGGATAATTGAAGAAGAAACAGATAATTTACATATTTGCATGTCTATGCAAGTCATAGACCTAGGATTGCCAAGAAAATCAAGTTGTGGCTAAAAGGGAAGCACAAATCTTTTCTGAATAAAGAATCTGATACCCAGGGGCAGGCTCTACTCAATTTTCTTTCAGAATCAATTCCTTGTACATAATATTTCAAAAACAATTTTGGTTTTCTGCTTGTAGGAGTAGGAATAAAATAATTGAATAAAATCTAGTTTTAGATTCCATGCCCATTTGAATTTGGATGAAGATGAAAATCTAATTGAGGAACTTGCACATAATCTGCTCTATCAACATAAATCAATATTGGAGAATTCATATTTTGTGGTGACAAGAAGGTACACTGGCCTAAGTGAAGCAGAACCTAAAGCGTAGGGAACTCTAATCAGTTTGATTGCTTTTGTCAGTTGGCCAAATTGGTTGCTCAAGACAGTTTCAAAGTTTGGCATCCTTTGAGGGTTTGGCAAACTGTAGATTTGAGAACCAATAAATTGGCAACTCTCCTGGGGATTTGTTTGAAGAATCCTATATTTCATTGCTAAAGAATTTTTTCCCATCCGAGCCACCAAGAAATTGGCAACTCTACTAGGGACGGATTGAATGAATTGATATGAAAATGACTTTGCTAGGGAAGAATTGAATGAGGATTTTGTTGCAGTCTCTGGTGAAAAATTTTGCTTATCCGAGTCGCAACAAGTTGGCGACTCTGCTAGGGACCTGAAGTGAAGAAATTGAAAATATTGCCTTGGAATATCTGGTGAAAAATTTTACCCATTTGATTCGCAATAGGATTTTAATGGTGATGAAATGTGTAAATGACTTTGCTGGAGAAGACCTAGAAAAATGAAATTCATTCCTCTTTGAAAGAGATGGCGACTCTGCAAAAAAGAACCTGATGAAAGAAAGGCTCAACAATAGTCACAACACAATCTTGGAGGGACAATACCTCAAATGACATGCTATACTATGCCCATGCTGCCTTTGCTTCAACAAGAGAATTGACAAATGAGGAATTCAAACAAAATGTGGAACGGTTGGAAGCACAACTTCAAAAGCTTAAATTGACGAAAAGACAAGAAGAATCAGGGCAAGAGTTGCAAGCTCAAACTATTCCAAATCAGCCACAATACAGTTTTGATTGTACTTAGCCTATTGGAGGTGCATATCCTTTTCCCCCTGGTCAAGGAGGTGTAAAAGTTCAAAGTCAAGATTATGATCAACACATGGGGAAATATGAAAATCAATATTATGCTCCATTCCAAAATGTGTAAGGTAATATCTATTATCATGAAAATGTCTACCAAAATATGCATCAACCATGTCAACAATAGGGGTATAAATATCACCAATATCAGCCTTGCCAAGAACAAGAGCCATTTGGAAGAAGATATCCTGAAACTATGACATTTCTAGCAACTTTGATCAACCAATAGAGAAGACATATGCAAGTGGAGTTTTCAAGGATAATAGTCCAAGTTTGAATGAAGATGAAATTGTTGAAGACTAGCTCTTCACCCTGTAAGGGGACTGCAATGCTAAAGATGCTTTTGAAGACACAATGCATGAGGATTGTATGGTCAGCAATGAGGCAAATGAAGAAGCAAGTTCACTTGGCAAGGAACATGAAGTGCATCCATTGGCTGATACAGTTGATGAAAAAGAGGTATGTACATCTATGAATGCTTTCCAATATTTTACATACTCATTGTATGATAAAATAATAGAAGAAAATTAGAACATATCTAGCCAAGATGAAAAAAGTAAACATTGTACAAACAATGAGGTGAACAAGGAGGCAGAATCAGATAAGGATTTGTTTGTTAATACATTGGAGGTAGGGTTTCTTGATTATTCTCACCAAAATGATGTATTGCAAAGTGAGCCTATGTATGAATGTTTTTTTTTTGGATGATTGTCTGCATGATGCTCTGAATTTGCAGCAGTGTGATACCCTATATGATGCAACATATGAATGTTTTAATTTTTCTATTTGTTTGGGAAAACCTTTGTTGGAGCATGATGATGAAATAGATGATAATGGATGTTTTCTATATGGTGATGGTGTTCTCCAATTTTTGCTTGGATGTGAGACACAGTATGATGGAATTCATGTTGGCATGAGAAGATACAGTGATATATTTTAGTGTGCTAGTGGTGTTGTTTGTTTCTAGTTTTATGATGATAGTGCTTTTAGATTTGTTGTGATGCAATTAGATGATAGAAAGATATATGACAGAGGAAAGAAGAGGCCTTTCTTTTTCTGGTGGCCCTGTGCCATCATCTTTTGTGTGGTTTTTGAAATCATACCAGTTCAGGGCAGAGAAAGAGAAGCTGGACTCTATTGCCCAATGGATAAAATGCCTGGTCTGCTCCACCAAAGATCTGAATTCTTAATATCCCCACAAGGGGCATACATCCCCAAGCATGAGCCACTGTTGGGACTATTAATTTTTCTAAAATTTTAAGTGCACATGATGAAAAGGTTGATTTTCACACTCAGAAATGCACCTGAAAAATCTGCCCCAGTGACCTACTTTGGAGGGTCATAAATCAAAACCAATTAACTTTCATGCCAAACCACCTAGTGAGTGTGTTTATTTGACATACGTGAACATGTATGTTTGATCTCAGCTTCTTGTGATGAGTTTTGATAGGGTTTTGAAGAGCAAAGTTGGAGGGCTCTGGGAATGTTTTGTTGTTTGCATACTCTTAGACCTGCGAAGTGGCCTCCTGTTTGGATCAGTTTTTCATAGCTAGATGATCATCATGGAAAACGGATTAGTGTTCTGCATTCCCTTCATATTCATATACTCCCTGGTCCAGTTTTAGAACCTCAGGATCAATTTTACTATTTTTTCAAGGCCAAAAGCAAATGCAGTTTGTTCTGTTTTTATATTTGCATTTCCAAAAAATTGTAGAGAGTTCAAATTTGACCCTGAATATTTTGTGAAGGAAGTGAATTGGTGAAAAACCCTCTTGTACACATGCTCAATGGGCCTAAATGATCTAGTGTTTCTAGTGGTAGCTTCCCAAGAGGAGATTTGGTATTTTTCGGGAAGGTAACTTGGTGAGCTTCAGCTGTTTTTTGACAGGTGTAGTTGCAGAAATGTCTGAGTGAGCCACTTTGACATTGAATATCTTCCACCTTGAGATGCATTTTTCCATGCCATTTTCTTCACTAAATTTTGGGGTCAATGTCTACATGCCTATGCATTTTCATGGCTCTAGGAGATGGTTTGATCAGTTTTCTAGAATGATTTTGGAGGCCACTTGGCCTACTTTAACTACTGTGCAAGGTGCTAGAAAGTGGATTTTGATGTCTACTCAGTTCATTTTTTCACTTCAGGACCATATTGTGGTAGTCTTGGATCAATTGAGGATAAAATTTGTTTCAAAAGAAAAAAAAAATTAGTCGGGCCCATAGGGGGATTGTTGTGCCTTGTACACATGCCCCATTTTGAAAAATAGGGACCCCCTCTTTCAAATCTTGGCTTAGAATGTCAAGTAGGGTTTCCATCTCCTAAGTTGTCAAAGTGGTCAAAATGCACTTTTTTCCATGTTAGAAATCTGATGTTAATAGGTCAATTTAAAATCTGCTAAGTCCAAGTCTCTGCATTTCATAAAAGGTCTAATAGTCCTTTGCGCTAAAATGCCCTTTGTCTGACCTTTGCACTAGAATCCTTCACCTCCGACCCTGGCACTATATTTCTATCTGATCGACCTTAGTGCCACTTTTTGCATCCATCAACCGTAGCACTAGAATTCACTTCTTTCGACCTTAGTTCTAAAACTAGTCGCCGCCAACTATGCACTACAATGATTATTCACCGACCAAGTCGGAGAGTGTTAAATCCTTTCCTCGTCTGATGAACTCCTAACTCCTACAACACATGAGAATGGACTGGTCACCTTAAAATGTTATCCTCCAGCTAAGTCCGTGACACCCCAAATCCTCGCTGAGTTGGAAACAACCAAACGTAGCGCAAACCCTAATATTCTGCCAAATCTCACAACTGACACTTCGTACGCTCTACATTAATGGCAATCAATTAGAAGGGATAAAAGGGGATTTTGTGGTTTTCAAGCTCATTCTGCATTTGACAAACGCTCAGAGACCTCTTTGGTGACATTTCGATCGATCGACTTGTGCAACCCGTGGACTCGACCCAGAGACCTCCTACACACCTAAATGCTTCAACTCACCTCATTTCCCGCAAACTAGGTAGGTGTTCATCTCCATTGATCAAGGTTTTTCGTAGTTAGGGTTTCAATTGAAATAAAATTCATTTTCTTTCAAAAGCACACTAAACGCACAAACAATAGGGTTAGGGCATGCAAGTTAGGGTTTTCTTTGTTGAAATAAGTTGTTATCATGAAACCCTAGTGTTGAAATAGAAGGAAACACATTTTTTGGCATCGTTCGGAGTCCTTCCCATAGGAAAAAATAAATTGATACTTGTCAAACCCTAAAGCAAAATAATCTCAAACATGCTAAATTGATTAGCAAAATAAGTGAAGGGTAGTTTTGCGTCAAAAGTCATTTGACTGACTTTCAGAAACATTGTGATCAATCTGGTCAGTTTTCGGTCTCGAAAATCCCCGCCGAATCTTGAAACTGACATTACGCTAAAAACAAAGTTCTTTGACTTCGCACTGTTCATTACTTCAACTAACTTAATCAGAGAATCTTAGAAGTCCCACATGATCCCAAGGTTTATTTTGTGCTAGTTTTTGATTGCTCAGACTCAGCGCTAAATGATCATTTCTGCGACCTAAGTTGGATGCACGTAAATGTCACGCAGGTCTATGATGTTCTAAACCCCTGCCAAGAAACAAGAAAAAAACTTTACGTTGAAATCAACTCTCTCCGACCTTGTACTAAAATGAGCCATCACTGACTTAGTCAGTTAACTTCGAAGATCCCGCAAGATTAGATGATATCCAATCCCGCACAAAAGTGGTAAAGTTTGTTTTGATCAACTTGCACTGAACTTGCAACCGACCGACCTGAATGACTAACATAAGTCGGTCTTACCTCAAACCCACGCAAGTCAGTTGACCATAAAATTCGTGCAAGATAGTATGATGACAAGAGCATAGACATACTAGTTGGTCGGACTACCCTAATTTCTTCATTGAGCTCGGTTGTTCTCAAATGCAGTGCTTTTCCTGCTATAGGTCAGTTGACCCACAAAACTAGTGCAAACTGGGTAAAATGATTGTTTTAGAAGAAATTTTCAAAAGGAAAAATGTTTGTTAGGTAAGAATAATGACTGCACTTGGTAAATTATGATGTTTTACATGTTTTAATCAGGATGCTGTAGGATTGGAGTATTTATTACATGCATTAGTGTAAAATTGCTCCAGTAATTGATCATGTGGTAAATGCAACAATTAGAAGATTTCAAACTTCCATTCTCATAAGCATATATTGGTAACTTGGTAGATTTATGCTAGATTCATTTTTGATAACATGGTGTTAATAATGTAAAAAATTAACCTGGTAATCTTAGACTTTAAACTTAGGAGTTAGAGAAAACACCTCAAAGGCTTCAAAACTTATAAGGTCCAGTCATGTAGGTTAAATGACTGCATGGGCTCAAATCATGAGGTACAAGTTCAAAGGTATTCCTCCAGAAACAAAGATTGCTACCGGATGGAAAGACATTGGAGACACAGACTTAGGTCATATTGACCTTGATGATTTCAGAATTAGAGTATTTGGCCCAAACCCAACCCCGAGAGCTAAGAAAATGAAGGATAGTGGGATTGCACAACCTGCTACTTTCCCTACATCTATTCAATGTGCTGAACTGATAGTTGTGTATGCAGATAGGTATGATGTCATGACCAGGACAATACAAACTACCAGTGGTGGTGCAGGGGCACCTAGATACCTTAATTAATTTCATGTTCTTTTGATGTTTTGGAGTTGTATAAGGTCCACATCATCAATTGTAAGGCCTAGTGCCATGTGTGAGTCTAAGTGGAATAGGACAAGTCATAGGGTTTGGTAGTGGAAGAGCAAACACAATGTAACTAAAGAGGTTGACAGTTGTAGAACGGTTGGCATTCTCACTGATGCAAACTGTCAAGAACAAGAACATGTATAAATAGTTCAGTGAACAGAGGAAGGGGAGTAATATAGAAATTGGGTGTGATTTGTGGTAGAATAACAGTAAGAAGATAGAAGAATTGTTTTTAGTGTAGAAGTTCCCAAGATAAATAAAAGATCTTGTTTTGTTTGTGTTGTTTCACCGTGTCACTGTAGTTAGTTCCATTTTGTCATTTGGATGGGTTACTGAGCCATTCCACCGACGAGATTTCTTCAAAATCAGTGGAATGGGTCTGTTTGTACAGTTAGTGTTCTTTTTGTCTTTGTTTATGTTCAGTGTCAGATCGAGTGTGGGATGTGCTAATTGAGCCTAGCATCTCCATGTGCTAGGATTCGGCGAAGGCAGAGAGTGTCTGCGTTGCAGAGTTTGTCTCCGACAGAACAATAACTATCAGAGAAGACCCAGACTATGGTTGTCTGGCCAGAAAAATAAGAAGAGCTAAGTCAGAAGCAGTAGTCTGCCTGAAGGGTAGTCGGAGTAACCTAGTGCATCGGCGTAAGATTTGTGTTGTTTCATTGGATATACTGTATGTGAGTATATCACAGTTGTATGTTCGTGTGTATGTCATGAAATTACATTGGGTGAGATACAAGGAAGGTCAACAGTCAATTTCTGAATGCATGTTCTGAATGTATGTGGAGAATGCATCTCCCGAATGTATATTGAAAATATACATTGCGCATATACATTATGTTGGATGCAAGAGGTGATCGGCAGCGACGCCTAAGGAAACTAGTGATCACAAGTCGACGGAAGTATATACAATCTTTTGTTAAGTTTTTGGCGCTTCCTCTGTGCACTCTGCATCAAGTGGAGATATTTTATCTGACTTACGTTCACCCTCCTTGGCTGAAACCTTTGATATTCCATGGCATACAGTAATGACCATGCCAGAAAAGGCAGGATCAGAGGCCACCTACAAGAAAGATGAAAGTGGATGTAGGAAACATATGAATGAACAATTGGCAAAGAGAAGAAGGCCTGCTATGGTTAAGTTCCCTCAAGTATTATACAAAAGTGACTTTTGCGATGAGATAGGGGACTTGGTAACTTTTTTGAGTAGAATATATGGATTACCCACAACATCAACCTTTGAGGGATGGATGTTTGTTATAGTTGAAGAGATATTAAAGGGAACTAAGTTCCATTGGGCACAAATCTTAAGTGACAACATCCATGAAGCATTCAGTAACTTCAAAGAGAAGCGGTTCTTTAGAGGGACATCCTATGTTGTTTATGCCTTGGCAAGGAGGAATCACTATGCTCGATTATCCAAAGTGGGAGAAGTAGGAAATGATGAGGAAACTAAAGTAAAGGTTTATGAATGCTACACATAGCTTACATTGTCACAATCCCTTATGCATTTCAAGAGGGTAAATTATGCTTTTACTATGTACATAACTAGATTATTGCAATGCAATACAGCTCTTAGAATATCCACAAAAGCTATGAATGAAATCACTAAACATGGAAGGTGGTATATTCAATTTGAGAAGTCCACATATTTGAGAATGCAGGGCTTCACAGGACCAAATAGAGGCAAGCCTTGATGTAGCTCAGGAAAATGTAATGATAAATTGGAGAAATCTTACAGATGAGGAAGATAAAGATGTAGATAAAGAATCAGGACAAGACAGCGAAAATCTTGATGGATTTGGAAAGCTTTTTTCCTCGGCACCTGATTGGTTGCAAAGAAGAATAACATATCCTGAACCTCATAGGAAAATAATGAAATTAAACTTGAGCACAATTTTGTCACAGGCCCAAAAGCCAAAGAAATAGAAGAAAGCAAAGGTACAATCTAGGATTTACAAGGAAGAAGCTAGATCTTGAATAGTTGAAGTAGTTGTCCCATCGCCTGATACCAATGGAGAATAGGTCAGAGTAGAGAATTATGTCATAATAACTGTAAATTTGGGACCAACTACACAAGCACAAAGGGTTGATGAGTTCAAAGGGTCTATTACTTCAATCCTAGAGCAGTTGAATAAGGATGAACTTTCAAAGAAGGAATTGAAACAACAAAATGAGGAGCTCTGAGCATGCCTTCAATTTTTGATACAACCAGTAGATTCTAAAGGAGAGATAAGGAGAGTACCTACCTTTTTGTCAAGAGACAAAATGTCTAAACTTGGTGAAGTTTGGAGTCTTTCAAAAGGTGCCCAAAATTGAATGATCAGAGTTTGCAAAAAGGGATGTGAGACAATTGATGTTGTAGCCGAATCTCATAAGAGTTTGGTCCAACTTCGAGAGCAATGGAAAGACTTGCATGAAGAAGGTGACTCTTTTGATGAATATTATTCAGAGATGTTTCCTCAAGTGCAGGCAATTAGAAACGTGCCAGCTCATACCCTATTAGCTGAAAATATCATAACAGAGGAAAGGTTGTATAAAGCCAGTGAATGGTATCAGCAAATAAAACTGAGGAAGGAAGTTTTTGACAGCACAAGGGAGGCTTGCAAAGCAATAGATGAGAACATTTTGGCTCTCATATATGATATAAATGATACTTTGAGATATTGTCTGGTAATGGACTACAATGACTTGGCACCATATGATGTGAAGGGATGTAAAGATAAACTACACAAAATAGTTTTTGAAGATGTTGAGTTAGATGTGGAAGTCAGGATGGATAAAGTCAATGACCTCAAAGCCTAGTTTAATGAATTTCATAAGGCAAAGGCAGAGATAGAAAGAATACATAGTCGGTATAGCCAAGAGTTGGAGATGTTAAGATACCAGGTCAATCATCCTAAGAACCTAGACCCCACAGATATGAATCCAGTACTTTCAGCCTGGGTTAACTATTGCAACAAATTGGTAGAAGAAGATAAAATAGACTTGGATGGAGAGTCTTAATATGCTTTTGTTTGAACATTTTGAAATGTAATCCCATCACTATTATAAACTACTATATTTAGAGTGACATGTGACACTATTTTTTCTTCATTTTGCCTCGAAATTGACCTTTTATATATATATATATATATATATATATATATATATATATATATATATATATATATATATATATATATATATATTCAGTTGGGTAGTCAAATTGTCTAGATTCAATGTATCTGGGGGTTGTTTTTCCGTCTTTTTCATAAGAGACAAAATCTAATCCAGGATTTGGTGAGTTGTCATGAGTGCATTTAATGATGTAATCTGGACAGTTGGTGTTGAGTTAATCTCCACCATCCATTCAAAAACTTGGTACGGATCCTCTCCTATATAAAGGGGTTGCCATTTCCATTGTCAGAGAGAGAATTCTTGATGCCAAATTGTTGACATTCTGCCATTTAAAGTAATACAAAGCAAGTTTCTGCAGTTATTTTAAGAATTTGTGTATTGTATTGGCTTATTTGGTTTCATGGTTTGCTTCTTGATCTCCAATAGTTAACTGGTTGTGCTTTTGCAATGTTCATGGTTTGTTTAAAGTATCTGATGAATGTTGTTAGTCCATACTTTTAGTTATTTGCTGATGGTAGGTAAATGTGCAAAGTTAGTCTGGGATGATCAGTTGTGCTTAAGTTTGATTGCATTTCATAAATTAAATTACACCACTTGTTGGGTATTTGATGAATGAACTGTAATTTGAAAATTTCTCAATTTCCATTGAAGAGAGCATCATTTTCTGTAGTGCTGTAACATTCATTTTCTGTTTGGTAACTCAGAAAACTGGTTAAATTTTAGAGCATTTGTCTACTTGCAGAAATCCACGTATTGTGAATGTCACTTAGGATTTCTTTAAGCCTTATCCCCTTTTGCATTTTCTTTGAGAAAAACCATTAGTTTAGGAATTTCTACAGCATTTCGTATTGTTTTACCAACTGAGATCATAAAGGGTTTACATGAATTGTTGCTCCAACCATTAAAATTTGTAGATTACATGTAAGACCCCCTGTAGGAAAAACTAGATATACCATTGAGTCATTCCACACAAGCTAAGACCTAGCTGTAGAAACCTTGGAGTAGTCTTACCTAGGGTAAGATACTTTTCAAGAGAGGTGTGAAACCAGCAATCACACCTGTGTTGTGTGCTAAAAACACCATCAACAGAATTGGCACTAGAAGGAGGGCTAACAAGGAATTACTCCCCTCCACAAAAATTAGAAAGTCTGAGGACTAGACAGAGACATACCAGATCCAGCTCAGCTGGAGAAGAGCTGTTGACCTTGACTAAATTCAGAAGAACAAGGAGAGATCAGGGGTTACCTAGGGCACCAAGAGCTCAGTTAGTCCCAAGGAACACAGCTGCAGCCCCTCTCAATCCTCCAACCATGGCTTTCTTCTTGGGAAATAATCAATCTCCATTCTAGTTTAATGCTTACCATGATATTCCCAAGAACCCTAACAAGTTTTTCTCCAAGTTTAGGGTAAATGATCTGGATAGGACTGTACATGAACACATCAAGATTTTTGAAAGCAACATGTTTATGCTACAGGTGCAAGATGAAGATGTGGTCTGCCGATTGTTCCCTTACTCTTTGTAGGATGAGGCTTACTACTGGTTTGCAAATCTCTCATCAGCTTCCATACGTTCATGGCAAGCTTTGAAGATGGCATTCTTGGATCGTTTCCAGATGCCAACTACCCCAGCAGATCTGTACAGGTCTTTTGTGGAAATTCACCTGGGAGAAGGTGAGCTGATAAGTTCCTTTAACAATAGGTTTCAAAAGGCCTATAGCTATTTGCGGGCCCCTTATGCCATAGGTCAAGATGCAGCACTACTAATTTATTATGCAGCATTGGATAGACTTATTTCTATGCTTGTAAAAAGATCTAATTTGCGTCCAGCTACTCTTGCCCAAGCCTACACTGAGGCTATCACTGTGAATACTCAGTTAGGACAAACAACCACTAGTCCATTGAACCACATGGGCCCTGTAGCCATGCCAAATTAGATACCCATGATTAACCAAGCCTTGACCAATCATACCCCTGTAATGAACCCGATTCCTAACCCAGCTGCAACACAGGCTTTGGTAGTTCACCCAAGAAACCCGGTAGCTAAAATGTCTCCTGCCCAAATGCCTTTTCTTCAATAGTAAGAAGCAGCGAGGGCAAAGGATGACATCGATGATATTAGGGAATTAGTTGAGCAAATGAAGAAACTCACTACAGAAGTCACTCACCTAAGGAATCAAAATTCTTATCTGCAGCACAAGAACCAAAATCAGCATTAGTTCCAAAGTCAGAACTAGAATCAGTACCAAAATTAGAATTTTTAACAGCGATCAAATTGGTCTTGGAACACTAGGCCTAACAATGAAGGAGTGCCATCGCCATTTGAAAATCAGAACAATGATACCCGACCCCTGGCCGTGTGAATTTAGCTGAGGTAGCTTTGTCTACCTGGTGTAGGCTACATAATACAAATGCTCACTCTGAGCTAGACTGTCCTGAATTCCATATAGCATCTAGCATCTTCCAGATGGAAATCCAAAACACTAAAATTCAGGAGAATCCGCCAACAGGGTATGAACTTGTCCCATCACAAAGGTGTGATAATGCCCTAGTTCTTGATAGTTATACATTTCCATTTCAAGATGATAATTAGCCTGAGGAAGAGGAGTCAGATGAGGTAAATGCTTATCAACAATATAATAAAACTTCATACAACCTGAGAACTAATAAACCCAAAGGCCTTTTCACCACTTCTATTCCCCCAAACAACTACCAAATTCCCCTAGATCCAAAAGCTTCTAATAATCCTGAACCCCCAAAAGCCACACCTCAGTCAGTGCATCAGGGGGCTACTGCTAAGAGTTCTCAATGGTCTGATGTAGCAAAAATAGGGTAGTATGTTGCAGAAGAACTCAAGAAGATGAAGGTTAGTCTATCTGTTTATGAGTTACTAAAAATACCTGAGGTCAGGACAACCTTCTTCCAAGATGTGAGTGCTAGTATTAGAATAGATTCTTCTCAACAGGAGGTTCTTATGAAGGATAACATTGACAATGGAAAGGAAAGAATCCATGTGACAGATGTTGAACAGAAGATGACACTTTACAAAGATAGGAGAGAAAGTCCTCCTTTTCTCTTGATACTTAGGATATTTGGGAAGAACCTTCACAATTATTTGGTGGATTCCTGTGCTTCCATGAACATGATGCCCTTATCAATATGCAACGCACTGGGTCTCACTCTAGCCAAATCTTCCAGGAAAGTTACATAGTTAGATAAGACTGAGGTGAATGTGATGGGGGAATTAAATAGGATACATATGTAGCTGGCTTCTGACCCTAGGGTGCATCAATACATAGACATACAAGTGGTAGATATTCCAAATCAATATGTCATGCTCTTAAGTTAGGATTGGCCCAGAACATTGAATGGCTACATGGCCACTAACTTTTCTCATATGTGGCTGCCATGGAAGGGATTGGAAAACCATATATGCATTGAAAGAGAACAAAAAATGAAACATATGATTACATAATATAACCAGACAAATGCAATTTTATTTTTAGAAGTTGATTTGGGAGTTTACCTCCCTCATGTTGATCAAGCAGAGGAGATTCTTATGCTAAGTTGCAACAAATTTCCTGATCCTCCACTTGTAGAAAAACCAGAAAACATAGAAGCGTATGTACAATCAGATTCAGGAAATTCCTCAGAAGAGGATGAACTAGGGATATTCGAGGGACTCTGAGATTTTGTAGCCAAATTTGTAAGCGATCAAGTAGTTGTAGGGAAGCAAGTTTAGATGGAGTTATTGCTGCCAAATTGGTGCCGTATACATGATGCATCACATTCTAAGTTTACATAGCTACTTTGTAAGGAGGTAGTGGAGCAAGTGTAGAGACAAGTAAAAGTTCCTGTTATTCCAAAGAAAGATCTAGCTGCCACGAAGAAAGAAGAACCAAAGCCTTCGATTAATGAGAAAAGATCAGCAAAACGAGATGACAGTAGTAAAGATTTCTACCTCTAGACTTTGAGGTTCTATGGATCAAGATGCACACAAGCGTCTGAGGTAGGTGTTGAATTGATCAGTCCCTCTGGAAGCTCATATCTAGCATCGCATAGACTACAATTTCCATGCACCAATAATGTAACTGAGTATGACACTTTAGTGCAAGGATTGTTGATAGCACTTCAGAAGAAAGTCAGAGTTCTTCAGGTGTTCAGAGATTCAAAATTAGTTGTGAAACAAGTGAGGAAGCAGTACTCATGTAATGGTAAGAGGCTAAATAGGTATAGAAACTGAGTGTGGGATTTGATCGAATGCTTTGATGGTTTCAATATCTAGTTGATTCCTAGAAGACAAAATCATGTTGTAGACGCTCTAGCTCAAACAACAAGCACGTTAGAGCCAACAGTCATGGCAGAATTAAAGAAATTCACTATCTAATTTGTCACAACTCCGTCTATACCAGATAATGTCACGAATTTCCAAGTCTTTGAGGATGACAAGCATATAATTGACTTCCTCACTTCATTAGATGTCTTCACCACTGAAATAATAGATGAAGAGGAAATGGAACCTACTGCGATGGATTTAGGAGTTCTTAATTTGAAAACAAACACAATTCTGAGGGGAATGGTTGAACTGGAGTGATTGTTTGATTCAGACAAGTTGGGAACCCAGAGGAAAGAGGGAGAATCTCCCGAAGGACAATGAGATCCATTCAATATAGGGACAAAAGAAGAGATTAAGAATGTGTTTATTAGAAAGGCTAGTATTGAAGAAAAAAAGCTGGCATCATTCACGCATTAAGAGACTATCATGAAGTTATAGCATGGAGCTATGAAGACCTTAAGACGTATGACACATCGATCATTACTCACACCATCCCTCTGAAACCTAGAGCAAAGCCATTCAGACAAAGGCAGTGGCCAGTGAATGCCTTGTTGGAACCTCTGATCTTCAAATAAGTACATAAATTGCTATTAGCAAGAATAATATTTCCCATTAGACATTCCGCTTGGGTAGAAAATCTAGTTCTAATTTGAAATAAAAATGGTGAAATTAGACTTTGTGTCGACTTCATTCAGAACTTGAATCGACCATCTGAAAAAGATAATTACCCATTGCCATTATTAGATGAAGTATTGTAGATTGTTAATGGATCACAGATGATGTCTTTTCTAGATGGGTATTTAGGTTACAACTAGGTAATGGTTGACTACGAGGACAGATTGAAAACATCTTTTACATGTAAATGGGGCATCTATGCATATCACCGAATGCCATTTGGGTTGATAAATGCTGGTGCGACCTTCCAATGAACAATGGACATAGCCTTCAAAGGGTTTGTCATAAAATGTATTATAATCTATATGGATGATCTCACAGTGTTTTCAAAGAAGAGAGAAGATCATGTGGCTGACTTAAGGAAAGTATTACAGTGATGTAGGGATTATGGAATTTCACTCAACCCCAAGAAGTGCATCTTTGGAGTGATTGAAGGAAAGTTATTGGGACATGTAATCTCTGAGTGAGGCATATCCATTGATCCCGATCGAATACAGGCAATTCTCAAGATACCACCCCCAGCCAGCAAGAAGGAGCTTAAGTCATATTTTAGGAAAATCAACTTTGTGCAGAAGTTCATCACTGGTTTTGTTGAAATCATTCGACCACTCAATGCAATGTTGAAAAAGGATGCTAAAATGGATTGGACTCCAGAAGACAAGACTACCTTTGTATAAATTAAGTAGACCATAGCTAATGCTCAAGTATTGGTAAGTCCAAATTACACACTACCATTCTACATTTACTCATTTGCATCCAAACACAACTGTGTAGCAATGTTGACCTAGAAAAAAATAGTTGATGATAAAAGGCCCATCGCTTTCATGAGTACTCCATTAAAAGATGCAGAGTTAAGGTATCCCAACTTGGAAAAGCAAGCATACGCTCTGGTAAAGATAGTCAAGAAATTTTGTTACTACATCCTAAGGAGTCAAGTGATTTCTATAGTTCCAGATGCAACGGTTAAAGCACAATTGATGCAAAGTGAACTTGGAGAAAGGAGAGGAAAGTGGGTTACTGTCTTATAGGAATTTGATATAGATATACAACCCATGAAATTAGTTAGAGGGTAGGCATTGACCAAATCTATGGCAGAGGTGGAGCCTGGCTTAGTCTCCCAGTAATACATGTTAGAGGACATCTCTAAGGATGAGTGGTATGGAGACATTATATTTTATCTACTTAATCAGCGCTGCCTACCATAGTTGAATTCGGTTCAAAGAAGAGAACTTAGATTGAAAAGTAATAGCTATATGATAAAGGGATTAGTACTTTACAAGAAGAATCACGAGGGAATCTATTTGAGATGTCTGGACAAGGCAGAAGTAAATTAGGTGTTAACCAGTTTTCACAAGATGTTCGGGACAAGCCATGGATTAGCCCATTCAATGGCCAATCAAATTCTTTGAGCTGGGTATTACTGGCCTATGTTATTCAAAGATGCTTACTCACATGTAAGAACCTGCCACACCTATCAAACTGCTGCACACAGAGAGTGAAATGTTGCCATGCCGTTGCAACCAGTCCTGGAGGTACGACCATTCTCTCAGTGGGGTCTCAACTTTATCAGTATGATCAATCCGTCCTCCTCTGTAAGCCACAGGTATATTCTGATCGCTACTGATTACTGCACCCGTTGGTCTTAGGCAATAGCTTGTAAACAATGCACCATAGAGGTAGTCATTGAATTTGTTGAAAAGCATATTATCACCAAGTTTGGATGCCCATTTTCTTTAGTTTGTGATAATGGCCCATCCTTTTCAACACTGTGTTTTTCTAACTAGGCATTTGATTATGGAATCATTCTAAAATTCTCATCTAATTACTATCCACAAGGGAATGGGGTAGCTGAATCCACTAACAAGAATTTGCTTGAAGTAATTAAGAAGCTTCTAGACAAAAACCCTAGGGACTTTCACACTCAACTCAAATTTTCCTTGTGGGCTGATAGAATTTGACACAAGGATGCATTGGGAACATCGCCCTATCATCTAGTCTATGGGACCAAGCCAATCTTTCCCATTCACCTAAGGATCCCCATCCTACAATTTATGCAAGGTTGTCTTGAAATAGATGATCAGTTGTCTTCCCGATTAGCCCAATTGCTGCACCTTGAAGAAAAAGGTGACGCTACCATAGAAAACTTTGCTAAACTCTAGGGTGTAGTGAAGTGATGGTTCAACAAGATAGCCAAGGTAAAAGCCTTTCACATTTTTGATTGGGTCTTATATTGGGATAAAGCTCATGAGAAGAAAGGTGAGCATGGTAAGTTTGACAAACTTTGGTTGGGTCCATATCAGATCTATGAGTTCCTTGGTGACAATACATATCGACTCAAGAGCCTTACTGGTGAGGAGCTCCCATTGCCCATCAATGGCCAGTTCCTAAAGCACTACTTCCAGGCTTGAGAGGTAGTCATGCCTCCCTTTAGTGTACATAGTTAGGTTGCTTGTTTTCTTTGGTTAGAGTAGGTTGCCATTAGATTAGGTTTGCTTTCCTGCTTTCACTTTATGTAGTTTTTAGGTGTTCTTGCTTTCACTTTGTTAGTTGTCCTTTTGACAGTGCTTTTGCTTGCTGCCCTTGCTTTTGTGCAAGGTTTCTTGTTTCTAGAATGTGGTGGTAGTTATGCGAACCTGTAGATGCTTCCTTGATGGGTAAATTGTCTATGGTCTTTCTTTGAGAAGCCGAAGTTCTGCTTAGGTCTTCCTGTGGGTTCCACTATTATATCAGGGACTATGATGTTTGTTCATTGAAAAGAAGTCATTAGTTGGTGTGCCTGAAATATTTTCTAACCATATATCTTTCACACTTTAAACAATCCTAAAGTAGATAAGTAAGTTCAGGTGATTGCGTGTTAAGTGAAGAGTTTAGATTCCCAATTTTACCACCAACACAATTTCTGCAAATTTAGATGAGAGTGGCAGGGGATACTAACTACTGCTAGCCTATTGGGTAAAAATAAAAGGTGTTTTTCAATGCTAGACCCACTACAAAGGATCAATATATATAAATCATCATTTGAGGATTCTCATTTAAAGGCTGTTATCTAAAGAATATTAGCATCAAAGACCATCAATGGTACTATCAAGAAGGAAATCATTGCAAAAGGATTACTACCTAAAAGTTTATTATATCTCAATGTCGAAGCATTCTTTTGGCGGTAAAATGATCCCAAATTCATAACTTAGCACGAAGGATCTTGGGTGAACTTAGTTTCCAAAGGGTGGGAATGAATGTAATTGCACACACTCAGGTTTTCAGGATATGGATGGTTGCATCGATTAGTGGTCTTTGATTCTTTGATATGATATCATGCTTTCTCGTCTGGGAAACACAGAGATTCTGGGTTTAAATTGAATGTTTATCATTGAAATGCTTTGGAGCATTTCCTAGCACAGTCTCTATTTGTTGTGCTTTGCACACATGCCCCATTTCAAAAAATAGGGATCCCCTCTTTCAAATCTTGGCTTAGAATGTCAAGTAGGTTTTCCATCTCCTAAGTTGTCAAAGTGGTCAAAATGCACTTTTCACCATGTTAGAAATCTGATGTTAATAGGTCAATTTAAAATCTACTAAGTCCAAGTCTCTACATTTCATAAAAGAAGGTCTGATAGTCCTTTGCGCTAGAATCCTTCGCCTCCAACCCCGGTGCTATATTTCTATCTGCCCAACCTTAGCACCACTTTTCACATCCATCAACCTTAGTGCTAGAATTTACTGGTTTTGACCTTAGCGCTAAAACTAATCATCGCCGACTTTGCGCTGCAATGCTTATTCACCGACCAAGTCAGAGAGTGTTAAATCCTCCGCTAGTCCAATGAACTACTAACTCTCGCAACACATGAGAATGGACTGGTCACCTTAGTGCTTAAAATGTTATCCTCTGACTAAGTCCGTGACACCCCAAATCCCCACTGAGTCAGAAACAACTAAATGTAATGCAAACCCTAATATTCTACCGAATCTTACGACTGACACTTCGTACGCTCTACATTAATGGTGATCGATTCATAGGGATAAAAGGGGATTTTGTGGTTTTCAATCTCATTCTACATTTAACAAACGGTCAGAGACCTCTTCAGTGACATTTCAATCGATCGACTTGCGCAACCCATGGACTCGACTCAGAGACCTCCTGCACACCTGCATGCTTCAACTCACCTCATTTCCCGTGAGCTAGGTAGGTGTTCATCTCCATTGATCAGGGTTTTTTGTAGTTAGGGTTTTAATTTAAATCAAATACATTTTCTTTCAAAAGCACACTAAATGCACAAATGATAGGGCTAGGGCATGCAAGTGAGGGTTTTCTTTGTTGAAATAAGTTGTTATCATGAAACCCTAGTGTTGAAATAGAAGGAAGGAAACACATTTTTTAGCATCGTTCAGAGTCCTTCCCATAGGCAAAACAAAATTGATACTTGTCAAACCCTAAAGCAAAATAATCTCAAACATGCTGAATCGATTAGCAAAATAAGTGAAGGGTAGTTTTGCGTCAAAAGTCATCTGACAAACTTTCGAAAACGTTGTGATCAATCTGGTCAATCGGCGGTCTCGAAAATGCCCGCCAAATCTTGAAACCAACATTGCACTAAAAATTGAGTTCTCTGACTTTGCACTATTCATTGCTTCAACTAAGTTAATCAGAGAATCTTAGAAGTCCCACATGATCCCAAGGTTTATTTTGTGCTAGTTTTTTATTGCTCCGACTCAGCGCTAAATGATCATTTCTTTGACCTAAGTCGGATGCACGTAAATGTCCCGCAGGTCTATGATGTTCTAAACCCCCACCAAGCAACAAGAAAACAACTTTGCACTGAAATCAACTCTCTCTGACTTTGCACTAAAATGCACCATCACTGACTTAGTCAGTTAACTTCAAAGACCCCGCAAGGTTAGATGATATCCAATCCCACACAAAAGTGGTAAAGTTTGTTTTGATCAACTTGTGCTGAACTTGCAACTAACCAACCTAAATGACTAACATAAGTTGGTCTTACCTCAAACCCGCGCAAGTCAGTTGACCATAAAATTCATGCAAGACAGTATGATGACAAGAGCATAGATAAACTAGTTAGTCAGACTGCCCTAATTTCTCCACCGAGGTCAGTTGACCTCAAATGTAGCGCTTTTCCTGCTATAGGTCAGTTGACCCACAAACTAGCACAAATTGGGTAAAATGATTGTTTTAGAAGAAATTTTCATAAGGAAAAATGTTTGTCAGGTAAGAATAATGATTGCACTTAGTAAATTATGATGTTTTACATGTTTTAATCAGGATGTTGCAACATTAGAGTATTTATTACATGCATTAGTGTAAAATTGCTCCAGTATTTGATCATGTGGTAAATGCAACAGCTAGAAGATTTCAGACTTCCGTTCTCATAAGCATATATTGGTAACATGGTAGATTTATGCTAGATTCATTTGTGAAAACATGGTGTTAATAATGTAAAAAATTAACTTGGTAAAATTAGACTTTAAACTTAGGAGTTAGAGAAAACACCTCAAAGGCTTCAAAACTTATAAGGTCCAGTCCTGCAGGTTAAATGACTGCACGGGATCAAATCATGAGGTACGAGTTCAAAGGTATTCCTCCAGAAATGAAGATTGCTACCAGATGGAAGGACATTAGAGACATAGACTTAGGTCATATAGACCTTGATGATTTTAGAATTAGAATATTTGGCCTAAACCCAACCCTGAGATCCAAGAAAGTGAAGGATAGAGGGATTGCACAAGCTGCTGCTTTCCCTACATCTGTTCAATGTGCTGAACTGATAGTTGCCTATGCAGATAGGTATGATGTCATGACCAGGACAATACAAACTGCTAGTGGAGATATTTTAGCTAACTTAAGTTCACCCTCCTTGGCTAAAATCTTTGTTATTCCATGGCATACAGTAATGACCATGCCAGATAAGGCATGATCAGAGGCCACCTACAAGAAAGATGAAAGTAGATGTAGGAAACATATGAATGAACAATGGGAAAAGAGTAGAAGGTCTTCTATGGTTAAGTTCCCCCAAGTATTATATAGAAGCGACTTTCACGATGAGATAGGGAACTTGGTAACTTTCTTTAGTAGAATATATGGATTTCCCACAGCATCAACCTTTGAGGGATGGATGTTTGTTATAGTTGAAGAGATATTAAAGGGAACTAAGTTCCATTGGGCACAAATCTTAAGTGACAACATCCATGAAGCATTCAGTAACTTCAAAGAGAAGTAGTTCTTTAGATGGACATCCTATGTTGTTTATGCCTTAGAAAGGAGGAATCACTATGTTGGATTATCCAAAGTGGGAGAAGTAGGAAACGATGAGCAAAGTCAAGTAAATGTTTATGAATGCTACACACAGCTTACATTGTCACAATCCCTTATGCATTTCAAGAGGGTAAATGATGCTTTTACTATGTACATAACCAAATTATTGCAAGGCAATACAACTCTCAGAATATCCACAAAAGCTATTAATGAAATCACTAAACATGGGAAGTGGTATATTCAATTTGAGAAGTTCACATATTTGAGAATATAGGGCTTCATGAGAATGGCATACAGACTCCCTAGATATCCAACAGATAAAGTAGTGCTCCTAGAATTATCTAGGCAACTAATAACTTGTGCTTAAAAACTTAAACACCTGCATAGAACAAATGTCCAATTTCCCATCCTATTAGGTAGAGGAAATTATGCATGTCCTTCATTGGGGTCAGCTAAGCACTCTGACAAAGAACTCCAACTTCTCAATCTTCATTACTATAATGGAAGAGATCATTTTGATCCTAATAAGGTGATGAGATCATTTTGATCCTAATAAGGTGGAGAGGTTTGTAAGTAAGAAATTATTTCATAAGATGCATAGAAAAGACTTTTGGGCAAATTGTATGGATGACTATGAGGTCATGAAGAAAGCCCATTCCAGATTATCTCTGGCATTTATAAGGAAATTTCATATTATTGTGGTTCCTGACCAATTAGAAGATGATGACAATGTAATGTACAGAGGGGCCTGGGAGGCACAATATCACCAACCAATTCCCCTACCTAATTGGGTAAACGCTGAAGAAAGCTCCCTTGATGTTGTAATGAAGGAATCGATCAGATTAAGTAAAGCATGGGTAAGAGGTAAGATTTCTACCTTGGAGGGACAAGGGATACAACTCACATACACTGCATTTGAGTTAGAAAAGGAGTTTGAAGGAGAAGAAGATAAGCCCATAGAAATCACTAATGAGGTAGAACCAGCCCAGGGATAGAGATCAGATAGTGAAGACCATATAACTTTGGCAGAAAAGGCTAAAGCACAGAAAAGCAAGGTCACTACAAAGACTAATAAGAAAGAAATGTCTCCTACTAGGACAAGAGCTTCAAAGAAAAGAGATATGCCTAGTGGTCCTGGAGAAGGATCTAAGGTGAAGAAGACTAAGGTGAAGGCTGTTAGGCAAGCCACGGAGACTACTACTACTCAAAATGATACTAATCTACTAGATTCTCTACCTCTTGCTGCTCTAAATTTTAGTACCACTTCTATTGCTTCTATTGTTTCTCCTTCTTCCTAAGCAACCATTATTTAGGAGAATATCTCCACTGCTTCTTCACCTGCAATTGTTGCTTCAGTTGTCTCTCCTTCATTAGTAGTAACCTCTAGGGCTCCAAGCAATCCTGTTCTGTCCATTGCTACCTTGTCATGTTCTTCCGCTACTTCTACATCCTCACCTTCCATATCTTCTACTTGACTTACCACTTCCCTCACATTACCTCCCATTTCTACTATTCTTTCACCTTCCCTGCCTTCTTTCTCGATCACTTCCCCCATATTCATTTCCTCCATCTTGCCAACTTCTTCTATCCCACCAGCTTTGGGGTCAGCTATGCTCACCAATTTGACACAAGTGAACTTGTCTCCAGTTGCGATGCCTTTATCCTCTGTTACTCCTATCTCTCAAATACCCATGGGCCAAAATTCAACTCCCTTGGCTGTGTAATTGCTACCAGTTATTGAGAAGGTATGTGCTGATCTAGGTCTTCAAGAGCAAGAATCAGAGAAAGATGCATTTGACGAGGCAGGTAATGAGGTACTTGATGATCCATTGGCTGAGACAAACAGTACATAGATAATTGAAATATTAGACAGTCCTCCAAAGAAGGACCAAATAGAGGCAAGCCTTGAGGCACCTCAGGAAAATGTAATGATAAATTGGAGAAATCTTATAGATGAGGAAGATAACGATGTAGATAAAGAATCGAGACAAGAACAGGGACTACTTGAAGGACCCTCAAATACAAACAGTGAAAATCTTGATGGATCTGGAAAGCTTTCTTCCTCAGCACTTGATTGGTTGCAAAGCAGAATAGCATATCCTGAACCTCAGGTGGAGATAATGAAATTAGACTTGAGTACAATTTTGTCACAAGCCCAAAAGCCAAAGAAACAGAAGAAAGAAAAGGTACAATCTAGGATTTACAAAGATGAAGCTGGATCTTGAATAACTGAAGTAGATGTCCCACCGCCTGATACCGATAGAGAACAGGTCAGAGTAGAGGATTATGTCATAACAATGGTAAATTTGGGACTAACTACATGAGCACAAAGGGTTGATGAGTTCAAAGGTTCTGTTACTTCAATCCTAGAGCAATTGAATAAGGATGCACTTTCAAAGAAGGAATTGAAACAACAAAATGAGGAGCTCTGAGCATGCCTTCAATTTCTGATAAAACTAGTAGATTCTGAAGGAGAGATAAGGACAATACCTACCTTTTTATCAAGAGATGAAATGTCTAAACTTGGTGAAGTTCAGACACTGTCAGAAGGTGCCCAAAATTGGATGATCAGAGTTTACGAAAAGGGATGTGAGACAATTGATGCTGTAGCTGAATCTCATAAGAGTTTGGTCCAACTTCGAGAGCAATCGAAAGACTTGCATGAAGAAGGTGACTCTTTTGATGAATATTATTCACAGATGTTTCCTCGAGTGTAGGCAATCAGAAACTTGCCAGCTCATACGCTATTGGCTGAAAATATCTTAACAAAGGAAAGGTTGTATAAAGCCAGTGAATGGTATCAGCAAATAAAACTAAGGAAGTTTTTGACAGTGCAAGGGAGGCTTGTAAAGCAATAGATGAGAACATTTTAGCTCTCATATATGATATAAATGATACTTTGAGATATTGTTTGGTAATGGACTACAATGACTTGGCACCATATGATGTGAAGGGATGTAAAGATAAAATACAAAAAATAGTTTTTGAAGATGCCGAGTTAGATGTGGAAGCCAGGCTGGATAAAGTCAGTGATCTCAAAGCTTAGTTTAATGCATTTCATAAGGCAAAGGGAGAGATAGAAAGAATACATAGTTGGTATAGCCAAGAGTTGGAGATGTTCAGATACTAGGTCAATCATCCTAAGAACCTAGACCCCATAGATATCAATCCAACACTTTTAGCCTGGGTCAACTACTACAACAAACTGGCAGAAGAAGATAAAATAGACTTGGATGGAGAGTCTTAATATGCTTTTGTTTGAACATTTTTAAATGTAATCCCGTCACTATTATAAATTGCTATATTTATAGTGACATGTGATGCTATTTTGTCTTCATTATGCCTCGAAATTGACCTTTTCTATATATATATATTCAGTTGGGTAGTCAAATTCTCTAGATTTAATGTATCTGGGGGTTGTTTTTATGTCTTTTTCATAAGAGACAAAATGTAATCCAGGATTTGTTATGAGTTGTCATGAATGCATTTAATGATGTAATCTGGACCGTTGGTGTTGAGTTAATCTCCACCATCCATTCAAAAACTTGGTATGGCTCCTCTCCTATATAAAGGGGTTGCCATTTCCATTGTCAGAGAGAGAATTCTCCATGACGAATTGTTGACATTCTACCATTTGAAGTAATACAAAGCAAGTTTCTGCAATTATTTTGAGAATTTGTGTACTGTATTGGCTTATTTGGTTTCATGGTTCACTTCTTGATCTCCAATAGTTAATTAGTTGTGCTTTCACAATGTTCATGGTTTGTTTAAAGTATTTAATGAATGCTCTTAGTCCATTTAGTTATTTGCCGATGGTAGGTAACTATGTAAAGTTAGTCTGGGCTGATCAGTTGTGCTTAAGTTCAATTGCATTTCATAAATTAGATTGTGCCACTTGTTGGGTATTTGATGAATGAACTGTAATTTGAAAATTTCTCAATTTCCATTGAAGATAGCATCATTTTCTGCAGTGCTGTAACATTCATTTTTAGTTTGGTAACTCAGAAAACTAGTTAAATTTTAGAGCATTTGTCTACTTGCAGCAATCCACGTATCGTGAATGTCACTTACAATTTCTTTAAACCTTATCCCCTTTTGCATTTTCTTTGAGAACAACCATTAGTTTAGGAATTTCTACAGCATTTCATATTGTTTTACCAACTGAGATCATAAAGGGTTTGCATGAATTCCTGCTTCAAACATTAAAATCTATAGATTGCATGTAAGACCCCTTGTAGGAACAACTAGATATACCACTAAGTCATTCCACACAAGCTAAGACCTAGCTATAGAAACCTTGGAGTAGTCTTACTTAGTGTAAGATACTTTTCAAGAGAGGTGTGAAAGCAACAATCACACCTACGTTGTTGTGTGCTAAAAACACCATTAATAGGTACCTGACATGTGTCACATAGTTGATGTTGTTGATTAATGACACTAATTTTGATGGGCAATGAGAGTGATTGCAGGCCAAAATTCCTAACTATTGTAATTCAGAGGGGTAGATCTACCTTTGCCATGAAGATCAATTTATGACCACATTGTTGGTTGGTAGTCTCAAAAGTATTGAGAACATTGGTTGGTTCCATTAGCCCCAAAGGTGATTAATTAAAGGAAATGTGGCACCTTCACAAATATCATATTTTATGTTGCAAAAGGTCCTCAGTACCACATTGATTTAATATTATTTGATTACTAAAGCTTGCCCAAGAGAAAGTATGAGTCAACTTTGTAATACAATATGAGAAGCCACAAATGCATGCTCTTTTTATGCAGTTAAGACAAGTTCAAAAAGTAGGCAATATTATTGATGATGGAAGCCTTGTGAGAGAAGACAATGGTGATTTGAATAAACAAGAGTCCATTTCAACATGCAACAATGAAGTGTTGCAGAGGCTACTGAAGTGTGATTGTGGCTGCTACATTGGCATTTATTACTAAGGTTGATGAGGTCAATGATGGACTTGAAGAAATTTATAAAGAATTGAATGTTCCAATGCACACTTGTAGGCTATGATACAAAGAGATTCAGGAATCCTTAGTTCAAGTTGGGCAAAGCTTACCTTAGGGAAAAGGATATCGCAATAAAAACTATTATAAGGCATGCATCCTTTCTATTGCAGTATATAGAGAAAAAATGGGCGATTCTAGAGAAGTTACTGCAAATAGAGTACTAAGTATAGAGAAGAAATGGGCGATTCTTTGGTTAAAGTGTTGAAAAATCAACTGTTTCTTGCAAAGGCTTATTATCCAAGCATTATCAAACACCGCAATTGTGAGAAGATCTAAGATGATCTAAAGTAGCACATTCAGAGCACAAAACATATACAAGTGGTGGCTCAATGCATTTCAAGGGATGGTGATTTTCCTTTTGCCGTGGACATTGTAGGAAGGAATGACACAACATTCCAGATGACTTGAGTGTCCTCATGAGATAGTCACACTATTTCATTATATGAAATAAACAAATTTTAAACCTAATATGATTATATATATCGGCATACTCCACAATTGTGCCAAAATGGGAACTTTGGAACAGGGCACGGGCATCCATCAAAGGATGATTTCCAATTTAATTCAAGTTCTTAGAGGAATTAATTGGAATTCAAATTGGCCAATGTGCAAAATCTTTGGCAAACATTTCTTTATTGGGATTCTTTTATGTTGGAAGATAGAAGACAAAATGTATCTTATGGTCATGTCGATGATTGGGCTTCCATCAAAACATATTGGCCAAGGAATTATGGTTGGAAATGCTCTATGACATGTTATTTTGAAGAGATGTAATCCCATGGAATGTGATGATTGGAGGCGGCCATTGGTCATGATAATGCGTAGGTTTTAAATCATTGTAAATATCAAAATAAACATGGTGGTAGATAGTATGATGCCAACATTCAGACATATACCAACTTATTTCAAGCAACGCTAGGCTAGGAGCAATTGCAAAGAAAAGGCTGAAGAAGAAGAGGAACTGCGTTCATATTGAAGTCTATGAGGAAGTGTGTGACATTGCAATGAGCAGAAAACTCATCCCGCATACCAGTATGAAAATCCTAATGCAATTATAGGTGGGCAGTGGTTTTATTTTCTCATATTTTTCCCCACCTTCCCGCAGGTGCACCCAAAAAATTATGTGGGAGAGTGGGAGATGAAAAATAAAAGCACTTATGTGGTATGGTGATGGAGTTTATAAAGTAAAAAATAAAATGAAAGGTAGTGCAGGAAGGTGAAAGTCTAATGTCAAAAATTTTAATAAATAAAAACCAAAAGAAGTATGCAAAAGATAAAAATAATGTGGTTTTTATTTGATATTGGTAAAAATATATATCGATGGTGTCCGATAAATGAAGTGAAAAGATAAAATATAGCGCATGGTGGATTTAATAATTATTTGGCTTTCCCAAAAACAAAGAAAATGAAAAATGAAGTGTGATGAAATAAACATGGCAAAGAATATGAAGAGTTACTTCAAGTTGTATGTGAAGGGTCAAAAAGGGGAATTGTATATATAGTGAAATGAAAAATGGAAAAGGAGGGAATTTGATTTTGGAAGGAGAAGAACATTGTAAAGCTTGAGCCTTGAAGCATATCAATAAAAGAAGATTGCATTTCTCTGGTGTCAAACTTTTAGTTCTCATTTGCCTTCTGATTTCATTGTCAATATTTTATCTCATTGTCTTTGACTTAATTTTTCTTTGTTATTCAAATCAATATATCAAGTATATCTTTGATTTGTCAAAACACACTTGCTATTTTTGTGTGGTTTGTTTATTGGGCTCCTTCAAGAAAGGATTAAAATCCTATAGGTGAATCATAGTAACCTAGGAAAGTTAATTGGATAATTGAAGAAGAACCAGATAATTTACATATTTGCATGTCTATGCAAGTCATAGACCTAAGATTTCCAAGCAAATCAAGTTGTGGCTAAAAGGGAAGCATAAATATTTTTTGAATAAAGACTCTGATACCCAGGGACAAGCACCAGTCAATTTTCTTTTAGAATCAATCCCTTGTACATAATATTTCAAAAATAATTTTGGTTTTCTGTTTGTAGGAGTAGGAATAAAATAATTGAATAAAATCCATTTTTAGATTCCATGCCCATTTGAATTTAGATGAAGATGAAAATCTAATTGATGAACTTGCACATAATTTGCTCTATCATCCTAAATCAATATTGGAGAATTCATATTTTGTAGTGACAAGAAGGTACACCCGCCTAGGTGAAACAGAACCTGAAGTGTAGGGAAGTCTAATCAATTTGATTGCTTCTGTCAGTTGGCCAAATCAATTGCTCAACCTAGTTACAAAGTTTGACATCCTTTGAGGGTTTGGTAAACTGAAGATCTGAGAACCAACAATTGTAATAACTCAATTTCCAATACAAATATTGATGAAACAACCATGGAAATACATAATAAATAGTTTAGAGACAGTGTACCCAGAAACTGAGGAACAATTGGACTAGGGCGCTAGTCCCCATGTTCTGAAAGTCTCCCGATGTTAGAATATTTTGCATCAGTTGCTTCACAATCTCCAGAGGTTCTCGGATCTTAGAAAAATCACCCGGTTGGACTAGGGTGCTAGTTCCAGTGTCTTGAAACTCTCAAGATCCTAAAATTCAAATTTTTTCATGACTGTGTCCGTAACATGAACCTTTCTACAACTCATTTGCACCAGATCTCAACAAATGCAACCTTCACATGCAAAATAAGGAGAAAAATGGTTGCAGCTATATAAGAGCTTGCCTCAGTTAAGCCCTGTTTCAGTGTTCCTACCTCAACAATAGCCAAAGATAAAGATTTGCAGATGTGTGTGCAAACCCTAGCAAAGTGTATGCATAAATATCAAACCCTAGATATCTCAATCAAGGAAGATCAACAACTTGCATCAACTCAATGAACGAAATGGAACTTCACCTCAAGGAGATGAAAGCAATGAAGACATGCATGAACAAGAAGGTGAATCAACAATGTCCGCAGAAGATCTCCAAGCTTGGTGTTGGAGGCTTCAACCCTTCTCCCAATCATGCAAAAGGTGTACAAAACCTAGGAAGAGCAAGATAGTCTCAAGATCTTGATTCCTAATCTCCATCCATTGTCTCCATGATAGCAAATTCAAATGACTTTGACAGTTTCAACAAATTACTGATCTTCAATGGTATGTTTGGTAGAGTTTTGGCATCAAGTTTTCATAAAGATTGTGTGTGATGAAATGATTTTCAAATGTATTTTTTATCCAACCTTAGGAATTTCAAATTTTGAAATAAGATGTCGACATCGCACGAAAAATGAAAATTTGAAAGTGGAATCCCGGAATGCATGGCAAGATCCAACATCCCTCCAAAATTCAAGACCCTGGGAAATAGGGCAGGACAAGGGTGCTAGCGCCCAAGTTCAAGCCCTAATTTTTCACTTAGGACTACTTCGAGGAGGTTAGGGGACCCCAAATCGAAGTTTGCTTTTCCTGTTTAGTCTTTAATTATTCTAAAATATGAGATTCTTCTAGTTGACCTAGGTCAGTCAGGTTTCGAGAAGGTCTATAAAAATTGGGTTGAAAGGTCACCAAAGGTAAGGAGCTAAACCATGGGGAAATTGCACCATTCCATACAGGAGGATAATTTATGAAATAACATTTAGCCCCTGCTTTAGTGGCCATATGATGCTATGTGCATATGCAATTAAAGGAAAGTAAATACATCAATCATGAAAAGGATACCCAAAAGGATACTGTAGAGGAAGCCAAAGTGTCATCGCAAAAGAGGAAGAAGCCCCCAAGTCTGTAACCCTGCAAGACCACAAAGTTAGGAACCGCAACTTGCAAAGGAATTCCTATCAAAGAATCCAAATTCAAATCAAATCAACCTGCAACCACTGTCAATAAGTTAGTTCATAAATGCTAAGGGGGTTGAGTGATGAGACATGATGAGGGAGGGAATTGAGGGAGATATATGCCCCCTTGTTTCTGCTTGCTTAGTCCGAAAAGTAGAAACAAGGAGATATCTACACACATCAATTTTGAGGGAAACTTGATGAGAAATGCATTGTGAGGGTTGTTTAAAGAGACAATGCCCAAACACAACACATTTGGTAATATAGAGAGTGAAACTAGGATTTTGACACAATAAACGATGCGAAAATATGAGTTCGACAACTCAAGATAAAGGCTTAAGAGTGAATCTTGTCAATTGTTTTTTTAATTTTTGCACCTAGATAGTAATAGGATTTATCATCTACTTTACTATATGTAAAGGGAGTCATCACTTTTCACTATTCATTTGTTACTTGTCATTGTGTAGAGGAGTGAAGGAGAAGGATGAGGAGATCGCCGATGCTGACCTGACATCCATACTAGCTTCCTCGACTAGAGATGCTCTGAGCTTGAGTGGTAGAGAGATGACTCGAGGCTAAGGTAGGTCCTTGATCCTTGTTTGTTCCATCTTGCACTCTTCATTTGTTAGATTTTTGTCATTATTTGTGCCTTTTAGGTGAGAACGGATAAGGGTCCCAATCAGGGGCACTCGAGTCCACCCAGGGTACCCAAGTCCTCCTTGGCCACCCTAGTCCACCTAGGGCGCCCAAGTCTGACTTGGGCACCCAAGTCCTCCTAGGGTGCCCAAGTCCAAAAAGGACAAGGGCCCCAAGGACCGGGCACTATTCTATAGTTTGATCATGAAGTCACATTTTGCTATTTAGAAACTGATTGAATCTTTACCTGTTTGTGTCATGCAGGTCATTCTAGGGATACGAGAGCACACAGGTGGTCACCTGATGTCACTTCTATGCAATCACATTACTACCATGACGGCGGCAAAGAGGATCTATTTACAGTCAATAGGGCTCTAGTGGGTCTTTGATATGCCCATGATTAGATTCCATGCTAGCATGTTGATGGCATTGATGGAGAGATGGAATGTAGATGCATTGACATTCCATCTACCAACAGGAGAGATGACCATTACACTAGAGGATGTATTCTAGATCCTTTGACTGCCCATACGAGGAGAGACAATGAGGATCGTAGACCGTCGCTCATCAGAGTACACTCGACAAAGTCAGATATATTGCCTAGGCCGCACAATCTCTCAGGTAGAGCGTGGGCACATTTAGCTTCTCTTGTTAGAGCAAGGGTGCACCGACATTCCACTAATTTGGTGGATTATGATTGTCACGATAGCACTAGTAGTTACACCTGATGGTTGAGGCATTCACCTTCATGTGGGCCTTGTTCACATGATTAGGGTGATGGAGGAGCATAGGATAGTGTACACGTGGGGGCATAGTATGCTTGTTGATGTAGGAGCATCTAGTGGTGTAAGGGTAATCTTGCATCACCCAAAAAAAGATGTGTTTCAAAATTGTTGATGTTCTTTCCATTTTTTTTCAAAATTTGTGGTTCTGGTTCCATAATCACTTGAATAATGATGTATAACTTTCAGTTTTTCCAAATTGCTCAAAATAGCAACCTACTATATTTAGAAAGTTTGCATTTGGGCATGGAATGAAGTGAAATTTTATAAGAAGTTTCATAACTGAAAAATAAGACCTTTGGCGAAGGAATCATGCAAAGATCATTTGCAAGCTGAAAGATATTAAAGTTTTTGTTTCCTAAAAAAATGCCTAAAAATTATTCAAACTTAGGTTTGAGGTACTAAACAGCCCCGTACGGGCCCCAAAATGGCCAAAACTGACAGAGTGGGTTCTCAACGTGTAGAGTATTCTGCAAACTTTTTGATGCATAAAATGGTTCGTCAATCGGACACCTGGATCAAAAGCTATGGCTCCCGGAAGTTAACCTATTTTTGGAGGGAGAAGAAAATTTTGAAATTAGGTTGTTGTCCACCAAAAAGGCTATTAATAACCATTTTTGGGAACCCTGGGTAGTATTAGAGTTAAGGGGGGAAGTGTAGAGTCACGAATAGGAAGTTGTAATGTGTTGCAGCCTGTGGAGGGTTAATTCCTCTAATTGTATTTGAGCTTATGTAATGTAATAAGTTGTCCAAATCAATAAAGAAAGTTCTATTTTATGTGTGCAATTTCTATTGTTGTGTGTTTTATGATTTACCCCCTTCATCAAGTGGTATCAGAGCAAGGTTTTATGAGTGTGTAGACAGATCGTTGATCGTGAGGTAGTTTGCAGTAGGACCTGAGGTTGTGGGTTTGTTGTGGAGATCAAGATGCCTCCATGAAGAAATCATATTGGCAGGAATGCTTTGATGGAAGAGGGTTTTAGAGCCCTACAAAGACAAATCGATACATTACAAGAGGAGCTACAAAGAGGGTTTGATCCGAGAAAAAGAGAAGAAAGCAAGGATGAAGCTGAAGAAGAGCTATCCGAGGAAGAACAAGAAGCTGCAGGAGATCCTGCAGAAGTTAGGTTGTTGAGGGTCATTTCTAAGAAAGATTGGAAAGAGGCCAAGGTCTGAAGTTTCTACATATTCTGGAGATTTGAATCCAGAATAGCTTATTGATTGGATCAATGACATGGAGGAATATTTTGAGTATGAAGATGTGGAAGACCCAGATCGGGTCAAGTTTGCAAAAACAAAGTTGAAGGGCCATGCCAGTATTTGGTGGAAGGAAGTCCAATTAGAAAGGAATAGAAGAGGAAAAGGAAAGATCACCAGATGGGATTGGATGGTGCAGAAACTGAAGAAGCAGTTCATTCCAGTGGACTATGAGATGGAGCTAGTGAAGAAGCTACAAGGATTGAAGCAAGGTAACAAGTCTGTTAAGGAGTATACAGAAGAGTTTTATAAGATTACTATTAGGACAGGCCATGCAGAGCCAAATAAGGAGAAGGTAGCTCATTACATTAATGGGTTGAGGCCAAGTATTCAAGAGGAGTTGTGCCTGGTCAAAATGACCACCATAGAAGATGCATACCAGTTTTCCCTGAAGGTGGAAGAGAAGTCGAATAAAAGATTTGACAGTAAGCAAAGGGGAAGAAGTCAAAGTAGAAGGACTAGTGGAGGACCCTATGGGGGACAAAATGAAGATTCAAAGAAAAGTGAAGAAGCTGGTGCCTGTCAAAATCAGAGAGGAGATAATACCTACCACCTTCGTGACTAGGACAATGGAGAGCAAAGAGGAAGAGGAAGAGGCCGACCTGGGCAAGGACCTGGAAGAGGAGGTTTCAGAGGAACCTATTTCCAATGTGGAGAAGAAGGGCATTGAGCATACGAGTGTCCACAACATCAGAGATGGACGAATAGAAGACCTAAAGGTAATGCACGAGTTGCACATGTAGATGAAGATGCACAATCTGAGCATTTTGAAGATGTTGAAAGGGGAGAAACCCTAGTTGTCAAAAGAAATTTGCTAAATGAGGAAAAAGAACCAAATCAAAGGAAGAGTTTATTCTGCACAAGGTGCAAATGTGAAGGTAAGTGCTGTGATATTATTATTGATAGTGGGAGCACTAACTATCTTGTTTCAGAGGAGATGGTTGACAAGTTGAAATTGGCGAGAAGAAAGCATCCACATACATATCATATTGCATGGTTGTAGAAGGACCACAAAGCTTTGGTCAATGAGCAGTGTTTAGTGAAGTTTAAGATTGGGGACTACCATGATGAGGTGCTGTGTGATATCATACTGATGGATGCATGTCATATGTTGTTGGGCATGCCGTGGCAGTATGATAGGAGTGCTATCCATGATGGTCGTGCAAACACATATTCCCTAACAAAGGATGGAGTTCGTCATAAGTTGAAGCCCTTGAAGGAGGTGGAAGAAAAGGTATGTAGTACTGCCATAATTTGCTTGGTAGATGGTAGAAAAGTTTTGGAGGGTATGAAGCATGAGCATCATTGTTTTGCAATGATTCCTAAGATTAGTCAAGAGAAATGTGAAGATGTACCAGTAGAAGTTTTAGATATGTTGGAAGAATTTTAGGACATTATCTTTGATAATGTACCAGAGGGTTTACCACCAGTGAGGAAGATAAGTCACCAAATGGATTTGATACCAGGAGCGAGTTTACTGAATAAGGCCGCCCATAGAATGACTCCAACAGACAGTGAAGAGTTGAATAGACAAGTTCAGGAGTTGTTGAGTAAGGGACTAATAAGAGAGAGCCTAAGTCCATCTGTGGTACCTACAGTACTAGTACCAAAGAAAGATGGAGAGTGGAGAATATGTACAAATTCTTGAACCATCAACAAGATCACAATCAAGTAGAGATTTCTATTACCCAGAATGGATGACATAATGGATAGTTTGAGTGGAGTCAAGTACTTCATGAAGATTGATTTGAGTGGTTAGTCATGCCATTTGGGCTAACCAAGCATCGAGCACATTCATGCGGCTCATGAACGAGGTACTGAAAGAATTTTTAGGAAGTTTTGTTATTGTCTATTTAGATGATATTTTGATTTTTAGTAAAACTTGGGATGAGCATCTAATGCATATCAGAAGAGTTTTAGACAAGCTGAGGGAGGAGAAGTTGCTAATTAATCTGAAGAAATGTAGTTTTGCAAAGGAGTTGGTATACCTGGGATTTGTTGTCTTAGAGGAAGGTCTTAAGATGGACCTAGAGAAAGTGAGGGCTATCATTGAATGGCCTATGCCAAGGAGTGCTTCCGAGATAAGATCTCTTCATGGTTTGGCAAGTTTTTACAGAAATTTTATCAGAAATTTTATTAGCATTTGTGCACCCTTGACTGAGACAATGAGAGGGGATAGAAAAGAGTTTAGATGGACTAAAGGAGTAGACAAAAGTTTTGACACATTAAAGCTGAAAGTTACAGAGCAACCTATTTTGGCACTTCCAGATTTCAATAAGGTATTTCAGGTAGATTGTGATGTTAGTGGTAGTGCTATAGGAGCTGTTTTGAGTCAAGAAGGTAAGCCCATTGCCTATTTTAGTGAGAAGCTTAATGATGCCAAGAAAAAGTATTTTGTTTATGATTAGGAATTTTATGCAATAGTTCAGGCTTTGAAGAAATGGAGACATTATTTGTTGCCAAAAGAGTTTGTTTTATATACTGATCATCAGGCTTTGCAGTATCTTAATAGTCAAGGGAAGTTAAACCAAAGGCACTTAAAATGGGTTGATTTTTGTAGATCTATACTTTTGTTTTGAAGCACAGGAGTGGTAAGTCCAACAGAGTTGTAGATGCCTTGAGCAGAAGGCAAAATTTGTTGACAGAAATGAAGATAGAGGTTGTTGGGTTTGATGAGCTCAAAAGTTTGTATCCTGAAGATCTAGATTTTGCAGAGGCATGGAAAGCTTGTCTGGAACCTGTTACTTTGGACATGATAAAATGGTTGGATTTCATAATCCAAGATGACATGTTGTTTAAAGGAAGCCAGTTGTGCATTCTGAGGAGTTCCATGAGAGAGAACCTGATTAAGAAGAAGCATAGTGGAGGATTGGCTGGACACTTTGGTAGGGATAAGACCATTGCTATTGTTGGTGAAAATTATTATTGGCCATAGTTGAAGTAGGATGTGAGGAAATTTGTACAGAGTTGTAGAGTATGTTAGATGGCGAAAGGAACAAGTCAGAATACGGGTCTATATCAGCCACTACCTGTACCAGAGAAGCCATGGGATGATATTAGTATGGATTTTGTTCTTGGTTTACCAAGGATACATACAGGACATGACTCCATTTTTGTGGTAGTGGATAGATTCTTGAAGATGGCACATTTCATTCCTTGCAAGAAGACTAATGATGCTGTCCATATTGCTAAATTATTTTTCAGAGAGGTGGTGAGATTACATGGTCTACCAAAGAGCATAGTTTCAGATCGAGATACCAAGTTTGTTGGTTATTTCTGGAGAACATTGTTGAAGAAGTTGAAGACAGATTTAAAGTTTAGTTCTACACACCATCCACAGACTGATGGACAAATAGAAGTGGTAAATAGGAGTTTGGGTAATCTGCTACGATGCTTAGTAGGAGATAAGCCCAATGGATGGGATTTGATTTTACCGCAGGCAAAATTTGCTTACAACAATTCTGTTAATAGGAGTACTGGTAAATCACCTTTCTAGATTGTATATGGCAATAGTCCAAGAAATGGTTCAGAGTTAAGGAATCTGGACAAAGGAGAAAAGACAAGTGCCAAGGCTGAAGACTTTGTAGAACACATGAAGAATTTGCATGAAGAGGTGAAAAAGCACATTAATAAGATGAACATTTAGTACAAGGCTAAGGTGGATCAGAAGAGGAGATATAAGGAATTCCAGGTAGGAGATGAAGTCATGGTTCACTTGAGAAAAGAATGATTCCTGATTGGAACATACAATAAGCTGAAAATCAAGAAATTTGGACCATGCAAAATTTTGAAGAAACATGATTAAATAAATGCATATGAGGTGGAGCTGCTAAGTGAGATCAACATTTCCCCTATTTTCAACATTGTTGATTTATTAGAATATCATGAAGGTGGAACAGAGGATGGACCAACAGAAGAACAGTGGAGTATTCTGGCATCTACTTCAACAGAGGAGATAGAAGAGATCTTGGATAGCCATGTGGGAAGAAGTACTCAGAAAAGGCAATATGAAGACTATTTGGTGAAATGGAAAGGAAGGTTTGTTGAAGATTCTTCTTGGTTGTATAAGGCAGAGGTTGACTGTTTGGGTTTTCCTCACACAAACACCTGAGATGTGACAGGGTCACTTCTCAAATTACTCTGGGCGTCTGAGCAAGAGCATCCAGTGGTGTAAGGGCAATCTTGCATCACCCAAAAAAAGATGTGTTTCAAAATTGTTGATGTTCTTTCCATTTCTTTTCAAAATTTATGGTTCTAGTTCCATAATCTCTTGAATAATGATGTAGAACTTTCAGTTTTTCCAAACTATTAAAATAGCAACCTGTTATTTTTAGAAAGTTTGCATTTGGGCACGGAAAGAAGTAAAATTTTACAGTAATTTTCATAACTAAAAAATAAGACCTTTGGTAAAGGAATCACACAAAGATCATTTGTGAGTTGAAAGATATTAAAGTTTCTGTTTCTTGAAAAATGATTGAAAATTATTCAAACTCAGGTTTGAGGCACTAAACAGCCCTGTACGAGCCCAAAAATGGCCAAAACTAGTAGAGCAGGTTCTTAGCACATAGAGTACTCCACAAGCTTTCTGACGCATAAAACGATTCATCAATCGGACACCCAGATCAAAATTTATGGCTCCCAGATGTTGACCTATTTTTGGAGGGAGAAGCAAATTTCAAAATTAGGTTGTTGGCCACCAAAAAGGCTATTAATAACCATTTTTGGGAACACTGGGTAGTGGTAGAGGTAAGGGGCGAAGTGTAGAGTCAAGAATAGGCAGGAAAATAGAAACCCTAGCTGATTCGAGGTTACAGAAGGCAGATGATTCTAGAGTCTGGGAATAGGAAGCTGTAATGTGTTGCAGGCTATGGAGGGTTGATTCCTCTGATTGTATTTGAGCTTCTGTAATGTATTCAGTTGTTTAAATCAATAAAGAAAGTTCTATTTTCTGTGTGTAATTTTTGTTGTTGTGTGTTTTATGATTTACCCCCTTCATCATGTGTGCACCTCTACCATGAGTTAGACTAGTATGTCCACTATGAAGCTCATAGCATGATGTGCTACACACTGCTACATGTATGGGCCTTTGAGCATATCAGATGTACGTGGCCTATAAGTTTTTCTATAGAGCTAGTGTTGTCTTATCCACAGGTCCATGCCTATCTACTTATCAGGTGCTAGAGACATGACGATCTACTATACTGGAGGGTCATATTTGATAGGTTACGACCCGACAATATCATCTAGAGACCATATTGCAGCTACATAGAATGGCCAAATGAGCAGAGTCATCTAGTGAGGATGCAGAGGGATTGACTGATGGCTAATCACCTTGATCATGTTGTCTCATGCTTTTATTTTGATCAGGTAGCGCAACAATTTAGATGCCGACAAGATGTTCCCATGATGCGTCCAATCTATCCATGCTCTGTATAGATCGCAGTCAAGGCAAATGGCACCTGACGACCAACAATAGTAGATGTGATAGTTAGTGATAATGATGATCTAGAGGATACAGAGCTAATATCTGATGCAGATGATGTCAGAGTGACCCAAGCATATTAGACCTGGTGGCAGATAGCACAACCTACTCCTATCTATCCACCTGGCCACCACATAAGTTATCCTTGGCCTTGGGCCAGTCAGGGGATAGACACAAAGATGGAGGATGACATCAGTGACTTGGTTGTTCATTATCACTTAGATGATGATGAGGAAGATGAGGATGATGATGATGGAGAGGTTGAATCAGGGTACATCTTTAGGGCAATACCACGATGAGACCAATAGGAGCCAAACATCAATGAGGAGAGCGGTTCCCAGTCTCAGTTGAGTGCTTGAGTTCCCATGTCTAAGGATGTGAGGAGATTGAGTCAGCGTGAGGAGGGAGAGTCCAATAGGTGCATGACCCCACCTTCACCATCAACCACAGAGCTTGTCACACCATCAGCTATGCGAGATCTTTCTTGGTGAGATGGAGATCCCAGTAGAATGCTCTATGTATTTTTATGTAGTTGTTTATGATTCTTTGATTCTTTATAATGGCTATATGGGGTACTGATATCTATTTTGTTTCTATTTTGCAGTTGGGATAGACGCATGGTGTGACTTTGTGAGTCATGTCATAGTAGAGATAGTACCATCTAATGTGGTTGAGAAGTGAGTGCGAGTGGGGTATTTGCCACAACCATCTACAGGGCAACATATAGAGATCTTCATGCCATTTGTCTGATACAAATTATCATTAAAGGTGATTTTGGATTAGTCTACTCAAAGAGATGAGTGTGCCGAGGTAGAGCTTTAGGCTCTACGAGAGTAGATTGCAGCAACATCTACACTTGAGAGAGATCTTATTACCAGTGAGACCTCATTAGTAGAGTTACGCTAGACGAGACCTAACGGGGACATGATCCAGGCAAAGATAGAGAGAACTATCTCTGAGAGAGACCACTATCAGCAAATGTACTAGGATACATGTGATGAGGTGCTAGGGTCCTGAGAGGAGAGATTAGGGGGTTACTAGCATGGAGTTCCTCTGGGAGTCACTCGCAATCCGTAGCCACACATGGTTAGCCATCCGTCACACGTACACCATGAGATTCTGAGGGTATAGGCGACATGGGTTCAACTATGTGATGTATATATTTTGCAGTATGATATCCCATTTTGCTATATGGGATAGTTGACCTAGATGTATATTTGAAAATGATATATATATATATATATATATATATGATGTTCTCTTATTATTGTTTTTAGCTATTGTGTAATCTATCACATGTGATTTATGTAAAATGCAACTAGTGATAAATGTTAAATGCTCATGTGGAAATATGATTAATGCTAATGTGATACTAAACAAATCTTTGCATAACATGTAGTAAAAGCACAATCACTTATGAATTCCACACAACCAATATTCTATACTCAAATCAGTTAATATAGAGGTGATCTTTCAGTAGAACATGTTTAAGCAAGATACAACAATGATTAACTGAAAAAGATTCTATGCTAAAAGAATTAAGACAAAATAATCATATCTTGTCAAAATTGAAGCTAAACGACCTAATAATTTTCTCTAAAGTAACATCTAACATATAATCTTAAGCATAAAACTTCTTGAGATATGCTACATTAATAGGTTCTTTAAGCAGCGTACCTTGTTCAATGGCTAACTTGTATGCTCTTGATCCAAAGGCTTCAGTAACAACATAGGGTCCGAGTCAGTTAGGGTTGAACTTTCCTTTTTTTCTAGGAGGTATATTTACATTGCGTTGATTCTCATAAAGTACCAAATCTCCAATGTCGAATGAATGGTGTATAATTCATTCATTGTATGATTGGTGTATACTTTTCTAATGGGCCTTAAGATGTTCAAGAGCGTTAATAAGATGTTCGTCCAACATCTCAAGTTGTTGTAATCTCTTTTCTCTTTCCATGTCATCATCTATAACATCTCTCAAGGAGACTCTTAATGAAGGAATTTTGAGTTCCAATGGCATTACTGCATTAGTGCCATAAACAAGATTGTATTGGGTGGTCCTAGAAGCCATACAAATGCTTGTTCTATAGGCCCACAATGCATAGGACAATTGAGTATGCCAGTCTTTTTGATGCTTGTTAACAGTTTTTCGTAGGATTTGTCCTATAACATTGTTTGAAGCTTCTTCTTGGCCATTTGATTGAGGGTAACAAGGCATAGAGAAGTGATGTTGAATATGACATTTTTCCAAAAAAAATTTGGCATCCTTGTTCTTGAATGGCATGCCATTATCAGAAATGAAGGAGGAAGGTATGCCAAATTGAGAGATAATGTTATCTTGTATGAATCAACAAATTACTTCAGTTGTCATGGATCGTAAGGGGATAGCTTTGACCCACTTCGTAAAGTAATTAGTAGCAGTGATTATAACAGTATGTCCTTGAGAAGAAGATGGAGATATTTTACCAATTAGATCCAAGCCCCAAATAGAAAATGGCCAAGGTGAGACTTCGGCATGAAGTTCCTGGGCAAGTGCTTGGATTAAGTGTTGATGTTGTTGACATTGCGGGCACTTCTTGACATAAGTGAAGGATTGTGTTCCATGTGCTACCAATAATATCCCATACGTATTAGTTTTTGTACCAGTGATTTGCCTCCAAAATGCCCTCCATAGGCACAAGAGTGAGCTTCTTCTAAAGCTATTGGAATCTCTGAATTACTTAAGCATTAGAGAAAAACACCATTATAACTTCATCTATACAAAACATTTAACAATATGATATAACGTGCAGAAATCCTATGTAAGCAAATTTAGGAATTCTTAGATGTTGAATTAAGAATAGTTCCATCACGCAAATAATTGAATACACAAGAGAACCATTCATCTTGATTTATATTACCGCATAGTTTTGAATTCACAATTATATAATCATCTACATTTGGTGTTTTGAGATTATGGATAATAAAGATAAATTCATCAAGAGAATTGTTAGGGGATATAAGGGAAGTTGCGCTTGTCATTGCATCCTCATGTCGATTATCTTTCCTGGGAATAGTATCTATTGAAAATGATGTGAACAATTTTAATAGAGATAGAGCAAGATCATGATATTGAGCTAACGTGTCCTATTTAGCTTGATATGATCCATTTATTTGTCATACTATAAGCTATGAATCACTATATATAGTGAGATTTTTTATGTTTAAAGCCAAAGTAGCATGAAGTCTGGCAATGAGGGCTTCATACTCGACAATGTTGTTCATGCATGAAAAGTTGAGACGATAAGACATAGGAATCAGCTTACCTAAAGGGGATACCAATATGATACCAGCACCAGAGCTAGTTTGACATCTTGATCCATCAAAGTACAATTCCCATTCATATTCTTTATCAATGGCTAAGATTTGGTCATCGGGAAATGTATCTTCACTTTGTATAGTAAAAGGAGAGGATGCTTCAACAAAATGGTCATCTAATGCTTGTCCTTTAATTGCCTTCTGAGAAATAAACTTAAGATCAAATTCAGTTAACAACATAACCCATTTAATAAGATGCCTTGACAAATCAGTTTTAGTGAAAAGATGTTTCCAAGGGTCAAATTTCACCATGACATGTATTTCAGCATTTAAAAGGTAATGTCTAAGATTTTGTGTTGTAAACACTAAAGCTAAATAATGCTTCTCAATAACTATGTATCACACTTCATAATTGAGCAAGGTTTGGCTGATATACAACACATTCTTTGCCTTTAGTGCTATGTTGTGCTAATAAATCTGCCAGAGCATTATTAGGTGCTGATGTGTAAAGGATAAAAGGTTTACCAGACACATTGGGATGTAAAATAGGAGGTTTAGCAAGGTAACTTTTTAAGTCCTCAAAAGCCTTCTGAGAATCTGAATTCCATTGAAATTTTGAATCCTTCTTCAGTAGTTGAGTAAAAGGGTGAGTCCTATTTGTGAGTTGTGAAACAAATTGGTGAATGGCCTGTATCTTCCCTTGCAAACTATGAAGTTGAGATACATTCTTAGGTGTTGGCATGTTAACAATCGCATCAATCTTTTTCATATCTACTTCAATACCATGATTTGAAACTATAAACCCCAACAATTTTCCACTATCTACACCAAATACACATTTTCAGGGATTTAATTGCATTTTATACTTCTATATTCATTCAAAGATCTGTCAGAGGGTTGTGGTGGGATCTTAGCGATGAATAGACTTTGCCAAGATGTCATGAACATAATCCTCTAGGATATTGTGCATATAGTCATGAAATATAAGGGTCATGGCACATTGGTAAGTAGATCCTACATTCTTAAGTCCGAATGACATGACCACCCAACAAAACATTCCCCAAGGTGTTATAAAAGTTGTTTTATCTTGATCTTGGGGGTTTATCAAAATTTGATTATATCCTAAAAATCCATCCATGAAGGAAAGTAGTTCATGGCTGGCTTTAGAATCGACAATCATATCAATGTTTGGGAGTGGAAAATTGTCCTTCAAAGATGCTACATTCAAATATCTAAAGTCGTTACAAATTTGAAGGTATCCATCAGGTTTGACGACATCAAGGACATTCAGAATCCATGGTGAATAGTCAATAGAGTGGATAAAACCGGCTTGCAAGAGCTTTTCTATCTCAACTTTTACATGTAATGCAACCTTAGGATTCATTTTATGAATCTTTTGTTTAAATGGCTTAGCATCTGGTTTCAGGACGATATTATGTGTCACAATCTGAGGATCAATACTAGGCATATCCGAATAATTCCAAGAAAATAATTCAAAAAATTCATGTGATAACTTGGTCATTTCTTCTTTCTATTCTACACTCAAACAATCACCAATAGGACTAACTTTTTCAGTGTTATCTTTCTCCATGAAGACGTCAACAATCTTTCTATTAAGTAGAGTACTATGGTCTAGGAGATCAAGTGATTGTGGCAACTCTTTAGTTTGATCTTGAGATATCAAGGCATTACTTATCATGCTAGTAGATTTTCCAAAATATGCATCATTATTTAGATAATAAGGTAATCCACATTTATGATCATAATAGGGAATATTTTTATAAGCACCCAAGAATTCAATTATTGCTTCATCTATTGAAAATACATCTAAAGTGATTTCTCCTGGAGGACAATTAGTGTTAATCATTTCAGTGAAGATCAAATTGAGCATCGATATTGTATTCACATTAAGATTAGGAAGCTGACGGGTTTTAGATTCCCTAAAAGGGTTATATCCAATATCACTTGAGTAATGTCATGAAGTAGATTCTATAGGGACTTTAATTCCTTGTTTATTAATACCGTAGCGCATACCTACATAGTCATAGTTCTTATAAAGGATATGAAATCCTTGACCATAAAGAGAAGCCATTTCTTTGGAAGAAGGTGGGGCATCATCAGTCTCATTATCTGTGGTATAATTAAGAGTATTATCTAAGTTTGTAACCAAAGAGACTTTAGGTTTCACAGTCAAACTTTCAGATAATATCGATGCAACATTTGATGTTTCAAGAGCGGGATCATTAATTTTATATTCACCCATGGAAGGAGATGTAAAATCTAATGAAACCCAATCATCACCAAGAAATGCATTCGATTGTTTGGACTCTGACACAACATTATTTGTGGCAAGAGAAGTTGATGATTCAACTTTCAAATTGCTTAAGATTTTGTCTTGAATAACTTGCTTTTGTGATTCAATTTGTAAACAGAGATCAGGTTAAGGATCAACATGAATGGTAAGAAGCTTATCTTTATGAATAAATTTGATCAAATGATGAAGGGTAGAAGGGACTGCCCCTAGTGCATGAATCCATGGTCTACCCAGAATCATGTTGTAAGACAAAGAACAAGGCATGACATGAATCAAGGTAGGCAAAGTTACATGCCCAACTTGTACAGATAGAGTTATAGTGCCTATAGATTGTCTTCCAACATTATCAAAGTCATAGGTACTTATCTTATCTAGTTTAATCAAAGATCTATCAACTTTAATCTTATGTAATAGGCTGATGCCACAAACATTAAGAGCTGACCCATTATCAATCATAACTTGTTTAATCAATTTCTTGTTTATTGTAACGAAAATAATCAAAGAATCATACTGATTTTGAACTTCAAGAGATGGCAACTCATGTTGTTGAAACAGAATATCTATTTTTGTTGCATGCATACAATCCAAAAGAGCTGCTACATCATTAGGCTTGACAATAGGTGGCACAATCACCTTTTGTAAAGCTTCTTGGATCATTCAATGGTATGTAGGTGAAGTTTGAATAAGTTCCCACAGAGATATCTTAGCAGGAGTAGCACAAAGCTGCTCAACAAGATCATAATCTTGACCAACTTTATATGTTAAATGAGGTGCTTGAGGAAGCATTGGTTGAGAAGCTGGTAAAGATATCAAAATGCTTGATTGTTGTTTGTTTTGTTTCTTATTCTGAGTATTGTATGTATGATAAACCATAGTAGAACTAGGTTGTTGTAAAGTTGGATATGATATTTGTTTAGCATACTTGTAAATATAATCAGGAGAATGAGAAGAAGGTAAAGGACCTCTGACAGTGAACACCGGTTTAGAAGGAGGTTGAGCTACATCTAAACAGAAAGTGACCACTATTTTCAGTTTCACATGTTCTTCTCTAGCTTTAGGAACATAAATTGCATTTATAAATCTTTGAAACAATGATGGTTTAAGAGTCGTAGTGGACTCTTCAAATGAGATAAAGTCATCAAGGGCTTCATCTAGCATATTGAAGTCATCACAACTAAACAGATCATCATACACATGAAAGTCTTGTAAAAAGTAATCCAACATTTTAACACGCTCAAATTCACCTGACTTGAATGTAAAATGCTATAACATGAACTTTGTGAAAAGGAAATAAAATAACACTATGCCACACACAAAATTGTAATTTTTGAATTGTTCTCAATAAAAGGATAAGAGAATCATTCAAGATTTAAAACGTGCACTTTCATGAAAGAGGGTTTGCATCTAAAGGTGTTTTAGGACAACAAACTAAATCAGATATGAGTTGTGAAAGGATGCAAATTCTTTAGAGCACAGGTTCACCAAAATGTTTAGGGTGAAAATGTGGAAGCAAGATGGATGATACAAGTCCCACACTTTCACTTACTAAAACATTAGGGAAGCAAAGGGCAAGTTTAGGGATAAACTACAGATCTCTAATGTTCCCTTTTCCTGTTAATTGTGTCTATGTGACTATTTGAATTAGGTTTTACAAGATAGTTTTTCTCTCTAATCTTGAAACCATAATTTGCATATCAGACTGTAATAACTCAATTTTTGACACAGATATTGATGAAACAACCACAAAAATATAGAATAAATGGTTTAGAGATAGTGTACCCAGAAACTAAGGAGCAAATGGACTAGGGTGCTAGTCCCCATTTCCTAAAAGTTTCTTGATGTCAGAATCTTCTACACCAGCTGCTTCACAATCTCCAAGGGTTCTGGATCCAAGAAAAATCACCCAGTTGGACTAGGGCACTAGTCCAAGTGTCCTAAAACTCTCAGGATTCCAAAATTCAAATTCTGTCATGACTGTGTCTGCAACATGAACCTTCCTACAACTCCTTTCCACTAGATTTGGACAAATGCAACCTGCACATGCAAAAGGAGGAGAAAAATGGTTGCGGCTATATAGGAGCTTGCCTCAGTCAAGCCTCGTTTCGATGTTCCCACCTCAATAATAGCTAGAGATAAAGATTTGCAAATGTGTGTGCAAACCCTAGCAAAGTGTATGGATAAATATCAAACCCTAGATGTCTCATTCAAGGGAAGATCAACAATTTGCATCAACTCAATGAATGGAATACAACTTCACCTCAAGGAGATGAAAGCAATGAAGACTTGCATGAACAAGCTAGTGAATCAGCAATGTCCGCGAAGGATCTCCAAGCTCAATGTTGGAGGCTTCAACGCTTCTCTCAATCATACAAAAGGTGTACAAACCCTAGGAAGAGCAAGATAGTCTCAAGATCTTGATTCCTAATCTCCATCCATTGTCTCCATGATAGCAAATTCAAATGACTTCAAGAGCTTCAACAAATTACTGATCTTCAATGGCAATTTTGGCAGAGTTTTGGAATCAAGTTTGCATAAAGATTGTGTCTGATGAAATGATTTTCAAATGTATTTTTATATCCAACCTTAGGAATTTTAAATTTCAAAATAAGATGTCAACATCACGCAAAAAATAAAAATTTGAAAGTCAAATCCTGGAATGCACGACAAGAGCCGACATCCCTCCAAAATTCAAGACCCCAGGAAATAGGGCAGGACAAGGGCACTAGCGCCCAAGTCCAAGCCCTAATTTTCTACTTAGGACTACTTCCTGGAGGTTAGGGGACCCTAAATCCAAGTTTAATTTTCTCGTTCAGTCTTTAGTTATTCCAAAATGTGATTCTTCCAATTAGACTTAGGTCAGTCAAGTTTCAGGAAGGTCTGTAAAATCTAGGTTGAAAGGTCACCAAATGGAAGGAGCTAAACTATGGGGAAATTATACCATTCCATACAGGAGGACAATTTCCGACATAACATTTCTATGTAGTTGCATGTATTTGAGTATATTCTCTACTTTTTAAAGTCATTAAAATTATGTGTGTGTATACACATATGCACATTTTGGCTTAATGCGTATTGAATGATACTATTATGGTAATTATACTCTACATTATAGTAAGCTTATCAAACTTATATATATATATATATATATATATATATATATATATATATAAGTGAATATATCTTAAGAATTCAATTATGTGCACACACACAAGAATTCTTATGGAAGTTACATAGAATTCATAAGATCATAAGTTATAAATTTTTTTATTTAGAATTAAAATGCTTATTATGTTGATGCTAAGCATCAATCACCATGGTGGAAGGGGGGGTCTTTTCACCCTACCGGAGGATTGTTTAAGATATTAAATATTTAAAATCAATATTTTGTTAGAGTGGTGGCAACCAACATGAAATACGTAGTCATTAGGATTAAGGAAAGAGGTATTTTTAGATTATAACCATTGTATAGTTGGAATTATCCACTAGTTGTTTAGTGCATCATTAATGTGGCATTATTCTTGAGGTAGAAATTTTTCTTAGTGGAATTCAGTTGTTCATTTTTTTGTGTTTTGTTGTTGAGATCTATTTTTCTTTGGTTTATGGCATGTTAAGCTTTCTTCTAGGCCATACCATGATTTATCCCTCTATTTCTACTAGAAAATGGTTAATTTTGGGTATAAGGTCAATGTTCCTATTGGGAAGCTATATACTATGTATTTCCACTCTAATAACTAGGAAGCTATTACTTGGAGTAGAGTCTTCCATTGAAGGTTTTGGCTCTATTGAAGAAACACTTCATGGTCTTGAAATTAGTGCCTGGCAATATCTATTTAAGTTAAGAATCTAAAATTTGTGAATATAGGGACGTGGAAATATTTTATTGAGGTTTTACGAGTCACTACCTATTGCATTGAAACCTACAATTATAGGTGGAATACTTATTAATATGATTCTTGTTTAAAATAGTAGCCTCAACTGAAACTAGCATTTCATTAACTTGTCAAGAAACTAGTTGTTATATGGCTCAAAATACACACATATAATTATACACGTATATGTAATTAAATATTTTCAAAGTAACAGTTAGGTTTTTACTCTAGTTATGGATGGTCTTATATTGAAATGGTTGAACTATTATTTGATTATTTATGCATTATAATACATATGGTTTTGTTATGGAGTAAAAAGTGACCACATGCCTTTTTACCTCCTAGTTGAGCTCCTAGGTACTATTTGCTTCCTTATACTTCATTTTACATTATAATTGATCATCCCAAAGGAAATTACCCAACACCTAGGACATTTTGGAACCCTTGGGGCCTCCTTTAGTTTAACCCTAACCTAATTTAGGTCCCTAGACTTGGGTGCTAGATGCCCAAGTCTCTCCTAATTGGTCAGGGCTAACTTTTGGTATGTCAGCTTGGCCTTCCAAAATGTTTCTCCTTATCATCTCTTGTGATTTAAATTCATAAATGTTAGTGGGAAAGCATATATAAGTGAGTTTATGACTTCATTTTACACCTAGATGGATAATGCAAACTTATGATATTGGAGCAAAAAGCATTCAAGGCCTTCATTATGTTATTGTTGCATATTTGTGTTTGTATTTGTGTGTTTGTTGCAGATATGGCATCATCATCCATCTCCTTGTGTGTTGAAGAGATTTCATCCTCCCAAGGGCTTCACCTCTGAGGTGACATCATTGCTATTTGAATCATTTGAATCATTTCATAATTTGGATTATCTTTAGCCTTTACCTTGCAAGGGTAGGCTCTCTCATTAACAACGGTGTTGGGAAAGCTTGAATGCTAATTCATCTTATGTGCAGGTTATAGGTACAGGTTTTAGGAAAAGTGGAGCTATAGGGAAGCAATGTAAGAAATAGAATTTTAGGATCTGGAAATAATTCTAGAATATACCTCTAACTAGACATGGGTGGTTGCCACCCTAGTCCACAGGGCCTCAAGCTTTAGGATATGGGTTCTGAGCATCATTAGTAGCATTTCATTAGTTCTAACCTTTGATAGAATCCAATATCTAGACTTGGGCGGTTGTCGAATTTGTCCTCCGACACCTTTGCTTTTAGGAGACAAGTTTCGACATCTTACTGATCCTCTTTGTACTTTCGGTTTCTGGATTTTTGTTGTCGATCATCTATTCCAAGCTGATTCTCTTCTAATAAGGGTTTCCTTCATACTTAGCCTAGGGTTTGATAAAAAGATTAGTTGAATCTTATCTTTCCTTGACAAACAAGAGTACAAAGATTAGTAGTTGATCCCTCTTCCATTTTGTAGTGGCTTGTTTCAGTCTTTGTCCTTGAATATTAGAGCGAAAGAAGGGTGTGAGCTAGTGTACTCACACGTTCCATCTTCTCCTCTCTTTACCTATTAATAGGTTTATATATGTTCATTATGTGTATCATATTTTTGTTAGTATAAATTATATTAATCAATAAGTTAAGCTAGTCATATGAATAACAGTCAATATATTTAATGGGTAGTGGTATATCCTACATGACTATTATGAGCAATAAAAAATGTGGTAGTAACTTATGTTTCACATGGATATGTTCTTTCTTGTGTTTATTCTTTTGTGGAATTTCTATTCAAAGTCTAGACAATCCTAAATGCCTTTGGCTATCAATATTGTGCCTTGAAGATACTGTATTATGTTTAGTTGTTATTACAATGTCAAAGGTTTTATGTTTATCCATCTTCAATTGTTATTACACTATTGAAGTTTTTATGTGTATCTTTGTTTTTTATTAAAGGGGTAAAGATCAGGTTTTGAAGGGGGCTGAAAAACCCTTTACAATGGGCAAAACATTAGTGAATAAAAGTTGACCCACAACTAAACCAAAACCAATAAATAGAAAAACACAGAATAGAAATATCAAAAAGAATAGACAATAGACTACAACTTATTAAGGGTATCATCTTGTTGAAATGCACAAGACAACTGAGAGGGCGGGTGAATCAATTGTAACCAAAACTTAACTTCTTATAAGTATCAACACATCAATCACTTAATCACTGTTATTATGTTATAACCATGAAAGCATGAAATAAAAAATTTAAGCACATTCACACATTGAACACATGAGACACCAGATTTTTACATGGAAAACCTAATGAGGGAAAAACCATGGTGAGGATTAACTCACAATATAAATGATATATCAAAATTACAACAAGACTCACTGCCCAAAATGCTCACTGCAAAAAGAAGGGGCTCACTACCAAGAGAAGAGGCTCACTACTTAAAGTAGAAGAAGATAGTTACAATGATAATGGATCTCATAGCAACTAGGAATCCACCACAAACTCAACTGAATCTTTTGCAACCTCTCTGCATCAAAAATATATTCTTTACTACTCACTTTCACATTCGTAAACTCATCTGGATCACACCTATTACAAATGATGCTTCTCATGCAGCCATTTCATCTATCACAACAACTTCACTAGATTTCCCAATCATCTAACTCATATTTATACATTTGCAATCTTGGAAACAATCTTAAAGGTCAGCACAAACAACAAACTTAACCAATATTCAAATTAGGTCTGGACCTAAACATTCTCGTGGTGGAAAGGAATGAATGCGGACCACATCACACCTTAGTAGGGAATCAAATGCAATCTTCCACACAACAACACACTTTCACAAACTTCAAAGCATAACCACAAGTAGTGAAAACAACCAGGTTGGTCAAAACTGGTGTTAACACTAAGACCTTTAGGAACACGCTTCAACCACGATCCAAATTATGCTTTGCAGACCAATCAAAAAGTAGGAACATGATCTAGAGACATCCACAAGCATGTTACAATCACCAAGAACTTCCACACAACCTCCAAACACTCTATCCGGAAGATTCTTCAAATTGAACCACTTAAACATTACTATCAACCACTGTCACAAAGAAAAGATCACTTGCGGAGCACCAAATCATGAACCACTTCAACTGAAGACACATAACATCATCCCAAACTTAATTCTTGAACCACAAACCATAAAACTTAAATGTAGAGAAATGCAGAGCAGAATACATTCTCCTTGTCACTATTGAATATTGAGAAAAATAGTTTTTACTCTGGTGAAAAGAACTCAATCAAATCTTCACATCAGAGGCTCAAACTTGAGAAATAGCAACTACAAACATCCCTTAACATAAATTTCAAACTACAGACAAAGATATTCAATCTGAAGGATAGTTGGAGCAAAACAATGCATTGTTTTGAGAGATAGAACAATTCTGTAATTGCACTAACTTCTCAAACACTTTCTCAAACTCATCCAATTAACTTCCTTATATGCTGACCTTAGGTGTTAACATCAATGATAACACTTACTGCTCATACTTTTAACAATCTCCCCCTTTGTCATTGATGGCAGCACATGATGTGAAAAACCATCAAGACAAACAAACTTGTTTTGCTTCTTTGCTTCCCCTTACTCTATGCTTTCTCTAGCTACAACTTTCTTTCTCTTTTGACATCAATCAGAATCTCTCTCCTTAAGTTTTTCACATGAAATTATCTCCCCCTTTGACATCAATGGCAAAGGGTGCCAGAACTTCTCTCACTCTTTAGTTAACAAAGCTCAATTTAGATCTTACTGCCACTACACTACTCCCCCTGTCAGCAACACTGTAACACTTATTGCTCTTAATTAGGAACTCATATCAACATCTACCCACTCCCCCTGAGAGATAGCCTTCAAAATGTCAATCCAGATCAAAAAATGAGACTTTGAGCACAACTAGAATGATGCGCTTTCTATGCATCTTAGTTTAGAGTGGGATGGGTAATAACCCCTAACTTCTCCCTAAGATACTCAAAGGTATCCTTAGGCAGAGGCTTTGTGAAAATTTCTGTAATCTGATCCTTTGTAGATACATATTCCATCTTTACCTGATTCTTTTTTACCTTTTCTCTTAGAAAGTGATACCTTATTGATATATGCTTTGTTCTTGAGTGCATCACTGGATTCTTTGAAATGCTTATAGCACTTGTATTATCACAGAAGATTGAAATTGGTTCTCCATACACAATTCTTATATCCTTCAATGTTTGCTTCATCTATAGCACTTGAGTACAACAACATGTTGTAGCAATATATTCTACTTCTGAAGTAGACAAAGAAATTGAATCTTGTGTCTTGCTCAACCATAAAACCAATCTGTTTCCCAAGAAAGCACCTCCACTTGTAATTTTTCTGTCATCAACATCTCCAGCCCAATTTGCATCTGTATAAGCACTAAGAGTGAAGTTGGTATCTTTAGGATACCACAATCCATAGCCTGAAGTGCCTTTTAAATATCTCATTATCCTCTTAATTTCTAACACATGTGACTCTTTAGGATCTTCTTGAAATCTTTCCATAAGACAAACTGCATGCATTACATCTAGTCTGGTATAGGTTAGATAAAGTAGTCCTCTAATCATAGACCTATACTTTTTCTAGTCAATTTTAGGTGATTCATCATTCTTTCTCAGCTTGCAACTAGTTACCATAGGGGTACATACTGGTTTATAATCCTCCATTCCAAACTTCTTCAGCAACTCTTTCATGTACTTAGACTGAGAAATGAAAATTCCCTTTTCTGATTGAGTAATCTGTAGCCCTAGAAAGAAATTCATTTCACCAAACATAGACATCTCAAAATCCTTTTACATTTCCTCTACAAATTTCTTACACATACCTTCATTTCCTCCAAAGATAATATCATTAACAAAAACTACAACAATTAGAATTTGATTATCATTGATTTTGAAATAGAGATTATTGTCAGTAGTACCTTTACTAAACCCTAATTGCAACAAATACTTATCCAACCTTGCATACCAGGCTCTAGGAACTTGCTTTAGTCCATACAAGGCTTTCTTCAATCTGCACACCATGTCACCTTGGTCTGATAATTTAAATCCTTCCAGTTGTTCAATGTAAACCTCTTCTTCCAGCTCTCCATTCAAGAATACAGACTTCACATCCATCTGGTACACTTTGAAATATTTTTGTGTTGTAAATGCTGGAAACATTCTGATTGCTTCAATTCTTTCCATAGAAGCATAAGTCTCCTCAAAATCTATACCTTCAACTTGAGAATATCCTTTACATACCAGTCTTGCTTTGTTTCTTACTACATCTCCATTTTCATTCATTTTATTTCTGAAAACCTATTTAGTTCTAATCACATTCTTATTAGCAGGTCTAGGAACTAATTCCCAAGTTTGATTCTTCTCTATCTGCATCAACTCTTCTTCCATAGCTTTTACCCAATTTTCATCTTTGTAGGCTTCGCTTACAGCTTTAGGTTCAATCTTTGAAAGTAAATAGTATTTCACCTATTCTTCTGCAACTCTTTTCCTTGTCAATACCCCTTTTCTTTTGTCACCAATAATCTAATCTTTATAATGATTAGTCTTTACATACCTAGGAGTCTTAATAGCACTTTCCGGAGCCTTCTCTTCTTCAACTTGACTATCTTTCTGTTCAACTTTTTCTTCATTTACTGTATCAACAAGTTCATCTAATTCATAGCCACTCAGATTTGTTATTCTTTCCCTGTTTTCATCAACCTTCACATTAGCACTCTCAATGATCTTTTTCAGACTCTTATTGTAGCACCAGTAAGCCTTACTCTTAGTAGAGTATCCAAGGAAAATTCTTTCATCACACCTAGCATCAAACTTGCCTAACTCCTCTTCTCTTCTGATGTAACATTTGCTTCCAAATACTTTGAAATATTTCACTGTAGGAACTCTTCCATACCACAATTCATAATGAGTTTTAGTACCATTACCTTTGACTTGAACTCTATTTTGAATGTAGACAGCAGTATGTATATCTTCTCTCCAATACACTTCTGGTAGGTTTGCTTCCTTCATCACTGACCTAACAACCTCTTGAACTGTCATGTTATTTCTTTCAACAACTCCATTCTGTTGAGGAGTCCTAGGAGCAGATGACTATCTCTTTATCACATGTTCTTCACAAAAAATATTGAATTCATTTGATGTAAACTCAGCTCTGCTATCAGACCTTAAGCATTTGATCCTCAATTCTAACTCATTCTCCACCATCACCTTGAAATCTTTGAACTTATCTAGGGATTTTGATTTATCTTTTAAAAAAGTGACCCAAGTCATTCTAGAATAATCATCAATAAGCAACATAAAGTACATGTCTCCTTACAAACTTCTTATTCTTGTAGGATCACACAAATCTATATGCACCAGCTCAAGAAATCTAGTAGAAAATTATTCTTTACTCTTGAAACTTGTCCTTGTTTGTTTCCCCAATTGGCATTCCTTGCAAATAGTATTATCAGGCTTCACAAGCCTAGGAAAATCTCTCACAACTTGTACTGAACTTATCTTCACCAAGTTGTCAAAATTGATATGACACATCCTTCTATGCCACAACCAAATCTCATCTGTCTGAGGCAACAAACAACAATCATTAGTTCCTCTAAAATGATAAACATTACCTCTAGTCTTCTTACTAGTAGCAATAACTATTTAGGAGCTTTCCATGATCTTGCATCCATTTTCCTTGAATCTTAGATCATACCCTTTATCACACATCTGATGAACACTTAAAAGATTATGCTTTAAACCCTTCGCATAGAGAACATCATCTGTATTGTGCTTTCCATCAAAAGAAATAGATCATCTTCCACAAATCTTACCACCTGCATCATCTCCAAACCTAACCAATCCTCCATCATACTTTTATCATTGGTCATGTGATGTGAACATCTACTATCAATAATCCATTCATCCTTATCTTTCTCAACCTGGCAGACAGACAAAGCACTCTCTTCCACTGGTTTTCTTCCTTCATGCATCTATCAGGATTAGTAGATACATGTTCTTCCTTGATAGCAATAAACAAGCATTCATTTGCACTAGTATCATCAGACTCATCATTTGTTACACCATCTACATCATCATCATCTCTAACATAATAACATTTCTTTATGATCCTAGGTCTACTTTCAAATTTCTTCTTGGCTTTCTCAATTCTCTTCGGATACCTGGAGGCATAGTGACCAATTTTACCACAATTAAAGCATTTGAACGATAATTTACCTTTGAACTTACCGGTACCTCTTTGCATTCTATCCACAAAGTTGGCTTCAATATCATCAAGGTCATCATCTAGATCCACAACATACTTCTTAGATCTTGAGATCTTCTCTGAAGTGCTTTCTTTGAAAGCAATCTTAGTCTTTGATAGAGCATCATTGAACTCTCTCATCTCAAATGTAGTGAACTTTCCAAACAACTGATCCTTTGTAATCTTGTTCACACTCATAAGTTCTTCAATTGTAGACACCTTATGACTATAGGATTTAGGCAATGACTTAAGAATCTTTAGTACAACCTCATTCTCATCAATGGTTCCTCCAAGACCTTTGATTTCATTGATAGTTTCATCAACTTTTTGCATGTAGATTGTTATGTTCTCATCATCACTCATCTTCAAAGCTTCATACCTCACCTTCAAGTTTTTTAATTTGGCACTCTTTATAGAATCATATCCTTCATATAAAATTTTCATCTTATCCCAGATCTCATGAGTAGTTTCCAGATCCAAAACTTTCGCTAACTCAGTGTTAGATAAGGCATTTAACATGACATCTCTATCTTTTCCATTTAACTCATACTGTTTGACTTTATCTTCAGATGATGGATCATTTTGAGGAATAGTATACTTTGTGTTTTCCATCTTCCAAACACTATAACCAAGAGAAATGAGATGACTTTTCATCTATACCTTCTAGAGAGCATAGTCTGTTCCATCAAACTGCAAAGACTCCTTGTGCGCCATCCTGGATTTACCTCAAGATGTTAGGCTTTCTTCCAAGGAACCCTCACTCTGATACCAATTGTTGAAGTACACAAGACAACTGAGAGGGGGGGTGAATCAGTTGTAACCAAAACTTAACTTCTTATAAGTATCAACACATCAATCACTTAATCACTGTTATAATGTTTTAACCATGAAATCATGAAATCAAAAACTTAAGCACATTCACACATTCAACACATGAGACACAAGATTTTTATGTGGAAAACCTAATGAGGGAAAAACCACGGTGAGGATTAACTCACAATATAAATGATATATCAAAATTACAACAAGGCTCACTGCCTAAATGCTCACTGCAAAAAGAAGGGGCTCACTGCCAAGAGAAGAGGCTCACTACCTGAAGTAGAAGAAGATAGAAGAAGATAGTTACAATGAGAATGGATCTCACAACAACTAGGGATCCACCACAAACTCAACTGAATCTTTCACAACGTCTCTACATCAAAAATATATTCTTTATTGCTCAGTTTCACATTCACAAACTCATCTAGATCACACATTGATGCAGAGCTGCCAACGGTAGCGTTCAAAAATAGATAAAAATAGAAAATGACTGTTTCCACCAGCAAGACACTTTCTGGGTTCACTGATATTCCTTATTGGCAACACTTTGCACTATCGGTCAAACAAAATGACCTTCCTCTGATCGCACACCCTGTGTCAGAGTATGTACTCTTCATTGGTTGCCTATTAGCAATGTATGAACATGCAGACTCTGTGGTTGAACCACTGAACCATTTGAACCTCACGAACCTTCAACTATCAGTTCAATGCACTCCCATTGAACTTGTTGAACCTATCACATCGCCGAACCAAAGAAACCTTTGTCTTTCACTGGACCCGCTGGCCTCATTGAACCATTGAACTGCGGGAGTCTTTGAACCAAACACTCGGTTGAACCTTCAACTTTTGGTTCAACCAAAGGCTTTCCTCCAACTTAAGATTTTCAACGGAGCCCGATATCGAATGTCGATCACTTCTACCAAAACCCCGCATGACTTCACTGAGCCTTTCTCCTATGAATAAGCAAACTTCTACAATTTATCAACCTAGCACATGCCGATGCTAGGATCTTTCAACGCATGCTACAAACCAATCCTGTACATGTAAAACTTGAACAAACACAAAACAGAAAACAGAAGCATAAACTAATATACACATCCATTCCACTGATTACGAAGTAATCCAACCAGTGGAATGGATTAAGATTCCATATTGACTGCAAAATAGAAATCGATTGCACCAGTAAATCGAACACCAGAAAATTAACACAAACATGATCTTTTTATTGCTCTCAGAAATATAGATAATTGATTCAATTTTCCTGCTATTACATCTATCTCCTCTATCTCTGAGATTGACCCAACTAGGGTATTTATCTACTCTCAAAGAGTAGTACAGACTCAATTCCCAGTGGTTGGGAGATACTTCCAAGTGGCTGGGAGGTAACAACTTCTAACAACCTAACAACCTTGTCATCTACAAATCGACAAGTGTCCTAACAACAAACTACAATAACAAAAATGGTCAAACAGACCTTATTACATTAAATGCCCATTTCGGACCTTATTGGAAACATTAAAATAAGCATAAAACAATTAAATGCCTCATGGAGGCCACTATGGATTGGGTGTTCCTGCACCATACACCCCACCATGAAAAGAACTCATGTCCCATGAGTTAGGTCTTGGTTTTGATCCAGCTACACACTCTGCTGCCTCATATCTGTTCCATGATTTCTAGACTGCATTGTAGGTTCTACTCATGCCATTCTTTCTTACTGTCATCTTTGCCTGAACACCTACATTATAAGCCTTTGGTAGTGCTTCTTGTACTGCTGCTATGGCAGAACATGTTGACCTTTCAACTTTTGTTGGTGCTAGAGGACAAACAATTGTCCCTACTATAATAACATCCTTGTCTTGCCAATCAACTTGTGGCTGCTTGTAAACTTGTTCTTTAACCTTCTGCTGATCCATCTGATCTCCATCAGTCAAAACTAAAAGTACCTTCAAACTTTTATCCTTAGCAACTCCTTTCCCTAAAGTATCCTCAACTGCATGTATGCCTTCTACTGTAGGTATCTCCACAAACTCTTTCTTTCCCACTAAAATGATTTTGGCTGCCTTTTGTGTTGCAGCATCCTTCTGTAATGGTATCAACACAATACTTCTCCCATCCTTCTTGATGGTGTATGTGTTAGCATATCCATCATACAATGCTCTCCTATCAAATTGCCATGGCCTACCCAAAAGTAGGTGACAACATTATTCTCCAATCTGAAAATCAACATATGCCTGTTCATATACCCAAAGTGATTGACTATCACTCACCCAAGACGCTTTGTAAGGATTTTGATGTGGAATCCTTTCTAGTTTAAGTTTATCCACCATTTCCTGAGATGCCATATTATCCATTGAACCAGAATCTATTACTACCTTACATATTTTACCTTTTCTTTTACAATTGGTCCTGAAAAGAGCTCTCCTTTGTATCATATCCTTGGATGTCTTCAAAATGGTTCTCCTTAACATCAATGCTTCTACCTGCTCCAGATATCCATAACTGTCAGGAGCCTTCACACTTTCATAAGTGTTTGAACTTTGCACACTTGGACATTCAGTTTCTTGGATCAGATTTGTCCTTCTGTCTCCCACTGAACTTGTTTCTTTTTCTGGACATTTGAATGCTGGGTGACCATATTCACCACAAGTGTAACACTTTCCTGAGAATGTATTGGAACCTATTCTATTTCCAAACCTACCTCTTGTACCTCTCCATCCACTTCTAAAATCAAATTGTTCTTGTCCTTTACCAGCCTCTTCTTGATTCTCATTTGCTTGCCTTATTGTAGGAGCTGATCCTCTTCCTCTGGTATTGTTGCCTCTTCCTCTCATGGACTTGTCTTGTCTCCTTTTCATCTTCTCCTCAATCCTGATTGCCATTTGATAGCATTCTTCCACACTCCTAGGGTTAGCCAAAACTAATTCATCTTGTATATTTAATCTCAAACCAGCTAAATATCTAGCAAATTTTTTAACCTCATTCTCATGATGACCCGACCTCATACTTAACCTTGTAAAATTCCTTAGTAAATGCCTTCACATTCATTTCTTTTTGTCTTAAAAATTGCAGCTTCTTAAACATCTAAATTTCATAATCCTGGGGTAAAAATTTACCTTTGATCCTTGCTACCATCTTGTCCCATGAAGAAATCTTTGACTTACCTTGCTTTCTTTTCTCTGATTGTACATAATCCCACCATACCAAAGAATGACCTGTCAATTTGGTCTTTGCAATCTTTACCTTCTACTCCTCAGGAACTTCCTCACATTCAAAGTGATTATCTAGTGTAGCAATCCAATCAAGCAACTCTTCCTCATTGAAACTTCCAGTGTACTTTGGAACATCAATCTTTACCTTAGGTTTGTCATTCTTGAATGCCCTTTACAGTTTTGTAAATCTCTGATCTTCAGCATTCAGTTCTTCATCTACCTCTTCAAATTCTTCAGCATCATCTTCTTCCTTTTCTGATTCACTTTCTTCTATTTCTCTTCTTTTGTTTGTCTCCAAGGCTGCAAGCCTGGCTTGAAGTGCTTCAGCAAGCTCTTTCATCTTCCTCATCTCGTTAGCATGTTTTTCCTTCATCTCCTGCAATTCTCTGGCAGTACCATTACCTTTTGGAGACATCTTGTCAACCTCTTAATGCTTCTACTTCTGCCTTCTCAGTGACAGAACCAAACACACAACAGCCCAAACCTTTTGCTGAGTTCTGATACCACTATGATGCAAAGCCGCCAACGGTAGCATTCAAAATAGATAAAAATAGAAAATTATTGTTTCCACCAGCAAGACGCTTTCTGGGTTTCATTGATATTCCTTATTGGCAACACTTTACACTATCGGTCAAACAAAATGACCTTCCTCCAATCACACACCCTGTGTCAGAGTATGTACTCTGCATTAGTTTCCTATCAACAATGTATGAACATGTAGAACTCTTTGTGGTTGAACCGCTGAACCATTTGAACCTCACGAACCTTCAACGATCAGTTCAATGCACTCCCATCAAACTTGTTGAACCTATCGCACTGCCAAACCAAAGAAACCTTTGTCTTTCGCTGGACCCGCTAGCCTCATTGAACCATTGAACCACGGGAGTCTTTGAACCAAACACTCGGTTGAACCTTCAACTTTTGGTTCAACCAAAGGCTTTCCTCCAACTTAAGATTTTCGACAGAGCCCAATATCGAATGCCGATCACTTTTGCCGAAACCCCGCGTGACTTCACTGAGCCTTTCTCCTAGAATAAACAAACTTCTACAATTTATCAACCTAGCACATGCCAATGCTAGGATCTTTCAACACATGCTACAAACTGATCTTGCACATGTAAAACTTGAACAAACACAAAACAAAAATAGAAGCATAAACTAATATACATAGCCATTCCATTGATTACGAAGTAATCCAATCGGTGGAATGGATTAAGATTCCATATCGACTGCAAAATAGAAATTGATTACACCAATAAATTGAACACCATAAAATTAACACAAACATGATCTTTTTATTGCTCTCAGAAATATAGATAACTGATTCAATTTTCCTGCTATTACATCTATCTCCTCTATGTCTGAGATCGACCCAACTAGGGTATTTATCTACTCTCAAAGAGTAGTACAAACTCGATTCCCAACAGCTGGGAGATACTTCCAAACGGCTGGGAGGTAACAACCTCTAACAACCTAACAACCCTGTCATCTACAGATCGACAAGTGTCCTAACAACAAACTACAATAACAGAAATGGTCAAACAAACCTTATTACATTAAATGCCCATTTAGGACCTTATTGGAAACATTAAAATAAGCATAAAACAATTAAATGCCTCATGGAGGCCACTGTGGATTGGGTGCTCCTACACCACACATGTAACAAATGATGCTTCTCATGTAGCCATTTCATCTATCACAACAAATTCACTAGAGTTCCTGATCATCTAACTCATATTTATACATCCACAATCTTGGAAACAATCTTCAAGGTCGACAAACAACAAACTTAACCAATATTCAAATTAGGTCTGGACCTAAACATTCTCGTGGTGGAAAGGAATGAATGCAGACCACACCACACCTTAGCAAGGACTCAAATGCAATCTTCCACACAACAACATGCTTTCACAAACTTCAAATCATAACCGCAAGTAGTGAAAACAACCAGGTCGGCCAAAACTGGTGTTAACACTAAGATCTTTAGGAACACGCTTCAACCACGATCTGAATTACGCTTTGCGGACTAATCAAAAAGTAGGAACATGATCTAGAGACATCCACAAGCATGTTACAATCACCAAGAACTTCCACAAAACCTCCAAACACTCTATCCAGAAGATTCTTCAAACCGAACCACTTAAACATTATTGTCAACCATTGTCACAAAGAAAAGATTTCTTGTAGAGAACTTGATCACAAATCACTTCAACTAAAGACACATAACATCATCCCAAACTTAATTCTAGAACCACAAACCATAAAACTTAAATGTAGAGAAATGTAAAGCAGAATACATTCTCCTTGTCACCATTGAATATTCAAAAAATTAGTTTTTACTCTGGTGAGTAGAACTCACTCAAATCTTCACACCGAAGGCTCAAACTTGAGAAATAGCAACTACAAACATCCCTTAACATAACTTTCAAACTGCAGACAAAGATATTCAATCTAAAAGATATACGAAGCAAAACACTGCATTGTTCTAGAAGATAGAACATTTATGAAATTGTACTAACTTCTCAAACACTTGATCAAACTCATTCAATTAACTTCCTTAGATGCTGACCTTAGGTGTTGACATCAATGACAACACTTACTGCTCATACTTGCAACATAGTTGTCTCTAAATTAGTTATAAAGGGTTGTGTATCTATGTTTTTATTACTTTTTTTAGGGTTTTATATTTACCTTTGTATTATTGAGTTGAAAATTTTGTGTTACTAGAGTTGAGTATTTTGTTATAGTATGAGCATTTTTTGATTGATATTGGGAAGTCTTTATGTGGGTATAAATATGTGAGCATGGTCAATAATTATTTTTATGAGTCAAACTTGGGATTACAAAGAATGGATTGGTTACTTGACCATTACTATTGATGTCTCCTTGTCAAAATACTTATGGTATTCAAAATGGGAAAGTGTGTTGTATGCTTGCTCTATTCTTATTATTGGGAAACATGGGTAGTTTATCTTATGGCCAATTACTATGATGTAATCTTGATATTTATTTTTATGAGCTAGTTTTCTTAAGAATGGGTAGAGTTGTATTGTTGGGTATTTTTTTAAATTCTATAATGAGAAGGTATAAACTTTTTGTTTCTATGAAGTCACTAATTGTTCATGCCTCACCTTATACCTAGGTGTGGGTTTGGGATTGGCCATGGACCCATTGGTAGTTATTCTCTGATGCTCTATGTTTATGTAGTTATTAAATCATTGGTTTTAACATCACAATTTTGAAAGATATAATGAAAATAATGGTCCAATATTTATTAAAGGATTATTAAATATTTTGAAATGTAACTTGTTGGATGTAACAATTTGTCAATTTCTATATTATTGTGTTAAAATTCTTTATTTTGAATAATTTTATTGATCCATGAGGAAATTTCTTAAGTTGATAAAATCATTGTAAAGGTAATGGGAAATGCAATAATGATTGGTATTTCAATTATTGTTACATTCTATGAAAAATGTGAAATTACTTGTTATATCTATAATTCTTTTCATACAAAATATTTACATTATATTCTTTTTGTTTGCAAGCACTAATTTGTCTTTACATTTTTGGGAATAAGTTATTTCTACAAATCATGTTTATATTAATCAATTATTGTTTGTTGATACATCTTGTACCTTTATATGCACAACATGTCACATTTAAATCTGTAAAATGACAATTAGTATAAATTAGTCCTAAAAAAACTCCTACTTCACTTCTACCCTCACCACCTCCACAAGATGGAATGATTCAAGAAATTGTGAATACCTTGAATATCACTCAATATTATATGGATGCTCAAGAGGCAAGGTTATTTGAAATGAGGGATAAAAAAACTATAGTTAACCAATCCTTCCATGTACTTGAAGGTATAATTTACACCAAACAGAACCACAGAGGAACCATGGTTCAACTCCTCTTATAGACTTAAAGATACAACCACCACAAGATTTAATGGCCCTCAGAATTAGGGAATGCAGTTGAAGCCTAATTAATTAACCTAAATCAATATTTTAGTTTGCAAGCTCTCTCAAAAAATGAGAAAGTTTGAGTTGGGGTCTTCCAACTAGATGGAGAGGAAACTCTACGGTGGGAACACCTTACTACATTACAAATTCTCAATCTTGAGACTCTCATTTGGTATGACTTTGAGTCTAAGTTTTTAAAAAAATACATTTATGTTATACATTAAAGAGAGAAAAAGAGATAAATTTCAACTCCTTCAGTAAGGCACATCAACTATTGCCTAGTATTCATGTAAATTGACGAGCTTACTGATTTGAGGCACATCCTTATGTTGCATACTTACTTGCACTAGTGGACCTATTATTGTTGATATACCTAGATAGTAGACTGTTGGTTTTGGGACTTATGATCCTTTTGATATATTATATTGGTAATTATTACTTTGATTAAGAGTAGTTGACTTATTTTTCTTAACATGATGATGACTTAGTTATGAGATATAGCTATGTTATTTTTTGACATATGTGATAGATGTATGCTTTTATTTGATCATATATATGTTGTTTAATTATGTCTTGAGGATTAAGAAATTGAACTAGTTGATTTGAATCAAAATTAAGTATCTATGTTTAGTAGATTAGGGCAATGCATATGTGATGCCACTATGAGATATTGTCAAATGGAAATTGAATTGAATTAATATGCACTTGGATGTTTGCTCAGAGAATTGTGCTTATTAATTAAATTATAGATGTTTGTATTGGATGTAATTATGTTTGGAAATGCTTCTATACCATCTAGCCCAACGTATCATACTAGGGAGACTTGTTACTACCACCAAGGAAACTCAATATTTACATGGTTTTACCACATCCACCATATGAAGGAAATATTGATGTTATAATCCCCTTCACCAAGAATATTGAGCATTTACCCTGATAGGCATAGTGAAATACAATTGTTAACCAAAGGTGATGAAATTTCCATTGCCAAAATACAATGTATCGTCTTGTGGTATCATACAATGATTTATCATTTTTTTAATTATCCCCATAATAATATTTCTCTTATTGAATAAAAAAGTCATTCAAGGATATTTATGTTTCAATTAAAACCTTCAAGCTATAACCCATAACCAAAGAATGACTATCTATCTATCTATCTATATATATATAGGACGTATCAATATGTGCAATTGAGTTGTGTAGGTACCTTCCATGGCTAATGGAATTTTAGAGGTCTTCTAGAAACCTCATGTGATTTCCCCCATGATGGTTGACCTTAGTCCATAATGGGTACTAAAGTCTTTATTAGTATGCAAATTTTGTAATGTAATTTAATTTTGATGTTAATTTGATTTTAATTTATGTGTTAAGGTTGTTGAGTTGTCATGGGTGGTGAGTTGTCATCTTATGTGTCAAATTTTGGATTTGGAATTAGAGGTCCTTTTTTAGGTCTTAAAATATCATTTTATTGAGTACTTTGATGTGTTTAGGTTCCTAGGTCAAGTACCTATGGCTTGGGCACCTTTTGGGCTTTGAAATTTTGGTTTTGGAGTAGATTTGACCACTCCCAAGTTCCTTGGAAATAAAGTGACGTGGATAGGTTTTGGGAAGAGGGATGGTGGACATGTCACCATCCCATCTCACCTTCCTAAGTTCATGGATGAGGGTTGGACCACATACACCACCATCCCAATGCTTCACACATGTGGGAGTACAACTTAGGAAGATTTTTGGAGAAGAGTGTACAAGTACACTTCTCTGCCTAGGTCTCACACATGTGCATGGGAATCATGAGGAGTCAAATCACTCTTTGAAATTTGATGATTGGATGAGAGGGTATGAGGTGGAGGCCATGTGGAATCTCCTAATTTGGAGAGGAGGTGTGACATGACACTCATTACATATACCCCTCTTGCAAGTTGAGAAGGGATGTTTGCTTCATTTTTATTCATGTTGTGAGAGAGAGAAATAGAGGAAGATTTTGGCTTGGGAGATTTGAGTTGGAGAAAGAGGCTTGAGGAGCTCTTGGGAAGACTTCATCAAGTTCAACTCCACCATTTGGCTAGCTTATTGAGGTTGGCATCCTACCCTTCTTGTTGGATAGATTTATGCTTATATGTGTTTAATGTATGTTTGGTAAAATGTTCTTGTGCTTGATGTGTTTTATTCTTCTTGTTGTGTTGGGATAAGGCTGTTTGTGTTTGGGTTAGGCTCTCCCACCTAAATGAGAGCAACCCATGTGAGGGTTTGAGGGAGGTGTACACCTCCTTAGGGAAAATATCACTCCCTTGAGACGGAATTTTGACATGAGTGCCATTGAAGGATGTTGTTGGAAGGAATGTATTATATGCTGAAAATGGTATTATGAGAAGTTCTTGGTAATCTTGAGACGAATACGGATATGTTTATATGATTGTTGTAGGAGATTTCTATTCATCTTCCCCAAGGGAGAGATGTCCACTCTTCTCCCTCTACTATTTTGGTTCCTTTGATGGAATCCATTATGTATGTGCAATCCTTGGGAAATTTGGGAGTTTTGTGTTGTTTATTGCATTTAAAATGTGAATGGTTGTTCTTATTGTGTTGTGAACCTGGGTTTCATAGATAGCCTCCTAGCTTAGGGGTAGGAATGTGAGCAAGACCTAAGGTTAAGAGGTGAGAACCTCCATTGGCTTGTGTGAAGTTTTATGAGTGGAACAATATGAAATGTGGTGTTCTATTGTGTGTTCAAAGCTTTGGAACAAGCCTTGTTGAGCCTTGTATAGAAAGAAATGAAAGTTACAATTGTTGTCTGTATTGCTCTTTTGATATCTCAATACATGAGTATGTGTTTTATTATTTCCTCTCTCCCTTGCTTTAGTTGCATTTGTAAAAAAAAAGGATACTATTTTGCTTATGAACTTGTTATTTGAACAAAAGAAGAAATTAATATTTACCCTCTTTATTCATGCATACTAAGTGTATGTTATTGCAAATAAATATTACCTCATCCTTACTTAAGTTGTAATATTTTTGAATGAAGTTTCTTTTACATTTGAGTTCATTATTCAAATGGAAATGATTAAATGTATTCTAATGTTACAAAGTATAAATTTCATTGTTTAAGTTATTGTAATAAAATGAGAAAATCCATGCTTTTATTACTATAGAAATTTGAGTCTAATCTCTTCTTTTAGTGAGATAAATATTGTTAGTTATAAATATATATTTAATTTGGAAAATATCTATATCTATGTGTGTTATATAAATAAACCATTGTTTTATAATAGTAAGAAATAAACACAAATTTTTAAAGCACTATTTTATAAAAGAGAAGGATTATATATATTTATAGAAAGTATTGATTTATATTTAGGTTCTGTTTGAATGAGATAATAATAAATTAAAAAGAATCTATGTTTGTTTTTTGTTTTAAGGTGGGTTAAGGCTTCCCCATGCCACCTGCGCATTGCTAAGCAGTGATGGATGGTGATGGGGAGTCCCTACACATAGAATCGCTTGACAATGCTATGTGTGGGGGATTTACTCTCCATAGGGGCATGGCACCATAGGCATCGATGCCTTGGGGCTTCAGTCTCTTTTCCCTGCATAGAGCTGCCATCACCCCTCCAAAAAAGCTATCCTTGTGTTTCTTTTGTTTTCAGCTTTACATTTTTTTTACACCTTTTTATATACATATTGTATATATATCATATATATTTAATGGATATAAATATATACACTATGTATATTATATATGCATAGTAGGTATATGTGTCACATATATATATATATATATATATTGTGTGTGTGTATATATATATATATTAAAAAAAATAGAATGGTTTATTTAAGAAAAATAAAGATAAGAAAAATATAGATTTGTTTTATTAAATATTTATTTACTTAAATATTTGACAAAGAAATAGATAGAGAAATGTAGGGGTTAGTAGTATTATAAACAAATTAGATGAAAAAAAAATGTTAGAAAAAAAATATATTATATCTTGCATCTTGACATCTCCTCATCCTCCCTTTTTCCTCTCCTCGAACTTGAAATTCGAAAGTGTAGAGTTAGAAGAGGAAAGGGAGTACTTATATAACTTGAAACTTAGGGCTTTGGGGTTGTCTTAGCAGATTAGTGGCCTAAGTGGCGACTTAGTCTAATAAGTTTTATTTAGTTGAATTAAATCAATTGTGCATAGTTGTAAGGTTACTATGTGAATCTTTAGCCAATACAATTAATTTAATTGTCTCATTATTTAACAGGAATGTAGTTTGGGATTTAACTTAGTTATCATGTTTAAATTAATTTGATTTATTGCAATTGTTTCAATCTAGTAAATTAAGGCATTTTATTTAATCCTATGGTTCAAGATTTAATTGTATTTTAATTTAAATCAAAATTATTGCTTTAGAGAAGAATTTTATTGTAGTTGAAAATGTGTTTAACTTTTTTGAAAAAGAGTATTTCACGTTAATTAATTTAATATCGTATCTAGTTTAAATTTAACTTTTTGTACATGTAATAAAATCACATTATTTAAATTAAATATTGATTTTAGTTTAAATTTTTTTGTCGCATTTCGGTATGACATTTAAATGTCATATTTTAATTTGATCTTTTAGAATCTTCTAATAGTAGTTTGATCTGTTACTTTTCTGTATTGCTAGAGACATGTGTTGGGTTGAATTCATACAAAGCTATATTTTGTGTTGAAACATAGGAGTGTCAAGTTAAACAAGGTTGCTAATGCATTGAGTAGAAGACTAAATTTGCTAATATAGATGAGTGTAGAAGTAGTAGGTTTTGAAGAACTAAAGCATTTGTATGAAGGTAATCCTAATTTTTTGAAGCCATGAAAGGCATCTAAATAAAACCATAAGTCAAAACCACCCAAAAGTGGCACCCAAATCATTAAGGTTTCATTATCTCCAATCAAAGATGCTTTATGATGTGTCATAGCATGCATCATAAGTTGGTCAACATGTGTAACTCCCCCTTACAACTTTTTTCTGTGTCCAACACATTTTTACATTTTCTAATACAGGAGGCCCAACTTTTGAAGGCCATAACTTTCAATCCTAGAGGTTGATTAGCCCCTTTTATTTTAAAATGAAGAGATTAAAGTGATCTATGCCCTATGCATTATCAATGGCGATGCCAAACAACCCATAATTTTTATTTCGGCCAAAAACCCAACTCTATAGCCCATAAATTGAGTTTATTCAATTTGATAATTAAAAAATCACACTTTTTATAATTGCAAGGTTGGGACACCTTTCATAACACCTAAGAGAAATTTACCTCATGGAGGATTCTCCCTTGTGGCATCATGTGAAGTCATGGAAAACCCTTATTAGGTCACCTTCATTTTTGTACAGTGTGCAAAAGGAGTTTCACTACACCTACCTATTTTTGGATCCCCCTTCTGACATTGTGTGGCATGCTCTTCATTGTGTTGCATGTGTAATGATGTCAAGTGCACACACTAGGTTATTGCATGAAGTGCTATAGAAGCTTATGTATGATGTTTATGTTGAATACATAAGACAACTAAGAGGAGGTGAATCAACTGCATCAAAAATTTCAAACCCTCATAAACATATTCACATACACATCAGTTCACTTAAACCCTTAATCTGTTATGATGATCAAACATGAGAAGCAAATAACAAAAACTTAAACACATCAACACCATACAAAATAGAACACCAGATTTTACATGGAAAATCCTAAAAGGGAAAAACCATGGTGAGGATTAGCTCACAATATAATGTAGTAACAATACCGAATTACAAAAGGCTCACTGCCAAAGGGCTCATAGCCAAAAGAAAGAATGCTCACTGTAGGGGACTCACTATCCAAGTGGACTCACTTCCCATTGAGAAAGAAAGAAAGAAGAAAAGAATGGATCACTACCAAAATTTGAACTAATCTAGTTGCATTTATCCTATGCATGGATTTCAGTTCCAATAAGGCTCAATATCCATCACAACACAATCAACATCTTCGCAGCATCACTAAAAATTGTAAACACCTTTTGCTCACTGCATCTGGTAGCCTAACACATGAAAACCCTTGCTACCCTAATCAAATTAACATCACAAAATCATATCCACATGCACACATGAATCCATGACTCCATGACACTTATTTATACCATTGTTACCCTTGAAAACATTCTTCAAGGTCAGAAACACAACTTAACCCATAAAATTCAAATTAGGTCTAGACCTAAACATCCCCGTGGAGGAAAGGAATGAATGCAGACCACATAATGCCTTAATACGGACCTAAATTCACTCTAACACACTTCAACATGCTTTCACAATCACCAAAGCATAATCGGAATTAGTGAAAACAACCAAGTCGACCAAGATTGTGTTAATACACAAGAAATTGTGAGCACATGCTTCCTCAAAGATAAAAACACCTTGCGGACCTTGCACAAAGCTTTAACATAATCTAGAAACATCCATGAACAACTTGAAGTCACCTGGAAACCAACAAATTTAGCCACAACTTTCACCTGAAGGAAGTTCACAATCTGCTTAGAAACAACATTGTCCAAGTCTGCCACACAATAAATTGCTTTTTTGAGCACCACATCACAAACCTTTTGGATAGAAGATATATAAGGAAATTATAAGCATATATCTAGAACAAAAACACCTGAAACCATTTTGTGGAGAAATGTGGAGCAAAATACTTTCTCCTAGACACATTGCAAGCACTGTCAGACATTGTCTTCAAATTGGTGAACATAACTTTAACTGCACAGTAATCTGGAGTACCAAATTTTGGATTCAACATCTTTAAACACTTCTCAACAACATATCCAAACTATACACTCAGATCTCCAACACAGAAGAAACATGGAGCAAAATCTTGAACATTATTCTATAAGCCAGAAGACTTCTTCAACACACTATTTCTAATATTAATCAAATTTTCTCAATAGCACTTGGAAACTTGGCAAGAGGAACATATTATTAACACCTTCAAAACTTCTTCAAGGCAATCACATCATCATTAATTCAACAACTTGATCAAATAACAACAGTAACAGTAGAGAACACAGTTGACACCAATGACAACACAAACATGACATCAATGACAACACCGATTAGCACATACTTGCAACAATTTCCCCCTTTGTCATTGATGGAAACATATGATGTAAAAACCATCATGACAAAACTCTGCACTAATCAAACTCTCCCCCTTTCTTTTATACATCTTTCTATCTTTCTCTCCCTTTGTTTTTCACATGAACTCTCTCCCCCTTTGACATCAATGGCAAAGGGTGACACATATTTTTCAAACTCTCTACTAATCATGATACTACACATACTTGGTCTGATCTCAACTTCTTTGAATACTCCCCCTTAGGAGTAAACACCAACCTCTATCAACTCTTACTCCCCCTATCTGCAACAATCATCAACACCATTACCTACTCCCCCTGAGAGGTAGCCTCCATCATCAGTCCAAAGAAGAATGAATCTTGAAGCACTTCATCTCTCCATACATTGACATCTAAAATTCTTTTTGCATGTCATTTACAAATTCCTTACACATACCTTCATTTCCACTAAAGATTATGTCATCAACATAGACCTCAATAATCAGGATTTGATCTTTGCTTACCTTGATGTACAAATTATTGTCTGCAGACCCTTTACTAAATCCCTGCTGCAACAAATACCTGTCTAACCTTGCATACCAAGCTCTAGGAGATTGCTTTAGTGCATACAATGCCTTCTTCAATCTGTATACATATCTAGTTTGTCTAACAACTAAAATCCATTCAGTTTCTCTATCTGTACTCCCTCTTCCAACTCACCATTCATAAAAGTAGACTTCACATCCATTTGATACACTTTGAAATCCTTACATGTTGCATAAGCCAAAAACAATCTAATAGCCTCCATAGTCTATTCTTGCCACCGAAGCATAAGTTTCCTCATAGTCTATTCCTTCCACTTGTGAGTACCCTTTACACACAAGTCTTGCTTTGTTCCTTACTACCCCATTCTCATTCAATTTGTTCTTGAATACCCACTTAGTTCCAATCACATTCTTATTTTCTGGTCTTGGGACAAGTTCCCAAGTCTAATTCTTCTCAATCTGTGTTAGTTCTTCTTCCATAGCCTTGACCCAATACTCATCTTTACATGCCTCCACCACTTTTTTAGGTTCAACTTTAGAAATTAAACATAGGTTTACATGTTCTTCAATAGCTCTGCTTCTTGTCAATACACCTTTGCTCTTATCACCAATGATCTGGTCTTCAATGTGATGCCTTTGCACATACTTGGGTGTTCTAGGGATTCTTTCTGGAGCTTCTTGTTCTTCTACTTGCACCCCCTTTTCTCTGGTTTCTACTTCTCCAATCTGTACTACCTTTGCAACAACATTTTCTTTTTCTCCGCAAGAGGACTCATCTAAGTCTGATACACATCCATTAACTTCTAAAATCTTCTGTATGTCTTCATCCACCTTAACATTAGCACTTTCAACAATCTTTCTTAGCCTCTTGTTATAGCACCGGTAAGCTTTACTTTTGTTAGAGTACCCAAGGAAAATGCCTTCATCACATTTTGCATCAAACTTTTCTAGTTCTTCATCTCTTCTTATATAACATTTGCTTCCAAAAACTTTGAAATATTTAATAGTAGGAATCCTTCCATACCATAGCTCATAGGGAGTCTTTGTGTCATTTGCTTTGACCTATACTCTATTCTGTATATAGACAATAGTAAGAATTGCTTGTCTCCAGTAGACTTTCGATAGGTTTGCTTCTTTATCATTGTCCTTGTAGCTTCTTGAATAGTCTTGTTCTTTCTTTCAACCATTTCATTCTGCTAAGGTGTGTTAGGAGTAGATAAATGCCTCTTTATCCCATGATTCTCACAAAACATGTTAAACTCATTAGAAGTAAATTCTCCACCTCTGTCAGACCTCAAACATTTGATTTTCATATCCAATTCATTCTCAACCATTACTTTAAAAGCTTTAAACTTATCTAGGGCTTCTAATTTTTCCTAAGAAAAGTGACCCATGTCATTCTAAAGCAATCATCAATAAATAACATAAAATACCTATCACCTTGAAAACTCCTTACTCTGGTAGGACCACACATGTCTTTAGGCACCAATTCCAATAGTCTAGTAGATGACTGATCCTTGTTTTTGAAGCTTCTTCTTCTTTGCTTTCCTAATTAACATTCCTTATAGATAACATTGGAGGGTTTTGTAATCATTGGCAGATCTCTTAGAGATTGAACTAAACTTATCCTTACTAGGCTATCAAAATTGATGTGACACAATCTCCTATGCCATAATCAACTCTCACTAATCTGAGTCATAAGGCAGTAACTAACACCACCTTTGAGATAAAAAATATTTCCACGTCCTCTTTCCAAGAACAATTATTGTTCTAGAGCTTTTTTTGATCTCACATCCATCATCCTGAAACTTAAGATTGTAACCCTTGCTACACATCTGCCCAACACTCAAGAGATTATGCTTTAAATCTTTGACATAAAGAACATCATTAGTGTTATGCTTTCCATTGAAACTGATTGAACCTTTTCCACAAATCTTCTACAACTTCATTACCACCAAACCTAACTACTCCACCATCAAATTTTTCAAGTTTAACAAGCTTACTCTTATCACTTGTCATATGATTTGAGAATCCATTATCAATGACCTAGTCATCCTTTTCACTCTTAGCATGACAGGCAGACATTACAGTGCCTTTAGGGTTAGCACTTGCTTCTGGACCCTTTTCCTTTACACAACTTCCAAGGTTAGCAGAACCAATTTTATCTCTAAGGGCAATAAATAAGCATTTATTATTATCATCTTCATGACCAGATTCATCATTAGAAATACTTGCATCTTCTCTAACATTGTAAATTTTCTTGACTATCCTTCCTTTGTTCTCCTTATTCTTAATTCTCAGAGCTCTATCTGGACATCTTGAATCATAATGACCTACTTTTCCACAACTAAAACATTTAGATGAAAACTTACTACTAAAATTTTTTATACCCTTTTTTCATTCTTCTCACAGATTTAGCTTCCACTTCATCAAACTCTTCTAGATCTAATTCAACAGTCTTCTCTAATTTGCTAGCTTTGAAAGCAGTCTCATCCTTTATAGTTCCACTAGCTGTGCCAAACTCTCTTATTTCAAAAGTAGTTAGGGTTCCAATTAACCGATCTTTGGTAAACTGATTCAAATTATGTAATTTTTCAATAGCAGAAACCTTATGACTGTAGGCTTTAGGAAGAGTTCTAAGTACCTTCAATATCACTTCTTTATCATCCATAGTTCTGACAAGTCCTTTGATGCCATTGACAACTTCATCCACCTTCTCTAAGTAGCTTGTAATGTTTTCATGTTCAAATATTCGCATGGTCTCAAATGTGAGCTTCAAATTTTGCATTTTACCATGTTTAACCTTATCATCTCCTTCATAAACACTTTCCAACTTTTTCCAAATCACATTAGCAGTTTTCAAATTTGCAACCTTTATCAATTCAAAATTAGTAAGACCACTTAAGAGAACATGCTTTGCCTTACCATCAACTTTAGCTTCTTTGACTTCATCTTCAGTATTTATACCATTTTGAGGTACAATGGAATTAGACTTGATGTTTTTCTAGACATCATAACCAAGAGCAACTAGGAAGGCTTCCATCCTTACATTCCAGAGTGCATAGTCAAATCCATCAAACAAGGGAATCTACTACTTGTGCGCCATCTCAGGTCTACCTCAATCTATTAAGATTTATTCAAAGGAACCTTGCTTTGATACTGATTATTGAATGTACAAGACAACTGAGAGGGGGTGGGTGAATCAGTTGTATCAAAAATTTCAAACCCTCATAAACATATTCACATACACATAAGTTCACTTAAACCCTTAATCTGTTATGGTGATTAAACATGAGAAGAAAATAACAAAAACTTAAACACATCAACACCATACACAAGAGAACACCAGATTTTACGTGGAAAACCCTAAAAGGGAAAAACCATGGTGTGGATTATCTCACAATATAATGTTTTAACAATACCGAATTACAAAAGGCTCATTGTCAAAGGGCTCACTGCCAAAAGAAATAATGCTCACTGTAGGGGACTCACTGCCCATTGAGAAAGAAAGAAAGAAGAAAAGAATGGCTCACTACCAAACTTTGAACTAATATAGTTGCATCTATCCTATGCATGGATTTCAGTTCCAATGAGGCTCAATATCCATCACAACACAATCAACATCTTCGCAGCATCACCAAAAATTGTAGACACCTTTTCACTACATCTGGTAGCCTAACACATGAAATCCCTCACTGTCCTAATGAAATTAACATAACAACATCATATCCCCCATGCACACGTGAATCCATGACTCCTTAACACTTATTTATACCATCGTTATCCTTGAAAACATTCTTAAAGGTCAACAACACAACTTAACCCATAAAATTCAAATTAGGTTTGGACCTAAACATCCCCGCAGAGGAAAGGAATGAATGTAGACCACATCATGCCTTAGCATGAACCTAAATCCACTCTAACACACTTCAACATGCTTTCACAATCACCAAAGCATAATCGAAATTAGTGAAAACAACCAAGTCAGTCAATCTTGTGTTAACACCAAGAACTTTTGAGCACATGCTTCCTCAAAGATAAACACACCTTGTGGACCTTACACAAAGCTTTAACATAATCTAGAAACATCCATGAACAACTTGAAGTCACCTAGAAGCCAACAAGTTTAGCCACAACAACTTTCACCTGAAGGAAGTTCACAATTTACTTACAAACAACACTATCAAATTCTGCCACACAATGAATTGCTTTTCAGAGCACCAAATCACAAACCTTTTGGATAGAAGATATATAAGGACGTTATAGGCATATATCTAGAATGGAAACACCTAAAACCATTCTACAGAGAAATATGGAGCAAAATACTTTCTCCTAGACACATTGCAAGCACTGTCAGACACTGTCTTCAAATTGGTGAACATAACTTTAATTGCACAGTGATCTGGAGTACCAAATTTTGGATTTAGCATCTTCAAACACTTCTCAACAACATATCCAAACCATACACTTAGATCTCCAACAAAGAAGAAATACGGAGCAAAATCTAGAACAATATTTTGTAACCCAGAAGACTTCTTCAACACATTTTTTCCAATATTAATCAAATTTTCTCAAGAGTACTTAGAAACTTAGGAAGAGGAACATATTCTTAACACCTTCAACACTTCTTCAAGGCAGTCACATCATCATTAATTTAGAAACTTGATCAAATAACAATAGTAATAGTAGAGAACATAGTCGACACCAATGAAAACACAAACATGTTGACATCAATGACAACATCGATTAGCACATACTTGCAACAATTTATAAAAAATGTTTGTTTAGTTTGCATGTGCATGTATAAATATGATCACGAAATTTGGTATTTGGTGCAAGAGCACCTTGACAATCTTATGCTTCCATGAAGAAATTTTGAAATTTGATTCAGTGTTGGTGTCTCAACCTTGTAATACGGTCTTATAGGTCATTTTCATATGATTAGGAGGTCAATGTTTAATGTTTTTTGTCAAAATTGAAAAGAATGTAAAGGTTACCATACAAATTGTAAAATTGCTAAAATTGTAAAATTGCAAAAGTGCAAAGTATGCAAGGTGAAGGGTCATTTTGGCTCTAGGCCATTAGAAAGCAGTTAGAAGTTGATAAGTCGAGTTTGAAATGCCTATAAAAGCCCTTGTAAACATTTTGTAAGGTGGGGTGATTGTGTTTAATGATTTCATCAATAGAAGGCATTGTTTTTATACATTTTTCTACAGAAATTTATTGTTTTAGGCCTTGTATGGCTCTGTACTAGCATGAAAGCCTGTTTGAATGTTTATAAGTGAAATTTGAATCAATCACCTTCCTTTTCCATTTTTTTCCATGCATTTTGGTTCTAATTTGAGTTAGTTATTATAATCTTTCAAGAATTTGTCAATACCTTGTCCTAGGGTAAACAAAGCCAAAGAAGATTGTGTCTTTCATTTGAACCATTGAAAACCTCTAATTTTTGGTGAAAAGAATCCTGTTGGCATGTATTTTCATGTTTCTGAAGCTTTATACCAAATGGCTAAGATTCAAGGTGTGGAAAGTAAAGTTTTGGATTGAAAATTTTGTGTCGATCAGAAAATAGAGCAGTCAAGTGAGTAAAGCCTTAGGGTTTGTGTAAATATCTTTGTAAATGGACTTTTGATGTTGTTAAAAGCATATGCAAGTCTAACCTAACATGTTCCTAACATTGGTTGAGTGGGTTTAAGTTTGGAGACATCAAAACCAATAAGCCCTCATGTGGTCCTAGCCTAATTAGGCCTAGTTCTTGACTGAAATAGAAAGTTTTGAGCCATAAGTTACAAAAGACCAATACCCCATTTGAGAATACGTTTTAGGCAAGAAAAAAGGGTATCCCAAAGTGTGATTAGTTTTGAGTTTCAATGCATATTCTGAGAGTAAATCTCTGACAATCCCATTGTGAGACCTACTAGCGTAGTAGGCAGTTTGAGATGAATTAGCCATTAGTGAATGTATGAAAGCCTGAGAATGAGTTGTTTGAGGGATATAAAGTCCCCAAAGAGTTTGAAGATGGTGAGTTCCCTTGTTTGGGTTTGTGAGACTGAAACTAGAATGTTGCCTTGTGAATGAAAATTGTCTAAGAAGGGTGATTGTCTAGAATGGTGAGATGAGTGAAACCCATTGTTGTGAAATATGGTATCAATTGACTAGAATCATCCCCTTGCACTACATCAAAGTGGTATTAGATTTCAAGAAGTAGATCATTGGAAGAGTTGAAGATTCAAGGAGAAGACATTTGGAAGTTGAAAGGACAACATGGCAAAAGAGAAGGAGATGCTGCAAAGAAAAGCAATTTTTAGAACTAGATGCAATTGTAATGGCAAGGTATGTAATGTAATGGTGGATTCAGGTAGTTTAGATAATATGGGATCACAAGTGATGGTTGACAAATTAAATTTGGATAGGTTACCTCATGAGAATCCTTATTATGTTTTTTGGTTGAATGGTGAACATTCTCTTTTGGTCAAGGAGCAAGCTTTTGTTGACTTTCAAATTGGTAGCTATAGAGATAAGCTTCTATGTGATGTAGTACCTATGAGTCTATGTCATTTGTTGTTAAGGATACCATGGAAATATGAGAGGTATGCCCTATATGATGGAAGGCAGAATACATATCAGATTGAGAAGGATGGGGTTTCATTTACTTTGACTCCATTGATGGAAGATGAAGAAGGACAAAATAAAGCAACAAGGGTAATTATGGGTGGTAAGAAATAATTTGTACAAGTAGAGGATGAAGGGGAGATAGAGGGTGAAGCCACTTCAAGTCTTGAAAATGCCAAGACAACAGTGTTGCAAAATGATGCAATGATAGAAATGAAAGAGGAAGAGATGATGGTGATGAAATCTGAGGTAGAAGAGATCAAGGAAGAACTCCTTGTGAAGATGTAAGATAAGTCAACAAAACATGGTGAGAATGTGCAAGAAGTAACACTTTGTCCATTGATGGGACAAGAAGTATGTGAATCTAATAGTACAGAGGTTTGTGGATCAAATGATATAGAGATCCTTGGGGCAGAGACCCTAATAAGTGGGAAAGGTGAGGTGAGTGAGAGTGTGTTGCCAGAGGAAAGGCAAGAATGGCCTAGAGTGGTCATAGTGGGAGAGGTGGTATGTCAACTGATTGGACAAGAGAGTGGAAGGTAGGAACAATGATAAACTGGATAATGAAGAGGTCTTAGTGGTAGAGAGAATGAGGACAGAGGTCTATAAATCTGATTACACAAGAGCAGAGAACCTGATTAAGAATGAAGAAGCCATTGTTACATGGCAAAGGCAAAAACATAAAGAGATCATTTACCAATTCTTTGTTATCTTGATGGGGTACAAACCTAGGTACAGAGTGAAAAGAGAAAGACAAGATATTGAGATGAAAGTTGAAGTGCATCAAAGCATGAGGAATCTGATATCAAGTGACAAGATAGGTAGGAAACTAATTTGTATGGATAAAATGAAGCCAAAGGTGAAGATGAAAGTTGTTTCAAGAAGCAGGGAATAGAAAACTACAAGGAGGAGCATTTAATGATGAAGGCTTATTCAAGAGGGCTTGAAATTCATTTGGCTGGGAGTATGGTGCAGGAGCACCTTGACAATCGTATTCTTCCATGAATAAATTTTGAAATTTGATTAAGTGTTGGTGTCTCAACCTTGTAACAAGGTCTTAGAGGTCATTTTCATATGATTAGGAGGTCAATGTTTAATGTTTTGTCAAAATTGTAAAATTGCAAAAGTGCAAAGTATGGAAGGTGAAGGGTCATTTTGGCTCTAGGGCATTAGAAGTTAGTTAGAATTTGATTTTTAAATGCCTATAAAATGTCTTGTAAACATTTTGTAAGGCGGGGTGATTGTGTTTAATGATTTGATCAATAGAAGACACTATTTTCATACATTTTTCTATAGAAATTCATTGTTTCGGGCCTTGTATGGCTCTGTACGAGCATGAAAGCTTGTTTGAATGTTTGTAAGTGAAAGTTGAATCAATAACCTTCCTTTTCCATTTTTTTCCATGCATTTTGGTTCTAATTTGAGTTAGTTATTGTAATCTTTCAAGAATTTGTCAATACCATGTCCTAGGGTAAACAGAGCCAAAGAAGATTGTGTTTCTTTCATTTGAACCATTGAAAACCTCTAATTTTTGGTGAAAAGAATTTTGTTGGCATGTATTTTCATATTTCTGAATCTTCAGACCAAATGGATAAGATTTAAGGTGTGGAAAGTAAAGTTTTGGATTAAAAATTCTGTGTACAGTCAGAAAATAGAGCAATCAAGTGAGTAAAGCCTTAGGGTTTGTGTAAATATCTTTATAAATAGACTTTTGATGTTAAAAGCATATGCAAGTCTAACCTAACATGTTCCTAATGTTGGTTGAGTGGGTTTAAGTTTGGAGACATCAAAACCAATAAGTCCTCATGTTGTCCTAGCCTAATTAGGCCTAGTTCTTGACTGAAACAAGTTTTAAGCCATAAGTTACAAAAGACCAATACCTCATTTGAGAATATGTTTTAGGCAATAAAAAAGGGTATCCCAAAGTGTGATTAGTTTTGAGTTTCAGTGCATATTCTGAGAATAAATCTTTGACGGTCCCATTGTGAGACCTACTAGCGTAGCAGGCAGTTTGAGATGAATTACCCATTGGTGAATGTATGAAATCTTGAGAATGAGTTGTTTGTGTTGGAGTTAGACCAGACAACTGAGAGGGAGGTGAATTAGTTGTCCCAGTAGTAACCTTTTCTTATCCTTTTAACTTCTTTCACCATTTCCAAATTGATTAATGATGTAAACATTAAAGCATGAAACAACATCACATAAGTAGAAACATGATCAACACATTTGACACCAAGATTTTGACATGGGAACCCGGTTAAGGGAAAAACCATGGTGGGTGTTAGCCCATAAGATTTGTACCCTTTTAAAAGTACTTAAAAGAATGGGAAGGCACTTTCCTTTAGGCTCACTACCCAGAGCTCACTACTCAAAAGAGAGGCTAACTGCCTACAAGAAATATATGTTTAATACAGAAATAATTGACTGAGAAATAGCATCTACTTCATGCCTAATTCAGTACCATTGAATGTTCATAAAACTTTTGCACTGCCTTCAAACTCTTCTTCACAAACTCTTTACTCTATTATGCTTTTATTCTTCTGCTCCTCTTCTTCTCTGCTCTACTTCTGATCCTTTCTTCAGATTAGATTATTCACTCAAGGATTATTTTCCTCAACTCAACAAAACTCCTTTATAGACTTCATCAACCTTGGAATAGACATCAAGGTCGGCACTCTAGACACTCAACTTAAAGCGAATCTCCAAGTTGTCAGCAAAACACAGCTAGGCCTTGAATCCAACATGCCACACTCCAGAGAATTGCTTTTTGAACATCTGCAACATGCTTGGATCATCTGGTCGGCCAAGACTGGGAAGAACAGGAACACCATGAAGGAAAAATTCATCAACAAGCTCAAACTTCAATGTGAACCTCCAACACAACAACCACATGATCTAGAGACCACCACAAGTACAATGAATTCAACAAAAACATCCACACTCCTCCAAATCACTAGAATCTCTTACACCTTCATCTGGAACCTCAAGAACACTATCTGCCATGATTGTCAAACCAGAAAGATTTCTTGCAGACCTATAAACCACAAACTACTCGAGTTGAGGGAACACACCAACATCCTAGACATGCCTTTAGATCCCCAGATCATATAATGCTCATACCAGATCAATCTAGACCAACTTCTTGCCACTTTGTTATCACTGAACAACTGCAAAATCCTGTTCCACTCAGAAGACCATAACTTTGCCAAATCTTCATGCAGACCTCTCAAATCTCAACTAGAGAAACAATAGACAATCCTATACAAACCCTTTAATCTACATACTCTGATCTTCACTTTACTAGAAATATTGATCATTCCTCTGTACTGCCTTCACTATCTCTGATATGTTGACATCAATGACAACACATCAGGCACATATTTGCAACAATCTCCTCCTTTGTCATTGATGGAAAAATGTGATGTGAAAAACTGATTCAACCATCAAGACAAGAACTTCTCCCCCTTTCTCTTGTCACACCTACAACCACTTTCTTCACTGCTCCCCCTTTCACTAGCAACTACTTACTTCTAGGTTTCTCACATGACTTCTCTCCCCCTTTGACATCAATGGCAAAGGGTGCATATTTGCAATCATCTCTTTCTAAACTAAATTTTAGAAACCACATATTGACTACTTCCTTTGAGCAGCATTCCCTCAACACCAATCTAGATCACAAGATCTGACTGTGAATTCCACAAAACTTGGAGTACAAATACTTGTTGTTGCTGTATACTCTGCTTCAAAGATATTGTCTCTGCTTTTTGCTCAACCAAGAAACCAAATTCTTTCCCAAGAGAAATGCGCAACCACTAGTACTCTTCTTGTCATTAACACCTTCTGGCCAACCAACATCTTAGATCTGCACCCGGTTAAGAGTGTAGACAACAGTACCCATAGTCTTTTTCAATACGAATATGGAACATTTGCCTCCATCATCATGGTTCTAGCAGCCTTCTTGAGGGATCTGATTCATTCTAGGAAAAAATAACTATCTTCTTATTCTATGCTTCTCACAAAATGCATTAAACTTATAAGGGGTAAACTCTCCACCATTTTCAGATTTCAGATACTTTAACTTCACACCAATCTCATTTTCTTCCTTAGCATTGAAATGTCAAGAACCTCTGACTCCTTTCACAACATATTGACCCACATCATACAGTAGTACTCAGTTAGCAACATCACATATCACTCTCTTTGCAAACTCCTAACTCTAATCCTTTGTCAACCAACTGACCAATCATTGAGAAGATTATGCTTTAAGCCTTTTATCATTAGACATATGAAGAGAACATCCATAGTCAATCATCCATTCATCTTTTTCTTTAATCTGAGTAGCTAATACAACTAGCAGATTTGGTAGGCACTGGTTCTTCTTCTTTGAAAGTAATAAATCACTTATTCTTTTCCAGAGGTACTTCTCATAACAAGTTTATCATTTGTGACTCTTCCATCAGTAGCGAATCCTTTTGGTAACCTTTTGGCAAGCATAGCTTCAAGTTCTTTAAGATCTAATTCATCCTTTTAAGTTCGTACCTTTCCTTCTCATATCTGCTTAGTCTTGTTGGGGAGCATTCACTTGAAACAAACTTTTGCTTACCCTTTCCAGAACCACTGGCCTTAAATGCAGATTTCTAATTTAGGAAGAGAAACACCAAACCCATTCATCAACCAATAGATCCCTTGAAATATCTATCATAGTCCTGAATTCCTCAAAAACATCAACCTTATGCTTGTATGCAGCAGGTAAGGGTCTGAGCACTCTGGCAACAATCTCTGATTCTTTCAAATTCCCACTAGCACACCTACTTTTGATGTGAAAAATGCATTTTCCCTCACTCTTCTAGATACTCAGTTTCTCATAGATTGCTTCACACATTGCCACATTATCTTCTTTTCTACCAGAATTTTTTTTAGATGAAATACAACAGGCCATTCTATATTCTTTCATATGCCAAATCCAGGCATCCACTTACTGGCAGGGGAGATTAGATTTTTAATGTAGCTCCCCCTAGGCCAGAGCTCCTAATTTGATTCCCAAAGGAATTATCAACACCTGATTTCGGTGCGGACCCATCACCATTATTCATTTCACTTTTCTTTACCCAAGTCTTGTTTATTTCATTTTGGATTTCATTCACATCTACTTTACCCTTGCCTTTATCTTGTCTCTTCTCATTCTGGTTTCTGTTTACTGGACCTTTCCTATCATTATTCCTTCTTCTGCAGAATCTTGCAATATGACTGAATCTATTGCAATTAAAGCACTTAACATTTCCTTGCCCATTTACTTGATTTCAATTTGATCTGCATTGATTAGCTATGTGTCCAAATTTATTGCATGCAAAAAATTTGCCATTGAAAGAATTGACATTACCTCTATAGTTAGAGTTATTCTTCATCATACTTCTGCACTCATTAGATCTATGACCATGCCTTTTGTAATTTAAGCATTGCCCAGAAAAGGATGGACCACTTTGATTCACTCTAGTTCTGTACTCAGAAGCTCTATGACCAAATTTGTTGCAATTGAAACAATTTCCATTGAATGATGGATATTTTTGAGCATTAGGTTGTCTTACCAGAGGTTTTCTAGATCTATTTCTCCCATTCCTAGGTTGAAAATTTCATTGTCCAGATCCGAAACTTTTACCTTTCTCATATCCAAGACCATGCTTGTCATCAACCCTTTTCTGTCCTTCAAGCAGTGCTTCAAGTTTTGTTGAGCTTATCTTGAACTTATCCTTATATTCATTTGCAATATCTAGGTCATGTATGAGAATGACAATTTGCCTTTCAAGTTCTCTTTCATTATCTCTACTTTATTGTAGATCAGACTCTAGATGGCCAGCTATTCTATCTAATTTGCAACATTCTTTAGATCTTTCTTTTACTTTTTGTTTCAGATCTTCTTCAATTTTCTTCAGATTCCATTTCAATTTTTAGAATAGCTACTTCTTTTGACAACTTCTCACATTCCTTTGTTTTTTCTTCCAAAGCTTCATTCATGCCTTTTTCTTTAGGTAAACTGGATAGCTCCAAAAGTAGCTCCTTTTTCCTTTGCATAGATTTCTTTAATTTATCTTTTAACATTTCAATGGTGTCATCAGCATCTTTAAGTTCACCTTTCAGATTACTAATTTATGCTTTAGACTAAGCAAGCTCTTCTAGGGCCAACTGAAGATCTTTCAATGGACCCATTTAAAACTTCTTCTAAGATCTTTTCCTTAAGTTGTTAGGATTCTCCAAGGAACCTCACTCTGATACCAATTGTTGGAATTAGATCAGACAACTAAGAGGGGGGGTGAATCAGTTGTCCCAGTAGTAACCTTTTCTTATCCTTTTAAACTTCTTTCACCATTTCCAAATTGATTAATGATGTAAACATTAAAGCATGAAACAACATCACATAGGCAGAAACATGATCAACACATTTGACACCAAGATTTTGACATGGAAACCCAATTAAGGGAAAAACCACGGTGGGTGTTAGCCCACAAGATTTGTACCCTATTAAAAGTACTTAAAAGAATGGGAAGGCACTTGCCTTCAGGCTCACTGCCCCGAGTTCACTGCTCAAAAGAGAGGCTCACTACCTACAAGAAATATATGTTCAATATAGAAAGAATTGACTGAGAAATAGCATCTGCTTCATGCCTGATTCAGTACCATTGAATGCTCATAAAACTTCTGTACTGCCTTCAAACTCTTCTTCACCAACTCTTTACTCTATTCTTCTTTTATTCTTCTGCTCCTCTTCTTCTCAGCTCTGCTTCTGATCCTTTCTTTGGATTAGATTATTCGCTCAAGGATGATTTTCCTCAGCTCAACAAAACTCCTTTATATACTTCATCAACCTTGGAATAGACATCAAGGTCGGCACTCCAGACACTCAACTTAAAGCGAATCTTCAAGCTATTGGAAAAACATAGCTAGGCCTTGAATCAAACATGTCACACTCTAGAGAATTGCTTTTTGAACATCTGCAACATGCTTGGATCATTTGGTCGGCCAAGACTGGGAAGAACAGCAACACCATGAAGGAATACTTCATCAACAAGCTCAAACTTCAATACAAACCTCCAACATAGTAGCCACACAATCCAGAGACCACCACAAGCATAATGAATTCAATAGAAACATCCGCACTCCTCCAAATCACTAGAATCTCTTACACCTTCATCTGGAACCTCAAGAACAATATCTACCATGACTGTCAAACTAGAAAGAATGCTTGCGGACCTCTAAATGATGAACCACTCGAGTTGAGGGAACACACCAACATCCTAGACATGCCTCTAGATCCCCAAATCATAGAATGATCATACTGTATCAATCTGGACCAACTTCTTGCCACTTTGTTATCACTAAACAATTACAAAATCTTGTTCCACTCAGAAGACCATAACTTTGCCAAATCTTCATGCGGACCTCTCAAATCTCAACTGGAGCAACAATAGACAATCCTATACAAACCCTTTAATCCACATACTCTGATCTTCACTTTACTGGAAATACTGATCATTCCTCTGTATTGCCTTCATTATCTCTGATATGTTGACATCAATGACAACACATCAGGCACATATTTGCAATGGTTTGAGGGATATAAAGTCCCCAAAGAGTTTGAAGATGGTGAGTGCCCTTGTTTGGGTTTGTGAGACTAAAACTAGAATGTTGCCTTGTGAATGAAAATTGTCTAAAAGGGGTGATTGTCTAGAATAGTGAGATGAGTGAAACCCATTGTTGTGAAATATGGTATCAATTGACTAGAATCATCCCCTTGCACTGCATCAGTATTAGAGCTCAAGTTCAACACTGAGAACTCTGGGAACATGTGTAGATATCATTGTTTGACATTAGCAACTTGATTATGTAGGATGCCACCTAGATCTAGGAGAGGACGTTCTCACAGTTGTACTACTGAGGTGTCACATTCAACACCACATACATTGGAGTCCATGCACCAGTAGCCACAACCAAACCTCATACTTTAGACCCTTCAAGCATTACAATAATTTATTGGTGTAGTTTTAGAGTGACAATCACCTGTAATGGAGGCTTCTCATGCTAAGCATTTATAATATACTATGGAGGAGCTTGCTTTGGAGCATAGGGAACACAATAGGAGTCCTCCATGTATTTGGGTGGAGGACGTACATGAGGTGGTTTTGGAGTTAGTCCACTTTGACCCACCATCTCGAGTTTAACAACATGATGTAGGAGGCATAGTGTGAGCTCCCTGTGATGCGAGAGATCAAATCAGAGAGTTTCTTTGTTTGTAGCCTCTGACCTTTTTAGTTTTGATGAATGGAGTTGAGGTAGAGTCTTTGATCATCAGTTTGGATAGATGCTTTGGCTTGTGTTCTTATGATAGAAACATAAAGGAACACATTGCTATTCATTTATTGCAAGACATCGCTTCTACCTGGTGGTGCTAGGAGGAGTGGAAGTATCATCTTGTGATAGATGTACCAAGTTGTCTTGGGACACCTTCTTGGAGTGCTTTAGAGCATGATAATTATTAGAGCACTATCAACAAAGGAACATTGATGAGTTTCATGATTTGCAACAATGAGGACTTACAATAGTGTAGTATGAGAGCCATTTCTTAGATTTTTTAAGCCATTGTTTTATAAAAGTAAGGAATAAACACAAGTTTTTAAATCACTATTTTACAACATAGAAGGATTATATATATAAAGTATTGATTTGTATTTAGGTTCTACCTAAAAGTGATAACAATGAATTAAAAAGAATTATGTTTTTTCTTTTGTTTTAAGGTGTGTTAGGACTTCCTTGCCCTTGCCACGTGCTACTTAAGTAGTAGCAGATGGGGGGGACCCCCCACCCATAGCACTACCCAGGAGTAGTGTTGTGTGTGGGGGCTTCAGTCCCCCCACAAGGGCATGACCCCTGGGTTTTGTGGACCCCTTTGGGGTCACAACACCACAGGCATTTGCACCTTGGGGCTTCAGCCTCTTTGCCCTACACAGAGCCACTGTTGCCCCTCCAAAAAAGTTATCCCTGCATTTCTTTTGTTTTTGGTTCTACATTTTTCTTTACACCTTTATATATATAAACAATATATATATCTTATATATTTAAAATATATATTGTGTATATATAATATACATTTAGTATATATATTAATACCCATTATTTTAAAAAATTTAGAATGGTTATTTTTAAAAATAAATAAAGATAAGAAAAATATAGATTTGTTTTGTCGAATATTTATTTACTATAATGCCCTAGCTTTTACACTAGGACATTAATGGACAAACATAGGATGAACAAATTTTTCGTGATGCAAGTGTGACACCCACATATCACAATTGCACACAAAGCACCAAAAATATTACCCAAGTGCCATACAAAAGCACTAGAGAGAAGGTGATTCAAGACACACGCTTCTCCAAAAGAGACTGTTGGGCCCCAAAATAACTGCAACATAAAACTCTAAAACATTTCTAAATCACCTAGGCCAGGGATTGTCATCAGGGTGATAGAAAGAGGTTTATCAACAAGTTATGGGTGATTTTGGCCAACTAACAGGAGTGGGTAGACTCCTTTTCTCTTTGAGCACAACTTAGACTCTAGAGGGATATTCCAAGGGTTATACCCAAGCAGGTATTGATTTCAAACCAGGTGAACAACTAAAAATATGAACAACCAAGCCCAAATCACTTTCTTAGCCCCAATTTTTTCACTGAACTAAGAACAACTAGTTGTTACAAGACCCTTATATAGCTAATAAAAGTAGCCCTACATAATAAGGATGCATAAAAACTATTGTTGCTTCTAAAAGATAGATATATTGATTTGTTTTGATGATTAGGTGACCTAAGGCTACTTAGTCTGGTGCCTATCCATTGGGCTATTGAGTCTTACATTCAACAGAGGAACACAACTACATAGAAACAAATATATTTGCCTATTTGAGAAATCAAATGCAAGAGAAATCAATATCAAATCATTGGGAATACTTATTAATCCAACACTATACCATGTTCTTTCTCATGTAATATTGAAAAGATCATTCACAAAGCCTTGGAAATGAATTAAGAACTGTCACATTCATTCAAATCAATGCTTACCTTCATACTAGGAAATGTGGCAAGAGAAAACCTTGACTGCGATCAAAGTTTACTAAAAAGAACATCTACAATAGTGGAGAAAAACATGGATTCAATACAAAGATTTTAAAAGTATATTACATACTGTAGACACCCTAAAATGACCATGTCTTCGAATCACTTGCATTTCATCAAATTCTTCCAAAACTCCAAAATTCAACATTAATTGAATAAATTCTATTTATTTAATTAATTTAATCAAAATCAACTTTATTCTTCCAAAATTAAATAATTTTAATTATTTAATTAAATCATTATCTTCTTTCAAAAATCAAATCCACATCAATTGAATAAACTATTTATTTAATTAATTTATCATCCAAATCCTCTTATCTTCAATTAAATAATTTCTAAATTATTTAATTGAAGATAAGAGGATTTGGATGATAAATTAATTAAATAAATAGTTTATTCAATTGATGTGGATTTGATTTTTGAAAGAAGATAATGATTTAATTAAATAATTAAAATTATTTAATTTTGTTAATTAAATCAATTGTTCTTCCATATTTAAATAAATCATGCAAATTTATTTAAATTATCTCAATCTCTAAAAATAAAATATAATCAAATAGTTTATTTATTCCTCTAATCTTGCACAAACAATTAAATAAATTTATTTATTTAATTTCAAATATCTTCTAATTCTTCTAAAAATAAATCTTGTTCATCATGCACACAAAATTAAATAATTTATTATTTAATTTTATCTCAAATCATGAAAAAAACAAATTACAAGTTGAGTTAATTAACTTAATCAATCTTGTTTTTATCAACAACTCTTAAATTTAAAAAAAATATTATAATTTATGAAATCAAATCCTATCTTTATCAAAAAGCAATTAACTCAAACAAAAATAATTTTTTTTGACACATGTTAGGTGCACATTCATCATGAATTCTAGATTTATCTCATCCATTGATTCTATTGAATTTTCTGAACCATTGGTTGATCTTTATTGAATCTATATAAACCCCCCTCATCTCCATAACAAATCCTCTTCGATCATTGAATATCTCTTTGATCATTCATCCTTATGATCTCTTCGATCATTTATTCACAGGCATTCTAGCACATTGAGCATGCATAACATCGTTGAACACACTTCTACCTTTTGAACACAAACACAATCTACATCCGCTTGTTGCAAACATGGTTTCGCAATTTGAAGAGCAATCCACATTCGACCAAGAGATCCAAATAGTCTAGGTGATAGCTTCTTTGTTTTAATTTGATTTATTCATTGATATTGGTTATTGCTTATATAGATCTTTTGATGTTATAAGTAATTGAGTTGTTATTATCATTACTTTGTAATCTTATCATTCAAACTCTTGATTTTTCCTATACACATTCTGGCACACCCGGTCGGACCCACTAACCTTGTTTTTTTCTAGAAAAAAGTTAATTTTTTGAAGCTAGGTACAGAAAAGCGCAATCACAATGCAAAAAATCTGAAGGTCCTTATTCACTAGTTTAAGAGAACAGGCGTTGAGCATTCAAATGGTGTAACCTTAGCTCACAAAAAATTTTAAGTTTTTTTGAAAGCATCAAAATCTTATCTGGGTATCTCTTCTTTTTTGCACAAAGTGCATGAATTTCGAGAAAAATAGATCACAAATTTGCATCCCTATTTTTAGCCCATGCTTTTTTTTTTAATTTTTTCAAAGCAATTTTGTGAAATCAGGCATATCTATGTAACCTTAGCTCAAACGATTTTTAAATTTTGTTGGCAGCATTGAAATCCTATCTGGGTATCTCTTATTTTTTGCAAGAAGTGGATGGATTTTGAGAAAAATAGATTCCAATCTGTGTCCCTATTTTTAGCCCATATTTTTTTTTGCTTTTTCAGAGCAGTTTTACGAAATTGGGCATGTCTTTTGCATACGGAGTCAGATTTTTGCAAAACTAGTGGCATTGGAAAGATGCTTCTCCCAAATTTTCTATGGTGAAAGAATTTTCAAGTAATTTTATCAGATTTATCAGGTACACTCAGTCAAAGTCAACCCTTCTTTACAAACTTCAAACGGTCATAACTTGCGCAAAATTTATTCAATTTTCATGATTTTTTTTGAAATTGCATAGAATTTCATGTAGAATCTGATCATAATATCCAATTTGCTGTACCTAATCATTATTATTAGATTTTTTTTCCAAATTGTTTATTTATTTACCTAACAAGTTAACTGCTTTTGGTCAATTGATATATTTTTTTGACTAACTATTGAATCTTTGATGGAACTAATCAACTTTTTGCAGCCTCTTATTACTCAAACAAAACAAATAGGTTTTACTGACATGTTCATGCAGGACGAGCATTGAAGAATTGAAAACCTATCACACTAAGTCTTAGAAACATATTGCTTTCTTAAGGGACAATTGAACAATCATCTTTTGTAAAATCTTAGGAACAAATTGCTTTCTTAAGGGACAATTGAACAATCATATTTTGCAAAATCTTAGGAACAAATTGCTTTCTTAAAGGACAATTGAACAAATCATATTTGTAATCTAAGTCTTTGGAACATATTGCTTTCTTAAGGGATAAAATCTTTTTTTTGCAATCTAAGTCTTAGGAACATATTGCTTTCTTAAAGGACAATGGACATGAATGCAAAAACACTTCAATTTTCTAAGGGACAATGGACATGAATGCCAAACACTTCAATTTCATAAGGGACAAATGACAACTACAATCGTGTGTGTGCCTAATCTAGTTACACTTTATTTTTCTTATAACGAGACAATTGAACCTTCGTTTAATGTGCTTGATCTTACTTTTCAATTTTTCCTTTAGAAGGGCTTGATTTTAGATTGCGCTTCATCCAAAAGGGATGACCCTAAGTGAAGTTTTCCTTTGAACTGATATAATAGAGGCATAAGGCGAAATCCAAGTCCTAACTAACGTTAGCCTTACCTTGTGGTGCCAAATCGAAAAGAGGTGTACTAGTTCTTTGTGAAAGTGATTTCACATTGTGCGAAGTGTTTGATACTCTTAGTAGGATTGATCAATGATGCAGGAGCATCCAGGATGTAAGAGCAATCTTGCATCAACCAAAAAAAATGTTGTTTCTTTTCAATAAGGGCTAAATTTCGCAGGGTTACTATTTTTAGTAAGTTTGCATTTGTGCATGGTTGGATACAAAATCTTAGATGGACCTCCAGAATGGTGAATTGAAGCTAATGGTGAAGAAATCACTTTAATATCATTAGTCATTTGTGAGATATTAAAATTTCAAATTCCAAAAATCCTATTGAAATATTCAAAGTCAAATTTGAGGCACTTGGAGGCTCCGAATGGGCCAAAAATTTGGTGGGAAACCCAAGCAGTTTACCTTCAGGTATTGCTTGTGCACAACTATCTTTTTGAGATCTTTCTGAAAAGGTATTATAATTGAAAATCCAATAGTCAGAATGAAAGTTATGGCCCCGCGAAATTGACCTATTTTTGGAGGGAGATGCAAATTTTGAAATTAAGTTGGTGGCCACCAAAAAGGGCTATATATGTCTATTTTTGGGAACCCTTTGTTGGCAAGAGACACTGCTTTACTTGATAAGTGTTGTCATTGATGGCAACTAGGATCATCCCAATCATCTGTTTTACACAACTTGTTCATACCAAAAGTCAATTTCAGAATTTGTCTAAGTCTGGGCAACTAGGAACAAAGTAATAACAGGGTCCAGCATTTTGGTCCAGATCTCTCTAGTGGGAAGTTATGATTAGTTGTGGATCTAGGGGAGTCATGTGCATTGTCAAGATAATCTAACTCTAGATTTTTGTCCTCCGGTGATGAAGGATTCAAAAGATATTAGCATCTGAGTACCGGGTTCCAGTATGACAGAGCAGAAAGAAGAAGAAAAGGTAGACCCTGTAGAAGATCTTGATTTCGGATGTATAAAAGTTGCTTGTTGGACAAATTGTGATGATTAGTGATAGTGGTTGACATGAATGATGATTTCCAAGATCAAGGCACCTCAAGTTTTGCATAGATCTAGCCGACAGAGCAGAGCATTCATAAAAGTTCTAAGTGTTGATGAAGCCGACTGATATAATGATTAGAGATCATGTTGCGGATATATATAGTTGATGGAAGTTGATGATTTAGCGTGTGTGTGCGAACAAGGCATATGTGAGAAGAGTAGAAATCTAAAGTGCAAATGAAGGCATAATAGTAAGAAGAGTAAAGCAAAGATGAAATGTGTAAGATCAGTTTTTGTACTTAACCAGAACTAAACTTCTTGCATAAGTAGATGCCTTTAATCAGTTCAGATCTCTGTTATTCTATTGTAATATTTCTCTAGGCAGTGAGCCTCCCTTTTAAGCAGTGAGCTCTAGGTAGTGAACCTGAATGCATGTCCATTCTCATTTGTAAAATAGTTTTAAAGGGTATTAATATTTGTGGGTTAACCCCCACTGTGGTTTTTCCCTTAACCGGGTTTCCACGTCAAAAATCTTGGTGTCAAGTGTACTATTTTTTAGTTCTGCTCATGTGAAATTGATTAATACTAAAATGTTTTGATTATAAGTTATAAAAGAAGATTAAGAGAAAGAAATTGTGTGACAACTGATTCACCCCCACTCTCAGTTGTCCAGACCTAATTCAACAATTGATATCAGAGCAAGGTTCCTTAAAAGAAGCTTAACAACTTGAGGAAAGATCTTGATGGGTTCACTTAAGGAACAACTTCAGGTGGCTCTAAAAGATCTTGATCAGTCCAAAGTAGAAATATATAAGTTGAAAGATGAAATCAAGGATGCTGATGATACCATTGAGATATTAACAGATAAATTGAAGAAATCCTTGGGAAGGAATAAGGAGCTACTTCTGCAATTATCTAATTTATCTGAAGAAAATAGCATGAATGAAGCCTTGGAAGAAAAAATAAAGGAGTGTGATAAGCTGTCAAAAGAAGTTGTTGTTTTAAGAGTTGAGATGGAATCTGGGGTAATAAGGTTTACCAAAGAAATTGAGCAAAGGAAGAAGACTAAAGAAGATTTAAATCAAACTCTAAAAGAGAGAACCAATGAATGCTACAGATTGGACAATATTGCTGGTCATCCAAAATCTGATTTATAGGAAAGCAAAGACAACGAAAGAGATCTTGAAAGGAAAATTGTCATCCTCAGACATGATCTAGAAGTTACAAATGAATATAAGGAAAAGTTCAAGATAAGCTCAGCTAAACTTGAAGCAATACTTAAGGGTCAAAAATAAGATGAAGACAAGCACAGTCTTAGATATGAAAAAGGTGAAAGCTCCGGATCTGGTCAAAGAAACTTTCAATCAAGGAATGAGAGAAACAAACCTAGAAGACCTCCGATAAGACAACCTAATGCTCAAAGGTATCTATCTTTCAATGGAAATTGTTTCAAGTGCAATAAATTTGGTCATAAAGCCACTCAATGCAGAAGTAGAGTAAATCAAAATAATCCATCCTTCTTCGAACAATGCTTCAATTGCAAGAGGTATGGTCATAAATCCTATGAATGTAGAAGTATGATAATGAATGACTCTTCAAATAAAGGAAATAAGAAATCTTTCAATGGCAAATGTTTTGCATGCAATAGATTTGGACATATGGCAAATTAGTGCAGATCAAGAGGAAATCAATCAAATGGGCAAAGAAATGTTGTATGCTTCCATTGTAACCGATCCGATTATTTTGCAAGATTCTGTAGAAGTAGGATCAATGAAGGAAGACGTCCGGTAAATAGAAAACCAGATGAGTAGAGACAAGACAAAGGCAAAAGAAAAATTGAAGAGAATGAGATCCAAAATAAAACAAGTGAGACATGGGTGAAGAAAGCAACTTTGAACCTTAATGATGGGTTCGCACCAGAATCTGGTGTCGATAATTCCTCAGGGAATTAAATTAGGAGATTTGGCTCAAGGGGAACAACTTTGTAAATCAAATTCCCCCAGCCAGTAGTTAAGTGCCTGATTTTGGCACAATGAGAAAAGGTATTTTGAATTGTTTCAGATCATTTGGAAGGATTTCTAGAAGAGAAAGGTGGATATGACAAATTGTAGAGTAATTTATATGAAACTATTCAACAAACAAAGAAACCAGATGTATTAGGGCAGAGCATTTATTGCAAAGACAAATTAGGTGTCGTGGAACATAAAAGATCATTCATTCCTCACTTAGATCACTTTACATCAAAAGAAAGCAAGAAGAAGAGAAGTGAACAATTTTAGAGCTGATAATTCCCAAAAACTGAAGCACGAAGAGGATCTCCAAGCAAAACCCTAATCTGCGGAACAAGGTATTTTTATATTCTGTGAAACTTCCTGAGTTCCTAATCTCTGTAAATGGATACACCTTTACTTGTTGATGTCACTAAGAGGCCCCATAGTAAATTCAAGAGGCATCCCTATAAATCTGTTGAAGTCGAGTCACTTGGAGCCTTCTCAAGTGTTCCATATGGGGTTTTGAATGTTGAATACATTAGGGAATACATTCATTGTAGTACAGGAGAATTTGGAAATCAGAAATTGATGGAGTTGTTTAAGAACCATCTGAAAGATGACAATTATCAACTAAGACCTGAATTTGAAGCCCTTGAAAGAAAACATTTTCTGCAAATGATTGAAATTCCATCTTTTGATGAAAATGAATGGGTTTGATACATCCTAAGCTGAATACATGATGAATTCATGTAGCTAATGAAACCATTTAAGATTACAAAAGATGTTATCAAAATTGTAACTGGGTTAAACTCTTCTGGTGGATTACCCATGTTGAAAGCCGTGAAAAACCAGATAGTAACTGATGCCACCGATGCCAATTTTGACAAAAGGGTAATGACGATCAATGATATCATAGAATTGGATGTTAAGTTTTCCTCTATGGTGATCAGGCACAAGATTTATCACTCTAGCAGGGAAAATTTAGTTTTCAGAACTGTAATATATGTAGCTTATAAAATGTTAAAGGAGAATACAGACTATGATTTGTGTGAACTGTAGTAGAATCAGCTAATAGAGAATCTGAACAAAATCAAAAGAGACAAGAAAATCTCCTTTAAATATGGTTCCTTGATCATATGCCTATTTTTTCTATTTCATGAATGAAGTGCCTAGAGTACAAGGTGTGCACTGGGCAAATGATAGACCAGTGGCAATCAGGATAAGAGACCACTTATATAGTCTTGGAGATTTAGGTGCTCAAAAGACTGCAATCTGGGGTTATTTCAAAAACTTTCAGAGTCTAATGCATGCAAGGGAAAGAATCCCTAATTATGTTGTAGAAAAGTATGAAAATGAAATATGTTTTATGGTCAACACATATCAATGTTTGATGGAAGCTGTAGAACCAAGAACTGTATGGATAATACCAATGGGTTATGAGGTGGATGAGTAAATTCTGGTAATGTATGCTCTGCATCTTTTGAGCAAACCTAAAGACACCTCTATTGAAAGATTTGGAACCTACAAGGAAGTAAGCTTAAAATTGCATGTGGAACTAAGGCAGATGGAAACAAAAAGAAAAGTGCATGAGCAAGTGGAGATGTATGCAAAAAGCATTGGGATTACAAAAGAAGTAGTGAGAGAGAACAGAGAAAGGATTAAAAATTTGAAGAAGAGCACCAAGAAGACTTTAGAAGAAAAAGTAGAAAGTAAGCCAGTAGTCACTCTGGAAGTCCCTCCAAGCTCCTCAAGGAAGACAAGGAGTTCTACAAATCTCACTGAGCAACCTAAGTCCTCTTCCACCAAGAAACCAGAAGCCACTCCATCTAGTGAAAGAGGGAAAAGAAAGAAAACCAAGGCAGCAAGAACCCACAAGAGTACATAAGATGATGAGGAAATAGAGACAGATGAAGAAGTGAAAGAAATAAGATCTAAGAAGGTCAAAACTTCAAAGTCCTCTGAAGACCAGCCTTTCAGAAGTAGTAAGGTTAGTTAAAAGCAAGTAACTGGTAAAGTCACCATGACTATTGATGAAATTGTAAAAACAATCACTGTTCATGGAAATTTGAAACCTATCAAAGTATACTATGATAACCTTGATCAAGCAAACAAGAAAATTTTAGAAGATGCTGTTATCATATATTTGAATAAATTCAATAGAGCCCTATTGGAAATCTTGCAAGAATTTTCTAAGAGTTTTAGGAATGTAATGGAAATGAGGAAAGAAGCAGCCAAGGGTAAAGACATAGAACTCAGAGAGTATATTATCTCCTCTTTGTGCCCTGTAATGATCAGGAAAGAAGCAAATAAAATCCTCAAAGAATTTAAAGATAAATTCAGAAGCAACGTCTGGATGAAAAAGCTAATGCTTGGTGAGACTAAGGAAATTACAAAGGAAACAGAGGAAATTCTAAGAAAGGCTTTGGACAAAAATAAATACTATATTGTTTCAGAAGAACAAGTGGAAGAAGACAATCCTCCTGCTCTGGAACAAGAAGCTCCGGAAGAAGAAGCTAACAAGAGAATTGATGACCAAAGCACTACTCTAGATCCTCCAAAACTAATCCATGAAGAGACCAATAATGGACTCGATTCATCAAATCCAATTATTGAAGAAGTTCAAGAAGAGCAACAAGTCAATTAGGAGGATATAGATATGGTAGACAGAATAATTGATGTAGGGGTTACTTCACCATCTGACCACTCTGAAAAAGAAGAGGATATTACCACCACATAGAGCCCTCCGGATCAGGTAGCAAGAGATGAACAAATAGGAAAGAGTCCCTCTAGTGAGAACACAGAGAAGAGTAAAATGGAGGAAGAGGAAGAAAAAGGAAAGGATGATAAGGTAGAAGAAGATGGTACAAATGATAAAACACCTAAAGCAGATGTTGAAAAATCAAATGAACAAAAGATTGGTTCTGAAATGGCTGCAAGAGACACTGCAGATGCAGTAAAAGGTCTTCTTGAAAAAGAAATGATTGAACTTAATGAGCCTGAGCTGCTCCAAAGTCTAACAAATCTAGATACTCTCTCTCCAATTCAACTAATGAAAATAACATCATTCACCCAAGTAAAGGCTAGAGAAAAGATGTTAAAATCCCACATGGAGGACAATGAGCTACTTGGGCTTGCAACCGGAATTCTGGAGAAATTAATGCCAACTCTTTAGAAGAATCAAAATGATTCCCCCTCCAGCCATCTAAAAAAAATCTTGTAAGTTTAGTAAACTCACATTTTGAGTCTTTTGAAAAGTCTACAGAGACAAAAGTTCAGAAAGATTTTTTGAATATATAAAGTTAGTCAAGTTAAAAATCTAATAAGAAGTGATAGGTTGATACTAGGCATTAACATAAAGAGCATTTAGAATGCTCTAAGTGATGGAGTAGATATATATAAGTTTTGCCTATCATGGACTAAAATTAATGAGGATGTTGAGAAGAAGATAAAGGAACAAGAATAGAAAATATCAGTTCTATCTAAAAATTTTGGTCCTCTAACTGCTTCTCTTATAACCTAGGAATGTCAGGTCATTAGCTTGACAGATAAAATAAAGGGACTTGAAAAAGAGAAAACCAATACTATGGAGAGGATGTGTGAACTCCGGGGATTGATTGCCCCCAAGTTGGAAGCCATGCATAATGCCTTATCCAAAGCCTAGAATGCACTTTAGACAAGTGATCCTCCGGATATGGCAATGGCAAAAGTATATGCATTTTTGCTAAGTGGGTACATCTCACTTTTGGATGGAATGAAGAATACTTGGGCCTCTAAACTTGTGCAATTAAAAATCAGTTTCGAAGACATTCTCAAGTTCATGTAAATAGGATTTGATGATTTGTTTTACATATGCGGTAGTGTAAACATAATCTTTTTTGGAGAATTTTGGCTTGCAGATCCCACCCTTTGCCATTGATGTCAAAAGGGGAGAAAAGGCAGTGAAAAATGAGGAATTCAGCTAAGGGGGAGAACCAGAATAAGTGAAGGGCACGGGTGTATAGACAGAGGGGGAGTTGCACTATGACACTTAGTCATTTTTCACTAAGTGTTGCCATCAATGCCAAAGGGGGAGATTGTTGGAAAGACACATTGTTTTACTTGATAAGTGTTGTCATTGATGGTAACTAGGATCATCCCAATCATCTGCTTTACACAACTTGTTCATACCAGAAGTCAAATTCAGAATTTGTCTAAGTTTGGGCAACTAGGAACAAAGTAGTAATAGGGTCCAGCATTTTGGTCTGGATCTCTCTGGTGGTAAGTCATGATTAGCTATGGATCTAGGGGAATCATGTGCATTGTCAAGATAATCTAACTCTAGATTTTTGTCCTCCGGTGATGAAGGATTCAAAAGATATTAGCATCTAAGTACTAGGTTCCAGTATGACAAAGCAGACATAAGAAGAACAGGCAGACCCTACAGAAGATCTTGATTCCGGATGTATTAAAGTTGCTTGTTGGACAAATTGTGATGATTAGTGATAGTGGCTGACATTTGTGATGATTTCCAAGATCAAGTTTTGGTCCGCACCTCAAGTTTTGCATAGATCTAGCCGACAGAGTAGAGCATTCATAAAAGTTCTAAGTGTTGATGAAGCCGACTGATAGAATGATTGGAGATCATGTTGCGAATATATATAGCCAATGAAAATGGATGATTTAGTGTGTGTGCGAACAAGGGATATGTGAGAAGAGCAGAAATCTAAAGCACGAATGAAGGCAGAACAGTAAGAAGAGAATAGCAAAGATGAAATGTGTAAGATCAATTTTTGTACTTAACCGAAACTAAACTTCGTGCATAAGTAGATGCCTTTAATCAATTCAGATCTCTATTATTCTATTGTAATATTTCTCTAGGTAGTGAGCCTCCCTTTTGAGAAGTGAGCTCTGGGCAGTGAGCCCGAATGCATGTGCATTCTCATTTGTAAAATACTTTTAACAAGGTATTAATATTTGTGGGTTAACCCCCACCATGGTTTTTCCCTTAACTAGGTTTCCACGTCAAAAATCTTGCTGTCAAGTGTACTATTTTTCATTTTTACTCATGTGAAATTGATTAATGCTAAAATGTTTTGATTATAAGTTATAAAAGAAGATTAAGAGAGAAATTGTGTGACAAACTGATTCATCCCCCCTCTCAATTGTCCGGACCTAATTCAACACCCTTGGGGTAGTAGAGTTAAGGGGGAAGGTGTAGAGTCAAGAAAAGGTGGGAAAATAGAAACCCTAGTTGATTTGGGGTTATAGAAGGCTAAAGATTCTAGAGTCTTGAGAGAGGGAGTTGTAATGTGTTGTAGCCTGTAGGGGATTCATCCTCTAATTGTATTTGAGCTTCTATAATGTAATGTTTTTCCCATATTAATAAAATATCATTCTATTTTTTGTGTGAAATTTATGTTATTGTGTGTTTTATGATTTACCCCCTTCATCAGTCAAAGCTTTTAATAGCTTGTCACATTGCTTGTAAGGTGTTGGTCTCTCAAAGCTACTAAGAACCAATCTAGATAGTGACTACCCGTTTCATCTCTAAATGTTGTGGTAATCATTAGTGCAAGGGGAATCGATTCAAGCCCCCAAGATACTCACCATTGCCTCTCTTGAGAAGAGATAGTATTCCCTCAGACATAAAGCTCTTGTGACCTACTTGAGATTTATGAGGGGTGGGTGAGATATCCCTACCTATCATCTCTTGCAAAGATACAAATGTATGACACCTATATGGAATGACATTTGGTCGATGGAGAATTAAGTTGTGAGCTGATCTACCGCAATGAAACCATGTCTCTAGGGATAAAAAGTGCTTGAATTGTTTGCAATTGTCTTATACCCATGGAAACATTCAGTTTTTTGTGAGCCTTGAACATACATTATCTGTTGTGTCAGTCCTCTTTGGTACTTTTTTTATTGTGTTTTCTCTTGCCAAAGAAAATCTAATCAAAATCAAACCCAAATCAATCAACATTTGCCTTATAAACATCAGTGACATTGCTTCAGCACCTTTGGTATAATAGTAGCTCACCTTTGGCATAACACTTCAATGCCTCTAGTAGCATAGTCCAATACTTTTGGTAACACAATAGCTCTCCTTTGGTGATACAATCCTGCACCTTTGGTAAAATAGTACAGCACCTTTGGTCTAGTTAACTGTTCATCAAAATTGTCTTTTCCAAAACACAACAAAATCCTAGCAAAAACTTAAAAACATTGTCCTAGTGCATTCCATGGTAACCACTAGAATCCAAAAATCTATGAAGGCCAAGCAAGTTGCCCAAAGGAAGCGCAAATCACCTCCTCATACACCTCAACCAAGACAATCCAACATGACTCCAAAGGGTACTCCAAAAACACTAATGGAAAGACCAACGAACTCTCAAAATAGGCCACAACATGACCAACCAACCAATCCTCAAGAAGGTAATGTTCCTTTGGTAGATGTAACTCAATTCACTACTGGCATGCCTCATGATTTTTCTACACCTGGTCATACCACAGTTCAAGTTCCATCTCAAGAAGAGTGACACTTTGAAGAAGGTAAATCCTCTCAAGAAGATAGACAAGACCTTGATGAAATTATGCAAGATCCTAGAGCTATATTCGTATTTGACAAAATCCTTAGTGAGAACTAAGATCATTTCTTTTGCTTACTGGCAGAACAAGGACTCAAATTACCCAAAGATTTTGACCTATCCAATCCCAAGGAGCCAAACAAAATCCATGACATTATAACAACAGTCCAAATTATATCAACTATTACCACTCCCATACTTGAACAAAGCTCACAAGGGAGAATGACTAAATCTTTTGATGCACAATATGAGAATCCTCTTTATCAAAATCCAATAGCAGAAAGACCCATATCACCCCTTATGACTCCTATGGAAATTTACAAACACCAACAAGAGACTCTACATCGTCAAGCAGAACTAGCAAGACAGGTCGCTCTAGCAAAATCAAACACATAGCAACCTCCTAAAATTCCCACACCAATTGCAAGTGGAACATTGGCTACCCCATCATGAGAAGGTTTCCCACCAAAATGCAATCTGGGAAACACTTATGTAGCCATGCAACAAGGGTCTCAACAAACACCACACCCAACATCATCAACCCTCCGTATCATTAACCCAAACAATGTCATGCAACCCCAACCATCACAAAATGTCAACACAACCTATGTCCCTCCACCACAACATTCTTCTACACTCAATCATACCTATCCCCATCTTATTCAACCCCAACCATCACACAACCCATCTACCTATGTCACTCTGCCAAAATGATCATCTACACTAAACGTTTTCAACACATATCTCAATCAACCCCAACCATCACAAAACCCATCTACCTATGTCCCTCCACCACAACAATCTTCCACTCTCAACCTAACCCACACCTATCTCAACCCTCAACATTCTCAAAACCAATCATCCTATGGCTATACTCCACCATCACAACCAAACCCAACAAAGTTTAGCTTTCCTCCACAGAATTCTTTCTTCACACCACCTCCACAATACCAATGACATAACTCTTACCTACAACCATCAAAAAACCTACATTCTTACCTAGCACCACCCCTACCTCCCCAAAATCAAAACACCCAAAACCAACCCAGTTCAAACCCAACATACAACACATACAACCCTAACCAATCATATGACCCTTATAACACCAATGCCCACGACTTCCACTACAATCTTCCATATGGGCAACAACAACCACCTTTAGGACAAAAGGAGATGTTTCCAAACCCTCCCACAACTATGGAGCTAAAACTTGTGGAGGTTCAACAACAACTATCTGATCTTACATTTGACTACACCAAGAAAACCTTATCTTTGGAATAAGTTTGTCCTTATCCATTTGATCGGTCGTTACCCATGATCCCTTTTCCTCATAACTTCACTATTCCCAAATTTGATAAGTACAAAGGAAAAGGAGACACAAAAGACCATCTTAGAGAATTCTATCTCACTTGCTTCGAGGTCTCACATAACGACACATATCTTATGTGCATCTTTCCTCACAGTCTTGAAGGTCAAGCTATAGAATGTTTCTTGCACCTACCCATGGGTATCAAATCTTTTAATGAGCTTGCGGAGAAATTTGCCACCCATTTCTCCTACAACATAGAACATGAGGTCTCTATGACTGACCTATGCAACAATAAATATAAAAATGGGGAGACTCTCATCTCCTTCCTTCAAAGATGGAGACAAATGGCTAGCAAATTCTCATTCAAGATACCTAAAAAGTAGCTTGTTAGCATATTTGTGTAGAACCTTAACCAAGAATTAGATTTCCATTTGCAAATTCTTAGTGCTTCAACCTTCGATGAAATTACCTATAAGGACATCAACATTGAAAAATCCATCATTGCTAAAGGCATGGTCAAAATCTTAAAAGACAATAAAGACAATGCTCCTCAACAACAAACAAACGACAAGCCCAAGTTTTGGAACAAAAATAAAAATGTGGTCAATGATGGTGTGGTAGATTCCAAACATGTCCAAACACTGTGCCAAACACCCCTTCATCTTTCATCAAAACCAAGTCAACCTCTGCCTCAACAAAACCAACAACAACAAAGACAACCAAACCAAAACCAACAATAGCGACAACAAGAGCAACCTCAACAAGATTACCCTCTACAACGTCAATTCACTCCCTTGGGAGAGCCTATAGAGTCTATTCAATAGAAACTTTTACACAATGGACTTGTCACCTTACCAGATGCTCCACATATGGCGAACCTATTTACAAAACCACACGGTACAAAGATAATGAGTAATGTGAATACCATAGGACTAAAGGACATAGAACCACATCGTGCATGAAACTCAAACACCTGATCCAAAACCTTATCGACATAAAACAAATCACTTTTGATGATGAACCACCAACTCAAAACACCAATAAAGACCTCAGCATGTACAAGGAGCTATTCCCTAACCATGGTCAAGGTCCACCTCCAGATAAAGGTAAAGTTGTTAACAAAGCTTCAACTTCCTATGACTCTATTGTGGGTTGTTTTGAAGAGAGTTAGGTGTCTACCCTCGCAATCAAAGGCAAATCTACAGATTGTGCAGTTACAACTCATCATGGTCGTGTCACCCTTTGTGGTCCTATACCAAGTCTCCCAACTCAATCTGATTACAATCTTGTCAAACATCTAGGGAAAACCCCTACACAGATCTCTATTTTGGACCTTCTACGGTCATCACTTACACATAAAATTGTGCTAGAAAAAGCCCTACAAGAGTCTTCAATTCTTAATGACATAGAGGTCATAGATTTCCAAGCTATTATAGGTAACATTGCCTCACCCTACAATGTGGTCTTCTCTGAAAAAGACCTCCCATCTCATGATCCTTGTCATAATGATGCCCTTCACAATGAGGTTATCATCCATAAATGAAAGATCAAACGCATACTCATAGATGGTGGTGTTGGTCTCAATATTTGTTTTCTCAAGTTACTTAAATAGTTGGGATACTCTGAGGATCATGTCAACATTGATCAAAGCATTACGATCAAGGGGTATGATGATGTTGAGCGCTGTTCAGAAGGTATTATCCACTTACCTATACAAGTAGGCCCCATCATGCTTGAACCTAGATACCAAGTCCTTGACATTGAGCTACCTTATAACATTATCTTAGGAGGCCCGTGGATCCATGCCATGAAAGATGTTCCCTCCATGTACCATCAGTCTCTCAAGTTCCCATTCAATGGTACGAAGATCACTATTGCAGGAGATCCTAATCCCTTTGAATTCTGTTGAACCTTTCAAAGCAATTATAAGAATAGCGACTAAGTTCCAAATAATGACAAAGCCCATGAATCCCCATTGTATGCCAACTCTAAAAAACTTAAAAAAGCCTCTAAAGTTGAACCTAATCCTAATCCTATTCCTGAAATCAAAGCTCACATCCGTGATATAGGCTTTGGAGAATATGATATTTCAAAATCTTGTTGTGTAGGGCGGATGCCCTTATCCCCTAAATCCTAGGACCAACCGCCCATAGCCAAAGCAACTAAGAAAGTAGCTATCCCTCCTCTAGCATCCCTAACTCAATTCCAAGAGGGAAAATTATTGGAAAAGGAAACTATTGAATACATCTCTTCTTGTCTCTACAAGGAGAAAGAACCAGTCACAATACCAGTCAAACAATATGGCAATGGCCTAAGAATTGTAAAAAAGATGGGCTACAAAGGCAAAGGTGGTCTAGGGAAAAATAATCAAGGTGAAATGGAACCCATTATTATGAAGAAGAAACTAGACAAGAAGGGGTTAGGATTTGGTAGGAAGGTACCACGCACCTTGGACATCGAGGGTATTCTCAACGAGGTAGCACAAACTTCTCTCATAGATTTGACGTCTAAAGAGGATATCATCGATGACTCTTACCTCCATATGATTGACCTATTCACTGAATCCTCTGTATGTATGCTATCATCCATATCCTTAACATCCACCACCAACACCCAGATTGTAACACTTGTCTACCCTGAACTTATCGATTGGGACCAACAAGGGGCCCCCATTCTAGATGTATTTTAGAATGACAAAGCTATTGCTGAGTTCATGGGACTCTGGGATGGTATCCCTCTTGGTGATCATAAAGCTGGTTTTGTAATGGAACTAGAGAAAAATGCTTATTTTGGTGAGAATGCCAAATCCTCTAGTAGAAAAAGTAAAACTAAGGAAAGATCTCTAGGTGAAAACCACACTGTGGCACGTCCCAACCATAAAATAGTAAAAAAAAAGGATGTATCCAAAGGTGAAAACCCAACTATGGCACCTGAGGATGGAGGATTTGGCCTTCCCCTACCATCTAAGTATCAAGAGAAATCAAATTTCCTAGTGGAAGATTCTACAGAGATAAATCTTGGCACAGAGCAAAATCCAAAGACCACATTCCTTGCAGCATCATTATCAGAACAAGAGCACAAGAATCTTGCCAAATTCTTCTTACAAAGAACCATCAAATTTGTGTGGACCTATGTTGATATGCCAGGGGTAGACCCTTCACTAGTAGTTCACTCTCACAGTTGATCCAAAAGCTAAACTAGTCAAACAACATCTGAGAAAAATGCATCCACAGAGCGCTCTCCTAGTGAAAGTGGAAATACAAAAACTGTTAGATGCAAAGTTTATCAAGCCTATTGATTATCCAGAATGGGTCTCCAACATTGTACCTGTGTCTAAACTAAATGGGGGCATTCATATGTGTTCTAACTTCAGAGATCTCAACAAAGCATGTCCCAAAGATGACCTCCCACTGCCAAACATTGATCTCATAGTAGAATTGACTGCTGGTCATGAAATGCTTTCTCTAATGGAAGGATTTTCCGTCTACAATCAAATAATGATAGAAGAAGAAGATCAACATAAAATAAATTTTACTTGTCCGTGGGGTACCTATTGTTGGTACGTCATGCCATTTGCTCTTAAAAATACAAGGGCAACCTATCAAAGAGCAATGATAGTGATATTCCATGATCTTTTTCATCACATCATGGAGGACTATGTTGATGATATACTTGCAAAGTCTTCTAGGACAGATCACATACAGGTTCTAGGACAAATCTTTGATAGACTAGACAAATATCAAGTAAGACTCAATCCAAAGAAGTGTGTCTTTGGGGTAACATCAGGAAAACTATTGGGATACATTGTATCTCGCAAATGCATTGAAGTAGATCCAACAAAAGTCAAGGCTATAGTAGAAATGCCTCCACCAAAGAATTTGAAAGCATTAAGGAGCCTTTAAGGAAGGTTACAATCCATTAGGTGGTTTATCTCACAGCTAGCGGATAAATGTCAACCATTTCAACACTTGCTCTGAAAGGATGTCTCATTTCGATGGGATGATAAGTGTCAAGCAACATTTGATAAGATCAAAGAATATCTAGCTACACCTCATGTCTTGGTACCACCAGTCACCGATAGGCCTTTGATCTTGTACATCTCAACTACAACTGCAACCCCAGGGGCTCTTCTAGCATAGCATGATGAGTTAGGAAAAGAGAATGCAATCTATTATATCAGTCGAACCTTGGTGGGTTATGAACTTAATTATTCACCTATGGAAAGATCTTGTTTAGCCTTAGTGTTCGCTTTCCAAAAGTTGTAGCATTACATGCTAAACCAACACACAAATCTAATAGCCAAAATTGATCCATTAAAGTATCTACTAGCAAAAGTAGCTCTCACATGCAGACTAGCTAAATGGGTCATGATCCTTAGTGAGTTTGACATTGAGTATGTGGATCATAAAGCAATCAAGGGACAAGCCCTAGCAGATCAACTAGCAGAAGCACCCATGACAGATGTACATCCTATGGTATCTAATTTTATAGATGAGAAACTCTTCTCTCTTTCTACCTCAGTAATGTGGAAGTTGTATTTTGATGATTCCTGTACACAACATGGATCAAGGGCCGGTATCCTTTTTATCACACCACAAAATGACTATATCCCAAAGTCATATCAGCTCACATTTCCTTGCACCAACAACATAGCCGAGTACGAAGCACTCCTCATAGGTCTCAATACAATAGTCCAATGGGACATCTAAGAACTAAAGGTATATGGAGACTCACAGCTAGTCATTCAACAAGTCACAGATGAGTACCAAACAAAAGATGAAAAGTTTGTCCCCTACAAGCAATTAGTGGATGCCTACAAACCACACTTTTCTAGCATCACATTTGAGCAGATTCCATGAGAGCATAACAAAGATATAAATTCTATGGATTCTGTGGGGTCACTTATAGACATGACTGCAAACACACAGAAATGTGAATTCTTGATTGAGCAATTGTTGATACCAACCGTCGATGTTCCAACTACTGAAATCATTTGTGAACTTGTTGGTCCCATTTCCTCATGGTACGAAGATATCTATGAATACCTTAAACATGGTACCTTTCCCTTTGAGCTATCTGCCACCCAACACAAAACCTTTATCTGTCGATCCTCCCATTACATTATTCTGGGTGATACAGTTTATTGCTAGAGTCTCGATGGTATCCTCTTACAATGTCTTAACGTGGAAGAAGTTGATGCTACCTTATGAGATATACACGAGGTGTCTATGGCACACATTCTACTAATCCTAACCTCACTAAGAAGATACTTCGCATAGGGTATTATTGGCCTACAATAGAACAAGATACTTTATAGTTTGCTAAGAAGTGTCTACAATGCCAGCAGAATGGAGATTTGATTCACGCACCAACTCATGAACTACAACCTATGACTACTCCATTGCATTTTTCACAATGGGGTCTTGACCTCGTAGGACAAATCCACCCATCCTCATCCAATGGCCACAAATTTATTATTACTTCCACTAAGTACTTCACAAAGTGGGTCAAATCCACTCCCATGACTTATATCATCGACAAGCAAATAGCCAAGTTTATCCTTAACTACCTCATTTTTCGGTATGGTATCCCCCAAGCCATTGTCACTAATAATGGGAGACCATTCAAGAATCAAGATGTTCGTGCCTTATGCACCCAATATAATATCCAACATCGCTTTTCCACTCCTTACAACCCGCAAAGTAACGGCCAAGCCGAGGCTTCGAATAAAACCATTCTCAAAATCCTCAAGAAAATGGTCTATGAAGCTAGTTGTGATTGGCACCTACAACTCAATACCACCCTATGGGCTTATCGCACTAGTATTAGAACACCAACTAGTGCAACACCCTATGCCTTAGTCTATGGCTCTCAAGCTATTCTACCTATAGAGGTCAAGATCCCATCCCTCAGAGTATCCATACAGCACCTAATTGATGGAGAGGAGTATCGCACTTCTAGATTAGCTGAGCTAGAACTACTAGATGAGAGGCGCCTTGCAGCGCTCAATCATCTCCATGTATATCAAAACTGCCTCTGGTGTCACTATAACAAGAAGATCAAAGAAAGATGGTTTCAAGTTGGTGATCTTGTCTTGAAAGAAAATCAAAGAAATCAAGTAGATCAAGAAAAGAAGGGTAAGTTTGAGCCTAATTGGTTAGGACCCTTTGTTATCACTGCAGCATATGGATCAGAGGCTTATACTTTAGCAACACTTGAAGGCATTCCTCTAGATGAACCACTCAATAGTGTTCATCTCAAGAAGTTCTATGCTTGATCCTTAGAGTATCCAAAAAAAACAAAAAAAACAAAAAAAAATAATCTATCCTATGTTGAAAATCTGGTAAACAGGCACCTTGGATAAGTACCATAGTGAAAAAATGGCAAACATGTGCTATGTGTAGAGTCGGCACCCATCATCTATCAAGTCTTGTTCATTCCATTTTCATAACAAACTTCATCCATCCATCCATAATAAAATCATTGACCTTGTTTGCATTTCCCTCGCCCTATCTAAATATAGCTTGAAAATTTGTCAATGTTCATCGTCATCATCCTGTCAGTTATCACTTGGCTTACATCAGCTATCCTATGTCAAGTTATCTATGTCTTCCTCTACTAGAATGGGGGCAACTCTTTCCTTAACCTAGGTCTGGGAATGGATCCTCGTTCATGGTTCACAAAAACACAAACACTTCAAACTCTTCATCCTTCAAAGCAAAGCACAAACAAGAACAAAAACACTTCAAAACCAAAACAAAAACAAATACACGAAAACACAAACACATCAAACCAAACAAATCAACTATATCAATTGTCTTACACAAATTGTCAAATGCTCAAATCCAGACCAAGCGTCTTATACGAGGTGTTTCATTTCTAAAACTAGACACCTTCATCCTTGTGTTGGTCTAGGGATATATCATTCCCCACAATGACAACACTTTTCCTACATCATCAAACCAACCAGAACGACATATCATCTCATCTGAATCTTTAGGTACCTTGATCCCATGGATATGGGTATGTAGGTAGTCTGGATTATGAAGGAAGTTTCTAGTACTAAGGTACTTAAGATATCATCATTTCACCAACCCAAGCTCAAACACCTTGACCCACTCATCACTCTACCCAGAACTACATATTATCACTTTTTCATCTTTCATCGTAATGTGTCTTGATCCCATGGATACAAGGTATGTAGGTAGTCTAGAATATGAAAGAAGTATGTAGTACTCAGGCACATATGATTCATCATTCTTCACCCACCTCAATCCATTGACATTCCATCTTTCTAATCTTTTGTTTATTAAAATCCATCCACCTTGACTTGACTAACTCAAGCAGCAAAACAACAAACAAATGCATCCTTTCAAAGCACGAGCCCTTAACCAAACCTGAAGCAAATCAATTGCCAACATCTACTACATCAAAACAATTGTCTTATACAGGACGTTCCATTGTCGAAACCAGACCAGGAATCTTATACGACATGTTGCATTTCCTGAAACCAAACATTATACTTTCAACAGATAACACCCTTTAATGGACACATTGTTCCTACAATAAGGCTATTATCTATCCTATCCAATCTATCCTGAGCAACCTCTTTGGCAAGAGAATATGTTGACTGTATGTTTACTTTGTAAGTAAGTCAATTTGCTTTTTGGTTTATCTTTTGTTCCTTTTCCATTACTTATTCAAGACTACCTTGATTTATCTATATCTTGGTATGTTGCAATGCAGGACGGATTAGGGGCATAGTCATTGATTTTGTGTACCGTGTTTGAGGAATGATCTTTAGCATCTTTCTTAACAGCATATTTATCTTGTGTGTGTTACGACCTAGTATATTACATATTAATATCCTTCTTGTATTTATGTATTGAAGTTTATTTTAAGACTATGGCTCATTCACATATCAAACAAGGTTATATGATAAAATCTTTTTGGTCTGGTTGGGGGTAAAATATCAAGTAGGTGGTTTGGTGCATTTGGGGTCCAACTGAAAGTAGGTGGGTTGGTGCATTGGGGGTCTAATGGATAAAGGTGGTGTGGGGTTCCTCCGAGTGTAAGGTTGGTTGGGGGATGGTTTCTGTTGGTTTTGGGGTTCCTCCTGGTGTAAGGTTGGTTGGGGGATGGTTTCTGTTGGTTGTGGGGTGAGGATGTTGTCTGTTGGTTGTGGGTGTTGGTGGGTGGAGGGCATTTTGTGGGTGGTGGGTGGTAGTGATTGTAATGGATCTGGACCTTCCTTCCAATTGTTGGATGTTGGGAGGACCTTAAAGGTTGGAGGGTTGGATGGTTGGAGGGCTTTTTGAGAGGGGCATTTTGAGAGGGTTGGAGGGTTGGATGGTTGGAGGGCATTTTGAGAGGGGCACTTTGAGAGGGGCATTTTTGTACAATTTATACTGATAAGATCTACATAAAATGACCTGGTGGACCTACATAAGTAACAATCCTTGATGGGAATTGGCTAGAATACCCATGAGAATTAGTATATTCAATTAGTAGATAGAGCAGCCATATAATTAGAGGGCATTAGTATATTAAATTAGTAGATAGAGCAGCCATATAATTAGAGGGCATTTTTCCCTGTTGCCTATGTACTGTCAAAATCTTATCAAATCTTATCGGTCCCTCGTTCTTCGTTTCCTTCGTTCCCTGCTTCCCTCCATCCTTCGATCATCCTTGTTGGATTCCTTGCTTCGGTGCTTCCCTACATGGATCAATGCTTGGTGTGCATCCTTCCCTACTTGCTTCCTTCATCCTTCGTTCCATCCTTTGTTTCCACGTTCGGTTGTTACTGTCCTAACTGGGTGGCTTGCATGCGTATGATTAGATTTGAAATCTTTTGTCATTATATAGTTTTTCAACCAAAGATTGATCAACAGTCTTTCTCTCATGTTCTATTCTATCTCCACTTTCTTCTATCCAACCTCGTCTAACTCAAGTACAATCTTCTAGTCGAGCGTCAACCTAGTTCTTCTATTGCTTCCATGTCTTTCCTCTCGAGGGGGCATCCTATGCCAGCTACATAGGGGTAGCTAGCTACACTGGGGCATCAAAATTATATCATGTCTTCAATAATTGTTTTCTTTGAAACAATGCTATAAACCGCATTGCATCAAAGAGGGACAAAATGTAGACACCCTAAAATGACCATGTCTTCGAATCACTTGCATTTCATCAAATTCTTCTAAAACTCCAAATTTTAATATTAATTGAATAAATTCTATTTATTTAATTAATTGAATCAAAATCAACTTTATTCTTCCAAAACTAAATAATTTTAACTATTTAATTAAATCAATTGTTCTTCCAAATTTAAATAAATCATGCAAATTTATTTAAATTATCTCAATCTCTAAAAATAAAATATAATAAAATATTTTATTTATTCCTCTAATCTTGCACAAACAATTAAATAAATTTATTTATTTAATTTCAAATATCTTCTAATTCCTCTAAAAATAAATCATGTTCATCATGCACACAAAATTAAATAATTTATTATTTAATTTTATCTCAAATCATGCAAAAAGCAAATTACAAGTTGAGTTAATTGACTTAATCAATCTTGTTTTATCAACAACTCTTAAATTAAAAAAAAAACATTCTAATTTATGAAATCAAATCCTATCTTCATCAAAAAGCAATTAACTCAAACAAAAATATTTTTTTGTGTGACACATGTCAGGGGCACATTCATCATGAATTCTAGATTTATCTCATCCATTGATTCTATTAAATTTTCTGGACCATTGATCGATCTTTATTGAATCTATATAAACCCCCTCATCTCCATAACAAATCCTCTTCGATCATTGAATCTCTCTTCGATCATTTAGCCTTATGATCTCTTCGATCATTTATTCACAAGCATTCTAGCATATTGAGCATACATCACATCGTTGAGCACACTTCTACCTTTTGAGCACAAACACAATCTACATCCACTTGTTGCAAACATGGTTTCGCAATTTGAAGAGCAATCCACATTCGACCAAGAGATCCAAACAATCTAGGTGATAGCTTCTTTGTTTTAATTCAATTTATTCATTGATATTTGTTATTGCTTATATAGATCTCTTGATGTTATAGGTAATTGAGTTGTTATTATCATTACTTTGTGATCTTATCATTTAACCTCTCAATTTTTCCTATACACACATACATTTCATAGTTGTTTCATGTTAAATAAAGACTACAAAATAACCTTTTCTAATCTACCTACTGGAGCTCAAAATCTATTAAGAAAATTACCCAACTCCAACCAACCTCTATTGCATCTAAAAACTATCCATATATAACATTACAATTCAAAGCCTTATTCAAATCGCTACACTCAATCAATGAGTATGCCCATGCCTCATTAAATTTAGCCCACTGCAATGTCAGAAAATCCACACTTCTCAAAGCTTGCCCATTCTTTCATAACTCTAAAAATATCAGAAGAAGATTGATTGCACTCTTTGTGTACCGAGAACAATAAAGAGGGAAGGTTCTAATCCTTTTCCTGACACCTATAGCCTCTAACATATCTAATTTATTTTTTGAATGTACCCATGCATTAAATAATTTCACTATGTCAACCACCTGCATGGCACTACTCTATAGAATCATTAAATTTTGGGTATAAATTAGCACGCATAATCCTGCAATCATGGCATATTTTTAGGGAATTACCCTTTTAAAGCATTTACAACACTCCCAATGTGTTGTCCTATTTTTATGTTTTGAGTCATCTAATTCCTAATTGTATTTTGTGCATTTTCCTTCCTAGTCGACACACTGCTATTTTCCAGAACTTTGGACTACCTTCCTCTTCCTCTATTTATCAACTTCCCCTTTTGCCTTATTGGCAAATTTTCAATTTCATGAACTTGGCTGACTCTACCTCTTTATCGGCAAATTTCACCTTTTATGAACAATGGCAAAAACTCCCTTTTATTTGGCATTTGATCTTCATTTTTGGCGTCTTTTGTGCCTTATCGACAAAACTTCATTTTCTTGAACTAGGCTTGTCTAAGTCTTCCACTTCGTCCCTTCAGTCAGCAAAATCACCTTTTTGTGAACTATGATCCATTCTCCCCATTATCGATATTTTTTCTTTACTCTAACTTCTTCTCTATTGCCTCTTCACCTTATTGACAATTTTTACCTTTGCTAAACTAGGCCCTATTTCACCCTTCTATCAGCAAATTTTATCTTTTCTAAACTTTCTTTTGGTGCATCTTTCTTCACACATCATCGCCTTATTGGAAAATCTTTATGTTTTCAAACCAAGCCCATTGTTCCTCTGTCAGCAAAACACACTGTCAGCAAACCTTGAAAAAATTAAACTTGTTTGGCGAGTTTGATACTTCACCGGTTCTCTGACAAAGCATTCTTTTATCATTTTGCCTTAGAAAATTTCTCTGTCGTAGTCCTTTTATTGTCAACAAAGTAGTTGTCAGTGAAACCCACAATCGGTGAAATGCAGAGTTCTCAAACTTGGCCTTTCACTGATACACTTGCACTTTCCTTTTCCTTTTTCCTTAGAAAAATTTCTTCGTCTTCCTTGGAAAATTTTTCTTCAGTCGGCGATCTCTTTGATCGGCAAACCTGCCAGTCGGCAAAGCGGTATGTTCGTGAACTTCATAACTTGCTGACAAAGCTTCACTTTTTCCTCTACTTAGAAATTTTTTTACTTTCTCGTGGCCCCTTTATCTTTCTCTTGCTGACTTAGTGCCTTATTGGCAAACTAGCGAATCGGTAAAAAGATGAACTCTCAAACTAGGTTGCCAGTTCGCACTTTTTTCTGATTTATCGGCAAAGGGGTTGAATGTTCATTTTTTCAAAGGAAAAAAGAAATACACAACACTTAGAATATTTTTGAACTAAAAAGCCCTATAAAATATCTCTTTGATTGGGTGTATATGAGGGAATTTAATTGTAAGGCATAAATTGGGAATTTTTGATGGATTTTGAGGCAAAATAAGGCACTTTTGGGAGCAAAATTTTATAGGTCCCAACAGTGGCTCTTGTTGGGAACGTGTGACAAACAATGTCACAATGAGGATCTTAGATCTTCAAGCAGACCAAAAAGACACAAAACACACAAAAGGGAAAAACACAAACGTATTTACAACAAAGGTTTATATACATGACAAAATACAGTCATAAACACTAAAGCACAAGAAGACTATTGACTATATTCAAAATTTAGGGGAAGTGTTACCTATGAAAAATAATGCTTTAGATGTTGTCCATGAATGGGCAGCTCTAGAAGCTCTCCCTCCAGAGTCATCAAATGGAAAACATTGAGCTCTAGTTTCTCAGTTACTTCATATGGCCCAAGCCATAATGGATCAAATTTTCCATGTTTCCCCTTATCTTCAAATTTTGCATCCCAAAGAAGCACCAAGTCACCAACCTGGAACTCTCTTGATACTGTATTCTTATCAAACAAATTTTTCATTTTTTGCTTATGATCCAACATTTTATCATGTGCAGCCATTCTCTATTCTTCTAATTCAGTCGGCTGCAATATCCTTTGGGACATTGCATCATACTGATCCTCTTCTATATCATGTAATAGTTGGTAGACTGGTAGTTCCATGCTGATGGGCATCTTTACCTCTTCTCCATACACTAGATCAAATGGCCTCCTTCCAATGGATCTTTTGAAGGTTATCATGTTAGCCCATAAAGTATACTTCAATTTATCATCCCATCTTTTCTTATTTTGATCCAATGCCCTTTTTATGATCTTCATCAGGCTTTTATTACTGGATTCAACCTATCCATTAGTTTGGGAATGGTAAGAAGATGAATACACAATATTTATACCAAACCTAGAACACATGGCATTGTCTACCAAAATCCTAGTTGGCACTCCAAATCTAGTGATTATATTATTGACTATGAAATCAATAACCACTTTGGCGGTTGCATTACAAGTGGAAATTACTTCTACCCACTTGGTGAAGTAATCAGTGGCCACAAGAATCCATTTAAGTCCATTGCTAGACTTCTCATGTATCTCCCCAATAAAATCAATTCCCCACTACTGAAAAGGTGCATCAATAGCACGATGCAAAAGGGGTAATACTCAAACAAATTTCATCTTGCTAGAAAATCATTGGCAAGCATCACATTTCCTTATCTTCTACACTACATCTTTGAATAAAGTAGGCCACCAGTACCCAGCCCTAAGGATTTTATGGGCAATGGTTCTAGCTTTGAAGTGTCCCTGACAAACACCATGGTGACACTCAATCATCATAGCTTTAGTTTGCTCTTGATTCAAACATTTGAGAAATATTCATTCATGATTTCTCCACATGAGCTCATTTTGGAAAAGAACATATCTTTGAGATTCCATCTTGAGAGTGTTTAGGGTAAAATTGTAGGTTTGTCTTAATAAGATAGAGTGCTACTCTTTCACCATGCTAAACATTGGGAGGACAATGATTGAGTCTGAGGTCAACCTATGAATTACTTGTCTATCCCTTATGCTCACTATGTCTGATTCAAGAGCCTAATTAAAGTTTTATCAAATGTCTTTACTCATTCATCAAATAAACCCTAATTATGCCTTATAACAAAGATTCCCAAAATCAGATGATAAAACAGGCAAAACAAATCATAGAAATGGAAAGAAAGGGTTTCAGATACTGTGCACCTAGAATTTGAGGGCCAATTGGACTAGGGTGCCCGCTCTTTAGCCTTGCAAATTCCCGTCATGGAAAATCTTCTGCACAGGCTGACTAACATCTCCAAATAGCTCCTAGATCTCAAAAATATTCCCCAGTTGGACTAGGGCGCCCGCTCATTAGTCCCACAAGTGTTAGGATCTGGAAATCTGAAAGTCTGCGATGACTGTACCTACAATATCCTTCTTTTTGTGGCTTCTTTCCATCGTAACCTGTAAAACATGATCTACACCTACAAAAGAAGGAGAAAGATGTTGTGGCTATATAGGAGCTTGCGTTAGTCAAGCCTCATTTTTGGTATTTCTACCTCAACAATAGCCAAAGATCAAGATTTGTAGAAGTGTGTGCAAACCTAACAATGTGTATGCAGAAATATAAAACCCTAGATGTCTCAATCAAGGAAAGATCAAAAACTTGCTTCAAATCACTAAACACATATAACTTCACCTCAAGGAGATGAAACCAAATGAAGACTTGCATGAACAAGAAGGCGAATCAGTAATGTCTGCAGAGGATATCCAAGCTCTATGTTGGAGGCTTCAACCCTTCTCTCGATCATGCAAAAGGTGTACAAACCCTAGGAAGAGAATGATAGACTCAAGATCTTGATTCCTAATCTCCATCCATTGTCTCCATGATAGCAAATTTAAATAACTTTCAAGAGCTTCAGCAAGTAGCTGATCTTCAATGGCAATTTTGGCAGAGTTTTGGCATCAAGCTTGCATAAGAATTGTGTGTGATAAAATGATTTTCAAATGTCTTTTTATATCTAACTTTGGGGAAATTCAAATTTTGAAATAACGTGGTGCAGTCACAGTAGGAGGGTTCACAAAATGAACTATCTAGGCCATGCAGCAAGAGTAAACATAATGGAAACAACTCAAAGATATGAAACAAATACAAATTTAGTCATTTAGTATATCATAGAAGTCAAATACAATCTGGCTGGCATCATGCAGGCTTACAACTAGGGCTTAAAGGCCTGATTTCAAAATATCAGAATATGCGCAAGATATAGCTTTGAAGTTCCCTCGCACAAAATCTAAACTATCAACTATTACTATTATCATGAACTTGATAACTGCTTTCCTAAGGATCTATTACATCAATATATATCATCTCCGATACAAAATATTCCTCTGTGTTGGCTAAGGAAGATCACAAACTCCAATGAAGTGCTGTAATGTGTGTACACAGATATGTTGGGCCTAATAAGGAAGAGTTCCTCTACAAATGAATGGAATGATGTGTGGATCTTGGGGAAGGTTAGCCATGAACCAATCATCATTGAATGATGTGTCATTAAGCTCCACAAGTCAAGGAATGCTTTGCAAGTCTTCTCCTTTAGCTAATTGTCTAAGAATATTAGGATGCTATATTATGAAAAAATAGTAAATCTTCTAATAGAAATAACTTTTCGGTACTTGATCCAAATGCTCAAAATTCTAGATATGATGTAGATGAATGAGTTTAGATGCTAAGTCCAGCTCCGCAAGATGTGAAATGCAACTGCGATAGAATGTAGACCAAAATACAAAAACTGCTATTGATTGAAGTACCTAAACTGAACTAGAAAATGAAAGTAAACAAGTTGTACTGCAAACAAACTGAAATGCAAATGTTTTTGGTTGATGTAAGATTGGTCTTGAGCCAGGGATGCTCCTGCATCAGACATTTGGGGTTATTGAAAAAGTGAGTCCCTCACTTTGCTGGGGCTAGGGGAGAACTAAGATGGTCCACCTTAGCCTGAGAAATCCATGATGAATCTTCTTTCAGTTTGCCTTTCCACTTCACAAGGTATTCTTTGTATTGTATTTTTCTAGTGCTGCATCCAACTCTACTGTCCAAAATGTCTTCAATCTACTCCGGTGCTTTTTGTGGTAACTGCTTCTTCAAGTCCTCTACCATACTATCATTGAACTTTGCTTCATGATACTGATATAGGTCTACAATGTTGAAAATAGGTGATATGCCCAACATCTCCAATAACTCTACTTCATATGCATTTCCAGAATCAAATTTCTTGAGTATCCTACAATGTCCAAACTTCTTCATCTTCAACTTGTTATATGTCCCAACTGGAAATTTTCCTTTTCTCAAGTACACCATCACTTCATCTCCAACTTCAAATTATTTATGTCTTCTTTTCTCATTGTCTTGCTCCTTATATTTTCTATTCATATCTTCTAAATGCCTCTTCACCTTATTATGCACTGTCTTCATGTGATCTACAAATTCTTCTTCTTCTGTACTTCTATTTTCTTCTATACCCATGTCTCTCAATTCTGTAACTCCTCTAGGGTTTACTCCAGTAAGAATGTCAAAAGGTGTTCTTTTGGTACTCCTGTTCACTGAATTATATGCAAACTTTTCTTGTGAAAGAATCAAATCCCAACTTTCTGCCTTTTCTCCAACCAAACATCTCAACAAGTTTCCCAAACTTCTATTCACTACCTCTATCTATGCATCAATCTGCAGATGAAATACTGAACTGAACTTCAAATTTGTCTTCATCTTCTTCCAAAGTGTCTTCCAAAAATAACCAAGAAATCTGGTGTCTCTGTCTGAATTTATGCTCTTAGGTAATCCATGCAATCTCACAATCTCCTTGAAAAATAGATCTGCTACATGCACTGCATCAGTTGTCTTCTTACAAGGTATGAAATGAGTCATCTTTGAAAATATGTCTACCACTACAAATATTGAATCATGCCCTCTCTGTGTCTTAGGCAATCCCATCACAAAATCCATGCTTATGTCTTCCCAAGGTCTCTCCGGTACTGTCAAAGGTTTATACAATCTAGTATTCTGACTACTCCCTTTTGCAACTTGACAAACTCTACAACTCTACACAAAATTCCTAACATCCTTATGTATCTGAGGCCAAAAGTAATTTTCACTCACCAATGCCACTATTTTATCAATGCCAAAATGTCCTGCCAGTCCACCACTATGTTTCTCCTTGATCAAATTGTCTCTCATTGAACTTCTAGGTATGCATAACTAATTTCCTCTGAACAACATATCTTCTTGAATGAAATAATCCAACCACTTACTTCTATATATCACAATAGGTTCCTTAGATGCTTTCCAAGGTTCTACAAAATCAGTGTCTCCCTCATACATGTTCTTCAATTAATCAAAACCTAACACTTCAACTCTCATCCCTACCAACAAGTTTCTTCTCCTACTCAATGCATCAGCAACTTTGTTTGATTTACCACTCCTATGCTTCAATACAAATGCATAACTTTGCATGAACTCTACCCATCTCATATGTCTCTAATTCAACTTACCTTGACTGTTCAAATACTATAAAGCTTGATGATCTGTATACAACACAAACTCCTTAGGTAACAAATAATGTCTCCACTTCTTCAAGGCTTGAATTATAACATAGAACTATTGATCATAAACTAAATATCTTCTCCTTACATCATTCAACTTCTCATTGAAATATGCTACGGGTCTACCTTCTTGACTTAACACTGCTCCAATTGCACTCCCACTTGCATCACAATCAACTTGAAATACCTTTTGAAATCTGGTAATGCTAAAACAGGTTGCTCTATCACTTTTTGCTTCAACAGTTCAAAACTTTTATCTGCTCCTGATGTCCACTTAAAGTCTTTCCTATCACCTCTCATTGTCTCTGTCATAGGGTTACAAACTGAATTGAAATTTCTAATGAACTTCTAGTAGAAACTAGCCAATCCATGAAATGATCTAACCTCTCCAATTCTCTCCAGTGTAGGCCATTGAACAATTTCTCTTACTTTCTTAGGGTCCATCTTCAATCCTTCCATAGAAATAACAAATCCCAAATATACCAATTCTTCCTTCATGAAACTACACTTCTTGATTTTTATGAGCAATTTCTCTTCTCTCAGTCTCTACAAAACTTGTCTAATATACCACAAATGTTCCTCTTTTGACTTACTAAAAATCACAATGTCATCCAAATACACAATAACAAACTTACCCAAGAATTTCTTCAAGATTTCATTCAATCTCATGAAAGTACTCAATGCATTTGTCAATCCAAAAGGCATCACTAACCACTCATACAATCCTTCATTTGTCTTAAAAGAAGTCTTCAATTCATCTCCCTCTTTGATTCTGATATGATGGTATCCACTCTTCAAATCTGTCTTTGTGAAATATTTTGCTCCACTCAAACAATCCATGATATCATCCATCCTATGTAAAGGAAATTTATACTTAATTGTGATCTTGTTGATTTCTCTAGAGTCAGTACACACTCTCCATTCTCCAACTTTCTTTGGTGCTAACACTGCAGATACTACAGAAGGACTCAAGCTTTCTTTGATCAAACCTTTCCTCAACAATTCATGTATCTGTCTATTCAATTCTTCATTCTCTATTGGTGTCATTCTATGTGTTTCTTTATTAGGCAAACAAGCTCCTGGTATAAGATCCATGTGATGACTAATACTCCTAATTGGTGGCAATACTTCAAGTACTTTATCTGATATGATTGTTGGCAAGAGACACTGCTTTGCACTTATAGGTGTTGTCATTGATGGCAACTAAGATCATCCCAATCATCCGCATAACATAATATGTTCATACTAGAAGTCAGATTTAGAATTTGTCTAAGTCTACATAGCTAGGAATAGAGCAGTAACAGGGTCTGGTATTTTGGTCCAAATCTCTTTGATGGAAAGTCATGATTAGCTATGGATCTAGGAGAATCATATGCATTGTCAAGACTGTGTAAATCTAGATTTTTCTCCTTCGATGATGAAGGATTCAAAAGATATTAGCCTCTGAGTACCGGGTTCCAATTTGACAGAAGAAGAATAGGCCGACCTTGCAGAAGATCTTGATTCCAGATGTATGGAAGTTGTTTTTTGGAAAAATAGTGATGATCAGTGATAGTGGTTGACATGAGTAATGATTTTCAAAAGCAAGTTTTGATCCGCACCTTAAGTTATGCATAGATCTAACTGACAGAGCAGAACATTCATAAAAGTTCTAAGTGTTGTTGAAGCCGACTAATAGAATGATTGTAGATCATGTTGCAAATATATATAGCTAATGAAATTGGATGATTTAGTGTGTGTGGTGTATGCAAATAAGGTGTATATGAGAAGAGCAGAAATCCAAAATGCGAATGAAGGCAGGACAGTAAGAAGAATAGAGCAAAGATGAAATGTGTAAGATCAATTTTTGTACTTAACCAGAATTGAAATTCTTGCATGGGTAGATGCTATTAATTAGTTCAAATATCTATCATTCTCTTGTAACATTTCCATAGGCAGTGAGCCTGAATACATGTGCATTCCCATTTGTAAAAATACTTTTAGTAGGGTGTTAATATTTGTGGGTTAACCCCCACTATGGTTTTTCCCTTAACCGAGTTTCCACATCAAAATCTTGACGTCAATTGTGTTATTTATGTTTTTTGTTCATATGTTATTAATTGATGCTGAAATGTTTATATCATCAAATTGATTATAAGTGGTAAAGGAAGATTAAAAGTGAAAAGGATTGAAAATGTGTGACAACTGATTCACCCCCCCTCTCAGTTGTCTAGACCTAAACCAACAATTGGTATCAGAGCGAGGTTCCTTTGAAAAGCCTAACAAGCTTGAGGAAAAGATCTTGGAAGAAGTTTCAAATGGGTTCAATAAAAAATCAACTTCAGATGGCCCTGGAAGAAATTAGCAATCCAAGAGGTGAACTTAAAGATGCTGATAATACCTGTTACCGCCTGCATGAGCACTTTGGTTTCAGTTGAAAAAATGCAAAAAAAATCAATTAAGGTGCAAGTGCCTTTGTATATACAAGGGTGTTTGTATATACATACAGGTCAAAATATGTATTGGCAGGTGCAAAGTCTCCATCGTCCTTTGAAAAAATGAGTTAGATGCATTTCTGAGTGCATATCGGGATTAGAATATGCATATACAAGAGGGAATCTTTAGGAGATTCCCAGTGATATTCTGCAGTTGTATGCATTTCCAAATGCATATCGGGTTCAATGGGAGGATGTAAAAGGGCAGAATATACATTGAAGATTCCTAGGAATATTCTCGCTTTGTATATCGGGTTATATACAAAGCAAAATATACAAGGAGGTGCTGATATACAATTGCTACAGTGGCGAGTGGAAGGTACATTCCTGGAATATTTTGTAGAAGATTCTGTAGTTGTATATTAGGAGTTTTTATATTTGTGTTTGCATATTTGACATACAAAGGTGCAAAGATGCATTTGCCACAGTGCGGCAGAGGTACTAAGATACATGCAGCAGAGATACAAATGGCGGGGGCCACTTCACATACAAAGGCACTTGTATCTTATATACAAGTCACACATGCAAGTTTCCAAAAACCAAAATGCAAGACCTCGGGCCCACCAGTTATGTACAAAGGTAGTTGTATATGCCGATGTACATTCAGATCATACAAGCAAAATATACAATGAAGAATATACATTCCGGACTTGAAGGAGACATCAAATGCAGTTAATAATATTTTGGGTCCACAGCATGTATATTGGGCGCTTGTATGTGCCAATGTACATTCGAAAGATACAAGGGCTAAGATGCAAGACGGATTTCAAAGTATCTTCAGCAAGCTTCATAAAATTTGAAATCTACCTTGTATGCATAAGGAGAATGTATATGCATATGTACATGGAAATATGCATGGAATGAGGATACAAGGTGGACCCGATTGAAAATTCCAATTCACTCTATAATAGTTTGGGGTCCACCTAGTATGATGAACAGTTGTATATGCATTTGCTCTTGCATATACAAGGGTTTTTGACAGGTGAATAGTGGTGATTGTCTGAGCATTTGAACATGCATATACAGGACAAAAAAGGCAAAATGGAGAAGTAATAGGCCAGTGATAGCAAAAGGTGCCTACGTGGCACGATCTAATTGGCTGGCGACCTGGTCAACGTGATTTTGAGGCCATGGACCATAGCGATAGGAGTGGATCGATGGCCTTGTTTTGAACCTATAGCGATGGTTGTTTCTAAGCACGTGAGGCCATTTTTTGAGTGGGAAAATCTCCAAATGCATCTGCTGTTGCATCCTGCGGGTAGTTGAAGTATTGATGGTGGTTGTGCAGAGAAGTATGAGTTGAGTTGACAAGTTCAACCACCCGATTTAGGAAGGGGGTCTCCATGCGGCAGAACTTTTCCTGAACATACCTGCTCCCTCCTCCTTGTCCTTCGGCTGCATTGAATTTTCTAAGCGCCATTCCTAAGGCAGTGTATCTGGTAGAAATTTTGACTTTGCCATGTAATTGATTTTGCTGAGTACACAGTCTTGGTATATAAGCCAAACTATGCTACTCATTGTGGTTGTTGAAAACTGGATAAATTTTGGTGCTGCAATAGGGATACAACTTCTGGTGACTCTATTTCAGGTGTCTTTGTGAGTTTATGAGTTGTATGTTGTATGTATTATGCACAGAATTATCAATTTCATGTTGATTTAAATGAGTAATGCTTCATTGCATGTGTTTTGTTATTTGTCTCCATATTGAATGTGTTCTTCTTCTGACTCTAAACATCTAAGGGGTGTTATAGATTCTAGAATATAGGTTTTCTATATTGAATACTTAGTCTCTTACTTCTGCTCAAGGAGTAGATTGAATGTTTTGGATTAAGTGTTGAGAAGAATACATCATAGTAAGGATGTTTGTAAGAAGAAATAACTAAATACTCTCTCTTGGGTATTGTCTGTAAGGCAGACATTTTAGAAACCCCTTGAAATCTGATTACTATCTTAGGTCTGTGGTAAACATTCACGTATATATGTCTACTGACTCCGAGCCCTAGATAGGCATCGATCTGGTCTGGTATCTCTGTTGTAACCCAAAGTCCTAGTTTTGCATCCAAATACATAACAAACTCAAACTTCATATACAAACCTTTAGGATAGTAGAAGTAGTTTTAGGACCACAATCCTCTGATTCACAACTAAATATAGGCCCGAAGCTAGCCCCTTTGTACTTATTCCACAGTTTTGGTCTGCACGATAGAGGATTTATCTGCTTTGTGTCAACATCCCAACAAATACATAGATGCTTTTTATAGATGTTGAATAGGGATTACCCCCTTGGTTCTGCAGAGCCTAAAGAAGAAGAGGAGATATCTATAGAGTCTATCTCCTGTACTATTAGCCGCTGGCCCAGGAATCCTATTGATCATTGATGGCTACCTTGTAGGGACAACTAGGAATAAGCATCTAGTCAGATTGAGAGGTAACAGATTTGGCAACTCCACTGGGGAAGTGAAGTGAAATTATTATCTTTTCATCCTTGGTAAATTATTGCCCATTTGAGTCACAACAAAAATTGGTGACTCCGTTGGGGAGTTCTTTGTAAAAAACCTTGATTTTAAAAGAAAACAATTCCTAGTAATAGGTGGCGACTCTGAACTAATCTCCCAACCGGTAAAGTAAAAGTTTGTATGCAAGGGAGAAGATCCCAACATAACCCTTTGTTTGAAGAGTTACCCATAAAAATGATGTATAGGAAAAAAGGGACTATTTGAGCCAGTCAAGATGGTTCTCCCAGCCCCAGGAAAAATGATTTTATTCAGGACAATCCAGGATCCTCAAAGCAAACAATGCCTTATTTTTCAAACACAGAAGCTGAAATCCAAAATGTATATGAGCAATAGCAGGATGGTGCTTGAGAATAAGGTCAGAAGTTTTTCAAGAATGCCCTTTCTTGGATCCCAGTGATAGATTTGAAGAGGTTGAGTCTCCAAGGGATGAAGATAATGATGATCAGAATGGAATGGGGCCATCCTCTTCTATGCCCAAAGAGGAACAGTTAGCTGAAGAAATCAAAAGCTTAAGAGTAGAATTAGAATATCTGCAGGCTATGAAAATCAGAGATGATATGAGACAGAAAGTGCAAGCTCTGAGAGTTACTCGGAATGGTTCCTACCCTTGAAAATGCAAATATGTAAAGAAATCTATACAAGAATGAAGTACAGGATCAGCAAAATGATCAAAATCAGAATGCACATAATGCTAGAGTACCATTAAATAATGTAAGCAATCAGAATGCAAACAAAAATGCCAATGCTAATCAATTTGGTAGACAGCCTATGTAGTTAGATAGATTCAGGCAGTTAGTTTTTGATGGCATTCCTAGTTACCCCAATCCTATTGACAAACATGTGAGGCTGTAAGTGCCTAAATTTTTAGGAAATAATACTGTATCAGGTGAAGACCATTTAAAAGCTTTTCAGAATATCATGGACAACTTCGAGGTTGAGCATGAGGATGTTTTCATGAAATCATTTATGCAATCCTTAGTTGATGAAGCCAAGGAATGGTATAAAGGTCTACCTGATAGAAGCATTTCATCATGGGAGGATTTTAGGAGAATATTTAAAGAACAATATGGTGACAAAACTGATCCTAGTTTCTTCATTAATGAATTTACTGGTATTACCAAAGGATCAAATGAACAGGTTGCCGATTTCAATGCTAGATTCACTAAGGTATTGAACAAATTGCCACAGGACTTGAGACCTAATGAACCTATGTGCATAGTGTTGTACATAAATGCTTTTGATGCCAAAACAGCTTATGGATTGAGAGATAAGAGCCCTGCCAGCCTCAGAGATGCTTTCAAAATAGCAACAAATATTGAAATAACAGAAAAGCATCTGGTAAGACAAACATAAGAGATGACGTGAAAATTCTGCAAAATCCCAATACTAAAGCTCAAACTGTTCAAGGCAGTGCATCCACTTCTGAGGATAAGTTAGACAAATTGACAACTATTGTCAAGGACCTAAGTTATAGAATGGCAAAAAATGAAAAGGGGCTAGGTCCTGACAGACAGGTTTACCCAAGGCAAGAAAGAAGACCATCATTACATGATATGCCATATAATACCAATTGGCATAATGGTAAACCCATTCTCCCACACAACAATACAAATCAAAGAGCTCAAAATGTTAAGGAAACTCCTAATCCTTTGATGAAAACTGTTAATATGGTTGATGACACTCCATGGTGTATCATATGTTAGATGCCTCACTCACAGTCACAATGTATGATTGCTCAGTCTTTATATGATAATGTTGTTGCCTATGATGAATGTAATGAGCTGCATTGCATGGAAGATGATAATGTCAACATGCTGTCAACAATCAGAGAATACTCTTCTCACGATGCTGATGTAAGTGCAAATGATGAGATTCAGGTCTGGCAGCAATTTCCCTATGATGAAGATGAGGAAGACAACTATGCCTATGCTCAGGATTCACACAATTTTTTGAGCAACTTGAGGAGGCCTTCTAATGAAGAAATTAGAGCCCTCACAACTGCCATAGTAGCTCAAGTAAAAAGCAATTACAACCTAAGAGGTAAAGCTCAGGTAAGCAACTCACACCAACCAGAAAATACTTTTGTGAGCCAACCTGTGCATAGTCATAAAGGGATTGAACCACAAAAGAAATAGTGGAACAATAACAAACAAGGTTTTAAGCAAAAAACATGCTATGATCCTCAAGGACCAGAAAACAGAATTCCCTAGGTTGAGGATCAAAACAGAAATTCTCAGAGTAAGAATGACAGTCAGGGAGCCATAAAAGCTAAACCTAGATCACCCCAGGATAAGGGTAAAACGGTGGAGCAAGTTACAACTGTTATTCAAAATTATGCTCCATTTGACATGACTCAAGTCTTATCGCAGATAAAAGTCTTTGTTCCACTGATGGAGCTGATGAAAGTGGAAGAATTCAAAAATAAAGCAGTATCCTTAATTTCAGGAGTACCTTGTTAAGCCAAGTTGAGTGATGAACCTCAGGGTAAGAAACAAGCCCTCTGCATTGATGAAGATGAAGTTCCTGAGGTATATCTCAGGATGACCATGACAAAATGTCCTTCACAAGTGGAACCATTTTATGTCTCCCTTGTCATAAATGGAAAAGTAATTAAGAATTGTATGCTTGACTCAAGAGCGTCCACAAACATCATGCCTTTGGCCATCATGCAGCAAGCTGGGTTAAAAATAGATAAGGCATGCAGGAAGTGCTATGCAATGGATGCTAGGGAGGTACCTGTCATTGGAATCATGAAGGATGTTGATTTCAGACTGGCGGCTTATCCTGAGAAGACCTACAAAATGAACATAACAGTTGTTGATATCAAGCCACAGTATGGCATGTTGTTGTCAAGAAGATGGGCAGCATTGATTGGTGGGAGTATGCAATTAGATTTGTCATATGCTGTGATCCCTATGAATGGCAGGGATGTCAAACTGATTAGAGAAGAAAGGTGCAACTGTCACATGGGAGGATGAAGCAGCTAAATCATTCCAGAACATAAAAGAAGCTATAAAGATGGTCCTGTTTTAAAATCTCTTGATTTTTCTAAGCCATTTCAATTGTTTTCATTTGCTTCTTTCCACACTATTGTTGCATGCCTATTACAAAAAAATGAAGAAGGGTTTGAATAACCTATAGCTTTCTTTAGCAAGTCATTGCAGGCTGTTGAATTGAAATATGACATCATGGAGAAGCAGGCATATGCACTGGTTAGAGCAATCAAGAGTTTTAGGCCATATTTAGTGGGCTCTCACATAGTTGCATATCTGCCTCATGCAACAGTCAAAGATATTTTTACTCAACAGGAGCTAACTGGAAGAAGATGCAGATGGATAAATAAACTATAGGAATTCAACATTGAAATACAAATCACTAAGCTGGTAAGAGGACAAGGTTTAGTGAAATTGATGACACAGTCAAATCTAGAGGCATGCCAAGTGAATGTAGTGCATAATGAAGTTATAAGTATATCAGAATCTGATTGGCATAAGGATATAGTACATTATTTGCAGAATTTGAATTGTACTACCCACTTCAGTGATAGTCAGAAAAGGACCTTGAAGCTACGTGCAATCAAATACATAATTCTTCAAGGAGAGAGCTTTGTATTGGAGGAATCATGAAGGTGTACTACTCATATGTGTGAATGAGGATCAGGCTGCTGATATTTTAAATGATCTGCACACAGGAGGATGTGGTGGACATTACGTGGCCAAGACAACAGCCCACAAAATCCTCAGAGCTAGCTATTGGTGGCCAACTCTCTTCTCAGACGCACACAAAATGGTAAGAAGATGTGATCCTTGCCAAAGGTTCTCAGGGAAGCTAAAATATGATGGTGCACTACCCCTTAGGACTATAACTGGAGAGGCCCCATTTCAACAATGGGGAATTGATTTTATAGGGGAAATCTCAGAAAAATCAAGTGGAGGACACAGTTGGATTCTGGTTGCTACTGATTATTTTACCAAATGGGTTGAAGCCATTCCAACTATGAAGGCTACGAGCAAAGTGGTGATGGATTTTATTTTAGAGCACATTATTATCAGATTTGGAGTGCCAGCTACAATTGTCACAGACAATGCCATGTGCTTCAGATCTGGAGAATTTGTTGATTTCTGCAACAAATATGTGATCAGTCTGTCATATGCATCACCATATCACCCACAAGGAAATGGTCAAGCAGAATCAAGCAATAAGAGCCTCATGAAAATCATTAAGAGAATGCTAGATAAGAGCAAGAGGGTGTGGGATTCAAAGTTAAAGATGGCACTATGGGCCAACCGGATGACAGTGAAGGAATCAATTGGAAGGTCACCTTTTGGATTAGTGTATGGTGCACCAGCTAGGCTACCTGTGCACAACATTCTGCTAGTTTACAGATTTCTACAAGAGAATGATACGGAGATTGAGGACTCCATGACTGAAAGGATAAATTAGCTAGTTGCATTGGATGAAATCAGAAGAGAGGCACACATGACAAATATTAAGAAACAACAGAAAATGGAATATTTGTTTGATAGAAAAGCTCAGGAAAGAAAGTTCCAAATACATGACTTGGTCCTAATTTGGAATGCAAGGAGCCAAGAAAAGGCTAAGCATGGAAAATTTGAGCCTTTATGGATGGGTCCATATCAAATTAGCAATATTCCTGGAGAAGATTCCTACTTTCTCCAGGCACTAAGTGGTGAATCGCTGGAACTGCCAGTGCACGGTCAGTTCCTGAAGCCCTATTTTTCATAAGTGATCATCTTATGTGCATACTGTAAACTAGGTGTGAATATTTTTTACATGCCTTGTATAGTCAGTCATGTTTTGAGTTTTGGGTTTTGCCTGGTCTGCCCCAGAGTGATTTGGTTCTCACTGCAGCCTTGCGCCTGCACGTCCCCAATTGGAGCCTATGTTACCGCCTGCATGAGCACTTTGGTTTCAGTTGAAAAAATGCAAAAAAAATCAGTTAAGGTGCAAGTGTCTTTGTATATACAAGGGTGTTTGTATATACATATAGGTCAAAATAAGTATTGGCAGGTGCAAAGTCTCCATCGTCCTTTGAAAAAATGAGTTAGATGCATTTCTGAGTGCATATCGAGCTTAGAATATGCATATACAAGAGGGAATCTTTGGGAGATTCCCAGGGATATTCTGCAGTTGTATGCATTTCCAAATGCATATTGGGTTCAAAGGGAGGATGTACAAGGGCAGAATAAACATTGAAGATTCTTGGGAATATTCTCACTTTATATATCAGGGTATATACAAAGCAAAATATACAAGGAGGTGCTGAGATACAATTGCTACAGTGGCGAGTGGAAGGTACATTCCTGGAATATTTTGTAGAAGATTCTACAGTTGTATATTAGGAGTTTGTATATTTGTGTTTTCATATTTGACATACAAAGGTGCAAAGATGCATTTGCCATAGTGCGGCGGAGGTACTAAGATACATGCAGCAGAGATACAAATGGCGGGGACCACTTCACATACAAAGGCACTTGTATCTTATATACAAGTCGCACATGCAAGTTTCCAAAAACCAAAATGCAAGACCTCGAGCCCACCAGTTGTGTACAAAGGCAGTTGTATATGCTGATGTACATTCAGAGCATACAAGCAAAATATACAATGAAGAATATACATTCCGGACTTAAAGGAGAAATCAAATGCAGTTAATAATATTTCAGGTCCGTAGCATGTATATTAGGTGCTAGTATGTGCCAATGTACATTCGAAAGATACAAGGGTTAAGATGCATCCCAGATTTCAAAGTATCTTCAGCAAGCTTCATAAAATTTGAAATCCGCCTTGTATGCATAAGGAGAATGTATATGCGCATGTACATGGAAATATGCATGGAATGAGGATACAAGGTGGACCCGATTGAAAATTCCAATTCGCTCTATAATAGTTTGGGGTCCACCTAGTATGATGAACAGTTGTATATGCATTTGCTCTTGCATATACAAGGGTTTTTGACAGGTGAACAGTGGCGATTGTCTGAGCATTTGAACATGCATATACAGGATGAAAAAGGCAAAATGGAGAAGCGATAGGCCAGCGATAGCAAAAGGTACTTACGTGGCACGATCTAATTGGCTGGCGACCTGATCAACATGATTTAGAGGCCATGGATCACAAAGATAGGAGTGGATCGATGGCCTTGTTTTGAACCTGCAGCGATGGTTTTTTCTGGGCACGTGAGGCCATTTTTTGAGCAGGAAAATCTCCAGATGCATCTACTGTTGCATCCCGCAGATAGCTGAAGTATTGATGGCTATTGTGCAGAGAAGTATGGGTTGAGTTGACAAGTTCAACCACCCAATTTAGGAAGGGGGTCTCCATGTGGCGGCACTTTTCCCGAACAAACCTGCTCCCTCCTCCTTGTCCCTCGGTTGCATTAAATTTTTTGAGCGCCATTCCTAAGGCAGTATATCTGGCGGAAATTTTGACTTTGCCATGTAATTAATTTTGCTGAGTACATAGTCTTGGTATATAAGCCAAACTGTGCTACTCATTGTGGTTGTTGAAAACTGGATAAATTTTGGTGCTGCAATAGGGATACAACTTTCTGGTGACTCTATTTCAAGTGTCTTTGTGAGTTTATGGGTTGTATGTTGTATGTATTATGCACAGAATTATCAATTTCATGTTGATTTAAATGAGTAATGCTTCATTGCATGTGTTTTGTTATTTGTCTCCATACTGAATGTGTTCTAGATTCTAGAATATAGGTTTTCTATATTGAATACTTAGTCTCTTACTTCTGCTCAAGGAGTAGATTGAATGTTTTGGATTAAGTGTTGAGAAGAATACATCACAGTAAGGATGTTTGTAAGAAGAAATAACTAAATACTCTCTCTTGGGTATTGTCTGTAAGGCAGACATTTTAGAAACCCCTTGAAATCTAATTAATGTCTTAGGTTTGTGGTAAACATTCACATATATGTCTACTGACTCCGAGCCCTGGATAGGCACTGATCTGGTCTGGTATCTCTGTTGTAACCCAAAGTCCTAGTTTTGCATCCAAATACATAACAAACTCAAACTTCATATACAAACCTTTAGGATAGTAGAAGTAGTTTTAGGACCACAATCCTCTGATTCACAACTGAATATAGGCCCGAAGCTAGCCCCTTTGCACTTATTCCACAGTTTTGGTCTGCACGATAGAGGATTTATCTGCTTTGTGTCAACATCCCAGCAAATATATAGATGCATTTTATAGATGTTGAATAGGGAATACCCCCTTGGTTCTGCAGAGCCTAAAGAAGAAGAGGAGATATCTATAGAGTCTATCTCCTGTACTATTAGCCGCTGGCCCAGGAATCCTATTGATCATCGATGGCTACCTTGTAGGGACAACTGGGGATAAGCATCCAGTCAGATTGAGAGGTAACAATACCATTGAAATGTTAAAAGATAAATTAAGTAATCTCTACAAAAGAAAAAGGAGCTACTTCTGCAGCTATCCAGTTTATCTGAAGTAAATGACATGAATGAAGCTTTGGAAGAAAAGACAAAGGAATGTGAGAAGTTGTCAAAAGAAGTTGTTCTGAAAACTGAAATGGAATCCGGAATAATGAGGCAAACCAAAGAAAGTGAAGATAGGAAGAAAATTGAAGAAGATCTGAATCAAAAACTAAGAGAAAGAACTGAAGACTATTACAAATTGGATAGAATACCTAGACATCTAGAATCTGATCTACAAGAAAGTAGAGACAATGAGAGAGAACTTGAAAGGAAAATTGTCATTCTCAGACATGACCTAGAAGTTGCAAATGAATATAGGGAGAAGTTCAAGATAAGCTCAACAAAACTAGAAGCACTGCTCAAAGGACAGAAAAAGGCTGATGACAAGCATGGTCTTGGATATGAGAAAGGTGAAAGGTTTGGATTTGGACAGACAAATTTTCAACCTAGGAATGGGAGAAATAGAACTAAAAAACCTCTGGTAAGATAGCCTATGCTCAAAGATATCCATCATTCAATGGAAAGTGTTTCAACTGCAACAAATTTGGTCATAAAGCTATTCAGTGCAGAAGCAAAGTAAATCAAAATGGTCCATCCTTCTCTGGTCAATGCTTCAAGTGTAAAAGGTACGGTCATAAATGAATGTAAAAGTATGATAATGAATAATGCTAACAATAGAAGAATTAGCAACTCCTTCAATGGTTACTACTTTGTTTGCAATGGGTTTGGACACATGGCTAATGAGTGTAGATCAAGAGAAAATCAGAAAAGAAATGTTGTGTGCTTTAACTGCAAGAAATCTGGTCATATTGCAAGATTCTGTAGAAATAGGAACAATGGAAGAAAAGGTCCGGTAAATGGAAAACTGGATGACCAAAGACAAGACAAAGGAAGAGAAAAAATTGATGTGAATGAGACTCAGAATGAAACAAACAAGATATGGGTCAAGAAAACAATTATGAATGACAGTAATGGATCCGCACCGGAATCTGGTGCTAAAAATTACTCCCAAAACTGATTTGGGAGCCTTGGCTTAGGGGGAGTAGCATTGTAAATCAAATTCCCCCAGCCAGTAGTTGAGTGCCTAGTTCTGGCACAATGAGAAAAGGTACCTTGAATTGACTCAGAACATTTGGAAGGATTTCTGGAAGAAATGAAGTGATTATGGCAAATTGCGGAGTGTTACAGAAGGACTATTAAAAAATAGAGCAACCAGATGTGCTAGGGCAGAGCATTTATTACTGTTGTCATATTTTGCCTAGCCCCAAAATATTCCTATTTCCCTCCTTCTATCAAAGAAATCCAATCAGAGAAAGCTTGAATGGAAGGAGACAAAGCTCAAATTCTTTGATTACTCATGTTGTACCTTACAAAAAAATTCCCAAAATCCCACCTAGAAAATTTTTGACAAAAACCCAGAAAAACCCAGAAACCTTTTGTCCTCAAGTGCTTCCCATCGCAAGGTTTCTCAATTTCATACAAGGAAAAGATAGATGCATTTTTGAATGCATATTCGCATATACATTCACCAATGTATGTTTGGAACATACATTCAATTATACAAAGGCCTAGATGCAATTGGCAAACATGCAAGGTTGACATATAAGTGCTAATGTACATTGGCGGGCCAAAAAAGAGTTAAATCGACCTTCAAGAAAGTGAAAAGTGATTGTATGCATCTTTGTATGGACATCAGGTTTGTATGTGCATTTGGGGAATCTGTCATAGATTCTGAGTATATTATGTGCTTGTATATTGGGATAGAATGTATATCAGACTTGTATGTTTGCACATACAACGGGTATATACAATGAAAAATATACAAGAGGCTAACATGCATTCGCTACAGTGAATGGGTCATCAGCCAGACCAGCCTCATTGGTAGCCAAGTTTGAAGTCTCCTCGATGGTCGATGCATATGCAAAGATCATTGTATGTAGGACATACAAGGTAGAATGTACATCAGTTAATGTGCAATGGAAAAGGTGCAAGTCAATATACATCGGGTCACTGTCGCATATGCAAAGATGAATGTATATTGAGTTGGTATGTTTGAATATACAATGCAGACATACAAGAGAGAGGCCCAACAGGATGCATCAGCTACAGTTGTTTGTATATGCACATACATTTGCGATATACAAAGGGTCACATGCAAGGGCAAAGATACAAAGGCCGATGTACATTTGCAATGTACATCGGCAGAACCTACAAAGGAATTTCTCCAAAGGTACAAGGAAATATGCATGTGCGATATAATAAGGTAGTTGTAACAATGGCTTGTATATTTCACTTTGTATGTTTGCATATACAAAGCTGATATAGAAGGGGTTAAACATACAAAGAAGAGATGCAAAGGGTGGGGTCATTTGCGATTGTATGTTTGGACATACAAGTAAAACATGCTTCAGGCACATACAAAGAAATGCATACAATAGCCTTTGTATATCAACAATAGACAAGGTCATATACAAATCAGTTTGTATATATGGTACAAAGGAAGGACATACAAGACCTACATACAAGCAACAGATGCAAAGAAATATACAAGGGGAAATGTGCAAAGTCAGAAATTTCAGGGAAGGTGATTCAAGGCTAGGGCCCACCACTTGTATATTTACGATTGTATATTTGCACATACAATCAAATATGCATTCCTAATTTACAAGCTGGATCTAAAATGAACATACATTCCAGTTGATAAAGGGCAGAATTCTGCAGTTTGTATGTATATTTTGCTTGTATGTTCACATTGTATATGCGACATACATTGGTTATATACAAAGAGGAACATGCATGGCTCGGACTCGATGGCGATTGCAATATGCTTCATAATGGTTTGAGGTCCGTAGCTTGCATGCATATGGCATTGTATATCCCAATATACAAGAGATTGAAGATACAAGGCCCAGATTTCAAATTTCTCCAATCCGGTTGATAAAATGGTTCAGGTCCATAGCTTGTACATGGAGTGCATTGTATCTTGCGATATACAAATGAAATGTACAAGAAAGAAATATACAAGGCTGACCCAACTGTGAAGTCAAATTTGCCAAATTCAGTGTTGGGGTCCGCGCATTGTATATACATGTGTTTGTATATTTGTAATTGTATGTTTATACATACAATCAGATATACAAAGCCGATATGCAAGAGGCCATATACAAAGTGCTTTACATATGCAAAGGCAGACTCAGATGTAGTTTCAGAGGGCGATATATACACAGATGCAAAGTGATATATATAGGCAGTTGACCGCAACTTTGACCACCTGTATCTTCCGCATTTTAACGAATTTCCACATACTTCAAAAGGCAAAAATGCTTGTTTTTGCCTCCTCTTTCATCTGGCAGGCTTTAATGCAGGATATATATTCACTTTCAATTTTTGGATCTGGCTTTGCATGCTTGGCCAATAAGATGTTGCAGCAGTCATTTTGGCGTGTATAGAGGCTATCCTTTTTCACAGTAGCTCAAGTTGGTGATTCTTGCAGGTGCATTCATGGCGTATGGCTCCACTCATCAATGTGCATGGGCTCTATGTCTTGTAGGGCCGATTTTCATGTGTTGGGCGACAACTTTGGGGGTTTCTTCTTCAATGCCCTATCCTGTCTTGCTTTCTGGCAACCATTTTCTATGGTTTTGGTCCTGGTAGCGGCATGGTCCCTGTCCCTTCACCACGCCTCTGCCCATGCGCCCTTTTTCTAGCATTAATGACCTCAGATTCATGGAGCAGCGACTCCATGCTTTTCTAGCAGGAGTCTGACCTATAAATGCAATGAAAGCTCTTTTGAAAAGAGGGATGGTTTTATTGGGGCTGTTATGCTATCAAATTTTCTATAGTCAGATCTCTTCTGCTACTAAACATTTTATATTGTAATGGTCTTTGGCCTTCATAATTAATATATGCATGACTTCTTGCCTCTCTTGTGTCTTGATTTCTATGTTTTAATTGAAGTTACTGCCTGTTTTGTGACCAAAGCAGCTCCTCTGCAGGTTGAACCTTCATACCGAAGCCTCAATAAATCATAAGTCTGTGTGAAATTCCTCCATCATTGAAATCATTGTTGTGCCTACACCAAGATCACCATCACTCACTAAATCTAGTGCATCACTTCTTTCCATTTCAGTTTCCTTCTAACTCTTTTCCCCTGTAAATATTAGAGCTAGGTTTAGATGCATTGCTCTAATTAATAGGCTTAGAAAGAGGAACCAACCTTCTCTGGAGGTTTGATCTCAACTTGCAAGGTCCCACACTTCGAGATCATTCCCATTGTATCTCCAGATTGCTAAAGTTCCACAACTGCAGCAAGGGTGCAAATCTAGAAGATAACAGTTTCTGGCACGCCTGGTGGGACCTCAAGAATTAGGATAACAAGTTCAAATACTATTGTTCATTGCTGGTTTTGATGTGTAGCCAGTGTTTTCCAAACCTATAAGAGGTTAAAACCCACACATCTGGTGACTCTAAGCTTTGGTTTAGTAAAATCATTATATTTCTGCTTATGAGAAGAATACATACCAGAAGCAGTTCTTCACCTTTTGAATACTTGCAATTATCCCCACCTAGGAGAAGAGGGATAACAGCTGAGAAACCCAAGAAGACTCGCGTCCAGTTTAGGAGAGCTAGGTCCACTCCTCCTGCTGTTGGAACTCATTTTGTCCTAAGAGTTTCAGTAACAATGATTCCTGCAGTCAGAAATCAACCATTTGTTGCATTCAACCAAGGCAACCCACTAAATTTAGCTCAGCATGATGATATTCTGGTAGCTACCTTGAAAAGTTTACCATATTTCAATGGTGAGGATCAGACTACTCTGGTTGAACACATAAAATACGTTGCAAGCCTGTGTGATGTCCATCACATGACCCAAGAAAATGTTGCAATCAGGTTACTAGCAGCTTCCCTCAAAGGGAAGGCTTTGCAATGGTTTAGGAGCCTGCAAGTCAACTCCATAGATTCATGGGATCGCTTGGGGGAAGAGTTGTGTAGCTTCTTTGAAGACAAATCAGACCATCTATCGATGGTGGAGCAGTTGTCTACAATTAAAAGAGCCCCCCACGAAGTTATGTCAGATTTCAACCACTGTTTCCAAAAGACGTGGGATAGAATCCCACCAACGGTAAGGCCTACAGTTGACCATGCTTTCTTATATTTTTTGAGAGCTTTGAATAGTGACATTTATGTCATGATCCAATCTATGGGAGGAGTGTCCTTACCGCAAGCTTATACCATAGCCATAAGAGCTGAAAACAGCTTCATTCAGGCTGGTAAAATTTCCCCTAGGCCTCCTTTGCCAATTTTTCCCACCATTCAGCCATCATTTCCAACGTATGTGCCTCCCATAGTTGTTACACCCACCTCACCAGCGTTACCAACAGCTAGTCTGCAACCCAATAAATCAGAAAGCGCTGCTCAAACTCATTCTTTCAAGTTGCAAGAGATCAAAGGATTGTTGCAATCTTTTGGTAATGAGCTGACGAATATTAAAAAGTAGTAGTTCCAAAGCAGACAACCTTATCAGCCACACAGCCAAGGGCAAAGCCAGTCTTATTAGGGACAGAACCAGCAATACCAAGTTAATAGGCCACCTTATCAGAACAATTACCAGGGGGCTAGGTAGAATGTGAACCAAAGGCCTTTCCAGCCTTACAATCCAGCGCCCATCAATGTCATTAGTGACCTCATCCCTGTTTAGAACAACCTCGCAGCTAAGTATGAATGGTGCTCTCCATGCAATCAGCCACACGGTCAGGCCACCTACCCAAATGGAGTGATAAATCAGGCCCTAATGGTGCAAAATGTTGTTGTTTCGCAGCCAAGCACACCTAATCCTAGGACTGTACAGCAGATAGAGCAGCCTCAGAATGATACTGCCTTCCTAAATTGGCAGGAAAATGAGTTTTATGGCATGAACAGAGATGACACTTCAGTTGCAACGAACACAAGAGCCAAAAAGAGGAGTTATGAGATAGATCAGGCAACAAGCAAAGATAAAGGACCTACTGATCCTTCTACATCCCAGTTTCCCCATGTGTTGCAAAGGAATGCTCAAGCAACTACCAGAGAATAGCCTCATTTCTAGGCTGATATCACTGCTGCAAAGCCACATCAGAAGGTAAGTGTTACTGTACCTTTCAATATCATTGAAAATATGAATAAAGTAAATGTGACGATGTCTATGTGGGATTCCTTAGCAATCCCGGGTCAAAAGGACATGTTACAATCTGCCTTGTCCAGTTTAAAAGTGTCAAATGATACAACTGTTGACCCAGCTAGGGCTGTCCTTACCAATTCATCCCAGGACAGTAGCAAGCAACCAAGCAAGAGTGCTAAACCGCTTCCATTCTATGTGTCATTAATAATAGGAGACAAGTTAGTGCATAATTGCATGGTGGATAGCGGTGCAAGTAGTTATGTAATGCCAAAATAGATTGCAGACCAACTGGGATTGAAATACCAACCCTTAACAAAGGGTGTGCTCTAGCTAGATGGCACAGATGTTAACACTATAGGTGTAATAAAAGACCTAGGTCTCACTTTGCATACCTGCCCAAATGTGTCCATTTCTCAAGAAGTGTTCGTCATAGATCTACCTCCTCATTTTGCCATGTGTTTGTCAAGGGAGTTCACAGCCAAGATAGGAGGATATTTATCCTCAGGTTGGTCCCACATGCTGTTTAGGATCCGATATGGTACAAAGGTGACCATAAAATCTGAGTTTCTTGCCAAACATCACATAGAGCCTTATGTCCCAAGTGCCGTTAATGCAAACTGTATTATTTCTGATGACCCTGAGCTTGTTGCTGCTTAGTAATTGCAAGATGAAAGTATGCCAGAAGTGCTATTAAAGGAGTGGGCCTTGGAAAATACTGTTGATGGTCCTGAGGAACACATTCAAGATACTAGTATGGGGGTTTACATACTGCACGAACCTGAAGCAGAAATTCCAAGCCTTGTAAAGAGTTCAGAACAACAGATAGAGCAGCAAGATGAGGTATGGAAAATGTACTTTGATGGCTCTAGGAATAGGAATGGATCTGGTGGCGGTGCAATGCTTGTGTCTCCTCAAGGTGATAGATATTATTCTTCTTTTCGTTTTGCCTTTTCATGTACAAATAACACTGCAAAATATGAGGGATTGATCCAAGGTTTGTAGTGGGCAAGAAAGAGGAAAATTGGTTATTTGTAGGTGTTTCGGGACAATGAACTTATTGTAAATTAGGTAAGAGGTCTGCATGTTACCAAGAATGATACTTTGAAATGCTATAAGCATAGGGTATGGGACATGATTGAAGAGTTTGATGCTTTCAATCTAATCTCTATTCCAAGAAATCAGAACTCCCATGTTGATAGGTTGGTTGCAATTGGGGCTCAGTTTGATATCCCCAGTGATATTCAAAGAGAAAGGGTGTAGCCTCATGTGAAAATAGTTGATAGGCCTTCTATCCCTGACAATGACATTCATTGGTAGGTTTTTGAGAGTGATGAGCAGATTATGTGGTTCTTGTTAGAAGAGGATGAGTTTTCTGTGATGAATTAGGATAAACTTAAACAACAGTATGGCAATGATCAATTTGTTCAGTTGAGAACAAACAAGCTGCCCAAGGGATTGGTAACCTTGGAATCTATTTTTGGTATGGATGACCAACCGAAGAAGAACAAAGTTGGCATGCAGATAAAAGAAGAGCATTATGAGGAGTTGGAAATTTTCAAGGGTAGGCTTCTCAAAATAGGTAAAATCTATTCACCTGAGGATAGGAGAGCTTTCATTGCTCTTTGTCAAGAGTTTGAAGATGTGTTTGCTTGGGATTATTCATACCTAAAAGGGTTTGACCCTCATATTGCCCAGCATACCATAGAGTCAGAACCAGGTACAAAACCTGTAAGGCAGAAACAAAGACCTTTAAATCCAAAGCTAGAGCCCCTGATGATAAAAGAATTGACCAAGCTAATCGAGGGAAAGATCATTTTCCCGATCAAGCATACTTCTTGGGTCTCCAACCTTGTCCCTGTGAGAAAAAAGAATGGAGAGATTAGACTGTGTGTTGACTTCAAGGACCTTAATAGAGCCTCCCTAAAAGACCACTACCCGCTGCCCTCAATGGAGCAAATTCTACAAGTAGTGGCTGGTTCAGAAAGATTCTCCTTACTTGACGACTTTTTTGGCTATAATCAAGTGTTAGTCAAGGAGGAGGATCGGTTTAAAACTGCTTTTACTACCAAATGGGGCACCATGGCCTACAAAAGGATGCCCTTTGTTCTGTCAAATGTTGGCTCAACTTTTCAGAGAGCTATGGATATGGCTTTTAAGGGTTTGCTGTATAAATTGGTGCTGGTGTACCTTGATGACATAACAGTTTTCTCCAAGGATGCATCTGAGCATTTATCCCATTTGAGGCAAGTGTTTGAGAGATGCAAAGAGTTTGGGATATCTCTCAATCCTAGGAAATGCATCTTCGTTGTGCATGAAGGCAAGCAGTTAGGGCACGTTGTGTCAAAGGATGGCATTACCATTGATGCTGAAAGGGTAAGAGCTATTTTGGAGCTGTCCTTACCCAGCCACAAGAAGGGACTTGAAAGTTTTATTGGCAGAATTAATTTTCTGCGAAGATTCATACCTAACATTGAAAATCTATTAAAGCCTTTGATGTCCATGTTAAAGAAGAATACAGTTTTTAGTTGGACAAAAGAGGCCAAACTCAACTTTGAGTCCATAAAGGAAGCATTGTCAACTGTGCCAACTCTGGTAAATCTTGACTTCTCCAAAGATTTTATTTTATATGCTTATGGCGGTCTAGATACAATCTCTGCAATTCTGGTACAACAGCAGGGTGATGGCTTTGAGTAGCCAATCACTTTCTTTAGTCAAGGGCTGGACGAGTATGAGCAGAGGTATAGCTTCATTGAAAAACATGTCCTTGTGGTGGTAAAGAGCCTCAAGAAGTTTTGGCATCTTTTTTCTAACAATAAGATACATTTGATGGTTGCTCACCCTAGCGTGAAGGAGTTCCTGTTAAGTAAGGATGTAAATGAGAAGAGAGCTGGTTGGATTACCAAAGTCATGGAGTATGATGTGGATATCAAAGTAACCAAGCTCATCAGAGGTAGAGAACTCAGCAAACAACTTGCTGCTAGTTCTGAAAATGAAGCAGAGAAGGAAAAGGAAGTGCTTCTGGCCATTGAAGATGAGCATCGAGCTGATATAACAGCAGTGGGCACAGGTTGGGTTATTAACATGACTCATTTTTTGTAAACTAGTGAATGTCCAATAGGACTAGATAGAGCCAAGAGGAGATATTTTTGATTGCAGTCCATTCCATATGTTTTAATCAATGGCATCCTTTTCAGGAAAGATTATAATGGTGTATTGTTAAGATGCATTGATGAAGCTCAGACTGACAAGGTGAGTTTCATGATGGAATAGCAGGGGGTCATTTTGCCCCAAGGACTACTATGTGGAAAATAATGAGAGCTAGATATTACTGGCCCAGCTTATTCAAGGATGCTCACGCATGGGGTAGAAAGTGTGTGAAGTGTGCCATTTTTGCAGGCAAAGAAAGGCTGCTAGCTTTACCCCTGCAGCCAATTCAAGTAGAGAAGCCCTTTATGAGATGGGGCATCGATTTTATAGGTCCCATCAATCCACCGTCTAGTGCAGGCTATAGGTGGGTGCTTACAACAACAGACTATTTCACAAGGTGGACTGAAGCGGTGGCTCTGAAGGAATCCAATGAGAGTGATGTTTTGAACTTTTATGGTGATTTGATATCTAGATTTGGGGTACCGGAATCAATCATCTCAGACAATGCCTTGGCCTTTGTTGGATTAAAGATAACTAACTGGTCTGTGAAGAATGGGATCTATCTGGGCACTTCATCAAATTATTACTCACAGGGTAATGGTTTGGTTGAATCCACAAATAAAAATCTCATAAGAATTAGCAAAAGGACAATGGAGGATAACCAGAGAGCCTGGCATACCAATTTGAAATCTCCTTTATGGGCAGATAGAATAACTCCCAAGAGGTCTATTGGGAACTCTCTATATATGCTAGTTTATGGAAAAGAGGCAAGATTGCCTGTATCTGTAGAGCTGCCAGCTCTTGACATCATGAATCAGCTGGAGATGTTTGAAGAGGAGGATCCCATGGTTGTCAGATATGCTCAACTCTTTGAGCTTGAAGAGGTCAGAGATAAAGCTAAGAAGGCTTTGGAGTATCATCAGCTTCAGAAAAAGAGAGTTTTTGATAAGAGGGCCACTCCCAGAAATTTTAGGGAAGGTGATATGGTGCTCAAATGGGATGAATTAAAAACAAGGCTAGGGAGGCACTCCAAGTTTGATAGCATGTGGAGTGGCCCATTTATCATTACTGAATGCAAGGAGCACAATGCATTTCAGTTATCGAATATGGATGGAGAAAATTTGCCTATCCCAGTCAATGGGATGCACCTAAAGAGGTGTTTTGAGGTATGAGTGTAGATCAGTAGATTAGGTTTCTTTCTTTCAATAAGTGTTGCTGCACAATAGTTTATATGCCTCTTTGTTTTCCCTAAGTGCTGCCTAGCACAGTTGTGGGTTGCTTTCAGCATTTTGTTTGGGCTTTGGTCTTCCTGTGTTCTTCATTGCTATCATGCTGAGGTACTGAGGTCAAGATGTTTGTCAAAGGTATTTCAGTATCTTTTTGACTCCATGCCCAATGGATGTAAGGCCACTAATCATTTGTTTAGCAGGAAAACACCCCTGAGAGGTTGCCAAAGCTGTTGTCATATTTTGCCTAGCCCCAAAATATTCATGTTTCCCTCCTTCTATTGAAGAACTCTGATTAGAGAAAGCCTAAATGGAAGGAGAGAAAGGTCAAATTCTTCAATTACTCATGCTGTGCCTTGCGAAAAATTCCCCAAAATCCCGCTTGGAAAATCTTTGAAAAAAACCCAGAAACCTTTTGTCCTCAAGTGCTTCCCATCGCAAGGTTTCTCAGTTTCATACAAGGAAAAGATAGATGCATTTTTGAATGCATATTCGCATATACATTCGCTAATGTATGTTTGGAACATACATTCGCGTTATGCAAAGGCCTAGATGCAATCGGCAAACATGCAAGGTTGACATACAAGTGCTGATGTATATTGGTGGGCCAAAAAAGAGTTAAATCGGCCTTCAAGAAAGTGAAAAGTGATTGTATGCATCTTTGTATGCACATCGGGTTTGTATGTGCATTTGGGGAATCTGTCACAGATTCCTAGTATATTTTGTGCTTGTATATCAGGATAGAATGTATATCAGGTTTGTATGTTTGCACATACAATATGTATATAAAATGAAAAATATACAAGAGGCCGACATGCATTCGCTACAGTGAAGGGGTAATCGGCCAGACTAGCCTCATCGGCAGCCAAGTTTGAAGTCTCCCCGATGGCCGATGCATATGCAAAGATCATTGTATGTAAGACATACAAGGCCAACATACAAGGTAGAATGTACATCAGTCACTGTGCAATGGAAAAGGTGCAAGTCAATATACATCGGGTCACTATCGCATATGCAAAGATGACTGTATGGTATGTTTGAATATACAATGCAGACATACAAGAGAGAGGCCCAACAGGATGCATCGGCTACAGTTATTTGTATATGAACATACATTTGCGATATACAAAGGGTCACATGCAAGGGCAAAGATACAAAGGTCGATGTACATTTACAATGTACATCGGCAAAACATACAAAGGACTTTCGCCAAAGGTACAAGGAAATATGCATGTGCAATATAGTAAGGTAGTTGTAATAGTGGCTTGTATATTTCGCTTTGTATGTTTGCATATACAAAGCCGATATACAAGGGGTTAAACATACAAAGAAGAGATGCAAAGGGTGGGGTCCACCAAATGTACATTTGCGATTGTATGTTTGGACATACAAGCAAAACATGCATCGGGCACATACAAAGAAATGCATACAAAAGCCTTTGTATATCAACAACATACAAGGTCATATACAAATTAGTTTGTATATGCGGTACAAAGGAAGGACATACAAGACCTACATACAAGCAACAAATGCAAAGAAATATACAAGGGGAAATGTGCAAAGTCAGAAATTTCAGGGAAGGTGATTCAAGGCTGGGGCCACCACTTGTATATTTGTGATTGTATGTTTGCACATACAATCAAATATGCATCCCTAATATATAAGTCAGATCTGAAATGAACATACATTCCAGTTGATAAAAGGCAGAATTCTGTAGTTTGTATGTATATTTTGCTTATATGTTTGCATTGTATATGCGACATACATTGGTTATATACAAAGAGGAACATGCATGGCTCAGACCCGATGGTGATTACAATATGCTTCATAATGGTTTGAGGTCCGCAGCTTGCTTGCATATGGCATTGTATATCCCAATATACAAGAGATTGAAGATACAAGGCCTGAATTTCAAATTTCTCCAATCCAGTTGATAAAATGGTTGAGGTCTGCGGCTTGTACATGGAGTGCATTGTATCTTACTATATACAAATGAAATGTACAAGAAATAAATATACAAGGTGGACCCAACTGTGAAGTCAAATTTGCCAAATTCAGTGTTGGGGTCCGCACATTGTATATACATGTGTTTGTATATTTGTAATTGTATGTTTATACATATAATTAGATATACAAAGCTGATATGCAAGAGGCCATATACAAAGTGCTTTGCATATACAAAGGCAGACTCAGAGGTAGTTTTAGAGGGTGATATATACATAGATGCAAAGCGATATATACAGGTAGTTAACCGCAACTTTGACCGCCTGTATCTTTCGCATTTTAGAGAATTTCCACATACTTCAAAAGGAAAAAATGCTTGTTTTTGCCTCCTCTTTCATCTGGCAGGATTTAATATAGGATATCTTCACTTTCAATTTTTGGATCTGGCTTTGCATGCTCAGCCAACAAGATGTCTCAGCGGTCATTTTGGCGTGTACAGAGGCTATCCTTTTTCACAGTAGCTCCAGTTGGTGATTCTTGTAGGTACATTCATGGCGTATGGCTCCACTCATCAATGCACATGGGCTCTATGTCTTGTAGGGCCAATTTTCGTGTGTTGGGCAGTGACTTTGGGGGTTTCTTCTTCAATGTCCTATCCTGTCTTGCTTTCTAGCAGCCATTTTCTATGGTTTTGGTCCTGGCAACGGCATGGTCCCTATCCCTTCACCACGCCTCTACCCATGCGCCATTGTTCTAGCATTAATGACCTCAGATCCGTGGAGCAGCGATTCCATGCTTTTCTGGCAGGAGTCTGACCTATAAATGCAATGAAAGCTCTTTTGAAAAGAGGGATAGTTTTATTGGGGTTGTTATGCTGCCAAATTTTTTGTAGTCAAATCTCTTCTGCTATTGAATATTTTGTATTGTAATGGTCTTTGGCCTTCATGATTAATATATGCATGACTTCTTGCCTCTCTTGTGTCTTGATTTCTATGTTTTAATTGAAGTTACTGCCTATTCTGTGAGCAAAGCGGCTCCTCTGTAGGTTGAACCTTCATAATGAAGCTTCAATCAATCATAAGTCTGTGTGAAATTCCTCCATCATTGAAATCATTATTGTTCCTACACCAAGATCACCATCACTCACTAAATCTGGTGCATCACTCCTTTCCATTTTAGTTTCCTTCTAACTCTTTTCCCCTGCAAATATTAGAGCTAGGTTTAGATGCATTGCTCTAAGTAATAGGCTTAGAAAGAGGAACCAGCCTTCTCTGGAGGTTTAATCTCAACTTGCAAGGTCCCACACTTCGAGATCATTCCCATTGTATCCCCAGATTGCTAAAGTTTCACAACTACAGCAAGGGTGCAAATCTGGGAGATAACAATTACAAAGGCAAATTAGGTGATGTGAAGCTTAAAAAGGTCATTCATTCCTCATTTGAAACACTTTTCATCAGGAGAAAACAAGAAGAAAGAAGTGGACGAGCTTAGAAATGAGAATTCTTAAGATTTGGAAGCGAGAAAAGGATTTCCAAGCAAAAACCCTAATCTACGTATCAAGGTATTTGTGTTTTCTACGAAATCTCTTGAGTTCTCAATTTCTACAAATGGCTACACCTCTAGTTGTTGATGTAACTAAAGGGCCCCGACCAGTATTTAAGAAGCATCCACACAAATCAGTCAAAGTTGAGTCGTTGGGTGCATTCTCTAAGGTTCCACATGGTGTACTGCATGTTGAGGATATTAAGGCATACATCCACTGTAACATGGATGAATTTGGAAACCTGAAACTCTTGGATTTGTTTAACAACTACTTAACAGATGATAGCCACAAATTGAAACCAGAATACAAAGCCCTAGAAAGCAAACATTTTTTGCAAGTCATTAGGTTTCTAATATTTGATGAAAATGAATGGGTTTGATATATTTTAAGCTGAATACATGATGAGTTCACATGGCTATTGAAACCATTCAAGATTACAAAGGATGTTATCAAGATTATAACTAGATTCAATTCAACCGGTGGGTTGCCCATGCTGAAAGCTGTGAAAAACTAGACAGTGACTGATGCTACTAGTGCCAAGTTTGATAGAAGGATGATGACTATCAATGATATTATAGAACCGGATGTCAAATTTACCACTCCAGTAGAGAAAACTCTGTCTCCGAAACTGCAATATATATAGCTTATCAAATGTTAAAAGAAAATGTTGATTATGATCTTTTTGAACTACTACAAAATTAGTTGATTGAGAATTTAAGCAAGATAAAGAAAGATAAGAAAAATTCCTTCAAATATGGTTCCTTGATTATATGTGTGTTCTTCTATTTTATGAATGAAGTACCTGGAATTCAAAGTGTGCATTAGACAACTGACAGACCAGTAGCATGACAAATAAGAGATCACCTTCTCAGTCTTGGTGACTCCCAAGCCCAAAAGACTGCCATTTGGGGCTACTTCAAAAACTTCTAGAGTTTAATGCAAGAAAGGGAAAGAATCCCTAAAACAATTGTGGAGAAGTATGAAAATGACATATGTTTCATGGTTGACACAGATCAATGCTTGATGGAAGCTGTAGAACCAAGGATAGTTTGGATAATGCCTATGGGTTATGAGGTGGATGAAAGAGTTTTGGATATGTATGCTCAACATCTTTTGAGCACACCTAAAGATACCTCTGTGGAAAGGTTTGGAACATACAAGGAACTAAGTCTAAAATTGCATGTGGAGTTCAGATAGCCTGAGATCAAGAGGAAAGTGCAGAGACAAGTTGAAAGGTATGCTGAGAGCATTGGTCTAACTAAGGAGACAGTAAAGAAGAATAAAGAAAGAATTGAAAAGATGAAGAAAAGCACTGAGAAGACTACAGAAGAAAAAGAAGAAATTGAGCCAGCAGTCGCTCTAGAAATCCCACCAAGCTCCTCAAGGAAGACAAGGAGTTCTGCAACTCTTGCTGAATAACTCAAGTCCATTTCCACCAAGAAGCCTAAAGCCACTCCATCCGATGATGTAGGGAAAAGAAAGAAAACCAAGGCCATAAGAACCCACAAGAGCACAAAAGATAATGAAGAGATAGAGACAGATAAAGAAGTAAAAGAATTAAGATCCAAGAAAGATAGAACTTCAAAGACTTCTGAAGACTAGCCTTTCGGAAGCAATAAGGCCAATAAAAAGCTAGTCATTGGTAAGGTCACTATGACCATTGACGAAATTATAAAAACAATCACTGTTCATCAAAATTTAAAGCCTGTCAGAGTTTACTATGATAATTTTGATCAAGCAAATAAGAAAATTTTGGAAGATGCCATTATCATATATTCGAATAAATTCAATAAAGCCTTGTTGGAAATTTTACAAGAACTTCCTAAAAGTTTAAGGAGAGTACGGGAAATGAGAAAAGAAGTAGCTAAGGCTAAAGATCTAGAACTCAGAGAGTATGTCCTCTCCACACTATGTCCTGTAATGACCAATAAAGAAGCAGATAAAATTCTCAAAGAAGTCAAAGAAAAATTTAGAAGCAAATTCTGAATGAATAAGCTAATGCTTGGTAAGACTGAGGAAATTGTAAAGGAAACAGAGGAAATTCTGAGAAAGGCTTTAGACAAAGATAAATACTTTATTGTTTCAAAAAAACAAGTTGAAGAAGACAATCCTCCTGCTCCGGAACAAGAAACTCCTGAAGAAGAAACTAACAAGAGAATTAATGATCAAAGTACTACTCTAGATCCTCCAGAATTAATCAAAGAGGAGACCAATGATGGACTTGATTCATCAAATATAAATATTGGAGAAGTCCAAGAAAAGGAACAAGTCAATCAGGAGTACATAGAAATGATAGACAGAATAGTTGATGCAGGGGTATCTCCTCCACCTAATCACTCTGGAAAAGAAGAGGATATTGCTGCCACACAGAGCCCTCTGGATCAAGTAGAAAGTGGTGAGAAAATAGGAAAGAGTCCCTCAAGAGAAAACACAGAGAAGAGTAAAACAGAGAAAGAGGAAGAAAAAGGAAGGAAGGATAAGGCAGAAGAAGATGGTGCAAATGTTGAAGTACCTCAAGCAGATACTGAGAAATCAGGAGAACAAAAGGATGGTTCTGAAATGGTTGCAAGAGACACTGCAAATGTAGTAAAAGGTCTTCTTGAAAAATAAATGATTGAACTTGATGAGCCTGAGCTACTCCAAGGCCTAGCCAATCTAGATGCTCTCTCTCCAATTCAATTGATGAAAATAGCATCATTCACCCAAGTAAAGGCTAGAGAAAAGATGTTAAAGTCCACATGGAGGACAATGAGCTACTGGGGCTTGCAACTATAATTTTGGAGAAATTAATGCCAACCTAGCAGAAGAATCTAAATGATTCCCCCTCTGGACATCTAAAAAATCTTGTAAGTTCAGTAAACTCACATTTTGAGTCTTTTGAAAAGTCTGCGGAGGCAAAAGTTCAGAAAGAGTTCCTGAATAAGAAATTCAGTCAAGTTAAGAATTTGATAAGGCGTGATAGGTTGATACTACGCATTAGCATAAAGAGTATTCAGAATGCCCTAAGTGATAGAGGAGATATATATAAGTTTTGCCTGTCATGGTCTAAAGTCAATGAGGACATTAAGAAGAAGATAAAGGAACAAGAATAGAAAATATCAGTTCTATCTCAAAATTTTGATGCTCTAACTTTCTCTCCTGTAAGCCAGGAATGTCGGGTTATTATCTTGAGAGATGAAATAAAGGGACTTGAAAAATAGAAAGCCAATACTATGAAGAGGATGTGTGAACTCTGGGGATTGATTGCCCCCAAGTTGGAATCCATGCATAATGCCTTATCTGAAGCCCAAAATGCACTTCAGACAAGTGATCCTCCGGATTTGGAAAAGGAAGAAGCATATGCATTTTTGTTGAGTGGGCACATCTCTATTTTGGATGGAATGAAGAATACTTGGGCCTCTAAACTTGTGCAAATAAAAACCAGCTTTGTAGACATTCTCAAGTTCATGTAAATAAGACTCAATGATTATTTGTACATAAGCGGCAGTATAGACAGAATTTTTGGAAAGTTTTAGCTTGCGGACCCCACCCTTTGCCATTGATGTCAAAGGGGGAGTGAAGGGCAGTGAAAAATGAGGTATTCAACAAAGGGGGAGCACTGGAATAAGTGAAGTACATGAGTGTACAGACAAAGGGGGAGTTGCACTAGACACTTAGTCATTTTTCACTAAGTGTTGCCATCAATGCCAAAGGGAGAGATTTTTGGCAAGAGACACTACTTTGCACTTATAGGAGTTGTCATTAATGGTAACTAAGATCATCCCAATCATCCACATAACATAATTTGTTCATACCGGAAGTCAGATTCAGAATTTGTCTGAGTTTGGGTAGCTAGGAACAGAGCAATAATAGGGTCTGATATTTTAGTTTGGATCTCTTCGGTGGAAAGTCATGATTAGCTGCGGATCTAGGGAAGTCATATGCACTGTCAAGACTGTCTAAATCTAGATTTTTGTCCTCTGGTAATGAAGGATTCAAAATATATTAGCCTTTGAGTACCGGGTTCTAGTTTGTCAGAGCAGACAGAAGAAGAACAGGCTGACCTTGCAGAAGATCTTGATTCCAGATGTATGAAAGTTGTTTGTTGGACAAATAGTGATGATTAGTGATAGTGGCTGACATGAGTAATGATTTTCAAAAGCAAGTTTTGATCCACACCTTAAGTTATGCATAGATCTAGCCGATAGAGCAGAGCATTCATAAAAGTTCTAAGTGTTGTTGAAGCTGACTGATAGAATAATTGTAGATCATGTTGCGGATATATATAGCTGATGAAATTGGATGATTCAGTGTGTGTGGTGTATATGAATAAGGCGTATGTGAGAAGAACAGAAATCCAAAATGCGAATCAAGGAAAAACAGTAAGAAGAACAGAGCAAAGATGAAATGTGTAAGATCAGTTTTTGTACTTAACTGAAACTAAAATTCTTGCATGGGTAGACGCTATTAATCAGATCAAATCTCTATCATTCTCTTGTAATATTTCCATAGGTAGTGAGCCTCCATTTGAGCAGTGAGCCCGAATGCATGTGCATTCCCATTTGTAAAAATACTTTTAACAGGGTATTAATATTTGTGGCTTAACCCCCACCATGGTTTTTCCCTTAACCGAGTTTCCACATCAAAATCTTGGTGTCAAATGTGTTATTTATGTTTTCTGTTCATATGTTATTGATTGATGCTAAAATGTTTATATCATCAAATTGATTATAAGTGGTAAAGGAAGATTAAAAGCAAAAAGGATTGAAAATGTGTGACAGCTGTTTCACCCCCCCTCTTAGTTGTCCGGACCTAAACCAACAATGATGTCTTCATATTCTATCAGTAACTTTGTTATCTCCTCTGGTTGTGATTCTTCAGTCTGCTTCAATGCTTCAGGCTTCTTAGGGATCAAAGCATAACACATATTCTCATGTCTCAAACCATCCAGAAATTTTTTTCCATCTACCAAACAAATTCTAGCATTCACACGTACTTCACTCTTAGGATCATCCTCCAAAGGAATCAAGGTAATTCTCTTCCTATTTGATGTTATAGTGTATGCATTCTTTCTCCCATCATGTATAGCTTTTCTATCATACTGCCAAGGTCTACCCAACAAAATATGAGTCACATCCATAGGTATAATATCACACAAGACTTCATCATGATAAGATCCAATATGAAATTTCACCAAACATTGTTCACTCACCAATACTTTATGATCATCCTGAATCCATACTATTTGATAGGGCTTAGGGTGTTTCAATCTTTCCAACTTCAACTTAGTCACCATCTCCTCTAAAACTAGATTATCAGAACTACCACTATTAATTACAACTTTACAACATTTACCTCTAGATTTGCATCTGGTTCTGAACAAACTCTTCCTCTGCGATGGTTTCTCATTTGTCTCTATTTGAAATAGTGCTCTCCTCATCACTAGTGATTCTCTTTTCTCCATTTTACAAACTAAACTAGGTGATCCAATAGGTTCTTCTTCAACATAAGTTGATCTTCCACTGTTCTCTGTTCTCTTGCTTGTACTCCCTTGATTACACTCAAATGCTCTATGTCCTTCACCTCCACACTTGAAATAGGTGCCTCTAAATGCTCTCTTATCAAATCCTCTTCCTTCTCTTCTATGTCCTTCATTCCGGTATGCACTAGGGTTTCCTCTCCGGTAAAAGTTTCTGTCATCTCTTCGGTAAGCATTATTATCTCTGTCATCCTTCTTGATTGTGTTCTCCTATATGTTCTACTCCGCAAATGATTTATCTCCTTCAGAAAACATTCTTCCTTTCTAAAATTTACCTCCTCTACCTCTCTGTCTCTGATCATGTCTCTTATTCAGCTTCTCTTCAACTTTTAGGGAAAATTGATATGCTTCTTCCAAAGATGTCATCCTCACCAAACTTAATTCTTCTTGAATATTCAATCTCAGTCCATTGATGTATCTTGCCACTTTCTCTTTGCTTGCTTCACTCTGTTCTATCCTTATAATCATCTTATGAAATTCTTCAGTATACTCCTGTTAGGGTTAGTTGGTAGAAGATATCAATTAAATGTAAATAAAGATTAAACAGAGGAATGAAAAATACATAGAAATAATAATAGCGAGAGACAATTTTAAAGTGGTTCACCCAAACTTAGGCTACATCCACCAATAGAGAGTCCAATATTATTATCCAGTAAATCAAACTGATTACAACTAGCAATCCTTGCAACTCAATACCATTGTAAATGCTACAATACAATATCAATGGAAATCCTAACCATTAGCCATTTTTATCAAGACTTATGGCAGTTACAAAATAGGGTTTTTTTATGTCAGCTAATAGAAAAATAACTCCCTACACCTTTCTAAAATAATAGGCAATTTTTGCTTCGGGGGCACTAATAATTTGGGGAGCAACTGCACCATTAAAAGTGAGGTAAATTTAACCTCCGAGTCTGATTAGGCTCCATATAACAACTCCATAGATTTCTCCTTTTGTCTCAGGTTTTGCAATCTTTTCAATAGCTCCAACTCATAGTCAGTAGGTATGAACTGATTCTTCATTTTTGTCACCTTTCTATCCCACTTTGTAATCTTTTCTTTTCCTCTTCTATTTCTATCTAACTGAACTTCTTTCCACCATATAGCAGCATGTCCTTTCAATTTTGTCTTTGTAAATTTCACCTTCTCCAGATCTTCAACTTCTTCATATTCAAAATATTCTTCCATGTCATTTATCCAGTCAGTCAACTCTTCAAGGTTCAAATTACCAGTATAATTAGGTACATCCACTCTAGGTCATTTCCCTATCTTTGAAATAGCTCACAACGTCTTGACTTGATCTGATTCTTCTTCTTCATCACCTCCTAGGGTTTCGCCAATTTGTTCAACAGATTGAAATTCCTCTTCATCATCACTCTCAACATTAGGTCTTGGTGTTAATCCTCTTCACCTATCTTCTTCAATAGCATCCAATCAAATTCTCATTGTTTTCATCATTTCCATCATTTCATCCATTCTACCATCCATTGTTCCAACAACAGCAATTCTCCTCAGCGAAATTCTTCTTAGGATCAAGTGTAAACTACCTCAAGTTTGGTGATCGGGCTACAAGGTGACAACTGCCTCATAGTCAATGATCAGTTGCAACACAAGTAACCTACCTCAATTCAGTGATCTGTCCACAACAAGATCTTATGGAATTCCTTTGCCAACTTCACTCAACTTGCTCCCAAAGATTTGAATTTTTTCTCTCATACCACTTGGTGCAGTCATGGTAGGAGGGTTCACAGAATGAACTATCTAGGCCGTGCAACAAGAGTAAAAATAATGGAAACAACTCAAAGATATGAAACAAATCTAGATTCAGTCATTCAGTATATTATAGAATTCAAATACAATCTGGCTGGCATCATGTGGGCTTACAACTAGGGCTCAAAGGCCTAATTTTAGAATATTAGAATATGCGCAAGATATAGCTTTGAAGTGCCCTCACACAAAATCTAAACTATCAACTATTACTATTATCATGAACTTGATAATTTCTTTCTTAAGGATCTATTACATCAATATATATCATCTTCAGTACAAAAGATTCCTTTGTGTCAACCAAGGAAGATCACAAACTCCAATGAAGAGCTGTAACATGTGTACACGGATAGGTCAGACCTAATCAAGAAGAGTTCCTCCACAAATGAATGGAATGATGTATAGATCTCAGGGAAGGTTGGCCACAAACCAAAGATCATTGAATGATGTGTCATTAAGCTCCACAAGTTGAGGAATGCTCCACAAGTCTTCTCCTTTAGCTGATTGTCTGAGATTGTTAGGATGCTCTGTTCTGAGAAAAAATTCAATCTTCTGATATCGATAACTTTTCAGTACTTGATCCAAATGCTCTGAATTCTGGATATGATGCAGATGAATGAATCTAGATGCTAAGTCTAGCTCCGCAAGATGTGAAATGCAACTACGATAGAATGCAGACCAAATAACAGAAACTGCTACTGACTGAACTGCCTGAACTAAACTGGAAAATGAAAGGAAACTAACTAATTTTCAAACAAACTGAAATGCAAATGTTTTTGGTTGATGCAAGATTCCTCTTGAACTAGGGATGCTTCTAGATCTGGGAGATTTTGTTTCATGGGAGATCTAGAAGTTGTTGTTAATGGAAGTTTTGGGAGTTGATGTTAATGGGAGATATTGTTGAATGAGAGATCTATTGCGGGAGAATGTTGGGAGTTATTGTTGTTTTATTGAGTATGGAAGAATGATAAATCTATGTATTAGATTTCTTTTTTAATATGGAAATGTTTATGCTATTTTTGTTGTATCTCAAGAAAATGTTATCTTTAAAAGCTCAGGGGTGGATTCGATTGGTCAAATCCTATGGTTGGGTGGTGAGCTAATCTGTGTTGATATAATCTTGTGTATGCCAATTTCTAGACTAAATTTGTTTCTTGTGATGTGAAGATCAGTACTAAAAAGTGAAAGCATTCCTTCAGCAAATGATTTTGTAGAAGATTGGAACAGAGCAATGCTATTGTGCAAGTAATTATTTCCACAAATTTTCTTTATTTTGAGTTAAATTGACAACAAGATTTATATATATTCATTGTAGTATCTCAAAAAAGCATAGTCGACATTAATTTGTTAGGTAGTTAAGGGAGTTCTAAATGATACATAGTTGCAGATGTTAACTCTGTAAAGATCATTATTATATAGTTGTATCAGATTATAGAAATTATATATGAAAAAGGTTCAAAATGGATTCTAGTCTAGATAATAAGAATAAGTTTATGTTTTGGAATTTAAAATACATTGTAATGAAATTGGGTAATTATTATTGAGTAATATTGTTGTGCTTCGAAGACTTTTTACCAGCAAGTCTCAATCTGTAAGTTCACCTTTTCAAACCTATTGATGCTTTATCAAATATTGATAATAGTGACATTATTATATTATTTTTCTATTATAGGAATTCGAGGTTGGTTTTATAATAATTTAATATTGATTCTTGAGTTGAAGCGATTGATATCACATATTTAATAGAAATCTATGGTTTTATAATGTAATAGAAAGTTGTGGTACCACGGCTTTCCCACGACTCAGTCATGGGACCCGTGGAGCCACGGCTCCCCCCTTCAATATGAATTCGTTGTCTGCCTCACAGGCAGCGATCAATATTATTAACGTCATTGTTAAACCAGTTATTAGTAATAGAAACGTATTCTTGTGTAAGCGTTTTCCTTCAGGTGTAAATTTAGGGTGTTATAGTTATGACATAAGATTTGTCAATGTAAATTCTTGAAGTTATATTTAGATATTTGTATCTGTCTTCTGATAGAAGTCATCCATTAATGAAGTTGAAGTAATTTTCTTTTGATTTACTTTAAAATTTGATGAGAAGTAAAGTTATAATTGCTTTTATATGGTTTGATATTGATAAGTTCTTGGCAAGTGATCATAAATTCAATCTATAATTTGAATTTGGGTTCTAAGAAGAAAATAGTGATCGGTCTCTCTCTAGGTGAATCGATTGCTTCTTTCTATAGATAACAATAATGTAATTTATATATATTGTAATTTAAGAAGTTGTAAACTAAACCGAGTTTTAAATTCATTCGGTCATAATATTATAATATAGTTAGATTATATTGAAAACATTTCCTTTATTTAGACAATATATAAAATTGTGATAATTATAACTCTCTCTCTCTCTCTCTCTCTCTCTCTCTTCATTATCTCGATTACACTATTCTAGAGCAATGAAGTTATATATATATATATATATATAACTTCATTGCTCTAGAATAGTGTAATCGAGATAATGAAGAGAGAGAGAGAGAGAGAGAGAGAGAGAGAGAGAGAGAGAGTTATATAAGTTTTATTTGGTAAAGTATCGATTTAATCCACTAATATTATTGTATTTGATTATGTACCAGTTGCTTGTGGAATAAAATCTATAATGGAATCTCTCTTTAGTTATTTTACTACCAATTCATTTGAGTAAATTTCTATTTAGGGTAAGTGAATTAACTTAGATTGCTTTATTTAGTTTAATTTTCTAGAGAGACATTACATAGGTATCAGTGAATTAACTTAGATTTCTTTATTTAGTTTAATTTTCTAGAGAGGCATTACACAATCACCCTTGCCTAGCTGGCTTTCTTTGGAAAGGTGGGAGTGATTCAACTAACACCTTTAGTAAGCATCTAGTAGATATGTTACCTAGAGTCTAACTCATTCGTGTTGTGTTTGAGTCACATTCTAGTTATCATAGGTTCACTAATAAATGTAAGGGAAATATACAACTTACACAAATATCTGGACAAATTAAATAATCAACCTAGATATAAGAGCCAAGGATAATATCAAATATTATATACTTAATGCTATAATAGAAATTTAAATAAATTAAATGCAAGGGTACTTGGCTCTAGATTCAATGAGGATATCATTATACAAATGTTAAAAGTCCACTCATTGTGATATCAAAAAATAAGAGTTGTTAGATGATTGTCGTTGATTTGAAAACTTTAATTGTGAAGTTACTTGGTTCACTTCTGTTATGTCGTAAAATGTCCCCTAGGACTTTTTACCACCTAGTTTACTCCTAGGTCCCCTTGATTTGATCATGCATGTGTAAAACTTGTCCCAGAGCAAATTCCCCTGAAACCCATGACAAATGGGGCTTAGGGGCCCACTTCAATGCTTAATCATGACTAAAAATAGGCCTCTGGACTTGGGCACCCACGCCCTAGTCCAGACGTATTTTGCTAGGACCTAAATTTAAATGTGTCAGTTTATGACAGTTAAAAGGTTTCCCTTTGTGAGCCTTTTCAATTTGAATTACAAATGTTAGTTGGAATGCATATATAAACATGTTTAGGACTTCATTTTACTCCTAGTTGATTAAGGCAAAATTATGATTATCAAGCAAAGAGCATTCAAGGCATTCATTGTGTTGCAGAGCAGAATTGTGTTGTGTTTGTATGTGTTTGTTGCAGATTTGGCTCCATCAACTCATTTCCTCATGATTTGAAGGCACTTCATCTCCATGAGGGTTTCACCTCTAAGGTGATATCTATTTTGTGTTTCAATCAATCTATCTCATCATTTGATTTTGTCTCTGTCCACCAAGGACACACACTCTATCTAATAATGGTGTTGGAAGGCTTGAATGCCATTCTAGGGCTTAACTAAGGAAAGCTCCTAAACACCACAACCGCCAACCCCTCTCTTGTGATTGCAGGTTACAGGTGCAAGATCTTGCAGAAAGGAGTTGTAGGAGATTAGAGAAGAAGATAAAGATTTAGGATCTAAAGAAAAGTGTAGAGAATATTCCTTTCTAGACTAGGGCACCCACCCCAGTGTCCTCCATTTTGGCTTTTCTAGAAACATTGAAGCAGGTTGTAGTCTGATACAGATCATTGTTCCAGACCTACAAAAAAGTTGCCATATCAGACTTGGGTGCCCGCCCCCTTGTCTCTGAAGTTTCCTCTTTTCAGAATCTGAATCCTGGTATGTTTCTAATCTATATTTAGTGTCTTCCTATGTGATTATTTGTAATGTTTCGTTGTCTGTATCTGGAATCATATAATTAGAGTTTAAGGCTTAATCAGATTAGGGTTTATCAAATTCATCAATACATTCTAACTTTCCTTATCATTTCATAGTGAGATCAAACCTATAGCTGAGTCCTTTTACAATAGTAGTGACTTAACTTGGTTTATGTCCATGAATGGTATATGTGAAAGGAGGGTTTGATTGAATCTATCTAAAACACTACCAACCTCATCATTCCCACTTTTCATATATAACATTCTGGTGAACCCATGTTTTTACTGAAATTGCATCTTGTTTAGTGTTGTAATCATTTTTACATTCATTCATATCATATTTATCATCGTACATTCAAAAATCTTGCATAAATTTGAAAATTTTGGAAAAAACAAGCATTTGAGGCTTGCATTAAGGCATAGTTTGCACTATTTTCCTTGCATATCATTGAAAACATTTAATTTTTTGATATTTACATCAGATATGAGATAAATTACAGCATTTTATGATCATTTACTTTGCATTATCATATCTCATTTGCTAGGGTTTTTGCTTGAAATTTTGCATTTTTCATATAACCTAGTAATTTCAAAAGCTAGGGCTTGTAATTAAAATCTTGTTTCAAATTTTATTACTCATTTAAACACTCTTTCAAATCTTATTTTGGACTGTAGTTTTGATTCATTATAAGTTTTTGCATTTGCATTTGCATTTTTAACACATTTGCATTGAAAAAAGTGAAAAAAAAATTGAGCATTTTAAGGCCATAAACAAACATAGTTTTGCTTTGATTCATTGCATTTGTCATAAAAAGCCTCCATTTCAGATTTTGCATTCATTTTCAATCATACATTCATTGGTCATTTGAAAATTTTGCATCATTTCATACATGTACTTGAAAATTTGCATATTTTTAAATTACACAGTGTGTATTTCAACACTAAGGGTTTACACACTCTATTTACATATTTTAACAAATCTCTAAAACCATTCACATTACCTTGTTTTGTATCACTATTTACATCATATTCACTTTGTTTGTAGTAAAATTAGTGTGTTTTTAATCTTCAAAAACCCGATTTCCTCAAACTAGTGTTTGGGTGTGCAACGAGTTATCATACTTTCATCATGGATGCTTCTTATTATTCATCTTTGGAAGCTTTATTTTCATACATAATAGACATTGATAATTTCTCCAAATTCATTAATAAGCATCCTCAAGTATTAAAACAAATAGCATGCATATATGATGTTGATATTTCTATGTGTTCCACATATGAAATCCTTTGTTAATATCCTATTTTGATAGTTTCACAACTCTCATGAGAGTATATCCTTTGATATTAGATGATCTCACTAAATGCATAGATAATAATAAATATGATGCATTATTTAGTAGTGATGAATTCAATATGTTAGATGAACCCCTAGATGACTTTATCTCTATTGGACATTCCACTATGACTCCTATTGCTAAAGGTTAGGACCATGCCCTGGATCTAGTCTCTATTACATGCGATGGTAACTTAATGTTGTCTATTTCACCTTATGATCCCTCTCCCAAATTTGTTCCCACATACAAGGACATTTTGACACAAGAGGATGGAATCATTGACACATCGCTTCACATCACCCTACCCTCTCTTCATTCCAATGTTCTCCCTTTGAAGGATGAAGCTGTTGGAAACAATGCAGATAACTGAGAGGGGGGGTGAATCAGTTATCTTATAACTTTTCTATTTTCTTTCTTTTTCTTAACTTATCATTTAATGTTATGCCAAAACAAGAAAATCATAAGAGCTGAAAAAGAAATTAACACATGACACAAGGATTTTTATGTGGAAACCTTGTTAAGGGAAAAAACCACGGGGTGACTAACCCAAGATTGTATTCTCTGTTAAAAGAATAGAGTACAAATTTGTCACTTGCCAATTAGGGCTCACTGCCTGAGCACACTTCTCACAAGAGGCCCACTGCCTACAGGAGACTTATAGTCTACAAATGCTTACAGATGATACCAAGTTGTCTAAACTGATGAACAACATCTATGCATGCAGGATTTTAGTTCTGGTTAGGTATAGTATACTGATCTAGCACATTTCATTTTTCCTCTGCTTAATATAACTTTTATGTCACATTTTGGGCTTGGATTATTATCTTCGCACTTGTCTCTACTTTCCTTCATACTTAACCATACATATCATCACTATCACAGACTTACAGGCTTGAATCCATCGGGTATATATATCTGCATCAAGGATTTCCAACAACTTCTTAGTCGGCAACAAGAACACCTAAGATATTTGCAAGTTATTAATTTGTTAGTTGAATCCATGCTTGATTAGTGATGCGCATCAAAAACATAGGCATAAAAGTCATAAATCATGTCAACTAACAATGTATAATATCATAGATTGCTTGATTAGGACCTTTTACACATCTAGATTGAAGTTTGATACTTTGTCGGTCAGTTCTTCCTCTGTCTGCTCTGCCTGATTGGAACCCAACACTCAAATGCTCATATCTTTTTCTTGCTTTATCATCGAAGGGTAAATCTTTGGAATATAGTAGTCATGATACCCCTCTTGACTTGTCCAAGTCTGCAACTTACTGAGTTACACCATCTAAGAGATTCGAACCTGATTGTCGGGCCTTGTTACGTACTTTATTCTTCTTCACCGAACCAAAATAATCTTCAATCTGACTTCCGGTATAGGCATACTATGTACTGCGGATGTGTGGGATAGACTTTGTTGCCATCAATGACAACACTTATGAAGCCACACAGTGTCTCTTGCCAACAATCTCCCCCTTTGGCATTGATGGCAACACTTAGCGAAAAATGGCTAAGTGTCGCAGTAACTCCCCCTTGGCTGATGCTCTATTTTTTGTACTATTTTACCGGAGCTCCCCCTTAGCTGGACTCCATATTTTTCACTACTATTCACTCCCCCTTTGACATCAATGGCAAAGGGCAGAATCCGCATACCAAAATTTTGCAAAAAATATTCTATACATGGCCACATAAATATATATAAATCATATGTTATACTTACATATACTTAAGTATATCCACAAAGGTTGTCTTCAACTGGCTGATTTATGTGGCCCAACTCCTCTTCATTATGTCCAAAATGGAGATGTGTCCACTTAACAAAAATGCATATGCTTCTGCCCTCTTTAAGTCTATTGGATCACTGGTCCAGATTGTATTTTGTGCCTCTGTCAAGGCATCATGCATTGTCTCTAACTTAGAGATGATTATCCCTCTGAGCTCACCCATTCTATCTATTATGTTCTTTTTCTCCTTAACCAGTTCTTTAATTTCATTTATTATAGCAATAGCTTGACATTCATGATTCACTAGAGAGGTAGTAAGGGGATCAAAATTCTGAGATAGACTTGACAGTTTTCCTTCTTGTTCTTTCACTTTCTTCTCAATGTCCTCTATCACTTTGGGCCAAGATAAACAGAATTTGTATATGTCCCCACCATCTTTAAGAGCATTTTCAAGGCTCTTTATGCCAATGCCTAAGGTTCTTCTATCATTAGTAATTAGCCCTTGTACTTCACTAAACCTTTTTCCCAAGAACTCCTTCCGGACCTTAGTTTTTACCGATTTCTCTAAGGATTCAAAATGAGTGTTAATAGAATTGACTAAGTTTTTCAGATTACCGAATGGAGAGGTAGAAGGATCCTTTTGGTAGGTTGGCATAATCTTCTCTAGAATCCCAGATGCAATATCCAACAGATCACAATCCTCCATATGAGATTTTAGAAGTTTCTCTTTTGCTTTGGCCTGAGAAAAAGATGCTACCTTCATTATCTGGACCAGAGATAGAGAGTCAAAGTTTAGTGGCCCTTGAATTATCTTAGGTTCATCCAGCTCCATTATTTCTTTGTCCAGGAAATTTTGTACTATCTTTATAGTGTCTCTTGTAGACTCTACTTCCTTCCTTTTGGGGACATCCAAACTAACTTGCTTATTGATCTCTATTTCTTCTTCTTGTCCTTCCTTTTCCAGAGCAAAGGAGTCTAATGCCTCAGATGGCTCTTCATTATTTTTCTTTAATCCTTTGACATCCTTGTCAGAAAATGTTTCTTCTTTCTATCCTTCCTCTTCCGAAACATAGGAATCTAATGCCTAAGATGACTCTTCATCATTTTTCTTTAATCCTTCAACATCCATGTTAGAGGGATCTTCATCTGTTTCCTCTATAATGGGAAAATTGAATCTCTTCAAGGCATTCCGAAGGATTTCTTTTGTTTCATTGGCTATTTGTTCAGTCTCACCGAGCATGAGTTTGTTCATTCTGGATTTGCTCTGGAAATCATCTTTACACTCCTTGAAAATCATGTCCATTTGTTTTGGAGTGATGGAAGGATAAAGCTGAATTGTTATATGATCCTGAATCCCTAAGTCTTTTGCCATTGCATTCTCTTTTCTCAGCTCAAGTACCTTTTCTAGGCTCTTAGGAATCAATGATATAATTTCAATGAAAGCTTTATTGTAAATGTTCAAGTACCTGACAGTAGCCTCTTCCAAAATTCTCTTGTCAGCATCACTATATGCATCATAGAACTCAGTCACCGGCTACAGGTTCCCATCCACAGTAACTGCCTTGATGATGTTATCAATGGAAAGAGTGGGTTTTTCAACAAATTCCTCTACCTTCTCTTCCTCGTTTCTACCAGCAGAGAACTTCCTGGATGTTTTCTTCTTCTTCATTTTCTTGATTTCCTAATCAGATTCTATTTTTTCATCATCTTTATGGCTTGTATTTGTCCTTTTGGCTTTGGTCTTCATCCTCTTTCCTCCTTTTTTAGATGTCTTGACTTTCGGTTTGGTAGACTTTGAGCTTTTGGAAGCGATAGGAGCAGAGCTTTTGGAGGATCTAGTCCGAGAGGAGGTTTGTACAGGAGCACTTTCTTTCTTTGCTTCTTGTCTTTCTTTCTCTACCCTCTATATTTTCTCTCTGTTAGCATCTACAGCCTCCTTTGATATGCCAAATCTTTTGGCAATTTCTTCAACTTCCTTTCTTACTTTCCTCTTCATCTCCGGCTATCTTAATTCAACATGTATTTTTATTCTTAGCTCTTCAAAGGTGCCAAACCTTTCTACTTCAGTGTCCTTAGGCTAGCTCAGCAGGTGTTGAATATGTAGCTCCAAGATTTTTTCATCGACCACATATCCCATAGGCATTATCCATACAGTTCTTGGCTCAACTACCTCCATTAGGCATTGATCAGTGTCAACCATGAAGCAGACTGTATCTTTGTATTTGTCAACTATTGTTTGTGGTATTCTTTCTCTGGCTTGCATTATGCTTTGGAAATTCTTAAGTAACCCCAAACGGCTATGTTTTGGGCTTGAGCATCACCAAGTCCATACATGCAATCTCTGATCTAAATTGCAACAGGTTTATCATTTTGCCAGACCCAACCATTTGATCCAGGTAGCTCATTCATATAATAGAAGAATAGACATAGTATTTGATGGGGAGCGCACAACGGGAAACATAGAACAGGCCCTAATTACCTCACAATCGGCAAGACTTCACATATGATCCTCTGATACATCACCATCGGCTAGACAACCGCTGGTTGGAACGACTTACTAAAGTATCTTCGTCGGTCCACCTTACACCAATGACTCCACTTCACTCTACCTTCGGTGAGACCCACCTCATCGGTGAGCACTTATAGGCCCTGGCTAATGCACCGATGAAATAACATCCTCAGCGAGACTTTCCCTATCGGTCGGGCTTTCTCCAGAGTTACTAACAAACTAATCACTCTGATGTCACTTCTAACCTCTGCTCATCAGTGTGACAATTGCTATCGGCCACCTTAGGATTTTCTACGCCGATACGCCATCGCACAGTCTACCTTCTTTGAACCCTAGCACATGGAGATGCTAAGTCAACCTACTGTGCGAAACGCACTGTCTAAATCCTCTACACCAGCAAACAATGGAACAAAATAGAAAATGAAAGTAAATATTTATACAACGAAGCCATTCCACTGATTTCGACATAAATCTCACCAATGGAATGCTTCATGATGACATACAGCAACAAAATGGAAAGCACAGAAAGAATGGAAATCTACAACTATACAGATTGCAATTAGAGGAAACAGAAATTAAATTGACAGAACAGAATGATTCTATTTCTCCTTAGCACAATCGCAATTACATTCGATCACACTCCTTCGATCAAACTACAATATCTATCTTCATTTGGTTCATTCCTCTGGGTATTTATCAACTCGCCCTGAGGAATACCAAACCACCTCCAAGCGGCTGGGAGACTGATCCAAGCGGCTGGGAGATAACTGTCTAAAACAACCTCCAACTACCCTATTTTGGCATTATGCGGTTACAATTTGATAAAAGTGTCCTAAGTCACTTGGGACTTACAAAATGAACCTAGATACAAACTGAAATGAAAAAGCATTGGTCAAATAGACCTTATTACAAAAGAAAACAAGATTTTCTAGGTGCTCCTGCACCAGTATTAGACTACCATATTTAAACAATTTTTTCTTATCCTTTTTTATCTTCTGCAAGTTCTCCAATAGCTGATTTAGAAGAAGCTCACACAGATCATAATCTGTATCTTTTCTCAACATTTGATAGGCAGCATAGATTGTTGTACCAGACACAGAATTCTCCCTACTCGAATGGTAGATTTTGTAGCTGATTATCATTGAAGCAAACTTGACATCCAAATCTGTGATGTCATCTATAGTCATTGCTCTTTTGTCAAATTTCGATCTGGTGGCTTCAGTTACCATTTGGTTCTTCATAGATTTGAGTGCAAGTAACCCACCTGATGAATGCAGTCCGGTCAATACCCTGATGGCATCTTTAGTTATCTTGAATGGTCTCATTAGCCACATAAAATTATCATGCATCCTACTTAGAACATATTGGACCCAATCGTCTTCTATACAAAACACGGAAAATGTATTCCAAAGTGTTTGTCCTAAAGGGCCTTGAATTCAGGTTTGAGTTCAAAATTCTCATCTATTAGCTATTTGTGATAAATATCCATCAATTTTGAGTCACCAAATTCTTCAATGTTTGCATGGATATAAACCCTAACATCTTCTACATGCAAGGCTCTATGCGGAATCCTAGAAAACGCACCCAAAGGATCAACTTCTAGAAATTTATAAGAGTGTTTCTTGAATTTAGGTCTCATCCTATCAGAAATATTGACAACCATTGAGTAGCCATTTTGCAAGAGATTCAGAGAGAGTTTTCAGAAGGGAAGTACCTTTTCACATTTTAGGGTTTGAAGCAAAAACTGGAACAATTCTCTGGTTGAATTGAATCTTCAGTTGAACTTGAGTGAATTGTAGGATCTTCTTCGCAGATCTCTTCTTTTCTTCTTCATGAGTGCAAGTGTGTAAATAATGAGTGAAAGAACCCTTTTATCCTTGCGTAAACCCTAATTTCCTTTTGTAATAAATGCACAAGTTTTTAAGTCATCCGGTTGCCCTGCTTCTCAAATGAGGTTTTCTTGGATTATCTTGCAGATCTTTAAATCATTTGTTTATGAGGATTGACAACATATTATCACCTTTTTCAAACATGCCATGAGTCCGTAGATTGAAATATTTTAATTTTGGATCATACCACATCTATTTGTGAAATTCTGCTTTACCAGATAGCTATCGATACAGGATCTCCTCATAACTAGCTCAAATTTGCATGCGGATTTGTCAAATTTAGACTAGATGATCTTCAAGTGAGTCTCCTCAAACCTTTTAAACCGCAACCTCTTATTTTGACTCAAAGTGTCGAATTCAGGCACTCACTGACTGGCTGGGGGAAAGGGATCTTCTTTATAGCTGCCCCTGAACTAGATCTAGTCTTTTAGTTTTCGGAAGGAATATCAGCATCGAATTCCGCTGCGGATCCATCCCCATTATTAATTGTACTCCTTTTTACCCAAATCTTCCTCATTTCTTTTTGAACTTCATCCACATTTACTTTACCTTTGCCTTTATCTTGTTTCTGATCATGTTCCACCAGACCTTTTGTATCCTAATTTTTGCTTCTACAGAATTTGGCAATATGACCGAATCTATTGCAATTGTAACACACAACATTTCTTTGCTTATTTGAATGATATCCTCTTAATTTGCACTCATTAGCCATATGTCCAATTCTATTGCATACAAAGCATTTACCATTGAAAGAATTGTTCATTTGCATATTTTTGCATTCATGAGATTTGTGACCATACCTTTTGCAACTGAAGCATTGACTGAAGAAGGATGGATTGAATTGATTCATTCTATTTCTGCATTGGATTACTTTGTGACCAAACTTGTTGTAATTGAAGCAGTATCCATTGAAGGATGGACATCTTTGAGCATTTGGTTTCCTTACCAGAGGTCTTCTAGGCCTGTTTCTTTGATTTCCTAATCTAAAATTCTTCTGACCAGATCCAAAGCTTTCACCTTTCTCATATCCCAAGCTACGCTTATCATCTACCCTCTTTTGGCTTTCAAGAAGAACTTCAAGTTGGGCTGAGCTTATCTTGAATTTTTCTTTGTATTCATTTGCAGTTTGAAGATCTTGTTTAAGAGTGTCTATCTAATTCTAAAGTTGTTCTTCATTGTCTCTAGCTTCTTCAAGATCAGATTCAAGATGCCTGGTTATTTTGTCCATTTTGTGGCAGTCCTCTGTTTTCTCCTTGAGGGATTGTTTTAGATTATCTTCAATCTTTCTTTTTTCTTCAATTTCTTGGGTGAATCTCATAACCCTTGATTCCATTTCATGCCTTACCATAATGACTTCTTTTGACAGCTTCTCACATAGCTTATTTTTCTCATTCAAATCTTCATTAGTATCATTGACTTCACTCTGATTGGCTAATTTTTGAAGTAGTTCCTTTCTCTTTTTCATAGAGATACTAAGTTTTTCTTTTAGCTCATTTATGAAATCATCATCTTGTTTGAGTCTTTCTCTCAAATTATTGACTTCAGAGTGGGATTGTTCAAGATCATCTAGGGTAGACTGAAGTTTTTCCTTCATACCATATGCATCCATTGAGATTCCCAAATCTTCCTCAAGCAGTTAGGCTTTGTTCAGAGGAACCTTGCTCTAATACCAATTGTTGGAAACAATGCAGATAACTGAGAGGGGGGGGTGAGTCAGTTATCTTATAACTTTTTTATATTCTTTCTTTTTCTTAACTTATCATTTAATGTTATGCCAAAACAAGACAATCATAAGAGATGAAAAAGAAATTAACACATGACACAAGGATTTTTACGTGGAAACCCTGTTAAGGGAAAAAAACATGGGGTGACTAACCCAAGATTGTATTCTCTGTTAAAAGAATAAAGAGTACAAATTTGGCACTTGCCAATTAGGGCTCACTGCTCGAGCACACTGCTCACAAGCGGCCCACTGCCTATAGGAGACTTATAGTCTACAAATGCTTACAGATGATACCAAGGTGTCTGAACTGATGAACAACATCTATGCATGCAGGATTTCAATTCTGGTTAGGTACAGTATACTGATCTGGCACATTTCATTTTTGCTCTGCTCAATATAACTTTTCTGTCACATTTCAGGCTTGAATTACTGCCTTCGCACTTGTCTCTACTTTTCTTCGTACTTAACCATACATATCATCACTATCACACACTTACAGGGTTGAATCCATCGGGTATATATATCTGCATCAAGGATTTCCAACAACTTCTTAGTCAGCAACAAGAACACCTAAAATATTTACAAGTTATTAATCTGTTGGTTGAATCCATGCTTGATTAGTGATGCGCATCAAAAACATAGGTATAGAAGTCATAAATCATGTCAGCTAACAATTTATAATCACAGATTGCTTGATCAGGACCTTTTACACAGTTGGATTGAAGTCTGATACTCTGTCGGTGAGTTCTTCCTCTATCTGCTCTGCCTGATTGGAACCCAACACTTAGATGCTCATATCTTTTTCTTTCTTTATCACTGGAGGCTAAATCTTTGGAATACAGTAGTCATGATACCCCTCTTGACTTGTCCAAGTCTGCAACTTACTGAGTTACACCATCTGAGAGATTCAAACCTGATTGTTGGGCCTTGTTACATACTCTGTTCTTATTCACCAAACCAAAATAATCGTCAATCTAACTTTTGGTATAGGCATACTATGTATTGCGGATGTGTGGGATAGACTTTGTTTCCATCAATGACAACACTTATGAAGCCACACAGTGTCTCTTGCCAATAGAAGCATTAGTGAATGAAGGGCCCCCTCTAATGAAAAATACTCCATGGATAGATAATGAGCATTCATCTAACTTTATCCCTACCATAGTACATGAAGTCTTTATAGATCATCCTATCAATCTTCCTCCTTTAGTTGAATATTCAAGTACCTTGGATATCATTAAAGAAGTGAAGACCCTTGATTTCCCTCCTTTAGTTTAATATCCAAGTACCTTGGATATCACTAAAGGATGTGAAAATTTTGGATACCTCTCCTTTCGTTACATGTTCTTTGAATATCACTAAAGATACAATCATCAACAATTCCCTTAACAACACCTTACCTTCCATTCATTCCAATGCTCTCCCTGGCTAAGATGAAGCATTGGTGGTTGAAGAAAGGTCTCTCACATTAAATTCTTTGGGAATGGATGTTGAGCTCGATCAAAGTGAAAACAATGTTAATTTAGTTATCGTTAATAGACTTATTCCACCTACTAAGGGGGTAGTGAATAAGTGTGATAATGCTAATATAATATCAATTTCAATGATATATCCTAAGATGATAGATATGGATTGTCCACCAGGAAATATACCATTGAACTAGGTAAGTATTTATCACTCCTTAAGCCACACTCGTTGTAGCACCTAATCTAGTTTCTCTCAATGGTGGCCTCCTCCTAGATGGGTGCTGCCACAATAATGGGTTACACTTTCTAGGACATCCTGATTTTTACTCAAATCACATATTTTTAGAAAATATAATGGTTTAACCCTTGAAAGGTTCCATTTAAAGGATTTTAATTGAAGGGGGTTTGATCAAACCCCTTAGATTCAAATCCCCTTGGATAGAACCCTGCTAGTTTTAAACCATACCTATAATGGAGTCTCCTCTACACCTATCAAAATGTTGATAAAAGACCACTTTTGATTTACCTTTTGGGGGATCAAATGAATTCATTTAAAATTTATGTTTTGTATGTATGTAGTCCTTATTATAAGCTTACCAAAAAGTATAATTTTAACTATAAATAATTTGATTATTATATTTATTTTTTATTTCTTGTGAATGCAGGTTTTCCAATGAACATCAAGGTCTTTGTTTCACACATACGAAAAAATAGGAAAATAGAGAAAAAAATTCTAAAAAATACATGTCCTCTAAGTATTGATGTCCTTATTCCAAAAAAAAAATTGAATTTTGATACACGAAAAAAGTTATGTTGGACAGAATACGCCTATGTCTAAATTATAATTGGTTTGACTTTAAAACTTAATTAAAAAAAATATTGAACAAAACATTATGAAACCAAATGCATCCTCTAGATATCAGTGTTACCAATCTAAATTCAAAATAATCAAAATTTTATCCTTTGTAGAAAAAAAATTATGTGCAACAGAACACACATCACTTTAAAAAATGTTATTTACTATTAAAAATTAGTTATCAAAGGAGACACAAAAAATTTTACAATTTACTTCCAAAGTTTTTTAAAAATATATATTTAGAATCTATAGACAAAATGTCACAAATCACTAGTTCGCATCATTTTCAAATTCCTAATGGTTTAGTAGCTATAGATGTCAGAAAGTGAAAATTTAGTTCAAAATCTTGATTTCAATGTCAAGTTTGGCCAAAAAGTGTAACCCATTATTGTGGGATGACCTAGATATATATGTTGTTAGCATAGTGCCATGTTCCCTCATGTTGTGCTATGTGTTGTTTTAGGTCTCTTTGGATGACCCTTGATACTCTTGTAAGGTCAAGGATACCGAGAGACCGCCTCTATTGTGGTCCCATTCTTCTATTTGTTTCATCATTCCTCTCCTCTATTTCATTGTTGTGGCGTGCTTTAGGAGCATAGCATTGCAGAGGGTGTTTTTGGGGCATCCTCCTACATGGTGTTCCTAAGGCACTTATTCCCCTCTCTCATTTTATTGTTTACTGTCTTTAGTGATTCTACCTAGTTGGCGTATGATAAAAACAAACAAATACTAATAAGGATCATGTGTCCCTTCAGTGAGAAAGAAAAAATGGACCTAGTCCATATATGAAGATGGGGTTGATATCAACCCCATCTTCATATATGGACTAGGTCCATTTTTTCTTTCTCACTGAAGGTCAACCCCATCTTCATATATGGACTAGGTCCATTTTTTCTTTCTCACTGAAGGGACACATGGTCCTTATCACTATTTGTTTGTTTTTCGTCATATGCCAACTAGGTAGAATCGCTGAAGAAGGTAAACAATAGAATGAGAGAGGGAAATAAGTGCCTTAGGAACACCATGTAGGAGGATGCCACCAAAACACCCTCTGCTATATATATATATATGGCCAAAAAGTGTAACCCATTATTGTGGGATGAACTAGATATATATGTTGTTAGCATAGTGTCATGTTCCCCCGTTTTGTGCTATTTGTTGTTTTAGATCTTTTTGGATGACCCTTGATACTCTTGTAAGGTCAAGGATACCAAGAGACTGCCTCTGTTGTGGTCTCATTCTTCTATTTGTTTCATCATTCTTCTATCATTCCTCTCCTCTATTTTATTGTTGTGTGTCATGCGTTAGGAGCATAGCATTGCAGAGGGTGTTTTGGGGGCATCCTCCTACATGCTGTTCCTAAGGCACTTAGTCCCCTCTCTCATTTTATTGTTAACCTTCTTCAGTGATTCTAACTAGTTGGTGTATGATGAAAACAAACAAATACTGATAAGGATCGTGTGTCCCGTCAGTGAGAAAGAAAAAATGGACCTAGTCCATATATGAAGATGCGGTTGATATTAAATATAGTATAATATATATAATATCAACCCCATCTTCATACATGGACTAGGTCCATTTTTTCTTTCTCACTGAAGGGACACATGGTCCTTATCACTATTTGTTTGTTTTCATCATATGCCAACTAGGTAGAATCGCTGAAGAAGGTAAACAATAAAATGAGAGAGGGGAATAAGTGCCTTAAGAACACCATGTAGGAGGATGCCCCCAAAACACCCTTTGCTATATATATATATTGATGAAGGGGGTAAATCATAAAACAAATAACAATAGAAATTGCACACATAAAATAGAATGTTCTTTAATTGATTTTGGACAACTCATTACATTACAGAAGCTCAAATACAATCAAAGGAATCAATCCTTCACAAGCTACAACACATTACAGCTACCTATCACTAGGCTCTGGAATCTTCTACCTTATGTAACTCCAAATCAGCTAGAGTTTTTGTTTTCCTGCCTATTCTTGGTTATACACTTCACCCTTATCTCTACTACTGCCCAAGGTTCCCAAAAATAATCATAAATAGCCCTTTTTGGCGGCCTCCAGCTAAATTTCAAAATTTGCAACTCCCTCCAAAAGTAGGTCAACTTCCAGGAAGCATAACTTTTGATCTAGGTATCCGATTGACAAACTGTTTTAAGCACCGAAAAGATCCCGAAGTGAACTATCACGTCATAAATCCATAAACATATTTATATAAACTTTTTGAGATGTTATGGGACGTTTTAGTGCCTCATATCTAGTTTCAAAAAAAATTAGGGGTTTTTCAGAAAACAAAAACTTTAATATTTTTTAGCTCACGGATGATCTTTGCCTGATTCCTTCACCAAAGGTCTTATATTTTATTTATAAAGCTTCCTATAAATTTTTTCTTCCATTCATGCCCAAATGTAAACTTTCCAAAAATAGTAGTTTGCTATTTTTAGCAATTTGGAAAAACTGAAAGTCCTACATCATTATTCAAGAGATTATAGAACCAAAAATACTAATTATGGAAAGAAAGGAAAACAACTTCAATGATTTTGAATCAACATCTTTTTAGGTTATGCAAGGTTTCCCTTACACCATTGGATGCTCCTGCATCAGACACCTAGGGTAATTTTAGAAGTGACCTTGTCATGTCTCAGGTGTTTGTTTGAGGAAAACCCAAATGGTCAACCCCTGCCTTAGACAACAAAGAAGAATATTCAACATGCCTTCCTTTCCATTTCACTAGATATTCTTCATATTGCATGTTTTGAGTACTTCTTCACACACGGCTATCCAAGATCTCTTATATCTCCTCCATTGAAGTAGATGCTGGAATACTCCACTGTTCTTCTGTTGGTCCAACCTCTATGCCACCTTCATGATATTTTGTTAAATCAGTAATGTTGAACATAGGTCAAATGTTGATCCCACTCGGAAACTCTACCTCATATGCATTTCCTGAATCATGCTTCTTCAGGATTCTTCATGGTCCAAATTTCTTCATTTTCAGCTTATTATATGTTCCAATTGGGAACCTTTCTTTTCTCAAGTGAACCATGAATTCATCTCCTACCTAAAATTCCTTATATCTCCTCTTCTAATCTGCCTTAGCCTTGTGCTAAATATCCATCTTATTAATGTACTTTCTCACCTCTTCATGCAAATTATTTAGGTGTTCTACAAAGTCTTCAGCTTCAGCACTTGTCTTTTCTCCTTTGTCCATCTTCCTTAACTCTGAAGCATTTCTTGGACTATTCCCATATACAATCTAGAATGGCAATTTACCAATACTCTTATTGATAGAATTGTTGAAAGCAAATTCTGCCTATGGTAAAATCAAATCCCATCCCTTGAGCTTATCTCCTACTAAGCATCCTAGAAGGTTACCCCAACTCCTATTCACCACTTTTGTCTATCCATCAGTCTATGGATGGTGTGTAGAACTAAACTTCAAATCTGTCTTCAACTTTGTCCACAATGTCCTCTAGAAATAACCAACAAACTTGGTATCTCGATCTGAAACTATGCTCTTTGGTAGACCATGTAGTCTTACCACCTCTCTAAAAAATAACTCTACAATATGAACATCATCATTAGTCTTCTTACAAGGAATAAAATGTGCCATCTTTGAGAATCTGTCGACCACCACAAAAATGGAATCATGTCCTCTCTGTGTCCTTGGTAAACCAAGAATAAAATCCATACTAATATCATCCCATGGCTTCTCTAGTATAGGCAATGGTTGATATAGCCCTATATTCTAACTTGTCCTTTTGCCATCTGACACATTCTACAACTCTGCACAAATTTCCTCACATCCTATTGTAACTGTGGCCAATAATAATGCTCACCAACAATAGTAATGGTCTTATCTTGACCAAAGTGTCCAGCTAATCCCCCACTATGCTTCTCCTTAATCAGGTTCTCTCTCATGGAACTCCTCAGAATGCACAACTGGCTTCCCCTAAACAACATGCCATCTTGGATTATGAAATCCAACCATTTTGTCATGTCCAAAGTAGTAGGTTCCGAACAATCTTTCCAAGCCTTTGCAAAATCTAGATCTTCAGGATACAAACTTTTGAGCTCATCGAACCCAACTGTAACGCCCGCCTTGTACACCTCAAAGAAATACACATTTATGCTAAATGAAACAGGAACTTTTTTTTTTTAAATGATTAAGATAACAAATAATGTTTGCATAACTAACTATGGCATATCCTCTAAGGATACAAGGCTGCATTACTTTACAAACCAACTAACATAATTTAACATTCATCAGTAACTGATCTAAATCCATTGCATAATTGAATAACTGATTCATATCCATTACATATCGTCAGATAATACAATCTACATGATTAAATACATAACTGAAATGCTTTTATTACACATAAGTACATCATGACATCATTACATTATCATTTTCAGACTACATCAGAGTCTCATACATTATGATTGATCTGTTACACAAATCTGGTACAAAATAATACACATACATCTTCATCAACTGGTACACGTACAATTGTCTGAAAACTGGAATAAATCTTTTCTGCATATGAACTTGACAAAGGATAACCAATGGATAAAATAGCTCTTCCACCCGACCATGTGGAACCCTAAGGTCCACCCCCCGAGCTAGGAGTTAACATGAGGTCCCAAACAATAGCAGTCAGGTAGACAAGACTAAACATGAACAAAGGACAACCAAACGCCAATACAACACATGGCAATAACATAAACAACACAACACAACTTAACTAAACTGAACTTCCAGAGGCAACATATAACGAATGGGGAGAGTACAACTAGGGAATGCTAGACTGCAGTAGGCAGGAGTGTCATCACATGGCTTGTCATGGGTTGTCCTGGCAAGCCTTCCTAGGCCCCGGCCCCCATCTTGGGTTGTCCTGGTAGCCTCTCCCGACTTCCGGCCCCCATACAACGCTCATGCGGAATCAACATACCTTTCATGAGGACAAGGTAGTTGATCTTGCCATTCCAGGCCTTCTCATCTCATCTCAAGCCTAAACGAGCACTTGAGCCATGAGTGAGGCATCCACTTATCTTGTTTACTATGTTTGACTACCCAACCCCCTAATTCATTATTTAGGTTATCACTTGATTAATCTACTTCCAACGGGTTATCCTGACTGCCACTTTGGGCGCCGGCCCCACGTTGAAAGCCACTCCCCTACCTGCATCTAGAAGACCCTACTAAACAAACATAGCAAACATCATCATGACGACGATGATACATAAACCATGCAAGGCATTAACCATCTTGCATAACCATTATTCTGATATGAACATATACATGTAATAATGCAAGGCATTTACCTTCTTGCATATCATCTCAATTACAAAGACATACTCTTAATACATTTTTCATGAATACTGACGTCTCCCCATTGTCTAATCCAACACAACATCCCAAACAAATAAATAACTCACAACATTCATGAAGAGCCTTTCTACACATCATGATGCATTTATAATATTTACATTCTTTCACAATACCAACCAAATTCCTTATACATGACGAAAGGCGACATGACTTCAATAACTTATCAACACATTACATGAAGTCAAAACACAACAACCTTGGCCTCTGGAAACGAACCCTTGACAACTTACACCTTGACCATTTCATACAATTTCAAATCACACTAACTAATTATTTAATACCTTTAAATCAAATTTCCAATACAATAATCATATACCTAATCCATTATCTTAACAAAATGAAGAAACCATTTTAAAATCGATTTAACCATAATCACAGCGATTTTCTTTTAATCAAATACATAATGACAACATTATTCTAAATCCCCAAATTTATTTGACTTTTAACAATCAACTATACTTTTGAAATAATAATAATAGTATCAATAAAGATAATAATAGTAATAGTAATAATAATCATCATTATTACCATAATACTAACAATAATGATAATAATTATAATTATATAATAATAATAATAATAATAGCATTCCTTAGGGTTAATTTAAGCCAATCAATGAAATGCATACAAGGAAGCACGACTAACCTAGATTAACAATGACGGGTTTTTTAAACATCTCCATCAATGCATAAATGGCTAGCTTTAAAATCATGCACAAACTTTGTAACCTATTTGTCATCATCCACATTTAGTTTTAAAAGGTACAAAAGTAGGATGAAAGTAGAAAGATGAAAGTATTTCTATTCAGACACATCTTTCTATACTAGATATTCCTTAGGGTCTACCCTCGATCTTGTACCATGCTTACAAATGCGCACTGTGAAGCTCTAACAGTGTATGGTATGAAGCTTTCAATTAAAGTTGGAGAAACAACACCACGAAGAGGTAAGGGAATGAGGTTTATCTATTGACTATGAATGTCACATTTATACATCATTACAGGTTAGGTATATTATCAAACATTCAATAAATAACTATTATACCAAATATAATTTGCTGACCTTTCAAGTATTCTCCTCTAGACGTTGTTATCAAGCCTAGATTTTCTGCCTGAGGTGGGTTTATAAGGCCTCATAGAAGGGCTTCTTTGAATCCTATTATCAAGGTTAGGTTTGGTATCTTTGAAATACCAGTCGAATTCATGATCAGCTGATCTTGAAAATGCAGCATGTTGAACTGTCTGGGCACAAATTGGCTGTTCTATTTGTGTATCACACAAATTTTCAGAGCACTCATTTTAAATTTCCCATAGACAATTGCAAAGGTATTTCTGTTGGAGTTTTCTCCTGAAGTGAATCCTCGTCGTCACTGCTTAGGTCAATCACACTGGAATCTACATTACTCACACTAGTGGACATGTCTTCTATGCCAAATAATCCCAGCAAATAACTCTTGTATGGATATCTTAGAATCCCAGAAGCTGATGCTACCATGTTCTTGGTGTGTCCTTCCCACCACAAGGAAAGACCACTGTGTCTAGCTGCTGGAGGTGACTCATGACCAACAGTGGATTATGACATTATTATACCTGAATCAACACCATTGACACGAATGGGAATGGTCACGCCTCTTTGTTCACTACTACTACGATGGACTTGGGCATGTTTCCTCTGAAACCTAATAAAGAGAAGGGAGAAAATAGCTAACAGCACTCCAACGATCACACCTATGGAAATTCCTATTATCATTCCTGTATATTCACTCTCCATTTCCTAGGTACTTTCCCGAATTATAGGGTCCAGAACAGCTTTTGCAAAACATAATTCAATGTTTACACCAGTGGAGTACGTGAACAGTCCCCTTCATCATTTTCTTCATGCAGAGCATTCAATTCCATGTTAGGGCTTTCCATTTCACTGGCGGCAGGATTTGTGTTGATTGAAATGCATGGATACTATTTCCATCTTGTCATCTGCATTGACTCGGTACTGCCAATCACCTCGTTTTCATCAGACGAACAGTTAACGAGTTCATATCGAAAAGTCACATATATATGTGGTTTAAGTCTGCGTTTAATGGTACTAGATGTTGTGTAAACAAATGAAGGAAGATCCTGTGGATCCATTCTCTTCATGCAGCCAAAGATCTTATTCAAAAACTCCTCTATGTGGGACTTGTCCAATTGCATTTCACGCAGTAGACTCACCATTCTGGTCAGCGTTATATTGGACCATTTTGCATGCAATATCCGCTTTATAACAAATTCTGCATACTCTGAGCCCGTGCTCACCATCTCGTCCACATCCTGAGCCGGAACTTTAACCTCAGGCGTCAAAAAAATAAACCTCAAAACCCTAGGCAAAAGTCTGAGCTCATGCCCGTCATCTGGGCCGTCAATTGAGTCCGTATTTGCACATATAAATTCTGTTATAGATGGTAGTAATTGCTTGGGAAGGGCGTCCATTTCTTGCACTATATAATCAAAGCAGTTGATGCATTTTCTAACTTGGACAGATGTCCTGCTACTCTTCGACGATCTTATTCTACAGTCATTGGTTTTAAGAAGATCTAGAGATGATCGTTTCCTTTTCACGCCTGCTTGCTTCTGACTACTTGCCTCTCCAGGTTCTGGACTCTATTATCCACCAACAGGCTCAATAGGTTTATTGGAGTAGCTTGCTGCTTCTTCCTTTATACACTTGTCCATCCTATCCTCTTCACATCGATAATTCTCTTCTTCAATGACCACGGCAACTGTTTCTGCCAGTTTCTCCACATTACACACTTCTGGCTGCAGAGGCCGACCATTCTCTTCTTTCACAAAAGTGCTACTATAATTAAAGACTGCAAGTTCTTTTCAAAACCCCTACAGTGATTTCATTCTATGGAGATTTCAGAACTTAATAAAAGTCTGATAATATATGTCTGATAAATGTCAGATTTTTTTATCTCCTCACAGCCAACAATGGTTGGCAGAATAACTACAAAATGGATTTGTTAAAAAAGGCTTTTGAAAAAAATTAATAGACAAGGCGATTGGCAGGTAAAACTAGACTCTGCACCAGATTGGGAGTTTTGGAACAGTTTAAAAACGTCCGCTGAAACATAATAGAACCCGCAGTTCAATCAGGTACCAAGGTTGGGAGAAGCCTCTAGTAAGCGAAAATCATAGACAAGAAGCAACGAATTGAAAGATGCCTCAGAAAGATGCCAGGATTGACACAAGAGAAATTGTTTGAGAGATGCGGATCATTTCCATCATTACACATTTACCATGTACTTGCGAAGAACTTTAGCAATATCAAATGAAATAATAATATATATATATATATGTGCAAGGTGTACAAAAGGGTTTATAAATGGATCTATTGGTATGGCTTCAGAGACACTCAACAACAATAAACAATAGAAATGCAATAAAATCAAATCCATATAGTGATCTTAATTCTCATATTCGCTTCAAAGAAGTTGAGGCAAAAATTTAGAACGAAGGAACCTGGACTTGTTCGCTTGACGGGGTAGAAGATTTGCTACTGCTTCCAGATCCCAGCTTCTTCTCTCTTCTTTCACCTGTAATGCCCCCCTCTTGCCTCTACAAGCTTCCCTTTTATAACACAGCCCCTTCCTTCTTCCAAGGGACTCGGCACGTAAACCCATGCATCTCCTTCTAAAAATATACTTTTATTTAATTTCATAATCCCAAGAGGTTACTCTTTTTAAATATTAACACACAATCCCGACCACATTTAATTACTTTAGAGCCGACCAACCATATTGCATTTAATAAAGTTATAATATTACAACTATATATTAATTTATTTTATTAATTTAGTTGTAAATCACTAATTACAACATAACTTACAATTATTATATTTATTTAAATATTTATTTAAATATTTATTGTAAATAATATTATATTAAATAATACAAAATCTCTTACAATCTTTATTTAACAATAATACTTCTATTAAAATAATAATTTATTTACCACAATAATTAACAACTATCGACTCAATATTATCTTTTATCAATACATTTAATTATCAACATTATAATTTCCGTAATATGATTCTAATAAAAGCACAACGACACCTTGCACAATTAGACACTTTCTAACCTAGTTAGACTCCAAGGAGCAATATTACCTGTCCGCAAATCATGATCGAATGACAGACAATGACCAAAAGGAATAAACTGATAACCAGACAACCCTGACATGAGACCTCAAGTTAACTCCAAACAACTAATCCATTGGCGAAGGCACACTCAGACCTGTAATCAGGTGGAGTCGATGCCTAGTACCTGCATTCCTGCAACAATGCACGGTTAAACATTCAAAATATAAATCCACATACAGTCCTATAGTGAATGGAAATCACAGTGAGGTAGGGTACTCGAGAGCGAGTAATACGACACTGTTCCATTCACGTTTATGAATAAACGATTAACTGTGTTAAACAAAGTATCCGATATTAATCAACAACATAAAACATTCAATCCAATATCGCAATTAACATCAAACATCTGTAACATCTAGTTTATTTATCAGATTCTAAAGCATAAAATAATAGAATCCAACATCAACAACTGTTATCATCACAATTAGGTCCATAATGAAGTAACAAGATAACAAGAGATCCATCATCTACGATCTAAGACACTATCATAAAGTCTAAGCAAACATCAATCTGATGGACGACGAGATGAGGGGCACTACATCCTCCCCCCCTAGGATCAGGCTTACTCCTGGAAGCCCGCGAACAAATGTGGGTATAGCTCTCGCATTCGGGATGCATTCTTCCAGGTAGCTGAAGTCTCTTCACTACACGATGGGTATCCAACCCATCCATCCCCAACATTATGTCATAGGATCCTAGTGGTATAATGCAAAGATCCGCCATGGTAGATAAGGGACCTATCCTCAACTCGCAACCATACACAAGAGAGTCCACCGATACCCTAGATCCAGAGACTAATTCCCCTTGCCACTTAACATCTTCAGGTTGCTAGATGAGGGCTACGAATGAATATGTTCTTCAGAGTTTAAACAGCTAGTATAGCTTGATGGGCTAAGTTAAATCCCAGAGTACCCAGTGTTAGCAAACCTGGCTCTGATACCAACAACCTCTAAGTTCATTTCTGTCAACAAATTTTGTCTTCTACTCAAGGTATCTACAACTCTATTGGACTTCCCACTCCTATGCTTCAAAACAAAAGTATAACTATGCAAAAACTCAACCCATTTTAAGTACCTTTGATTTAACTTTCCTTGACTATTAAGATACTACAAAGCCTGATGATCAGTATATAAAACAAACTCTTTTGGCAACAAATAATGTCTCCATTTCTTTAAAGCCTGAACTATTGCATAAAACTCCTAATCATAAACATAATACTTTTCATTGGCATCATTAAGCTTCTCACTAAATTAGGCAATAGGCTTACCTTCTTGACTCAAAACAACTCCTATAGCACTGCCACTAACATCACAATCTACCTAAAATACCTTACTAAAATCTAGAAGTGCCAATATAGTTTGTTCTATGACTTTCTACTTCAATGTATCAAAACTCTTGTTTACTCCTGTAGTCCATTTAAACTCCTTTCTGTCTCAGTTAAGGGTGCACAAATAGTACTTAAATTCTAGATAATTTTTTTGTAAAAATTTGCCATACCATGAAAAGATCGTACCTCTGTAGGACTCCTTGGTGTAGGCCATTATTCAATGATAGCCCTCACTTTCTCTGGGTCCATCTTAAGTCCTTCCTCAGAGACAACAAATCCCAGGTATACCAACTCCTTCTTTGTAAAACTACATGTTTCTTCAGATTAATCAACAACTTCTCCTCCTTTAGCTTCTCCAAAATTCTTCTGATATGCATCAGATGCTCATCCCAAGTCTTACTGAAAATCAAAATGTCATATAAGTAAACAATAACAAAACTTCCCAAAAACTCTTTCAATACCTCATTCATGAGCCACATGAATGTGCTCAGTGCATTGGTTAGCCCAAATGGCATGACTAACCACTCATACAAACCTTCCTTTGTCTTGAAGGTTGTCTTCCATTCATCTCCTTCTCTAATTCAGATTTGGTGATACCCACTCTTTAGGGCAATCTTTGTGAAGTACTTGGCTCCACTCAAACAATTCATTATGTCATCCATTCTAGGCAATAGAAATCTATACTTGATCATGATCTTATTGATGGATCGAGTGTCTGTACACATCCTCCACTCTCCATCTTTCTTCGGTGCTAGTACTGCAGGTATCACACATGGACTTAGGCTCTCCCTTATTAGTCCCTTCCTCAACAACTCCTAAACTTGTTTGTCTAGCTCTTCATTCTCTACAGGGGTTATTCTGTGGGCTGCCTTATTTGGCAAACTGGCTCCTGGTATCAAAGCCATTTGATGACTTATCTTCCTCACTGATGGTAAACCTTCTGGTACATTATCAGAGACAATATCCTAAAATTCTTCCAACAGATCTGAGACTTCTGCTGGTACATCTTCACATTTCTCTTGACTAATCTTAGGAATCAATGCAAAGCAATGACGCTCATGCTTCATACCCTCCAAAAATTTCTTACCATCTACCAAACAAATTCTGGTAGTACTACATACCTTTTCTTCCACCTCCTTCAAGGGCTTCAACTTATGGCAAACTCCATCCTTTGTTAGGGAATATGTGTTTGTGTGGCCATCATGGATAGAGCACCTATCATACTGCCACAGCCTCCCTAATAACATATGACATGCATCCATCGGTATGATGTCACACAACACCTCATCATGGTAGTCACCAATCTTGAACTCGACTAAACACTGTTTATTAACCAAAGTTCTATGGTCCTTCTGCAACCATGCAATCCGATATGGATGTGGATGCTTTCTTCTTATCAATTTCAACTTGTTAACCATCTCCTCTAAAACAAGATTGTCAGTGCTTCCACTATCAATAATAATATCACAACACTTACCTTCACACTTGCACCTTGTGCAGAATAAACTCTTCCTCTAATCTGGTTCTTTCTCCTCATTCAACAAGGTTCGTCTGACAACTAGGGTTCCCCCCTTTCAGCATCTTCAGAATGCTCAAACTATGCATCTTCATCTACATGTGCAACTCGTGCATTACCTTTAGGTCTTCTTTTTGTTCTTCCTTGATGTTGCGGACACTTGTATGCTAGATGCCCTTCTTCTCCACATTGGAAAGAGGTTTCTTTGAAACCTCCTCTTCTGGGTCCTTGCCTAGGTCTACCTCTTCCTCTTCCTTTTTTCTCACCATTATTCTAGTCATGAGGGCGGTAGGCATTATCTCCTCTCAGATTTCGACTGGTGCTAGTTTCTTCACTTTTCTTTTGATCTTCATTATGGCCTCCATGAGAATTTCCACCAGTCCTTCTGCCTTGACCTCTTCCTCTTTGCTTTCTTTTGAATCTTTTATTCAACTTCTCTTCCACCTTTAGGGAAAACTAGTGCACATCATTTATGGTGGTCATTCTGATCAGGCTCAACTCCTCTTGAATACTTGGCCTTAACCCATTAATGTAACGAGCTACCTTCTCCTTTTTGACCTCTACATGGCTTGTCCTAATGATAATCTTATAAAAATCTTTTTTATACTCCTTAATAGACTTGTTACCTTTCTTCAATCCTTGTATCTTCTTCAGCAACTCCATCTCATAGTCCACGAGAATGAACTGCTTCTTCAGTTTCTCCACCATCCAATCCCATCTGGTAATATTTCTTTTTCCTCTTCTATTCCTCCCTAACTGGACCTCCTTCCACCAAATATCGGCATTGCCCTTCAACTTTGTTTTCACAAACTTGACCCAATCTGGGTCCTCCACGTCTTTATAATCAAAATATTCCTCCATGTCATTGATCCAATCAATAAGCTATTCTAGATTCAAATCTCCAGAATAGGTAGAAACTTTGATCCTAGGCCTCTTTCCGATCTTCGAAATGGCCCTCAACAACCTGACTTTTGCAGGATCTCCTACAACTTCTTGTTCTTCCTCCAATAGCTCTTCTCCAACTTCATCCTCACTTTCTTCTCTTGTTCTCGGCTCAAACCCTCTTTGCAACTCCTTTTGCAATGCATCAATCTGCCTTTGCAGGGCTCTAAAACCCTATTATGTCAAAGCATTCCTCCCAATACAATTTCTTCACGGAGCCATTTCTTGTAACTAACATTTTACAATCCACTCAATCTGCTCTTGTACACATTTATTAGTATCTCACCTTGTTGCTACACTCAGTTCCAAGATACCTGCAGTATAGCCCAACAATTGTACTTGGCTCTGAATCCATGAGTATAGCCTTTGTCCTTGATGTGACTGTTTTCATGCATAGCTTTCATGATTTGATGTGGTTATTATCTTAGAGTAAGATGTTTTAAACTTCTCTTGTTGTTTATCTTAGCATATTATATCAATGTGTTTGTGGGAACATTCGGCGATCATAAGCACATGTCACCTCGGGGGCATGGTTGTGAGAGCTCTTGTTCCCTTACGTGTTTTCTCTCTACCTTAACATGCTTGATATCAGTAAGCGACATTAACCACCTTAAGTGGGGGCATATATAATGGTATCTATCTGATGATTTTAGCACTAATGAAGCGTGTTTGTAAGCCCTCTCCGCAAGGTGGGATGTTGTATCTCTTGAGCTAGTGCACATCCTTATTCAAATTCCAATCAAAAAGCCCTCTCTGTGAGGTGGGATAATGTATCTCTTGAGCTAGTGCGTATCCTTTTATACAAAGCCCTTCTGTGGAAGGTGGGATGGTGTAACTCTTGAGCTAGTGCACGTCCTTTTATACAAAGTCCTCATCGGGAGGCAAGGTTGGATCTTGAGCTATCCTCCCTTAAACATGTCTTTGGCGGTTGTTGTAGCATAAGCTCAACTGTCAGGTGTGTTTGGCATGTTTTAGAAGGTGGGACTTAGCAATAAGCTCCTTCCATTACTCATGTTTCTCATGTATAAGATGTATAGTATGTCTATGGCATGCTATACGGCACTTGTGTATTATGTGTCTTCTTTATGTGTCTTCCCCCTCGTGTGGTTTCAAGGGTGTACCGATGAGCTCTCCCCACACTCAGGTTTTGTTTGACGTGTCTTCCCCCTTGTGTGGTTTCAAGGGCATAGCGATGAGCTCCCCCCACACTCAAGTTATGTTTGGCGTGTCTTGCCCCTGGTGTAGTATCAAGGGTGTAGCGATGAGCTCCCCTACATTTTGGGTTTTGTATTGCATGTTTTAGGTGGTTTCAAGGGCATAGCGATGAGCTCCCCTACCCCTTAGGATTTTATTTCATATATGAAAATGCTATATATCAATGTATTCATCATGTTTTGTGTGACGGCTCTCATGTCTTCATCGTGTTTTGTGTGCTTCCATTGTATTCTCCATGTTTTCTGTGCTTCTTACTATCTTCATTGTGTCTTGCATGTCTTCAATGTGTCTTCTAGTGTGAGACTAGGGGCTAGAAATGGTTCCTCAATCTTTGTGTATGCCTTAGCTTCATGTGCTTGGCATGTTTGATGTGTTTTTGACCATACTTTAATTCATGTATGGGTCATAAGATCATACATACATTAAAGTGGGGGCTAAATGTATGTCATAAAATGTCCCCCTAGGACTTTTTACCACCTAGTTTAGTTTCTAGGTCCCCTTGATTTGATCATGCATGTGTAAAACTTGTCCCAGAGCGAATTACCCCGAAACCCATGACAAATGGGGCTAAGGGGTCCACTTCAATGCTTAATCATGACTAAAAATAGGCCTCTAGACTTGGGCACCCATGCCCTAGTCCAAACCTATTTTGTCGAGACATAAATTTCAATGTGTCAGTTTATGACCGTTAAAGGTTTCCCTTTGTCGGCCTTTTTAATTTGAGTTACAAATGTTAGCGGGAATGCATATATAAACAAGTTTAGGACTTAATTTTACTCCTAGTTAATTAAGGTAAACTTATGATTATCAAGCAAAGAGCATTTAAGGCATTCATTGTGTTGCAAAGCATAATTGTGTTGTGTTTGTTGTAGATTTGGCTCCATCAACTCATTTCCTCATAATTTGAAGGCACTTCATCTCTGTGAGGGTTTCACCTCTAAGGTGATATCTATTTTGTGTTTCAATCAATATATGTTATCATTTGATTTTGCTTCTATCCGCCAAGGGCACGCACTCTATCTAACGACGATGTTGGAAGGCTTGAATTTCATTCTGAGGCTTGACCGAGGCAAGCTCCTAAATACCACAACCCCCAACCCCTCTCTTATGATTGCAGGTTACAGGTGCATGATCTTGTAGAGAGGAGTTGTAGGAGATTAGAGCAGAAGATAAAGATTCAGAATCTAAAGAAAAAAGTAGAGAATATTCCTTTCTAGACTAGGGCGCCCACCCTGTTGGTTATTTTTTCTGAATTGGCAGAGGGTTTGCCAGTTCCTATGCACAGGCTGATTCGGCCAACAGAAATGGGAGGTTGCGTGAGCTGCCTCCCCTTCACTTCTGGTTCTGCCGCACCAAGGGGGGTGTCCCTATAACTTTAAGATGTGACCTTGATTAGCTCAATGACAGAATGATTTAGCTTGACAGCAACAGGCAGAATACTCTCATGTGTCGACTAAGATCTGCATCATAGATCAAAAGGTTGGCAACATTCTTGGACATATTTGTCTGGTTGAGGATGAGAGTATGCAGGGGTCCTAATCCTACTCCTACAAACTAACAGGTTGGGAATATGGAAGGGTTTGAAATTATAGTTTGGATGCAAGACAGGGGTTTTAGATCATAACTACTTCACAAGAACAGACCGGTGCCTATCTCAGGGCAAGGAGTCAACTAGATGTATACATAAGAATGGCTTGCAACTGTCATTCAAGTTTAAAGGGGTTTAAACTGATGCTTGCCTTACAAACATCACCCAAGAATGGGTATCTAACTGCCTCTACTTACAGATATCCCTGCTGACATACAATTTTCTCCATGCTTAACCAAAAATAGTTTAATCCACTCCTTGAACGAAAGTCACAGATCAAGCATGTGATACAGGAAAACTATATCCTAGAATCTGAGAAACCCTTAGCAACCAGATTCAAAAGAAGAAAATGCATACAACAAATGGAGAGTGACAGCTAGACACATGCAATAAGCATTTTTCATATACAATGACAAGAAACTGAACATATGTGCAAGATACACTCAGATGCAACTCATAAACTCCAAAGAGATAGAACAACCAGGATCATGCCCTGTTCTTCATTATTCACACAAAAATGCCCAAGTTTTCAACAACAACAATGGGTAACACAGCTTGGTCTTTATACCAAGACTGTGTACCCAGCAAAATTAATTACATGACAAGGTCAAAATTCTACCAGAAACAATGCATGAGAAAAATGGCCCTTAAAATCATCAATGCAGTAGGCACAAGGAATGGTGAGGAGAAGCTGGACTCAAGTTATGTGCTACCATTCGGGGATATTCTCATAAAACTGGTAGGTGGCCGTTACTTAGTCCATCGCACCTCTGCAATTAGCTAATAATGGCCCACCTACCCGCAGGATGTAGCAATGAACACATCTGAAATTCTCCTGCCCAAAACAAGTCTGAGGAAGCAAGGAAGACCAACTTTGCATCTTTAAAACCTGGTCGTTGATTTCGATTCCATCGCTGAGATAATCAGCGTCAAAAACCACAAAAAGGCGAGGGCCAATGATTACATGCCACGTAGGCACTTCACATTCTCATCGCTGACTTTTCAAAACTAGTGAGATCTATTTATCCCACATTTGCCATGCATGGACCTCTTGGTCATCTTATAAACCAGGTCGTGGGTACACCTAACGTCATGCATTTTACCTTGTGCGACCCACGAACCATTTGCCAATAGCCCATTGGTGTAGCTTCCGTCTCCATCGGTGTGACCCACACCATCGGAGCAACCGAAAATCCTCTTGCCGACATCTCATGTCACACCAATGAAGCCTTTGCTTGGTCTTCGGTGAGACCATAAACCGTCAGCCAACTCAAAAATTCTCCTACCGATATACATTGTCTACCCAATGAAGTCTCCACACTGCCACCTTCATCGGCATAACCAGAAGCATCGGAGTGACTGAAAATTCCTTCGCCGACCACACAACTCATGCCGATCGTCATACCGCTAGAAGCTTCAAACCAAACTACATGTTGGCCAGACCCAAACCATTGGGACGACCTCCATCAGACATACCGATGCCACACATCACACCGATGTACACCTTGGTCGTCGTGACCAAAACCATCGGCCCAATGCCCTACGATCCGCCTGATAAACCATGTCACCCTGATGGCATCTCCGTCGGCATAACCTAAACATATCGGCGGATCCCAAAATTCTTCCACTGATATCACTACTCTCGTCGATGGACATACAAATCTTAGGGTTTGAAATGAAAAGTGTCCACTAATTTTTTTTATTTGAAACCCTAATTACAAATGGGATATCACCACATTACATGAGGACTGATCAACTCTTGAACATTAAAGCATGAGGACGAAACACAAAAACTAGGAACCCTCCACATAAAACTAGCATCAGAATTGGCAGAACGGTGCAAGACCCTCGGGCCCAGAAATTTTAGGGTTTGAATCAAAAAAACCTGCAAATGTATGAACTTAAAACCCTAAACATAAATGAGTGCTAACATAGGCTCCAATTGGGGATGTATGCCTCTTGCAGGCATGGCGAGAACCTCATATCTCTGGGATGCAGACCAGTTCTTATCCATTGGGCAACAGAGTCAAACTTGCACCAACCTGCATCACAAACTAGATTTTTAAAACATCATTTTGGCGACCCCGGGTAGACAAAAAGGAAGAACCACAACTTTATCTTGTCAAATGCCTGATTCCAAACTAAATAATCCCAACCATGGCTGAAAAAATTAAAACAATCTGCCCACATGCTGATCTTATGAATTACATGCTTCACCATTTTTGAAAACTTGCCCTTGTCAGTGTAGCCTCTGTCACTCTGCATCTTACAATCAGAGATATAACCATACACATTATAATATTCTTCAGCATTAGGTAACATATGTATGTTATGATCCTCAAGCAGTATATCTTCATATTGCATTTGGCAATATTCATTACCTACCTGGCTGTTGCATATAACCAAACACATATCTAGCTGATCTAAAAACTGAAAACACTCAGAAAATATGAGACCCTTAATATCATTTATATCATTCACTGACATTAAAAAAAAATCCTGATCTACACACCCATTGCCATCACTGCATATGTCTGAAACAACTGATGCTAAGCATTTATCATCCACAGTTTGCAAATCAGTATCATCATTTTCAAACAGAGGGTTAATTCTGCACTAATGAATGTCATAACTCACAATATCAAATGCATCCACAGGCTCGTCATAAAGGGGATTCACACTCATTGTGAAAGTCTTTGTTTCTTCATGACAATCTATTTCTTTTTCATTATCAAATCTAAAGTCATAAGAAGAACAAACCTGATCCATGAATTGATCATGGATATCATCTTTATCATCTTTAATCTCTGATTGCCCCACATACAAAATTTCTGCTACTTCAATGCACTTTGAAGTTGAACTATCTACATCATTTTCCAGTCCTCTAATGCTTCTTGATGAAACTGATATTGACTCTTGATCCATATGATTACAACTTTGCACAACTGGATCATTTAAACATGAATTCTCTTTGTTTAGGACTGGCATGCAAATATTACTTGGGAAATTATTGTTGTCAACTTCATTTGCTGGGTGAAATAAGACATCCCCCTCTATAACAGAAACATCATCAACTTTGGATGATGCAAAAACTGGGACAGCAGGGGTGTAAGTACTTTGACATTCATCTTCAACATTTAGATTATATCCCTCATTAACATTGGTGGCCCTAGGGCAGCAAAAAATTTTAGAGAAATAACCCTTTTGAATTCCATACCTCCAATTATTTTTAATGTCAATTGCAAACTGTCGTGCCTGATGTAATGTGGTGGGCTCTTTATCTCTCAATCTATAGCTCATTTTCCTATCAAATGCTCCAAATAGACAACTAGGCATAGTGCATCATTAGGCCTCATGTATTCTGGTATTCTATTCAATGTCCTCATAAATCTGAGGTTAAAAGCTGGAATCAACTCATCCTCTTCAATATGGATATACATAAAATTACTAATAACTGCATAATCAGAAATTCTTTCACCATATTGATCTAGAAATGTAGATTTAAAATCATGCCAAGAGCTGACAGAGTAAGCTGGAAGATAGGAGAACCAGTCCCTTGCATCATCATCTAGAGATTGAATAAATAATCTCATAACTACATCTTCATGGTCAATCTCAAAATCATCTATAACATTTATAAACTGTTGCAAGTGTTTCTCTGCTAATTCATCCTTTACACCATTAAATTTGGGCAAATATTTTCTGATTTTAGATGGAAAAATATTAGGGTAGCCACAAATGCCATCAAAATTTATGGGCTTATATCTGTGAAGGATGAAACTCTTTCTTTTATTACATGGTTGGGACTGATTATTATGCATCATTACATTTGACACCTCACTAGGGTGCAGGGGTTGACACTACATCATTATGTTCTTACAACCCTCTACTTTACTCAGATTTTCAATCACAGTATGACCTTAGGCCTTTAAAATACAAACTGCTATTTCAGCCTTCCTAAAGTCCTCTATATGAGTCTTTTGAACAATATTGCATGCCCTTTTGAAATATAGATTAGGTTATTAACAAAAGCATGCAAGCTCTGCTTTCACCAATGTTTCCCTTTTAACCAGTGCCATTTCACCAAATAGGGAATCTTTTAAAACTTGTGCAAATACCTAGATATGTTGCAGCTGCTGATAGGTTCATTCAACAGAGTCGCCACCTCCTTGGCAGAGGAATGAGCTTTGGGTTCTCCCACAACAGAGTCACACATACAACTTTTTCCTTTGCTACAACAAAGAACCTCCAGGTCTAATTTTTTAATATTTTAGACTCAAACTTTCATGGATATGACATTGATCTCCCCAGTAGAGTCGCCAATTCTTGTTGGTTATTTTTCCCAAATCGGTAGAGGGTTTGCCAGTTCCTATGCACAGGCTGATTCGGCCAACAGAAATGGGAGGTTGCGTGAGCTACCTCCCCTTCACTTCTGGTTCTGCCGCACCAAGGGGGGTGTCCCTATAACTTTAAGATGTGACTTTGATTAGCTCAATGACAGAATGATTTGGCTTGACATCAACAGGCAGAATACTCTCATGTGTGGACCAAGATCTGCATGATAGATCACAAGGTTGGCAACATTCTTGGACATATTTGTCTGGTTGAGGATGAGAGTATGCAAGGGTCCTAATCCTACTCCTACAAACTAACAGGTTGGGAATATGGAAGGGTTTGAAATTACAGTTTGGATGCAAGACAGGGGTTTTGGATCATAACTACTTCACAAGAACAGACTGGTGCCTATATCAAGGCAAGGAGTCAACTAGACATATACATAAGAATGGCTTGCAACTGTCATTCGAGTTTCAAGGGGTTTGAACTGATGCTTACCTTACAAACATCACTCAAGAATGGGTATCTAACTGCCTCTACTTATAGATATCCCTGCTGACATACAATCTTCTCCATGCTTAACCAAAAATAGTTTAATCCACTCCTTGAATAGAAGTCACAAATCAAGCATGTGATACAGGAAAACTATATCCTAGAATCTGAGAAACCCTTAGCAACCAGATTCAAAAAAAGAAAATGCATACAACAAATGGAGCGTGACAGCTAGACACATGCAATAAGCATTTTTCATATACAATGACAAGAAACTAAACATATGTGAAAGATACACTCAGATGCAACTCATAAACTCCAAAGAGATAAAACAACCAGGATCATGCCCTGTTCTTCGTTATTCACACAAAAATGCCCTTGTTTTCAACAACAATGGGTAACATAGCTTGGTCTTTATACTAAGACTGTGTACCCAGCAAAATTAATTACATGACAAGGTCAAAATTCTGCCAGAAATAATGCATGAGAAAAATGGTGCTTAAAATCATCAATGTAATAGGCAGAAGGAATGGCGAGGAGGAGCTGGACTCGAGCTCTACGCCACCGTTCAGGGACATTCTCATAAAACTGGTAGGTGGCCGTTACTCAGTCCATTGCGCCTCTGCAATTAGCCAATAATGGCCCACCTACCCACGGGATGCAGCAATGAACACATCTGAAATTCTCCCACCCAAAACAAGTCTGAGGAATCAAGGAAGACCAACTCTGCATCTTTAAAACCTGGTCGTTGATTTTGATTCCATCGCTGAGATAATCGGCGTCAAAAACCACAAAAAGGTGAGGGCCAATGATTATGTGCCACGTAGGCAATTCACATTCTCATCGTTGACTTTTCAAAACTAGTGAGATCTATTTATCCCACATTTGCCATGCATGGACCTCTTGGTCATCTTATAAACTAGGTCGTGGGTACACCTAACATTCTGCATTTTACCTTGCGCGACCCACGAACCATCCGCCAATAGCCCATCGGTGTAGCTCCTGTCTCTGTCTGTGTGACCCACACCATTGGAGCAACCAAAAATCCTCTTGCCGACATCTCATGTCACACCGACAAAGCCTTTGCTTGGTCTTCGGCGAGACCATAAACCGTCAGCCAACTCAAAAATTCTCCTACCGATATACATTGTCTACTCGATGAAGTCTCCACACTGCCACCTTCATCAGCATAACCAGAAGCATCGAAGTGACTGAAAATTCCTTCGCCGACCACACAACTCACGTCGATCATCATACCGCTGGAAGCTTCAAACCAAACTACATGTCGGCCAGACCCAAACCATCGGGACAACCTCCATCAGACATACCGATGCCACACATCACACCGATGTACACCTTGGTCGTCGTGACCAAAACCATCGGCCCAACGCCCCGCAATCTGCCTGATAAACCATGTCACCCTGATGGCATCTTCGTCGGCATAACCCAAACATATCAGCGGATCCCAAAATTCTTCCGCCGATATCACTACTCTTGCCGATGGACATACAAATCTTAGGGTTTGAAATGAAAAGTGTCCACTAATTGTTTTTATTTGAAACCCTAATTACAAATGGGGTATCACCACATTCATGAGGACTGGTCAACTCTCAAACATTAAAGCATGACGACGAAACACAAAAACTAGGAACCCTCCACAGAAAACCAGCATCAGAATAGGCAAAATGGTGCAAGACCCCCGAGCCCAGAAATTTTAGGGTTTGAATGGAAAAAACCTGCAAATGTATGAACTTAAAACCCTAAACATAAATGAGTGCTAACACACCCCAGTGTCCTCTATTTTTGGCTTTTCTCAAAACTCTAAAGCACGTTGCAGTCTGATCCAGATCATTGTCCCAGATCCGCATAAAAGTTTCCCTATCAGACTCGGGCGCTCATCCCCTTGTCCCTAAAGTTTTCACTTTCTGGAATTTGAATCCTGGTATGTTTCTAATATGTATTTAGTGCCTTCCTGTGTGATCATTTGTCATGTTTTGTTCATTTGTATCTAGAATTATATAATTAGGGTTTAAGGCTTAATCAGATTAGGGTTTATCAAATTCATCAATACATTCCAACTTTCCTTATCATTTCATAGTGACATCAAACCTGTAGCTGAGTCCTCTTGCAACTGTAGTGACTTAACTCGGTTTATGTCCTTGAATGGTATATGTGAAAGGAGAGTTTGATTAAATCAATCTAAAACACTACCAACCTCATCATTCCTACTTTTCATATATAACAACTTCCACAAGTGTGGAGGTTGTTTACACTAGTGTACATCTATACTTATACCTGAAACTAAATCTATGATTTGCAAACCTGATCTTAAAGCTAAAGTTTGATGACTAAGATTTGTTCAGATCTAATAAGGAACAAGTAATGGTCCGAAACACCTTTGGGAAATCTGCTGAATTACATGGATCATGTTTTCCTTAGTCAAACTCTTGGATGGACCGATTCAACAACTATGAATTAAGGTTGAGGACAAAAAACAAACATGCAATATGCTCTTAGAGTGATGATGCAATGCTGATGAATCATTTTTATCATTTTATAATTGAATTTTGGATATGCTCAAATAAATTACTTTTCTAACTTCTAGATGATTCAAATGAACTAGTGCCATTCCTTAACTATAGCCCTTAATTGGCTCATAATGACTAATGGAAAAAAAAGTAATAATGTTTTAAATTTTGAAATTTGGGGGTTAGATCAATTGGTTATGAAATCATCTAGATCAATTATTCACCCACATACTTGAACCGTGGCAAATGAAAGATCAAAAAATTGAAATCAATTTATGGAGATGAGTGATGATGGGATCAGAATAAGATAATGTTATTTACAAGTTCCATATGAAATACACTATCTTATACACTATGAATAAATAAAAGACAAAAGAAAAAACAAACAAAAAAGAAAAAAGAAAAAAGCTAATCACCATAAACCCAAAACATAAAGCTCCAAAAAATATAAATATACAATTTTTACCATCACAATATGCCTATAACCGTAGTCTTCCTATTACTCATATAGGAAAATATTAATGATAATAAAAAATTTTATTAAAAGAAATTATTAAATTAAAAAGTAATACGAGGTCAATATAGGATGCCTGACTTTTTATAAAACTATTATTAAATTAAATTGATTTTTTAAATATATGTTTTTCAATCTTTCAATAGTTTAAGGCATAAATTTGATGGCAGTATGGCTATATTTTAATAATTTTTGTTGTAAAATACAATTAAAATTTTAAGAAAATTATATATAAAAGAAAAACAAATTATCAACGCTAAAAAATTATATAAGATCATAATAAAATATATATCTGAAAATATATATCTGATTTAAACAATCTCTCTGTACTGAAAAATACATCATAAAAATAACTTTTACTTAATAAGCATCACAAAAACTATATCTGATTTAAACAATTTCTTGTGCTGAGAACTAAATCATAAAGATATCTGATTGAAATTAAAAAAAAAAAAAAATTCTTCCATCTTCTATACTTTATTCAGAGGGACAACCTGTTAAGCGCATATTTCAGAGTGCTATACACGCTTCATCTCATTTTTTATGGCTTGAGCCAGTTGGGTGTAGGCTTCATCCCATGCAGATTTCATTTGTGGAGACCATAAATCAGGCACAGCCTCCTCTATAGTCTTCAGTAGAGCAAATTTAACCACCTGCACAGACATGGATCTCAAGCTTTAACTCTCAACAATATTAATGGCAAATGGCTAAAATTTGGGTTTTCTACTCACATCGTAATGTTCATCAACTACTCCATATTTGAAATGTGTTGCACCCAACTCTTTCAGAGTTGATTCTGGCACTTTGATGGATCCGCTTTCTGCAAGTTGTACAGCAGCTTCGCATGTCTGCAAGTAAGATTGGTATTTATTAAGTATCTAATCATTCATGAATGAAGTGTGTATTTCAAATGAGAAGAGAGAAAAGGCTATTTGGCTGACACCATAGTGAACACTGTGAGCCCATGCACTTTGAGCTGTTTGTTTTTCTCCAGGGGAACCTCAGAATCTTGTAGAAAAGAGAATAGGCGTTTTGCTGATGGGGCTATCTCAAAAACTCTGCAGCCAGCAGCAAAATTAAAAAGCAAAATCTAAGACAAAGAGTTTTCCTATATTTCTTTTATAGATCCTCACCTCAGAAAAAAGGCAAATCCTAGTTCGCCTGCATTCTTTTTCATGACTTTCCATGACTCTTTTACCAGAACTCCCTGTTCATTGGAGAAGGCCAGTGGTCGAAGATTGGCAGCAGTACCATATTTTCTAGCTGAGTAAATAAAAAGTGGGATTTAAGAAAATATTATTCAAAAAAGTCCATGGACATATTAAAAAATTCAGAAACTTCAATTCAGTGGATCCACCATGAAGATCATAAATAAATTATCCTGCATTTCTGGCAGTCTCTCAGAAATCTACTTTTTTCCCAAATCCCGAAACATGAAATAAAATCACTTAGAGATGAATGTTAAACAGAGCGTCACTTACATGTGGAAAAACGAGAAGTTTTTGGCCTCAGCAATTTGCTTTCTTCAAATGTCTCCGTTTGTATGCCCAACTTTTGCCTAATCTGATTGTTGGTATACATGGAACGCACAAGTTCAACTTTATGTGTTGCCAACAGTCCGGCCTGCCTGCTTATTGAGTTCAAAGTTCCATCTGCTATTGTTGTCACAGAAAATTTAAAAGACCCATTAGAGAAAAGGATATAAGACTACAAAATTGAAAACACATCAGTGAAACCTCAACTTGTTCCAATGTTCTCTACTTGGCCCAAAATTCAACAGCATACCAGACTGAAATCGTGCTGTTTTTGATCTTGTGAAAAAGCCCACAGAAGACAAAGCAGCCATTGTTGAATATGATAGAAACTTCAATTCAATTCACACTAAACTTACTCCTGCTATGATAAGAGGTTTTCCAGATAAAATGTAATACAATAGGAACCTAAAATAGATGTGTAGAAAGGTATTCTAATAAAAAAAAACCATGTGCCGGGACAGAGAAGCCTGGTTTGGCAAAATCCGCCATTGCCCATTCCTTCTCGTCTGTAAAATACCATTATCTCTAGTTTTCTAATGAGGGCAAATCCGCCATTGCCCATCAGCTCTACCTAGGCCTGAAAATGCAAACGTAAGCCATGGAATAATGCTCGCGTCACACGATGCAATTAAAAACGATTCTGTAACAATTGTGAACCTGAGGAGGTGGATTCTACAAGGTTTTGTTAAGATTTTAATAAGAGAGGCGTGTTGAACGCTCTTATCAAATTAATTTATTATATGTTTTTAAATCTTAATGATTAGTTTTGCGTTACTTCATGGGCCCCACGCGGGGTCCCTGATCTTATCTTTTGTGTACTTTTGTCATCCAACAAAAAGATTCGTACTATTAAATTCATTGGTCATCCAACCAAAAGATTCGCACATAAATTTATTAGTCATCCAATTTAGACCTCACTTGATTGGTTAATTCAATTCACCCTTTTATTGCAGCTTCACTTGAAAATATTTGTTGTAGTCTTGACTTCTGAGATTACTCCAAACCCTATGTACTAGGTAAATCCGATGACCAGGCTACCCTTCTCTTCCTAGTATTATAGCTCTTGCCCCATAGCAATCTGTTTATGCTTTTTGTTCCGAGTTCATCCCCGTTTAGACTATTGAGGTGTGACTTTTTCCACCCACCTTTCTTTTTTAAATGTGTAATATTATTTCTTAATTAGTGATATAGACACTTATTCATTTTTTTTTAAATTGGAAAACTAATATAGTAGAAAATATGAGGAGAAGATTTTAACTTTCCATTGTTCATAATTGATTTAAGCATATTCTTGGTATCATGGGTTAGTATCATGGCCATGCTCATGTACTGTAGATTGAGAAAAAATCTCATCAAATTGAGATGGGGAAAATATCTCATCAAATCAAAAAGGAAAATCAAATCAAATAAAAAAGAAACAAGTCCTGAGATTTGGAGAGAATCAACATGTAACATGACTTCCCATATTACTCACACATTTAACCAAGAAAGTAAAATGAAGTTGATAAACATGAAAAAAAACATTATAAGCATTATATCATCACTTCGAAATAAATACATATCTTTTTTTGAATATTTTTCAACCTTGAAATACAATATATTCAAAGATAAGTTACATTGATATCATTTCACTTTTACATATACAAATATTTTGTACCAAACAATAAGCACAAACTTACATAAATTTTGACAATCATAAGGCAATCATAGAGTATAGTGTCTGGAATTCTTGATATCCATAGTCCGAGTTTCGATGAGCCTTCTGCTACAGAGGGAGAGCATCATCCGAGTGCCTCCTGTTGGGACTGAAATTCCCAAGCTACTTTTTTGGCAAATATCAAGTTTCAATCATCTAAAGATTTCAGTATATGAGCATATATGGAAAGATCTACAGTTGTTTTCAATTGATTTGATAGAAATATTTGGATTTGATCTATTCTGATTCCTAAAGACTTAATATAACATGGTTGAAGTGCTCATTAAAGATGAACCGTAAACAAGGAAGTGAAAAATTATGAACCTTGTTGAAAATAAAGGAAAAATGGCATTAAGTACCAGAGCTGAATATGGGTGGTTCCTTGTCAAAAATGAATAGGAGTTGCTTTTGAACCATGTTAAAATTCCCTGTATTTTGCAAGTTATGAGTGTTTTGGTAAAATGTACAAGGGGAGTGTTTGTGAGTTGCCTATACAAGTCTGTTTGTATATCGGGTTGCATATACAAGGTTTACATACAAGTCGCTCATATACAAAGTTGTTTGCATATGCAAAGTCATTATGAGTCGCAAAAATGGGTTGTCAGGTTTATTAAATTTTTATACTTGTATGCATTTCAATAACACATTTTTCATACATACAAGTCGGGCCTAAAACAATTCAGAGTTTAAAGGTATAATCAGCTGGGTCCGTCGGATGTATGTTTTGCTTGTATGTTTGGTAAATTAAAAACATACAAAGTGGATATGCAAAGTCCATGTGCAAAGCGCGGAACTGAAAGTTTATGAAATAGGGAAAAGTCAATGTATGTTTCGGGCTTTGTATATACAAAACTGATATACATTGCACCATATGCAAGCCGCAGACCCAACAGAAGTCAAAGATTAAATGAGTGAGTCAATTAAGTCCGATGTATGCATTTTATCTTTGTATGTTAGGCAAAAGCAAAACATACAAAGCAAAATATACAAGGCTTTTATACATTGCAGTACATACAACAGGAATATGCAATGCTGGAACTGAAATGATTGTGAAATAACGATAAGTCGTTGTATATTTCACTTATTGTATGTATCGGTACATACATTGCTAGACATACAACGTGGATTTCAGGGAAGATTAAAAAATGATATAAACGATGCATCACTACTCAATGTATATCAGAATATACATTGCGTGGAATCGAAAAGGGATTAAAATCTGATGTAAATGATGTATCGTGACTTAATGTATATCGGAATATACATTGCATTTTATGCAAGCCAGACCTGAAAAGTTTGTGAAATAGGGAAAATTCATTGTATGTTTGTGCTTTGTATCTATCCGACATACATTGCAAATATACAATGCATTACATACAAGTGGCGGAACCAAAAGGTTATTTAAAAGACTTAAGTGCTTGTATATTCAGTGCCTTGTATGTTTCGAACATACATTCTTAAAGATACAAGCGATAGATACAAAAGGATATACAAGAATCGGATGCGAAGGAAAAGTTAAATATTGGAAACTCCTTGTATGTTTTAGTGATTGTATGTTTGCAATGAGCATATTCAATGTACAAAGAAATTGAAAGCATCGAAAGGGAAGGTTTGTATGAATCGTCTCTATATGCGCTCATACAAGAAGATATACAAGAGTGATATACAAGTGAAAGATACAAGGATGTACAGAAAGTGAAAAGGTGGGAAGTTTTTGGATCAACCCGACTGCGAGGTTACGCCGACGAAGGAAACCCTAAAATGACATTAAAATTAGAATGGTTAAGATATCTTTTTGACAGTTAAAATATTTGGTTTTTGCAGGATATACACAGCCGCGATCAAGTTGTATAAACACCCGCGAAAGGATCTTAAGCCACTGATAAATTGTTGATAAGGGAAGTAATTATTTGAGTAAATATTTATGTTTAAATAGATTTGTTTTGATCATTTGATCAGAGACTAATTTGTGTTTTATCTAGTCTTTTTAGGAATAATAAAACCCTCGAAGGATATTAAACAAAATTACAACTAAAGATTTTGTTTGACCCTGAAATGGTTATCCATTTTATGATTAGTGGCGAGAATTAAATTTCCTGAACCTGTTTTATTAGAACAAATACTGATTTCGGTTATCAACCGTCACAACTATTGTAACTGGTCTGAAGCTTATATGCCGCTCTTTATAAGAGATGACCAAGACCAGAAATGGGGAGAAGGAGATTATAGAATAGGATGAGATTATAGAATAGAATGAGATTATAGAATAGAACAAGGGATATTATAGATTAGATTTGAACAGCAATGCTAGTTCACTTTTAATATATTTTATTTCTGGTAGACCATGTGCAAGCATTCTCTGATGAAGTCAAGTCTGTGAACATGAAGCAGTAACTGTAGATTTTGGTATCAACCATCTGTTTAATTTATTCAATTATATGACTGTCTCATTTCAAAGTTTTCTCTGTTATTCAATTTGAGTTATCAAGTATATCTTCAAGTTGTCTATACACATTTGCTGTTATAGTGTGGTAAGATTAACTGGTTTCTATTTTTAGAATTAAATCCTTTAAATCTATCATAGTAACTGTGAAGGCATTGTCATGGATCTGTAAGAAGAGTCATATAGTTAGGGTTTGTATTCTGTCTCCAGTTTTGATAAATTTGTTACAATTGCAGTATTATTCTAATAGGTTCATTCAAGAAAGGATTAAATCCTTTTAGATGAGTGCAAGTAATATTTTGTCAATTGGATATATGTAAGTATGGAATACTAACTATTTCCTTACAGGGTTGTACAAGTTACGTACCTATTCTTTCATGCCAGATAGTTTGAGTTTTTACCAAACAAATAGTCATTTATTTCATGATCATACTGACTCTATATTAAATAAGGCACTGGTCTAGTATTTTCATTATCACCTATACAAATTCATTTCAGATTTACTTAGTTAGATTGCATCATTATTTTAGCATTACAATTTAGATTATTTAGAATTAACTTGTTGTCTTTTTATCTATTTTATAATTTGTGCCATTATCAATAGTTAGATTAATTTTGATTAAAGTAGTGATCATCTCTTTATCTGCTTTATTAATTAGAGGTTTACCCGCCTAGGTCTGGCAGAGCCTGAAGTGAAGGGGGTTTAGCCATATCTACCCCGTGTCAGTTAGCCAAAAATGTCAAGAGAGCCTAGCACCCTCTTAGGGTTAACAACCTACATTTTTGAGACCTAACACCTCCAACCATAGATCGGCGATCTCCCACATGCCTTCCTTCTTAGAAGTGGCCCTACCCTTCACAAAGAGTATGGACATAAGGAACCAACAGGTTTGCCATCCGAGTTCTAGTGTTGTGTCCTACGCAACTCAATCGACCATACAACTCTAGACAATCTTCTAGCTAAGAATGATCGTACTGATAGGTCACGTCATCTAGACACTGTGAATCGACTAATGCATACAGAGACAAATGCATTACTTTGGCCAAAGATTCTATTTATAATAGATATTTACAATAAACGTAGTCGTGTGTTCACACACCTCTAACTCAACTTGGCAAACTATCTCATCCAACATTTTAGCTTGCTTGAGTAATAACTGAAGATAGGAATCATCTTGACTAAACTTAAGTCTTAGCTAGATGACTTGCCCTGAATCTAGAATATAAGGATACTCCATGTAAATACGACTCTTCAGAGAGTTCTTAATTGCACTCAGTACTAATAACCTCATTTCAACTTTTAACAAGAAAACATTAAAAATACTACTAAAACTCTTTTTCAAATCTATATGGTTGTCTTGACCATTTAAAGTCGACCATTTGAATAGACTAGGATCTTAGTCATATTTGACTTGAACACTTAAGACTATCTAAACTCTACAAATTAAATTCTAGAGTTTTGTCTCTCTTACTCAAGAATAACATCCCCGTAACATGTCTTTCTATGTTGAGTTGTTTTCCTATAGACCACTTAAGTAAACTTTCCCCATAACATAAGTTACAATCTAAGGAATAACATCCTGCAATTAATAAGGTAATACTATCCTATGATAGTATACTTGTATAATAATATATACACCTCTAAGTGTTTTTATAGCAATACTGAAATCAATTCAATAAATATCTCAGATATATATCTAACACTAAATCATTGTTGATAATAATAAATCTTATTCCATGCATAGGAAAAGAACATCTATACTGTCAAAACCACAGACTTACTCCTATCGGCTTCTATGTTTAAAATAAGGCCCTTACAAAATTAAAACTGGATATCTACATGAACTTAGCATAGTTACTCTCTGAGACTAAAGAAATCATTTACAAACTTCTTAAACTAAGTTTTCTTATTCTAAATGTCTAAGTACACATAACAATAGAATCATGACATTCAACTAAACTTCAACAATCAGACACAATAATCTTCTAAAGCATCGAGGCACAGTTGGGCACAAAAGGAGATGTCTTCACAGTCTTCCTACGGTGAACTACAATTCTCTACTGTTTAACTTATAAATTCCTTTTCTATTTAATAACATCATGAGGAGTCAGGCTCTTAACGAGTGCAATCCATCATGCAACATCATTATTTCTAACAAGGCTCAGTTTATATAGTCATCTACATTTATAAGACATTGTGTCTACGTAATAGACCAACATAAGTTTCCTATGTCTCTATATTAACAAATAATCATAAACATATAACAAATATAACTAGAGGTGACCGTACCTCCATTCCCGATGTCTTATTATCTTAACAGAGCTAATTGTGTTTCCCTCGGGCTCACTGAGACAACAATGAACTTGTTGTGTTCTATTGAGCTCACTATATAAATCGACGAGCTTAACTTACTCCCTCGGGCTCAAGGTAAGTGCACAAAGATGAGGAACATAAAGGGGGTCTTACGATGCCACTTTTTTTTCTAAAATTAGGAAACATTGATGTTGGATGAGAAATTGAAGATAGTTACACTCAAAATTTGAAGATGCAACAAAAACAAGAGTCATAGTGCTCTGAATCTAGTTTCTAAACTACTAATTTTTTTCAAAAATGGTTGAGATTAAGGGGTTCAAAAAGGGGGAGCACACAAATTGGTTCTGTTTTTCTCAAAAAAACATAACATAGTGTCTAGTGTGCTCCCCCTAAAATGTTAACTTTTTTTAGTATTGCAAAAATTATTTCGGTGAGAAATTAGCTAACACCATGTAGTTTATCCCTAATTTTTCTGATCATTTTTTCATGAATAATTGATGTTTTAGTAATTTTTAAAGTGGACATATCCTCAAAAATAGAAAATTGAGCATACTCCCACCTAAATTTTTTTAAAACTAATCAAATTTTTTTTTAATACATGTAGAATGGAGTCTAGTTTCTAAAAAAGTAAACTTATTTCAAATTTCAATGAACGGTTAAAAAAAAGTCAAAAATACTAGACATTGGTTTTTGACAAAAAATAGATACACTAACAAAAGAAATTAAAGATGAAACCCTTAATGTACTCAAAATGTGAAAAAAATTATATGGTTAGATAACTAATGGAGAGCTTAAGATTATGGTGGTATTTTTTTGACTTTTCATTGAAAAAAGTGAATCCTGATGGGGAGCACACTCCAAATTATCTAAAAAATTTGTTATAAACTAGAAAAACATGTCCAAAATAGTTCAGCATAATGCGAGCGCATTATACTGCACTCGCGTTATGCTGAGCTAATTTGGCTTTACACATGCCAATTGCATTCGCTTGAAAGTTTCTAAAGTATGTATTCAATAAATTCATTTTTTGCATATCTTGCAATCATTACATTCCATTACAGAACATCTCTTTGAGGTGTTAGGTCAAACTATTGACATGCTTTGTCTATGATTCCACACTTTACATACATGTTTACAAGGGCATCTACACTTCCTACCGTCTCTCTCACTCTCTACTTCCCTCCCCTCTCTACCTCCTACCCTTTCTCTGAGTCTCTGCTTCCCTCCCCTCTCTACCTCCTACCTTCTCTCTCACTCTCTTCTTCCCTCCCCTGTCTATCTCCTACCCTCTCTCTCACTCTCTACTTCCCTCCCCGATCTACCTCCTACCCTCTTTTTGAGTATCTACTTCCCTCGCCTCTCTACCTCCTACCTTCTCTCTCACTCTCTTCTTCCCCCCTCTACCTCCTACCCTCTCTCTCACTCTCTACTTCCCTCCCCTCTTTACCTCCTACCCTCTCTCTGAGTCTTTGCTTCCCTCCCCTCTCTACCTCCTACCTTTTCTCTCTCTTTTCCCTCCCCTCTCTACCTCCTACCTTTTCTATCACTCTCTTCTTCCCTCCCCTCTCTACCTGGACTACCCTCTCTGTCACTCTCTACTTCCTTCCCCTCTATACCTCCTACCCTCTTTCTGAGTCTCTGCTTCCCTCACCTCTCTACCTCCTACCTTCTCTCTCACTCTCTTCTCCCCCCTCTCTACCTCCTACCCTCTCTCTCACTCTCTACTTCCCTCCCCTCTCTACCTTCTACCCTCTCTCACTCTCTACTTCCCTCCCCTCTCTACCTCCTACCCTCTCTCACTATATTCTTCCCTCCCCTCTCTACCTCCTACCCTCTCTCGCACTCTCTACTTCCCTCCCCTCTACCTCCTACCCTCTCTCTCACTCTCTACTTCCCTCCCCTCTCTACCTCCTACCGTCTCTCTCACTCTCTTCTTCCCTCCCCTCACTACCTCCTACCCTCTCTCTCACTCTCTACTTCCCTCCCATCTCTACCTCATACCTTCTCTCTCACTCTTTACTTCCCTCCCCTCTCTACCTCCTAGCCTCTCTCTCACTCTCTACTTCTCTCCCCTCTCTACCTCCTACCCTCTCTCACTCTCTACTTCCCTCCCCTCTCTACCTCCTACCCTCTCTCTCACTCTCTTCTTCCCTCCTCTCTCTACCTTCAACCCTCTCTCACTCTCTACTTCCCTCCCCTCTCTACCTCCTACCCTTTCTCCCACTCTCTACTTCCTTCCCCTCTCTACCTCCTATACCCTCTCTCACTCTCTTCTTCCCTCCCCTCTACCTCCTACGCGCTCTCTCTCTCTACTTCCCTCCCCTCTCGACCTCCTACCCTCTCTCACTTTGTACTTCCCTCCCCTCTCTACCTCCTACCCTCTCTCTCACTCTCTTCTTCCCTCCCCTCTCTACCTCCTACTCTCTCTCCCACTCTCTACTTCCCTCCCCTCTCTATCTCGTACCCTTTCTCACTCTCTACTTCCCTCCCCTCTCTACCTCCTACCCTCTCTCTCACTCTCTTCTTCTTTCCCCTGTCTACCTCCTACCCTCTCTCACTCTCTACTTCCCTCCCCTCTCTACCTCCTACCCTCTCTCTCTCACTCTCTACTTCCCTCCCCTCTCTACCTCTCCTCATCATTCTTCCCATCCAAAGAGATTTCATAAATTATCTTGCTTCCATTTCATCATCCCAATTTATATCCTCATCCCTCTTTGCTTGTCCTATTTTTCTTGTTTCCATGTTCTTTGTCGACAAGGGAGAGGGAGAGGGAGGAAGAGGGAGAGAGGATGGAGATGGAGGGGAGAGAGAGGGGAGAGATAGGGTGATAGGGAGAGAGAGAGAGAGTTCTAATTTTCTTGTTTTGGAGAGAGAGAGAGAGGGTTGGTCGGGTTTAAGAGTTTAGGATTGCTTAAGTTTAGGGTTTAGGGGAATTATTTAGGGTTTATGAGTTTAGGGTTGCTCAATTTTAGGGTTTAAGGGTTAGGGTTAAATGGGAATTATTTATGGTTTAGGGGTTTAGCGTGGTTTCTCAAGTTTAGGGTTTAGGGGTCAAGGGCATTATTTAAGCTTTATGAGTTTAGGGTTGCTCAAGTTTAAGGTTTAGGGTTTTGGGGTTAAGGTTTAGGGGAATTATTTAGGGTTTAGGGGTTTAGGGTTTATGGGTTAGGGATGATAAAGACAAGGAGATAGGGGTTTAGGGTTGATCAAGTTTAGGGTTGATCGAGTTTAGGATTTAGGGGTTAGGAGTTTAGAGAGGGAGAGATAGGGAGATAGAGGGTGAGGGACATGGCCAGAGACATAGACAGAGAGATTGAGAGGTAGAGGGATGATAAAGACAAGGAGATAGGGGTTTAGGGTTGATCAGGGGAGTTTAGAGAGGGAGAGATATGGAGATAGAGGGTGAGGGACATGGCCAGAGACATAGGCAGAGAGATTGAGAGGTAGAGGGATGAGAGACAAGGAGATAGGGGTTTAGGGTTGATCAGGTTTAGGGTTTAGGGGTTAGGAGTTTAGAGAGGGAGAGATAGGGAGATAGAGGGTGAGGGACATGGCCAAAGACATAGGCTGATAGATTGAGAGGTAGAGGGATGATAGAGACAAGGAGATAGGGGTTTAGGGTTGATCAGGTTTAGGGTTTAGGGGTTAGGAGTTTAGAGAGGGAGAGATAGGGAGATGGAGGGTGAGGGACATGGCCATAGACATAGGCAGAGAGATTGAGAGGTAGAGGGATGTTAGAGAAAAGGAGATAGGGGTTTAGGGTTGATCTAATTTAGGGTTGATCGGGTTTAGGGTTTAAGGGTTAGGAGTTTAGAGAGGGAGAGATAGGGAGATAGAGGGTGAGGAACATGGCCAGAGACATAGGCAAAGAGATTGAGAGGTAGAGGGATGATATGTCTTACATATATATACTTATACATAGAGAGAAAACACTAAATTTTATTGGTTTGCATGCATGAAAGCTTAATGTTTTCATGCTTCCCAGAACGCGCTTGCATTATGGGAAGCAAAAAAAAAGTGAAAAAACCATGTGGGATCCGTGGTTTAGACCCCACATGTTTGTTATTCCCTGCTTTTCATGCATACTATTAGACAAGAAAACACTTTTTCATGTTGTTTAACATATTAAGAATCATTTTTTGATCAATCCACCACCTTTTTTGTTTTTTCAACGTAGAAGAACTAATTTTGTAGGTTTTTGGACAAAATTTGATTATTTAAACTGAAAGTTTCATGTTTCATATTGTTTCAAAGCTAATTACCATTGATATAGATTGAATTTGATGATATATGTTTATTTTTTCCATAAATTTCACTAATCCTATTCTAGAGTTATATAGAATTCATAATCAGACTTGTGAAAAAGACCAATTTAAGGATTTTGAAGCCAAATTTTGGAGGATTAGTCAACTCAAATATCAAATTCTAAGGTATGTTCTTTATGTCCAATTTAATTCACTTTATGTTCTTTAGAACACTCACAATCACTAAATGTGGAACTATCTAAGTTAAAAAAAAAGTCATCATTATGTGTAATAATAGAATTAGAATCATTAAACTATGATTGTCTTCTCCCAAAGTGCCAATACCTTTCAATTTGATGTAGTAATCTTTCATGTGAATAGGGTAGTGAGAGCCTATTGCATATTTTGAATATCTGACCTTAATAGTGATCTAGAGTTTCATGATAGTCTTCTATGTTTATGATGTGATAGTCTATGTGGTTGTTTGTAATAGTCATAGCACAATTTGACTCTCAATGCATGGTTACCACATAGGCTTCTATCACTATCTTATCAATTTATGATCAAACTCTTCAACAAGATCTTGAACAATCCACAAATTTCTTAGTATGTAACAAGTTCAAGTCCTTAAAGGTCAATTGACCATACTAACCACATGACATAACCAATTTGTATCCTCAAGAGTTGCTTTTAGAGAAGATCTATTTTTAATAAACATATTTGCTTGATAGAAACAATCTATTTACATTGTCATGAGAACTTCTTCCTTAGATATTCATTAGATCTTCTTCCTTCTCATCTTCTCATCATTATATTCTTCTTTAATAACCTATCTCACCATTTATCCTTTAATGATCTTGTGATTGCCCTTGTAATGCACCAATTTGCTTATGAAAACCCTAGGGTTTGATCATTCTTATTTTGGACTATTGTTCGAACAAGGTCATGTGATATTCCTAAGGTTACAATGACTATCCTAGACATTTATGATTCCTAGAAAACCCCTCCTTTTACACCTTGACAAGATATGAAATTATCTTCATAGGGTTTGATGTTCCTATTGACTGTCATGATATTCCTATTTGTGTTGATAGTCCATTTAAGATGCTTGACAATTCTAATCTGTATATAATCAGTCCTTTTCATCATTGTCATCTCTTACCATGTATTCCTAAGGAGTACCATACAATATAGGTGACCATGCATTGATATCCTCATAATCATCCAAAATTAGTAGAAAAATAACTATCCATGAACCTAGGCATAATAGACTAGCAAGTAGTTTGTTTCTAGGTGTTCTTAGGTCACTAGTTATTTTTCATATAATTGGTAATGTTCTTAGGATTTGATACAATCTATGAGGGATTTATTCTTAGGGTTATATTTTCATGATACATAACAAATAACATGAAATGAGCAGAACTTGAAACATGACTATTATTGATAGTGTACATTTGTTCAACTTACAAACTATGATTGTCTTCTTCCAAAGTGTTGGAATACCTTTGCATTTGATATAGTATATGCATTCTACAACCTCTTTGAAGCCACCACTACCTACCACTCATAATAGGCATTAAATTCCTACCTTCATCCTTTAAAGCTGATTATTTTGCTACCAACATCTACTCAACTATCCTTTTTTTCCATCCTTCCTTGAATGGATTCCTTCAATGTTGTTGCAACTTCCTTTGCCACCCAATCATGGCCTCCAAATTATAGCCCTTCAAATCTCTCTGTCATAAATCACACTACTTGCAATGTCCTTCCATAATCATCACTCCTTATTGCCACCCTTTCTACTATTTTGCTGCCTTCATGTAGCCTCTTGATCTCTTTCTTAGATCTTATGTGCACCTCACAACCATGAAACCAACTTGTACCTTCATTACACAACTAATGCAGCACCTACATATTCCTCCTACATCCACATCAGAAACCAACACTTCCACTACCACCTCTTCATCTTCATGACCCATTCTTATTTGGTTGCTTCTACTCTACTAGAAATAATGTACTCTTCAAGCATAAAATACCAAACTCCTCATTGTTGATCTTGCAATCTCTCTTTCTCCACATGAGAACTCTCATTATGCTACCTTTTTTGCATGTGTGTGTGCAACACCGTCACTCCTCTTCATGACCCCTTGGCCACCTTGCAACATTGCCTCTTATGCTACCCTCAAACCTCAACATTCTCCCTATTTTAGCAAGTGTGCCTACCCCAAGCACCTCACTCATTTTGTTGCAAGTGCCCATCACTCCATGGGTACACATCAAGTTGTTGTGCAAAGTAGCCTCTACTTTACTATAACTTCTTGTTGTTTCAAGTGAGGCATTGCTCACTCTCTCTTTTGCTACAAGTCCTATGGGTAAAAGTAGCCACCTTCTACTTTATCTCTCAATTGTTGCAAGTGAAGTAATGCTCATACTCTTCTTTTGTTGCAATTCCTATGGCTGCAAGTAGCCACCTTTCCTACAAGTTTATTTTCACAATGGTGACTCCCTTGCCAATGGTTGTATGTAAAAATACCTGTAGTACCTGCAAGTGCTCTTTCTCCTCCAAATTTGACTAGTTTTATGCATGCTAACTATCAGTCCTTTTCATCATTGTCATCTCTTATCTTGTAATCCTAAGGAGTACCATACAACGTATTGATATCCACATAATTGTCCATTTGATATAGTACTCTTTCATGTGAATAGGGTAGTGAGAGCCTATTGCATATTTTGAATATCTGACCTTAATAGTGATCTAGAGTTTCATGATAGTGGCGGCTATCTTTTCATCATGGAACAATACTTTGCATCTTAGGGTGATGGTTATGTATTACTTGTGATAATTTATCTTGGAAACCTTGCACTAATGATCTAACTTCACCTTATTGATACCTATGGAAAAATATCAAAGATATTTGGAGAAGACATTATAAACAACTTCATGATAGTCATGGTTGATAGGATAGTGCTAAAACTCACAAAAGATCCTCCTCAACGGGAATATCAACTTTTACATCAATGATCTTAACAACTGATGCAAATGCTTGTAGTAATGCTACCATTGGTATTGGAATATCTAATGGCACTAATTACAAAGCTGTGGGATTTGATTATCAGAAATTGGTTTCTAAGGGGACCTCCTCTATGCATAATTGTTCTCAACCACCTATCTATTCCACTTGTTTCCAACCACCTATTACCTACTCACAACCATCTTCCACCTATCACTATGTCCAATCACTGTTGACATATTCTCAGCCTCCGCCTATCGTATCTCAAGCTCATTCACCTCCTCACTTTGGTTCTAATTCCTCACAACAAACCGCATCTCCAAATGATGCCATCCTAAACCAACTTTTACAGGGCATGACTGCTTTACAACAAAAGGTAACAAACTTAACAAATTTTTCGCAGCCTAGTCTACCAACATATCATGCCCGTAATCCCCTTTCTTATGTAATCTTGAGAACTCCTATTCCTGAGAGGTTTGAGACACCTTGCTTTGAAAAATATGGTGGAAAAGGTGATCTTAATATCCATGTGGCAGCATTTACAGCTATGTGTAGTGATTTTTATTTTGAAGAGGATTTGTTAGCAAAATTTTTCCTGCGATCTCTTAAAGATACTGCTTTAGAATGGTTTTTCTCTTTGCCTCCAAATTCAATACACTCCTTTTCACAGTTGATTGATCAATTTTTACAACATTTTCAAGCAAATATCGGACCCCAGGTCACTCTTATTGACTTGGTTCAATGCAAACAAGGTCCGAAAGAAAAGTTGACCGAATGCATTAGTCGGTATCAAGGACTTTATGCACAAATTCAGTATCAGACGAAAGATGAAGATGTTCAAAAGATATTCATTACAAATCTACAACCTAATATTCGTGATAAAATCCTCTTGATTAAGTATAACTCCTTTCAATATTTATGCACTGCCCTTTGTGATTATCAACTTTCATCTAGTCAATATGAAAACCAAAACTCATCAGCTCAAGTTGGTCAATCCACATGTGGATCATCACAAAACAACTTTAAGAGGAATAATAATAATAGGAGCTTCATCAAGATTAATGGACCAAATATGAACAACTTTTCGAATGTTTTAGCTATCACCAATCCGCAGAAAGCATCGTATCAACCAAGAAAGTTTACTCCGATATCTGAGTCCTACCACTAATTTTTAAAAAAAATTGAAAAGTAGATGAAACTTTAATTTTATTACTTTATTTTTTAAAAATAGGGATAAAAGTTTTTAATTAATACCATTTTAAATGGTCAGTTTATTTATAATTAATCAATTAAGTTAAAATTTTATTTATTTCAATTATTAATATTTATATTTAATAATTTATATTTATATTAATAGTTATATTAATAATTTAGATGCATTTAAATGATTTTTTAAAATTTTATATTAATATTTATATTTAAATATATTTTAAAGTTAACATTTTATATTAATATTTATACCTAATTTCTAAGGTTTCAGTTTTATGTTGGGTTGATTATAATTTTTTTTATTATTAAGAGGATATGGGTTATTATAATTTTAATTAGAAAATATTAATAAATGAGAAAATGGATTCCATTAAAAATATATTAGGGTTAAATTTTTTACTATTAACTATTTTTTTTAAATTCACACAACACAATATAAAATAAATATTGGTGATGTAGAGAGCTGGTTTAACATTCATGTTACCTCTCGAGTTAAATCTCTCAAAACTTTGAGAATATCACCACCATTATCATTTGAACATTGCATTAAGATAGAAAGTGCAAATTATGTTAAGAATAGGAAAATGAAGAGTATTGATTACACAATGGTGTCTCTAAGTTGACCATTGAGATAACATCCAATAAATATTCAATTTATTTGTCATTCATTTACATATATGAATATTGTGTTGTTGCCAATAATGTTATGGTCTTTGTACTTGCAATAATAATTTTCTTTCAATTGTGTCCATGTAATTATAATTGTATAAAATAAAATATTTGTTGCCATTTTATTTCATATAGCTTAATATTTAATATGATATCTTAATGTGATTTATTAAAAGTTACATTCAAAATATTAATATATTTTTATGTTGTTATTATACATTTTTCTATTGTTATTTCAATGTCTTCATGACTCTCTACAATTCTTATGCTATTAAATATTTTATGAGTTGTAGACATAGCATGATGAGACAATCATAAGGGGGTACAAGATGAAAAAGATTTTGGCAATTACTAAATATATGATTTCTTTATGATTTAGTTCTCTAATGCTTCATTCATGATTTAGTTCATGTGGTTATTCATTTAATACCATTTTATTATTTTTATTTACAAAAAAAAGTTGAATTTGTTATAGTATTTATAACCTGGTCTACCAACTACTACATTTAATGACTTTCCAATAAAATATAAATATATACTATTTAACGATAGGCCTATAAATATTTGTGCCTATTGGCCATTTGATAGCACCTTTGGTTCATATACACACACATACACAAAGTGAATGTCAAATTTAGTTCACACACACACACAAAGTGAATGTGAAATTTAGTTCATACACATTTCATACACACAAAGTGAATGTCAAAAGCACACTCAAATAATAAATTGATGTCAAAATTCAACTGTACACTTCACACAAATGCCAAGACACTAAACAAAGTGAACTCTAAAATTCAAATAAATAAGTGGATGCCAAAGTTCAAACACACATATAAAGTGAATGCCAAAAGTTCAAACAATAAATGCACACAAAGTAATGCCTAAAGTTCAATCACACTTCAAACAAACAAAAAGTGGATGGCAAACTGAATCACACTAAACAAACAAAATTCAAAGACACTTCAAACAAACAATCAATGAATGCCAAAATTTAAGCACAAACACACACTTCATACAAACAATAAATGCAAAAAATGTTCAATGCCAAAGTTCAAACTCATACTTCACACAAATCAAAGATGCACTCCACACAAAGAATAAATAGATTCCAAAGCGAAACACACTAAATAAACATGTACAAAATACAACTTACAAATAGTATAACACTAATTATGACAATGTTAATAGATTTCACCGTGGTTGGATGGGAGGCCATAGTTCTGTAATGGTTCATTCACAATTTAGTTCATATAATTATTCATTTAATACCATTCCATTATTTTTATTTTCAAAAAAAAGAAAAATTATATAGTATAGATAGCCTTGTCCACCAACTATTACATGTAATGACTTTCAAGTAAAAAGATATAAACTATCTAACAATAGGCCTATAAATATTTGTGCTTGTCGGCCATTTGATAGCACCTTTGGTGCTTTTACTAGTATATTATATTATAATTCATAAACTTGGTTTGTTGTCGAAGCCCATAGAATCGAACATCTCACCAAAATACCATGGTCGATTTGGAGATTTGTAGAAGCAAACGACAAAAAAAAATTAAAAATAACAGCCACTAGTTTGAAGTTCCTACAAATCCACTTTGGATTTCCTACAAATCATGCACCATAAATCTGGGGTCATTTATTTGAGAAAATAATTGAACGAATATTTTGTTAGCTTTTAGATATATTTTATTTTGAAATGGTAATACTCGATTCACATGAGATTGCCTTATTCCCAGGAATCTCAAGGTCACAAGGCATGCTTCAGTAACAAAAAAAATTGATACTGCTTACGCTCTTCAATTGGTATTCATTAAAGTTGAACAAATTTCCCTTCAATTTACAATAGAGTATGAGTCATCTCACACTTTTACACTGCAGTAAAAGTCATTCTCTCTAGAGCTTTATCATGGAAGCTTCATTAATTAATTATACAATCAATTTATTAAGTCTCAAATTATAATTAATGATTCTACAAAGATTTAAGACTAATTTTTTTTAACAATAGAATTAAGATTCCCAATTTTTTAACCATTAAAATTATAAAAAATATATATTTTTTAAATATTTGTGAATAAAAAAAAAAAAATTATTTTTTTTATTTTTTGCCGATGACGGCGTGGTTCGGTGGTTAAGTCGCTCGGTTGTAGTGGCGGCCACTAGAATTCAAACCCCTGCTGGGCCAACGAGTTCGCAAGGGTTTACGCCTTCGCTGGGCCAATGAGCTCGCGGGTTTGAAGTGTTCTTGCTAGGGGATGAGGTCCCCCATGTTGTGGCCTCACTGGTTCATTGCTCCAGGCAAAGACATTCGCGTGGAGCTGGAGGGCATGTCGCATCAGCGTCACCGGTCACGTTAAAAAGTTTACCAGGCACATTTTAAAAAGTATCCCCTATTTAATAAAGGATTCCTAACTTTTTATAAAAAAATATTATTAAATTAAATTGATTTTTTTTTTCAATATAGGGGAGAGGACTGCACCTTACCCCCAATTAAATCTATGAAAAGAACCAATACATGTGTAAAAATATTATAAAAAATTTAATAAGGAACCAATACATGTGCACATATACGTGTAATAATATATTTCACATGTCACATCAAAGAAACAATCAATCATATGGTGACACATAAGGCAATGGTAAGGCATCCGTTAACTCTTAAGTCACATAAGAAGAAACCCAAAAAATTTCGTCAAAATCGGATGTACCATTTAGAGGCTTAAGATGTACAAAGTTAGGATGAGCAGCTACTGGGCCTCTCCCTTATGTTTTCCGATCTACAAAGTAATTTATTTAAAAAGAAAAATCCATCTTTTGTATACTTTATTCAAAGGGATCACCTATTAACAGCAGATTTCAGAGTATTAGGGGAGAGAAGCCAATAGTTGAACACCCTGTATATTATAAATGAGCCAACAAAACATGACTTAATGCACAACTATCGGTCCAATCTTTTTTTTTTGGGTCTTTTTGGACACCTCAACAAAAGGATGCTGATGTGGCATCATATTTGATGATATGGACCTGAAACCTTAGTTATAAGCAGAGACCTTGCCAAATAAACTGCTGTAAAATTTTTGGAGTAATTTGAAATTACCATGTATGATTTTGAGAGGCACGAAGTTAGGGGTATGGTTTCAAGTGCTATACAGACTTCATCTCATTTTTTATGGCTTGAGCTAGTTGGGTGTAGGCTTCTTCCCATGCACACTTCATCTCTGGAGACCAAAAATCAGGCACACCCTCCTCTATAGTCTTCAGTAGAGCATATTTAACCACCTGCACAGACATGGATCTGAAGCTTTAGCTCTGAATAAAATTAATGGCATCTGAAATTTAAATGGCTAAAATTCGGGTTTTTTACTCACATCGAAATGTTCATCAACTACTCCATATTTGAAATGTGTTGTACCCAACTTTTTCAGAGTTGATTCCGGCACTTTGATGGATCCACTTTCTGCAAGTTGTACAGCAGATTGGCATGTCTGCAAGTAGGATTGGTATTTATTAAGAATCCAATCATTCATTCACACATGTATATCATGAATGAAATGTGTATTTTAAAAGAGATCAGAGAAAGGCTATTTGGTTCACACCAAAGTGAAGACTGAGAGGGCATGCGCTTTGAGCTTTGAGTTTTTCTCCAGGGGAACCTCAGAGTCTTGCAGAAAAGAGAATAGGCGTTTTGCTGATGGGGCTATCTCAAAAACTCTGCAGCCAGCAGCAAAATTAAAAAGTAAAATCTAAGACAGGAAGAGTTTTCCTATAAAATCCTTTTATATATCCTCACCTCAGAAAGAATGTAAATGCTAGTTCGCCTGCATTCATTTTCATGGCATTCCATGACTTTTTTACCAGAACTCCCTGTTCACTGGTGAAGGCCGGTGTTTGAAGATTGTCAGCAGACAAAGCAGCCATTGTTGAATAGGATAAATACTTCAATCCACACTAAACTTACTCCTGATATGACAAAAGATTTCCCAGATAGATGTAATACATTAGGTGGCCGCCCAGGAAGCTTAAATAGATGTGATGCGTTGTAATAAAATACCATGGGCCGGGGCAGAGAAGCTTCGTTTGCCTGTCCTTCCACTCTTTTGAGAGCCATTCAAAATCCCTGTAGTATTCCTTCTCGTATTTGGGCAAATCCGCCATTAAAAACAGTTTATTTGTAACAATTGTGAACCTGAGTGGATGGATTTTATGATTAATTTATTAAAAATGATTACGCTACTCCATGGACCCCACGCAGAACCCTTGATCTTATTCTTTGTGTAGCATAAGACCCTTCGAATGCATTAAAGGGTATTCAACGCAGCACTAAGAAATACTGACCGTGCGGCGGTAGGTAGACTTGATAGCGTGCTCCGCCGTCTCGAAAGTGAAATTTGAAAAGGAATTCTTGACTTATCAAGCCCAAAAAAAAATTGAAAATGTGAGTTGAAAAGCCCAAGAAAATTGAAAATTTGATATGAAAAGAGTTTCAGTTCACATTTTTACACAATTTTTTCTTTTCTTTCATTGTCATTGTTTGGCTCATCATGATCTCACACTCATCTAGACTCACCCCAAATAGTACATGGAGTTAACACAACCTAATTCAAACCATTATACAGACAAAGATGATTCATACTCATTTCCCTTCCATGACAAACTAGATTTTAGAATCTTCATTAAACGCATCATTCATTAGTCATCGAGTTAAGTACCCATATATTTTACATTTACTTCCTAATTTAGCATTAATTGCATGATTACATTAGCACACAACTATCTATTATTAATTGAAGTTAATTCATGCCTATATGTTTGTATCTTATTGGATTATCCTAGATTAAACTTAAAGGAAAGTGTATTTTCCTTTGCAATTTTAGTGAACCCAATCGATCCTACATGATTTATTCCTCCTATTAAGATTTTTGTCATACTTGGTTTTTTAGATCTACAATTTTCTCATTTCCACACTTTTTTTTAGATTTGATTCCTCTTTTACTCTTATGCTTCATTGCATTTGCTTTGTAACATCATTTTCTTAATTAGAGTTATTGAGCTTTATTGTGACATCTCTTTTACCCACCCTACTTAGACTCGGTATCATATTAGGGTTTCCTTGTATATATGATATATATACAACTGCTATTCTATTTTGTCACTCTATAAGTGCACTTTTGAGTTTTATATCTCTATATTTTGTTTATGCCCTGAGATAGTTGTGATCTTGTTCTTCCATTGTGAAGGAGTGCTTGCTTAAACCTTAACATGAATACCCAACGTAATGACAATGAGACTTATTATAATGTTCATGCGGAGGACAACCAAGATTATAATCACATGATGCTCATGTCACTCACCAAGATTTCAAAAATGAATTAGCTAGTTTGGCTAAAGCTAGAAATCCAGCACAACTAGTTTACCACATGGTTTAGAAGTCTTGTAATCTATAGGAGCCAAGATTGAACATTTCATCTACATTTTTGTTTGGTGCATCTACTTCCTCCCCTTCTTTTATTATTAATCCATCTTGTATTGTTACTCCTTCCACTTCTCATCCCCATCATATCACCCTTATTGCTATTGTAATGTCCCAAGCTTTCACCCTAGACATTAACAAAACAAGCACCAAACAAACATTTTGTTTACTTTGCAAGTGTAAAATATACATGTGTCACATTTCACACTTTTACATGCACAATGTGTCATGACAAATCACAACAACACACAAGGAACCATCACCAATGCACTAGACATGGTGGCACAAGTGAAAGACTAACTTAGTCACATGACTAGGTCACCATGACAACTTTGTGAGGGGGAAGGGTTCATCTAACTCCATGGATTGAGTTCAACACCACAACTGCTCACACTTGCAAATGGGAAAAAGAGGAAGAGGATGGCACATCAACACATATGAAACCCCCAAACAACATAGCCATGCATCCAAAAGGATGCAAAGACAACAACCAAGACCTTAGTTCACTCACACCAAGGTAGGACAAAAGGAAGGTCAATTTCTCAAAATATTTCCTAAAAATGTATGGGAAGTACTCACTATCCAAGGGTCACCCCTTTTTCCAGTTACGGTTACCTCTTTTACTAGCTAGGGTATAAAGAAAGGTTGCTTTGAGAGATCCTAAAGTTAGGGTTGCCCCTTTTACTAGTCAGGGTCACTCAAGAGACCCTAGGGTCACCCCTATATTTGTATCTTATTTTGGATTATCCTAGATTAAACTTAAGAAAGTGTATTTTCCTTTGCAATTTTGGTGAACCCAATCGATCCTACATGATTTAATCCTCCCCTTAAGATTTTTCTCATACTCATTTTTTTAGATCTATAATTTTTTAATTTCTACACTTTTTTGTTGGTGTATAAACACTTATCCTAAGCCATTTATACTAACTTAATCATAGTTAGGTGAATTCCACACATGCTCTTTGACTATGTCAAAGTGGTTAGTCGTTTAGGAGATCTGTCAACTCAATGAACACCTCACACTATTCTCATGGATGGTTACTCGCCACCTATCCCTGTATTGTGGAGAATCAAGTATCCAATTTATCCTATTTATACTTCATCTATTTGTGGATACATAGTGTCGATTCATAGCAAATTCATGTGCTCCTTGTTTATTCATTGATCTTGTTTTCTACATGGTATCAGAGCCTTGCTGGAATAGCTTCGAGCCGAATTTGTCCTCAAATCACCCCCATTCAGCCTTACTCTCAATATTTGTGAGGTATTTGCTTTGTTTTGTTTGGTTTTTCTGTTATTGTTGCCTGTGAATATAGAAATTAGCAGACAAAGGACATGAAGGAAGTGCAAGACGACTTTCACGTCACTACCATTCATACTCAGCGAAGGCCAAGAAGTGTGACCCTGCTCACAAGGGTGCTAATCTTCACGAAGGCTGTGAGAGGCCACATCTTACATGGAAAGGCATCGATTGACATTTTTCCTTTTTTTTGGAGCTTAGTCAAAACTAAGCTAGAGGGACAACAAGAAGGTCAATGTATCTGAAGACCAGCCCACTGCCCTCTCATCTTTGTCTTCAAATGCCCATACTCGGGCCAGGACGAAGGAGTTTTAAGGGTGCCTAAACACTGCATAAGCAGCATGTCTTCACACGCATATAGTGCCCTCTATTGCAAATATGTGCATATGATGTGTTGTCATTGATATCAACATATCTCTTTGTCAGAAACAGTAAAAATGGTGCAGTTCAGTAAAGTAGATTGATTAGCATTCCTAGTGAGATGAAGATCAGAGTCTGCAGACCAAAGGGCTTTGTAGAGGATTGTCTAAAGTTTCTCCAGTTAAGATTTGAGAGGTTTACATGAAGAATTGGTGAAGTTATGGCCATCTGAGTAGAACAGGGTTTTGTAGTTGTTCAGAGGTGACAGAGTGGCAGAAATTTGGTTCGGTTTGCTCCACATTGGAATATTATGGTCTGCAGATCTAAAGGTATGTTTGGGATGTTGGTGTGTATCCTCAACTCAAGTGATTAGTGGTTTGGAGGTACGCAAGCAATCTTTCTAGTGTGACTGTCATGACAGTTAGTGTTCTTAAGTTCCCCGATGAAGATGCGAGTGTTTCTGGTGATTTGAGGTGGTGTGGTTGTGCTTGTTGATTTCATTGTGCTTGTGGCGGTCTCTGGATCATGTGCCTATTGTGTTGGTGGTCCGCATTAAGGATTGAGCTCGTGGTTGAAGATTTCTCCTTGAGTGTTGTTGTTCTTTCCAGTCTTAGGCGACCAGATGCTTGGTGCGTGTTGCGGATGATCTAAGAGAAGTTCTATGGAGCATGGCGTGTTGTTCGGGGAAGATTTGAGTCTGAGCTATGATTGGTTGACAGAGGAGTGGTTCGCATGTAGCATTTTGTATTAAGTCAAGTCTTGTGATTGTAATTGCTTGTAATGCCTATCTTGGAGAATGTTCTCGATAGATGATTGTTTGGCCAACTTTGATGTTCATTCCAAAGTCGATGACATGCATAAATAAGTGTTGTGAAGTCGTGGAAATGTGTGGTGATGAGCGAAGATGTGGATGTAGCGAGGAAGTGAGTGGGGGTAGAGCAGAGGTGTTGTGTGCTTCAATGGAACTGAACCTTGCATAAAGAAGATGTTGTTTCTCAGTTCAACCTTTCAGTGTTAACATTGTGAATGTTCTTGTAGGCAGTGAGCCTCCTTTGAGTAGTGAGCTCTGGGAAGTGCGCCCGAAGGCAAGTGCCTTCCCATTTTTCTATTCTTTTAACAGAGAATAAATCTTATGGGTTAACCCCCACCATGGTTTTTCCCTTAACCGGATTTCCACGTAAAAATCATGGTGTTATGTGTGTTGATTATGTTTCTGCTCATGTATTGTTGATTCATGCTTTCATGGTTATATCATTAATCTGTTAATAAGTAGTAAAGAAGATAAAATGCAGCAAAAGATAAAAGTTTTGTGACAACTGATTCACCCCCCCTCTCAGTTGTCTGCCCTAATTTCAATAATTGGTATCAGATCCAATTCCTCTAAAAGAAGCTTGACCGCTTGAGGAGATCCAGGATGTCGACATACAAGAAGGATAGTCTAAGATTTGATGGAACAAATTACTCTCTTTGGAAGAATCGGATGGAGTGTCATTTGCAATGCATGGGTGATCCTTATTGGTTGATAACTAAGGATGAGTATAAGCCTCCGGAGAAAGGCCCTTCAACTCTAGATGAACTCAAAGAAGCTAAATACAGCATTCGAGCTAAAGAAGCATTGTTGAGTGCCCTGATTGATACAGAAATGACAAATGTCCTGGAATTGAAAACTACTCATGAAATCTAGAAGAAGTTGGAAACTTTGTATGAAGGTGATGCATATGTCAAATGTGCTAAGCTACAGAGCCTGAAGGGTAGATATGAATGTTTGAGGATGAGTGAAGATGAAAACATCACTTCCTATATGTAGAAGGTGAATGAACTTGTGAGCAGTATTAGGAGTGCTGGTGGAATACTGGAAGAATCAAAGATTGTTGCCAAGGTACTCAAATCCTTACCTGCTTCATACAAGCATAAAGTTGATGTTATTGAGGAGATCAAGATTGTGACAACTGTTACAAGGGATCAGTTGGTTGGCAAGCTTTCCACATTTGAAATGAGTGACTTTGGTGATTCTCTTCCTAAATCAGAATCTACTTTTAAGGCCAATGTTTTTGGGAAGCAAAGATTTGATCTAGGTGAAAGCTCTTCAAGAAGACTAAACAGATATGAGAAGGCAAGGAAGGAACTTGAAGAAGATGAATCAGAGCTTGAAGAACTTGAAGCCCTTATTGCCAAAAGATTACCAAGAAGATCTAGTAAGTATGAAGGAAAGTTGCCTTTTAAATGTTTTGCTTGCAATAAGATTGGTCTTTTTGCTTCAAGATGTTCGGAGAGGGTTTCAAAGCCAAACCCTAACAGACCTAGGGTTTAGAAGAAAAGCTACTATGTCCAAGATGATGATGATGAAGGAGTCACAGATGAAGAATTTGATATGGGAAGTACCTCTAGAAATGAATGGTTGTTCATTGCTATCAAACAAGAAGATTCGGTGCCTACTGAATCTGCTAGCTATGTGAATGTGGAAAGTGCCTTAGCTACTTAGGTTGAAGAAAAGGATGAATGGGTGATTGACAGTGGATGTTCTCATCATATGACAGGTGATAAGAATAAGTTTGTAAGTATGGAAAGGTATGAAGGTGGAATTGTGAAGTTTGGAGACAATTCAGCTGGTAGAATCCATGATAAAGGATCCATCTCTCTTGATGGTAAGAACAACACTAATGTTGTTTTGTATGTAGAAGGGTTGAAGCATAATCTTCTCAGTGTTGGACAGTTGGTTGACAAAGGGTATGATCTCTGATTCAAGGATGGAAAATGTAGAATTTTGGAAAGCTCCGGAACTGAGATTACATCTGGTACATAGACTAGATGTAATATCTTTCATTTAAGTGGTACTAGTAAGAGCTGTTTGATTGCTCAAATTGATCAGAGTTGGTTATGGCATAGGAGAATGTGTCATGTAAACTTTGATAATATTGTCAAGACAAGTACTACTCAGGCTGTGAGAGACCTTCCAAAGCTTGTAAAACTTGCTAATAGCATGTGTAAGGAATGTCAGTTGGGCAAACATAACAGAACTACATTCAAATGTAAAGAACAATTTTCATGGGGATTGTTGGAACTTGTGAACACTAATTTGTGTGGTCCTGCCAGAGTTAGGAGTTTGCAAGGAGATAGATACTTTATGTTGCTGATTGATGATTACTCCCGGATGATGTGGGTCACTTTCTAAAGAGAGAAATCAGAGGCTCTTGATAGATTCAAGGTGTTCAAGGCTAGGGTGGAGAATGAGATTGGTGTGAAGATAAAGTGTCTGAGATTTGACAGAGGTGGAGAGTTTACCTCCGGTGAGTTTAATGCATTTTCTGAAAAGCATGGAATAAGAAGACAATTATCTGCTCCTAGGACTTCTCAGCAGAATAGAGTTGTGGAGAGAAAGAACCGGACTATTCAAGAGGTTTCTAGAACCATGATGATGGAAGAAAATGTTCCACATGTCTATTGGAGAGAGGGTGTGAGTACTGTTGTCTACACTCTTAACTGGGTGCAAATCAAAGGTAATATTGGTAAAACCCCTTATGAACTATGGTTCGGTAATGCCCCTGCTGTGAAATAATTCAGAGTTTTTGGTAGTAAATGCTATATCAAAAGAGATGAAGATCTAGGCAAGTTTGATGCAAGGTGTGATGAAGGAATATTTCTGGGTTATTCTAACCAAAGCAAGGCATACTGGTGCATTAACAAGAGAGTGAAAAGGATTGTTGAAAGTGCTAATGTCAAGGTTGATGAAAGCAAGGAGAGACCTTCCAAGTCTTGTGGATATGAATTAAATGATCAAAATGAAACTCCTCAAACTAAAATTTAGATTGCTCCAGAGAATCCAGTGACTCAAGAAGCCAGTGCAAATGCTGAGGAACAAGTTCAAGAATCAGAAGTTCAAGATAATCCCAAAACTCCCAAGTATGTAAGGTTGAATCATTCTGAAGATTAGATCATAGGAGATCAAAATAAAGGTGTTCAAACTAGAAGAAAAATTGCTGAAGAACAAGAGTATTTTTTGATTTCAAAGATTGAACCAAAATCAGTGAATGAAGCTTGTAATGATGAAAGTTGGATAAAAGCAATGGAAGAGGAATTAATGCAAATTGAAAAGAATCATACTTGGGATCTTGTTCCTAGACCTGAAAAAAAATGTAATTGGAACTAAATGGGTCTTTCGGAATAAATTGAATGAAAATGGTGAAGTTGTGAGAAACAAAGCAAGATTGGTGTGCAAAGGATATTCTCAAGTAGAGGGAATTGATTTTGAAGAAACTTTTGCTCTGGTAGCAAGAATCAAAGCAGTCAGATTATTTCTTGCCTTTGCTGCTTACAAAGATTTTAAAGTTTATCAGATGGATGTCAAGTCAGCATTCCTAAATGGTGATTTGGAAGAAGTCTACATTGAGCAACCTGAAGGATTCTAGTTGTTTGATCAAGGAGATACGATCTGCAAGTTGAGGAAAGCATTGTATGGACTTAAACAAGCCCCAAGAGCCTAGTATGCAAGATTAGATAATTATCTGCTAAAATTAGGTTTTAGCAAAGGCACAACTGATAGTAATCTTTATTTCAAAATTGATCATGAACACATCTTGATTGTTGAGGTATTTGTTGATGATATCATCTTTGGTGGAAATGAGAGCATGTGTAAAAAAATTACTGATGAGATGCAAAGTGAATTTGAGATGTCCATGCTTGGTGAAATGAATTTATTCTTGGGTCTGCAAATCATTCAGTCAGATAAGGGAATCTTCATATCTTAGTCTAAGTATGTAAAAGAGTTGTTGAAAAAGTTTGGAATGGAGGATTCAAAACCAGTGAGTACTCATATGATAACTAGATGCAAGTTGAGTAAAGATGATGATTCCCCTAAGGCAGACCAGAAAAAGTATAGATCAATGATTGGAGGACTGCTTTATTTGACTCATACCAGACCTGATATTATGAATGCAATTGGCCTTGTTGCTAGATTTCAAGCTGATCCTAGAGAATCTCATGTTGTAGAAGTCAAAAGAATTTTCAGATATCTGAAGGGAACATCTGATTATGGCTTATGGTATTCTAAGGATGATGATTTCACTCTTCATGCATATACAGATGATGATTGGGCAGGAGATGTGGATGACAAGAAGAGTACTAGTGGTGGTGCATTTTTCTTGGGAAAGAGATTGGTTTCTTGGTTGAGCAAAAAGCAGGAGGCAATATCTCTGTCTACTGCAGAGGTAGAGTATATATCAATAGCAAGCAATTGTACTCAAGTTTTGTGGATGAAGCAAATGTTGAAGGATATCAAAATTGTGTTTGAAGAGCTTGTTACAATCTTCTGTGATAATTCAAGTGCAATAAACATCTCAAAGAATTTGGTGTTGCATTCAAAGACAAAGCACATATCCATCAAGTTTCACTTTTTGAGAGAGAAGGTAAATGAGAATGAAGTCAGATTGGAGTTTGTTCCTTCAAAGGACCAGATTGTAGATATCTTCACTAAACCTCTACCTAAGGACACTTTTGAGTATCTCAGAGGGATGCTAGGGGTGATTACCCCTCCTATTCAGAACTAAGGTGCACTAGTGTGCATCAGTCCAGTGGAACTCATAGTCATATCTTGTGATCCAGATTGGTGTTAAGGGGATGCTACTCAGGGAGAGTAGTCAGTATGTTCTGAGTTCAGTTTGGTTTTGTCTAAGAAACAAAAGGGTGAGAGATGACTGCAAATATGTGCCATTTTCCATTGATGTCAAAGGGGGAGAGAAGTCATGTAAAGAACTTGGATGGAAGTGAGTAGTTGCTGGTGAAAGGGGGAGCAGTGAAGAAAGTGGTTGCAGGTGTGATAAGAGAAAGGGGGAGAAGTTATTGTCTTGATGGTTGAATAAGTTTTTCACACCATATGTTTCCATCAATGACAAAGGGGGAGATTGTTGCAAATATGTGCATATGATGTGTTGTCATTGATGTCAACATATCTCTTTGTCAGAAATAGTAAAAATAGTGTAGTTCAGTAAATTAGATTGATTAGCATTCCCAGTGAGATGAAGATCAGAGTTTGTGGACCAAAGGGCTTTGTAGAGGACTGTCTGAAGTTGCTCTAGTTAAGATTTGAGAGGTTCACATAAGGAATTGGTGAAGTTATGGCCATCTGAGTAGAACAGGGTTTTGCAGTTGTTTAGAGGTGACAAAGTGGTAGGAATTTGGTCTAGATTGCTTTGTATTGGAATATTATGGTTTGCAGATCTAAAGGTATGTTTGGGAAGTTGGTGAGTATCCACAACTCAAGTGGTTAGTGGTTTGGAGGTCTGCAAGAAATCTTTCTAGTTTGGCAGTCATGACAGTTAGTGTTCTTAAGTTCCTGGATGAAGATGTGAGTGTTTTTGGTGATTTGAGGTGGTGAGGTTGTGCTTATTGATTTCATTGTGCTTGTGGTGGTCTCTAGATCATGTGCCTATTGTTTTGGTGGTCCGTATTGAGGATTGATCTCACGGTTGAAGATTTCTCCTTGAGTGTTGCTGTTCTTTCCAGTCTTGGCTGACCGGATTCTTGGTACATGTTGTAGATGATTTAAGAGAAGTTCTAGGGAGCATGGCATGTTGTTCAAGGAAGATTTGAGTCCCAACTATGATTTGCTGACAAATGAGTGGTTCTCATGTAGCATTTTGTATTAAGTGAAGTATTGTGATTGTAATTGCTTGTAATGCCTATCTTGGAGAATGTTCCAGTTAGATGATTGCTTGGCCAACTTTGATGTTCATTCCAAAGACAATGACATGTATAAATAAGTGTTGTGAAGTCATGGAAATGTGTGGTGATGAGAAAAGATGTGGATGTAGTGAGGAAGTGCGTGGGGGCAGAGCAGAGGTGTTGTGTGCTTTAATGAAACTGAACCTTGCATGAAGAAGATGCTGTTTCTTAGTTCAACCTTTCAGTGTTAACATTGTGAGTGTTCTTGTAGGTAATGAGCCTCCTTTGAGCAGTGAGCTCTGGGCAGTGCACCCGAAGGCAAGTGCCTTCCCATTTTTCTATTCTTTTCACAAAGAATAAATCTTGTGTGTTAACCCCCACCGTGGATTTTCCCTTAACTGGGTTTCCACGTAAAAATCCTGGTGTTATGTGTGTTGATTATGTTTCTTCTCATGTGTTGTTGATTCATGCTTCCATGGTTATATCATTAATCTGTTAATAAGTAGTAAAGAAGATTAAATGCAGCAAAAGATAAAAGTTTTGTGACAACTGATTCACCCCCCCTCTCAATTGTCTATCCTAATTTCAACACCCTCAGACGCAGAGCACAATGTGTCCTCACAATGACATGAAAAGCACTCTTCACAGGCACTTTGCCCTCATCCAACAACCATCAAATGACCTGGTTTGCATGACTGCCACTGCATTCATAGCTCCATGAGCATCAAGGTTTCTTCCAAGTTTCAAGTCCCCTCATTCTCTGCAGAAGGTTTTGACGGTTGTTCCTCCAAATCAGGTTTCACAGTCCTTTTTGGACTCAAACTCAACTAGTTGTGGCTTCTAATGATGTTTTGACTTGGTCATCATGGGTTTCAATCACATGTTTGTAAGGAGGAAGAAGATACCACCAAGGTGTAGCTCTGCCAACAATTTTTGGTCGTGGTTTGATGAGGCTACCTTATCTTTTGACTCCTGCCCGTTCAATAAGCTAACATCCAACATCAGGCCCCACACAAGATGAATCCAATGATGTGGCAGAGGTCGATCACCCAAGAATATGGCACACTCAACCCATAGACCCTCATAGAGGGATTTGCCATAGCATAATCCTTCAAAGCACCGCCATGATGTTTTATCCCCTACAATCTTTCCCTATTTTTTACCTCTATTTTTGCATAATTGTTGCCCTAATTCGACCCTGTGCATGATATGTGCCCTAAATTCGGGCTTTGTAATGGGTAGGCTTCTTATAATTTATTTTTAATAGGCATTTAAAATTTTGTTTACTAAACTACATTAGAAATTATAAATGCAAAAATTGGGAGGGGTATTTTTAAATTTGGGAGGTGAATTTATTTTGCCTTAGTTGAAAATTTGTAAAAGAGGAACCAATTTTCTCTTTTGCAATGAATTTGACAAATGGGGGGTAATGTTATTGGTTTTTGTCATTTTTGAGGTTTTTAAAGGCATATGTCTTTTCCATCCACCTCTTGACAAAAACTTTGAAGAACTTGTAATAGCAAGAATGTTTGTAAATGCACTCACATGAAGTGCCGTACAAAACTGAATGAGTGTTTCCACATGGAGGGAAGTTTGATAAATTATTGTACATACACTAAATTATAAAGTGTAATGGGGCCTATACCATCACAACATAGATTTGTGATTCTCACCTCATGTGAGTGTGTCATGGAGCACACCTTGTACATCTCTACATTCTTTGCACACTCTCAATCTCAGTTTGTCTGCTCATATTCTCTTAGCATTAAGGGGGGACTATGATTGTATGCTAATGCTTCTTTCAATGAAGCATAATATTCTTTTTGGAAGGCCTCATGAACCTTCCTTCTAATCTTGATCTCTGGTATGGGGGATTAATTCAGTGGATCACAATTTGAGGTTCTAGTACTCCTAACCACAATACTGTTGATGTAGATGTTATACACACACAACATGAGATAAAATTCACTATGAACTTCATCTATCTTGAAAGATATGGAGAATTATCAAGTAATAATTCACAATCCCAAGGCTTCGTTAGTCAGGTCATGACTGTGTGAGATTACTCACGGTTTAATGTGAAGTTGTTTAACAAGGGGCCTTACATGATTTAATTGCTATTTACTAGCTATTACTACTCAATCTTTACAAATATTTCCAAATTATTCTTAAAGTGTTGATCCTTTGCTTATATTTGTAACTTTACTATCAATCTTTGAATAAATTTCAAGGAAACAGACTCTGTATCTCAAAACTTTATGAAAATTATCAAAGATCTTTAGCATTCACATGTATTTATCAGAATCTTTAACAATTTCCTTTAGATGACTGTGTTTTGGCTATTTATTTATACTACTGATCAAAATAAGATAAAAGATAGGGTTAGAAACATGATCAAAACAAAATATGATGCTCTATTACTCACGTGGATAAGTTTGCATATCCTAGACAATTCAAAAGCAAATAAACTCTTATATTCTAATCCAGATCATTTTCACAAATTCACATACAGAATTGCAATCTTCAAGGAAATATATTAGAAACACATAAATCAAATAACACTATGGAATAGATCCAGAAATTTGATGTTTGTATTTACTAATATATGCTAGCCATTTCAAATTTACAATATTTCATGACTTCAAATCTTTTGAATATATCAATAGTATCATAAAAAATTACAGACGTTTTCACAAATATAGAAATGAGATAGGATGTTCCACACATTCCTTCCTATAGACACAGGTGAATTCCTTCTCAAACTAACTATGCTCAAAGTATTTTCTCCAATCACTTCTCTTGCAGACGCTCTGGTATGTTTTCTATGCAAGCCGTGTGTACCAAAATAATGTAGCAAGGATCCTTATATAGATCCAAATCCTTTTCTACGATTACAAAATCTCATCAAGGGTCCAGATTCAAAATACAATATCAACGGTGGAGAAAGACCTGCCAACTAATCACTAGCTGGCACATGGGAATATCCTCAGAATATTCCTTGCCAGTTGTCATTCCAAAATATCTTGAAAGAATATTCCTTTGACCACAAAGATGCCTTTAAATTCATCTTGACGTATCACAATATTTCCTATGGTTAACCTTCTATCTTTGACTTTCATGAAGATACACAAGAATAACAAAAACAAGAGTGAAATAATCAATGAATCTGCATATCAATCACTATCATGAGTATCTTCCACTTTTTGATCTCCTTCCTTTTGTCTCATATAATTTGTATATCTCTCGACCAAGGCTATTATGGGTGCATGGCCTATCCTTTGAGATGCCTCCCATGTATATTGCTGCATCTCCACACTTTTCTTCAACACTTGTGCCCTGCCTTCCATATCTTGTCTTCTTTTTTGATACTTCTTGATTTTGGCACTCAATTCCATTATCAATTCCATTACATCCTCACTCAATTTATTAATAGGATCATCAATGTAAGACTGAAAGATATCTTTGAACTCCTTAATTGCAATAGATACATCATATACTTGGGCTTTGGAGCAAGGATGCCTCACCAAATGTTGTACCATCTTTACATGTTTGTCTAACATGTCTTGAGTAGTTCTCTCCAATTCTTGCACACTAATAATGCAAGGCCTAATTATACCCTCAAATTTCAGCTCCATTATCCATCGAGGTACTTGAAATGCAACCTTTACGGTTAGGACCCCCTCATTAACGAATGCTTCCATATGCTCTTCCATGGCATTGAGTTTACTCAATTCATCCTTATTCTGCTTTATTCTGGATTGACATTTTTGAAGAAGGTTGGCACAATTATTCTTCTCTGTAAGAGTGGTGTCCTAATTGCTAATAGCAATCTTACCTCTTCCCCTTTCTGAATAAAAATCTTTACCCATTCCTTGAACATGTTGGCCTCATGTCTTTTATTCTCCATGCCACTTATTTGGTCTTTGGATAAAATTGTTAATTCTGAAGGCAATTCAGGTAAGCCTTGTCTAGGGTCTATCATGCCTTGAATGAATTGTTGCAATTGGGCAATGTGCCCTTTCAACTTTGCTATTTTTTACTTATCTTTCCTCATCTTAGTGGTGGTTAATTCTATCATTTCTTGTAGCTCTTCAATATATTGCTCCTGGTTAAAATGTCCAAGGTTCATACTTATAACATGGTATTCCTCCATGCCTATTTCACCTTTTTCTTTATTCGCTTGAGGAACTGCCATTTGCATAGTTCTTGTACTAGAAGGGTCTTTTTTTATCGCTGACATGATCCTTGCCTTTCTTTTACCCCTCTTGGTAGCCTCATTAGCTAATAAACTTTTTATATCAATAGGCACCAACTGCATTGTTGCCTCTTGGCGTACCTAGGATCCAACACAAGATGGTACTTCCATGCCTATATCTGCAACCTTATCATTCATCACCTCATCTTGAGGTTCTTCTATTATTACTTCTTCTTGCTCTTGTTCTTCTTGTTCTTCTTGTTGTTGCTGTCGTTGATCATGTTGTTGTTGTTGGGGAGGTTGTTCTTCTTCTCCCTGAGGCAATTCAAGATTAGGAACCTCACTTGATGTATCTTTTCCCTCATCCCTTTTATTTTCTTGTTCCTCCATACTAACCACAGGCACACTTTCATGCAATGGTACATTTTCTCCTTGAGAAACTAGTGCATTACCACTATCTTCACTTTCCTTCTCCTCTGCCTAATCTTTCAGAATATCTTGGGTAGCTTCTTTTACTTCTTCCATGATGTTTTCAGGCACTAAATTGTCAAATGGATCAAGGGTAAGTGCAAGAAGTTGGGTCCACTTTTTGGCCAAAAAGTGGAAGTGTTTTCCCTTATTTTCAAAATTTGTCATATTTGACCTTAAAATTTGAAGCACTTAGAGATGGAATCTTTAAAAAAGTCACTAAATATAAAATGTAGTACTCGGAGTCTAGTTTCTAAATATGTAATTTTTTTCAATACCCAGATGATACAAATTGATTTTCAATAGGCATTTCTAAAAACCACTATTTAAAAGTCACTTTTTTTTAACCATACCATGCACGTGTACGGCCAACATAATTTGACCTAAATAAAATTATTTTTCAAAATCCTTTTGGGAAAAGATGTGTAGTACAGTGAAGTTTGATAAGGATATTTTTTTATATTTTTTTTCTGAATAATTTTTTTTTATTAATTTTTTATTAGGCCTAATTGATACTTTTGAAAACCCCTCGTGTACGGCCAACATAATTTGAGCAAAAAAAATCATAAAATTAAATTTTTTTTTTCATTGTGTAAAGAATGATGTGTAGATTGATGACATATAATTTTTTTTAAAAAAAATTTAAAAATTAAAAGTTATTAAAAAAATACAAACGCCTGTCATTTCAAGTTTTTGGACCAGTTTGGTCATAAATTAAATAATAAATAGAAAAACAAGTCCAATCCAAAAAAAAATTACATATTTGAAAACTAGACACTATGATCTGTAATGGGTTTTAATTTCGTAAAAAAATTTAGAAAAAAATGTCATCAGCCATATAGGTGAAGTCAGTCTTTCCTCTGGTTCTATACTTAGAGAAATACTTGCAGGTCCAAGGCTCAAGGTCGGCTACCCATGCCTTTCCCGAGCCTAAAACAAAACCAAAAGCGTGGGTATGAAATTCAAAATTTTAGAAACGGGTACCCGTTCTAGAAAACAATAGAAAACAAAACAGGTACCCGTTTTAAAACGGGTACCCGTTTCTAAAATAGTAAAAAAAACAGGTACCCGTTTTTATTTTTTACTATTTTTGGAAAGTTTCCAAATATAGTAAAAAATAGAAACGGGTACCCGTTTTTATTTTTTACTATATTTGGAAAGTTTCCAAAAATAGTAAAAAACAAAAACGGGTACCCGTTTTTATTTTTTACTATTTTTGGAAACGGGTACCCGTTTTATAACGGGTACCCGTTCTAGGCTCGGGTGCCCATTGCTAAACGGGTACCCGTTTTCTTTAAAACGGGTACCCGTTCCTGTCGGGATTTTTTTTTTGCACGACACTTCCCCTATATGTGGACCCAACTTCTTGCTTTTACCCTCAATCATTTCTGTATCCTCTGCTGATTGTGTGGCAACCTTTGGAATTGTTGTGGTTATGGTTGCCTTTTGTGATGCTCCTGCATCAAATGCCCTTGCATGAGATGTCTTTTAGGTATTTTTCTGTCTTCCTCCTCACTGCTCTCATCTAGGCTGTCATCACCACTTTCATCTTCAGTCTCATCTTTATCATCTTCAACATCATCAACAACCACATCCACTATTTCTACACCTCCTTGTGTGGATTTTTGAGTCTTGGATGCACTTTTCACCATCTCCTTAGTCATTTCTTGTTTGACTTGAAAAAAACCTTGTAATTTCTCTTGCTATTTTTGTGTTTCCAAAGGTGTTTGTTGAGTTGTTGGTAGGCTTTGGACACTTGGTGTTTATTGAGGCATTGCTTGTACTAGAGTCTGCTCCACTGTGGTAGTTGTAGCTCATGTCCCTCCTTCTATAGATGTAAACGTTCCCGAGGAGACAACTCCATTGTTACCCCCAATGCACGAGGATCTAGCAATGTGGCTCCTGTATTTGCCTTGGCTATTTTGGCCTCTACTATCTGCCTCTTTCTCCTTAGGAAATCATCATAATTATCTTCACTTTCTAAACTTCTCTTCTTACCCTTTTTCCTTTGGCAAGTGACTGTTATCTCTTTGGCCTCTAGCTCCTCTATTTTCTCTTTATCCATACATCTAAATATGTTATTACTGACCCTGAAATATTATCCAATGAAACCTCTTCAGGTTGGCTCGAGTATGGTTCTGTTATAACTTCATCAGCTACCTTATTGGCTTCATAGCTGTTGTGCAACACTTTCTTGTCATCATCTTTGATTTCTTGGGGTACCTCAAGTACTCCCAATGTCCTTATCTGGTTAAGGGTTAGCCTTTGGTGGGCCCTCTTTCTAACCTTTGCTTCACCTTCACAATCAGCCCAAAAATTCTCAATGTGTGGCTGATGTCTGAATTTCTTATCAACATAAAATTGTATCCTTTTAAATGGATCAAATGGCTAAGCCAAATCAAAAGTTTGGAACCCACAATATTGCAATTCTACTTTTGATACTTTAGCCACTTCTTCACTAAAACATTGGTATCTACCAATACCAAAGGGAAACTTGATATTACCTCTGTTGAACTTGACTTTGTACATACCATAAATGTTCAAGATTTGCCTAGTAAATTCTAACAACACCATTTTGTCTATTGGGTACCTTGGCAATTTGAAAGGTTTAGCCATGAATCCTTCTGTTCTGATGTAGGTGAATGTAGGGAATTGGATGTACCATGCACTATGCCAACAGATTGCATTCCGTGCCTCTTTTGACAACCTTTTGTCTCTATCCCCTGTCAATATTCTCACCAGGTACATATAGAATACATCATTAACCCTTATGTAATTCAACATCACATTCTTCTCTTGCAAGTCTAGGTAACGATCATACACTAACATTTGATCCGGGCCATTCCCTAATGTACCGATCCTTGGTATTCCCCTCAATTGCATCTTTGCTACACATGAGTATACTATATATGATGACATAAAGAACATCCTCTTCTTATTCCACCTCATAACTTGTGCAAAAATAGAATTGCTAATGGCTAGAGCCCAGTGAACTACCCCTGTTTCTTCTCTGATAAACTGAATTACAGAAAACATCCATGGCTCAAATTGACTAGCATCTACCAGACCCATTAGTCTCCTCAATAGTTTGATCATTATATAAATGTCTTCTTTAAAATCCATCCTATACAAGTAGTAGCTACTTTTGGTTTCTTGGCTTGTGAATACCATCAATAAAATATTGTGCTTTTGTAGGATGCTTCACTTCACTTAAAGTTAGCTATGTATTGTTCTACATCTATTTCCTTCCTTTTATTAGTAATTTTCAAACCAAAGGTTTCAGCTATCCATTCCATCGACAAATCTACATACACAACACCATTGTGCTTCACCTTCTTGGAATTCATGTCATATTTTTGGATGCATTCAATAACTAAATCCCTAGCCTCCATTGCAAGTGGGAATCTTGCAGCATTGAACAATCCCACATCCATTATATTCTTTAATGACAAAGACGCTCTAGGTGCTCTAATTTTCTGCAACAGTATGGCAGAGTCGAAATCCCCAATTTCTGTGTTAACTGCCCTTCCTCCCGCAGAATAAATCTGTGAATTATAACCCTTGCTTGAAAATTCTTCTCTAATCCTTGTATCTTTCTTTTCTCATTTTTCGGTCGTCTTCTTAGTTTTTTGTTCTTTTGGTGGCATCCTGTCGAGAAACATATTCTTTTACAACAATCTTCATGTTTTCTAGGGTTTTACCATACAAATTTACCATCGTCGTTTTACCCTAAGGTTTTTTCTTTTCACTTTTGAATTTTGTATGGTAACTTACATTTAAGCTTTACAGTTCATCACAGTAATTAACTAATTTTAAACTATTCCGTTACCCTGCTATAATTACTACAAAATTTACCTTAATTGCATTCCGTTAAGCACAAGTGGGAATTTTAGATACATACCTGGATTCACAACCGTTGACCTTTATACTATTGACAAGAAACTTTACCGTTCGAGCTCTCCATAACCACCTTGGAATCACAATTCACCCTTGTTCGCCTTAGCTCTGTGGAGTGCTCTGCAACTTAATTCTAAACGCAATTGTGAAATTAACGTAATCAAAATTCCCTTTTTACTCCTTTGAAATTAGGTATTTCTTGTGGTAGATATGCATTAAATGCGGCCAGTATATGTAATTTGATTTTCTCTTTATTTCATCGTTCAATGCATATTTTAAAATTTTGTATACGTTGGTTCTTTGCACTTTTTGATTTTGTATATCTTATACATGGACTTTTACTAATATGTAGAAAATAAGTGATGACATCATTTCAACATTTCGACTTAATGACCTTTTCAATGTTAAGTTCACATTTGTATCTTAAAGCATGTACGAGTTACCTTTATGCATTTATGCAATTTCTTTACCTTTCGTTTTGTATGTCTTCTTGTATATGTCTATGTATATCTTATACAGTTGCAAAACATACATACGCAGACTCCATCGGGTTTATGAAACAAATTGGAATTACCTTTGGATCTGGCCTTGTATATATTTCATTTGTATCACCTTCTGTATATTGCATACATGCACCTTCTAACCCACATATGCGATACTGACTTTTCATCCTTCGTTATGTATAAATGCACCTTATTTCGTATTTAATCATAAGTTCACATCTGCGATACTCTTTTGCATATTTTATGCATGCATCTTAGACATACAAGCACATTATAAGTCTTAAACTCTCTAATCGCGTCTGGCTTTGTATTTGCATTTTAGATACATGCGCTTATACATACAAAGATACATACAAAAATAACCCTTCACTTCCTCTTTCTAGACTTGATTGAATTTTCTCTTCGAGTCCACTCATGCACTTGCATAAGAATGTATGATACTGGCAATGTATTACCTGTACACATGAGATGACCACAACTTTATATGCTAATTTTGAATTTCCTTTAACATCCGCCGATGCATATTTTGGATTTGTATAAAAGATACATGCTTTGCAATATACAAATACAACTACAGATTTTTACCATTATAAAGTACACCCTAAAAAAACTATCAGGTCCAGATTTGCATAAGTATGTTTTGAACCATTTAAGATACAAACATAACATGGGATTTTAACATAATGAACATCATAACCTAACGGACCAAAAATACAAAGTATATAGGATACATGTAAATGGCAATGCATATGAGATACACTTTGACTAAACCATCTAGCATTGACCTTTCACAAAAAAATGGCATAACTATCAAAATACACAAAATTTTCAAACCGTTCAAAAAGCAACCCTGGCTGAATTTTAATGCAGGTTTCATTGATAATAACTATTTTTCACCAAGCACTATACATCTTTAATTACAAGTACCAAGGACATTTTACCCATATCGCCAAGCAAGCAGAACCAAACCAACACAAAATCAAAAGCAACAAAAAGGGTACTCATTTTGCTAAAGGGTAAAATGGGGCGTGTTGTGAACATCACAACAAGTACTATATGTATTATAAACTTCACAGAGTTTGGTTGAATTTGTGTACATCATCGAGTAGTGTTCGAATGTTCACTCATGTTGCATCTTGTATCTCTTATCTCGATCTACGGTTCTTGAAGGTTCGTTGATTCTAGCAGTTTCCAGTCCATTGTCAATATAGTTTACAACTTTGACATGCTTCGGGAGTTCTTCATCATGATGTTCTAATCATCAAGGGACATCTTTTCAGAAGGTCTTAAATCCTTCTCTTTTTCTCTCTTTTGGAGGGTAGTTTTTCCCACTAGATTTTCTATCTTTCTCTATTTCTGAGACATTTACATTGTGCATGGGTACCTCACTAGGCTAAATAGTCGGGACCCATTGTTTCATAAAACTCACCTAAGCTATGCTTAAGGGGGGTATTGATGTATAAACCTCTAATCATAGGTGTTTACACTAACTTAATAATAGTTAGGTGATTTATCCACATGTGTTTTGATTTTGTCAAAGTTGCTAGTCGCTTTGTAAAGGTGTCAACTTGCATCGATACCTCACTCTATCATTGTGTGTGGTTACTCACCACCACGGAGCCCTATCCTCATTTGGTGGATATTCGGGTACCCACACTCGCCTATTTATACTTCTTCATTTGTGAATACAATTGGTTGATTTCATTTGCAATCTCGTGCTTGTTTGTTATTCCACGATCTTAGTAGTTTCTACATGGTATCAGAGCATTGTTGAATAGCTCAGAGTTGTCATTTTGCTCGCTGTGCAAATCTTTCCAGTCATGCTGAAGCACAATTTGTAAGGCACTATTTTGTTTGCTTGGTTTTTTATCTTCTAACTATGTTTGTTGCTGTGTGTTGTGGAGGTGAAAATGTCCACAAAAGGCATCGTTTTGTGATGCCATAGAAAGGCATTCAACGACTTCAAAATGCCCTTTGAAGGGCTCAACAGAGGCTACATAGGTGGGCTTACAGTGGCCCGAGTTGAGGAGGTAAAAGATGCCTCTCCAAGGCTTGTTTTGTGTGATGCATCTCACCCACAACAGGGCTTGCGACACCTCACAAGATGTCGCCCCACAGTGAAGTGGCAACACCATCATCTAGCACTCTCTGCAGCATTATCACCTGGCTTCATGCCACACATAGCACCCTCGACTCCACATACATGGACTCTCTATGCCTCGACGTCACCACAATGACCTCTCTCTGTGTGCACGTCGCTCTTGACCTTGAAATCTGCCCTGGTTTACTTTGAATTTCGATGGGAGGATAGGATTTTTTAAGCCACATTTTGGTAGAGGCAAAATGGTGATGGTTGTGAAATTAAATCCCCTGATTAATGTCACTATTCACATGACATCAGAAAATAGGGGTGATGTCATCAAAGAGGGGGGGCCCAATTTTTATATCATTAGCCCTTGGTCACATGGGATATTAAGCTCCTAGTCATGCCCAACCAAAGGGGGCTAAAGTTCTGCCTCTCTATCAAGTTTTTTTTTCATAACAAATTGTATGCAAATTTTTTCTAGCACATTGGAAATTTTTTTTTCTAGAAGGTGATTTTTTTGTGAATGCAAAAAATTTCAAAGGCTTATAACTTTTACATAACAACTCGAAATTGAGTCATTCCTTTTGCAAAAGTGGTTATTTTTTTTTCGCCATTCTATCTAGCCTAATATCGTACTAAAATTATAAATTGCCCGATTAGGTTATTTTAAGGTGACCTAAAGCACTCCTTCTATACAGTGCACAATTTGGGGGGAAATCAAATCAAAAGGTGTAAATGATGTCAATGCACTAATTTTATAAAGTGCCACTTCAAGGGGGGTATTAAGCAAGAGTAAAAACACTCTAAACTTATAAAATGCCACCTTAAAAATTGAGTTCAAAAACAAAGTTTAATTCAACTTCTCAAAACTTGAAGGTTGAAAAGAAAAGAGAATTCAATGCCTCCTAATAAAGAAGTCAAATGGATTCTTAGTTCTGTTGCAATGGAGCACATGTCACCTTTCCAAGAAGCATTTGTGAGAATCAAGCCATGCAATACTTTCAAAATTCTGATGGACGATATCTACTACAATGTTCTTGGCAACGAAACTATAAAGTTAGGAAATGGAGTTGTTCACAATGTCTTTTACATTCCTAAACTTTTAAGAAATCATCTCTCTATCTATCAACTCACCTGTTCTGACAAAATAGTTGAGTTCATGGCCAAAACAACACTTATCAGAGAATCAAAAAATCAAAAACTTGTAGCAGTTGTGAAGGTTTGTCACTTCAACTGTAGCTTCATCTTTTCACACTTTACATCAGGAGAAGATGATGTGGATTTAGAGCCTAGTGTTAATTTACGGCTCAGCTCAGTTAGTTCTATATAGCAAGATGATTGAACTCCAACTAGTATCTTTGTTGGTAAATGCACTCATGTAGTGTCATGTAGTTGAAAAAGTGTAAAGGGAATTTGGAAATTGTACTTACATTGAATTATAAAGTGTAATGGGGGGGGGGTTGTAACAATCATGACTTGAATCACATAGATTCTTATCTCATTCATATGTGCACTCAATGCACATCCTTGTATTCAGTTTTCAGTATATTTCTTGGACCTACATCCTGGTCTTCATCCCTTGACCACTACCAACTTCAATTAGTTTGTTGAATGGAAGAGTTTACAACTTCAACATGCTTCAGGATCTCCTTATCTACTTCAGAATCAGCATCATCATCTTTTGGGGGGGATATCTAAGCCTTTCCTTCTTTTTCTCTCTTTGGGGGGTAGTTTTTTCCCACTGGGTTTTCTCTTTCTTCACTTTTTGAGAAATACATTTGTACATGGGTACCTCATTAGGCTCATAGCTGGGACCCGTCTTTCATAAACTCACCTAAGCTATGCTTAAGGGGGGATGTTTGTGTATAAACAGTTATCCTAAGTCATTTTTACTAACTTAATCATAGTTAGGCGATTTTCACACATGCTCTTTGACTATGTCAAAGTGGTTAGTTGTTTAGGAGATGTGTCAACTCAATGGACACCTCACACTATTCTCATGGATAGTTGTGTTATTCTCATGGATGGTTACTCGCCACCTATCCCTATATTATGGAGAATCAGGTATCCAATATCTCCTATTTATACTTCATCTATTTATGAATACATAGTGTCAATTCATAGCAAATTCATGTGTTCCTTGTTTAATCATTGATCTTATTTTCTACATTTTTAGATTTGATTCCCCTTTTACTCTTATGCTTGATTGCATTTGCATTATAACGTCATTTTCTTAATTATAGTTATTGAAATTTATTGTGACATCTCTTTTACCCACCCTACTAAGACTTGGTATCATATTAGGGTTTCCTTATGTTAGAAATGAAGGTGCAAACCACACAATGGAAATCTGATTCAAATCTTATTTATATCCTCTAAACAATGTAGAATCAATGGAGATTGAAACAAAAATAAAACCCACTACACATAAATAACATGCATTAAGAACTGAACACATAACATAGTATGTAACGTGGAGAAAACCCTTTTGGGTAAAAAAATGCCACCAAGAAAAAAGGCTCCAAGTTGTATTATCTTCAAATATGAGATTACAATAAATGCACTTCCTCTCCTTCTCTAGTCTTTAATCTAACAATGCCTGTTACTCTCAACTCTAATAAAAATGTAGTACAAATATCCTTATAAAAGGGGGTTGCCTTCTAGGGAAAGAAAACTGACATAATATCAACCATCAGATCTGTGACCTAATGACGAACGGTCACGGATGAATTAGCGTCGAGGACTGGGTATAAACATGTAGCTGAAACAAGACTGATGCTAGTTAAACCATTCATCCCTTATGGGTGATTTACAAATAATATTAGGAGTCATTAATTACATAGGATTTACAAGGTCGATGACACCTTAATCCTAACACCTTATAGTTATGATATTTACAATGACTATTCTAATTTGTCACTCTAAAAGTACACTTTTGAGCTTAATATCTCACAACTAGTTTACCACTAAACCACATGGTTTAGAAGTCTTGCAAGCTATGGGAGCCAAGATTGTTTCATCTACATTTTTGTTTGGTGCATCTACTTCCTATCCTTCTTCTATTATTAACCCATCTTGTATTGTTACTCCTTCCACTACTCATCCCCATCATACCACCCTTATTGCTATTGTAATTCCCCAAGCTTTTGCCCTAGACATTAATAGAACAAACACTGAAAAAACAATTTTTTTACTTTGCAAGTGCAAAATTTACATGTCACATTACATATTTTTACATGCAAAAGGTGTCATGATAGATCACAACAACACACAAGGAACCATCACCAATGCACTAAATATGGTGGTACAAGAAGGAGACTAACTTAGTCACATGGTTAGGTGTCCATGACAACTTTGCAAGGGGGAAGGCTTCATTTGACTCCATGGATCAGGTTCAACACCATAAGTACCCACACTTGCAAATGGGAAAAAGAGGAAGAGGATGACACATCAACACATCCCACAACCCCTAAACAACATAACCATGCATCCAAAAGGATGTAGAGACAAAAAAAGACCTTAGTTCATTCACACCAAGGTAGGACAAAAGGAAGGTCGATTTCTCAAAATATTTCTTGAAAAAGTATGGGAAGTACTCATTATCCAAGGGTCACCATTTTTGCCAGTTAGGGTTGCCCCTTTTACTAGCTCGGGTATAAAGAAAGGTTGATTTGAGAGATCCTAAGGTTAGGGTTGCCACTTTTACTAGTCAAGGTCACTCGAGAGACCCCAGGGTTACCCCTTTTACTAGCCAAGGTCACTTGAGAGACCAACATTAGTAAAATAATCACCCTTCAAAAGATAGTCTCTAGGCTTCTCAAGGACCTCAGACTTGACCTTAATGACTGATGAAGATTCTCTAAGGATCCTACAACCTCACCCAACCCTAAGAACTAAGTCCCAACCTATCGAGACAAGAATAAGTGGCACACAAAAGAAGGTGAGTGTAGGGATTAGGACCAACAAGACAAATGCAAGACATACAATGACAAGGCATAGACACCTCGATCCTAGTGCTATTAGGAGATGGAGTGAGTTGACAAATCAAACTTGTTGCAAGGATCAAATGGACAAAATTGAAAACTCTAAGGGTCAAGGATTCATTTTAACCCACAAAGCTATTAACACTAGTATACCTAGAAACCCCATGAACAACACAAGGAAACACCCAAATCTTGAGGTAGAACAAGTGGGAAATTCAAGATACAAATCAATTACATCAATTAACAAAGACATTTTATTCATCCACTCTAGTTTACATATTCATTCTACAAGAATTTTAAACTAGATTCTTTCATCATATTTCTATCACATAGCAAATATGAGAAAAATGATAAGTAATACTATGCATGTTTGACATCAATGTCAAGAATACCAAAAGAAAATGTAGAGACCTCACCACGTACATGGGCAGATAAAAATCCATCACAATAGATATCAAAATAATAATAACTTTGCATATGGGGACTCCAATGTCCTAAATTATACATTTTCTTCCAATCACATGAAAGTGAAATTTTACATAGTAGAAGATGAAATTCCTATTTTGCAAGTGATCCTAAGCTACTCTGAAGGATTTGCAAGTCTCCAATGGTAATTCAATGCCACCCAACCATGTAGAACCCATCCCTTTTTCTTAGGAGATGGACGTTTGGGTACCAATCACACTCACACAAAACAAGGATAATATGACAACACACATGCCAAAAAACATGTATAATAAATACCAAACAATCATGCATGCACAAGGGTACAACAAAGACATCAACTCACATGCAATTGGTCTCAACACATGTCAAATACAAAACCTAATGAAATGATAGGATGAGAATCCTAGACATAAATCAAGGAGTATTGTTACAATAGCATGACAACCATGTAGAATGTTGAGTTGTAATCCTACCTACAAAAAGGTTAATGACATTAACCAACTATGAGGATTTGACATGTCCTTTACAACCAAGTTCAAATCCTCGTAAGACATTTTAATTGTGGTGTAGTTATGTTGTTTATGTATATGGTTTATGTTGGGATTACAAAGATTAGAAAGAAAGAACTAGGATATACTTCCATAAGATACAAGCACACAAAATAATCTAAATGATATTATCAAGAGTTAAGTAAAATGTACAAAGAAGCCTTGCATATATAGGAAAGGTAGTGGAGGTAGGAAGGTAGGACACAATGACTGACTACCTCTCAAAATGTGCAACACTTGTCTAGCTCAAATGACACATGTTTGAGCAAGTGGTAAATATGCATGCATTAAGTGTCTCAAAAAGTGAGGACACATGTCTCAACCACATGAGGTGAGATAAAACTCTAAAAGTCCCTAAGTGGATACTTAATCCAGTGTGAATAAGACTCTCCTAGGTAGTCTAAAATCTAACTAGAATGATAATTTCCCTTTCTACACTAACACCCCCCATTAAGTGCAACTTAGGGAGTAGTGAAACAATGATGATGGGTCCCAGCTACTAGGCCATGTTAGGTATCCATGTACAAACAATTTTCTTATAAGTGGAGTAAAGGAGAAAACCCAATGGGAAAACCCCTCCCAAAAGAGAAATGATACATGATAAAATTACACAAGTGAATAAGAAGAAGAGGATAGGAGGACTCAACATGATCCCCCAAGGACTACTTCTAACAATAATATACAATAGATGTTACCCCCAGAGGAGAGAAAAGAGAGAAGGTCAATGTGACCCCCCCAAAAAGTGAGAAGGAATAAACTCCATGCAAATAAATACGTCCTCCCAAAACTAGTATGAGAATAGAAATCATGCATCCTCCCCTCACAATGTCTCTTGCAGTGCTGGTAGAAGATCGACATTGGATGATAAATATGATCCACAAGCACTAAACCACATTTCTCCCCTTAGGAAGAAATAAAACCACAGAAGTGTGCAAATGATCTTCCCATTCCATATAGGAATATGTAGGAAGAAATATGAAAGTCTCTAAATTTTGCACATGATCCAAAGATGCAGATGATGCCCATGACGTCTTCAAAGTCTGCTCAAGGATCTCCAAGCCAATGCTATGAGGTGACAAATGTTGAAATGAGGATGACTGCGTTGAATTGTGGACTCATGAATATCTATAGAATCTGTCACTATAGAAGCTGATGTAGGAAAAGAAAGAGCAATCATATCCAAAGAAGTGATGTGTGGAATGTTAATGCATGCCATTTGGCTACAATCCAAATCTCACATGAAGTCATGCTGCAAAGAATCTCTATAATTTCTCAATGAAGCCTCTTTGAACTCTATAGTAGAAAAAGAACTATCATCTAAGAGAAGACTAATGTCCTCGATGGTGTCTTCCAAATCTGTAATGCAAGATTCTACAAATAGAGATGATATGTCTGGTGGAAATCTATCCCAATGTGATGGATCTGGAAAGATGATATCAATATCCTGGTGCAAGGAATATTTTAGCTCTCAAGGAAGTAACACAAAACTCTAAAGTAGCATCAAGTGATGGTGGAGATGAGATCTCAATACAAGTCAACAAACTAGATTGTTCATCCCACTAAGACCGTTGTTCATAAGTTTGGTTAGTTGCAAGTCATGGCACCAAGGTTTGTCAAAGCCCTTCTCTATCAAAGGCCAACACCATTCAAAAGGAGGTTGCGGTTCTACACAAAGGTCATTGGTTCACATTTCCTCCACCACCGGTCTTCATTTCTTGGTCACCATCAATGTTTTTTTGGACAGATCTGAGGTCCTTGGCATCCCATATTATTGCCATTTGAAATCATTGTAGAAATTACATGGGTCGCCATTGAAGTTTTGAAGGCTGTATCGTTTGCATCTGGTCTCCCTCATTGAGGCTTTGAACCAGGTTGAGTTCCATAGTCCAAAGCCATGGTTTATCTCTTAAAACTACCATTCACAAAAATCCACCACAATTTGCATTGTCAACATTGTTGTTGTTGGGAAAAAGGTGTTGTTCACCTTGCATAACATTAATTGATTTAATTATGTAAAATAAATATTCTTTTGTGGTGCATATTAAGTGATGTGTTCAGCCACATTAAATATTTATTTGGTATCACTTGTAAAAGTTGTATTTAACATTGGGAGACATAAGGCAAGTATTTTTTATTTGTGCAAAATAATAAATATTTATTATTTTGGGGTCAATGGTTTTGTGCTCATGGTTTTGAGTCACATTTTTTTTATCTAATACCACAAGTTATATTTGTGTGACCTTTAGTCTATAAAAGCAAGCACAAGGTTAGTGGTTAGGGTTGTCTCTTATTTTACAGGTTGTGTGAGAGGCTATCATTGTATTGAGTTTTTCTCTTGAGAGTGCATATTGTAAAGCATGGCATGGGATGTGTGGATTCATGCTTGGATACATGGAGGTTGTAGTAGAGGAGCTTGATGTTTCAGAGGTGTTCATGGAGACTTTGTGAGTGTATTGTAATTTCCTGTTGTTGAATAATACATTGAGTATGGATGCTTTTGGAGGCTAGGTTTTTTCACTCAAAAAGGGTTTTCCTAGGGTATATCTTGTGTTATCTTGTTGATTGTCTATTGATCTTTGCATTATGGTAAATCTGTAAGATTGTATGCATCATTATCTCCATTGGGTTATGTGGAATTGGTTTGATCTACTTGTATATTCCTAACAGTTGTTAAGCATTTTTTGTTAACATTTAATTTGTATGTACATTAGTATTTATCATCTCTTTAAACCTCTTAACAGTTTAAGATAAATCCTAACACTTTATGTAACATTAACATATTATGTTAACTTAAATGCAACTGCTAGCATGAACTATGACATCTAGTAGTTTGAGATAATTGCCAGCATTTTATGCTATCTTCCAATTGACTTTTTTTTTTCTAGATAGACCACCAGGGTCCACATAGTGCTCATAAGGGGGCACATTTTCTTTTTGCCATAGTTTTCTCCCATGGAGGTGAAATTTGACAAATTTATAGTTGACAAAAATTTATTGTCATGTCAGAAAAACACATAAAATAAGCCAAATGATATTATCAAAGAGTTAAGTAAAATGTACAAACAATCCTTGCATATATGGTCAAGGTAGTGGAGGTAGGAAGGTAGGACACAATGATTGACTACCTCTCCAAAGGTGCAACACTTGTCTAGATCAAATAACATGTGTTTGATCAAGTGGCAAGTATGCATGCATTAGGTGTCTCAAAAAGTGATGACACGTGTCTCAACCACATGAGGTGAGACAAAACTCTAAAAGTCCCTAATTGGAGACTTAATCTAGTGTGAATAAGACTCTCCTAGGTAGGCTAAAAGCTAACTAGTTTGATAATTTCCCTTTTTACACTAACAACCCCCCTTAAGTGCAACTTAGGGAGTAGTGATACAAAGATGATGGGTCTTGGATACTAGGCCATTTTAGGTACCTATGTACAAAAAAATTCTCATAAGTGGAGTAAATGAGAAAACCTAGTGGGAAATAAAACTCCTCTCCAAAAGAGAAATGATGCATAATAGAATTGTACAAGTGAATAAGAAGAAGATGATAGGAGAACTCAACATGATCTCCCAAGGACTACTTCTAACACTAATGTACAATAAATCTCCCCCCCTAATAGGAGATAAAAGAGAGAAGGTATATGCGACCCCCTTAGAAAATGAGAAGCAATAAACTCCATGCAAAAAAATGCTTCCTCCCAAAACTGATATGAGAAGAGAAACCATGCAACCTTCCCTCAAATGCCTCTTGTAGTAGTGGTAGATGCTTGACATTGGATGCTGAAGATGATCCATGAATGATGAACACCATTTTTCCCCTTGGTAAGAAAGAGAACCACAGAAGTGTGCAAGTGATCTTCCTATTCTAGATAGGAATATGTAGGAAGAAGTATACATGTCCCTGAATTCTGCACATGATTCAAAGACCTAGGTGATGCCCATGGTGTCTTTAAAGGTTGCTCAAGTACCTCCAAGACAATGCTATCAGGTGACAAGTATTGATATGATCACTGAGTCAAATATGTGGACTTATTTTTTTTTGTAGAATCTATCACTATAGAAGTTGATGGAGGCAAAACAAGAGCAAGAATGTCTAAGAATGGATGTGTGGAATATCAATGCATGCCATGTGGCTAAACTCCAAATCCCACATGAAGTCCTACTACAAAGAATCTCTGGAAGCCCTCAGTGAAGCTTCTCTGAACTTTGTAGTAGCAAAGAAACTATCATCAAAGAGAAGAGAAATGTCCTCAATGGTGTCTTCCAAATTTGCAATGTGGGACTCTACAAATAGAGACGATATGTTTGGTAGAAATCTATCTTGATATGGTGGATCTAGAAAGACAATATCAATATCCTAGTACAAGGAAAATCTAGAAGTTCTCAAGGAAGAAACTCTAGATACCAATGTAGCATCAGGGGATGGTGGAGATGATATTTCAATGCAAGTCGACTGACTATATTGTTCATCCCCAAATGATGGTGTCTTACAACATGTTTGAGTGAGACTAGATGATTTTATGTAGGTGCTAGATTATATTGATCAGATAGAGCAATACCATGATTAAGAAGAAGTTGTTCCATTTTATTGATTTTACAAAACATACATTCTTCTATTGTATGCATTTTCATCCCGCAATATCAACATTTCATTTTCCATTTATTACAAGAATTATGAAAAATACTCAAATGGAATTGATTGTGTGTGAGAGACATGATCAAATGTGCAGCAATATCAAAAGTAGAAATGCAAGTATGCCCTCCCAAATTGAAAATGCAGAAATAAGTGTGGAAGTGTTTTGGACACAACACAATGGAAGTGCACTTGACATGACACAATACACCCCCCCAAAATGATTAGTGCTGAAACATAGCCCCCCCAAAAAAAAAATGCAAGTGAAAGGTACAATGTGGTTAAGTTTGGATGCTTAAATTGATTGTTTATAATACACAATGATTTTTACAAATTTGTAATCCAAAACTTAATATTTACAATTGTAGATAGATTCCGTGATAAATTCTATTAAGTGTCAAAAAAGTTTGCCAATTTTATGATAATCAGGGTGAAAGTTATGCCTCGTCAAAAATTATGCAATACATTTGATTTTAGAGGCCAAAAAATGTCTTAAAACAACACAATTTCAAAAACATCTCAACACCACTTTGTTGGCGATGAAGCCACCTTTCTATCAACTATAAATTTGTCAAATTTCACCTATGTGGGTGAAATTTATGGCAAATAGAAAATGTACCCCCCTTATGAGTACTATACAGATAATGGTGATTTGTCCTGGCATAAAATGTTAGCCTTGGTAGTCAACTAACCACTAGGGGTTAGCATTTGTTGTTGGATGTTATAATTATTAACATTAAATGTTAACATTACAATAATTTTTGGCAATAAAGGCCATGGTTTTTAGAAGTGTTATAGTAACATACATTGATGCTAACTCAAAAAAGTTAGCAATTAATGTTAACCAAAAAAGCTAACTAAATGACTAGATTATAATTAATGTTTATTGTAACATACAATGGTGACTAGGATTGAGATGCCCATGACTTGATCTGTAGGAAATGGCGATTTGTGGAGATTAGGGTTGGATTTAAACACAAAACCATGAGCTTGAAGACCATTTTGGAGAACCCATGACCTGTAGAGATAAAAAGGATTTAGGTAACAGTGACCCCATCTCCAAAGAATGCTAGTAGTCTGGTGGAGACCATGATAGATAGGATAAACCCCAACTACAAAATAATGATGGGTGACCCAACTTATAACTACAACTTGCAACAATAATCAATCCCTACAACAAACATTAAAAAATGATCATATAAAACCTTGCCTTTGGTCTTCCTTGGCGACCAAATGTGCATAGGAGACCTTCAATCTTGGTGGTTTGATGAAGGTGACAAGCTGTGGAGATAGTCGTTGGTGACCTTGCGGATTGTGGAAGCAGACCAGGTGATATGGAGGCTTTGACCATGATTTGGAAGTGGAAACCTTAGATGGAGTGGAAAATAGCGACCAAAGATATGAATGACAACCAACGTACCAGGATGCACAAAACATTGAATTTGCCAAGTTGAAACCCTCAGCCTAATCTTCAAACTAAGGAATGTATTCTCCTAAAAACTACCTTAAATCCATGAACCAGAGTCTTTAAAAAATGTCGACTGTTAAAATTTCACCCAAAATTTTGCCAAGACCTACAAAAGTCTAATTTGCAAAAAAACATTGCTTTTCAAACTGATAATTTCTATACAAATACATACGGTACCATATAGCCCGTACGGCAAAGGACAAGGGGTAAGAAAATTTTGCAAAAAATTTCTTGTGTCAATTTTGACAAAATGACAATTTTTTTTTACTATCTTAGACCTTTCAGACTCAATTGCGAGGTCCTCTTGGCTCTACAAGGAACTCTTGACTAGGCTAGGTGTGGGATTTTCTCAAAAAGGGAAGGGTTTTGCTATCATAGCTCTAATACCATGTTGGGATTGCCAAGATCAGAAAGCAAGAACTGAGTTATACTTCCACAAGATATAAGCACACAAAATAAGCCAAATGATATTATCAAAGAGTTAAGTAAAATGTACAAAGAAGCCTTGCATATATGGGCAAGGTAGTGGAGGTAGGAAGGTAAGACACAATGAATAACTACCTCTCCAAAGGTAAATACTTGTCTAGCTCAAATAACATATGTTTGAGTAAGTGGCAAGTATGCATGCATTAGGTGTCTCACAAAGTGAGGACACATGTCTCAACCACATGAAGTGAGACAAAACTTTAAAAGTCCCTAAGTGGAGACTTAATCTAGTATGAACATGACACTCCTAGGTAGGCTAAAAGCTAACTAGTAAATGATAATGTCCCTTTTTACACCAACAATTTATTTATCCCCATTTATTTTAAATGTTTTCACTTGGTTAGACTCTCACTTGGCTCTATCTATTAAGAAAGGTGTATGAACCTTGCACCTAATGTTAAGATTACAAACAATGTGATTTTTAGGTTGAGAAATAGAAAAACTCAATTTCTAAGATATGGAGTTGGTTTTGAGCCAAAATAAAAATTCTAGATTGTTTGACACGGGTTTGCTAGTTCCTATCACATAGACCTCTTCAAGATCTATAATTTAAGAAAAAATGAGCCCAATCAACCTCCCGGATTAAAAGTTATGGCCTCTAGAAGTTGGGCCTCCTACATTAGAAATGTAAAAACATCAACACAAAAAAAGTTGTAAAGGGGAGTTACACTTGTTGACCAACACATCATAAGGCATCTTTGGATGGGGATAATGAAGCCATATTGGAATGCCCAACTTGGCACAAGTGGTTTATAATGAGGTTATGATAGGTGGAAGGAATATGTTATATTTATCCTATGGACTCATCTTGGAATTTGGGCAATGGGTTTCTAACTAAGGATTTGGGTGCCACTATTTTGGATGGTTTTATGGTTTTTTAATTATCATTTGATGCTTTCATGTATTGTATCTCTTATTTATTGGGTGCTTGAGATGGAGATTTGATAGTGAGTTTTGTAGGTATTTTTATGTTGAAATTCCTTTAGATATCTAGTTGGTGATACTCTTGTGAAGGATTGCTTTTCAAGTGTATTGTAACTATGTTATTTATTGGATAATACATTGAGCTACTTTAGAGTGTGGGATTTTTCTCTTGAAAGGGTTTTCCCCACATACACCTATGTTATGGTATATTATTTATTTTATGTTTATATGTGTTTCTATTTTATGTAATTGTTAAAAGATTGAAATTTGCACAACACTCTCCTCAAAAGTTTAGTGTAGGAATTATTTCCATTACCTTACTTCCTTTTATTTGGTATTAGAGCTTGATCACCATAGATTCTAGGTGTTGGGTAGAGGGTTTTTTGTACTAATCTTTGTTTGAGTGGGATATTGCATAGAGAGGGTTTTGATGTTATTGTAGGAAGAGATGGCAATCACATCAAGGATAGAGATGGAGAAGTTTTCAAGCACAAACTTTGAGTTTTGGAAGTTCAATATGGAGGATGTGCTTGTAGACCAAGATGTATGGGTTGTAGTATCCATATCCAAACCTACAACCATATCACAAGAAGAATACGACAAGATGGATAAAAAGCAAAGGGTCTCATTAGACTTAGTTTGGCTAATTTAGTGTTGTTGAATGTGCATGAAGTGACTACTGTAATGAATCATTGGAAGAATCTTGGATAAATTTATCAGGATAAATCCTTGGTGAATAAATTTTTTCTAAGAAATAATTTGTATGCCCTTATGATGGAAAATATAGGATGGAGGATTGTGGGTTTGTGGCTGAACATCTAAATGCCTTTAATATCTTAGTTACCTAGTTGCACGTTGTGGAAGTGATTGATGGAGGAGGATGATTGTTGTATGACTTTTCTATCTTCTTTTTCAAATTCATGGGACCACCTGGTTATGGCTATTGGGAGCACTACCACCAAGTTCAAGATGGACAAAGTGGTTACATTTTTCTTGCTGACGAAATGAGAAGAAAGACTTCTGATTTAGCCAAGGAGGCACTAGAGGTTCATGGAAGATCTAAAGGGTAAGAAGAAGGACAAGAGGCAAGATAAGTCTAGATCTAAATCTCCTAGTAAGTTCAAGTTAAAATGTTGGAATTGTGGCAAAGATGGACACCTTAGAAGAGACTATAAGGAGGAGGAGGAGGAGAAGAAAAATGTTGACTCTAATTATGAGTCTAAGAGATCTTCCTAGGATGATGGTGATTTTTTCATCATTGCCTTGGCTATTCATGCATAAGAAGGTGTGTGGTTGATATAATTTGGTGCCTCTTTCCACAACTTCATCTTGAGGTTAGTTTACAAAATATGAAGAATATGATGGTGGGAAGGTGTACCTTGGAGATGATTCTCATCTAAAGATTGGTCATGGAAGAGTCCTGATTTGATTCCATGATGGATGAGTGAAGGGGATCAATGGTGTACTACATATCCTTGGTTTGGCATAGAATCTTCTTTCTCTAAGTAAACTTAATTATGTGGGTGTGCAGGTTGTTTTCTTGAGTGGAGCATGTAAGTTGTTTAGAAGATCTATGGTGCTTGCTAAGGGTGCCTAGATTGGCACTCTGTTTCAACTAGATGCATGCATGGTTTAGTGCAATAGTTTTTTTTATTCCTATAGTGAAGAGATTTACAAAATCTTCACCTTCACCATTGGAACCAACATCAAAGAGGTGTGTTATGTCTACTTCTAATGGTCATTCTTTCTTGGTAACTAAGGGTGCTCATTTTTTGGAGATAAAACTTCTAGCAAAGAAAATATTGTTATGGAATCAATAGTTGGGTCACATAGGTTATAATGGTTTTTGAACCATGAAAAATAAAAACCTTGTTGAGGGGTTGAATGATTGTAATCTTGAGTTTGATTTTTGTGAACATTCTGTTTATGGGAAACAAAACTACATTTAGTTTTACTCTAGTTCTCATAAGTCTTCTTGGATATTGGACTTGATACATTCAGATGTTTTTGGTCGTGTTAGTGTTCCTTCAATTTCTCAATCTATTTATTATGTATCTTTCATTAATTATTATAGTAGAAGGACATGGGTATATTTCCCTAGAAGTAAATCTAAAGTCTTTAGTTGGTTTAAAGTGGTTAAGGCTCTTGTGAAAATTTAGACTAGTAAAAATATTAAGTGTTTGAGGATTGATAATGGTGGTGAGTTTTGTTTGGTAGATTTCGATAAGTTCTAAAAATATCATAGAATATAAAGGAACAAGACAACTTAGTATACCCCTCATCAAAATGGAGTTACAAAGAGGATGAATAGGACATTGATGGAGAGGGCTAGGAGTATGCTTAGTGTTGCTCTAGAGCAAAAGTTTTGGGTAGAAGTAGTTGCCATATCTTATTACCTAGTTAAAAGGTCTCTTACATCATCTCTTGTTGATAAGAAATCTATAGAGGTGTAGTCACGTAAAAAGACCTCATTGAGACATCTTCGAGTGTTTGGCTATGAGGAATATGCACATATGTGCTAAGGAAAAGAAAACAAAGTTGGAGAACAAGGCTATAAAATGTATCTTCATTAACTATGATGTTGGTGCGGAAGGGTACAAGCTTTGGGATCCTATGGCTAAGAGATTTTTGTATATAAAAGTGTTATTGTTGACCCATTTTTCCTCTGTCCAGAGCCAAACAGTCAACTTGGTATTTTCCTTGAAAAGCCTTTGGAAAATGTTGCCTAAAAAATGAAAAGTGCCAAATTGCCTAAAAAATCTTACCATTGGAAAGAGCTTGAAAAAATAGGTAGGTTTCTTTTTACATTACCCTGAAATTCGGCCAAATGAAGAAGTTATTGATGGTCGAAGTTCTGGTCAACATACAGTTCAAATATGCATTTGGCGGGCTTGAAAATCTCCATCGGCCTTAGGAAATAATGAAAAAATTAAGTTATATACATTTTTTTGAATGTATATCGGGCCAGGGAAACGTATATACATTTCGGGGATCTTTCATAGATTCCTGGGAATATTCCGAGTTTGTATATCAGCAATATACAAATGGAGATGCAAGTGAAACATACAAGGTATAAGATACATTTAGGGAATATTCCTCAAAGATTCCTTCTTTGCATGTGACGGCTTGTATGTTTGCCTTGTATGTTCGCACATACAAGAAAATATACATTTAAGAAATGTACAAGGCAAATATACATCGAAGATTCCCCAAAATATTTCGTAGTTGTATGTTCGCAATATGCAAAAGAAAAGATACAATCAAACTTATGCATTACGGGAATATTCCACAAAGATTCCCTATTTGTATAAAAGCGGTTTGTATGTTGCGTTTGTATATCCGCATATACAAACAAATGTGCATTTGCTAGAGTGCCGCAGAGGGAGATACGAATGGTGGGCCACGTGAAGATACAAAGAGGTTTGTCTATCATATACATACAAAGGTTCAAAAGCTACAGTGGAATGTATATCGACTTGTATGTTCGCACATACAAGGCGGTATACAAGGAAACATATACAATCCAGACCCAAATAGGAGTTTCAGTCTATTCTATGTTGTTCTCGGGTCTGCCTTGTATAAAAGGTGTTTGTATGTCTTGACATACAAAGGAGCATATACAAGGTGGATTTCAATCAAGGATTAGGTTCAGCACATAATGGTTTCAGGTCCACCTTGTATGCATAGACGTTTGTATATTTGCATATACAAAGAAATGTACAAGGAGATGATATACAAGCCGGACCTAACAGAGAAACCAAATGCAGCTAATGGCCATTTTGGGATCCGTAGCTTGTATATTATCATATGCAGAAGGCACATACAAGTGGAAGGGCCTGCATATACAAGGAGGGAATTGTATGTATATACAATTTCAAAAATTCAAAGAGATATATAGGGCCCAATATGTACAAGGCACCCTGCACATACAAGGGTGTTCCAGAATGAGTTTTTGAATGCCGATTCAGGCGCCAAGATGCATGCGATATACACACAGATGCAGATGCAGTATATACAGGTGGTTGACCAAATCTTTGACAGCCTGTATCTTCCCTATTTCAGTGAATTTTGACATACTGTAAGAGGCAAAAGTGCATGTTTTTGTCTCCTCTTTCATTTGAGCAGGTTTTTCAGGGAATTTTCCAATGTTCAATTTTCAGATCTGAGGATGCATGTTTTGAATGATGAATATTTCAGCGATGACTTTCAGCAGATGAGGATATTTTGGGGCATTCATTGCTGCACAAAGATGATACAACTCGCATTAATGGTTAGAAATATCTTCCCACCTTCCTCGTCTAGATATTTTCATCTTTTCTACTACAGATCGATGAGTAAGCTGCTTGCATTTAAGACTCCAAAATATCTTGTATCCACCCAATTCCAGATTTTGACGCCATAACTGATGCAGCTGGGCTGTAATCGAGGGAGATATTTTCATTTCCAGCTCATAGAGAAAATTTTGTAACTGCCCTAGGATAGTTTGGAATGCTATATATAGGCATTCGAATGTTGTAAATAAGGTTGAAATTTTTTGGCATTAAGTCTTTTCTATTTCCAAACAGAGTTTTCATATGCTATAACCGTGCCTTTCTATTGAATATATGCAAGTTTATTTTACCTCTTTAACTGATTTTCTAGTTCTGTGTGAATCTGCATATGGTTTGTCTGTGAATGTTTTATTCCTCTCAATCATATTGCTTCTCACCTTTGCTAAAGTCATCTAACCTGTGTATACCTACTTGCCATATTCTGATTGTATTGTGCATCCTTCAGTTTTGTGGAAGTTTCTTTAAATCTGTCTGGTGTATCACCCTTTTATGTTTTCAAGTTTTTATTCATTTTTTTTATTGCAAGCATTCTCTCTCCCTTTTCCCCCCAAAATTTAGTAGTTTTAGGCAATAACTAGACAAGGAAGCCAACCTTCTCCGGAGGTCTAATCTCACTTAGCAAAGTCCCACACTTAGAGACCAGTCCCATGTTATTCTAGTTTGCAGAGGTTTCACAACTGTATGTAAGGGTGCAAAACTGGGTGATAACAACTTTGGCACGCCTAATGGGACTCAAGAAATTTGAGTAACAATCAAATTAACAGCCACTATTGCTGGTTTTGATGTGCAACCAGTAATTGCAGATCTTTAAGAGGTTAAAATCTACACATCTGGCGACTCAGACTGAGGAAAGGACAAGCAGACCAGTTTTGCCATTACATATTTTATGAGAAAGGTACAAACCAGGAGTTCAAGTTCAGGCTCATTTGAATATTTGCAGCTCTCTCCACCCAGAAGACCGAGCAGAGCTGTAGCAAGGACTTCAATTTCAAAAAGAGTACAGTCAACTCCACCAGGTTTCAGACCAGTTGCTTCTGTAGTTCCCACAGTAACTCAAGTAAATCTACCTACAGCTCTTCAGATGGCAAGAAATCAACCATTTATGACTTTTGATGGGGGGAGTCCTTTGAATCTAATGGTGCATGATGTGATACCAATGGCAGCTTTGAAGAATCTACCCTATTTCATAGGGGCAAATCAGACTACTCCGATTGAGCACATTAGAGACATAGCATCTCTATGTGGGGTTCATCATGTCACTCAGGAGAATGTAGCCATTAGATTGTTGGCTGCCTCTTTCAAGGGGAAGGCATTACAATGGTTAAGGAGTCTACCAGTGCAAACTATAGGAACCTGGGATGAGCTAGGAGAGAAATTAAACAAGCAATTTCAAGAAAAATTAGATAATCTATCATTGGTCGAATAGATGACCACTATAAAGAGAGCTCTTCAGGAGCAAATGATGGATTTTAACTTTAGATTTTAGAAGACATGGGACAGAATCCCTGCCATGGTAAGACCTCCAGGTGAATATGCATTTCTATATTTTTTGAAAGCCCTAAATAGTGATATTTCAGTAATGATTCAATCACTAGGAGGTAATACTTTACCAGATGCGTATGAATTAGCAATTAGGGTAGAGAATAACTTGATTCAGGCCAAAAAATAGCACCCAGACCGCCAGTGCTTATTTTTCCTGAGATCCAAGCTTCCATGCCTTTGCCAATTCCATGTTTTCCCCCTGTGCCTACTATCGCAGCATTACCAAATATTGCTAATTCTGAACCTGCTGCCTCTAGTTCATCTCAAGAGTTGAAAGAGATAAAAAATAGTCAACAAAAGATTGAGGGTATCCTTCAAACTTCTGGAAATGAACTGGTAAGCATAAAGAAGCAACAACCCCAGAGGTCCTATCAGCCCTATTAGCAATCTAGCCAGGGGCAGAATCAACCATTTCAAGGCCAAAATCAGCCATATCAAGCTAATAGGCCGCCTTATCAAAGCAACTATCAAGGTGCCAGACAAAATGTAAATCAAAGGCCTTTTCTACCTTATAATCCAACACCTATTAACACCGTAAGGGACCTTGTCCCTGTTCAGAACAACCTAGCAGCTGAATATGAGTGGTGGTACCCATGCAATCAGCCACATAGTCAAGCAGCCTGCTCAAATGGATTCATAAATCAGGCGTTAATGGTGCAAAATGTGTCAGCCTCATAGCCAAGTACACCAAATGATGGGGCTGTGCAACAACAGGAACAACTGTAGAGAGATTCTGCTTTCATGAACTGGCAGGAAGGAGAATTTTGTAACATAAACAACGATAACACCTCAGTTGCAACAAATACAAGAGCAAAGAAAAGAGGTTATGAGGTAGAACATGCAACAAATAAAGGAAAAGTGTCTACTGATGTTCCTGCACCCCAAATTCCCCATATTCTACAAAGAAATGACCTAGCAAAAGTAAGGGAGATGCCTCGTTTGCAACCAGACGTCGCCGCTACAAAATCAAATCAGAAGGTGAGTGCTATTCCACCTTTGAATATAATTGAAAATATGAAAAAGATGAATGTGACAATGTCTATGTGGGATTCTTTAGCCATCCCGGGCCAAAAAGACATATTGTAATCTGCCTTGTCTGATTTGAAGGTGTCCAAAGATAAAACTACTGACCCAAATAGGGTTGTCTTTACTAATTCCTCTGATGATAATAGAAAACAACCTAACAAAAGTACTAAGCCACTCCCATTCTATATATCATTGATAATTGGAGATAAATTAGTTCATAATTGCATGGTGGATAGTGGAGCAAGTAGTTCTGTGATGCCTAAACAAGTTGCAGACCAATTAGGGCTCAAGTACCAGCCTCTTGAGAAGGGTGTACTCCAATTAGATGGCACAACTGTTAGTACTGTGGGTATAATAAAAGACCTAGGTCTTACTCTACATACCTATCCCAATGTTTCCATCTTCCAAGAGGTCTTCATTATTGATTTGCCTCCCTATTTTGCCATGTGCCTATCAAGAGAATTCATAGCCAAAATAGGAGGATACCTATTCTCTGACTGGTCCCATATTTTTTTAGGACCAGATATGGCACTAACGTGACCCTAAGATCTGAATTGCTTTCAAATCAGCACATAGAGCCCTATACACCAAGTGTGGTTAATGCAAATCACATTATTTCTGATGATCCTGAAATTGTGGCAGCTCAAGAGTTACAAGCTGAGAGTATACCAGAAATGTTATTAAGGGAATGGTCCTCAAAAGATGTTGTAGATGATCCTGAAGCACATATTTAAGAAAATGGTATGGGGGTCTATATACTTCATGAGCCTGAGGCAGCAATTCCAAGTATGGTAAAAGATGTAGAACAACAGACAGAGCAGCAAGGAGAAGTACGAAAAATGTACTTTGATGGATCTAGAAGCAGAAATGGATCTGGTGGTGGTGCAATGCTTGTGTCACCACAGGGTGAAAAATATTATGCTACTTTCCATTTTGCCTTCTCATGCACCAATAACACTGCTAAATATGAGGGGCTAAACCAGGGATTGCAATGGGCAAGAAGGAAGAAAATTGGCTGTTTGCAAGTATTTGGGGACAGTGAACTAATTGTAAATCAGGTAAGAGGACTACATCTTACCAAAAATGATACCTTGAAGTGCTATAAGCATAGGGTATGGAACATGATTAAGGAGTTCGATGGTTTTAATCTGATTTCCATTCCAAGAAATCAAAACTCCCATGCTGATAGATTGGCTGCAATTGGGGCACAGTTTGACATCCCTAGTGACATTCAAAAGGAGAAAATGCAGCCTCATGTAAAAATAGTTGACAGACCCTCTATCCCCGACAATAATGTTCATTGGCAGGTCTTTGAAAGTGATGAACAGAATCTAAGATTCTTGTTAGAGGAAGATGAGTTTTCCATGATGAATCAGGATAAACTCAAACAACAGTATGGCAATGATCAGATTATTCAGCTGAAGACAAATAAGCTGCCCAAGGGATTGGTGACTTGTTGATGATGATTGTTAGTCATACACAAACATAAAATAAAAGTTACACAACAACCTTTACTCATCTTGAAAGATACGATGAATTCAGAGAATTCATGATCCCAAGTCTCCGTTGATTAGGTCTTAATCTACTGACGTTACTCAGTGGTTGATGTGTGTTGCTGTTTTCCATTCAGGGGCCTTACGTATTTCTGTAAAGTTCATCATTATTCCTCCAAATATCCTGCTCTATATGTCTGCTCTGCATAAATCTCCAATAATTCTACCTCTGCACTGTGAATTTAGTCAAATAATGTGCTTACAGGCTGATATTTGCATGATTTCTACCATTATTTGCAATTCTTTGCATGATATTTTCAATACTGCATGCATTTAACTCAGATATGCTAATGATTTTCAGTTACCTACGGGATTTCAGCATATTTCTCTGTTCTGCTTGTTATTTGTCATGACTTGCAGTTATGGTGATGAATTTATGAAATTAAAAAAAGGAAAAGGGTTAAAGAATGAGATTCCCAAAACTACTTGACTGAGATCACTGATCCACATACAAGCTCCCATACATGCAATGAAAAGAAGGAAACTAGAATCATACTTCACCAAGACATTCCACAAATCCGCATGATCTAGTGCAAATCTTCAAAGGAAAAGTTGATAACAACATGTAATGAAATGAAAGCGCTTCTAGTTGAACACAGCATTCACCAGTACATATCCAGAAATCAACAGGAAGATTACGTAAAATTTACAATCAGGATGTAATCTGAAACTTCATATCCATTCAGTATGCTCAAGAACAGGTACATTTACAGTGATCTGAAGAAAGAACCTTGACATTTCAACAATTCTATCCTCATTAGTCTCAGTAATCCGATCTCCTAATTGATTCTACAGTAATTGGCCTTATTGCCAGATGTGTCTGTGTATCTCCTTTTTTCTCTATTAGCCTTATTGCCAGATATATCTATCTATCTCCCTTTTTTTTGACAAGCTCTGGCTCTTATATAGAGCAAATGCCAGAAAACATTTACAATGATCCAAGGATCAGGATCCTCTCATAATAATCAACGGTCCAGATGAAAAGCACATGCTTCACCAGTTGGCAAATGTACAGCTGGCACAGAATATTCCAGCATCTTTGATTTGATTCGGTCTCCAGCTGGCAAACAACATATTTGACAATATCCTCCTCATTTCTGGTTCATGTTGCCTCCATGTGCAACTTTGTAATTATCAGCTTCAGCAGCTCCAGGACTTCCTACAATAAACAGACAAACATTAAGTTCATCATCATTTGATAAACAACAGGAATTTAAACGTTTTATTAACCAGGCCTCAAAATGTGTAGCTACAGGCAAATCAAGCTCCAAATCAGTGAAAATTATGCACTAAATGCCTAATCAGCGTTAAAAAACACTCGGGTCAACCATCGTTGACTAGAAAAAATACACTCGGGCCTTCAAATTTCCATCGCTCTGTTTTCCCGCCCATTTTCATGTATATCAGGTTTAAAATAGTGCATATACATCACAAAATATACAAAAGAAAAAACTACCTTTAACCTTCCTTCGAATCCGGCTCTGTATATGATGCATGTATGTATAGGCGAGACCACTACTATCGGGAAGAAAATTCAAAGTGCGGCCGACGGGGAAACTTAGAGCTTTCTACCTTTATCTGTAGGATATCGTGAATATGATGCTCCCCCTTCTCGAATGTCCTGATGACATCACCGTCATGTTTCGCTTCTGTATATTGGGGAAAAGAATGACATCACAATCATCATCATGTCGAAGGAAAATAGGAGGATATGAAATATGATCCTGCTGCTGAGGAATGGAATATGATGGTGACATCATCGTCATATCTGGGCTTCATTAAAATGCAAAAGATGATGTCACCGTCATGTTTAGTTAAGATCAGGGGATAAATGTAATATCGGGTCACCTAAGGAACATGATCAGGTGGTGAATGTAATATGACCCCTTTGCGGCCAAGGTAACTCTCTCGAAAGATCAGGATGATGATGATCATCAGGATATCCGGGGCTTTTGTTAAACTTAAAGGAACATGACGTCATCGTCATATTCGCGAACCGGATCATGTTTTGGAAAATATCCTGCTGAAGGGAAATGTGATGATGATGTCATCCTGATATTTGCTTCTTCGTTTTTCAGGTTAGGATGACATTACGAAATGTCGGGTAGACAAACAAGATCATGATGATCTTGACAACATGACAGGATAAAAATATGATGATCCTCCTCATCGAATGTCCTGATGACGTCACCGTCATATCCAGGGCTTTGGAGCATGAGGATGAGTTGAGGTCATCATCAGGTTAACGCTAGGGTGATATTTTAAAATATGATCATGCTGCTGAGAGTATCACCCCCCTTAAAAGATAGGGTGATATTTTAAAATATGATCATGCTGCTGAGATTATCACCCCCCTTAAAAGATAGGGTGATCATCATGATCATGCAAAAGGATATCAGGAGGATATGATGACGTCATCATCATATTAGCGAATATCAGCAAATATGACCCTCCCTTGAAAGATCAGGATGATGACCCTCCGATAGGACTTTGACATGCGCATGCAAATTATGCAGATGGTGGATTTTCTAAGTAGGGTGATATTATAATATCAGGTGATGTAAAAATATCATGATGCTCGTTGTTATGAAATATCGGGTTACACTCAAAACATGATGCTCACGATGCGCATAAGGTCATATGACGGGTAAAGGGCACTATCACCTAAGATTGACGTCCGGATATTTCGATTGCATGATTTTATCAGGTGATAGACCAAGATCAGGATGACCTTGACAACATGACTGAGGATAAAAATATGATGACCCTCTTGTGAATATTAGGTTTGACCAAAACTTTGACTGTGCATAACTTCCACATATGGACGCATTTTCTAGTGATGTAAAAGGGAAACCTGCCTATAATTTCAAGCTCTTTCTAAATATGAGGTCATAGAAACAAAATATGAACTTTGACAAACTGACCTCATGATGATGACCTACCTCATCCTAACCTTCATGATGATGATGCACCTGACTCATTTTTACCAAACCGCCAGAAAGCAGACAACACAAGCCAAGCCAAAAAGTTGGGTCCCTGTTTTGATAATGCAAAATGGGGCGTGTTGTGTAACCACACAACATGACTTTGGAGTCTATTTTTGTTACCGATGATCAGATGAAGAAGACTAAGACTGGTATGCAAATAAAAGAGGAACATTATGAGGAGTTAGAAAATTTTAAGGGAAAACTCCTCAAAATAGGTAAAATATGTTTAGCTGAGGACAGGAGAGCTTTTATTGCTCTTTGTGAAGAATTTAAGGAGGTATTTGCTTGGGATTATTCAGACCTAAAGGGATTTGATCCTCATATTGCCCAGCACACCATAGAATTGGAACCAGGTGCAAATCTTGTAAGGCAGAGGCAGAGGCCCCTAAATCCAAAGCTAGAGCCCTTGATGATTAAAGAATTGACTAAGCTAATTGAGGGAAAGATCATTTTTCCCATCAAGCATACTTCTTGGGTCTCAAACCTTGTCCCTGTGAGGAAGAAGAACAGAGAAATCAGGCTGTGCATTGATTTCAGGGACCTGAACAGAGCCTCCCTAAAAGACCACTACCCACTTCCATCAATGGAGCAGATTTTACAAGTGGTGGCTGGCTCGGAGAGATTTTCTTTTTTTGACAGATTTTCTGGTTACAATTAGGTGTTAGTCAAGGAGGATCAGTTCAAAACTTCTTTCACTACCAAGTGGGGCACCATGGCCTACAGGAGGATGCCTTTTGGTCTCTCTAATGCTGGCTCGACCTTTCAAAGAGCCATGGATATGGTGTTCAAGGGTTTGCTATACAAACTAGTGTTGGTGTACTTAGATGATAGAACAATTTTTTCCAAGAATGCATCTGAGCATTTATCCCACTTATGGCAAGTTTTTGAGAGATGGTGAGAGTTTGGGATATCCCTTAATCCAAACAAATGTATTTTTGTTGTCCATGAAGGCAAGCTGTTAGGGCATGTTGTCTCAAAAGAAGGCATTACTATTGATGCTGAAAGAGTAAGGGCTATTTTGGAGTTGCCCTTACCCAATCATAAGAAGGGATTACAAAGTTTTATTGGTAGAATTAATTTTCTACGAAGGTTCATCCCTGATATTGCAAATCTTTTGAAACCCTTGACATCCATGTTAAAGAAGAACATAGTTTTCAATTGGACAAAAGAGGCTTGACTCAGCTTTGAATCCATTAAGGAGGTGTTAGCAGCTACACCAACTTTGATAAATCCTGACTTTTCCAAAGATTTTATTCTATATGCTTATGGCAGCCTAGATACAATCTCTGTGATTTTAGTGCAGAAGCAAAGTAGTGGCTTTGAGTAGCCAATTGCTTTTTTCAGTTAGGGGCTGGAAGAATATGAACAAAAGTATAGTTTCGTTGAGAAGCACATCCTTGCAGTGATAAGGAGTCTCAAGAAATTTTGGCATTTTGTTTCCAATAACAAGATACATTTGATGGTGGCTCATCCCAGCGTGAAGGAGTTCCTGTTGAGCAAAGATATAAATGAGAAAAGAGCCGGTTGGATCACCAAGGTCATGGAATATGACGTGGATATCTAAGTAACCAAGCTTGTCAGAGGCAAAGGACTCAGCAAGCAGCTCGCTACCAGTTCTAACAAGGAGGATGAGATGCTTTTGACCATTGAGGATGCACCTCAAGATAATGCAGCAGTAGCGAATACAGGCTGGGTTACTGATATGACTAAATTTTTGCAAATTGGCAAATGTCCAGCAGGTCTAGATAGAACTAAAAGAAGATATTATAGACTGCAATCGGTTCCATATGTTTTAATAAATGGCATCCTTTTTAGAAAGGACTTTAATGGTGTATTGTTAAGGTGCATTGATAAAGATCAGACTGACAATATACTACATGAATTTCATGATGGAGCAGCGGGGGGTCATTTTGCCCCAAAGACTACCGCTTGGAAAGTAATGAGAGCTGGCTATTACTGGCCCAGCTTATTTAAGGATGCCCATGCATGGGCTAGGAAATGTGTAAAGTGTGCCGTTTTTGTAGGAAAGGAGAGGCTGCCAGTCTTACCTCTATGACCAATTCAAATAGAGCAACCCTTCATGAAATGGGGTGTTGACTTCGTAGGACCCATTAATCCACCATCAAGTGCAAGCCATAAGTGGATTCTTATAGCTACAGATTTTTTCACAAGATGGACTGAAACAGTAGCTCTAAAGGAATCAAATGAAAATGTTGTTTTAAATTTTTATCATGACTTGATTTCCAGATTTGGAGTGCCTGAGTCAATAATTTTTGACAATGCTTTAGCCTTTGTTGGCCTAAAGATAACTGATTGGGCTGTCAAAAATGGGATCTATCTGAATACTTCTTCTAATTATTACCCACAGGGTAATGGTTTGGCTGAGTCTACAAACAAAAATCTCATAAGGATTATTAAAAAATCAATGGAGGACAACCAGAGGACCTAGCATACTAATTTGAAGTATGCCTTATGGGCAGACAGAATAACTCCTAAGAGGTCCATTGGAAACTCTCCATATATGTTAGTATATGGGAAGGAAGCAAGATTACCTATCTCTGTAGAACTGCTAGCACTAGACATCATGAATCAGCTAGAAATGTTTGAAGAGGAAGATCCCATGGCTGTCAGATATGCTCAGCTTATGGAGCTTGAAGAAATCAGAGACAAGGCTATGAAGACTATGGAATATCATCAGCTTCAAACAAAAAGAAATTTCGATCAGAAGGCCACCCCCAGAAGCTTTAGAATGGGTGACATGGTGCTTAAATGGGATGAATTAAAAAGCAGACCAGGAAAGCACTTGAAATTTGACAACATGTGGAGTGGTCCATTTCTCATTACTGAATGCAAGGAGCACAATGCATTTCAGTTATCAAATATGGATGGACAAAATCTGCCTATCCCAGTTAATGGGATACACCTAAAGAGGTGTTTTGAGGTATGAGTGCCTTGTAAATTATTAAATTAGGTCTCTATGCTTTCAATAAGTGCTGCTACACATTAGTTTAGATCTACTTTTGCTTTCCCTAAATGCTGTCTAGCATAGTTGAAAGAGTTTGCTTTCAACATTTTGTCTTGGTTTGGCCTTCCAAGTGTTCTTTATTGCTTCTATCTTGTTTTGCTAAGGTCAGAAATATCTATATTCTAGTCTCTGTGTGACTATATGCCCAATAGATGTATAGGCCACTGATCTAACTGTTTAGCAGGCAAACATCCCATAGAGGTCGCCAAATTGTTGACCCATTTTTCCTCTGTCCAGAGCCAAACAGTCAACCTGGTATTTTCCTTGAAAAGCCTTTGGAAAATGTTGCCTAAAAAATGAAAAGTGCCAAATTGCCTAAAAAACCTTACCATTGGAAAGAGCTTGAAAAAATAGGTCGGTTTTCTTTTTACAGTACCTTGAAATTTGGCCAAATGAAGAAGTTATTGACGGTCAAAGTTCTGGTCAACATACAGTTCAAATATGCATTTGGCAGGCTTGAAAATCTCTATTGGCCTTAGGAAATAATGAAAAAATTAAGTTATATACATTTTTTTGAATGTATATCGGGCTAGGGAAATGTATATACATTTTAGGAATCTTTCACAGATTCCTAGGAATATTCTGGGTTTGTATATCGACAATATACAAATGGAGATGCAAGTGAAACATACAAGGTATAAGATACATTTAGGGAATATTCTTCAAAGATTCCATCTTTGCATGTGACAACTTGTATGTTTGCCTTGTATGTTCGCACATACAAGCAAATATACATTCAAGAAATGTACAAGGCAAATATACATCAAAGATTCCCCAGAATATTCTGTAGTTGTATGTTCGCAATATGCAAAAGAAAAGATACAATCAAACTTATGCATTACGAGAATATTCCACAAAGATTCCCTATTTCTATAAAAGCAGTTTGAATGTTGCGTTTGTATATCCGCATATACAAACAAATGTGCATTTGCTATAGTGCCGCAGATGGAGATACAAATGGTGGGCCCTGTGAAGATACAAAGAGTTTTGTATATCATATACATACAAAGGTTCAAAAGCTACAGTGGAATGTATATCGACTTGTATGGTCACACATACAAGGTGGTATACAAGGAAACATATACAATCTGGACCCGAATAGGAGTTTCAATCTATTCTATGTTGTTCTCGGGTCTGCCTTGCATAAAAGGTGTTTGTATGTCTTGACATACAAAGGAGCATATACAAGGTGGATTTCAATCAAGGATTAGGTTCAACACATAATGGTTTCAGGTCCACCTTGTATGCATAGACGTTTGTATATTTGCATATACAAAGAAATGTACAAGGAGATGATATACAAGCCGGACTTGATAGGGAAACCAAATGCAGCTAATGGCCGTTTTGGGATCCGTAGCTTGTATATTATCATATGTAGAAGGCACATACAAGTGGTAGGGCCCGCATATACAAGGAGGGAATTGTATGTATATACAATTTTGAAAATTCAAAGAGATATATAAGGCCCTATATGTACGAGGCACCCTGCACATACAAGGGTGTTCCAGAATGAGTTTTTGAATGCCGATTCAGGCACCAGGATGCATACAATATACACACAGATGCAGATGTAGTATATACAGGCAGTTGACCAAATCTTTGACCGCCTATATCTTCCCCATTTCAGCGAATTTTGACATACTGTAAGAGGCAAAAGTGCATGTTTTTGCCTCCTCTTTCATTTGAGCAAGTTTTTTTGGTGGAATTTTCCAATGTTCAATTTTTAGATTTAAGGATGCATGTTTTAAATGATGAAAATTTCAGCGACGACTTTCAGCAGATGAGGATATTTTGGGGCATTCATTGCTGCACAAAGATGATACAGCTCGCATTGATGGTTAGAAATATCTTCCCACCTTCCTCTTCCAGATATTTTCATCTTTTCTACTACAGATCAATGAGTAAGCTGCTTGCATTTAAGACTCCAAAATATCTCGTATCCACCCGATTCCAAATTTTGATGCCATAACTAATGCACCTAGGTTGTAATCGAGGGAGATATTTTCATTTCTAGCTCATAGAGCAAATTTTGTAACCACCCTAGGATTGTTTGGAATGCTATATATAGGCATTCGAATGTTCTAAATAAGGTTGGAAATTTTTTGGCATTAAGGCTTTTCTGTTTCCAAACAGAGTTTTCATATGCTGTAACCGTGCCTTTCTATTGAATATATGCAAGTTTATTTTACCTCTTTAACTGATTTTCTAGTTTTGTGTGAATTTGCATATGGTTTGTCTATGAATGTTTTATTCCTTTCAATCATATTGCTTCTCACCTCTGCTAGAGTCATCTAACCTATGTATACCTACTTGCCATATTCTGATTGTATTGTGCATCCTTTAGTTCTGTGGAAGTTTCTTTAAATCTGTTTGGTGTATCACCCTTTTATGTTTTCAAGTTTTTATTCATTTTTTTTTATTGCAAGCATTCTCTCTCCCTTTGCCCCCCAAAATTTAGTAGTTTTAGGTGATAACTAGACAAGGAAGCCGGCCTTCTCCGGAGGTCTGATCTCACTTAGCAAAGTCCCACACTTAGAGATCAGTCCCATGTTATTCCAGTTTGCAGAGGTTTCACAACTGTATGCAAGGGTGCAAAACTGGGTGATAACAGTTATCTTTAGAGAAGTCAAGCCTTCTTCCATAATAGTGCAACTAGAGAAAGATGGAAAGAAAGATGTGGTTCAACTAACCCCAAATACCAAGAAGGTTGAACCAAAACCCATGAAGGACTTGAAGAGAAGAAAATCTCAAAAATTTTATAGAGTTCTAAAGAAGAGATAGAACTTCCACCTTAGTCATTAAGGACATCCACTCGACAAAGATAGTGGCTAGAAAGTCATACTCCTCCTAATTGGAGATGTATTTTTGCTTTGATTACTAACACTAATGAGCCTATGACTATAAAGGAGGATATGGGTATGAATGATGCAAATTTCTAGAAAGTGGACATGGAAGAAGAGATGGCTACATTAAAGAAAAATGATACATGGGATCTAGTACCTTTCCCTGATGGACATAAACCTGTTGGATGCAAATGGGTGTTCAAGAAGAAAATTAATTCAAATGATAATGTTGATAAGTACAAGGTAAGACTAGTTGCAAAGGGTCATTCCCATGTTGAGGGAATTGATTATGGTGAGATTTTATCTCTAGTTGCTAAGATAACATCCATTCGGTTTATATTATCACTTGCTATAGTGTATGATCTTGATTGAGTAGATGGATATGAAAACAACATTCCTTCATGGTGATTTGGAGGAAAAGATTTATATGACATAGCTAGAGCATTACATTGAGAAAGGTAAAGAACATTTGGTTTGTAAGTTGAAGAAATCTTTGTATGGTCTTAAGCAATCTCCTAGGATGTGGTACCAGAAGTTTGATTATTTTGAGTTAAGTCTGGGATTTCTGAGATCCAAATCAAATCTTTGCATCTACTATAAGGTGGATGGTGATCATATTCTCATTATTGCATCATACGTTGGTGATATGTTATTTTTTAGTAATGGGAAGGGTTTGATTTATGAATTGAAGTCTCAACTTTAAGCATAGTTTGAGATGAAAGACTTAGGAGTAGCTAGGTACATCTTGGGGATGAATATCAAAAGAGACAGAATAAACAAAAAACTTTGGTTGGGCTAAAGTAAGTATGTGAACTCAGTGTTGGAGAGGTTTAGCATGTTATCTTGTAGGCCATTGCGTGTTCTTGTTACAATGGGGACAAATTCATCATTTGAGGACTGTCCAAAGTATCCTAGTGAGATGGAGGATATGAGTAGAGTAACTTATGCCAGTGCTATTAAAAGTTTGATGTATGCCACGGTCTGTACAAGACTAGAGATTACCCAAGCAGTGGGAGTTAGTCATTTAATGACTAATCTTGGATAAGTACATTGGGATGTAGTGAAGCGAATCTTCTAATATTTCTGGGGTACTTCAGAGAATTCCATTTGTTATCATGGTTATCCTACAGGGACCCAACATTCAGTGTGTATCTATGGATATGTGGATTCTGATTGGGATGGTGATATTGATAGTAGGATATCCACCACTGGATATGTTTTCACTATGTTTGGTGGTACAATCAATTTACATGGAAACTACTCATCCTTTTAAGGAATCCTTTTGGATTAAGAGATTGTGTTCAAATGTTGGGTTAGATGCAGGAGCCATTATAGTTCATTGTGATAGTCATTGGTGGTTTTCATGGCCTTTCCCTTCTTCTCTTGTTACATTCTATAAACACTAAAAGGGTCAGGGTCCTCTTTGATTATGTGGATTTGATCCATGTGGAGGAAATGTACCTCTTGAAATAATGTGGAGGGAAGATCCCTCATCCTATGAATTCAAGGTCTCTCTAAGGTCATTTTATAGGTGGTTTCTTCATTGATTACGTAAAATTTAGTTGGAAGGGTTTTGAGACCTAATGTGATTGGCAAATTGACTTTTCCCATGGTTCATATGTTTGGGTTACTATGAATTCTAAGGATTGAAGTTACTTGCATGATGTTAGTTTCATCATAACCCATTCTTTGAAGGGGAGAGAGAGAGAGAGAGAGAATACATTGATTACAAACCCAACTCTAGAAGGACTAAAGTGTTTTGATTCAAGGTGATGTGAGGGTTTTGACAACTTTTGGGGCTATTTCCTTCATATTAAGCATAACAATACTTTCTTGTGTGATGATATGTTGATATGTGATAATCTTGACACCATAATGTTACTTTGAAGCTCTTGATATATGATAATGGCTTGATAGAGGTTTGATTTATAAATTGTTGAGTGATAGGATGAATGGTTAGGATTAATAGGTGCAATGGATGGTTGAGATTAAGAGGCGGAGGATTACAGAAATCCTTATAGGTGTAGTTTGAATTGGGTGGCTAGGATGCAAAGCTAGTTTGACTTTTGTGCAAGTGTCTGAGTTCAATGAATCTCGCTAACTAACTTTAGCTAGACATGTGACTCGATAATTAATTTAAATAATAAAATTATTTAATTAATTATTGGAGAAGGGTGATGATGTGGGATAAATTAAATTAAAAAATATGATTTATTTAATTAATTTTAGCTAAGGAAAAAAATGGGTTAAATTAATTAAATAAATATCATTTATTTAATTAATCAGGTGATGGTGGAAAATGAAATAAATTATTAAATAAAGATAATTTATTTAATAAATTTGGGAAATAGGATAAATGTGTCACAAAGTGACAAAAGCTGATGTCGATAAGGTGTTGAAAGTGGGGTTAGGTGTCATAAAATGGATAACTAGGTGATGTCTAGGTGATGGTCAATTTTAGGTGTCTACACTTTTATTATATCCATATGCAAAAAATAAATAAATAAATTGTAGATTTAGTTGAATTTTGGGATACAAACTTTAGTTCATCACACGTGGTATCATAGCACAGTTCATACACTAGGGCCTATGAGCCTACTTCATTTGAATTAATAAACCTTAGTAGATATCTTTATGTTTCAAACTAACCTTAGTGATTTAATTCCCTAAGTATAGAGAAAGATGGGATCTAAGTTGAGGAGCAAGGTGGTAAGAAGAAATCCAACCAAACCAAGGCAAAAGGAGAAAACATTCAACCCCTGCCTCCCCAAGAATAAATATGGCTATCCAATACTACGGCCTTGGAAATTGTCGTGGGTTGTATAAAACTAGAATAGGGAAAACAAGAAAAACCTGATGCTGCTAGCTTGCCTAAACGAAAGAAACCTTTTGCAGTTCATGATATGCCTTTTGGCTATAGTTGCATTGCACCACCTATGAGTAGAGAGGTCATACAGGAGTACATGCATGTACATCCTTCCTCACGTAGCATAAAAATAGAATCAAATGAAGAAGAACCTGAGTAGATTCCTTTGTCTAATTAGTATTATGTTATCAGTTGTATGGTGAAAAACCTTATATAAATAAGGACATGTAATGCCCATATTTATATTAATAAAAAATTGCTCCTTCTTGTATATTTTGTTCCATAAGATGTGAAGATTAAATATGTTAAGTTTTCAACTTAATCATCTCATGTGAGTTGTTTTTTGTAAAGGCATTTTATGCCAAAAATTGTATTACTTTTAGAATTAAATAAACCCCCCTGTGATGCCTTAAACTAATGATTTTCGATCTGAATACTAGGTTAATCATGGTTTGGACTAGAACTACTGTAGGAAGTAGTCAAGGAGAGTTATGGCATGTGGTCGAGGATCCCACAACCAAATTGAACCAAATCTTGGAAATCCTAAATGAAACCAAGGAGAGGTTGGGTGCATTAGAACAAGAGGTTAGAGGACCGCATGAGTAGGAAGGAGGTGAGGAACAAAATAAAGAGCATAGTGTACATGAAGGGCTTAGTGGATCCTTGGAGGACTAATTGAATCATGATGAGGCTTTGAGGCAAAAAAGTGCAAGGACTCAATTGGCCAATGAGCTAGCTTATGACATGAAGAAAATCAACCCACCTAAGTTTGATGGAACTATTTTGGGTGATGGAGCCGAGGCATGGCTTAGCCAAATGGAGAAATGCTTTGAAATTTTAAACTATTCTGAAGTAACTAAAGCAATTTGGGGTGCCTATCAACTTTCTAAAGAAGTCTCTACCCAGTGGAAAAATAAGAAGATGGAGATGGGACTAGATTCTACAAATCTAACTTGGGATTAGTTTGTGATCATTTTCCAGCAAAGGTGGCTACCTCAACTATATTTTGATAAGAAGTTGATCAATTTTCAAAATCTGAGACAAGGAGAGTTGATAGTAACTGAGTATTGGAAGAAATTCACTAGACTCCTTAAATATGTACCTCAATACCAAAAAGATGAATAGTTTCAAATACAAAAATTTATTATGGGGTTAAATCCCCAAATTAGAGGTGAATTGGATGTGCCTGGACCATCCACGATGGATCAAGTTTTTAAAAAATCCATTAAGAAACAACAAAAGATTAAACCCCTTTTAGCATCTAGAGATAGGCTTTGGAAGTAGTTTAGAGGGTCAAAGTCTACACCTTCATTTAAAAAGAAAAATTGGAACCAAAGTGCCAAGAAAAAATACGATGGTAAAGGACCCAGAAATTCCAATGGCTCTCAAAATGGAAAAGGGATAATGAGTATAAGGGAAGAAATGGCAAAATGAATAATAGAATGACTAAAAAGAGAGGACCTCCTGGAGGTTGTTTCACATGTGGAGGTGATCACTATGCTAATTAGTGTCCAAATCGAATTCAAGGGAATAATTCCAAGAATCCTCCCTTGCCATCCTAGTAGAAGATTCATGTACCAATAGATAACCATCAAGTAGAGTACCAAATTGCTCCTATTGAAACTATAGGTACCCTTTTTGGTTGCTCAATTTTCATTATTATTGATAGTGGAGCTATTGAATGCTTTGTAGCATCTAGTATACTGAGTAAGATTTCACAAAGAGATGGTTATATGGCCAACTCTTAGATTGTTCAATATGCTAACCAAGAAAGAGTCAAGGTGGAGAAATGTCTTTTTGAAGCCAAGGTAGACTTACACTTTTTTTTGACCAAAGTCAATCTGTATGTAGCACCATTGGGATCCTATCACATCATTTTAGGGATGAACTAGTTGTGGTGTCATAGGGCAAAAGTAGATTGTTATGCTAAAATAGTTGAATGTTTAGATGACCTCGGGAATTAGGTCCAAATTTAGGGAATTAAGCAAGATATCAATCTTAGGAAAGTTTCAACCATGCAATTTAAAAGATACAAAAGAAAGGGTTGCTAGTTGTTTGCTATGAAGATAGATCAAGTCGAGGGACTTAAGGAACATACTATTTAAGATTACCCTTTTCTTTACAAATTCTAGGATGTATTTCTGGATGAATTACTAGGTCTATCCCTTAAGAGAGAATTTAACTTCTCCATAGATTTAGTTCCTGGTTCAGAACTTGTTTCAAAGGTCGCATATTGTATGACAACTATAGAGTTGGTTGAATTTAAAGCTCAATTACAAGAATTACTATCCAAAGGGCTGATCTATCCTAGTGTGTCTTTATGGGGAGCACCAGTGATCTTCATAAAAAAAAAAAAGAATATGGGAGACTACATTTAGGCATTTATTACCATATGTTGAATAAAGCCATGATTAAGAATAAATATCCCATGCCCCACATTAATGATCTATTCAATCAAATGTGTGGTGAGATGGTCTTTTCAAAGATTGATTTGCGGGTTGGCTATCATCAATTGAGGATTAAGGATGAATATATCTATAAGACAACATTCAGCACAAGGTATGGACATTGCAAATTCACTATGTTACCTTTCAGCTTGACCAATGCCCTAGCAACATTTATGAACTTGATGAACAACATCTTTAGAAATTTCCTGGATAAGTTTGTACTTGTCTTTTTAGATGATATTTGGATGTATTCCATAAATGAGAAGGAACATGTTCATCATTTAAATATGGTTCTACAGTGTTTGAGGGAACACAAGCTATATGGAAAGCTATTTAAATGCACCTCTTTCCAAAAATAAGTGCAATATTTAGGCCATGTAATCTCCACAGAGGGAATTGCGGTTGACCCCGCAAAGATTCAAGCAATAATGGATTGATCAGCACCTAAGAATGTGCATGAGGTGTGCAGTTTTATGGGGTTATCTAGGTATTATAGTAAATTTATTTCAAACTTTTCCAAGATTGCAAACCCCATTACTTCACTTCAAAGGAAAAGTAGATGGTTTGAGTGGACTCATAAGTGTGAGGAATTTTTTCAAGTTTTGGATTAAAAACTAACTTCTGCACCGATTCTTAGGGTTTCTAATCTAGAGGGCCATTTCGTGGTCGTCACAAATGCTTCTAGAGAGGGATTAGGGGCTGTACTTATGCAGGATGGGTAGGTTGAGGTCTATGAATCCAAAAAACTCTAGAAATACAAGTTGAACAATGCCCTGGAGGACTTGGAACTTACAACAATCATTCATGCCTCGCAAGTTTGGAGGCATTACTTGTTGGGGATTCCTTTTGAACTCAAGTTAGATAATCAAGGGCTTAAGTATATTTTCACACAACCTAACCTGAATGCAGACTAAAGGCATTGGCTAGAACTACTATCCGACTACAACTTTGACATCAACTACATAAAAAGGAAGGAGAACTGTGTAGTAGATGCTCTTAGTCGCAGGTGGCATATGGCAACAATAGACACTATTCAGAAAACCTTTTGAGAGAAAGTCTTGAGAAAATCTCCAGGTGATGAATTTTATGAATAGGCCAGGAAAGCACTCTCAAAAACCCCCCAAGATTCTAGGTATGATGGATATCGCTTCAAGTCCAATGGATTGTTAAGATTCAAAGACATAATTTACATGATGAATCAGGGTGACTTAAGGACTTTTGTTTTGAAGGAAGTTCATTGTGCCCCTTATTCAAGACATCTAGGAGTGACTAAGTTTTTAGCTTATCTAAAACCACTTTACTTTTGGAAGGGTATGAAATAATATTCCACCAACTTTGTGGCTAGATGCTTGGAGTGTTAGCAAGTCAAGGTTGAACACTAGCAACCTACAAGATTGTTGTAACCACATGATGTTCTTGAATGGAAATGGTAGGTCATAAGCATGGATTTCATTCAAGGGCTTCCTAAATAAAAAAAACATCATGATATGATCTTGGTGGTGGTGGTGAATAAACTCATCAAAGTCACTCATTTCATTCTAAGAAACTTAACTGATGGATCTCTAGTGTTCACTAGAAGATTTGTTCAAGAAATCTTTCATTTGCATGGGGTTCTTGAGAAGATTATCTCTGATAGAGATTCATGGATGCCTTTAAGGTTTTAGCAAACCTTGTTTTCAATGTTAGGGATTTAATTGAACATAAACTTAGTCTATCATCATGAAACCAACGGTCATACTGAAAGAGTGAACTAGCTATTAGAGGACTTGTTGCATATGTATTGTATAGACCAACATTACAAGGTGAAAGAATACTTGCAACTTGTGGAGTTTTCTTACAATAATTCTTACCACTAGATACTATTAAAGTGGCTCCTTTTGAGGTTCTATACGATTGAAAGTGCAAAACACTTATCAATTGGAATAAACTAGAAGATAGAGTGTGCATAGGGCTAGAGATGTTGGTATAAATGGAGGAATGGGTCAAGATAAATAAGCAAAGGTTGGCTGAGGCCAATGATAGGTAGAAAAGTTATGCTGATGCAAAGTGAACTCCAAGATAGTTTGTCATCGGGGATAAATTTTTACTCATAGTCAAACCCCATGAAAGTTCTACCAAGTTTGGGAAATCAACCAAGATTTCTCCTAGATATGTGGGCCCATTAAAGGTCCTAGAAGTGGTTAACTTAGTTGCTTATAGACTTTCTTTACAACCTGCTCTTGCTTGGTTGCCTAATATTTTTCATGTTTCATATTTAAAAAGGTATAGGTCTAATCTTGCTCATGTGCTTGATTGGAATGATCTATAGGTCCTGGACCTAGGGGTGGTATTGAGCCTCTCAAAGTGCTTGAGGCTCACAAGATATGCTTGCATTACAGAGTTGTGACTCAGTGCAAGGTCCAGTGGGACTAATACTTTGAGGAAAGTTCCACCTGGGAGGACTATGAAGAATTTCACAGAGCTTTTCCTCTTTGTTTGCTTAAGCGTGATTAGTTTTTAGTACCACTATCTTAGACATTTGATATTTTTGTGAACTGTTATCAAGATGATGACTTTTCTAAGGGGGGAGGATGCCACCCCCTATTTTTGGACCTCCTATATGTTTGAAACAATTTCAATTTCTGCTTAAATAATTTTTATTTTACTTTGATAATTAGACAATGCATGAAAATACCTAAACTATCTTCATATTTAGAATGGAAATAATTTGGTTAGACGTTAAGATGTTTTGATTAGTTAAGCCTTCATGTGAAACAAATGATGATAAAGTTTTATTTAATTATTTTGATGATAAAGTTCATATAGAAAACACTATAAATATTTATACAGAAATTGTTGATTTAACGATTAAATGCTTATTTATATATGTTTTCAGACTAACTAGCTTGTTACGAGAAATGAGGTGAATGCACCTTATAAGAATATTTCCCCCTCCCGGTTGAGGAGGGAGAGTATCATTAGGGAGAGGATGGAAGATCAAGGTGATCCAGTAACTCGTACCATGAACTGAGAACTATTTGTCCACACACCATTGACTTGCATTAGGGTAACCAGAAACATTATGTCATTTGTTATGTTTTTAAACTATGTTTTTAGTTAGTAACTTGACCATGGCTCACCAAACTACATTCAAGTAGTATCGTAACTTTGGTGGTTTTGAGACTATGTTATTTCTAGTGCCATGTTGTCTCTATCATCACCATGACTTTGTTTAATTAAATGAAATTGTAATATTGCTTCAATGGACCTTGACATTAAATTCATGGTCAACTCTTTGCCTAAAAGGTAAGGAGTTATCTCTACATTTTATCAAGTGTTGCAAATAAATTAGATTGGTTTCAATTTTAAAAACTCAAAGTAAGTTTGTTATAGGCATGAATGATTCTATTTTTTAATTAAATAAACTCATCCCTTTGTTTAAAAAGGGGGAGTGAGAATTTTTACATGGGTTTTAATCAAGTGCTTTAAATCTTGGGACTGTAGTGAGCTAGCCCAAAATGGTTTCCACTCTTGCCTAAAACTTTTAAGGCACTTATACTCTTTCCAATAGCCTGGGAGTGGGCAATAATGGGGGAATGAATGTATGTAGAATGTGGGAAAGAAAACTAGAGTGAAACAAGGGGTGTGAAGCATCTAGAAAACGAGAGGAATTTGCATGTGTTTAGTACTTATTTGTGGGGGAAAGAAAGGAGGAGCTAGAAAGAGTGCAAAAACAAGGGTGTGTAGGTGAAAAGAGTATTATAAAGCATAGGGAAAAAGAGAAATTGCCTATCATGTATGTAGTCTCCATTTTAGTTGAACTTCTCAATATTTTGGGGTGTTTGGTTTTGAATGCTAGGTCAACTCTTTACAAATTTGATAAATATTAGTTACTATGCCCAGAAGAAAGTCTTGCATGATCTCAAATCTACATTCTCTTTGACTTAAGCTCAACATTATAATCTATTTGTCTCTCTATTGAAATTTGGTACCTAAATTTGGTTTGAGCCATTTTAGAAATAAAATTTGTTGGATGTCTTTGGCATCATAGGCATAAACTTATATGGGTCAAGTGATTAAGAGAGATGAATTTGATTGGTAGTAGAAGATTATATAGTTTAATTTTAGTTTTGTGTATATTTTTATACATATATTTATAAATATACACATTTATATACATGCATGTATAAGTATATGTATATTGATATGTATAAAAAAATGTATTGTAACTTAAACTTGGTTGCTGCATTTTTGAACAATTATATGCTAAAATTATCATTGATATATATGTGTGTATTTACATATAAATGAGGCCGATACATATCAGGCCAAAGGTAGTTTTTGAACATCCGATATGTGGTTGTATAAGGAGTCAATGTGGACCAAAATAAGTCAGGCCATATTAGTTTTCTAACATATTACAATAATGCTCTAGGCACCTTAAGAGGCTACATGACTCTATCATTTAGAATGAGTATTAGAGTATTAATAATAACTAATCATGCCTTGCATATGTATTGCCCTACAAGTAGAAATAAAATCATTAGAAGTTCATTATACAGTGACAAACAATAGTTTGCATGTTGTCAAAATTTAAGTAGAAAATCAATTGTTCAGACTGTTGTGCCTTGCACACATGCCCCATTTTGTCAAATGGATACCCCCTTTTTCTTTGGCTTAGAGTCTCGACCTTTCTTCCTTATGATGACGAGAGAATGAAATTGTGCCTTGTATGATGAATTTGCTTTAAATATGAGTATTTTCCATGTTTGATGTTATTTGAGGGAGTCAAAATGGTCAATTGCACTAAGTCATTTCAAAACCAACTAAGTCCAAAGGTTTGTGTTCACTAAAATCAAGTCTAAGTGCCTTTTGTGCTAAATCTCCATTCAACCAACCTCAGTGCTAGAAACTCTCCCAACTGCCTTTCACGCTAAATTACCTTCCATCTGACTTTGCACTGAAAAAGCCTTCCTCTGACTTAGCGTCAAGAATCCATCCGACTGACCTTTAAGCTTTTGCAACCAATTCCAGTTGGTTGGTGACCTCGAAAATCCCCGCTGAAACTTTAAGATTAATTTTACACCAAAGTTTGATACTCTGACTTGTGCTAAATGATCACTCCTCTAACCTAAGTCAGATGCACGTAAATGTCCCGCCAGTCAGTGATGCCTAAATCTTCACCAAACGTCAAGAAAGCAACTTTGTGCCAAAATTGACTCCATCTGACCTTGTGCCATCACAGACTTAGTTGGTTGACTTCAAAAACCTCACAAGGTCCAACGACATCTAATCCCGCACAAAAGTGGTATAGTTTATTTGATCGCCTTGCGCTAAAACTGCAATCGACTGACCTGAGTGATTAAGCATAAGTTGGTCCCATCTCAAATCTACACAGGTCGGTTGACTACAAAATCTGTGCTTTGCATCCTTTAGGTTGGATGACCTTAAATCTCGTGCCAAGTTGGTTGCTATCAAATTTAGTGCTTTCTGTCTAACAGGTCTGAGGAGCCCGAAATTAGCGCAAATTTTTGAAAATGATTATTTCTATGAAAATTCCAAAGGGTAAACGGTCTGTTTGACTATAATGAATGCAACATTAATGGAGTAATGATGTTTTACATGTTTTGATACAAATTTGGAGCATTCTAGCATTTATTACATGATTTGGCATGGAATGTAATGTTTTATCATTTTCATCATGTAATAAGTGCAGTAGTTATTGAATTATCAGACTTGAGCATTCATGACTTAGTTAATGGATTTTTACCCAAACTGGTGGAAGATGATTATTTAAAGATAAAATTGATGTTTGGCCTTGTTGCTTACATAACTTAGAGGATGCAGGAGCCATCTGTAGCCATCTTGGAAAGTGAACACACAGAGATACCTTGCTGTCCCAGAAGTGCAGAACCATCATTTTTTGTTGCTGCACCCACAAGAGAAGATCAATTTGATGTCCAAGATGATGGAGATGAGCTATAGAAGCTAAATATATAAAAGATCGAGTCTACTTCATTGTTGTTCTTGCAGATCCAGTCCAATGTCCTAGTGATCTAGTCCGGGGGTCGTAACTCCTAGCTATTTTATCAGAATTTAAACTTCTTGGACTCGTTGGAAAGATAAACTGATTATCTAGTTTGAGCTATCCAAGAAGTTTTGAGCTCCCATTCCGCTCCGAAGGCCTCCAAAAATACAATTTACTACGATGTAGAAAATACCAAAACTTAAATTTTTGATATTTTCCCAAAAGTACCACTCAAATCACCTTGGATTGGATCACCAAGACATGCATACAACTGTTCTAGTAGTCTAGTCATCAAGAATCAGTCTAGCAAGCATCCAGTTGGATATATCTTCACTAATAATGTGCCACATACTCCTTTAGGTCCAGTCAGCACTTGGAATCCTATGAACCCTCAGTAGCTCAAGTTTTCAAGTGTCATGTGACTCTATTTTGGCTTCATTAGGCCTTGCAAATTGACTTTTCATTATGTATAACCAAATGGGTATCCATTTTGTCTAGATTCAATGTATTTGCAAGTTGCATTTTGTCTTTTTCCTAGAGGACAAAAATAAATCCGAAAATGTAACTAACTACTGTATCTCATTAAATGCCATGTAATCTGGATAGTTGGTGTTGAGTTAATGTCCATCGTCCATTGAAAAACTTAGTATGGTGCCTTGTCTATAAAAGGGCCATCCTTTTCTCTCATTTGTAAGTAAGATTTGATAATGAATTGCTAAGACTCTGCCAAAATATAGTCAATACAAAGAAAGTTTTGCAGATTGCTAGGAATTTGTGATTAGGTGTTGTCTTGTTTTGGTCTTCATGGTTCATGTCAATCTGAAATTAGTTGATATTTAGTTGCACTGGTGATTAATTATTCAAATATTTGATGGATTTCATGTCCATACCATTAATGGCTTGCTGATTATATGTCATTGTGCATGGTTAGTCTAGGCATAGTTTATGAGATAAGTTCAATTGTATGATTTCATTGAGCTGCGCCAAGGATTGGGTGTTTGATGAACCCTCTACAATTTAAAAATCATTACATCTCCTTAGAAGATTGCACATTCTCTATGGTATTGTGGGTTTCTTGGATAAGCAGAGATTTTTTTATTGTTGGGAATCTGTCTATCTGGTTATTGATCATTTCTGTAATTGTCTATAGGATTTCTCTTATCCTCTCTCTCTCTCTCCCTTTACCTTTTACATTTTATTTAGTCAAGTTTGTTAGGTTAGGTTAGAAGCAGCATCTACATTACAAATCTACGGAAAGTTTCATAGGGTTTCTGCATACATATTGCTATCATATTCATAAACCCTATATTTTATGTAAGACCCCTTGTAGGTATAGCTAGCACATACCAACTGAGAGATTCCAAGCAAGCTAAGACCTAGCTGTAGAAACCTTGGAGTAGTCTTACCTAGGGTAGGGTACTTTTCAAGAGAGGTGTGAAACCAGCAATCACACCTACGTTGTGTGCTAAAACACCCATCAACAAAATTGGCGCTAGAAGGAGGGCTGACCAAAGCCATTGTTGAAACAAAATATTGCTCCATTCATTAAAGATCATCTGTTTCATTGATTTCATCTGCATGCCCCTCTCTTCTAACGCAATCAACAAAATTGGTGCTAGAAGGAGGGATGAACAAAGATTTTATGCAGGCTTTCAGTTTTGTTGGTTCATCACAAATGTTGAAATGACTTAAGTGTATAGGAAATTCTGATCCAATGGACACACAAAAGGGTTTCAGTCATGAGACTCCTTCGTTCTTCAGAACACTGTCACATCAGTCATATCATGAAGAGAACTTCCAAGTGAACATCCCACTTTTCAAAGAAGTATTGGATAATTAGATCAGGCTAAAGTATCCTCCTGTAACATTGTTCAATTTCACTTCACCTCAAGTCTGCACTATACATCCTGGAGAATTGCATGACAAAATTGATTGTTTGATTTTCCTCCAAAGATTGGATCTGTATTTAAAGGGATTGCTTCCTATTTTTGAAGTTTATAAGCCTGAAGCAGGATATGGATATGACAGACATATACTTAGCAAGACTTTGCAAGGAGCTACAAATCTTCCATTCATAAATGATCACGGTCAATAGGGCAATTTGCACATTGGAGAAATTGAAGTCCCTCAAGTTGTTCATCAAAATACATGGCGAGATGATGAGAGCAGGCAATGCATGTGGTCTGCAGGTCACCCAACTAATGAAGATGAGGTCACTGCCTGGATAAAGCTTGGTTTTCAACCACTGAATTCTGACTATTCAGTCACAGAATATGCTGTCCCAACATGGAAAAAGTTTGATTTTCAGCCATAAGACAATGAATAGAACAATGTATAGGGTCAATTTTATCCTGCTAAGGAAGTAGATGAGGTAGATGATAAATCAAATTTGATATGCAGTCATATTAAAGATGTAGATCAGCAATCAAATACTTCCCAGATAACAAAATATGAACTTGAATTTGCTACAGCAAAGATGCAGAACAACAATTCATTTTAGTTGATTGATGATTCTGAGTTGGGACAGCTGTATGATCAAACCATATATGTTCAAAAAGAAGAAGAAATCAGTCCTCCAAATGAAGAACAGTCACAGACAGCAACACAGGAAGTTGTTCCAGTTGACATGCTTGAGCCACAATCTGATTGTTGGATGAAAAATGATCATATTAGCATGGTGAAGTTATTCCCATAGAGTTTTCAGCTGAGTCAAATGAAGAAGAAGATGATGCATCACTTAAAGGCAACATTGACATCATAAATCCAACTATAAAAGGAGAAAGAGACCTTGTTGCTATTGCAGATAGTAAATTACCAACCCAATGCCAGCCCTTAATTCAAATAGGAAGATTGTTGATTGATACAGAGGAAATTTTTTAGAGCATATGACTGATCTAGATGAAGTAGATTCAAGTATATCATGTACTCATCAGGCTGATCCTATTCATACTTGCAACAAAGGAGATCCCCACTTGGTTGATGCTGGCGTAGCAATGATAGATGAGAGCAACAATATGCAATCCAACAATGAAAATCAAACATTCATACAAAATGATGGCTTGGAGGTTTTTTCATGTCAATCACTTGATCACATCATTGACCTAGTGTCAACAATGAGTAAGGATATGCTACTGCATGGGAACTCACCACACATGACAGACTTTGCTTTAGCCAATTCATGTAGAATTCATCCACATAATCCACATTCTAAAGAAGATTGTCCAGACTTCCTTTTTGCTTGGGAGATTGCTGCCGCATTCAGTGATCAAGAGGTACCTAATGCACAAGACATGATCCACCATGAGCTAAGTCCCCTTGAAGATGAGAAGGTATTTGGTGCAATGCAACAAGGTGTTGAATTCACATCTCTGATCAACAGTACTGCAAATCAGGTTGTATCTTCCCTTTCTCCACTCAGTTCCAATTATCAATTTGATTATGGTGATTTAGGTAAGACAACTTGCGTCTGGATTGATCATGACCCTAATGAGCTGCCCCAATTGCTGATCCTGCATGACTGGCACCCTAAACATGAACCCAACCTGCTTATTCCTTACTTCTCAGAGTACAAAGATAAGCTTGCCAGACCTAGGACATTGACCTGTACCTTGTTAATTCTGCATGTCCTGAGAAATAAGTCACTGGGTAGTGTAAATACCTGTTGTCCAAGATCTTTGTACCTAGTCTTGCTTGTTTCTAGTTAGGTTTTAGTTAGCTTCTTGTTGCTTAGTTTAGTTTCTACTTTTTGTTTTTCCTTAGTTGTTAGCTGTTGGTAGTTTTTAGTTGTTAGTTGTTGCTTTCTGCCTGTTTTGCTTTGGTTAGTTTCTTCTTTTCTTTGCTTTTCAATTCTACACTTGCTTTTCTTGGGTTCTCCATTTCTTTAATGTGGTGGCAGTTGTGTAGACCTGCAAGTGTTTCTTTGTTGGGTAAGTAATTTGGAATATTTTTTTGAGAAGCTAAGGTTTCTGCTTAGGTCTTGCTGTGGATTCCGCTGTTATATTGGGGAGTATGATGTCTGTTCATTGGAAAGGAGTTGTTAGTTGGTGCACCTGAAGTATTTTCTAACCATATATCTCTCACACATTAAACAATCCTGAGGGAGCTAAGTGAGTCTAGGTGATCTTGTGTTAAGTGAAAAAGTTTGGATTCCCATTTTACCACCCACACCAGTACTATGGATCCAGATGAGAGTGGTAGATGGTACTAAGTAGTACTAGCCTATTGGGTAAAAATAAAAGGTGTTTTTTCAACACCAGAGCCACTACAAAGTATCAATATGAAGATTATCATTTGAAGACTCTCACATGAAGACTATTATCTGAAGATTATTAGCATCAGAGATCATCAAAGGCATTATCAAGAAAAAATATCATTGCAAAAGACTTGTTACTGGAAGAATCATCATTCACTTCTATCAAGGCTCATCACATCTCAGCATCCGAGCATTCTGCTAGTGGTAAAATGATCCCAACTTCATAGCTTAGCATGAAGGATCTTGGATGAACTTAGTTGCCAAGGGATGGGAATGAATACAATTACGCACACTCAGGTTTTTAGGATGTGGATGGTTGCACTAGTTAGTGGTCTTTGATTCTTTGATAAGATATCATGCTTTCTTGTCTAATGTGTGGGAAACATAGAGATTCTAGGTTCGAAACTAATGTTTATCTTAGAAATGCTCTAGAGAATTTCCTAGCAAAGTCGCCATTTGTTGTGCCTTGCACACAAGCCCCATTTTGTCAAATGGAGACCCCCTTTTGCTTTGGCTTAGAGTCTCAAACTTTCTTCCTTATGATGACGAGAGAATGAAATTGTGCCTTGAATGATGAATTTGCTTTAAATATGAGTATTTTCCATGTTTGATGTTATTTGAGGGAGTCAAAATGGTCAATTGCACTAAGTCATTTCAAAACCAACTAAGTCCAAAGGTTTGCCTTCACTAAAATCAAGTCTAAGTGCCTTTTGCACTAAATCTCCATTCAACCGAACTTAGCGATAGAAACTCTCCCAACTGCCTTTCACACTAAATTACCTTCCATCTAACTTTGCGGTGAAAAATCCTTCCTCTAACTTAGCATCAAAAATCCATCTGACCGACCTTTATGTTTCTACAACCTAATCTAGTTGGTCGGTGACCTCGAAAATCCCCGCTGGAACTTTAAGATTAATTTTGCACCAAAGTTCAATACCCCAACTTGTGCTAAATGATCACTCCTTTGACCTAAGTCAGATGCGCATAAATGTCCCGCCAGTCGGTGATACCTAAATCTTTGCCAAACATCAAGAAAGCAACTTTGTGCCAAAATTGACTCCATCTGACCTTGTGCCAAAATGTGCCATCAATGACTTAGTCGGTTGACTTTGAAAACCTTGCAAGGTCCGACGACATCCAATCCCGTGCAAAAGTGGTAAAGTTTATTTGATCGCCTTGCACTAAAACTGCAACCGACCGACCCAAGTGATTAAGCATAAGTCAGTCCCATCTCAAATTTGTGTAGGTCATTTGACTACAAAATCTACACTTTGCATCCTTTAGGTCAGATGGCCTTAAATCTCGTGCTAAGTTGGTTGCTATCAAATTCAGTGCTTTCTGTATAACAGGTGTCTGATGAGCCCGAAATTAGTGCAAATTTTGGAAAATGATTGTTTCTATGAAAATTCCAAAGGGTAAATGGTCTGTTTGACTATAATGAATGCAACATTAATGGGGTAATGATGTTTTACATGTTTTGATATAAATTTGGAGCATTCTAGCATTTATTCCATGATTTGGCATGGAATGTAATGTTTTATCATTTTCACCATGTAATAAGTGCAGTAGTTATTGAATTATCAGACTTGAGCATTCATGACTTAGTTAATGGATTTTTACCCAAACTGGTGGAAGATGATTATTTAAAGATAAAATTGATGTTTGGCCTTGTTGCTTACATGACTTAGAGGATGCGGGAGCCATCTGGAGCCATCTTGGAAGGCGAACACACAGAGATACCTTACTGTCCCAGAAATGCAGAACCATCATTTTTTGTTGCTACACCGACAAGAGAAGATCAATTTGATGTCCAAGATGATGGAGATGAGCTACAGAAGTTAAAGATATAAAAGATCGAGTCTACTTCATTGTTGTTCCTGTAGATCCAGTCCAATGTCCTAGTGATCTAGTCTGAGGGTCGTAACTCCTAGCTATTTTATCAGAATTTAAACTTCTTAGACTTGTTGGAAAGATAAATTGATTATGTAGTTTGAGCTAGAAGTTTTGAGCCCCCATTCTACTCTGAAGGCCTCTAAAAATGCAATTTACTATGATGTAGAAAATACCAAAAATTATATTTTTGATATTTTCCCAAAAGTACTACTTAAATGACCTTGGATTGGATCACCAAGACATGCATACCACTGTTCTAGCAGTCCAGTCATCAAGAATCAGTCCAACAAGCATCTAGTTGGACATATCTTCACTAATAATGTGCCACATACTCCTCTGGGTCCATTCAGCACTTGGAATCTCGTGAACCCTCATCAGCTCAAGTTTTCAAGCGTCATGTGACTCTATTTTGGCTTCATTAGGCCTTGAAACTTGACTTTTCATCATGCACAACCAAATGGGTATCCATTTTGTCTAGATTCAATGTATTTGCAAGTTTTATTTTGTCTTTTTCCTAGAGGACAAAAACAAATCCGAAAATGTAACTAACTCCTGTATCTCATTAAATGCCATGTAAATTGGACCATTGGTGTTGAGTTAATCTCCACCGTCCATTGAAAAACTTGGTATGGTGCCTTGTCTATAAAAGGGCTATCCATTTCTCTCATTTGTAAGTAAGATTTGATAATGAATTGTTGAGACTGCCAAAATACAGTCAATACAAAGCAAATTTTGTAGATTGTTGGGAATGTGTGATTAGGTGTTGTCTTGTTTTGGTCTTCATGGTTTATGTCAATATGAAATTAGTTGATATTCAGTTGCACTTGTGATTAATTATTCAGATATTTGATGGATTTCCTGTCCATACCATTAATGGCTTGCTAATTGTATGTCATTGTGCATGGTTAGTCTGGGCATAGTTTATGAGATAAGTTTGATTGTATGATTTCATTGAGATGCGCCAAGGATTGGGTGTTTGATGAACCCTCTACAATTTGAAAATCATTACATCTCCTTAGAAGATTGCACATTTTCTATGGTATTGTCAGTTGCCTGGTTAAGTAGAAATTTGTTTATTGTTGGGAATCTATCTATCTGATTATTGATCATTTCTGCAATTGTCTATAGGATTTCTCTTATCCTCTCTCTCTCTCTCCCTTTACCTTTTGCATTTTATTTAGTCAAGTTTATTAGGTTAGGTTAGAAGTAGCATTTACATTACAAATCTGCTAAAAGTTTCATAGGGATTCTGCATACATATTGCTGTCATATTCATAAACCCTATATTTTATGTAAGACCCCTTGTAGGTACAGCTAGAACATACCAACTGAGAGATTCCAAGCAAGCTAAGACCTAGCTGTAGAAACCTTGGAGTAGTCTTACCTAGGGTAGGATACTTTTCAAGAGAGGTGTGAAACCATCAATCACACCTACGTTGTTGTGTGCTAAAACACCCATCAATAGAATTGGTGCTAGAAGGAGGGTTGACCAAAGCCATTGTTGACTAAAGCCATTGCTGAAACAAGACATTGCTCCATTCATTAAAGATCCTCTGTTTGGCTAATTTCATCTGCATGCCCCTCTCTTCTAACGTAATCAACGGAATTAGCGATAGAAGGAGAGATGAACAAAGATTTTATGCAAGATTTCAGTTTTGTTGGTTCATCACACATTCTAAAATGACTTAAGTGTACAGGAAATTCTGATTCAATGGACACACAGAAGGGTTTCAGTCATGAGACTCCTTCATTCTTCAAAACACTATCACAATAGTCATATCATGAAGAGAACTTCCAAGTGAACATCCCACTTTTCAAAGAAGTATTGGATAATTAGATCAATGTGAAGTATCCTACTCTAACATTGTTCAATTTCAGTTCACCTCAAGTCTACCCTATACATCCTAGAGAATTGTATGACAAAATTGATTGTTTGACTTTCCTCCAAAGATTGGATCTGCATTTGAAGGGATTGCTTCCTATTTTTGAAGTTTATAAGCCTGAAGTAGGATATGGATATGATAGACATATATATAGAAAGACCTTGCAAGGAGCTACAAATCTTCCATTCATAAATGATAACGGTCAACAGGGCAATCTACACGTTGGAGAAATTGAAGTCCCTCAAGTTGTTCATCAAAATACATGTCGAGATGATGAGAGAGGGAAATGCATGTGGTCTACAAGTTAACCAACTAATGAAGATGAGGTCCCTGCTTGGATAAAGCTTGGTTTTCAACCACTGGATCCTGACTATTCAGTCACAGAATATGCTGTCCTAGCATGGCAAAAATATGATTTTCAGTCACAAGACAACGAACAAAACAATGTATAGGGTCAATTTTCTACTGCTAAGGAAGTGGATGAGGTCGATGATAAATCAGATTTGATATGCAGTCATATTAAAGATACAGATCAACAATCAAATACTTCCCAAATAACAAAATATGAACTTGAATTTGCTACAGAGAGATGTAGAACAACAATTCATTTCAGTTGATTGATAATTCTGAGTTGGAGCAACCATATGATTAGACCAGATGTGTGCAAAAACAAGAAGAAATCTATCCTCCAAATGAAGAACAGTCACGAACAGCAATGCAGGAAGTCGTTCCAGTTGACACGCTTGAGCCACAATCTGATTGTTGGATGAAAAATGATCATATCAGCATAGTGAACTACAAAGATCAATCATATCAGATCACTGTAGTTACTCCCATAGAGTTTTCAGCTGAGTCAAATGAAGAAGAAGAAGATGATGCATCTTTTCAAGGAAACATTGACATCATAAATCCAACTATGCAAGAAGAAACAGACCTTGTTGTTGCTGGAGACAGTAAATTACCAACCCAATGCCAGCCCTTAATTAAAACAAGAAGATTGCTGATTGATACAGAGGAAATTTTTTCAAAGCATATGACTGATCTAGATGAAGTAGATTCAAGTATATAATGTACTCATCAAGTTGATCCTATTCATACTTGCAAAAAAGGAGATCCTCGCTTGGTTGATGCTAGCCTAGTAATGATAGATGAGAGAAACATTATGCAATCGAAGAATGAAAATCATACATTCATGCAAAATGATGGCTTGGAGGTTTTCTCATGTCAATCACTTGATCAGATCATTGAGCTAGTGTCAACAATGAGTAAGGATATGCTGCTACATGGGAACTCACCACACATGACAGACTTTGCTTTGGCCAATTCATGTAGAATTCATTCACATAATCCACATTCTGAAGAAGATTGTCTAGACTTCCTTTTTGCTTGGGAGATTACTGCTACATTCAGTGATTCATAGGTACCTGATGCACATGACATGATCCACCACGAGCTAAGTCCCCTTGAAGATGAGAAGGTATTTGGTACAATGCAACAAGGTGTTGAATTCACATCTCCAATCAATAGTACTGCAAATCAGGTTGTATCTTCCCTTTCTCCACTCAATTCCAATTATCAATTTGATTATGGTGATTTAGGTAAGACAACTTTCATCTGGATTGATCATGGCCCTAATGAGATGCCCCAATTGCTAATCCTACATGGCTGGCACCCTAAACATGAACCCAACCTACTTATTCCTTACTTCTTAGAGTACAAAGATAAGCTTGCCAGACTTAGGACATTGAACTGTACCTTGTTACTTCTGCATGTCTTGAGAAATAAGTCACGGGGTAGTGTAAATACCTGCTGTCCAAGATCTTTGTACCTAGTTTTTCTTTTTTCTAGTTAGGTTTTAGTTAGCTTCTTGTTGTTTAGTTTAGTTTCTGCTTTCTATTTTTCCTTAGTTGTTAGCTATTGGTAGTTTTTTAGTTTTTAGTTGTTGCTTTCTGCCTATTTTTCTTTGGTTAGTTGCTTGTTTGCTTTTCTTTTCACTTATGCACTTGCTTTTATTGGGTTCTCCATTTCTTGAATGTGGTGGTAGTTGTGCAGACCTGTAAGTGTTTCTTTGTTGGGTAAGTAATTTGGAATATTTCTTTGAGAAGCCAAGGTTTCCGCTTAGGTCTTGTTGTGGGTTCCGCTATTATATTAGGGAGTATGATGTTTGTTCATTGGAAAGGAGTTGTTAGTTGGTGCACCTGAAGTATTTTCTAACCATATATCTCTCACACTTTAAACAATCCTGAGATAGCTAAGTGAGTCTAGGTGATCTTGTGTTAAGTGAAAAAGTTTAGATTTCCATTTTACCACCCACACCAGTACTATGGATCCAGATGAGAGTGGCAAATGGTGCTAAGTACTGCTAGCCTATTGGGTAAAAATAAAAGGTGTTTTTTCAACACCAGACCCACTACAAAGTATCAATATGAAGATTATCATTTGAAGACTCTCACATGAAGACTGATATATGAAAATTATTAGCATCATAGATCATCAAAGGCATTATCAAGAAAGAATATCATTGCAAAAGAATTATTATTGGAAAAATCATCATTCACTTCTATCAGGGCTCATCACATCTCAGCATCTGAGCATTCTCTTGGTGGTAAAATGATCCCAACTTCATAGATTAGCACAAGGGATCTTGGATGAACTTAGTTGCCAAGGGATGGGAATGAATACAATTGCACACACTCAAGTTTTCTGGATGTGGATGGTTGCACTAGTTAGTGGTCTTTGATTCTTTGATAAGGTATCATGCTTTCTCGTCTTACATGTGGGAAACACAGAGATTCTAGGTTTGAAACTGACGTTTATCTTAGAAATGCTTTGGAGCATTTCCCAGCAGAGTCGCCATTTGTTGTGCCTTGCACACATGCCCCATTTTGTCAAATGGAGACCCCCTTTTGCTTTGGCTTAGAGTCTCAAACTTTCTCCCTTATGATGACGAGAGAATGAAATTGTGCCTTGAATGATGAATTTGCTTTAAATATGAGTATTTTCCATGTTTGATGTTATTTGAGGGAGTCAAAATGGTCAATTGCACTAAGTCATTTCAAAACCAACCAAGTCTAAAGGTTTGCCTTCACTAAAATCAAGTCTAAGTGCCTTTTGCGCTAAATCTCCATTCAACTAACCTTAGCGCTAGAAACTCTCCCAACTACCTTTCGCACTAAATTACCTTCCATCTAACTTTGTGCTGAAAAAGCCTTCCTCTGACTTTGTGTCAAAAATCCATCCGACCGACCTTTAAGTTTTTGCAACCAATTCTAGTTGGTCCGTGATCTCGAAAATCCCTACCAAAACTTTAAGATTAATTTTGCACCAAAGTTTGATACCCCAACTTGCGCTAAATGATCACTCCTCTGAACTAAGTCAAATGCACGTAAATGTCCCACCAGTCGGTGATGCCTAAATCTCTGCCAAATGTCAAGAAAGCAACTTTGAGCTAAAATCAACTCCATCTGACCTTGCACCAAAATGCGCCATCACCGACTTAGTCAGTTGACTTCAAAAACCCCACAAGGTCTGACGACATCCAATCCCATGCAAAAGTGGTAAAGTTTATTTGATCGCCTTTCACTAAAACTACAACCGATCGACCTGAGTGATTAAGCATAAGTTGGTCCCATCTCAAATCTGCGCAGGTCAGTTGACTACAAAATCTGCTCTTTTCATCCTTTAGGTCAGATGACCTTAAATCTTGCGCCAAGTTAGTTTCTATCAAATTTAGCACTTTCTATCTAACAGGTCCGAGGAGCCTGAAATTAGCGCAAATTTTTGAAAATGACTAATTCTATGAAAATTCCAAAGGGTAAACGGTCTATTTGACTATAATGAATGCAAGATTAATGGGGTAATGATGTTTTGCATGTTTTGCTACAAATTTGGAGCATTCTAGAATTTATTGCATGATTTGACATGGAATGTAATGTTTTATCATTTTCATCATGTAATAAGTGCAGTAGTTATTAAATTATCAGACTTGAGAATTCATGACTTAGTTAATGGATTTTGACCCAAACTAGTGGAAGATGATTATTTAAAGATAAAATTGATGTTTGGCATTGTTGCTTACATGACTTAGAGGATGGGGGAGCCATTTGGAGCCATCTTGGAAGGCGAACACACAGAGTTACCCTGCTGTCCCAGAAGTGTAGAACTATCATTTTTTGTTGCTGCAACCATAAGAGAAGATCAATTTGATGTCCAAGATGATGGAGATGAGCTACATGAGCTAAATATATAAAAGATCGAGTCTACTTCATTGTTGTTCCTGCAGATCCAGTCCAATGTCCCAGTGATCCAGTCTGGGGGTCATAACTCCTAGCTATTTTATCAGAATTTAAACTTCTTGGACTCATTGGAAAGATAAACTGATAATCTAGTTTTAGCTACCTAGCTATTAAGGCTTAATACCATGCAACCGAGAAGTTTTGAGCCCCCATTCTGCTCTGAAGGCGTCTGAAAATACAATTTACTATGATGTAGAAAATACCAAAAAATATATTTTGATATTTTCCCAAAAGTACCACTCAAATGAAGTTGGATTGGATCACCAAGACATGCATACAGTTGTTCCAGTAGTCCAGTCATCAAGAATCAGTCCAACAAGCATCCAGTTGGATATATCTTCACTAATAATGTGCCACATACTCCTCTAGGTCCATTCAGCACTTGGAATCCCATGAACCCTCATCAACTCAAGTTTTCAAGCATCATGTGACTCTATTTTGGCTTCATTAGGCCTTGAAAATTGACTTTTTTATCATGTACAACTAAATGGGTATCCATTTTGTCTAGATTCAATGTATTTGCAAGCTATATTTTGTCTTTTTCCTAGAGGACAAAAGCAAATCCAAAAATGTAACTAACTGCTCTATCTCATTAAATGCCATGTAATCTGGACCGTTGGTGTTGAGTTAATCTCCACTGTCTATTGAAAAACTTGGTATGGTGCCTTGTCTATAAAAGGGCCATCCTTTTCTCTCATTTGTAAGTAAGATTTGATAATGAATTGCTGAGACTCTGCCAAAATACAGTCAATACAAAGTAAGTTTTGTAGATTGCTGGGAATTTGTGATTAGGTGTTGTCTTGTTTTGGTCTTCATGGTTCATGTCAATCTAAAATTAGTTGATATTCAGTTGCACTTGTGATTAATTATTTAGATATTTGATGGATTTCATGTCCATACCATTAATGGCTTGCTAGTTGCATGTCATTGTGCATGGTTAGTCTGGGCATAGTTTATGAGATAAGTTTGATTATATGATTTCATTGAGCTGCGCCAAGGATTGGGTGTTTGATGAACCCTCTACAATTTGAAAATTATTACATCTGCTTGGAAGATTGCACATTCTCTGTGGTATTGTGGGCTGTCTAGTTAAGCAAAGATTTGTTTATTGTTGGGAATCTATCTATCTAGTTATTGATCATTTCTGCAATTGTCTATACGATTTCTCTTATCCTCTCTCTCTCCCTTTACCGTTTGCATTTTATTTAGTCAAGTTTGTTAGGTTAGGTTAGAAGCAGCATCTACATTACAAATTTGCTGAAATTTTCGTAGGGTTTCTGCATACATATTACTGTCATATTCATAAACCCTATATTTTATGTAAGACCCCTTGTAGGTACAGCTAGAACATACCAACTGAGAGATTCCAAGCAAGCTAAGACCTACTTGTAGAAACCTTGGAGTAGTCTTACCTAGGGTAGGATACTTTTCAAGAGATGTGTGAAACCATCAATCACACCTACATTGTTGTGTGCTAAAACACCCATCAACACAGACCACATAGAAATATAACATTTAGAAGTATTTTCTATAGAAAATAAAGAGTAGATACATGTTATCCTCAAATTTAGCTCACTCAATCTACGGGATAACCCCTACGAAACTTGTCCATTTCATATCCAACATCCTCTACATTATGTAAATTAAGATGATTCTAGGTCGTCTCAGGTGTGGTTCAACCCCTCGAGGAATCTCATCAATTTGAGGTGTTGTTCATTTTTAGTTTTTTGCAAATGTTTGCATTTCAATGTTCAGAATTTTTTGAGTTTCATGTCAAAGTGCTAAAAAATTGTGCGATTGCATAGGATGTGTAATTGTAGAGAAAATCTCCGCAACTACACATGTCATGTAGTTTCAGAGAAGATCTTTGCAACTACACTCTTGAAATCACACGTATGACCTTTAATGGTCATCAATGGAGGATCTTTAAAAATCTTCTTCTCCCTATTTCTTTCGATTTAGAGTTTATTTCTTCATTTTTATCTTCGTGCTGCATCTCCCACCTTCCTCCGTGACCTGAGCAAATCAAACTCATCAAAATCGTGAACCTCATCTTCAATTTTTGACTAGTTTTCATATACATTATCTCCTGTCAGCTCTATGTATTTCCATTGTTCACAACTTTGTAATGTTGTCATTTCTATGTTAACAAAACCCTATATTTATCTATTATAAGCTAGGTCTTTTGTTGTTGTTTCTTTTCCTCTATAATTTTGTGTTTTGTTTTTCGTGTCATTTTGGTTGTGCCCTAGCTTCCTCTATGTTTTCATTCTTGCTTTGTCTGTGACATGTCTTTGATGAACATGTTGTTCAGATTTCAACTTCTGAATGACATGATCTTAAAGTAACATGTTGTTCAGAAGTTAAAATCTGAACAACACATTTATCATTTTTTGCAATACCCAACCATAGGGTGTTGTGTGGACTTTAAACTCCACACAACACCTATTGTTTAGGTATTGTGTGGAGTTTAAAGCCCATACAACACTCTAACCTTGTCAAACATTGCGATATCCTTTTAGGTATGTCGTGCAGGCTTTAAACTCCATATGACACCTATTGTTAGATGTCATGAGGAGTTTAAAGCCTGCACAACATCCCTTAGCATTGTCCGCCCTTTCAAAGTCAAACATAAACTTGTGCTGTGCGGGTTTTAAACTCTGCACAACATTGTTGTTCATGTGTTGTGCGAAGTTTAAAACCCGCACAACACATCATACCCAAAACACATTTCCTTTGCTTCATACACGAACACTTTATAACAAAGTGTTGTGTGGGTTTTAAACTCTGCAAAACACTATTATGAATATGTTGTGCGGAGTTTAAAACCCGCACAACATATTCGACCTTCACCTTTTGAAAGTGCTAAGTGAAGCTAGATTTTTATAAAGGGATGCACATCAAAGAATTTTCTCTAAAGTGCATCTCCTTTGTTTGAACTTCCAAACACATGCCATGCAGAGATTTTTCTCTGATTTACACTTGGAGAATAACAGAAAATGGCTAAGTGGAGATTTTTTCCTGCATTACACAAAGAAGGTTTTTATAGTGCAGAAGTGCAGATGTTTTCTGCAACTGCACAATGATGGAGGTATGAAATTTTTCTAACTTTGGGAAAATTTCTAAAAGTTAGATTTTTGCAGTTGATTACCAGATGTCTGAAACTTCTCCAAAGAAGAAAATGAAGTACAACTATCAAGGTGTCATCCCAGTGACCTCTATGGAGTCTAACATTTATGACATCAAAGATACAAAGATTGGACAAGTGGATATGTCTGATTTCTTAGAGAGGACAAACCAATAGCCAATGTTGACACACATGCAATACATCCTGAACAGTGATATCCATTTGATCTCCACTTTCCCAGTGTCTACACAAAATCTTGATTTCATATTGGTGATGGTAGGGAAATTTGACAAAGACACTAGAAGCATATCAGATGCAAATGGTAAAATTATCATAAATTTTGATGCACATTTCTTTGACACAGTCTTCATGTGTCTAGATATTGATGATTATGCCAATCTTATGATTGAAGATGCACAAAGGCATTATGAAACTCATATAGAAAAGTGCAAGAGAATAATCAACAGCCAGTGGTTCAAAACTCCTAGTCCTATAATTTCAAGGTGGCCTAATAACATCTTTAGGAGTAAGTTTATCGATGAGGTAGGTGATCACATAATCCTTCTTAGTAGGGTAAAAGGTCTCCCCACATCAAACACTTTTCAAGAATGGATGTATCAATACATTCATGTCATAAAAAAGGGAATCAAAAGATATGGTGGGGGCAATAGATCAGTGACTCTATTTGTGAGCAACTGTCTAAGGTGTCTACGACATTGAAGTTCTACATGACTTCATACTTAGTGTATGTTGCTATTGCTATGAAGTATTTTCTAGGGATTTCTTCAGAAGGAGATAGGAAGAATATTCATGTATACAAGTACTACCTTCAGATAACTCTGAAAGAGAGCATCAAACACTTTGGGAGGGTGAATGAAGCATTTTTCTACAATTACATTTGTATGCTAGAGAAGGACCTTAAGAAGAAGAGAGTCTCAGATGAGGCTTGGGAACAAGTGAAAAAGTTTGTATGTATATTTTTACAATTCCCTACCTTCACCGACATTAGAGCTGGTTGTTTTAGTAGACAACCATACATGCTTCCAAGGTATCTAGGTGATAGGTTAATTATGATGGAATTATGTAGACAAGTTATGGATGTGCATATTAAGCAAGCAGGATCTCACAGAGGTGGTTTCAAGTTTCAATTTCAAATTGGTAGATATGGTATTTCCACGAATCCCAAGGAAAAAGTAATGGATTACCCTAAAGAGATATAGGAAAAGACTTGATTTTGATTACTAAGGGATGAAGGATAAGATGAAAGGTAATTACATTCATGTCCATAAGGCTAAAGATGTTTGGGCCGAATGCTGAACTAAGGAACATGTAAGGAGGATGGACTATAGTCGGCCTTCTTTGGATCAAGTTAGGAATTTTCAATTGGTTGATATCCCAAAGGATATGCAAGATGATGGCAATATAGTTGAAGCTATGTATATGGGCAACAAGATTGTCGATACTCCTCTTCCTGCAATTCAATGGTCACAAAAGGAGATGACCTCTGTAAGAGAAAGGTTTCAGCCTATTCTTGCTAACACTAATGTTTGGTTACATAAGAAAGGGATAAAACTGAAACCCCTTAAAACAAGATCAGAGGAAGAGAAGATGGGGGGACTTACAGGGAAGAGAGAAGAGTTGAACACAAAGAATAAAGAGGATACTCCTGCCAATGGGAAAAAGCCTAAGTATATATTTAGAACAAGAGATAAAGGCAAGAGAAAGGAAAAAGAAGGAATATCTACTCAACCAGATGTTGAACATGAGGAAATGCCTAATGAGGAGGAACAAGAACTTCCTATTAACTCTCAAGTTAAATCTGCACAAGTAACACCTCCTTATTCTTCTCATTTAGATTCAAATGTTCAAAATCACGTGCCTCCTGTATCTTCAAGTACACATCAATTTCCATCTATTTCTGCCAATCCTGAGTCACCCAATGTGTCAATACATTATGTTCATTCATCCCCCTCTACACTTGTTAATGAACCATTGTTTGATATTCATCAAGGTAACATTGAAGATGTGTTTGGTAGCCTGTCCTCCTTTCTAAGTATATCAAATGTACCCATGTCTATGATTGACTCAATTACACAATCAAATTTTGATAAGTTTTTATCTTCTTCCTCTTCCAAAGTGTCACTTGATGTTAATCTCATTGCACTGTGCAAACACAAACCCCACCTATTGTTACTACCACTCCACATGTGTCCACACTAGTGAAAGATTCTTCTATCCCATCAGTGTCACAAGAACCTACAATTCCTCCCACATCATCCCAAGCTCTGGTAACAGAAACAAGAGGTGATTCTTTGTTCTTCCCCCATGGCTTATGACATAGAAGTCGAAAAGAAAGAAGCGGGTTGTGTCCCCTGAAGATTTTGATTTTGGTCAGTTGGTTCTAGTGAAGTCAAAAGCAAGAAAGAAAGTCAAGACCCTATCTAGGGTGCTTATTGATGAGTCAAGCAACAAATATGTTGTGGTAGTTGTGCCTCCACCTAACATGAATATCATAGAAGTTCAAGCTTTAGATTACACCATATCAAGAGTTAAACTCGGCAAGCAAAGACATGAGAGTGCAAAGGAGGATTTGCTAGCACAATTGTCTGCATTGCTAGATAGATATGATAGAAACAAAGCAATCAAGGATCAATGCAAGGTACAAGTAGATTAGTTGAAATTGAGACTTTTAAGATAGTCCAATTCTCAAAATAGGTAGAACATGTTGAGACCAGTGCAAATAATGAATCCATTCAAAAGGCTAAGAGGATTGGTGCTAAAGTTCAGGTAGTTGATGCTTGGATTGAAAGAGTAGATGCCCAAGGTGCACAACTGATAAAGTCATCAATTGAATTATATAATGGCCTAGGAAAAGTAGGCAAAGAGATTAACCAGACACTTGAGATTCTTTCTCATGATATGCAACTTGTTGAACAAGATCTTGATTCATGTAATAAGCTTTAGGAATTTAAAATAGAAGTGTTGGTTGAACATGGGGTGAGCCCCAATAGAAAGAAATGTGTTGAATATAGTAAGGCCATGATACATAAGAAAGAAATCATTGAAGGCTTCATCCAAGACTTGAACAAAGATTTGAAAAGAGGAGAAAGTAAAGGCTTAGATATTTCAGATGAGATGGCTGAGCGTCCTTGTCACATTCTAGATGATAACCAACAGACACTCCTTGAAGATGTCATTATTCAAGATTTTACCACCTTGATAGAAACAGAGGTAGAAACATAAGCTTTCACATTGGCTTCAATTGATAGGTTGGTGGAATTCTAGATAACTCTAAATAGACTATTGAAGATACTGAATAAGTACAAGAGCATGCTTAACAGCCTCATGGATTTAATCACCCGAGTGCTTACCATTTCCGAACATACACCAAGGCCAGACAACAATGAAGTCTAGGCTACCATGAAGAGATACAAAGACTTTTTGGAGAAGGATCAAGAAGATGAAGTGTCTAAGGACGCTTTGTTTATTTTTCATGCTTTAGTTATGTATTTTGTAATTTGTAGATGACAAACTCCATGTCTTTTTGTAAAATCAGATTGCATGAAGTTGTGAGACAGAGTCCTAAGTCAATTAGAACTTTGATTTTGAATAATTCAAGATAGTTGTAAATTCCCTATTTTTGCTCATAGCCTCTCCCTATAAATAAAGAGAGTCTCCTTTGTAATTAACTATCTTTTATCTATTGAAGCGAAGCACTGCCATTTTGAAGAGCAAATTGAAACTTTGAGTTCATATTGTAAATCATTTTTCAATCAATACAAAGAAAGCAAGGTGGCATCCAATCTATGTCTTGGATCAAGTTTGTAATGTTTTAGAATTGTTCTTACGTATATTCTATTACATTATCTTGTGTACGTGGTTGAATTATAGTGTGGAATCAATTGTTTAGAAGGTGCTCCAAATATGATTTTGTAGACTTTGAGCTGTAATATTGTCTTTGGAATTGTGTTTATGTTCCTGATTGAGAAGATACTTGAAAGACTTTGAGTTGTTTGTTATCTTTTATGTTTGTTTGATCTTATTATAGCGTACAGTGAAGACTTTGGGCTGCACCTTATTCTATCCTTTTTCAACTTCAAGTTAGCATAAGAAGAAACAAAAGACTTTGTGCTTTTGTGGGTTTCCTTGGTATTAACATATCCTAGTATCATCTTGGTTATTCTTACATTTATTCAATTTGGATATCAGATATTATTCTTCCAACAAGTAGTTTTTAGTTTATCACACTTTGTAAGAATCAAAAGTTTGTTATTGAGAGTTTGTAAGTGAACATTTTTTTTTGAAATAAGAGAAATAGATGATATGGAAACATCCATAGGTTAGTTTTAGTGTAAATAAACATAGTTAAGTACATGTTGATTGTAGTGGGAAATAAGAAGGGAGCCTCCCCTTTTTGAGAGGGGAGATTTATCTCATCATACTGTGGTTGATATAACCATTTTGTTATTAGTTAGTTGATAAAAAAATTTTCACCCAACAACTTTTGGTGAGTTTGTTGGGGATTACTGAATGTGCAATCAAGAGCCTCACACATTTGGTTGAAGTGCACTAGTACCTCATCGTATGTAATTATTTTGTTGTTATTTTTGATCCATCTATTTGTCAAGTTTGCATTCTGGCAGAACAAAGTTATACATGTTGAAGAAGAGCTCAAGGAATCACAGATTCTACTTTTGAATTGTTGCAAAAACATAACCTTGAACTTTTCTCTGTATGGCCAAGGACACCTCTTCAGAGTACAAGGAGTTTTCCTCTTGCCAACACAAGGTCTCCTATACCACACAAAGCTTCAAGCACTCCTAGTGTCCTACCTATCACACCACTACAAAGGTTTGTTATTCCTCCTTTCAACCCCAGCAGAATGGTTGCTTAAGGTCTGTGGGGAAATACTTTTGGGCAATTGAATTTGGCACCGCCATCACATGATCTTCCTTGAGGTTCACATAAGAACTTTCTCAAGTTCTACAAATATGGAAAACAACATCCAAACGAGCACATCGTTGCCTTCTACATTGCATGTGGTGTTCTTGGAGTAGAACATGAAGATGTGTCAGTGAGGTTGTTTGTAGAAATGCTCCAAGGAGTGGTTGTTGACTAGTTTTATCATCTCTCAGTAGGAAGTATCACCAGTTGGGCTACTCTTTGAGATAAATTTGAAGAGAGGTTCAAACCAGTAGAGGATACTCATGCCTTGTTGGCTCAACTTACACAAATGAAAAAAGAACCACAAGAACCCATGCGTGAGTTCGTGACTAAGTTTAATAAGCTGAAAAATAGAATTCCAACTGTTGCTCAACCAACAGTTGAAAATCTGAAGTGTTTCTTTATTAACACTCAATTGCCAGAGGTGAGTTTTCTTCTACGAAGAGCAACCCTTGCTAATCTTGCATTTGCTTAAAGTCTGGCTACCGAGATAGAGGATGATTTAATCCTTGCTAGAAAGATAAGGAAATATCCAAATAGGTCTAGATGATAGCCCTCTTCAACCTCACCCTCTACTAGCACCATAGATCCCATGGTGCAAAAGCTAGCTAATGCACTTCTAGCTCTTAAGAAGCAGATATCTCAAACTTTGTTTATTCCCTCTTACAAATATATTCTGAGGAGAACCTACCCAAATGCTTTTAACTACCCAAACAATGCTACAAGGAATCAAAACTAGAATAGACTTCCACCACCAGAAGGAAGGCTTGTGCTGGAGGCACCACCTATAAATATAGTAGTAGATTTTTATGAATCCGAACACGATGATCTTCCACAACTAGAGTATACTCAAGAAGATAGTGCTAATATTTTCAATGAAGAGGAAGAAGAGATAGCTGGTGACTCTAATATTGGGTTTCTAACTTATGAAGAATAGTCTCAACAAGAAGAAATGCATATGGTGAGTCTTATCTTGTTTTCACCCATTCTCAAAATCAGCTCAACCATCCTCATGAGGTTGATAGAGCCAAGTCAAAGGATGATCCACGACTGGTGATCACAATTGCCAAAATGGGGACTCCTTTACCATTTCAACCAAAAGACTTGGTGGGAAACAAGCAAGTACACCAAATCCTCCTGTTTCTTCTTCTACATCTAGGCCCAGTGTATCTAGTCCAAAACCACAAGTTGAAAACCCCCCATCTTCTTTAGTGAATCCATACCAAGCTTTTGATATTATAGACCATGCTAAGAAGACTAAAATTCAAATGTCAGAGGTTGAGTATTTTCAAGCTAACCCCAAACAATTTGAGAGATTGGTTAAATTTGTCAAAAATAAAGCTGCCCCTACTTGCCAAGACTCTTCCAAAACTACTCCTATTACTCCTAAAGCAAGACCTACCCAAAGCAACCTAGTTGCCACTCCTTCGTCAACTCCTGGGAAAATAGAGCCTTTCTATATTTCTTTACTTGTCAATGACTATAAACACAATAATTGCGTCATAGATCCAGGTGCTTCCAATAATGTGATGCTTGCCAAAGTAGCTAATGCTTTGGGATTGAATTTGACAAAGACTTTTGGCTATTGTTTCTCTATGTAAACCAAGCAAGTGCCCCTCATAGGACAAATCAAAGATGCCTAGTTTGCATTTGTTACTTTTCCTAAGAAGAGGATCAAGATGATGGTTCTGGTAGCTGATGTCCTAGCTTCATATGGCATATTGTTGGGATAAATTTTTTGAAAGGATGTTGGCGGTGAGATCAACATGGATTGATCAGAAGCCAGAATACCCGTCAAAGGTGTCATGCAGAAGCTTCTTCTAGAAATAGAAGCTAAGTACACTATAACAAAATCTGAAGATCCAAAAGCTCATATTATTTTTGATTCTTCATGTATGGGTACTTATTTCTTGACTACCAATGAGATTTCTGAGTCATTGAATGATGATTTAAGTGCAACCTAGGTAATTGAAGATTCATCATCTTCAAGTGAAGAGAACCTAGACTTCAAAATTACCAAGGTAGGAGGTTCAAATGATGTTTGGACTTTAGAATTTGATGGTAGCTGTTCTTCCACTAGATCTAGAGTAGGGATAGTTCTCATATCCCCTGAAGGAAATATATTTCCCTTTTGTTTCAAGTTGCAGTTTGACAACACTAACAACATCGCTAAGTATGAATCTCTACTATTAGGAATGGATGTCACACACAAGAAAGGAATAGAGAATCTTCATGCACAAGGTGATGCCGAGTTGATTGTTTGTTAGGTAAGAAATCTATACCAGATAAAGAATGAAAGATTGAAGCATTACCACAATTGTGTTTGAGATTGCATAGAAGATTTTGATGCCTTTAACATCTCTGTGGTTCTAAGGGAATACAATGACAGGGTAGATTCTTTGGCAGTATCAGTTACTTTCATGGTTCCACATAAGGATTTTAAGGGAAGTATACCATTGAGTTGGTTTTTCAACCAAGTGTTCCTGACAATTCTAATCATTAGCAAATCTTCAATGATGATAACCAAATTATTGCCTTTTTGGAAAAGGCAAAGAATTTCAATGAGTTGTACTTTGAAGGGAGTGATTCTCCTCCTCAAGAATCCATTTCCAAAGTCAATCAAGAAATTGGTGAAGAAATACTACAGTTGAAAGGGAATAAGATTCCCAAAGGGTTGGTCTCTCTAGAAATTTTTTTATAAGCATGATCACTATATCAAATGGCAACAACAGTCTAGATCAAATTCATCAACCAAGGTTGAACAAGTTAATCTAAGTACAGAAAGTGATCCCAAAATAGTGAATATTGGGAAATGCTGCATGTTGGAGGAAAAGAACAAGTTTGTGACACTTTTACGATAGTAGATATGATGACTTGAAGTCTTTTTGTCCAAAGGAAGTTCAACATGAGATTCCTCTCAAGTTAGGATCTCTACCTCACAAGCAAAAGCAAAGGAAGTATAACCCAAAAATCTCAGGTACCATTCTTGCTGAGATTCAAAAAATGCTAAATGCTAGAATTATTTTTCCTATCCATCATTCAACATGGATAGCCAATATTGTTCCAGTAAGAAAGAAGAATGGGAAAATCCACATTTGTGTGGATTTTCATAATCTAAATCAGTTGTCACTGAAAAATAATTACCCTTTGTCTGTAATGGATCAAGTTCTACAAACCATGACTGGTTCAAAAATGTTGTCTATGTTAGATGGTTTCTCGAGATACAATTAGGTTGAAGTTAGTGAAGAAGATCAACATAAGACTGCTTTCACCCCTCTGTGGGGTACTTTTGCATATCACAAAATACCTTTTGGATTAATTAATGCTGGTGCTACTTTTCAAAGAGTAATGGACCTGGCTTTCCATGATGAAATCGGTAAGTTCATTGTTGTCCACCTAGATGATTTGACTATTTTTTCTAAAAACCATCAAGATCATTCTAATCACTTATGATAATTCTTGGAAAGGTGCCACCAGCATGGTATTTCGCTCAATCCCAAAAATTCTATCTTTGGGGTTATAGAAGGTAAGCTTCTTGGACACATTGTGCCTAAAGAAGGTACCAAGATTGATTTTGAACAGGTCAAATCCATCTAGAGTCTTACTTTGCCTTCAAGTAAGACAACAGTAAATTCTTTCTTTGGGAAGGTGAATTTCCTATGAAGGTTTGTTCTAGATTTTGCAGAAAAGACTCGTCATATTGTAGATATGATGAAGCGAAAGTCTACTATCCGTTGGAGTGTGGAAGGGCAAGAGGCTTTCAATTATATAAAAGAGCCAATTGTACATGCTCCAGTCTTAGTTTGTCCATATTACACCAAAGATTTTATCATGTACAGCTACGCTTCTAAGCATACCCTATCCACCATCCTGGTGCAACAAAACAAGGAAGGAATTGAATCTCCAATAGCATTCATGAGTTGTCCTTTGAAGACTCATGAGCTCAAATACTCACCAATGGAGAAGCATGCTTATGTTGTGGTAAAAGTAGTTAAGCATTTTAGGTACTATATTTTTAACTCTCATACTATTGCATTGGTTCCTGATTCAATAGTCAAGTCTATCTTGACTCAACAGGAGTTTGGGAGCAAAAGAGGTAATTGGATTTCTAAGATCCAAGAGTATGACATGGAGATTAGGCCCACCAAGTTGGTTTGTGGGAAAGATTTGTGTCAATTGATTGCTGACAACATACCTGAAGAGATATCTGATAATGAGGAAGAGAATACTGAGGTACTTCCCACAATCATGTTCATGAGCACAATGGACGAATGGTATTCAAATATTGCACACTTCCTCACATATGGAGAGTGTCCTAAGAAATTATCATATAAGGAGAAAAGGACACTCAAACTAAAGGCTACAAACTTTGTTCTATGGGACAGTGGTTTGTACAAGAGGAGTATTGATGGAATTTTTCTTCGGTGTGTTGACAAAGAACAAGGTAAGTTGTTGGAGTCCTTTCACAACTTGGCATGCGGAGGACATTTTTTAGCTCCGGTTACTTCTCACAAAATTTTGAGAGCAAGGTATTATTGGCCCGCAATATTTCAAGATGCATACAATTGGATACATAAGTGTGAATTGTGTCAACAATTTGTGGGGAAACCCAAGTTGGCAGCCCTACCCCTCAAGACGGTGGTGATTGAGGAACCCTTTCAACAATGGGGTATTTATTTCATTGAAGTAGTGAATCCACAATCAAGTGCATAGAATAGTTATGTTCTCACAGCTATTGATTACTTCACCAAGTGGGTGGAAGCCATTCCTGTGAAGCACGCTACTTCAGAAGTAGTTTGCAACTTCCTCAAAGAAAATATTATCCCAAGATTCGGGGTGCCTAACAAGATAGTAGCAGCTAATGCTAATTTTTTTTCATCTCATGAGATGACAAATTTTTTTTTTGAGTATGGGATCATTCTTACTCATTCTTCAGACTATTATCCCTAAGGAAATGGTCAAGCCGAATCAAGCAATAAGAATTTGGTTACCATAATTAGGAAGTTGGTTGATAAGAATTAGAGAACATGTCACAAGGCATTGTATGATGTGTTCTAGGAAAATCATATCACCCCCAAATGAGCAATTGGCATGTTTCTATTTCAGCTTCTGTATGGTTTGCATGCCAAAATACCTATCACATTGGAGTTGCCTGCTCTAAAGTTGGCTAAGGCAATTGAAGATAAAACTTTTGATAGTTCCATTGACAAGCATGTTATGTTTCTTTTTGAACTTGAAGAACAATGCATGAAGGTGGTGGATCACATTGCGGAACACCAAAGTCAAGTAAAGAAGATCTTTGACAAGAAGGCAAAATCTCAAAGTTTCCAAATCAGTGATCAAGTCCTGTAATGGGACAAGAGAAGAGAGTTGAAAGGGATGCATGGAAAATTTGATTCTTTGTGGAGAGGTCCTTTCATGATTCATCAGCTCTATGGTGAAAACATCTTTCTTCTGGAATATCAAGCTAGGACACCTTTTTTACTACCTCATAGCGGACAACATTTGAAGCTTTTCACTTAGTGAAGCGACATATAAGTTTGTACTATTTGTATAGTTTTGTGGTATTTTATTTTATTTGTTTTATGTTGTGTTTGTCGCCTGACTCTATAGCCCAATGGTTGGATGAAGACACTTAGAGTTCTGGGTTTCTTCTATCTTTAATCATTTCAAAAGATGATCGAAGGAAGCTCCCTAGTTAGAGCTAGCTGTTATCCTCAAATTTAGCTCACTCAATCCTATTAGGGTTCAGGCAGATCAGAGAAATAAACACTAACAATTATATGTAGATTAAATAACCCAAATATAACAATGAAGAATAACACAAAAGAGATCTTGAACACAGAAATTTAGCATGGTTCACTCAATATGGGCTACATCCACAGAAACTCAGCCATCCAATGATTTCATTATCTCACGCAAAATAGATTACAATCTCACGAATTCCATACCCACAACATACATCCCAGTCACTTATATCAAGCTTTTTGGAAGCTTCTAGAATTAGGGTTTTATAATGTCATTTTTATTTTGTGAGTTAAAAAAAATTAACAACCAACTTCGAACAGGCAAAAAAGAGGGAAATTATTTTTTAGGGGCCGCACCCCCGAACCCCTGCTCAAGGCCTGGCCTGGCACTGAACCCCGACAAAGATACGTTACGAGTGTACAATACTTGCATGATCAGTCACCACATACCAAAAATCTCCCACTTGGAGACTGATCCTAGATGACACCGCTACACTTACAGCTCCCACTAGATTATAAGCCTGGTTGGTTTCTTATGTCCACCATTATCAGTCATGAAGGCTAACAAAAATTGATGATGAAATTAGTTTCTCTCGTGTAACTACCTTTGTGAACATATCTATAGGATTCTCACTTGTGTGAATTTTCTCCAGCTTCAACTGTCCATCCTCTAAAATTGACCCGTTGAAGCCATAGTTGAGCTGTATATGCTTAGTTTTTGAATGCAGAGATGAGTTCCTAGCAAGATGAATGGCACTCTGGCTATTAGTTTACAAAGGGCTATCTTCTTGTCATTGCCCCAATTCCTCCAGAAAATGTTATAACCAAATCATCTCCTTGCTAGCTTCCGTAGTAGCAACATAATTAGCTTCAGTGGTTGAAAGTGCAACAACCTTTTGTAGCCTTGAAATCCAACTAACTATAGTACCTCCTATAGTAAAAACATACCTTGTAGTACTCCTCCTGCTATCAATATCACCTGCTAAATTAGAGTCAACATATCCTTTTAGAGAAGAATTTGTTCCTCCAAAACATAGTTTCTTTGAAGTAGTACCTCTCAAATATTGAAGAATCCATTTTACTGCATTCTAATGTTCCATTCCCAGATTGCTCATATACCTGCTCACAACTCCCACTGCATGTGTAATATCTATCCTTGTACATACGATTGCATACATCAAGCTGCCAACTGCTAATGCATATGGTATCTTAGACATTTTGTCTTCCTCCTCTTGTGTCTTTGGAGACATATCCTTAGTCAACTTAAAATGACTAGGCAAAGGTGTACTAATAATTTTTGCATTCTGCATGTTAAATCTTTTCAACACCTTCTCTACATACTCACTTTGAGACAAAAATAATTTTCTGTTTGTCTTGTCCCGTGTGATCCTCATACCAAGGATTTGTTTTGCTGCACCCAAATCCTTTATAGAAAATAAATTTGCTAATTTATTATTAAGTTCATTAATATGCTGCATGTTAGACCCAACAACAAGCATGTCATCAACATAAAGCAATAGGATAATATAGCTGCCATTACCTAATTTCTTGAAATAAACACAATAATTAGAATGACATCTTTTGTAACCTTGTTCAGCCATAAAACTATCAAATTTCAAATACCATTATTGAGGTGCTTGCTTCAAGCCATACAAACTCTTCTTTGACCTGCACACAAAATCCTCCTTACCCTTGACCACATATCCTTATGGTTGTTGCATGTATATTTCCTCTTCCAAATCCCTGTGGAGAAAAGATGTTTTCACATCTAGTTGTTCAAGATGCAAGTCTTCCATAGCCACAAGACTTAGAATAGTTCTAATAGAAGTCATCTTTACAACAAGAGAAAATAGTTCATCAAAATCTATACATTTTTTCTATGCAAAACCTTTTACCACGAGTCTAGCCTTATATCTTTTCTTGCCTCCATCTTCTTCCTTCAACCTGTAAACCCATTTATTTGGCAATGCTCTTTTTCTTGCAGTGTTTTGACTAAGTCCCAAGTTTGATTCTGCAGCAAGGAATCCATTTCCTCTTTCATGCCTAGCTCCCACTGCTTTTTGGTATCTACCTGCATTGGTTCTTCATAACCTTCAAGGTCACCAGAATTAGTTAATAATATAGAATATAATGATGGAGAAAATCTTTCTAGAGGTCTAGTTATCTTTGTAGAATGTCTAACACTTGCAGGAGTCTGTGGGATAACTTGTTGTTGCTAAGCATCAAGTACCACTAGCATTTTATTTTCTAGAATCTCATCCAACACCACATATTCCTTTTTGGCCTGTCCATGCTTCTTTTCTTGCAACTGATCCTTATACATGACCTTCTCATTGAATATAACATCTCTACTCCTAATGATTTTATGATTTTCATAATCCCATAACCGATAACTAAATTCATCTACTCCATATCCAATGAAGGTACATTTTTTAGACTTAGCCTCAAGCTTGGTTCTATTTTCAATATCAACATGGACAAAAGCTTCACAACCAAAGGTTTTTAGAAATGAATAGTTTACCTTTCTATCCGTCCATGCCTCCTCTGGAATGCCACCATCCAAAGGATTTGAAGGTCTCTCATTTATTAAATAAACAACAATATGTACAACATCTGCCCAAAAGTGTAAGGGTAGTCTAGCATGCAATCTCATGCTCCTTGCATGCTCCATAATGGTCCTATTCATCCTCTCAAACACACCATTTTCTTGTGGGGTTCTAGGAACCATTTTCTGCCTACGGATTCCATTATGTGAATAGTAATTCTCAAATTCTCTGCTGCAATACTCGCCTCCATTGTTAGATCTGAGACACTTCAACTTTTTCCCTGTCTCATTCTCAACCAAAGCTTTCCACTTTTTAAAAGTTTCAAATACTTCTGATTTTTGTTTTAGGAAATACACCCATGTTTTCCTAGTTGCATCATCAATAAAAGTAACATAATAGCAAGAGCCACCAAGAGAAGATACCTGAGTTGGTCCCCATACATCTGAATGCACAATCTCTAATTTCTCACTCTTCTTCTCTTTCCCAACTTTGAGAAATCAAACTCTTTTTTATTTTCCAAAAACACAATTTTTGCAGAACTCTAAGTCAATCTACTTCAGACCTAGTAGCAACTTTTTGGAGTGAAGGATCTTCATCCCTTTCTCACTCATGTGCCCAAGTCTATGGTGCCACAATTTTCTCTCTCCCTATAGCAATTGTTATAACTATCTCAGTAGCAACTATTTATTTAGCAGCTAAAGTAGAATAAGTATTACCAGTACACAAATACAATGTGCCTACTTTTCACCTTTAGCTACTACTAATGCACCTTTAGTGACCTTCCAGACTCTATCTAAAAAGGTAACTATACAGCCTTCACTACGCAGTTGTTCTGCAGGGATTAAATTCCTTCTCAAACTTGGAACATGCCTTACGTCCTGTAGAAATCATTCATTTCCATTCTGCAACTTAATTTTTATCTTTCATAGATTTTTTACAATGAAAACCCTAAAAGGGAAAAACCACAATGGGTCTTAGCCCACAGAAATATATAAGTTATATCAATACCAAAAAATAGAGGTTCAATGCCTATAGGGCTCACTGCCCAAATTGTTCACTGCAAAGAATGACTCACTGCCAGGGGTTGGCTCACTACCAAGATGGTGAACTGATTAAGTAGCATTTACTCCATGCCTGGGTTTAGTTCCTTTGAAGCACAATAAAACTTCTCTACTCTGCTCTTTCACAGCTTTGCACTTATCTCCTCATATTTGCACATTCACACTTCTTTTCACAATTCATTACAAGTATTTATACAAGTCATCAACCTTGGAATGTACATCAAGGTCAGTAATGCATTCATCAATCGTTGGAACAATCTCCAAGGTCAGCATTACAATCATACATAGAATAGGTCTGGACCTTATACAAAATTGACTAAGGAAAATGTGTAAAGATGTATGCAGATCACATTGCTCCTTAGCTGGGACTCAAATGCAATATTCCACATCATGTCATGCCTCTACAATCTTCAAATATTCTCCGCAAATAATGAAATTAACCAAGTCAGCTAAGACTAGTGAGAACATTAGGTCTTCCAAGAGCATTCTTCAACCATGATCCAAATTTGTCTTCGCAGACCAATCTGAAGGTAGGAACACGATCAGGAGACATCCACAAGCACATTATAATCATCAGACACATCCGCACAATACCCAAACACTTTACCCATCAGATTCTTCAAAATGGAGCACAAGAACAACACTGTCAGCCATTGTCATAACTAATAGATAACTTGTGGACCGCCAAATCATGGACCATTAGAATTGAAGGCACTTAACATTATCTTAGACTTATCTCTAGAACTGCAGATCAAAATACCTCAATGCGGAGCATAATACTTTCTCCCTGTCATTGCCAAACATATAGAAAAGTTGTTTTCACTCTAGTGAACATAACTCACTTAATTCTTCATACCGAAGGCTCAAACTCGAAACAAAGCATCTTTAGATGGACTTCTAAATTACTTCCAATCCGCAGACAAAGATATTCATTCTATAGAAAATGTGGAGCACACTTCTGGACTATTTTTTATATGTAATAAACTATTTCCACTGCAACTCATAGTTTCTACCAGAGAGGCTAATTTTCTCAATATCATCAACATCAAGATTGCTTAGATAAGTAATTACAAAGCATCATACTCATTACAAATAGACAACAAGATAGGAGCATAGGTGACATCAATGACAACACCAATTAGGCACATACTTGCAACAATCTCCCCCTTTATGATTGATGGTAACATATGATGTGAAAAACTGAAAAGACCATCAAGACAAGATTATCCTCCTTTCTCTTTACACCTCTGCATTCTTTTTTCTCCTAATTTTTTCATATGATTTCTCTCCCCCTTTGACATCAATGGCAAAGGGCACATACTTGCATGATGCTGCTCTGATCCACTGAACCTTCTGTGTTTTTCAACACTTTCTTTCTTCATCAGAAATATCTAGCTACTCCCCCTGAGGGATAGCCCTTAAAACATCAATCTAGATCAGAAATGAGGCTTTGGATACCATTGGATTGATGCATTCTTATGCATCTTAGTTTAGAACAGGAGGGGTAATGACCCCTAGTTTTTCTCTGAGATACTCAAAAGTATCTTTGGGCAGAGGCTTAGTAAAAATGTTTGCAATCTAATCCTTTGTGGATGCATACTCCATATTTACTTCATTTTCATTTACCTTTTCTCTCAAAAAGTGATACTTTATAGATATATGCTTTTTTCTTGAGTGCATACTGGATTATTCAAGATGTTTATAGCACTTGTATTTCACAAAAGATTGCAACTAGAATTTCATACACAACTCTTATGTCTTTCAATGTCTACTTCATCCATAATACTTGAGTGCAGCAACATGCTACTGTAATATACTCTGCTTCTGCAGTTGTCAAAGAGATTGAATCTTGTTTCTTGCTCAACCATGAAACCAATCTATTACCCAAGAAGAAGGTACCTCCACTTGTACTCTTCCTATCATCAACATCTTCGGCCCAATCAGCATCTGTACATGCACTGAGAGTGAAATCATTGTCCTTTGGATACCATAATCCATGATCTAGAGTGCCTTTTAAATACCTCAGGATTCTCTTTACTACCATTATATGAGATTCTCTTTGATCAGCTTGAAATCTTACAACAAGACAAATTGCATGCATAATATTAGGTCTAGTTTGAGTTAGATAAAGCAATCATCCAATCATGGATCTGTACCTTTTCTGATCAGTCTTGGGTGAATCATTAGTTTTGCTCAACTTGCAGCCAATCACCATAGGAGTACATACTAGTTTAGAGTCCTCCATCCCAAACTTCTTCAATAGTTCTCTCACATACTTAGACTGAGATATGAAGATTTCTTTATCGGATTGATTAATTTGCAGACCCAAAAAGAAATTCATTTCACCAAACATGGACATTTCAAATTCACTTTTCATCTCACCGACAAACTTGTTAGGAATTTGTAGGTCTAATTAAACCAATTCCACATAACCCAATAGGAGAAACAAGATGTTGAAAGAAACCATAATGCAAAATATCAATGAACAAGAAACAAGGGAACACAAGATATACCTTGGGAAAACCCTTTGCAGGGAAAAACCTAGCCTCCAAAAGCATCCACGGTCAAATGTATTATTCAACAATAAGAGTATTACAATACAATAACTGAGCCTCCATTAATACCCCTAAACCATCAAGCACCTCTAATGCATCCTCCATGTGTACAAGCATGAATCCACATATCACCTGCCATGCTTCACAACATGCACTTACAGGAGAGAACTCAATATAATGACAACCTCTCTCAAACCTCCAATCCACCTACAATGAAACAACCAACATTACCTAAACCACTAACCATGTGTTTGCTTTTATAGACCAAGCTCACACAAATACAACTTGTAGTATTGGATAAAACCATGTGCCCCAAAAACCATGGTAACACAAAACCATTAACTTATAAAACCACTTGACCCCACATTTGACTATTGGTACTAACTTTTTCCAATAAATCAAATAAAAATAATAATAATTAATTACTCTATGTGTCCCACACACATAAAATAACTAACCCAATGTTACAATACAACTTATACAAGTGGTAACCGAATAAAATAGTACAATATTATGCAAGGTGTACAACACCTATCTCAACATTCTCCCACTTGTTGTATACATTGCATAAGGGTCAATACATGAAATACATCATCATAGGAAAAACATGAAATCACATGAATCTCCATAATGCTCTCGTGCTCCATCAAGATACCTACAACAAAGCAAAGTGACCACCATCTCAAGCAAGAACTCCTGTCATCCTCCAACGTGCCACCTATGGAAGAAAAGGAACATGCCAAGGTGAAGATGCACCAATCCAAAGAATACAAGCATCAAATCCAAGTGAAACCAAATAGGCTCCAAGCTGCTATCAAAGGTGAAAAACCCACATGACTGGAAATAACACCCACAAAATATGCTAATACATCCAACCATCTATACCTCATAGATATCAACAACATCAATAAACTTATGCCAACAACATATCCAACCCATATACTGCAATAACAAGCTCCATGAATAAAATCTGTCAATGAAAAACACATACATCTAGGCACTCCCACTGCATGGGTAATGTCAAATCTAAAAATAGATCCATGGCATATCAAGTCTATCAATCAACAGTCAAACCAAGGTGTGGCTAACCAACAAGCCAATGTAGTACCAAGAACAATCACAATGATCCACACATGCATGATATATCGCTACATATTCTCTAACATGTCACCATAACTCTCCCAAAGTCCAACCATATCAACATGATCCTCCAAGAAGTAGCCATAAGACAAAGAGAGAAGACTTGTAAATCACAATGTTCTTCTACATACACCTCAAAGTGCTATGTTGTGTCAAGTATGGTCTCCTCTACAACCCCAAATGAAAAGCCTCAACAAAACCCAACCATTCAATCTCATAAGATCAAATGAACATATGTAACATGTAACCAACATGGATGTAAGCCTCTCTAATCAAGGTAGATCAAACTCATAAACATTCCATAAACAGGAATAAGCCCAATCACATCTCCTAAACTCCTCATAATAAACATGATAAATCAAACCATACAAACAAGGAGATAACCATGCTAACGTCTCTCAAATGAACCCTCTAGAACCAATAACTATAGCTCAAGATCCATATCTATGAGAAGATGAAACATAAAGTAAAACACATCTAAAAGGATGGGCAATACCTCATAGATGATAAACTGCTGAGTAGACCAAGAGTGGGGAATGAGAATCCTCCTCCAGGATACACCAAGTCACATAGACTCTCTCCAAGAACAATCTCCTCTAGGTCCATAATGAACTTGCATCCATATCCAGGTGTAAGGCTCCTCAGTCTATTTGCTGAAACCTCTAAAGAGTAACCATCTCAACAAGTGTCTCTAATCACAAGAGAACTCCAGTCTCACCTAAGTCTCTAAGTATCCATGAGCACCTATAACTGACCAATACATGCCAAACTCCAAATGCAACATAGCACCATCATGAAGTAATCAAGCAAATGATCAAAGTACTCAATACCAAGAGAATAAACAAGACCATTGTCAATGCTCCTACTACACATCTACATAATCAAGAAGCTCATCATGACATCATGATCTAACCATCTCCTCATAAGAAGATCACACACAACAAAGTGTACAATGATGCATACATCTTGTCTCAAGAGAACCTGTATCATGCCAATACTCTAATCTAGAATCAAGAGCCCATCAAGACACAATAACAACATCTCTAAACAAGGATAAACATGTCAAACTGACAAATCTTAAACCCGACACCTCAACCAAAGAATTGAAGAAGTCCTCCATGGTAAACCAAGATGTCAACATCTCTGATCATATGAAGATAACCATCTCCTGACAACTGAACTGAAAATGTCAAAGAACTCTCAAAACTAAGAGCTCCTCCATAACACCAACATCCACTGTAGAAGATTATCCATCATGTATGATGAATGCAACATGCTGCCAAAGCTCCCACTAAAACTGTGATACTGAGCTATCCATGACAACAAAATAGCCATCTCCTAAATGAAGATTATCTATGGCTCCAAACCAATCAAGGAATCCCACTATAACATCAATAGCTCCCAAAAGGTCTAGTGAACCAAAAAATCCAAACAAGAAGATAAAACCATCACTGTCAAAATCTAACATAGAACCATGTATCCAAGCTCTCCATGACATCATGATAAACATGCTGCAAGTCCCAACAACTGACTATCTACTAATTATCCATCCTCTTATCCCAAAGCAATCATACCAATGCACAAATGACCACAGACAAGGCCAACTAACAAAGTCTGTATAAACACTGAATCAATCTGGTGGATATAGACAATCCACATCTGAGTCATCTCACTATAGCCAAGGGGTAGCTAATCCACAAAACTACATAACTTGAAGATTCAAAATAGGTGTAACATGTAAACTCATCATCACACTAGTAAACTACAAACTGAGATATCAAAGAAGATAACCTGTAGACTCCAAGACTCAAACACCAAATCAACTCTAGATTCGATTTGCCAACAAGTCCACAAATGAATAACCATAGTCAAGGAACTAATCAAGCATCCAGGAGATAAGAACAATCCCCTAAAACAACACCACAACACCACCTATAATCATGAATCAAACATCATAGCCCATACCTGTCAATCGCATACATGATCATGTCGTGCCAATGCAAAAGTATGCCTGCATATCCATGACACCATAATCATCATCATTGCTATACCTGTACTCAACTCCCACTGAAACGAGACTCCAAGTCTCACACGAGTATCAACCATGTCCTCAAACTAGAAAACAACCTGTACCTGTCTCCATCAAAGTCATAACTCTGAAAACACCTATAAACTTGTATCAGGGAGCACCAAATTTGAAAACCTACTATACCATGCTGATGGTCTCATAGCAACATGTACTCCCACAGTTTGTGCCAACAAATCCATCCAAATGCACTCATAAATGCACTCTGAAACTCAGGCTCCCACAAGTGATCAAACAAGTACAATTCTCTCTTTGCACACCAAATTAAAAATCTACATGATCCAAATTGTAGTACACTGCACTAGGTCTCCAATGCCTATTCGAAATTAAAAATCTGAATCCGTATATGCAAGTTATGAACATAAAATTGTATAAGAGCAACACGTACTTCAAACACCAAATTCTGAAACAAACAGAAAAATCTGATCATTAAATCTGTACCATTGCATAGTGCTTGAAGAGAGCTTTCCGATGCCTATAAGAAGTCAAAAAATTGATATCGTATGTGAAAGTTATGCCTCCTGGAAGGAAAAGGCACTTTGAGGGCTAAAACTGGACCCCTGGTGGGCCCCTGTACCCTGATGACGTGGCATGACATCATTGCTGACATCATCACTACTGACTAGGCAAATGAGGTGGTTGCTGATGTGGCATCTGAGTTGGCATCTTCATCCTTGACCGGCGGACTCCAAAAAGTTTTACAATTTGATTTACATGAACTTCACCACCATATTAAGTAGGGTTTTAATTTTAATAAAGTCCAAAATCAAACAATTTTAAATGGCTTTCATAATGTTGCTAATCTTCCACTGTCAACTTTGAAAAAGTTTAAGATTTAGAAAAAACTTTCAGTCTTTTTTTTTTGTTTTTAAAAAACCCACGGCCAAAACCTTTTAAAGGTTTTAATATATTAAAATTTTGTTTAAAATTTTAAAGCCCTTAAAGGGCTACCACATGAGCCAACAACAAGGAAGGTAGGGGACTAGCGGGCTGTATGGCTCTGCACTTGCGGTACCCGCCGGTACCCTGCAACAGCAGCGTAGGGGCGGTACGGCGGTACCTACCCCCTGCAATTTTTTTTTTTTAATTTTCAATCTTGATTTTTTGAATGGCCTATATTTTTTTTTATTTTAATTTTCTTTACAAAACTATAGAAAGACATTTTAACCTTTGCGCAGGCAATTTTTTTTTTAAAAAATTGCAGAGTGTACTTTCGACTGCGACGGTCGTACTATCGAACCAAGAGGGCTTGAAATTTTGCATTTTACTCATGTGGCCGAATATAGGTGAATTTTATATGAATCTTCGTCTCTCAGGCCTCCTGGACTCAATGGCGAGGTCCGTTTTGTCCCAGGAGGTCATCTGTGAAAGTTCATCCTCAAAACCCTCATGAAGCCAAAACCTAAAAACCCTCTTTAGCGATGATTTTTCAATCACCCGATCTGCAACATATATAGCAAATCTCTAATACCCAGAACCCCCAAACTGCAATACAACATGCACAAAACCTTGTAGTGTCCCAAATCCTTACATGTATTGTCATGGCTTTCATTTTGTACCTGATCTACAAAAACAAGGGTTATACATATCCAGGGAGCTCACACCCCCTCAACCATGAACATGGCTCTGATACCAACTGTTAGGAATTTGCAAGTCTAATTAAACCAATTCCACATAACCCAATAGGAGAAACAAGATGCTCTAAAAAACCATAATGCAAAAGATCAATGAACAAGCAACAAGGGAACACAAGATATACCTTGGGAAAACCCTTTGCAGGGAAAAACCCAACCTCCAAAAGCATCCACGCTCAAATGTATTATTCAGCAATAAGAGTATTACAATACAATATCTGAGCCTCCATGAATACCCCTGAACCATCAAGCACCTCCAATGCATCCTCCATGTGTACAAGTATGAATCCACACATCACCTGCCATGCTTCACAACATGCACTTATAGGAGAGAACTCAATACAATGACAGCCTCTCTCAAACCTTCAATCCACCTACAATGAAACAACCAACATTACCCAAACCACTAACCATGTGCTTGCTTTTATAGACCAAGCTCACACAAATACAACTTGTGGTATTGGATAAAACCATGTGCCCCAAAAACCATGGTAACACAAAACCATTAACTTATAAAACCACTTGACCCCACATTTGACTATTGGTACTAACTTTTCCCAATAAATCAAATAAAACAAATAATAATTAATTACTCTATGTGTCCCACACACATAAAATAACTAACCCAATGTTACAATACAACTTATACAAGTGGTAACCGAATAAAATAGTACAATATTATGCAAGGTGTACAACACCTATCCCAACAAAACTTTATGCACATACGTTCATTTCCTCCAAAGATAATGTCATCAACAAAGACTTCAACAATCAAGATCTTATTATCATTGATTTTGAAATATAGATTGTTATCTACAGTACCTTTACTAAATCCCAATTGCAATAAATACCTATCTAACCTTGCATACCAGGCTCTAGGAGCTTGTTTGAGTCCATACAATGCTTTCTTCAACCTGCATACCATATCACCTTGATTTGACAATTGGAATCCCTCTGGTTGCTCAATGTATACTTCTTCACCATTCAGGAATTCAAACTTCACATCCATCTGATATACCTTAAAATCTTTGTGAGTTGCAAATGCCAAAAACATTCTGATTGCTTCAATCAGGGCAACTAGAGAAAAAGTCTCTTCAAAATCTATCCCTTCAATTTGAGAATATCCTTTGTACACAAGTATTGCTTTGTTCCTTACAATTTCTCCATTTTCATTTAGCTTGTTCCTGAAGACTCATTTAGTTCCAATAACATTTTTGTCAGCAGGTCTAGGAACTAATCCCCAAGTTTCATTCTTCTCTATCTACAATAGTTCTTCCTCCATTGCCTTTACCCAATTTTCATCATTGCAGGATTCATTCACAATTTTTGGTTCAAATATGGAGAGGAAATAGTAGTTTACTTGTTCTTCAACAACTTTTCTTCTTGTTAGTACACCTTTGCTTTTATCTCCAATAATTTGATCCTCAGAGTGATTGATTCTTACATATCTGGGGGTTTTAGCAACACTTTCCGAAGCCTCTTCTTCTTCATCTTGACTATCTTCTTGTTCAACTTTATCTTCATAAGTTGTAGTAGCAAGTTCATCTAATTCATATCCATTTTGATCTGATGTTATTCCTTTGTCTTCATCCACCTTCACATTTGCACTTTAACCAATCTTTTTCAGTCTTTTATTGTAACACCGGTAAGCCTTACTCTTTGTAGATTACCCAAGGAAGATTACTTCATCACATCTTGCATCAAATTTTCCTAGATCTTCATCTCTTTTGATATAACATTTTCTTCCAAAGACTTTGAAATATCTTACTATAGAAATTCTTCCATACCACTGTTCATAGGGAGTTTTAGTACCATTACCTTTCACTTGAACCCTATTCTAAATGTAGACAACAGTGTGTATAGCTTCTTTCCAAAAGACTTTTGGCAAACCTCCTTCCTTCATCATTGTCCTAGCAGCCTCCTGAACAGTCCTGTTCTTTCTTTCCACAACTCCATTCTGCTAGGGAGTTCTAGGTGCAAACAATTGCCTCTTCATTCCTTGTTCTTCACAGAAAATGTTGAACTCATTTGGAGTGAACTCGCCTCCTTTGTCAGACCTCAAACACTTGATTTTTAGTTCTAACTCATTCTCAACCATTGCCTTGAAGGATTTGAACTTTTCTAGGGCTTTAGATTTGTCTCTTAAGAAAGTAACCCAAGTCATTCTAGAATAATCATCAATAAGCAACATGAAGTACCTGTCACCTTGTAGACTTCGTACCCTTGTAGGACCACATAGGTCTGTATGCACTAGATCTAGTAGACCAGCAGAAAATTGCTCTTTTCTCTTGAAACTTGTCCTAGTCTACTTCCCAAATTGACATTCTTTGCAGATGGTATTGATGGGTTTAACCAACTTTGGTAGATCTCTCACAGTCCGACCTAAACTTATCTTTACCAGATTGTCAAATTTTATATGACACATTCTCCTATGCCACAACCAACTCTCATCTTCTTGGGCCAATAAACAGTAATCACTAGTTCCTCTTAATTGATAAATGTTACCTTTGGTCAGTATTATTCTTACCATCAAATGAGATAGATCCTTTTCCACAAATCTTACTAGCTGCATTGTGTCCAAACCTAACTAGTCCTCCATCATACTTTTCCAAACTCACAAACTTACTTTTGTCACCGGTCATATGATGTGAGCATCCACTATCAATAATCAATTCATCCTTATCTTTCTCAACTTGAACTACCAAAGCACTTTCTTCCATTGGTTTCTCTTTCTTCACATGACTAGCAGGATTAGTAGACATAGGTTCTTCTTTGATGACAATAAACAAACATTCATTTGCACTGGTACTAGCATCATCAAATTCATCATCAGTCACACCTTCATCATCAAAATCTCTAACATAGTAGCATTTCTTTGGAGCTCTAGGCCTGTTCTAAAATCTTTTTCTATTCCTTTCAATTATTTTAGGACATCTAGAAGCATAATGACCTACTTTACCATAGGAAAAAAATTTGGAAAGTAATTTGCCTTTAAACTTACTAGAACCTCTTTGCAATTTGTCAATAAAAGTAGCTTCAAGTTCATCAAAATCATCAGGTTCCACCTTATATTTCTTAGTTTTGGAGATCTTTTCTGAAGTGGTGGCTTTGAAGGCAGTGTCAACTTTTGGCAATGCATCACCAAACTCTCTCATCTCAAACGCTGTAAGCTTTCCAAGTAATTGATCTGTATCAATAGCTTTTACAGTCATTACTTCTTCAATTACGGCTACCTTGTGACTGTAGGACTTTGGTAGTGATATGAGAATTTTCATCACAACTTCCTTATCACTGAGAGTTCCTCCCATACCTTTTATTCCAGTGACAAGTTCATCAACTCTTTGCATAAAGGCTGTTATGTTTTCATCTTCACTCATCTTCAAACCCTCATATTTTACTTTCAGGTTTTGTAGCTTGGCTTCTCTTATAGAATTATCTCTTTCATATAGATTTTTCATCTTCTCCCATACCTCATTTGCAGATTCAAGATCCACAACTTTTGTCAAGACTGTGCCACTTGAGGAACTTAACAGGGCATCCTTAGCTTTGACATCCAACTCATATTCTTTGATATCATCTTTAGTTGTCAAACCATCTTTAGGCATGACAAATTGTGACTATGTAACTAGCCATACTTTATAACCAAGACAGAGGAGATGGATTTTCATTCATACCTTCCAAAGAGCATAATTTGTCCCATCAAATTGTGGAACTTCCCTTTTGTAATACATCCTAGATCTTCCTCAAGCTATTAGGCCTTCTTTTGAGGAACCTCACCCTAATACCAATTGTTGAATTACACCAGAAAACTAAGAGGGGGGGTGAATCAATTGTCCCAAAAATTTTAAGCAATTATGAACATCAACTTATCAATTACTTATATTCTAATATAACCATGAAAGCATAAAATGAAAATCTCAACACAATAGCATAATCAACACAAAAGACACTAGATTTTTATGTGGAAAACCTTAAAAGGGAAAACGACGGTGGGTGTTAGCCCACAAAAATATATAAGTTATATCAATACTGAAAAATAGAGGCTCACTGCCCAAATTGCTCACTGCAAAGAATGACTCACTACCAAAGGGTGGCTCACTGCCAGGGGCTAGCTCATTGCCAAGATGGTGAACCGATTAAGTAGCATCTACTCCATGCCTGGGTTCAGTTCCTTTGAAGCACAATAAAACTTCTCTTCTCTACTCTTTCACACCTTCGCACTTATCTCCTTATATTTGCACATTCACACTTCTTTTCACAATTCATTACAAGTATTTATACAAGTCATCAACCTTGGAATGTACATCAAGGCCGGCAATACATTCATCGATCATTGGAACAATCTCTAAGGTTAGCATTACAGTCATACATAGAATAGGTTTGGACCTAATACAAAATTGACTAAGGAAAATATGTAAAGATGTATGTGGATCACTTTGCTCCTTAGCTGGGACTCAAATGTAATCTTCCACATCACGTCATGCCTCTACAATCTTCAAAGATTCTCCACAAATAATGAAATCAACTAAGTCGGCCAAGACTAGTGAGAACATTAGGTCTTCTAAGAGCATTCTTAAACAATGATCCAAATTTCTCTCCACGGACCAATCTGAAGGTAGGAACACGATCAAGAGACATCCACAAGCACTTTATAATCATCAGACACATCCACACAATACCCAAACACTTTACCCATCAGATTCTTCAAACCGGAGCACAAGAACAACACTGTCAACCACTATCATGACGAATAGATAGCTTGCGTACCACCAAATCATAAACCATTGGATTTGAAGGCACTTAACATTATCTTAGACTTATCTCTAGAACCGCAAATCAAAATACTTCAATGCAAAGAAATGTGGAGCATAATACTTTCTCCCTGTCATTACCAAACACATAGAAAAAGTTGTTTTCACTCTGGTGAACATAAGACACTTAATTCTTCATATTGGAGGCTCAACCTCAAAACATAGCATCTTTAGATGGAATTCTAAATAACTTCCAATCTGCAGACAAAGATATTCATTCTACATAAAATGTGGAGCAATCTTCTAGACTATTTTTGTATATGCAATACATTGTTTCCACTGCAACTCACTGTTTCTACCAGAGGCTAATTTTCTCAATATCCTCAACATCAAGATTGCTTAGATAAGTAATTACAAAGCACCATACTCATTACAAATAGACAACAAGATAGGAGCACAGTTGACACCAATGACAACACAGATATGTTGACATCAATGACAACACTGATTAGGCACATACTTGCAACAAAATCACCTTGAACATAATCTACAAAATATTTTCTATGGGGTGTGGCATGAAATGAAGCCCTTGAATCTATTACCCAAGTATCATTAGCATTATCTAAACACAAAATCAAAGCATCATGTAATTTATTACTTGCAACATTAGCTTCCTTACTGTCATCATGTTGTCCATCTCCTTGTTTACCCTTTCAAGACTAGCAATCCTTCTTCAAGTGTCCTAGCTTTCCACAATGCCAGCAATCCATTCTTCCTTTGGATTTAGATCTACCTTTCTTTGACTTCCCTTATGACTTCCCACAATTTATTGGGCTTTTTCCTCTCTCCCTTGTTCTTCCCCTATTCTCTACAGTCAAAGCATTATCCGATGTTGAACTCTCACTTGTGCTTTTCCATCACATTTCCTCGCTAAGGATAACACCAACAACATCATCAAATTTCAAAGTATTTGAACCAGAGACAGAGTTACTTATAACCATTACCAAGCTATTGCAGCTTTCTGGCAAAGAACATAAAACCAAGAGAGCCCTCACCTCTTCATCAAATTTCACTTTTACAGAAGTTAGCTGACTGGTAATCATATTAAACTCATTTAAATGATCTAACATAGATCCACCTTCAATCATTTTTAGATTAAACAAACGTTTCATGAGAAATACCTTATTAGAGGCTGAGGGTTTTTCATACAATTTATAAGCCAAAGCTTTCATCAATTCATCTGTTGTCTTCACTTTTGTTATATTGAACACCACAGATGGTGCTAGGCACAACCAAATGGTTCCCAGTGCCTTTCTATCCAGAAGTTCCCAATCCTCATTAGTCATTGCTGTTGGTTTCATGGATTTTCCTTCCAACGGCCTCCATAAATCCTTTTGATAGAGATAATCCTCATCTGCATCTTCTATAACTAATAGTTCTGCCCATTGAATTTATCTACCTTCAATTTAACCTCATCCGCTATTGCTCCCACTTAACCATGAGACCTTCCTATAGACGATAATCAAACACAACTTGCTCTGATACCACTTGTTAGGGTTTAGGCAAATCAAAGCAATAAACACTAACAATTATATGCAGATTAAATAACCCCAATATAACAATGAAGAATAACACAAAAGAGATTAACAAAGAAATTTAACATGGTTCACCCAATATGGGCTACATCCACAGAAACTTGCCATCCAATGATTTTATTATCCAGCACAAAACAAATTACAATCTCATGAATTCCATACTTGCAACATACATCCCAACTGCTTATATCAAGCTTTTCGGAAGCTTCTAGAATTAGGGTTTTATAATGTCATTTTTCTTTTTTCGGTTAACAAAAAATTAACAACCGACTTTGAATCGGCAAAAAAGAGGGAAAAAATTTAGAGGTTGCACCCCCGAACCTCAGTGATGATACGTTATGAGTGTACAATACTTGCATGATCAGTCACCACATACCAACAAATCCATGGGATAACCCCTACGAAACTTCTTCATTTCATAGCCCATGTCCTCTAAAGCACACAAATCGAGATGATTCTAGGTCATCTCGGGCGTGGTTCAAACCCTCATGGAATCTCATCGATTTGAGGTGTTGTTTTTTTTAGTTTTTTGCAAATGTTTGCATTTCAATGTTGAAATTTTCTGAGTTTCATGTCAAAGTGATAAAAAAATTGCGGGATTGCATAGGATGTGTAATTGTGGAGAAAATCTCTGCAACTACACATGTCATGTTGCAGAGAAAATCTCTACAACTACACTCCTGGAATTGCACGTATGACCTTTAATGGTCATTAATGGAGGATATTTGAAATCTTCTTCTCCCTATTTGTTTAGATTTAGACTTTATTTCTTCATTTTCATCTTTGTGCTGCGTCTCCCATCTTCCTCCGTGACCTAAGCAAATCAAACTCATCGAAATCATGAACCTCATATTTGATTTTTGACTGGTTTCTAGGTACATTATCGCCTTTCGACTCTCTGTATTTCCATTGTTCACAACTTTGTAATGTTGTCATTTCTGAGTTAACAAAACCCTAGATTTATCTATTATAAGCTAGGTCTTTTGTTGTCATTTCTTTTCCTTTGTGATTTCATGTTTTGTTTTTCTTTCCGTTTTGGTCATGCCCTAGCTTCCTCTATGTTTTCATTTTTCTTGTTTTGTCTGTGACATGTCTTTGATGAACCTGTTGTTCAGATTTCAACTTCTGAACGACATGATCTTAAGGTAACATGTTGTTCAGAAGTTAAAATCCAACCAACACGTTTATCATTTTTTTCAATACCCAACCATAGTGTGTTGTATGGACTTTAAACACTGCACAACAACTGTTGTTTAGGTGTTGTAGAGTTTAAAGCCCACACAACACCCTAACCTCATCAAACATCGCAATATCCTTTTAGGTATGTCCTACAGGCTTTAAAATCTGCATGTCACCTAATGTTATATGTCGTGCGAAGTTTAAATCTCGCACAACATCCTTAGCACTATTTGCCCTTTCAAAGTCAAACACAATACTATTGTTCATGTGTTGTGTGGGGTTTAAAACCTGCATAACACATCTTACCCAAAACATGTTTCCTTCGCTTCATACACGAGCACTTTATAACAAAGTGTTGTGTGGATTTTAAACTCTACACAACACTATTATGAATATGTTGTGTAAAGTTTAAAACCTGGACAACACATTCAACCTCCACCCTTTGAAAGTGCTAAGTGAAGCTAGATTTTTATAAAGGGACGCACATCAGAGAATTTTCTCTGAAGTGCATCTCCTTTGTTTGAACTTCCAAAACACATGCCATGTGGAGATTTTTCTCCGATTTCAACTTGGAGAAAAACAGAAAATGGCTAAGTGGAGATTTTTTCCTGTATTGCACAATGAAGGTTTTTATAGTCCATAGTGTAGATTTTTTCTTCAACTACACAATCAAGTACAAATATCAAGGTTTCATCCTAGTGACCTCTGTGGAGTCTAACATTGATGACATCAAAGATACAAAGATTGGACATGTGGATATGTTTAAGTTTTTACAAAGGATAAACCAGTAGCCAGTGTCGACACACATTTAATGCATCCTGAACAGTGATATCCATTTGGTCTCCAATTTACCGGTGTCTACACAAAATCCTGATTTCATATTGGTGATGGCAGGAAAATTGACAAAGACACTAGAAGCATATCAGATGTAGATTTCTTTGACACAGTCTTCATGTGTCCAGATATTGATGATTATGCCAATCTTATGATTGAAGATGAACAAAAGCATTACGAAACTCATATAGAAAAGTTCAAGAGAATCATTAACACATAATGGCTCAAAATGCCTAGGCCTACAATTTTAAGATGGCCTAAAAACATCTTTAGGAGTGAGTTTATTGATGAGATGGGTGATCTCATAACCCTCTTCGGTAGGGTGCAAGGTCTCCTTACATCAAACACTTTTCAGGAATGGATGTATCAGTACATTCATGTCATAAAAAAGGGGAATCAGAAGATATGGTGGGGCAACAGATCAATGAATCCATTTGTGAGCAAATGTCTAAGGTGTCTATGACATTGAAGTTCTACAAGAATTCATACTTAGTGTATGTTACTGCTGCTATGAAGTATTTTCCAGGGCTTTCTTTAGAAGGAGATAGGAGGAAGATTCTTGTATACGAGTACTACCCTTAGCTAACCATGAAAGAGAGCATCAAACACTTTAGAAGGGTGAATGATGCATTTTTCTACAATTATATCTATATGCTAGAGAAGGACATTGAGAAGAAGAGAGTCTCATATGAGGCTTGGGAATAAGTGAAAAAGTTTGGATGTATATTTTTATAATTCCCTACCTTCACCTACATCAGAGTTGGTTGTTTTAGTGGACAACCATACATGCTTCCAAGGTATCCATGTGACAGGTTAATTCTGATGGAATTATGTAGACAAGTTATGGATGTGCATATTAAGCAAGAATGATCTCACAGAGGTGGTTTCAAGTTTCAATTTCAAATTGGTAGATATGGTATTTCCACAAATCCCAAGGAAAAAGAAATGGAAAAAAAATTGTAATGGATTACCCTAAAGAGATACAGGAAAAGACTTGATTTTGATTACCAAGGGATGAAGGACAAGCTGAAAGGTAATTACATTCATGTCCATAAGGCTAAAGATGTTTGGGCCGAATGCTGAACTAAGGAACATGTAAGGAGGATGGACTATAGTTGGCCTTCTTTGGATCAAGTTAGGAATTTTCAATTGGTTGATATCCCAAAGGATATGCAAGATGAAGGAAATATAGTTGAAGCTGTGTATATGGGTAACAAGATTGTCAATACTCCTCTTCCTACAATTCAATGGTCACAAAAGGAGATGGCCTCTGTGAGAGAAAGGTTTCAGCCTATTCTTGCTAACACCAATGTTTGGCTACATAAGAAAGGGATAAAATTGAAACCCCTTAAAACAAGATCAGAGGAAGAGCAGATGGGGGGACTTGCAGGGAAGAGAGAAGATTTGAGCACAAAGAATAAAGAGGACACTCCTGCCAATGGGAAAAATCCTAAGTATATCTTTAGAACAAGAGATAAAGGCAAGAGAAAGGAAAATGAAGGAACATCTACTCAGCCAGATGTTGAACATGAGGAAATACCTAATGAGCAGGAACAAGAACTTCCTATTAACTCTCAAGTTGAATCTGTACAAGTATCACCTCCTCATTCTTCTCATTTAGATTCAAATGTTCAAAATTACATGCCTCTTGTATCTTCAAGTACACAACAATTTCCATCTATTTTTTCCAATCCTAAGTCACCCAATGTGTCAATACATTATGTTCATTCATCCCCCTCTACACTTGTTAATGAACCATTATTTGATATTCACCAAGGTAACATTGAAGATGTGTTTGGTAGCTTGTCCTCCTTTCTGAGTATATCAGATGTACCCATGTCTATGATTGACTCAATTGCACAATCAAATTTTGATAAGTTTTTATCTTCTTCCTCTTCCAAAGTGTCACTTGATATTAATCCCGCTGCACTGTGCAAACACAAACCCCACCTATTGTTACTATCACTCCACATGTGTCCATAGCAGTGAGAGATTCTTCTATCCCATCAGTGTCACAATAACCTGCAATTCCTCCCACATCATCCCAAGCTCTGGTAACAGAAATAGGAGGTGATTATTTTGTTCTTCCCCCATGTCTTATGACATAGAAGTCAAAAAGAAAGAAGCAGGTTGTGCCCCCTAAAGATTTTGATTTTGGTTAGTTGGTTCCAATGAAGTCAAAAGCAACCAAGAAAGTCAAGACCCTATCTAAGGTGCTTATTGATGAGTCAGGCAACAAATATGCTGAGGTAGCTGTGCCTCCACCTGACAGGAATATCACAAAAGTTCATGCTTCATATTGCACTATATCAAGAGTTGAACTCGGTAAGAAAAGACATGAGAGTACAAAGGAAGATTTGCTAGCACAATTGTCTGCATTATTGGATAGATATGATAGAGACAAAACAATCAAGGATTAACTCAAGGTTCAAGTAGATCAATTGAAATTGGGACTTTTGAAGATAGTCCAATCATTAGAACCTGTTGAGACCAGTGTAAATAATAAAGCCATTCTAAAGGCTGAGAGGATTGGTGCTAAAGGTCAAGTAGTTGATGCCTAGATTGAAAGAGTACTTGCCGAAGGTTCACAACTAATAAAGTCATCAATTGAACTTTATAATGACCTGAGAAAAGTAGGCAAAGAGATTAATGAGACACTTGAGATTATTTCTCAAGATATGCAGCTTGTTGAACAAATTCTTGATTCATGGAATAAGCTGTGGGACTTTAAAATAGAAGTGCTAGTTGAACATGGGGTGATCCCCAATAGAAAGAAATATGTGGAATACAAGGAAGCCATAATACATAAGAAAAAAATATTGAAGCCTTGATCCAAGACTTGAAAAAATATTTGAAAAGGGGAGAATGTAAAGGCTTAGATATTTCAGATGAGTTGGTTGAGCTTCCTTGTCACATGCTAGATGATAACCAATAGACACTCCCTGAAGATGCAGTTATTCAAGAGTATAGAAACTTAATACAAACATAGATAGAAAGAGAAGCTTTCACATTGGCTTCAATTGACAGGTTGGCAAAATTCTAGATAACTCTGAATAGACTATAGAAGATATTGAATAAGCACAAGAGAGTGCCTAACACCCTCACGGATTCCATCACCCGAGTGCTTACCATCTGTGAACATACACCAGGGCATGACAGCAATGAAGTCCAGGCTACCATGAAGAGATACAAAGAATTTTTGTAGAAGAATGAAGAAGATGAAAAAGTGTCTAAGGACACTTAGTTTATTTTTCATGTTTTAGTTATGTATTTTGTAATTTGTAGATGACAAACTCCATGTCTTTTTGTAAAATTAGATTGCATGAAGTTGTGAGACAGAGTCCCAAATCAATTAGAACTCTAATTTTAAATAAGTCAAGATAGTTGTAAATTCCCTATTTTTGTTCATAGCCTCTCCCTATAAATAAAGAAAGGCTCCTTTGTAATTAGCTATCTTTTATCTATTGAAGCGAAGCGCTGCCATTTTGAAGAGCAAATTGAAACTTTGAGTTCATATTGTAAATCATTTTTCAATCAATACAAAGAAAGCAAGTTGGTATCCAATCTTTATCTTGGATCAAGTTTGTAATGTTTTAGAATTGTTCTTACGTCTATTCTATTACATTATCTTGCGTACAAGGTTGAATTATATCATGGAATCAATTGTTTAGAAGGTGCTCCAAATTTGATTTTGTAGACTTTGAGCTGCAATATTGTCTTTGGAATTGTGTTTATGTTCATGATTGAGAAGATACTTGAAAGACTTTGAGCTGCTGGTTATCTTTTATCTCTGTTTGATCTCATTATAGCATACGATGAAGACTTTGGGCTGCACCTTATTCTATCCTTTTTCAGTTTCAAGTTAGCATAAGAAGCAACAAAAGGCTTTGTGCTTTTTGTGGGTTTCCTTGGTGGTATCATCTAGGTTATTATTACATTGATTCAATTTGGATATTGGTTATTATTGTTCCAACAAGTAGTTTTTAGTTTATCACACTTTGTAAGAATCAAAAGTTTGTTATTGAGAGTTTGTAAGTGAACATGTCTTTTTCTAAAATAAGAGAAATAGATGATATGGAAACATCCACAGGTTAGCTTTAGTGTAAATAAACTTAGTTAAGTACTTGTTGATTGTAGTGGACAATAAGAAGGGAGCCTCCCCTTTTTGAGAGGAGAGATTTATCTCATCATACTGTGGTTGATATAACCATTTTGTTATCAGTTAGTTGATAACAAAATATTCACCCAACAATACACTTAGGAGTTTTACTATAAAGAAATAATAGAGAAGATGGTTTATGATTGGGAATATTAATAGAAAGAATTCAACAATCCTTCATAAGTAGCTTCATACTTTTTGGGATCTTATAACAAATTCAAACTTTTGTTAAATAAGCACAGTCGCACATATGCCCATAGGATTGGTTATGGCAGAGTATGTAACTTAAGGGTATGGTTATGAGTTGAAAGCTTTAAGGCTTCTCAACTCATAAATACACTCTTAAGTAAGTATATCATCAGTAAACAATTAGTAGTTGACAAGGGTCATTGTACCTTACACTTAAATATCATTATTTGTCAATCCAGGGTAGTGTATCTATGGTAGTTTGTAGTAGAACTAACAACTAATAGTCCCAAACTATTTCCTAAATATTAAACTAACTTCCTAATCAAGATCATGCATTTACTCATTTCTGAAAAATACATCTCTAAGTGCTGGAAAATGAATCTAATAACTAATCCACACATAATTGCTAGAAAGAAATCTAACTAGGAAGGAATATTTGGTAACCAAGATTTAATCTAGAATTCAATCATCAATTGCAAAATAGAAAAGTAAATCATACCATAACAAAGATCTATTCTAAGATTGAAACAATAATTAATCTATCAAGTTGGAAATAGATAAGAAGAAATGAAATACTAGCCTCTCTCCATTAGTGGTAGTGGGCCCTTGCTTCACACCGTTGGAAAGGAGACTAGGCTAATGACTCAGAATTAGAGATGCCAAATTATTTGCTCTTTCATTCCAGATTGTTCAAAAACATAACATGCATGCAATTGGCACACAAATTCGAAGGTCTTTCAATCTATCTATCCATGCAACAAAAATACTAACTATCTTCCTACTTTTAATTCTCTACATATATCAGGTGTTGTTCCGATACATATTCTTAGAGTAATTATTCTCTATTGCAGTTCATTACAGATATCCAAGTCTTATTGCATAATTCATGCAATAAAATATTGAAAGATAATATGGTGACACTACAGGGGTCACAAGAGTTCAACTGAAGCTCTAAATAGGCCACAAGGGCGGATAAAAGAGGAAAAGAAAAGAACCGAAACAAACAAAATCAGCAACCTCTTCACTACACATCTGCAACTGGAACTCCTGCTCATTGTCTGAACTATTATAAGTGTAGTTCCCTTTCCTTCAAAATATTTCATCATTCATAGTCCGCATTCCAACTACAATTCTTCCTTCAACCTTTGATGTCTTCTGCAGAGTTCCAGAGTCTTTAGGAGGGACTCCAAAGCTTTCTCTGGAGGTAAGATACCTACATGCAAAAAGGGCATGTTTCTACAAGATTTTGTTAGTGACCATTCACAATCTTGAAACCATCTAACTATGCAACTACCATGATATAACACCTATTTCTAACAAGATTAAACAAGATTTCTATTAGTTTCTATGGTACAACAAATGTATGATGGCTCTATAGGATAGAAAAGGGAGATAAATCAATATATATAATGAGTGCTACCTGTCACTCATCAGTAGTTACCCTGAAGATTATGAGCACTATTTGTTTGATTTTAAAGGCATTTAAAGTAATTCCACTTGCAGTCTTGTAAGGACAATTCGTATGTCATTTAGAGCACGTATTTGATACTTCATTAATATATGAGGGGAGTTGTAATATTTAGGTATTTGATTTTTTACTATAATTGTTTAGCATGCATATATATATATATATAGATAGATAGATAGATATTTGTGTACATAATGTTTATTATGTACACATAACTATATATATTTATAAACACAAAGTTTGGAGCTACAAAATACTAGGTAGATTTTAGTATATTCGAAGTTGAGGTAGTAGTATGAGAACTTAAACACTTGAGTTATAAAGCATTTAGTCTTTCTCAAATAAGGGATTGGGTTTAACAATGGAAAACTTATCTTAGCTATTGACCTCAAAGTACAGTTGAGAAGGTATGTTAGAATTTAAATCATTAAACCCATGCATGATCAAATTTGGTGCATAATGAAGTAAAATACTATGGTTGGTATAAATTTTGATATTAGTGTAATGTTGTCAAGAAATTATGATGTACCTATACAAGAGATAGTGATATAAATTTGTCCTTAATGATAGGAGGACCTAGTATCTTTGGTTCAACCACCCTACTAAGTCTGGTCAGTCAAGTTGTATTATTTTATTCTAGTTTTTTGATTTAAGAGTATGTTAAGTGTATGATGTAGAAAATATGAAAATATAGAATGAAAACAATGCACAATAAAGGCTCCTATTTCATACCTACATCACCTTAAATTGAGCAAAGGGGTCATCCCACAATAATGGGTTACACTTTTTGGCCAAACTTGACATTGAAATCAACATTTTAAACTAAATCTTCACTTTCTAACACATATAGCCACTAAACCGTTAGGAATTTGAAGATGATGTAAACTAGTGATTTGTAAGATTTTGTTTGTAGATTCTAAATATATATATTTTTAAAAATTTGGAGTTAAATTGTAATTTTTTTTTGCATCTCCTTTGATAACTAGTTTTGAATAGTAAACAACATTTTTTTTAAAGTGATGTGTATTCTATAGCACATAACTTTTTTCTACAAAGGATAAAATTCTGATTCTTTTGAATTTAGATTGGTAACACTGATATATAGGGCATGCATTTGGTTTCATAATATTTTGTTGAATATTTTTTTTAATTAAGTTTTGAAGTCAAACCAATTATAATTTAGACATAGGCGTATTCCATAAAACATAATTTTTTTTGTATGTATCGAAATTCAACTTTTTTTTGTTGAAACAAGGAAATAAATACCTAGGGCATAGATATTTATTTGAATTTTTTTTCACTAATTTACTAATTTTCCATGTGTGTAGAACATAGAACTTGATGTTCAGGGAAAAACCTACATTCACAAGAAATAAAAAGTAAATATAATAATCAATTAGATATATTTAAAATTATACTTTTTGGGAAGCTTAAAATAAGGACTACATACTTACAAAAACATAAATTTTAAATGAATTCATTTGATCCCCCAAAAGGTAAATCAAAAGTGGTTTTTATCAGCATTTTGATAGGTGTAGAGGAGACTCCATTATAGGTATGGTTTAAAACTAGTGGAGTTCTATCCAAGGGGGTTTGAATCTAAGGGGTTTTGATCAGACCCTCTTCAATTAAAATCCTTTAAATGGAACCTTTCAAGGCTTAAATCATTATATTTTCTAAAAATGATTTCAACAAAAATCAGGATGTCCCAGAAAGTGTAACCCATTATTGTGGTAGCACCCAAAGGACTAAAGAAATTAAACAAAAATAATAAAACAATGTTACCACAATAGTCCTTATTGCACCATGATGAAAGGTGGATGTGCTCCAATGATGCTTGATAATGATATTTGATATGTATGTTGACTACTCACAATAGCAACATAACATTACTTAAAACTCATGTGATTATGGATCTCTTTCTTCTCATTCCTAGCTAGCTCTCTTCTCATTCTAGTTCTAGATCTCTTCTCATTCTAGTTCTAGGAGAAATAACTTGGTTGATAATGATATTTATATGATCTTGGATGATAGGATGAATGGTTAGGATTAGATTAGAGATGGATGGCTAGGATTAAGTAAGACATGGATCAAGGATGAATGGTTATGGTTATGTGTGAATGGATGGATGAGATTGATAGGCCAAAACTGGAGTAAAGAATAATCTAGATTCAGCTCAGTCTAAGTGTCAATTTGAGGATCATAAGCTTATCAAAGGTGTTGTAGAAGTATACCTAAGGGCTGAAAGCAATGAATTAAGTCGGGATGAATGTAGCTAACACTCTGGAAAAGATTTAATTTGGCTTCTATTTTCTATTGTGAAAAGTTCACATAACAGAATACAAAGTAGCTTTCGAAAATAGTCTATATAATTGAACAGTAAATAAACTGCTGAAATGGTTGAACATTTTGCACTTCTGAGAGTAATTGCATCCAACAGGAAATTAATCACACCAATTACAAATATGTGTTTAACAATGAATCAACCACATAAGCCAAATATTAAAGCTTTCTAATCTTAAACGGAACCAAATCATAAACAGATCACACGATATGAAATACATTCAACATAAAATAAATCACACAAAATATAAATTCTAACTAATTCAAACACACAGCAACCTCACTGAGCATTCCAAGAGTGGGCCCTTCCTCTGGTTCACAAGGTGAGTGAAAAGAAAATGCCTTTCTATGTTAGACTGATCAGCAAAATGATAGTTTAATTCTTAGAGATAATACAAAAAAATAATCGTCCTCCAAAAGTTTGCTTGCGGTGCTTATATATACACAGCTTATGCACAAGAATAGATTGTTTGTTTTGGCCTACGGCCATCAAACTAGAAGAAACAAAATGTGGATCGCTGCCACATATCTAAAATAGTTTTTAATAACTAAAAACAAATTATGAACTGGAAACATATAATCTTCTCATAGCTCATCCTTATTTAGTTCCACAGGTTTTGCTTCCTTATTTAGTTCTAATCGATGGTACAAAATAATCTTGATAGATGTGACAATAGAAAGAATGTATCCAATTTGATTAGCATGTGTGAATACATGCATAGAATGGGATGGGTGTGCCATAAAGAAATGACTAAAGGAAGGCTATTGTTGGATGAAACAATGTACAATCAGCACCGAAGAGGTAATTGTTGCCACCACGAAGGCTGATGTCATCCACGGGATGAAGGAAACTACAATGGTAGGCACAAACCATACTTTTGTGAAGAAGGTTCCTGACTAGAAAGTGATAGGAAGATCTGTATCCTTAAATTAGAATGTTGAAAGATTTATTTCCATAACATAATAGAAGCCAAGTTTAGTAAATACAATCCAATATTCATTATTCATATATTTCATCTAAAAACTGAATTAAATATTGCTTATATATATTAAATCATATGCAACATAAAACGGTAAAATTGTCCATGGATAACTTTAAGAACCCCCCCTCGGAGAAGGTGTATAAACCTGGCGAATCATGTATGCTTCCTAAGAAAAATATTAATTTTATTGGCGAATGTTTTCATTTTTTCGGGAAAAAAAAAAATCTTATTTGGTGAATTTGTTGTAATCGCTAGAGGCCTATGGAAAATCCTAGCGAATTGTAATTTTTTTAAAACCAATAAAATAATTTCATTGGCGATTAAAACCTATTTTCAAACCAATTAAATATTTTCATTGGTGAATTAAAACCTATTTTCAAACTAGTAAAATATTTATGTGGGCGAATTAAACCTATTTTCTAAATAAGAAAATATTTTTGCTGGCGATTAAAATCTATTTTCAAACCAAAATATATATTTACATTGGCGAATTAAACCAATTTTTAAAATTATAAAAAAAAATCATTGGTGAATTTAAATATAGTTTCAAACCAATAAAAAATTAATTGGCAAAATAAATTGTTATGCCAATAAAAAATCATACAGTGTGAATGACATCAATTGAAGTTCCATTTTGGGCTGCAGTTCTGACACACCCATCTTCCTACATAAAGTCTCTGGAATAGAGACAAGTGTCAAGTAACAACGATTCTGATTAACAAAAATTAATAGATAATTATTTAATAAAAGAAAATTCAAAAGGATACATAAAAAGAATACAGATTCATCCACTATAACACTGTAAAATTTACCACTTCAGAAATCAACTCCTCAAGATTCCATTCATAATATATATATTGAAAATAACAGAAATATATAGTAACACTAAATTATATAAATATTGAAATATATAATAATAATAAGTCTTTTGTCACAAGAGTATTTAGAGCATGTTTAAAGAAATAACATAGAACTAAGAAATGCGATCAAGTGGCAATCATTTGGTCTTCCTCCCAAGTCGCTTCATTTTCCTTGTCATGTTCACCAGCAGCAGTTGAGTCCACTTGTGCTCTCAGTTTCACCTTGTATCTCCTGAACCTACCAATTACAGGTTTCAAAGTCCTGGCACTTGGTGTATTGGTGTTCTTTGCCCAAACTTTCCACTTATCTATCATTCTCTCTGCATCTATTGCTCTCTTATAAACATCATCAATTCCACGCCTGAAAGTTGTGAGATATGATGCTATGTGTCCAAGATTCCCTAGTGATTCACCATTAACTGTGGAAACATACTCTTCAATAAGCCTCTTCTTAAAATTTTGCTTTACTTCCTTGACATAAAGCAAGTTCTCTCCACTTGCATTTGAAATCTCTACATGTAAGATGGTACAATTGTTTTTAAGATTAGCCATATCAGTGAAATGTTGAGCCAAAATTCTTCTTATTTGTTTACTAAAATCCCCTAGCATAGACCTCTTCCACTCTAGTGCATCTAGCCAAGACACAAAATCATTCTCATTTGGATCATTAAAAAATTTCTTACCTACAAGAATATTTGTATCAATTTTCATCATTTCTTGTATCTCTATAAAGTCTATGAGTAGATTTATGTCTTCCCTTTTTAAATTTCATAACTCTGCAATTAACCCTGTACTTTTATAAAAAAGGAGGGGATATAGTTTCATGACCTCCTTGATGTACAACAAACCATCAATGGTGACTTGCTCTACCCATTGCTTAGTGGCCTTACCTAGAGTTTGATATCTCTTGATTTGTTGCAACATACCAGGATCCATTCCATCAACAGAAACACTCAGAGTTGCATTGGAGGATTGAGAAGTAATATTCAAAGTAGATTGAATGAAAGATGTGAGAGAATTCACCTGGGCTTGCAACTTTGCATTCTCCTGTTGTTGAGATTTAACTCTCTTTGCTAGCATGCGTTGAGAGAATTTTAAATGATATAAATCACCTTCCACCATAGGAGGACCCAAGTCAATCTTGGTCATATTGAAATCCACTTCTGTGACTTCATTTTCATTTTTATCCCCGATGGGGTCTGCAATCTCCAAGAGCCTATGCCTTAAGGAAGAATCTGTTACCATCTGAGACATCCTCTTAGCCTTCTTAGGCTTAGCTGTAGTTACAACATCAACATTTATGTCTATTGTTGGGGGATATCTCCTTTTTTTCTCAAAAACTTTCTTTAGCTAGGAAGGGGAAGACAAAATTGTACTACTCTCACTTACACCCAAGACAACTCTCTCTGGATGATTAGGAGTATCTTGCACAGGAATTTCATTTGATACAAGGGAGGTTGGATTCTCAAACAAGGAATGAAAACTAAAAGTACCCTCATCAACAATCTATTGATAAATGGAGAATCATTACTAGGTGAAGGAGACATAATAGAAGTCATGTGATCTGCTTGTAATTGTTGTAAGGCATCCAACTTCTTCTCTGCTCGTGGTTTCACAAATGCAAGTTGACCATCCTATTCACATACACCTTTTAGTTTTAGTTTCCTATTATCTTCAGGCTGCTCTCCATCCCCACCACTACTAGATTGTGAACCAACTCTGTGATGAGGTTTCTCCACACCAGTTGAAGTTTTTTGAATTCTGGAAGCCTAGGAGGTTCCTTGCTCTCTTGTTCCTGATTCTTTATGCACAAAAGAAGAACCAGCATGCTCTTAAAATTTCCCCTTAATATCAGGATAATAGTTCTTTGCACATGCAACAACCAGGTTTGGACCTGGCACAATAGGTGGGAAACCTCGAGCATGAGCTAACCCGCTTGTTAGGATTTTCTGGGCTATAGGTGACTTAGGGTTTTTCTCTAATTGAGCCCATAAATCCTCCAAGTCAAAATCTATATGACTTAGCTTAAGCTCGGTATCCTTCAACTTAGCTAAATCATTCTCAATAAATAAAAGTTTCATCTTTACTTGTTTGAGAAACCAATAAACAAAAGCTTCTATAATTGCTAAGGGTGCCAAATAAATCTCCAAAAGATTTTGGGTAAACAAATAGTATGGACTCATGAAAAATAATTGTTCTTCCCAATTCCCACCCAATTGACTTAAAGTATTCAAATTTGTCACTATAAGAAATGGGTAAGAAAGAGCACAAATTAGCCAACCTGGTTGTGAAAGCTCGTGTTCAACACCTATAGAAGATGCAATCTAGAGCTCCTCCAAAGAACACTAGTGAAAAATTGAAAATGTAGAATAACCTGTCTACGAGGGTTGCAGACCCAATAAATTGTTTCCATAAATTGCATTAATTTTGGCGGCATGTACTGTTGTATGATTCATAATTGAGCTGCATAAATTACCTTCCCAAAAATGTGCAATTGTGTTTTTCATGACATTCCTTATTTATTATGAAAGGACAGAGGTCACTTCCAGCGTGGATGTCATTAAATGGAAAATATTCTAGTAGATTTTGGTTGTCAGATGATCGCAAATCAACGGCATAAGTTCTATTTAGGGCAAAAGTACTAACACACCCAATTTCCCAAATTTGTAGTTGTATAGTCGAGGACTTATGCTCTGCCGTGTTGCCACCTTGACCTTTGCACAATAATCAATATAAATATATTATATATTTTATATATATGTCAACCGTTGATCTAATAATATCTAATTGTTGCTAGTTGATTCTGGAGGATTTTGTTAGCAATGTGTAGCTTTGGAGATCTACCTTTTGGAATTGAATTACAATCGTTCATCTTTCATTCTAGGGAAACAGGGTTCATCAAATGGCCAATAGTGGTACGATTGATTTGATTGAACACACTTAACCGCATAGATTAGCCAATGCTCAATTAAGTTCATTAATGGCAAGTGAGTGACAGTTGTGACAAACTACACAAATTAGCTAATGCGAATTTCCATGGTACAACAAAGGCAATTAAACAGAGTTGCTTGTTATTTAATACCCATTTGTCACAGTAGTACATGTAATGCATATATGATAGTATTTATTGTTTCAACTAGTAGAAGAATCAATAGATTGTAAAAGTTCAAAGTAATGGCTTTCATTACAACAGGTGTGTGAAGAAAGTAAGTTACCAAGTACTTATTTTGTGATCATTCATGATTTTGAATTTAACTATGTGATAGAGTTCTCAGATCACAGATGTAGAATAGTAATAAGAATGATGGAAATTTTTGTTTGTGTGTGGCTATGCAGGATGTTATTGCTTTGCATGTCTCAGAATGAAGAAATATGAGCATTCATCAAGTGGAATAAATCGTATCAATAAGCGACACTTTTAACATTTGCAAATGATGCATTCTATTCTGGGTGGTGGGTTGAATCTCCCACACATGCATGCATGTATGAGAAACTAGAAAATTGAATTGACACATAGAATTGGTATTGCAACTCAATTGCCAATGACCTCGAGAAAATCAATTTATTTCTCCTTTACTGGCCTTATTGTTACCCATGCTTAGTGGTTTCTTGTACATATAAAGCAAGGTTCTATAGTAAATTATTGACTGTCACTGTGAATGAGGGCATAATTGAATTTGTAATGGACCCATTGCCTATTAATAGGATAATTATGGACTACAATTAAATATTCATTACGTGTCGTCGAAAAGAGGAACCAAAAAGATTTTGGAGGATCAAAGCAAGGTTTGAAGGTTGAAGGATAGGAGTTTTGTTTGGAAGTTTGAGGTTAGTTAGAGGTTCATGTACGATGTAAATTCCTAAATTTTTTGAAGGGTGATGTTAAATTTTATTAAATAATATAGAAGTAATTACGGTTTGAAATTGACATGAGTTCAATGGCAAATTGCAATGTATACAGATCATAGATGGTTCAAAGAATCAAATTTTCAATACTTTTCCTAGGCATTAATTTTTAATTTATTAAATAGTACTGACAAGTTCAGAGAATCGCTGTTGGTCGATCCTTACATGAGCCGAAGATTGACGCTACAAAAAATCTACACAACGAATAAATGCGTCTGTCAGTTGAGGTGTGTGTTCATTAACGATCTTCCTTTAAATCCTGGAGGTCTCTAGCAAAATAGCACTCGGCTGGTTTGCTCAAAATATAGCATGAAGACTCCCATAAGGCTCCGCTACAATAAGTGTTAGGTCACCTTTCTGGACCGTATCAAAGATGGCAAACTGATGAACATTTGTAACCAGAAAAACTGACTCTTCCTTGAGGTAGTGAAGATGGTCCTCGGTAAAGACTTATTGGTCTCAGATGATAGATATAGGGTAAATTTAGACATTTTCTCACGCTTTCTGGCTTCTTTGTTGGACCTAGGAGAGGCAAAGGTGGATGCATTGTTGATTCTACGAGATGTATTCACTCCAGATATTCTTTTGGATGATGAAGACATGGTAATTAATCCAGAATTGGGGGTCGGTATCCCATGGCCGAGAGACTTGGAGAAGCTACGGGAGAGACAGGAGGGCATAGCTAGGCAGTCGTTCCTGCTAAACATGAATGAGCAACAACTGGGAAGGCACAGGTTTTGGGCGGCTCGTGGGAGACACTTTCTTTAGAGGGCAATTAGAATGGACACAGAGGAGACTCCGGTATGGCTTGAATACTTCACAACGATTATGAGTGTGGGGGATTCTACTCGCAGTGGCCGTAGGAGTGGTCGGGCTCCCAGGGCCAATTTTTTTGGTGATTTCCGTGCTAGGGTGGTAAGTTTTCAAGGAGTTGCTCAGTCAAGAGGCTAGGGATTTCTATGGTACTATGGTAGCCTCTCTAGTGTTGTGTGTTTTTGGAGCCTGGGCTAGCCACTGGAATGGTTTTTGTATTAATATAATTTCTTGAGTGTAAATCTTTTTGTATTAATATAATTACCCAAGTGTAAATCTTTTTGTAATAATATAATTACCCAAGTGTAAATCTTTTTGTATTAATATAATTTCTACTTTTTGTATTAATATAATTTGGTCTCTGTTATGGTTAGAGATTTCTAATGGTGCTTGGCATTTGTTTGCTTTTTGACTCTTGAGACAACTAAGAGAGCTATAATATATGTGAACTCTCAATCTTTTTGGATTTAATTTGATTTCAATTTGGTTGTTTTTAGATAGAATTAATCACACAATTTTATATGCAGAAGTAAAATTACACTTTCTATTGATAGTGTAATTCAACTACATGCATGATGCTTGAAATATTTGCATAATTAGGTCAAGATATTGATGTCAGAGAAAATAATAGAATTTTTATATGTAAAAGTAAAATCAAGTCAATAAAATATTATGACACTATGTATAAGTTTAGAAAAAGGGTTAGGGTTAGAGTTAAAACTAGGATTAGGGTTAATGTTAGAATCAGGTTAGGATTATAATTAGGGTTAGGGTTTGAATTGAGGATAGGGTTAGAGTTAGAATTTGGGTTACTAAATTAAGGTAAGCATTACAGTTACAATTAGGGTTAGGGTTAGAGTTAGGGATAGATTTAGGGTTAGAATTTGTGTTAGTGTTAATGTTAAATTGTAGTTTGAAATAAGATTAGCGTAAGGGTTAGAATTAGGGTTATTTTTAGATTTAAAATTAGGGATATAGTTAGGGTAGAATCAGAGTTATGATTAGAATTAGGGTTAGGATAAGGTTAGAGTTAATATTAGGGTTCCTATTAGAATTAGGGTTAGAATTAAGGTGGTTACTATTAGAATTAGGGTAAGAATTAGAGTTAGGGTAAGCATTAGAGTTATAGTTAGGGTTAGAGTTAGGGTTAGGGATAGAGTTAGAATTCTGGTTAGGGTTATGGTTAAAATCATTGTTATAATTATGATTAAGGTAAGGGTTAGAATTAGGGTTATTGTTAGATTTAAAATTAGTGTTATAGTAGGGTAGAATTAGAGTTATGATTAGAAATAATTATTCTAATTTAAATTAATTATTCTATTTAAAATATTAAACTATTTGTGCATAAAATAATAAAAATTTATAATAAAATAATAATAATATAAATACATTATTACAATGTTTACTAATATTATACTACTTTATGTCGTTAAGGGCATGGTTTGGTGGTTAATCCACTCAGTTGTAGTGGCGGCCACTAGAGTCAAACCCTCGCTGGGCCAATGAGCTCGCAAGCTTTACACCTTTGTTGGGCCAACGAGCTTGTGGCTTTGAAGTGTTCCTTCTTGGGGATGAGGTCCCCCATGTTGTGGCCTCATCAGTTCATCGCTCTGGGCAAAAGTGTTAGTGTGGAGCCAGAGGCCATGTCACGCCAGCGTCACCGGTCACGTTAAAAAGTTTGCCAGGCACATTATCTTTGAAAAAAATATTATACTACTTTATTATGATTATTAAATTTTAAAGTATACAATAATTACAATTATAATTTAAAATAAATTGATTAAAAGATGGCTCAATATTTAGTAATATTATACTACTTTATTATGATTATTAATTATTAAAGTATACAATAATTACATTATGATTTAAAATAATTGATTAAAAGGCGCTTCGAGATGGATACTTCTCTGCGTACTTTTGATATATTTTTTAGATATAGCTATACTACTATTAATATAATTTCTACTTTATTATTGATGCAATGATGTCAATGTGTTAATTTTATTCTATTAGTTATTATATCATCAAAGTGGGCATGACTTCATATAAATATTAAAGGAGCTGCATGTTTTGATGAATGTTTTGATGTCAGATGGACGGGTGAGTTGAATTCTGGAATGAAAGTCTGGAATACTAGACGTGAAGCAAGATGTCAATGCAAACTAATACAACAGATGACCATTTGATGAATTTTTGATGGACGATTGTAGTTGCATTCCAAAATAAAATTTCTGACACACTAGACCTATGACTTCTAGCCTCCAGAATAACACTTGAACCATTAGATTTCCAAATATCAATGGTTGACATTTCATACGAGAAACCCTCTACATAATCTTATGTTGACTTGCTACCTCTAGTTGCCGGTTATCTAAGTTGAAACCTAAGCCATCAAAACCATGTTGTTTACCAACCCCTTATACCTAGTCTTGTTGGTCACTACTTGGTGGGGAATGGGCTAACCTAGTAGGGTCCACTTTTTAAATGCTTTAGTAAATATTACGAAGACACCCTAAGAGACTTAAAGGGTGAGATATTAAAGGTTTAAATAAGACACATGAGAAATTCCTCAGCAAGATGTTTTAATCTTAGCTATCCAATGTTGAAGAATTTAAGTAGATAGTGGATGGCTTGAGAAGTTAATGTGTGAGCATTTTGGAGGGCCCCCAGGTTAATCCTAACTATTCCCCACTAGCCTGTTGTCAGAAGATGCATGGGTGATAAACCCAATAGGCTAACAGGTGAATGCCACGTAGTAGACTTTGCAGGCTTCAAGAGAACTTAGAAGTAAGCAATTCCATGTGGTAGAAATCTTCATCACGGTCATCCATCTTGCCATCTCATCAAGAGATCAATGGATAGAGTTTGAAATTCAAAAAGTGGTTGTGGGAGTCATTCTACTTCATGCGAGCAAGCATTAATGGCAGTTTTAATGCCATAAAAGTAGTCTTTTTGCAAAATTGAAATATGTTTAAGTGTTTTAAAGCATTTGGAGGCAATTTCAATCTTTGGAAGACTCAAGGCAATTTCAATCTCTCAAGGCAAATTTCAATCTCTCGAGGCAATTTCAATCTCTCAAGGCAAATTTCAATCTCTCGAGGCAATTTCAATCTCTTGGCAATCAAAACTAGGGTTTTCAAAGCATTCAAAGTCTTAACCCTCTAAAATTTGCTTCTTGTGCCCACTATCATGGTTCTATCAATAGGAATTACTGGTAAATTTTCATTTCTTTTAGGGTTTTTCCTTCTTATATTGTTGAACTACAAATTTTGAGCTTTATTGCTGCTTTAAGTTAGAACCCTAGTTGTGAACCTACAATTCTTGCTAAACTAAAAGCCTAATTTGCAAAATACTCACCATAATGGCACCCCCATGAGTTCAAACCTCAAGCTCTGGAGAGATGAAAAGGCCCATAGTCCAGGACCTTCGTGATCAATTAAAGCTCTCCACTAACGACAAAGTAAAAGGTCTGCTTCTGTTCCAGGGTTCCAAAATTAAAGAAGGCCTCATTGATAAACATATCTATATCAAGGATGCCACCATACCACTTACAGGATGGTCATTGTTCAAGAACTGGTTTGGGAACATGAATTTGAGTTCTCCTATATGTAATCCCTAGAGATTGGCATAGGGAAATTGGTTGTCTCAAATGTCTACATGGATGTGGACTTGTTAAAAGATGTGGTAGCCAAATATGATCCTATTTCTAGAGTTGTCAGGATGTATGATGGGATTGAAATGGTAAAAATCAATAGGGAAGAGATTGCTGAAGTTTTTCAACTTCATGAGTGGAATGAGGATTTGGTAAAAATTGATTTGAAAGCCTTTAGGAGTGAATACGAGAAGACAAGACACGTCTTTAAAATCACAATGCTGCCAAATCATCTAGCTTCAATTGGAAAGGGAAAGGGGAGCTAGAGAATTATTATTGGTCCACCAAATAAGGAACCCTTCCCAATAAAGTATTTTTCTCCATATTTTTAGAAAACCTTTTATTCCTTGTGTCAAATCTTGGGGTTTGATCCTGCTTTCGGAATTCCAATGGATTTCATGTATATGGTTGCTTATATCCAACACCCCACTTACAATGTAGTAAATGACTTTGCTTCCTACCTGGTAGATACCATTCATGATGGTTTAATTTCATTAAAGAATGGTAAAGATTCGGTTAAGTTTTGGTGGTACTCACTGTTAATGCACATGTTTTTATTCAAAAGGGCATAATTCTTTGAGAATGATATGAAGTTGGAAAAGGAGGAGGATGGTGTTGAGCTTCCTATCCAATGTTGGAAAAGAATTCTAGACAAGGATGATATCAAGTTTGATTTTGTGGTGTTTGAGAATGTCTTTGCATCAAAGTTGAGGAATGACCTAATCTTGAATCCAGCAAGGATTCCAACTGAACTACATGATTTTCTTAGGCCAAAAGAAAGGAGGTCTGATTTAAAAATTGATCACAATTGGGGAGAGGTCATGCCCTATCTAGATTGTACAATTCTCAGAGTATATGGCACTATGGTTAGACCACATGTTCTCCCAAGAGAAATGCCACTGAGAATTGTATTCCTTGAGGTCATTTGGCAACTGGGTAATGTTGAAGATGGCCACTTGTTAAACATGAGAAAAGGAACATTCTTCCCATCATGGACAGTTTTTACAGACTTTGTGATGACTAGTGGAGGGTGGAGAAAAATGGATGAATTGCTTGAACCATACAACATGAGGAGAGTGCACCCAAGAAATCATGATCTTGAAGGTTTCATGGTTGCATTGAAAGTGAGGATCAGAAGCAGCCAGCTCATACATAACTTCTTTTTCCTTGAAGATGTTATTAGGAACATCTTTAACCACCAAATATAAGAGGATAGGAAGGCAAAATGGATTGCCTATGATAAGATGGTAAGGGAAAAATGGAAGACTGTTCTCCAATATGACCCCCTTATGGCTTTTTCAATTCAAAAATGAGTTGCAAAAAGTTGAATATATGCTCCAGAATTTTGAGCAAGTGGTTAGCAGGATGAAAAGAGAGATATTGGTTGCTAACAAAGGAAAGGTTGTGGTTGGGGAAGAATAGGAAAAGGATAAGGGGAAGGCCCCAGTTTTGGAGGAAAGGCCTACTTACCAACCACCACAAAAGATCAGAGTCTTTGCAAGGAGAAAAGGTATTGTGAGGAAGCAACAATATATTGCCACCCCAACTGCATCTTCTGATTCTAAGCCTGAAGGCTCAAGAGCTTCCTCACCATTGCATGAAATGCCACCACTGTCTCCCCCAAAGCAAGCAGATCCACAAGTGATTGAGGTGGATTCACCTCCAAGACAACCACTACCAAAGAAGCAAAAGGTTAAACAAAGTAGCTTGGTGGATTATCCAGATGACTCAGATGATGATATCATTGTCATTGAGGAGGATATGAGACAGGGAATGCTCTCTCCCCTTAGGGAGATAATAGAACCAGAAAGTAGCCTCAGGTTGGGCAAGGCAGACCTCAGGGGGTTGAGCAACACAGATGACCTTAGGGAGGAAGCTTGCAAGACCTTCATGATAGATGATTCATTTGTCCAGACCCTTGCTTTTAGAGAGTTTGTTTGGAAGGAAAGGAGAGATGAATATGTTGATAATGTTGCCAAAAAGAGAAGCTTGCACCCTGAATTACTAGAAGCAGTTATTCAGGTTGAGGTTAGAAAGGAAATGAAAGAACAATTTCAGAAGATAACAGCTAAAAAAGGTAGAAAGTTGGTGATGGAAAGTGGTATTTTAGTGCTTCTAGAGTGGGATTTAGCCTTGGTAATTTCTTTTGACATAGTGTGGAGGAATGACAAACCATTGTATCAAATAGGGGAGGAAGAAAAATTAGCTTTGCAGGGGTGTGCTTTCAATGAAGATTGGGAAACACTTGCTATTTGGGCATTGGCCCCAGGTGCAAGGAAACCTGTAGTTGCTGAGCGTACTCGAAACATAAATGGAGGGCTAATTATTAAGAGAGTGTCCGATACCCCAGCAATTGAGGCAGCAAACATGTCAGTGAACGTTGCCAAATTCACAAAGGTAACAATAAAGAATATCACTAAGGAAAGAGATCAATATAGATCCACGTATAATGACATGGTTGTAGAGCATAATGACAGTCAGCAAAAGGTTGCCAAGTTGAAAACTGAAGTGGCATTGTTAAAGCAACAATTGCAAAATATGCATGCTCATGCCCAAACATAGACTGAATTTGATGTCCTTCTAGAAGTTTCAAGGAAAATCATTCCATACAATCTTGGAGATGCACCCCTACCCCTTGAAGTTGAGGAGCCAAGCACATCAGGTGCAGCTCCATCAAGTGATCCTACTAAAGAGGAATTATTGGATCAAATTGAGAACTACAAGAAATTGCTATCACAGGTGAATGAATCAATTTATTCAAGTAATATGAAGATTGTAACTATAGTTCTTAAACACTTGAATAAAGGGATTGATAAGAGATTAATTAGCATTCATTCAAATTATTCTTCTATGTTTGATGCCATAAAGGATTTCGATAAGAATAAGGATGTTGTAACATCATTAATGGATACATGGATCCCTAGAGCCCATTCATTAAGAGACATGGCAATTGCAATGAAGCATGTCAAGGATGCACCTCCTAACATTGTCCCAACTCTCAGACTTATAAATTCAATTAAGGATTTTCAGGGTTGGTAGGTCCTTTGGAAATAAATATCAGGGAGCTTGTCAAAAAGTTTGATGAATGGAATTTCAGTCTACTTCATGTTATTTTGAGTGAAAATGATGGGGTTAAACCTCTACAATTGTGGAAGGACCAGGAAAAACAAATAATATCTGCTCAAGTTAAGCTCATTTGTGACACTGTTCATTTATATATGTTGAGAAGTAGCATGGATAAGCTAATTCACACTAGCATTTTCTTAGAGGAATTTGACAAGGAAGCTAATCGAGTGGTTATCAAGTACACACCTTATAGGACCAAAGTAGAACTTGTCAATTTCATTTGGCCAACAGAGCAGGAGTATCAGCTATGGAGGTCCAACTATGTTGACAATTTAGATTTTGAAAGTGCTAAAGTATATGTAAATGTTAATGTTTTGATGATTATTGTACTATTCATTTATTGAATATATTTGATCTAAGATGACTTTTATTGAAATTAGAAAAAAAAAGAATTACTCCCTTTTTTATAGTATTTATTATTAGTTTAAACTTTATTGTATATAAATTTGGTTGGATCTTACATGTCAATTTACAAATATTGTGCTCCTTTTAATTCAAAATTGGTGACATTTGTCATGGATTGTCATTGCATACATGGAACATAGTTTGGAAACACTATTAAGTATTATCTATGTACTTATGTCAAATCAAGTACAAATATCTGCATGTAGATTAAATTCACTTAAATTCACTTGAAAAGATATATCAAATCACTTAAATATTTGCACACTTGGAAAGATATCCCAACACTTCAAAGCTGAGCACCATTAATGAAGCCCGGCTCTATTTAATGGAGCCCAACAATGCCTCATAGGCATACCAAAGTTTGAAGCTAGCTTGTTACTTAACAAAGAAAATGGATACACCAATTTCCCTTAGAGCACTACGAAGGCAAATTGCTTTCTTGGATTTCATAATAGACTCGAGGCTTAGAGCTACAACGAAGCCTCACAGAATTCTCTGTTTGCACTTCCTAGAGTTGGAAGCCATTAAAATGGTGCTTGGGAGGGACTTTTTAATAGATAGGAATAGATACCATGTGAATTCTAACATAGCCTCTTGGTTCTTGGCGTCATTGCTGGACCTTGGAGGTTTGATGGTGGAAATTCTTGAACTATTGCGAGAAATTTTTAAGGAAGATTATCTAGACAGTGATTTTGAGGTAGTTCTTGGGTCAGAGATGGGTGTGGGGATTCCACGGTCTTCTAACCTACCAATGGTGTTACTTGGGGAAGAGATGGGTGTGGGGACTCGGCGGCTTCCCTTTCTACTGAACATGATAGATGGTTCTCTCACCCACCACCGTCACTAGGCCACCATCAGTCTAAATTTTTTAAGATGCTCTCAAGCTATCATCATGGAGCCGAATGCGGAATGGGTTTTGTGCTTCACAGACCTGGTGGAAATAGGAGATTTTTATGGTTTCCCTTAGCTAGTGGCCCTATGTTTTGAAATTTTGATTTTTGCTATGTAATTTTGATGTAATATAAATTATATTATCATGGGAAAGAATATGTATGGGAATTTTTTGTAACATAATGATATGCTAGCTGTAACAATTTTTTGAACTAATATCAATGATTATGAATGAATGAATGAAAGTTGACATCCACGAGACCAAAAACTGTGAATAATTTTTTTACTAATATTAAATAGAATGTAATTAAATGACAAGTGTGACTATAATTAAATGAAAAAAGAAATGCAGACTATGTTTATTGTTTATATCATAAAATACTCAACCATTTGATGAACAGTTGATGGATGGTTGTAGTTGCATTCTGGAATGAAATGCACATAATGCTAGGCTTGCAAACTTAAATCTCTGGAATCACCCTAAACTGTTCGATTTACAAAGATCAATGGTTTAGAGATTGTTGTGAGCTGTCAATGCATGATTGTTGTCAGACATGTACTAATAGCATAGTCCGGAAGTGACACGTTGACTTGATGTTTCATTCACTAAAAAAATCACTTTATAAAAAATCAAACTTTCTAGTTTCTACTTTTTACTACTAGTTATTTTATCTTTAAGTGAGATCTGAGAGGGCCAGCACACGGGGAGATTTCATTTTGCTCATTGCAGTGCACCAAGGAGATTTCAGATTGCTCATTGTAGTGCCATTTCCAACAAAGCCGATAAGACAAAACATAGAATCCCTAGGCTACGTAACACATTTCATCGTTTCTTAAAATCTTATTTTGTCAAACTTTGCATTTAGGGTTGAGAGACTTATGAAAAATTTCACACTATATAAGCATGTCTACCATGACTAGCAGACCAGACAAAGTTTTTTGGAAAGGTAGAGCATGTACGGATAGAAAAATAGATTATTTTGAATTGCTTAAAACCTCAAGTTTGATTGATGAATACCATGATATTTATGATCCTAACATGTATGGTAGATTTACCTCAAAACTTAGATTTTCATGTGAGAATAAGGCTGCCAAGAAAAAGAAAGTTGATAGTATCAATGCACCATGGGTAACTAGATTAGGGCACATGATGTTACATGATGTTTTCCCTTGCCCAGAATTTATCATGGTTTGTGCCCACAATTATGATGGTAACAAAAGAGCAATTGTAAATAAGGATACCAAAGAAGAAATTTTATCCATTAATGTAAAAGAATTTGGAAAAGTGTTGGGGTTTACAACCGAAGAATTTGGAGACGTCCACATTGACCTAGAAAAGGTTGCTAGTGATTATGAAGTAGTGGATGAAAGGGACAAAAATGTTTTCCTAAATAAAATAGTTCAAGAAAAAAACATCTTGAAAGATAACCATAAGCCTCCTTATCCTTTGAAAACTTTTAAATCATGGGCTCAGGATACTATTTCCATGCTAGCATTTTGCCTCGAACTGGATAGCAATTGGGAAGTGGATGCAAGCCTCCTTGAAATGGTATATAATATCCATTATGGTAATGGTGTACATGTCAAATATAAATTTATTGAGCACATTGTAGAATCCATGCATAAACAATTTTTAATGATTAAAGGAGGTTCCACCAAGACATTTAGGTTCACAACCTACTTGTGCTATTTTTTTCTATTCAAATTTAGTGGAATGTTTCAGACCAACAAGCTTCAGATTCAACCTTATAGTAATGCTGAGGAAAATAAAATGGCTTTAGTATATGATTGGACCACTAAGATAAGGATGCATGATTCTCGAAGGAACTACAATCATTTTGTAGACTACTTTTTGGCTCCATTGCATCAAGCAATTACAAATAGTCCAATGCCTAGATTGCCTATACCATGTAGAGATTTCATTCAACTAGGAAAAGAAATACAATTGGCTGATTGGTACTTATTGGAAGAATATATTGTGCTAAGATTTTATGGATCAGGAATAAAGCCATACAAACTTCTAATACATGTGACAGAAAGGGTTTTTGCATTAGAATTTGTAAGGCAGATGCAGAATACTGATGAACTACACTTTGTTGGTCAGCAAAATAAGACCTTATTTCCTTCTTTAACTTTTTCATGTGGAGGGTTCACATTGGAGAGAAAAGCATTTAAGGTGGCACAAGATCTTTTGAAAATTTTTAATTTTGATGTTGTATGTCACTGGCAGTATGATCCATGTGACACCATTAAAACTATGATTGTGGCCAATAGGAATGCTGCAAGTAGAATTCAACATCAAAGTAAACCCTTACTTGAAAACTTGAGAAACAAGGATTCCTGGGATGAGGTCAAAATAGCAATGGAGAAAATTGCTGCTGAGAAAGGTATTTCTTTTGAACAGTTGTCAGTAGAAATTATGGCATTGCACCAAGTCTAAATTACAGGAGCACCAGCAAAGAATGAAATTGGGAGGTACAACATTTTTTATAGAAAAAGTGATAAACCATTGATTAGAGCAAAAATGCTAGATTTTCTAGATGTGTCTGTTACAAAATTTTTTTGGAGACGATAAAAAATTACTGCCTTTTGGTCTATGAGGAAGGAGCTAGGTGAACCGAGAACTGATGCAGGCTATGGAGAAATCAATGAAGATGAAGAGTTTAGCAAATTGTGGAATATAGAGCATCCCAATGAATGTGAAGATGAAGAAACTGAAAGTGATAGTGATGATGAACCTAGTGATGATAGGGATGAACAAAGCAATTCCAAACTTGGTTTAACTCAGGGGCACAAAAAAATCATATACTTCAGGAGAAGTCATAGTTGAAAAGTTGGGTTATCGAGGTGGTGGTTTGGGGTCCCAAGGACAAGGCATTTAGACACCAATAGATGTAGTCACCACTGCTAGAAAACCATTTGATAAACAAGGCCTTGGAGCTGAATCAGCTGATAAAATACACCAAGGTCACACAAGTAGAACTAAAAGAATTAATTTTGTTACAGATTCAAATCCTAATTCTCATGGTCAGATGCAATCACAACTTGGACATGCCCATGGTGGAGAGCCTAGTGTGACTGGCACTGCCACTGGTGGAGAACTTAGTCAACATGTGCTACAACAACACGTTCAACAACAAATTAGACACAAGAGGACACCAATACAAGATACCACACAAACACTTAGTGATCAAGGGACATAGAAGAGACAAAGGATTATAACAGGTCCAAGTCCAACTACCAGTTCCACTACAAAGGAATTATTTCTAGGCACTCCCCTAGTTAGTGTGGCTATAACATAAATTGCAAGTACTCCTATTCCTTCACCATTCAAGCATTCCCTTATTCTTGCATCCCTAAGATTTGATTATACATTCAAGAGTTTAAAAAGAAATCAGAATTGTATAAAAAGGAAAAGAAACAACTAATGGAGAGTGTGTCTGTAGTAACTTCAGATCCTGCAACAACCATGATATTACCCACATTTGACACAAATACAAAAATCATGGAGTACACACTTGTTGTTCCCACAGTTCAAAATAAACTAGAAAATTAGATTGATCGATCTGAATTTCAGGTGAGCAGTTTGCAATTTGATTTTTCTGGATTAAAAAATACTAACAAAATTAATATATCAAAGAAGAACAATGAATTGGTGTACACATCATTGCTAAAGCATGATAGAGAGAAAAAAAGTTGCAGAATAAAATAGAAAAATTATAGGCAAACTTAACAAATGAGAAAGCAAAGAGGAAAGCAACAGATAATAAGAGAATTGAATTAGAAAAAAGAATAAAAAAATCTACCTCTACATCAACAAGCAAAGAGGATAAACAAATAGAGGTGGAATTGAATGGACTAAAGCAAGGGTTAGATGAGATCAAAAAGAAATATGACAAGGAAAAATCCACTTTAAAAAAATTAAGACAAAGCATTGGGAAAGCAAATGAACAGTGAGAACAAAAATTGGAGAAAGAGAGGCAAAAAAATGAAACATTGGCCGCAGAGCTTATGAAAGCAAAAAATGAAATAAAATCTTGTCAAAAAAAATTAATTGAATTTTGTAGACAAACAATGAGGCACATGGGACAAAAGATCTAGGAAGAAATAATGTAGAGGATTGATCATTTGTGTGAATTCTTTCAATTCATTCATGCCATGAGACTACATCTTGATAAGCTGAGCAAATATTTAATGGACAACACAAATTTGCAACTACAGGAGGAAGAGAAATATGCAAATGAAGTTCTAGAAACAGTCTACAAAGCTAGTGATAATGAATTGATTTCAAAAGGCATTACTAATCAGATTGAAGCCTCAATGAAGGTGACATCTATCATTCAAAAGTGTTCAAGAATGCATGAAACAACAGAATTTGTGATTGAGGCTGCAATAAAGATTAAGGAGGATGAAAAGGTAAGGAACTTGACAAATCTTAGTTTGCCACAGGGTTTTGACACAAATGACCGATTTATTGGAAAGGATAATTTCAGAAAGAAGATGGAGGATGCAAGGAAGATTGATTTGGACCAATTTACTTATAACCCAGATGAGGCAAACTTTTTGGATTTCATCAAACAACTGATAATCTTGAATGTATCTTTGGCTGAAACATTCAAGATAGACCCAAGATCTAAATTGAAATTCGATCATATATTGTTAACAAAAATTCAAGTCAGACAACATCAGCTAAAGAAATGACTATTCCACCATGTGAACAGTGGAATTTGCTAAAAAAGCTGTTAGAATGAATTGATATTGATATTATGAGTTTCCAAGTTCCAAATCAGCTCTGTGCAAAGTTATCTTTGAGCAAGATTTTACATTGCCTCTATGTACTCCTTCATTTGAAAATCAACAAAAAATTCAAATTTAGTAAGTGTTGATGTTCAATTATTTGTATTATTTATTTTATCAATTGAAAATAAACTCTAGTTTCAACTACTAAATACACATTCAATGATTGCTGATGTTCATTGTTCTATATCCTACTATTGTTAATATGTTAAGCTAATTTTATTTACCATTTCAAATGTTTTATTCACATGCCATTGAGACCACTCGACGCTTTCTATCCTTCTGGCTTCTCCAGTGTTTAGAGCTTAACTTTTTTATCATCAGACGGTTAAGATTAAAACATATTACCGTATATTTGCCCATGTGCTTTATAATTCCTTTAAGTAACTCACTATTTAAAACCCAATGTAACTCCTTTGAAATATTTGACAAAAAATTTCATGTCATGTCTTCCAAAGTCTCTTCAATGGTCCAGATGAAGACATGCGTCATCTCCCCCTTATCCCTCTAAGAGATGAAAGCTTTTGGTTAGCCCCTCACGAGCTAGCTGGGAATGACCCAGATTGACTCTGAAGATGTCAATTTTTAATGCTTTAATGTTTGACGTCTATAGTGGATGATAGGTCCCACTTTGACATGCAACAGGTGTCACTAGCCTGCTATCCCTCTGGATTTCTTAAAACATTATTTTATTCACACAGGCTGGTGAGAACTAGTCAAGATTCAATCTACAAGATCCAATGGCTCCCATTAATGTTCAAATAGGCACGTGTGAATTGTTTGTGACTTATAAGAAAACATCCCTAGGTTGACGGGACAAAGGGACATAAAAATTTTGCGGGTCAAGACTTAAGATAAAAGATGACATATTTAACCCCTTTAAAGTTTAAACCAAGCGGTGACCGATGAGACAAGGCAAGGGGGCTGGTAATATTGACGGGTTTGATGGCTTAAGTGTGAACTTGGATGACCGGGAACTAGCGGTAACAAGTCAACTTAAAATTATAACACAAAAAGCTAAAAGGTTACGTTTATGTATATTTCATTTTTTGACTCAGTTACGGATAAGGCACTGATCAAAATAATTCATAAACTGTGAAAAATGATGCAGAATCACATATCAAATAAAAAACCAAAATTCTACTTTACTACAAATTTTATGTTTTATGCACAAATCAATTATAGCAAGGAATTATTAAGCATTGAGTTGAACGATGAATCATTGAGTACATGTAAAACTTATCAGTATGACACAATTAAAATATGAAATAATTAATAATATGTTAATGTATTCAATTTGATTCACAATTTCAAGGAATACAATATAAAATATCATCAACTACAGTTTTGGAATATAATTCATGAAATGTAGTATAAATACCTAAAAACTGCTAATTCACTTCCATTTCCCAAATCAAGTCAGGGTCCTCAAACTGATGTTCAGATAAAGAAAAAGAATCGTCTTGATTCTAAGTCTTGTCTTCATTTTCTTCGTCTTGATTCTGAGTCCCAAAGTGAAATTCATCAGTCATTGTGTCACTGTCATTTGTCCCACCACTACCAACATTTGAACTTGAAGTGTTGCACAACCCTCTTCTTTCACATATGGACTTCCAGATTGTAAGTGCCCTTTCATAAGGAATTATTTGACATTATACGCACTTCCTAACACCCTCAAGCAATTTTCCAAATTCTTGTCTAGTTTGTTTCTTATCTTTGATTTCAAAACCCCAATGCATTGAAAACTCTCTCATCTTCCACCGAACCCAGTATCATTATTTGACATAAATCGGCAAGTTTGAAATATTCTGATATCGAATCACACAATATTTCACTCTGACCCAAGTTTTTCCAGGCCTCTGTTATTGATCCCGCTTCGAAGGGATTCTCCATGGCATTAAACTGGTCTATCATACTTCTTGCAAACTAACTACATTGTCCTTTAAGCTTATTTCCATCTATAATTCCTTCTATTTTTTGTCCATTGCATTCTACAATTTTTGAAAAGTATGCGGTCAAGGTAGTTACTTTTTGATGAAAAAAGCTTGGGCTATCTCGGTGGCCCTGAACCCAATAGACATGGCATCAAGTATTTCATCTCGAGGGAATCGATTATAAATCTCTGTTGAAAGATTGCTTACAATTTCCTTCAAATTACTATTAACAGATTCAACAATGCCATCAAAATCATCCTTTCTAATAGGTACTTCTCTAATAGAGAGCCTGACTATCTTACAATGGTGCATTGGTATCTCAAATCCACGTACAAAGACACATAACTCCCCACTTGCATTAAACTATAAATAATTTTCAGGATGATTCAAATCTATAATTATTTGCCACCTATGAAAATTTGGGCTTTGAGTTGTTAGATCTAGATATAGATTATTGAGGGACATGCATATCATTCTACGTAGTTTGGTATACTCATAGATATACATAGTTCTGTCTTGGGATTTCTTCACAAGATTGTTCATTTCATCCAGCATGGGGAGAAGACTAGCTAAAGTTAAGAGTGACTCTATATCGCTTAACCTATGTAAGAGGTCAGGAGCTTTGTCTACTGTGTTGCGATGCTTGTACATTGTTCCAATCAAGGATGGATATTCTGAAAGAACTCATTGTGCTGGTCTATGCAAGGAGATCCATCTGGTATCAACATCCTTAAGAAGCTTGTTTCCTGCTATTATTCCCTCAGAAAATTTTTGAAATTCCATAAAATGTTTGGGACTTTGGCAAAAGTATGCATGGAGCTCGCGGACTAGATTTTCAAATTTTGATACTATAGGAAACTTGCTTACAATTTTAAATGCTAAATTCATTCTATGGGCCATGCAGTAAATGGCAAGCATGTATGGTGCACAAGTAGTTTGTAATTTTGTGCAAAGACCAGTCCTATGACCTTGCATTACTGCAGCTCCATCAGCTCCTACACACACCAACTTTTTGGCAATTGTCAAGTCTTCCATACTTGCAATTTCATTCAAAGACTTCTTAACTAGTTAAAATAGATTTTATGATGTTGAACTGTCCTTCATTTTATGAACACAGAGTAGATGAGCTCAGAGGACATGTTCTTTTAAAGTATACACATGCATACAGACCCAAGAAGTATTATCTACCACAGTAACTTCATCTAAAGATAATGCAATGAAGTTTGACTCTTTTACATTCTCCTTTAAATCTTGCTTTTCCACTGCAACAAGATAGTTTGCCCATTCCCATCCAGCATTTATTGACCAATGTGTGCTAGGATAGTGAGAAACACTCAAAAAAGATAATAAATTACTATACTCTGGGTAGTCTATCATAGGATGCCTTCTGGACAAAATATGAAAAACAACACTCATCTGAACAATTTTTGCCAATTGTACTCCTTCCATTGCTTTTCCAAATTGAGCCTCGATTGTACCTCCACTTGCAGCAAGCTTCGTCATTCTTTTCTTATTCTCATCATAATCTGTGGCATACTTCACATGAAGACATTCTTCCTTTGATTTTCATATTACTATTGATGTTTCCTTTCTGTCTATGATTTTTTTTTCATAAACTTTACCTATATGCGTTTCTATAGTGTCAAGATTTAGCTGCAATTTCTTGTCTCTTTTACATTTCCAACTACAAATCACACACTTGCATTTTGTTGGTTGTTCATCTTTATTTTCTTTCTCCACTAGTTCAATAAATGGGTACTTTGACACCCAATTAAGCTGAAAATTCCTTGACATTTCCCACTTGTGCCCCAGTTTTGAATCTTTTGATTTTCCTTCTGAATCTTTTGATTTGCCTTTTCTTTTCTTCTTCCCAACATCATCTATAGTGCCAGCATTTTATTTTTCATCCAAGTCAATTATCTCAATCTAGCTAACTGAGGTATCCCTTGGAACATCTTCTGCGGTACTGCCATCCTCATTCTGGCTAACCAAGGTATCCCTTGGAACATCTTCTACAGTATTGTCATCCTCAGTCTGGCTAACCAGGGTATCCCTTGGAACATCTTTTGCGATATTGCTATCCTCATTCTAGCTAACCAGGGTATCCCTTGGAACATTTTCTATGGCATTGCCATCCTCATTCTGGCTAACCAGAGTATCCCTTGGAATACCTTCTATGGTATTGCCATCCTCATTTGACTCAATGGCGATCCCACCTTCTGGTGGTGAAGTATTGCGAATGGCTTCTTCATCATTATGTGGTGCAAGAGTTGATGGTGTAGCTCCATCTTGATTTGATGGATTAGAAACATATTGCCAGTTCCAAAGTAAGACTGTATACTAACTCCACCTTTTCAGTGTTTTGATGACATCCTAGTCCCTTCACCACCCTGAGGAGTCTTACCCTTGTCGTACTTCTGGCTCGACATCTTGATCTGATCTCCCACTTTGAATAAAAGATGGAAAAAATGTCTTCTTGTTTAAGAAGGACATACTCATAGAATATAAATCCCATTCCCTACTAAATATCTTCTTTAAGATTGAATTAAGAATGGAAGAGGGATAAAGAAATCTTAAAACACTAATACTATGAAGAAATGATCACTCACCTTTAAGTTTAGGTTTTCACTGACTTGCTATTCGCTAATGGAGGAATGCCTGTGTTGTAAGTTTGTAACTTTGCCTACGATCAACTTCAAGGTGCCAACTCCAACTTCCAAAATCTGAATCAAGAGCTCACAAGTTCAGAACTAAACAACATGTGTAAGAATAAATCAAAGTTTTGATCCATATTTGGTGAATTCCATGGGAATTCTATATGGTATATCAAAAAGATTTGGTGAATCCCATGTGATTATATAAGGAATACATTTAAGTGTCGACAAATCAAACCTTGATGAACTACATACATTGAAATTTCCAAGGCGAATATGGCCCTAAGATTAGCATGGAGGTGTCATGTAAATTGGTGAAATGGCCCCTCATAATCAACTAATTGTAAATTTTAATTGGCAAAATGGGTCCTCACGTGCAGTGACCATGTAATGGGGTTGGCAAAATGGGTCCTCACACGCAATGACCATTTAATGGAGTTGGCGAAATGTGTCCTGATACACAATGTTATTTTAATAGTATTGGCGAATATATAGGCGATTTAGTACTTGCTTCCGAAATTCCAGGTGAAAATATTAGTCGGCCCATTTGAAACCCATAGTTTGTTATGGCGAAAATCTTACTTCATTGATTCTCATAAAATAAATCAATGGCGAATGTATATAGATTCGACCGATAATACATAAAAATTGGGTGATTTGACCACCATGTTGGATGCGATTTATTTGCCAATTTCAACTTGACTGATTTGCGATATTCACCAATTGGCAAATATTCACCACTAAAAAAATCTCTAAAATAGTCTGATATGGAATCTAAATGGAATGTGGGAATGGGTACGAAGGCATATGAAATAGGCTAAAATGTGGCATAAAATAGAATAGAATTGGCTCTCATCAGAGATTAAGTGAGAAGACATTATGGGAAGGATAAGATCTATTCTCATGTGGTAGGCTAAGAATTTGGATTTTTGTACAAATTGGATGAGGATTAGGACAAATGGAGAATAATTAATTAAATAAATAAAATATTTAATTAATTATAGGATAGGAATGATGTGGGAGGATTGAATTAATTAAATACATAAAATTAGGTGATGGATAAAATAGACTAACATTAATTAAATAAATATAATTTATTTAATTAATTATCTAATGAAAGGGTCCTAGGATGAAAGTGTCACAAGGTGGATGTCTAGGTGATGTTAGGAAAGTTGTTCAAAGGATATGGTTGATTTTAGGTGTCTACATTAAGTATGCTTATTAAAAAAATCATAGAGTTGACTTGTTTGTGTCGAGTCAAGCAGAGATAGTAGTGTGTGGATAGACGACCCACTTATCTACATTGGAATGTGATTATATATTTGAATTCTTTGGCCAAAGTAATGCATTTTCTATGTGCATTGTTGGTCCATAGTATTTGATAGGGTTGCATGTCAGTCAGTCATTATATGTAGCTAGAGGGTACCTAGGGTTGTATGGTAGATTACATGTGGCAGAGTTAATACTTCACACTTAGTTCTCAATTGGCATGGTACACTTTGTAGATCTCTATCTGCTACCCTCATGAAGGGTAGGTTCACTTCTATTAGGAAGGTGTGCGAGGGACCGCCAGTCTGTGGATGGAGGTAAAGTACTAGGATGATGCTCTCCCTCCATGCAGTAAGACAGTACACCACAAGCTTGAACTAGCAGACACATTTGTGCATAATGAGACAATGGAACTATGAACTGTATATTGTATATTATATATTGTATATTGTATGTAATTGAAAGACTTGAAATAGTTATGATGTAATTATGAAAAGGTACTGAAATTTCATTGTAATGATTGTATTGAACATGAAACTAGTATGTTATGAAATTGAATTTGTCATCTAATTCTAATTAGAATTGAATATGATCTTGAGATTTTTTATAAAGCTAATTACAAGATGAATTATGCACTTATGTGGATCTTGTATATTGAATGAATTTGATGTGCATAGTGAAATTGCCTAACTTTGAGAAAAGAAATTGGAACTCATGATTAGAATAGTGTTTGGATGATTTATATTTCGTATAAATGTTGTTCAAAAGAATTATACATTGCAATAATATGAATGTATTAACACTTTGATTATATCCATATGCAAAAAATGTAGATTTAGTTGAATTTTGGGATACGAACTTCATCACAAAAACCTCTCTTATGGAAATTGGTAACAAGAAGATTTGAAAATTTACAAAACTAAAATAAAACTGAAATTGAAAAGACTCTCAAAGTCCTATGTGAGCATATGAATGTTGTATGCTTCTCTCTCTATGTGTCTCAAAATAATAGAAAATGGGGGTATTTATAGGTAGAAAATGGGTATGTTGAACACAAGGAATACTGTGAGGGGGGGTTGAATTAGTATTTTATAAAACCATTTCTTCACATACTCTTTAACCCATTTACTAGATTTAATAACATGAAAGAAAATAAACATAGGAAGAGAAACCATAAAGTCATAACACATAGACACCAGGATTTTTATGCGAAAAAACCCAAAAAGTGAAAAACCACAGTGAGTGTTAGCTCACAATATATTATAACTAGTTAAAAGATATTACATAGAAATGCTCACTACAGGTGGACTCACTACCCACTAAGAAAGAAAGATAGAAGAGAAGAGGGAATGGTTCACTACCAATAAAGAACTATTACAAATGCATCTATTGAATGCTAGAATATAGTTCCATTGATAACTCAAAATACAGTTTCAAAGCTCTTCATAATGACTACTTTGTTTCTCTGCTCTGCTCACATATACTTTTTCTATTGTCCTCTGCACTCTTACTACATTTTTTAGATCACAAAATGGTGTTAGATTGCATACACATGAACTTAACAATGCATCTTATCCCTTAACATTGAAATCTATCAAGTATTTATATCCGCAACAAGATCTAACTCAAAACTAGGTTCGCTTTCCAGAAATGGAACGTGTACACAAAAAGTTATACTTTGTGGGCTTGAATTCTTTACACAGGAAGTTATGCGGACCAATGCAATCCTTCAATAACCTTCATATAGGTGTGGACCTATTATAGAACCACTTAGAATGATGATCCAAACAATATAACTTTATCGCATATCGATCCAACTTGCATGTCGGCTTCATCCTTAAGTATACACTTAACCAAACCTACTGTCATACTACAACTTCTAATGCGGACCTCTTGGGACTCTAAAATTCATATCAAACACTCATTATGCATCACCCAACATACCTTTAGAACCTTGAGTCAAGATATTCTTATGCGGCAAAGTGTGGATCTCTAAACTACTGTCTCTATCACTATGAGATACTGTCAACCTGAATGTTGATATATAGGAGCTTGTGGACGATCACCCAGTGAACCTCAGACTCTACAAATTTGGAATTAGATACTCCTAAAATTTGTTTACAACACCTCCAAACTACAAATCTAAATAACCAATAGCGGAGAAATGTGGTCTAAGATACTCAGGTGTTCTCCACTATTCATGACTAAACTCTGTTAACCTAGACTTAAGCAATTCAAAGTGTAACTTCCAGAGATTGCTAGGACATGACAATTCGAATAAAGAATTATCAAACAACTATGTGCAACATACTAGAACTGCATACCAGAGTTTGTATCTATAGAGGAATACCAACCAATTCTCTATCACTAACTCAGTAAGTTGTCAATACTTAGTCAAATTGACTAAGTCATTCTTTTCAGACCAAAAATGCTATACACAACTCTTCTCAAGACCGTCTCCAATCATATCTGACTATTGCCATCAATGACAATACCATATCACAATCATATCAGCAGTGTCTTTAAACCATGTTGCCAACAATCTCCCCTTTGGCATTGATGGAAACACTTAGTGAAAAATGTTCATACTACTCCCCCTTACTATGTACATCTGGTTTTTCTTCTCCCTCTTAGGTATTTATCTATTTTTCAATGGTTTTTCTTCTCCCACTTTGACATCAATGGCAAAGGTGTATGTACAAGTGACAAAATTGTATCAAAATTTCAAAACTGTTATACTTGGCCGCATATGTACAAGTGCAATCACATAACTTACTTACTATAAGTGGAAAAGATGTTGTGTATATGATTTTTAGTTGAGCACACTCTCCATCCCATCAGACCTTAACCCTGCTCAAAATCTGAATGTTCTCATTCACTTTGAACACTTATTCCTCTGCTTTATCTATAGTGGTAGGCACTTCAGTTATCACCTTTATCTTTACTACCTTAGCTACTAGACTAGTCCTAGAATCAATTTTAGAACCTATTATCTCTCTGAGTTGGGACATTCTACTTTTAATAGCCTCTTTCTGATTCATAAAACTACTTACATTTACATGAATAGCTTCAATTTTTGCTTTCTTTATGGAATCATATGTTGGATCATATGTTTCTGACAATTTTAGCATCGCAGTTCCATGGCATCTATTTTCTCCTTTATTTCTTTTGTAGTTTTTGGCCATGTTAAACAAAATTTGTATATGTCATTGGCTTCTTTGATGGCACTATCTACATTCATAATGCTATTATCCAACAAGATTCTATCTTGAGATAGCTTATTCTTCATCTCATCTAACCTTTTATTATTAATCTATGATCTAACCTTTTTATCCGAAGCCTTTTCAAAAGACTCAAAATGTGAACTTACAGAGTTTATTAGCCTTTTGAATTGTTCAGTGGGGGCTAGAGATGTATCCTTCTGCAATCCAGGCATCAGTTTTTCTAAAACACTAGATGCCTTATCAATGAGCTCACTCTCCTGAATATGGGACTTCAACATTTCTTCTTGAGCCTTGGCTTGGAAATTTGTCCCTAATTTTAGCTTATGCAGAGGTGACATGGAAGCTAAGTTGATTGGCCCTTGTAGAAACTTAGGTGTATCATAAAACTAAGTTTCTTGTTGCTTCTCCAAGAATTCTCTGACTGAATCAATATGATCTTATATGGTTGTAGCAGTGTTTCTTACCATGTCATGAGACACTTCTTCTTCTTCAGTCTTGTCTGGAGGTGTTTGGTCCATAGCTTCTTTCTCATTAGTTTTATGTTCCGAAGAAGGGCTAGCCTTAGCTTGTTCATCTGCCAAAATTCCCTAATTATCAATTTCATTTTACTTTGGAGGAGCTTTTGTATTCTCAAGAGTTTTATCCTCTTCTTGCTCTTTCATCTCTTCATCTCTTCCTAGGATTACTCGAGGAGTTGTCTCTATTTGATTCAAGCTCTGCTCTGAGCTGACTTCTGGAAGAGAAGTATCATCACTAACATTTGATTCTTCCTTGTCATGGATTTTTGGGATGTGGAGATATCTTAAGAACTCAAGAGTTATTTTTTCTATGTTCTTTACCAGTTTCTCTGTCTCCAGACATCAGAATGTCAGTCCTTTTCTTTATCTCAAACTTCTCCCCAAGTGCCTTGGTGACCTTGGTTTTCTCCTCAATAGTTATATCCAGACACAACTCTATCAATGCATGTTCTCTTAACTCTAAATCTTTAGCCATTGTTGCTTCCTTTCTAGTAGACATAATGTTGCCCAAGTTGTCTTGTAAATATATAATCACCTCAATGAGAGCCTTGTTGTACATCTCCAAAAATCTAACCACTGTAGTTTCAATGATGTTTTTGTCTGCATCATTGTACTCATCATATAGTTGTTCTATTGGCCTAAGATTGCCATGAGCTCCCATAGCATTTAGAGTATCTTCAAAAGTTATTGTGGCCTCTATTTTCAAGACTCTATTTTTCTTGAATTTTTCTTGCTTATGACCTTACCGGAGGGCTTATCCTGTTTGCTCCTAGAGACCTCACTAGCCATATCTTTCATTTTCTCTACTTATTCATTTGTTTTAGTCTCCTCTTCATCAATTCCAACACTCACATGCATCCTTCTGCCTTTAGTTTTCTTCCTTTTGTGCTCTTTTTCAGTGGGTTTCTTTGAAGGTGCTTCCACATTCACTAAAGAAGTGGGACCAGAAGACTTGGATGCTATTTCAGTAGAGGTGGAACCTCTTGTTCTTCTCTTTGGTGCTGCAGGCTCCTCTACTTTCTTCTTAGGCTCTTCCAGAGCCTTTTCCAATTCATCTTGCTTCTTTTCTCTAGTTGTCCTTTCTGCTTTAGACCTTGCTCTTGCTTCTATAATTTGTTCTTTGGTAAACCCCTTGGTCTGGGCATATTACTCTGCCATTTTCTTAGCCTTTTTTTATAGCTTTAGGCTTTCTTAATTCAACATGCACCTTGATTAAGATTTCCTCATAAGTGCCAAATCTTTCTTTAGTGGTATCCCTAGGTTTGTTGTTACATCCCATGTGTTTCTAACTATTTACTATTTACCTAGATTGGTTAATTTGCTTGGATAAATGAATGTTTATGAATCTTTGCATTAATGAGTATTTTGAATCTTGAATTGAATATATTGTAAGATTGAATGATGCAATGTGATGTATTATAAGTGATCCTAGTTAATGAAATATATAAAGCATATGATTATATTGTGATTGGCTAACTACTGTTGTGATGATGTAAGATGAATGCAGGAACAAATTATTTCTTCGGAAAGGAGGGGAAGTATCACTCAAGAGAAGGACTTGGTCTCGTAAACATTAGAGAAAGCCTAAACTAAGTAAGCACACACCACTATCTTAGTTGGTCTAGGTTATGTCAAGCCAGTGTGGGTAAAGGTAAGTAATCCGTGGTAATCTCGAGTGCTTATTTGGATATGATTTTATGAGTGTTTTGAATAAGGAATGTCATCTTGTCTAAGTATCGATTGAAAGTCTTCTTTGATATAGTTTGGAATTGCATATGGCAAGGTTTAAATGTGAAATGAATATATACACATATGATAGTGCATGTCCAAGATAATTTATATGTATGAGACAATACGTGCATGAGTATATGTAGGTAGACATATCTACACATGCTCATGAACATATTGCTCATCGACATAAGCATATTGATTAGACGAGGGACATCTATATATATGTGTATTTAGTTCATACACATCATCAACGGATATGTGGGTTAATGAGTTTTATATTGTTTTTCAAGTAATTATAGTATATATATTTGTTACGATATATGGTATACTTATGTGATTGGTGAAATATGTAAATATGAACATGTGGATTTTATTATCATTGATATTTTATAGAATTCATATATATATATATATGACTTGAAGTCTTAGCATTGTTATAAAGCACAACCTTAAAGCAAAATTAGTAATCATTTCATAAGCGCTTAGCTTTGAAAACAAAGTGAATGATAAAACAAAGCACATAAGACTATGAATGCAGCTAGTAAACTATGATAACTACTTAGCATTAAAACTAAATAAGAGTGCTGGAAAATGCATACATTATATTTGCTAAGGGAAACAAAAGCACATAAAGTGCATTGCAATATATTTAATGGCTAGTTCTAATATAAAGCACATACATTTCTGTAGTATAGAGGTTTTAAAGCATGTAAAATGCAAAGCATATACATTTGACAGCAATGGCATATAACATTGAAAATTATTTTCCCAAACGTGTCAAAACATTGACCCATTCTTTAAAAACTATCTGCAAGAGAATAGGGGAGCATGGTTGATTGTGTGGTGCCATGATGGAGAGATGCAAACCCAATAGAAGTCTGTAATCTGAGAAATTACCTTGTATTTCTGAGTTTACTTTATGATGTCCTCATATGTGCTTCTTATGCATCGATTCTTGCTGCCACCACAAATTTGTTTTGCTGAGTCAAAGTATGGAGTAGGAGTTGTGGCGGTTCTACCAGGTAGTTTATAGCCATAGCTTGCTCAAATTTCTATATATATATATATATATAGGAGCTTCCTCATTCCTTTTACACACAATTTCCTTTGAAGTTGCTTATACATTGCTGCTACTATTCTCTGAGTCTTCTGTCCTGTTTATGCATTGTATTTTGGTCTTGAGCTGTGAGGAAAATTAGTAAGTAGAGAGAGGGATTTGAGTGGTTTTGGAGGAGATACTTAGCTGGTTTGAGGAATCAAGAGAAAGCAATTGGTTGATTATTTGGAGCATATCTTTATCAGGCATGTTGAATCTCTTCTTCATTATGTCATTTCTGTTGAAATATTGTATGTCTTTGAGTATTGTTTGGAAATGATTTGTTTTGATTTCTTTATTTCATTGGGTATTCTCTTATTTGATCAATGAGTATATATATATAGTATGAGAACATTTTGTATTGATTGTTGAATAATCTCCTTAGTAGAGATTAGTAACTATATTGGACTATATTAAGTCAAGTATGAATATTATTGCTACATTATGAATGGTCAGGTTAGGAAAACTATGTATTACCACTTGTATTACTTTGATAAGAGTGTCATAAGTAAACTTGAAATTGTTAAGTGGGGTTAAGCCTAGGATTTGTTGATCCATGGGTAAGGGAATAACCTTTGTTTTAGTAAACTTGAAATTGTTAAGTGGGGTTAATCCTGGGATTTGTTGATCCATGGGTAAGGGAATAACCTTTTGTATAGAGATTGATGTCATACCAAATCAAGCTAGAATGATGGGTGAGCATGTGACATCCATTTTGAGTTAGGGCTGATGAAAACTTTGGCCAAAGTAGTGTAAGTAGCCATTGTTTACACTGTCAGTTCCCTATGATCTAGGTTTACATACTAGGAAGGACAATCATGCTTGTAGGTTGAAGCCACAGTATGACAGTACTAGATATTTAGGACACAACATCTTGCTCAATATAGGCTATTCTTTGAGGTTACCGTACCAATCCCTTCATTGAAGGGCAGGGCCGTTTACCAGTTTGGTAAATGTGTAGGGAACCATAGTTAGTCCGTGGTTGGCAGAAAAGCGCTTGAGTGATGCTTCTCCTCATGCAGTTGGTGGCCAGGATTCGAAGACACATCAGAACCATTGTATCTCTATTGTCAATTAGCTTTATGAAGCTTGTATGTAACTATCTTGTGAAATTTTGTAATTGAGAATTATTCAATACATGTAATGTTGGAATGTAATTTGATTATACAATGGTAAAGTTTGAAATATGTTTCAAATGTGCATATGTCATTTATAAAGAAAAGAAAATTTTTATTATTGACATTGTTGGTATTCATGGATTACTCACTTTTGAGCTTAAACTTAGTTAAATCTATTTGGTAGAATAAGTGGCATGTTACATTTTCTCAACATGAGCTCAACAAAGCCAATCAATACATCCTTAGTTACTTCATATCCCATAGAAGGGACCCATATTGTCCTTGGTTCTACAACTACCATTACACACTGATCTTTATTCACAATAAAACATGTCATTTTTGTACTTCTCCACTATTGTTTTAGGTATCCATTCCCTAGATTGCATGACCTTCTGAAAGTTTTTGAAGTGGCCCCACAGGGTTTCATTTTGTGCATCATTACTGCTTAATGTTGGGAATTGAGGTGTCTCAACCTTGGCAATTCTTTGCATTTGTAATGTTTGTATTTATTATTTAATTGCCTATGTTGTAAATATTTGGAAAATCCATATTGTCATATTGTGGGATGTGGCACGGTGATGTGGCAATCCTACATGGATTATGACAACTTGTATTTTTTGTCCTCACATGAGGAGATAGGCATCCCACTTAGTGGTAGGAATATTCTACCATGTGTCAGCATCTCCCGTGTTGTGTAAGGAATGTTTGACCGAAACGGTTATGACAGATTCCTATGATGAATCTATGACATGTAAGAGTCAGAAATAGAAGGTTGTAAGACAGGTGATGACATGTGTCATGAAGCATCTTTGAATAAGGCATATTTGGGCGCCCCAAGGTGGAATATGACATGATGTAAGAGAATATACTATTTATAGCATGTGTATGATAGATTCTCTTACAGCTGTAAGTTGTAACCACTATGACAGATTCTATGACGGTCGTAAGTGTCGTAAGAGCATCTGTCATAGCCCATTTTGGAAATAGGCGACCCCTTTGGGATGGGAGCTATAGAGAAGTGTCAGGAACATTCTACAATGTTGACCAAGTGTCCTTGGGTGTGGGTTTTGGTCCATGAAGCCATGTTGTATGCCCATTCCAAGAAAGGTCCAATCTTACCTTGTATTTGCTATTTATACAGATGCTTGGAGATGGAGTTTGCATCACAGGTTTACAGGTACTGTTATGCTACCAGATTGACTCCAGTTATGAGTGTCGAAGACCATTGAAGCTTGCATTGCAAGTGTATTGTAAACATTCTTTCAGATTTGTTAATACATTGTGCAAGTTTCTAAGTGGGGTTTTTCACCTGACAAGGGTTTTCCCCACCATAAATCTGTCTCTCTTCTTCTGTCTACTTTCTAGTTCTTGTGTCTTGCTGCAATATCTCATGTTAATGGTTTAACATCACTGTAATAGTTAGGATAAATTTTAATTTGCATAGCCCTCTCCTCATTAGATTAGTGTAGGAATCATTTTCCGCACACCTAGCTTCCTTTCAGTTGGTATCAGAGCTTGATCACCTTTGGTCCTAGTTGTTGGGTAGGGGTTTTTTGAGCTAATCTTAGGTTGAGTGGGAGTCTGTGTAGAGCATTCTATATCTTATTGCAGCAAGGAGATGGCAGGCACATCAGGAAGGTTTGAAGTAGAGAAGTTCAATAGCAATAATTTTGAGCTGTGGAAGCTCAAGATGGAAGACATGTTAGTTGACCGAGACCTTTGGGATAGTGTGAATGGAACTAAACCAGCTGCAATGTCACAAGCTGACTGGGATCTCAAGGATCGGAAGGCTAAGGGTCTCATAAGACTTAGTCTTGTCAATTCTATGTTGTTAAATGTCCATGAGGAGACTACTACAAAACTTCTTTGGAAGAAGTTGGGGGATGTGTATCAAGCCAAATCCCTAGTTAATAAACTTTTTCTAAGAAAGAAGTTGTATTCTCTTTGAATGGAGGACGGAGGATCCGTTACTGAACATATGAATGCTTTCAACATGCTGGTTGCACAATTGACATCTATTGGTGTAAAGATGGAGGAGGAGGATCGGTGTATGACCCTGCTTTGTTCTCTACCGGACTCATGGGATCATCTTGTCATGCAAATCGGAAGCACCACATCCACATTCAAAATGGAAGAGGCGGTTTCTTCGCTGTTGTCTGAAGAGATGCAGAGAAAGTCTCTTGAGGCAGCCAAAGAGGCCCTTGCAGTTCGTGGAAGACCCAAGGAGAAAGGGAAGAAGAAGGACAAGAAAGTTGAGAAGGGTAGATCCAAATCCCATGGGAGATCCAAATCTCCTGGAAAGCCCAAGGCTCTTTGTTGGAACTGTGGCAAGACTGGGCATTTCTAAAAGGAATCCAAAGAGGAGAAGAAGAAAAAGAAGAAAGGTCCTGATTCAAATTCTAACAAATCACAAGATGATGGCGATGCATTCATCGCATCCCTGGCAACCCATGCATCTGATGATGTGTGGCTAATCGACTCTGGTGCATCATTCCACATGACCTCGCATCGAGATTGGTTCACTAAGTATGAGGAGTTTGATGGTGGAAAGATGTATCTGGGTGATGACTCTCATCTAAAGATCATTGGTCATGGAAGAGTCTATCTGATTCCCTGATGGTCGAGTGAAGGGGATCTCTAAGGTTATGCAAATCCCAGGCTTAGCACGAAACCTACTTTTTGTAAGTAGTTTGAATGATGCAGGTGTGCAGGTTGTCTTTTCGAAAGAAGGATGCAAGATGACTAGAGGATCTATGGTGCTTGCTAAAGGTACTTGGAGAGGTACTATGTTTCAGCTAGAAGCATGCATTTCATAATGCAATAGTTCTTCTAACTCAAGGAAGAGGGCAGCAGTCACTTCATCCCCACCATCTGAATGAGCAATGAAGAAATCTATTATTTCTAATCTTGATGGTTGTAATCATGCATTGGAAGTTAAACTTCCTACTAAAAAGACAATGTTATGGCATAAGAGATTTGGCTACATTGGTAAGAAGGGTCTGCGTACCCTAAAAAATAAGAACATCGTTGAGGGGTTAGATGATTGTAATCTTGAGTTTGACTTTTGCGAACATTGCATTTATGGAAAACAAAACAGTGTTCAATTTTATTCAAGTTCTCATAAGTCTTCTAGTGTGTTGGACCTTATTCATTCTGATGTGTTTGGTCCTGTTAATGTTCCTTCATTATCAAACTCTATATACTTTGTATCTTTTATAGATTATTATAGTAGAAGGACATGGATTTATTTTCTCAAAAGCAAATCTGAAGTCTATAGCAAGTTTAAGTAGTTTAAAGCCTTTGCTAAAAATTAGACTGGTAAAAAGATTAAATGTTTGAGAACTAACAACAATGGTGAGTTCTGTTCTATAGAATTTGATAAGCATTGCAAGGAACTTCGGATTGAAAAGCACAAGACAACTCCATACACCTCACAACAAAATGGAGTTGCAGAGAGGATGAATAGGACACTGATGGAGAAGGCTAGGAGCATGCTTAGTGGAGCTGGCCTAGAACAAAAGTTTTAGGCTGAAGCTGTTGCCACTGCTCGCTATCTAGTAAACAGATCTCCTACATTAGCTCTTGTTGAAAAGACACCCATGGAGGTGTGGTCTGGTAGAAAGCCTTCAGTAAGGCATCTTCATATTTTTGGTTGTGAGGCATATGCACATGTGCCTAGGGAGTGTTGATAACTGAGAGGAGGGGTGAATCAGTTATCCTAATTATTTCTTCTTTCTGAACTTTCTTATTAATCAATGCAACATTAATTCAAATAAGCAAACATTACCATGAAAGGGAAAAACACATGACACAATATTTTTGATGTGGAAACCCTATTAAGGGAGAAAACCACGGGGTGATTAACCCAAAGATTATTATCTGTTAGAAGAATAAGGAAATACAAAATGGCACTTGCCAATTAGGGCTAACTACCAGAGCACACTACCTACAAGGAGACACACTGTCTACAAAAGAATGTTATACAATACTTGAACTGATTGGAAGCATCCACATATGTTGGAGTTCAGTTCTGGTTAGTCTTAGTACACTGATCTACTACACTTCATCTTTCCTCTTCTCTTATGCTGCTTTCCTTTCACATACCAGACCTTCCTTACTGCTTCTACTCTGCTATGCTTTTATTCACATACCACATATCACAACAACACTTCTCACAACTAAATCCATCCTTTATATATATCTGCACAAGTAATTTCATTATCTTTCTAGTCGGCACTCGGAACAGTCAATCTTCTCACAATCTCTATGCTATTGGCTGAATCCTTACACATCAAGTAATGCGAATCAAGCATATACTTGTAGAAATCATTAATCATGTCAGCCAAACATGATTCATGCCTTCATAACATTTAACACCATCAGTAACACATCTGGAAAGTAGTCTGATGTTCTGTCAATCAGTTCTTCCTCTGTTCACACTGTCACTCAGGAACCCAGTACTCAAGTATTCATATCTTTTGCCTCATCTATCACTGGAGGCTAAAACCTTGGAATCTATTACTCAAGGTAGTACTCTTTACTTTCCCAAATCTACACTTTACCAAGATACTTCTTCTGAGAGATCCGGATCTATCTGTCGGATCTATCTGTCGGACCTTGCCATATGCTCTATTCTTGTTTACTGGACCACAACATTCTTCACTCTGACTTTCGGTAGAGACACACCATATCCTACAGATGTGTGGGATGAACTTTGTTGCCATCAATGACAATAATCATGAATCCATATAGTGTCTCTTGCCAACAATCTCCCCCTTTGGCATTGATGGCAACACTTAGTGAAAAATGACTAAGTGTTTACACTAGGCTCCCCCTTGGCTGATGCTCTATCTTTATATATATTTTCCAGAGCTCCCCCTTATTTGGATTCCGCATTTTTCACTGCTCTTCACTCCCCCTTTGACATCAATGGCAAAGGGTAGGGTCCGCACACCAAAATTTTCAAAAATTTTACTATACTTAGCCGCATAAGTATATATATACAAGTTGTACTTACATATACTTAAGTATGTCTGCAAAAGTGTTCTTCAACTGTACAACTTATGTCGCCCAACTCTGCTTCATCCTGTCTAAAATTGAGATATGCCCACTCAATAGGAATGAAAATGCATCTGCCCTTTTTAGATATGTCAGATCATTGGTCTGGGCTGTAATTTGGGCTTCTGTTATAGCCTCATGCATGGCCTCTAGCTTAGGGACAATTAACCCCCTGAGCTCACTTAACCTGCTTATTCTATTTTTCCTTTCCTTCCCCAATTTCTTGATTTCATTCAAGACTGCGATAGTCTAACATTCTTGATTTGTTATAGAGGATGAAAGAGGATCAAAACTTTGAGACAAGCTTAGTAGTTTGTCCTCTTGCTCTTTTATGTTCTTCTCAATCTCCACTGTTACCTTGGACCAGGAGATACAAAATTTATATATTTCACCACCATCCTTAAGAGCATTTTCTAAGCTCTTTATCCCAATGTTCATGTTTCTCCTATCATTAATGATCAAACCCTGTACCTCGGAGAACCTTTTATCCAAAAACTCCTTCCAAACCTTTTCTTTAGCTGATTTTTCTAGAGAATCAAAATGTGTATTAACACTACTGACTAAGGTTTTGAGATTACTAGAAGAGGAGGCTATGGGATCTTTCTAAACCGATGGCATAATCTTTTCTAGCACTCCGGAAGCAGCTTCTATCAACTCATAGTCTTCCATATGAGACTTTAGGAGTTTTTCATTAGCCTTAGCATTTGCAAATGAAGCTATCTTCATTGTCTGTACTGGAGAAAAAGAATCAAAATTGAATGGACCTTGTAGAAGCTCCGGTTCATCAATCTCCATTGTTTCTTTGTTTAGGAATTCTTGGACAGTTTGTGCAGTGTCTCTTGCCGGAGATAGATGTTTCTTCTCTTTTGCAATCTTGGAGCTATCCTTAGGAGTTTTCTCTCCTTCACCACTAGCAGTTGTGGTTTTCAATACTGAAGTCTTCTCTCCTTCTACAACCTTTGCATTGTCATCTTCTTTTTCCTTCACCTCTGCTTCTTTCTCCTATGATTTTTCTTCTCCTTTAGATCCAGAGACTATAGGGGATACCGGAGGGGAAATGTTAGTCTGTTCGGGGCCCACCTCTTCTGACATTTTCTCAACAGTTTCTTCTGCAACATTTGTAGGATCAGTACCCAAGTCTTCTATGATAGGAAGATTAAATCTTTTGAAGGTTTTCCGGAGAATCTCTTCAGTGTCCTTGGCTACGTTGTCAGTCTCACCAAGCATAAGCTGATTCATCCTTGCTTTGCTCCTGAATTCATCCTTGCAATCTTTGAATACCATGTTCATTGTCTTGGGATCAATTGAAGGATATAGCTGAATAGCTATATGTTCCCGGATCTCAAGGTCTTTTGCCATGGCATTGGTCTTTCTCATTTCCAACTCCTTCTCTAGACTCTTAGGAATTAGAGAGATAATTTCAATAAAAGCTTTATTCTAAATGTTTAGATACCTTATTGTAGCTTCCTGCAGGATCTTTTGGTCGGCCTCATTGTAATCATCATATAATTCGGCCATTGGTTGAAGGTTTCCATCCACAGTGACTAATTTGATTACACTTTCTAGGGACAGGGTAGGCTTTTCAACAAATTCCTCTACTATTTCTTCCTTGTCTTGGCCTGTGGAGGGCTGACCAAATCCTTTCTTCTTCTGCTTCTTTATTTCCTTTACCCCCTCATCTGATTCAGTTTCTTCATCTCTTTGACTTGCATAAGCCCTTGTGGCTTTTGTCTTTGACCTTTTCTCTCCTTTGCCAAATGCTTGGACTTCCAGTTTTGAGCTTTTAGCTGGGACAAATGCTAGTCTCTTTGAAGATCTGGTCTGGGTGGAAGTTTCTACCGGAGCACTTTTCTTGCTTCCTTTTTCTGCCTCTTTCTTCTCTTCATCAAATTTTTGTCTCTTTTCCCAGTTGGCATCAAGTGCCTCCTTTGAAATCCCAAGGCCTTGTGCAATATGTTCTACTTCTTTTCTCACCTTCCTTTTCATCTTTGGTTCTCTGAGTTCCACATGGATCTTTAAACTTAGCTCCTCAAAGGTTCCAAACCTTTCTTTCTTTGGATCTTTAGGATGACTCAGCATGTGTTGAACATGCAGCTCTACAATCTGTTCATCAACTTCATACCCCATGGGCTTGCTATCTAGTAAACAGATCTCCTACATCAGCTCTTGTTGAAAAGACACCCATGGAGGTGTGGTCTGGTAGAAAGCCTTCAGTAAGGCATCTTCATATTTTTGGTTGTGAGGCATATGCACATGTGCCTAGGAAGTGTTGATAATTGAGAGGGGGGAGTGAATCAGTTATCCTAATTATTTCTTTTTTTTGAACTTTCTTATTAATCAATGCAACATTACCATGAAAGGGAAAAACACATGACACAGTATTTTTGACATGGAAACCCTGTTAAGGGAGAAAACCACAAGGTGATTAACCCAAAGATTATTCTCTGTTAGAAGAATAAGGAAATACAAAATGGCACTTGCCAATTAGGGCTCACTGCCCGAGCACACTGCTCACAAAGGAGGCACACTGCCTACAAGGAGACACACTGTCTACAAAAGAATGTTATACAATACTTGAACTGATTGGAAGCATCCACATATGCTGGAGTTTAGTTCTGGTTAGGCTTAGTACACTGATCTGCTGCACTTCATCTTTCCTCTTCTCTTATGTTGCTTTCCTTTCACATACCGGACCTTCCTTACTGCTTCTGCTCTACTCTGTTTTTATTTGCATACCACATGTCACAACAACACTTCTCACAACTAAATCCATCCTTTATATATATCCACACAAGTGATTTCATTATCTTTCTAGTCAGCACCCGGAATAGTCAATCTTCTCACAAACTCTATTCTGTCGGCTGAATCCTTACACATCAAGTAATGCGGATCAAGCATATACTTGTAGAAATCATTAATCATGTTGGCCAAACATGATTCATGCCTTCATAACCTTTAACACCATCAGTAACACATTCGGAAAGTAGTCTGATGTTCTGTCAGTCAGTTCTTCCTCTGTTCACACTGTCACTCAGGAACCCGGTACTCAAGTATTCATATCTTTTGCCTCATCTATCACCGGAGGCTAAAACCTTGGAATCTATCACTCAAGGTAGTACTCTTTACTTCTCCAAATCCGTACTTTACCAAGATACTTCTTCTGAGAGATTCAGACCTATCTGTCAGACCTTGCCATATGCTCTGTTCTTGTTTACCAGACCACAACATTCTTCACTCTGACTTCTGGTAGAGACACACCATGTCCTGCAGATGTGTGGGATGAACTTTGTTGTCATTAATGACAACAATCATGAATCCATATAGTGTCTCTTGTCAACAGGGAGAAGCGGTCAAAGTTGGAGAACAAAGCTGTTAAGTGTATCTTCATCGGCTATGGTATTGGTGTGAAAGGATACAAGCTTTGGGACCCCGTGGCTGAAAAAGTGTTATATAGTAGAAGTGTCATCTTCAGACAGCTTCCACCTTCTTCCACTGTTTTGCAGCTAGAAGAAAAAGAAAAGAAAGAGGATGTTGTTCAGTTTCCCCTCACCCCTGAGAAGACTGAACAAAAAGACAATGTTGGACCTGATGATGAGGAGAGATCTAGCAGCTCTGAAAGCTCAGATGAAGAAGCCGAACCTCAACCTCAACTCTTGAGGAGGTCTACATAGATAAGAAAGCAACCTAAAAGGTTTGGTTTTACATTACTTGATTCTAGTTGTGCTTATGCTTTCCTTACTAATAATAATGAACCTAGAATTGTATCAGAGGCTTTGGATATGAAGGATGCAGGTTCCTGGAAGGAGGCCATGGAGGAAGAAATGGCTTCTTTGGAAAAGAATCAAACTTGGGACTTGGTGCCTTTGCCTCCTGGACGAAAACCCGTTGGATGCAAATGGGTTTTCAAGAAGAAAATTGGTGCAGATGGTAATGTTGAGAAGTAAAAGGCTAGATTGGTTGTGAAGGGGTATTCACAAGTGGAGGGTATATATTATGGTGAGATCTTCTCTCCCATTGCAAAGATAACATCCATTCGATTCCTATTGTCTCTCGCAGCAGCTTATGACTTGGAGGTAGAAGAGATGGATGTGAAGACAACTTTCCTTCACGGTGACTTGGAGAAAGAAATCTACATGTCATAGCTAGAGCATTACATGGTGAAAGGTAAAGAAAATTTGGTTTGCAAACTTAAAAAGTCTTTGTATGGATTGAAACAATCCCCTAGGAGATGGTACTTGAAGTTTGATGCCTTTGTGCTGTCGATTGGATTTGTGAGATCGAAATTGGATCACTGTGTGTATTATAAATTTGATGGTGATTGTATTCTCATTGTTGCACCATATGTTGATGATATGTTGCTCATTGGGAAGGGTAAGAATATGATTTCTGATTTTAAATCTTAGTTGTCAGCTCAATTTGAAATGAAAGATTTAGGGGCAGCCAGGTACATTCTAGGAATGAAAATCAGAAGATACAGAACGAACAAAAAACTTTGGTTAAGTCAGAGTAAGTATGTGAAGACCATGTTGGACAGATTCAGCATGGCAGATTGTAGACCATTGTGTGTTCCTGTTTCCTTGGGGACCAAGTTGTCTATTGAGGATTGTCCAAAATCTCCTAGTGAGGTGGAGGGCATGAGCAGAGTACCTTATGCTAGTGTTGTTGGTAGTTTGGTGTATGCTATGGTCTGCACAAGACTAGACATTGCCCAAGCAGTGGGAGTCCTTAGTTGATTTATGGCTAATCTTGGACGAGCTCATTGGGATGCAGTTAAGCAAGTGTTCAGATATTTGAGGGTTACTTCTAAGTATTCCATTTGCTATCATGGTAATGTTTCAGGACCTCCGCATTTTGTTGATATTCATGGATTTGTGGATTCAGATTAGGTGGGTGACATTGACAGCAGGAGATCCACCAGTGCTTATGTGTTTACACTATTTGGTGGTGTTATTAGTTGGATGAGTAAGTGACAACCTATTATTGCTTTGTCCACGATAGAAGCTAAGCACATGGCAGCAACTCATGCTTGTAAGGAAGTCATTTGGCATAAGAGATTGTGTTTTGATACTGGTGTTGATGCAAGTCAGATCACGATCAATTGTGACAGTCAGAGTGCAATTTACCTTGCAAAGAATCCAAATTTCCATGCTAGAACCAAGCACATTGATGTTCAGTTTCACTTCATGAGAGACATGGTTGAGGATGGAAAGGTAAATTTAGAGAAGGTAGATACTTTGAAGAATGTTGCAGATGCATTGATGAAACCAGTGAGCACAGAGAAATTCAGATGGTGTTCGGAGTCTATGGGCATCTCGGCCTATAGCAGTTAAATCATATTTTTCTATTATCTCTTACAAGGTGTTCGACAAGTGGGAGAATGTTGGCAATTAAGGTGTCTCAACCTTGGCAATTCTCTGCATTTGTAATGTTTGTATTTATTATTTAATTGCCTATGTTGTAAATATTTGGAAAATCCATATTGTCATATTGTGGGATGTGGCACGATGATGTGTCAATCCTACATGGATTATGACAACTTGTATTTTTTGTCCTCACATGAGGAGATAGGAATCTCACTTAGTGGTAGGAATATTCTACCATGTGTCGGTATCTTTCATGTTGTGTAAGGAATGTTTGACTGAAACGGTTATGACAAATTCCTATGACAAATCTATGACATGTAAGAGTCAAAAATAGAAGGTTGTAAGACAGGTGATGACATGTGTCATGAAGCATCTTTGAATAAGGCATATTTGGGTGCCCCAAGGTGGAATATGACATGTTGTAAGAGAATATGCTATTTATAGCATGTGTATGACAGATTCTCTTACAGTTGTAAGTTGTAACCACTATGATAGATTCTATGATAGTCGTAAGTGTTGTAAGAGCATCTGTCATAGCCCATTTTAGAAATAGGTGACCCCTTTTGGATGGGAGCTATGGACAAGTGTCAGGCACATTCTACAATGTTGACCAAGTGTCCTTGGGCATGGGTTTTGGTCCATGAAGCCATGTTGGATGCCCATTCCAAGAAAGGTCCAATCTTGCCTTGTATTTTCTATTTATACAAGTGCTTGGAGATGGAGTTTGCATCATAGCTTTACAGGTATTGTTATGCTATCGGATTGACTCCAAATATGAGTGTCAAAGTGGTGCAGGAGCACCCTAGCAAGTACATGCCTCCATGAAATAATCTTAGGTTTTTGATTTATCATAGTGGATCTCATGTTATGATAAGGTCTAATAGACCATTTGTAATGTCATTTGGTTAGTTTAGGTGGTCATGCTACTATATTTGTAAGTTTTGTTAAATGTTGTTATGTAAAAATGCAAAAATGATGCAAACGTGGAAGGTGAAGAGTCTTGTGGCTCTTGGTTCATTCCAAGACAATGAGAAACTAAAGAGACAAGTTGGAATGCCTTTATTAAGGCCTTGTAACATCCAAATAACTCAGAGGTAATTGAATGTGTGATTGGGATCAACAAAAAGCACTATTTTTTTATGCATTTTCTTCAGAAAAATGTTGTTTCCAGGCCATGTACAGCTCTGTACAGGCATGCATGGATGTCTTAATGTTTGTAAGTGTTTGGTCCTTCAATCACTTCCTGTTCTATTTTATTTAATGAAGATTGGTGCAGTTTTAAATAAGATATTGCACTTTTAGTGAAAGACAGTCAAAACCCTAGTTTAGGGTTACAGTTAGCAGTTATAAAGAAGTTTCATGGATATTTTATATGTTGAAGAGTCCATGCATGAGTTAAATGTTATCTTAATACCTAGATTTCCATATGACAAGTGATTAGACCATATGGTTAAGGTTTACAACGAATTTGAGAATGTTCTAGTGTTGTTCTATCTTGTTCAAGACTGGTAAAGGGTAGAAATACTGTGATTTTTGATATTTTACTGTGGAGTGAACCTTCAATATGGTAGTTTGAGTTTGTGGAAGATATACATTGAAGTCTTAACACTTTATTCAAGTTAGAATTGACCCAGGAATGTAGGTTTATCCCCTTGAATGACTATGCTCTGTCAGGACTGAGTATAACAGTCACAGTCATGACTAGTTATGAGACTGTTTTGTGTTTCCATAAAGTTTGTAAATCCTAGAAGGGTGTAGAAGGAGATGATCTAAATGGGAGGTGTTCTAAATGCTCTCAATCCATAGAAAAGGGTGCAGATTAAAGAAAGGTACTTTATTAATTGTTTTGTGAATGATAAAGGGCTGTCATTTTGTGAATAGTCAGAGTTAGGACAATCAGGTTGTAGCTTGTGATCCACTGTCTTGAAGAGTACAAAACTCAGTTATTGGGTTGGAGACCATGTGTTGGTCATGTTGTAATTACCCTATGAAAGTTGTCTCAAGTATTAAATCACTGTTTATGTCTTGGAGAGCAAAGTAGTTGGAGTTGTGATAGTTTGTGAGTGCCATAGTTGCACATCAAGAACAGTCATGAAGGAATGATGAAAAGATGAATGGACAGACTTGATAATGGTTTGTTTGTGGGTAGACTAAGGTTACTAAGGAGTTCTGAGGTCGTGTGAACCTTGTTTAGGTTAGAGTTGTGAGGATTTCATTTAAGATTGATGAACTTGTTGGATTCCAAGACATTGTCATGAAATATGCTAGTAAGAAGCTGAGTTAATCTTTTCCTCTGCATCATATTGGTATCAGAGCTAGCAAAAGCTCTCGGAGGAGATGTTATGTATTTGATTTTTGAGATGAAGAATTGAAGGAAAGATTGTGTTGGTGACCATTATTTTGCTTGCTAAGTTGTTTGGTTGTAGGTGCTTATCCATCTAGCTGCTTGAAGGATGTTCTTTGAGGTGTTGTGTGTGGGCAGACAAGCTGAGGTCTGTCATGACCATTCTCCAATGGGGTTTAGGTTGGATAAGGGTGCAGAGAGAAACCACTGAGGAGAGAGTGGTAGGTGCATCACCAGAATCTGTTGTTGGGTGAGATGAATGGTTTGGTGAGTTAGTGTTCTGAGGTAGTAGAGAGATGGATACCTAACTGAAGAAGCACTTGATCTTGCAGCCTGAAGAGTACTCCAATGATGGGAGTAGAAGGAGACTGAAGAAGCTCTAAAGATGATGGCAGTTTGTTTGTTAGTTGGTTAGTCACCATTTATATAGATTGGGAGATTGTAGCTGAGAAGATTGAAGATTGAAGACAGAGAAGAGACAAACAAAAATGCAGAAAAAGACTTTGTTGCTGATACATTTCCAAGGGACATGGAAATCTTTGTTGGTTGGTTGTATGGTGCAGGAGCACCCTAGAAAGTACATACCTCCATGAAATAATCTTAGGTTTTTTGATTTAGCATAGTTGATCTCATGTTATGATAAGGTCTAATAGACCATTTGTAATGTCATTTGGTTAGTTTAGGTGGTCATGCTACTATGTTTGTAAGTTTTGTTAAATGTTGTTATGTAAAAATGCAAAAATGATGCAAACTTGGAAGGTGAAGAGTCTTGTGGCTCTTGGTTCATTCCAAGACAGTGAGAAATTGAAGAGACAAGTTGGAATTCCTTTATTAAGGCCTGTAACATCCAAATAACTCAGAGGTAATTGAATGTGTGAATGGGATCAATAGAAAGCACTGTTTTTTTATGCATTTTCTTCAGAAAAATGCTGTTTCCAAGCCTTGTACAGCTCTGTACAGGCATGCATGGATGTCTTAATGTTGGTAAGTGTTTGGTCCTTCAATCACCTTCTTGTTCTATTTTATTTCATGAAGGTTGGTGCAGTTTTAAACAAGATATTGCACTTTTAGTGAAAGACAGTCAAAACCCTGGTTTAGGGTTACAATTAGCAGTTTTAAAGAAGTTTCATGGATATTTTATATGTTGAAGAGTCCATGCATGAGTTAAATGTCATCTTAATACCTAGATTTCCATATGACAAGTGATTAGACCAGATGGTTAAGGTTTACAATGAATTTGAGAATGTTCTAGTGCTATTCTATCTTGTTCAAGACTGGTAAAGGGTAGAAATACTATGATTTTTTATATTTTACTGTGGAGTGAACCTTCAATATGGTAGTTTGAGTTTGTGGAATATATACATTGAAGTATTAACACTTTATTCAAGTTAGAATTGACCCAGGAATGCAAGTTTATCCCCTCGAATGACTATGCTCTGTCAGGACTGAGTATAACAGTCACAGTCATGACTGGTTATGAGACTGTTTTGTGTTTCCATAAAGTTTGTAAATCCTAGAAGGGTGTAGAAGGAGATGATCTAAATGGGAGGTGTTCTAAATGCTCTCAATCCATAGAAAGGGGTGCAGATTAAAGAAAGGTACTTTATTAATTATTTTGTGAATGATAAAGGACTGTCATTTCTGTGAACAGTCAGAGTTAGGACAGTCAGGTTGTAGCTTGTGATCCACTGTCCTGAGGAGTACAAAACTTAGTTATTGGGTCAGAGACCATGTGTTGGTCACGTTGTAATTACCCTATGAAATTTGTCTCAAGTATTGAATCACTGTTTATGTCTTGGAGAGCAAAGTAGTTGGAGTTGTGACAGTTTGTGAGTGCCATAGTTGCATATCAAGAATAGTCATGAAGGAATGATGAAAAGATGAATGGAGAGACTTGATAATGGTTTGTTTGTGGGTAGACTGAGGTTACTAAGGAGTTCTGAGGTCTTGTGAACCTTGTTTGAGTCAGAGTTGTGAGGATTTCATTAAAGATTGATGAACTTGTTGGATTCCAAGACATTGTCATGAAATATGCTCGTAAGAAGTTGAGTTAATCTTTTCCTCTGCATCAAAAAGACCATTGAATCTTGCATTGCAAGTGTATTGTAAACATTCTTTAAGATTTGTTGAGACATTGTGCAGGTTTCTAAGTGGGGTTTTTCACCCGATAAGGGTTTTCCCCACTGTAAATCTTTGTCTCTCTTCTTCTATCTACTTTCTGGTTCTTGTGTCTTGCTGCAATATCTCATGTTAATGGTTTAACATCGCTGTAATAGTTAGGATAAATTTGAATTTGCATAGCCCTCTCCTCATTAGATTAGTGTAGGAAGCATTTTCTGCACACCTAGCTTCCTTTCACCTAAGTTGTTCAAATGATTTCTAATTTTTATGTCAACAAGTTTGTTATCAAACCAAATCAAATTCTTCATTTTGGGTAATTCTTTCATAAAATAGAAGAATAGGCAAATGATCAATGTACCATATTTGAAGGGAAATTTTGACTCTTTGCTCTTTTTCAGGTTTTCCATCAACTTTTGCCAAAGCAACTCACAGAGGTCGTAGTCAATGTTCTTCTTAACCATTTCATATGCAGTGTGGATGGCAGTACCGGAGATAGAGTTCTCCCGGTTGGTGAAATATATCTTATATCCTACCACCATAGATGCAAATCTCACTACATGGGCTTCTATAGAGTTCACTGTCAATGCCCTTTTGTCAAATTGAGCTCTAGTTTCCTCTATTACAATGCTATTCTTCACAACCTTTGACACAAGCACATTTTCAGTTGAGGTCAATCATGTTACAGCCTTTATTGCTTCCTTTGTGATCATGAAGGGTATTTCAAGTGACATAAATTCATCGTGAATCCTTCTAAGCACATATCGGACCGATTCGTCCTCTGCAAATGTTGGTAAGTCTAGATATTGTATGAATTTCTTCTCTGCCAATGCCTTGTATTCTTCCTTCAATTCAAAATCATCACTTCTTAGATACTTCAGATATAGATCCATAAGTTTGCAATCATTATGTTCTTCTAGTGCTACACATGGATGTATGCCCTAGTGGTGTTCACCTAGGATATAAATCTGCCTTGTATGTATGAGGCGGATGTACATGCATATATACATTGAAATATGCAAAATAGAGACATACAACCTGGATGTGACGGAGGAGTTAAAATGTGACGAATAATATTTCAGGTCCGTAGGTTGTATAAGGCGCTCGTATATGCCGATATACAAGCTAATGTACATTAGTGGAGATAAAAAGTGGATTTCAAAGGTTGTTCTAATTTGCTTCATAGGTGTGTTGAGATCTGCCTTATGTGTATATTGTGATTGTATATGCGCATATACAAGGAAATATGCAAGGAAAGAGGATACAAGGTGGACCCGATTGAAAAATACAATTTGCTTTATAACAGTTTGGGGTCCACCTTGAATGATGAACAGTTTTATATGCATTTGCTCTTGCATATACAAGGGTTTTTGGCGGGTGAACAGTGGCGATTGTATATGCATTTGAACATGCATATACAAGGGCGAAAAAGGCAAAATGAAGAAGCGAAAAGCCAACGATAGAAACATAAGGTGCCTACGTGGCATGTTCTCACTAGTTGGAAACTTTCAAGGCATGTTTTGAGCCGCAGATCTCAGCAATGGGAGTAGATCGACCGCTGGTTTTGAATTTTGTTGCAGCGATGGGTTTCTTTGTATCTACGGTCGTGTATGGGTAGGAAAAACTCTAAAGACATGCCACTGAGGATCTGCGGGTAGCTGAATAATAATGGTGACATTTGCAGGATTTGGGTCGACGATGGACAGGTCAACCACTGATTTTATGAAAGAAGATCTTCAGGTGGCAGTTCAAATCCCGAGCCCACCTATTTTCTTCCTCTGCTTCCTGGCTGCATTCAATTTTAAGCACCAATCTAAAGATGCATTGTATCTAGTGAATTCTTGAGTTGACTGTTGTATTTTGTTGAGTACACATTCTTGGTATAAAAGCCAAACTATGTTACTCATTGTGGGGGTTGGAAATTGGACAAATTTTGGTATTGTAACAAGATACAACTTCATTGGTGGCTCTATTTTGGGTGTCTTGTGAGTTTATGAATCTCATGTTGTGTGTTTTATGCATAAGTTAACTAGTTTCATGCTGATTTATATGAGAAATGCTCTGTTGCATGTGTTTAATCATTTGTCTCCAAATTGTGAATGTATTTTCTTTTGAATCAAAATGACTAAGGGTTATTTTAGATTCAGGAATATGGGTTTTCTGTATTGAATGTTTAATCTCCTACCTTTGTTCAAGGAACGAATTAAATGTTTCAGGTTAATCATTGGGAAAATATGTTGCAATGGGGATACCACCAAGTATGAATGATTAAACACTTAAATTTTGGGAAGTGTCTGTAAGGCAGATACTAGAGATCTCCCCTTGAAACTCAGTCATTGATTTAAGCTTATGATAACCACTCACATGTGTATGTCTATTGACTCTGAGCCCTGGATAGGTACCAATCTGGTCATGTGTTGAGGTTACAACCAGGCCTAGTTTTGCATCCAAATAACATAAAATCAAACTCAAACTTCATATACAAACCTTTGGGATATTAGGAGTAGTTTTAGGACCAAAATCCTCTGTCTACAACTGAATTTAGGCCCAGAGCTAGCCCCTATGAACTTATTCCACAATTTAGGTCTACATAAAAGAGGATTTATCTGCTTTGTACCAACATCCAAACAAGTTCATGTGCATATGTTATAGATGTTGAATAGGGAATACCCCCCTTGGTTCTGCAGAGCCTAAAGAAGAAGAGGAGATATTTATAGAGTCTATCTCCTGTACTGTTAGCCCCTAGCCCGGTGATCCTGTTGATCAATGATGGCTATTTTGTAGGGATAACTGGGAACAAGCATCCAGTTTGGGAAAATAACCAACAGATTTGGCGACTCCTCTGGGGAATGTGTGAAAGAACCCTAATTTTTAAAAGAGAACAATTCCTAGTTATAGGTGCCGACTCCGAACCAATCTCCTAACTGGTAAAGTAAAAATTTGTAGCAAGGGAGAAGATCCCTGCGTAATTCTCTGTCTGTAGAATTACCCAGAAAAATGATGTACAAGAAAAAGGGGGCTGTTCAAGCCAGTCAAGAGGGTTCTCCCAAAAGTAATGATAATATTCAAGACAATCCAGGATCTTCAGAGTGGACAATACCTTATTTTTCAAACACTGAGGCTGAAATCCAGAACGTTTATGAAAGACTGTAGGGTGATGGTTTAAGGATAAGGTCAGAGGTTTTTCAGGAACTCCCTTTCTTGGATCCCAGTGATAGATTTGAGGAGACTGAGTCTCCAAGGGATGATGATGATGATCAGAATATAATGAAACCATCCTCTTCTATGCCTAGAGAGGAGGAATTAGCTGAAGCGATCAAAAGCCTAAGAGCTGAATTAGAATATTTACAAGTTATGAAAATCAGAGATGACATGAGACAGAAAGTGCAGGCTCTAAGAACTGCTCAGAATGATTTAGTTCCCACCCTTGAAAATGCAAATATGCAGAGAAATCAACAAAGAAATGAAGTCCAGGATCAGCATAATGATCAAAGACAGAATGTAAATAATGCTAGAGTACCGTTAAATAATGTAAGAAATTAGAATGCAAACAGAAATGCCAATGTTAATCAATTTGATAGGCAACCTATGCAGCTAGACAGATTTAGGCAGTTAGTTTTTGATGGCATTCCTAGTTACTCAAATCCTATTGACAAACATGTGAGGCCGCAAGTGCCAGATTTTTCAGGAAATAATATTGTGTCAGGAGAGGATCATCTAAATGATTTTTAGAATATCATGGACAAATTTGAGGTTGAGCATGAGGATGTTTTTATGAAACTATGTATGCAATCTTTAGTTGATGAGGCTAGAGAATGGTACAGAGGTTTGCCTGATAGAAGTATTTCATCATGGGATGAATTAAGGAGAATATTCAAAGAACAGTATGGTGACAAAACTAATCCAAGTTTCTTCATTAATGAATTCACTGGCATTACGAAAGGATCAAATGAACAGGTTGCTGATTTCAATGCTAGATTCACTAAGGTGTTGAACAAATTGCCACATCACCTGAGGCCCAATGAACCTATGTGCATAGTGTTGTACATAAATACTTTTGATGCCAAACTAGCTTATGGATTAAGAGACAAAGGTCCTCACAGCCTTAGAGATGCTTTCAAAATTGCAACAAATATTGAAAATAATAGAAAAGCGTCTGGTAAGACAAACAGAAGAGATGATGTAAAAATTTTACAAAATCCAAATAACAAATCTCAGAATGTCCAAGGCAATGCATCCGCTTCTGAGGATAAATTAGATAAATTAACAACTATTGTCAAGGACCTCAGCTATAGAATGGCTAAAAATGAAAAGGGGATTGGTCTTGATAAACAGGTTTACCAAAGGCAAGAAACAAGACCATCATTACATGATATGCCATATAATACCAATTGGCATAATGGTAAACCCATTCTCCCAAACAGTAACCCAAATCCAAGGAATCAAAGTGCAAAGGAGACACCTGATCCTTTGAAGAAGGCTGTTAATATTGTTGATAACACCCCATGGTGCATCATATGTCAAATGCCTCACTCACAGTCACAATGTATGATTGCTTAGTCTCTATACAATAATGTTGTTGCCTGTGATGAATGCAATGAGCCGCATTGTATGGAAGATGACAATGTCAATATGTTGTCTACAAACGGGGAATATCTGTCTCATGATGTTGGTGCAATCACAAATAATGAGATTCAGGTCTGCCAGTAGTTTCCCTGTGATGAAGATGATGAAGATAATTATGCTTATGCTCAGGACTCACACAATTTTTTAAATAATTTGAGGAGACCATCTGATGAAGAGATTTGAGCCCTCACAGCTACAGCAGTAGCTCAAGTCAAAAGCAATTACAATCTCAGGGGTAAAGCTCAGGTAAATAACTCACATCAACCCAAAAATACTTTTGTAAGCCAGCTAGTGCACAGTCATAAAGGGGCTGAAACACAAAGGAAGCAATGGAGCAATAATAGGCAAAACTTTAAGCAAAAAATAGGTTATGATTCTCAAGGACCAGAAAATAGGATTCCCTAAGTTGAGGATCAAAACAAGAATTTTTAGATCAAAGATGACAGTCAGGGAGCCACAAAAATTAAAGTTGGATCATACCAGAATAAGAATAAGACCATGGATTAGGCCACAACTGTTATACAAAATTATGTTCCATTCGACATAACTCAGGTCTTGTCCCAGGTAAAGGTTTATGTTCCACTAATGGAGCTGATGAAAGTTGAGGAGTTCAGAAATAAAACAGTGTCCCTAATTTCAGGAGTACCCTGTCAAGCTAATCAGATTACTGAGACTCAGGGTAAAAAACAAGCCATGTGTGTTGATGAGGATGAGACTCCTGAAGTGTATATGGGGGTGACCATGACAAAATGCCCTTCATAGGTTGAACCATTCTATGTTTCCCTTGTCATAAATGGAAAAATGATTAAGAATTGTATGCTTGACTCAAAAGCATCAACAAACATCATGCCTCTGGCTATTATGCAGCAAGCTGGGTTAAAGATAGATAAGGCATGTGGGAAATGCTATGCCATGGATGCTAGGGAAGTACCTATCATTGGAATTATGAAAGATGTGAATTTCAGACTGGCAGTATATCCTGAAAAAACCTACAAAATGAACATAACAGTTGTTGATATCAAGCCACAATATGGCATGTTGTTGTCAAGAAGGTGGGCAACATTGATTGGTGGGAGTATGCAACTGGATCTGTCATATGCTATGATCCTTATGAATGACAGGGATGTCAAACTAATTAGAGAGGAAAGATCACTAGACACAGTTGAAGATCAGGAGTCAGAGGAGCATGTATGTTTTGTGGACACTGATTGTGATAATTTCAGAGTTGTCTCAGATGAAAAAGGAGGTAAAGGGGGAGACATGTGCATTGAAGAGCTTGACCAGCAGGGTCTCTGGACCATGTATTTTGATGGAGCTTGTTCAAAGGAAGGCTCTGGTGCTGGAATTGTATTTCTGTCTCTAGCTGGTAAGCTTCTAAAATTCTCATTCTTGCTAAAGTTTTCTTGTACGAATAATATTGTAGAATATGAAGCTCTGTTATTAGGATTGAATGTTGCTCTGAAGCATGGAATTAAAATGATACAAGTATTTGGAGATTCAGAGTTAATTGTTTCCCAAGTCAGAGATAGGTATGCATCAAAGAATAAGAGGTTAAAACAATACAAGCATGCTGTCTGGGATACAATTGAATTGTTTGATGCATTTTCAATAAGCTGGTTAGAGAGATCAAAAAATGTCATGGTAGATTTTCTAGCCAATGTAGCCATAAGGCCAGATGATATCACTCTGTCAGATGTCACAAGTGTTGAGGTTAAACTAAGACCTGCAGTGCTAGATAATGTATGTAGCTGCCAAGTATTTGATGATGATAAGGATTTGCTGAGATTTATACATTGCATTGATGAATATGAGAACCAAGAAATGGATTTTCAAAATTTTGTAGAGGTTGTAGATGGGAAAGAAACTCTCTTAGGGAAAGAAATAATTCAACTCAAGACAAATAAAATCCCTAGAGGACTGGTTGCTTTAGAGCGAGCTTTTGACAATAGGGACCAATTTGTTACAAAGTCATCTCCAACAAACAAGAATGATTTGGAGGAGATAAACTTGGGAACATCTCATGCTCCCAAAAGAGTATACATTGGCAAATAGCTCAAGCCACATATCAGAGTTATACTGATTGCACTATTGAAAAAATATAAGCATGTTTTTGCCTAGTCATATGAGGACCTAAAAGCTTATAAAGAGGATTTATTTCAGCATGAAATCCCTTTGAAGCCTAGAGCTAAACCATTTAGGCAAAAACAAAGACCTATCAACCCAACTTTAGCTCCTAAAATGCAAGAAGGGCTTATGAAGCTTAGGGAGGCTGGAATAATTATGCCCATCAAACACTCAACTTGGGTGTCTAACCTTGTCCCAATCAGAAAAAAGAATGGTGACATAAGATTATGTGTGGATTTTAGAAATCTAAATGTATCTTCTTTGAAGGACAATTATCCATTGCCGAACATGGAAGCCATGTTGCAAAAAGTGACTGGCTGTGAACTTTTATCCATGATGGATGGATTTTTAGGGTACAATCAAGTGAAAGTAAAGGAATCAGAACAGTACAAAACTACTTTCACCACTCCATGGGGTACCTATGTATATGTGAGAATGCCATTTGGGCTGAAAAATGTAGGTGCTACATTTCAAAGGGCTATGGATGTTGCTTTTGCAAGATTAATTGACTCAATCCTAGTCGTATATCAGGATGATTTGACTGCCTTTTCAAAAAGGGAGGAGCAACACTGTATGCACTTAGAGCAAATATTTATTAGAGCATTGGAGTATGGCATCTCACTCAACCTAAAGAAATGTGCTTTTGGGGTAGTGGAAGGAAAATTGCTTGGACACATTGTTTCCAAGGATGGAGTCAGGATCAATCCTGAAAGGGTGGTTGCAATTGATAAAATTCAAATCCCTAAAATAGTGAAAGGTGTTCAGTCCTTCTTTGGACAAATTAATTTTGTTAGGAGTTTTGTTCCTAATTTTGCAGAGACCACCAAAGATATCTCTAAGATGTTGAAGAAAGGTGCAACTGTCAAATGGAAAGATGAAGCAACTAAATCATTTCAGAACATCAAAGAGGCTATAAAGATGGCTCTTGTGATAAAATCTCCTAATTTTTCTAAGCCATTTCAGCTGTTCTCATTTGCTTCTTACTATACTATTGATGCATGTTTATTGTAGAAAAATGAAGAAGGTTTTGAACAACCTATAGCTTTCTTTAGCAAGTCATTGCAAGTTGCTGAGTTGAAGTATGACATCATGGAGATGCAAGCATATGCACTGGTTACAGCAGTCAAAAGCTTCAGGCCATATTTAGTGGGCTCTCACATAGTTGCATATGTACCTCATGCAGCAGTCAAAGATATATTTACTCAACAGGAGGTAACTGGAAGGAGATGCAAATGGATAAACAAATTGCAGGAATTCAACATTGAAATACAGATCACTAAACTAGTAAGAGGACAAGGTTTGGAAAAATTAATGATAGTCAAATCTAGATGCATGCCAAGTGAATGCAGTACATAATGAAATTATGCATATGTCAGAATCTGAGTGGTATAAGGACATAGTACATTATTTGTAGAATTTGAACTATCCTTCCCATCTCAGTGATAATCAGAAGAGGACCTTGAAGCTACAGGCTATTAAATACATCATTATTCAAGGAGAGTTGTATTGGAGAAATCTTGATGGTGTATTACTCAGGTGTATAGATGAAAATTAGGCCAGGAATATCCTAAGCGACATGCACAACAGAGTGTGTGGTGGACACTATACTGCCCAGATGACAGCCCACAAAATTCTCAGAGCTGGCTACTGGTGGCCAACTCTCTTCTCAAATGCACAAAGAATGGTAAGAAAATGTGATCCTTGCCAAAGGTTCTCAGGAAAGCTAAAATATAAAGGTGCATTTCCCCTTAGGATTGTAACTATAGAAGCTCCATTTCAGCAATGGGGGATTGATTTTATAGGGGAAATCTCAGAAAAACCAAGTGGAGGACATAGTTAGATTTTAGTGGCTACTGATTACTTCACTAAATGGATTGAAGCCATTCCAACTAAAATGGCTATAAGCAAGGTGGTAATGGATTTTATTCTAGAAAATATTGTTATCAGATTTGGAGTACCAACCAAAGTGGTCACAGATAATGCAATGTGCTTCAGGTCTGGTGAATTTATTGATTTTTGCAACAATTATGGAATAAATTTGTTACTGCATCACCATATCATCCACATAGAAATGGTCAAGCAGAGTCAAGCAATAAAAGCCTCATGAAGATCATCAAAAGGATGGTAGGTAAAAACAAAAGGGCTTGGGATTCGAAGCTGAAAATGGCATTATGGGCTGACAGACTGACAGTGAAAAAAGCAACTGGAAGGTCGCCTTTTGAACTAGTATATGGTACAGCAGCTAGATTGTCTGTCAACAACCTCCTACCAGTTTATAAATTCACACAAGAAAATGAGGAGGAGATTGAGGGCCCAATGAATGAAAGAATAAATCAGCTAGTTGCATTGGATGAGATGAGAAGGGAGGCATAGATGACAAACATCAAGAGACAACAAAAGGTAAAATATTTGTTTGATAAAAAAGCTACAGAAAGAAAGTTTCAGATAGGTGATTTGGTCCTTGTTTGGAATGCAAGGAACCAGGACAAGGGCAAGCACGGTAAATTTGAGCACTTATGGATGGGCCCATACCAAATCAGTGACACTCATGGAGAAGATTCCTATTTTCTCCAAGCCCTAAGTGGTGAATTGTTAGAATTGCCTATGCATGGTCAGTTCTTGAAGCCCTACTTCTCATAAATGGGTAACTTCTATGCACACTGTAAACTAGATGTAAATGTTTTGTACATGCCTTGTATAGTCGGTCATGTTTTAAGTTTTGTGTTTTGTCTGGTCTGCCCTAGAGTTGCTTGGTTCTCACTGCAGTCTTACGTATGCATGTCCCCAGTCAGAGCCACTGGTGGTGTTCACCTAGGGTTAAGGCTCTGAAATTTTAGTTTGCAAGTTCCTGTGTTTATTCCTTCAAGCCCTTGGTGCCTTGGTTTGAATTATTTCCCAACCTCCATGCAGTGTTCTCCCCTTTTTTCTGTCATACATGGGCAAAATGTTAAGTTTTGTATGTTCAAATGGTCATGTATGTCGGCGGACTTGTGAAAATTCAATCGGCTTCCAAAAATCATAAAAAGGGGGAATCTATCGCAGATTCCTAGGAATATTCTACAATTGTATGCATTTTCTAATGCATATCAGGTTCAAAAGGATGCATGTACATTGGGGGAATCTTTCGTATGATTCTAGGAATATGCCGCTATTGTATATTAGGTTCGCTTGTATGCGTTTTGTTGTACATCCTAATATACATTCACTGGATATGCAAGCGACACATACAAGAGGGAATCTATTTCGCATATCCTAGGTTAGATTCCCTATTTGCATGCGAAGGTAAATGTATATTCGGTGATATACATTGATAATATACAAGGGCCGATGTACATTTGGTGGGGCCCGCCTCTTGTATATTTGTGGTTTTTATGTTTGGACATACATTCAAATATACAAAGGAGAATATACATTCCAGACCTAAAGGAGAAATCAAATACAGTTAATAATATTTCGAGTCCGCAGCATATATATTGGGTGCTTGTATGTGTCAATATACATTCGAAAGATACAAGGGTAAAGATGCAAGCCAGATTTCAAAGCAACTTCTACAAGCTTCATAAAATTTGAAATCTACCTTGTATGTATGAGGTGGATGTACATGCATATATACATTGAAATATGCAAAACAGAGACATACAACCCAGACACGACGGAGGAATTAAACTGTGACGAATAATATTCAAGGTCCGTAGGTTGTATAAGGCGCTTGTATATGTCGATATACAAGCTGATGTGCATTAGTGGAAATACAAAGAAGATTTCAAAGGTTGTTCTAATTTGCTTCACAGGTGTGTTGAGATCCGCCTTGTATGTATATTACGATTGTATATGCGCATATACAAGGAAATATGCAAGGAAAGAGGATACAAGGTGGACCCGATTGAAAATTCTAATTTGCTCTATAATAGTTTGGGGTCCACCTTGAATGATAAACAGTTGTATATGCATTTGCTCTTGTATATACAAGGGTTTTTGGTGGGTGAACAGTGGCGATTGTATATGCATTTGAACATGCATATACAAGGGCGAAAAAGGCAAAATGAAGAAGCGAAAAGCTAGCGATAGAAACATAAGGTGCCTATGTGGCATGTTCTCACTGGTTGGTGTAGAAGTCTAGGACAACACTGAGAGGGGGGGTGAATCAGTGTTGTGTAGATTTTTGCAACTTATTAGAACTTTTAATTTACAAGACTCAGAAAGAGAAAGTCATCAATAAACTATTACACATACATGTACAGGTTTGATAATAAAATTATGAGCAGGACCACATATCGATAAATCTCAACATAGAAGCAGATACACACATAGAAGTATATCATTAACACAAGAATTACTAGAGTGGAAAACCCTCTCGGGGTAGAAAAACCACTCGAAACTACCTCACTGGCTTAATTGAAAAGCATGCCTCACTGGCTACAATATGTATCTAGGAGCACCAACTCCAATACCAAATAGAAGCACCTACTTCCAACACTGATATACCTCACTAGCAAACAAATAGGTCTCACTGACCTACAAGCCTCACTGGCTAATACAAGGCCTCACTGGCAAATTGAATCTTCGCTGGAAGTAATAAACAAGTTCAGAGGGACACTCTATTTCCATTCAATACAAAACATATATCTATCAAATAACCATTCTATTCAAAAATAATCCAACATCCGGATACACTCAACAACCCCTTTTCTGATCTACATCACCACACACTATTTAATCCATCTGCCAAGCCAATATATACAAGATGAAAAACCTTTCATATTCTGCACAAGATAATTCAGAGATCTTCAATATTGCTTCTATCAAAAATAAAATCAATCTGTTATGTAAAAAACATTTCACAATAACCCTGCAACCAATTTATCTTTTATTTTTATTTCTCTTCATACTCCTCATAATTTCACCTGCAAGAAAATATTTTTCTGTGCCTATTCAAAAATAAAATCAAACCCTCAAAACAAACTTTTGATCTTCCATCTTCAAAACTTGATCATCTCTAAATTTCATCTTCTCTGTTTGAGAAAAATAAAATCTTTCTCATAATGTTAATCTTCCTCAATTGACATTTCAATCTGCAAAATATTTTTCATCTACAAGAAAACAATAAATTAATTTGCTCCTGTCAAGTGCTTCATCTTCTACAATTTTCTTCTTTTATAAAAACATCTTCATTTCTCATTAATCTTTGCAAGATCCTTCAAAATCTCCAAACCTTCCATATTCTCATCTGTAAAAATAAATCTCTTAAAAACTTCCAAGCTTTTTACATACAAAACCACTGAGCTTTTCTTTCTTCTCAATCTAGAAGAGTAAATCAAATCACAAAAAAATCTTCCATGAATTTTACCCTGCATAGAAAATTCAATTCAAGAAGCACCAATAATAAATAACCTTATTTTAAAAAAATCCTTCAATGACCACCAAAAAAAAATCTTGAATAAATCTGCCCTTTCATGCTCGGTCAAAAAAAAAATATAAGGCATTAAAGCCATAAAAATCTTTTCAAACAAATTTTAGAAAGGAAACCTTTGTCTCCATCTGCCAAGAGGGGATTTAAGAAAGAAATAAAAACTTGAAAAGAAACTTCTTAAACCCTTCACTGTTACACCGAAGATAAGAATAAAACCTTCCATTTTAATAGCTAAAAATTAGCTTTAAAAACAAACTTATCTGCTGTCAAAAGGCATGAAGACGGTCAAATGAACTTCAAAGTTCAACACATGGTTTGATCTCTCATTTCAAATTCTATCCATTGATTTTACAATCGCGCCCACTTTTCTTTTAAATAAGACCATTGATTAGTTTTAGCGCTCAAAATTTTCATGTAATGACCGATGCTATGGGTTAAGAGGTCAAGGGGCTGATCATAAATGATGTTTAAATGACCCTCTACTAGGTCACCTTAAGTGACCCGACTTGCTATAGTAGGTCAACAAAAAATTAAAACATAAAGAACATTTGATATATGACGGGCTTAAAATGGAATGAACAACTTAGTTTAGAATCAACAAAGACTTAGGATTATCTTCATAAGTAAAGCACTTAAGTCCCTTGAGACCAATTTGTCTCATAAAGGCGGTGATATCAAAAATCTAAATAAGCTCATTTGAAGTAGACTAAGAGAAAAATAGAATGTAGAATATCTTTGAAGCAACATTCTTTTAAAACTGGCTTTACCAAACATTAGGTCCTGATAACCTATCATGAATCTCTGTCATAAGGATAAACTTTCCACTGCCATTATGAAGAATGTTAAACCAATACAACATCATATCAAGACCCAACATCTTCAAGACACCATCACTGAATGTGAACATTGTCATGACATGAAGTATCCTCCTAACTGATTTAACTCAACTCCTGAGTAACTCAACACCAAGTAACATGAACTCTGTAGATTAAAGCAATATGCACTTCATCAAACATGGTATACCTTCCAAACATCTTATAAACCACTTACCAAAACATCAAATGAGACCACCATATTAAAGGTTTTTAAATATGGAATGAATCACAACTTCTAAGCAAACTCTGTCCAAACAAAGATGAGCACTCATGAATGATGATCATTTGTCAACACTTGACAACCCTAAACAAATCACCTTGTGACTTCACTTACCAAAGAACATATGAGGACATCATTGAAGGCCAAACCTGATCAAACAAGTCATGTCCTGTGATTAATCATAAACCAACACCAAACATCAAGTGTATTCATGTGATCCTGTAAGCACTTGAAACACTAATATAGTGAGCATGATTGGTACATGAATGTTATCAAACACTTGTAATATTATCATCCATTTATCAAGTCAATCCTACTGACAACATCCTTCAACACTATGTGAACAACTGTGAAATGCATGATCATGAACAACTTTTGTCAATAGTACAAGTGATCCACAAATGACCTGTAGCCTGATGATACTTTGTACAACTCAACTCTCTCAATACCTTTTGACATCAATGACAAACTATCACCATCAATCTCCCCCTTTGTCATTGATGGAAAAACTTCATGAAACATTTTCTCTTTCTCCCCCTTTTTGACATCAGATGACAATGCCTAAATTAACTCCCCCTGAGAACAGCTCCATTGAAAGATGTTATAGCATGATCATAACCATTATAATCATATTAAATTATAAACACTTTGAAGGCATAAACTCCTTAACCTTTCAACAAGAATTGATTTATGATGATAACAATCCTGAAGCCAACATATGACAAACCTTTTTGAAAATTACTTTCTGCTATTACTGATTCAAAACATACCTTTAACTTCCTCTGATGAAAATGTAGGATATCACCATCAATGTCATAGTTTGAATAAATCTGTCTGAAACATATTAGTGAGGAAGATCACCAATGAAACAAGTGAAGCACTATCTCCAAATCACCTAAAAGCTTCAATACTTATGCAAAACATATGCCATAAAACATTACTCAATAAGGTAGTAGATATGACCATCAAATTATCATCCTGCAACCAACAAGAACTTCTGCCTCTTGACTTTGTCATTCAAACAACAACAAACAAATTGCATCAACAAAATCTTCCTGTAACAACACTTTGCACAAATAAAAAACAAAGATAATTGCTATGAATTGAACTTTCATTTTCAACCACCTTAGCCAACACATGCTAATTTTCTGATAAGAGCTTCTTGAGAGCATCTTAAGCTCTTTGCCTTGACAAGCAAGATCACACAGAACTGCAACACAATTTTTTAAGTACCAACATGATATCAAGTCACAACAACATCAACCTATTTGTGCAGAGAGCTTTTGAAACCTTTTTAGCATAATGAGCCAAATAACACCTGAAACACTTATCACATACTAAACATCAACATTGTTAGCAACATCATAATCAACTATTTCAAAGCATGGTAAGAATGATAGATAGACAAGATCATCATATCAAATGATCTTCTTCCTGAAACTTCTTGGGGTTAACTGATAGAACATTTGATACCTCCCCCTTACTTCGTGCTATGTTATGCAATAGATGTAATGACTTGTGCAAGATGCACAAGCTTAGATTCTGACTTCTCTTTGCTTTCTTTCTGCTTCCAAATTTTCACAGGTGCTTTCTTTCTCCAAACCTTTTCAACCTTTTTCTTTTCCCAACCTTTCAAATTAGGTGATGCTCTCCTGCAACTATGTGCTTTATGACCAAGAGAGTTGCAATTATAAAAAATTATGTTATAATCAAAATCAATTGACTGATAATACCTTTGAGCACTGATTTTAAGCTTCTCTGTAGGACTATACCTTCTATGCACTTTGTAATTTCTTTGTATGTGTCCAACATTATTGCACTTGTAACAAACAATATCAGTGTTACTTCTACAATTAACTAATTTGTGCCCAAATTGATTACAAGTATAACAAAAACCATTGAATGAATAGTTATACCTGTACATGTATGCTTGTCTAACAGGAGTACTTCTTCTAAAATTTCTTCTTCTTTGATTATGCATTTTGTTTTCAGTGGCAGTATTCAAATCAATCTTCTTTCTAGGAGTCTCTCTGACTTTTGAACATTCTCCTTCTTCAAATCCTAATCCAGTTGTGTCATTATGCTGCTTCTATTTGCCCAACAACACATGTAACTTGCTTGTGCTTTCTTCAAACTCCTGATACTTCTTAGATAAAGTCTTGAGACCATCATAATCTTTTTTGAGTTTGATAATTTCACCCTCTAGTTTTAGATTCTCACTCCTCCTAACTTCAAGGTCAGATATTGAGACATCAGCTATCCTCTTAGCTTCTTCAATTTCTGTCTTCAATCTAGCAATTAGTTTGTTAGAATCATCAATATATGTCTTTAAACTAATAATCTAACATCTGGCCTCTTCAAGATATGTAGATACAATTTCAAGTTCTAAAAGTGTATTGACTTTAGATTCTCTTTCTTGTTGCAGCTGCAAGTTTAGTTTATGATTCTCTCTTTTATACTTCTTGAGCTCACTCAGAGCATATATAAGCTCTCCTTCCATATCAATTTCACAGTCTTGTTCATCATACTCAAGATCATCATCACTTGTGATACTAGCTTCTTTTGAATCTGATTGAGTCTCATCTCCTTCATGTGAAAGATTTTTATCATTGTCACTTTCTTCACACACTAGAGTGTCCTCCTCTTTATCATTACCTTGATAAATTCTTATCAGTTCTTTCTAGATATCCTAAGCTGTTTCACACTGCACAACCTTACAAGAGATATCATTAGATAAACCATATAAAATAACCTTCTTAGCTATATGATTGCATTTAAGAGCCTCTTTGTTATTTGAAGAATTACCATTCTCAACTGACATTAAAACATCATATCCTAAGGAGGATAAATACACTTGCATTCTAACATACCAAACTAAAAAATTTGAACCATCAAACTGAGGAACATCTGAAAAATTTTCTTCTAAGACAATATCAGATTCAACTTGGAGAACATCTTTATCAACTGACTTTATATCAACATCAGGATTTGATATGGATGATTTTTTTTGTGACTTTAGACAAGAATGAATCTTAACATTTCTCATGTTCTTATTTCTCCTGCACTTACCCATTGAACTCCACACACAGGACCTACCCAAGCTGATTAAGTTACAAGAGGGAAACTTGGCTCTGATACCAATTGTAGGAGTCTAGGACAACACTGAGAGGGGGCGTGAATCAGTGTTGTGTAGATTTTTGCAACTTATTAGAACTTTTAATTTACAAGACTCAGAAAGAGAAAGTCATCAATAAACTATTACACATACATGTACAGGTTTGATAATAAAATTATGAGCAGGACCACATATCAATAAATCTCAACATAGAAGCAGATACACACATAGAAGTATATTATTAACACAAGAATTACTGGAGTGGAAAACCCTCTCGGGGTAGAAAAACCACTCGAAACTGCCTCACTGGCTTAATTGAAAAGCATGCCTCACTAGCTACAATATGTATCTAGGAGCACCAACTCCTTATGGAGCACCAACTCCAATACCAAACAGAAGCACCCACTTCCAACATTGATATACCTCACTGGCAAACAAATAGGTCTCACTGACCTACAAGCCTCATTGGCTAATACAAGGCCTCACTGGCAAACTAAATCTTCACTGGAAGTAATAAACAAGTTCAAAGGGACACTCTATTTCCATTCAATACAAAACATATATCTGTCAAATACCCATTCTATTCAAAAACAATCCAACATCTGGATACACTCAATAACCCCTTTTTCTGATCTGCATCACCACACACTATTTAATCCATCTGCCAAGCCAATATATACAAGATGAAAAACCTTTCATATTCTACACAAGATAATTCAGAGATCTTCAATATTGCTTCTATCAAAAATAAAATCAATCTGTTATGTAAAAACATTTCACAATAACCCTGCAACCAATTTATCTTTTATTTTTATTTCTCTTCATACTCATAATTTCATCTACAAGAAAATATTTTTTTGTGCCTATTCAAAAATAAAATCAAACCCTCAAAACAAACTTTTGATCTTCCATCTTCAAAACTTGATCATCTCTAAATTTCATCTTCTCTGTTTGAGAAAAATAAAATCTTTCTCATAATGTTGATCTTCCTCAATAGACATTTCAATCTGCAAAATATTTTTCATCTACAAGAAAACAATAAATTAATTTGCTCCTGTCAAGTGCTTCATCTTCTACAATTTTCTTCTTTTATAAAAACATCTTCATTTCTCATTAATCTTTGCAAGATCCTTCAAAATCTCCAAACCTTCCATATTCTCATCTATAAAAATAAATCTCTTAAAAACTTCCAAGCTTTTTACATACAAAACCATTGAGCTTTTTCTTCTTCTCAATCTGGAAGAGTAAATCAAATCACAAAAAAATCTTCCATGAATTTTACCCTGCATAGAAAATTCAATTCAAGAAGCACCAATAATAAATAACCTTATTTTAAAAAAATCCTTCAATGACCACCAAAAAAAAATCTTGAATCAATCTGCCCTTTCATGCTCGGTCCAAAAAAAAATATAAGGCACTAAAGCCATAAAAAATCTTTTCCAACAAATGTTAGAAAGGAAACCTTTGTCTCCATCTGCCAAGAGGGGATTTAAGAAAGAAATAAAAACTTGAAAAGAAACTTCTTAAACCCTTCACTGTTACACCGAAGATAAGAATAAAACCTTCCATTTTAATAGCTAAAAATTAGCTTTAAAACCAACCTTATCTGCTATCAAAAGGCATGAAGACGGTCAAATGAACTTCGAAGTTCAACACATGGTTTGATCTCTCATTTCAAATTCTATCCATTGATTTTACAATCGCGCCGACTTTTCTTTTAAATAAGACCGTTGATTAGTTTTAGCGCTCAAAATTTTCATGTAATGACTGATGCTATGGGTTAAGAGGTCAAGGGGCCGATCATAAATGATGTTTAAATGACCCTCTACTAGGTCACCTTAAGTGACTCGACTTGCTATAGTAGGTCAACAAAAAATTAAAACATAAAGAACATTTGATATATGACGGGCTTAAAATGGAATGAACAACTTAGTTTAGAATCAACAAAGACTTAGGATTATCTTCATAAGTAAAGCACTTAAGCCCCTTGACCAATTTGTCTCATAAAGGCGGTGATATCAAAAATCTAAATAAGCTCATTTGAAGCAGACTGAGAGAAAAATAGAATGTAGAATATCCTTGAAGCAACATTCTTTTAAAACTGGCTTTACCAAACATTAGGTCCTGATAACCTATCATGAATCTCTGTCATAAGGATAAACTTTCCACTACCATTATGAAGAATGTTAAACCAATACAACATCATATCAAGACCCAACATCTTCAAGACACCATCACTGAATGTGAACATTGTCATGACATGAAGTAGCCTCCTAACTGATTTAACTCAACTCCCGAGTAACTCAACACCAAGTAACATGAACTCTATAGATTAAAGCAATATGCACTTCATCAAACATGGTATACCTTCCAAACATCTTATAAACCACTTACCAAAACATCAAATGAGACCACCATATTAAAGGTTTTTAAATATGGAATGAATCACAACTTCTAAGCAAACTCTGTCCAAACAAAGATGAGCACTCATGAATGATGATCATTTGTCAACACTTGACAACCCTAAACAAATCACCTTGTGACTTCACTTACCAAAGAATATATGAGGACATCATTGAAGGCCAAACCTGATCAAACAAGTCCTGTCCTATGATTAATCATAAACCAACACCAAACATCAAGTGTATTCATGTGATCCTGTAAGCACTTGAAACACTAATATAGTGAGCATGATTGGTACATGAATGTTATCAAACACTTGTAATATTATAATCCATTTATCAAGTCAATCCTACTGACAACATCCTTCAACACTATGTGAACAACTATGAAATGCATGATCATGAACAACTTTTCTCAATAGTACAAGTGATCCACAAATGACCTGTAGCCTGATGATACTTTGCACAACTCAACTCTCTCAATACCTTTTGACATCAATGAAAAACTATCACCATCAGTTGGCAACTTTCAGGGTGTGTTTCGAGCCACAGATCTTAGTGATGGGAGTAGATCGATGGCTAGTTTTGTATTTTGTTGCAGTGATGGGTTTCTTTGTATCTACGGCCGCATTTGGGCGGGAAAAACTCCAAAGACACGCCACTGAGGATCTGTGGGTAGCTGAGCAATAATGGCGACATTTGCAGGATTTGGGTCGATGATGGACAGGTCAACCACCGATTTTATGAAAGAAGTTCTTCAGGTGGCGGCTCAAATCCTGAGCCCACCTGCTTTCTTCCTCTACTTCCTAGCTGCATTCAATTTTAAGCACCAATCTAAAGATGCATTGTATCTGGTGAATTCTTGAGTTGACCATTGTATTTTGCTGAGTACATAGTCTTGGTATAAAAGCCAAACTATGTTACTCATTGTGGGGGTTGGAAACTGGACAAATTTTGGTATTGTAACAAGATACAACTTCATTGGTGGCTCTATTTTGGGTGTCTTGTGAGTTTTATGTATAAGTTAACTAGTTTCATGCTGATTTATATGGGAAATGCTCTGTTGCATGTGTTTAATCATTTGTCTTCAAATTGTGAATGTATTTTCTTTTGAATTAGAATGACTAAGGGATATTTTAGATTCAGGAATATGGGTTTTATGTATTGAATGTTTAATCTCCTACCTTTGTTCAAGGAAAAAATTAAATGTTTCAGGTTAATCATTGGGAAAATATGTTGCAATGGGGATACCACCAAGTATGAATGATTAAACACTTAAATTTTGGGAAGTGTCTGTAAGGCAGATACTAGAGATCTCCCCTTGAAACTCAGTCATTGATTTAACCTTATGATAACCACTCACATGTGTATGTCTATTGACTCTGAGCCCTGGATAGGTACCAATCTGGTCCTGTGTTGAGGTTACAACCAGGGTCCTAGTTTTGCATCCAAATAACATAAAATCAAACTCAAACTTCATATACAAACCTTTAGGATATTAGGAGTAGTTTTAGGACCAAAATCCTCTGTCTACAACTGAATATAGGCCCAGAGCTAGCCCCTTTGCACTTATTCCACAGTTTTGGTCTACATAAAAGAGGATTTATCTGCTTTGTACCAATATCCAAACAAGTTCATGTGCATATGTTATAGATGTTGAATAGGGAATACCCCCCCTTGGTTCTGCAGAGCCTAAAGAAGAAGAGGAGATATTTATAGAGACTATCTCTTGTACTATTGGCCCCTGGCCTGGTGATCCTGTTGATCAATGATGGCTATTTTGTAGGGATAACTGGGAACAAGCATCTAGTCTGGGAAAAAAACAAACATGCCCTAATATCTTCTTCATGCACTATGCCATATGACACTTCCAAGAATGCACCACTAGGGTCAAGTTCCATTTATTTGAAAGGGTGCTTCCTAAATTTGGTCGGGGCCTTTCTTTGATGTCTATTACTTGTGGAGTTGACATGATTCCACAATAATTCAAATAATTTTGTAGAGAAGTTTCAACTGTAAATACCTCTTTTTGCCAAATTAGGGTTTCTTCGCTTTGAATTGCTTGAAATCACTGAAGTTTCTTAGGGTTTAGCTTCTAATCTTGTTGAATGCGAAGTGATTATTCCTTCAAATGCAAGCCTTTTATCCTTTATTTGCAAAAACCTAATTGCCATAAATGCCATTTTTTGAAAATCTGTCAAACACTTCACTGTTAAGCACAGTTGATGAAGATTGCTCTGCAATGCACCGCATTAGACCTTTTTTGCGGGTAACTTCTTCAAAAGATTCATCAAATAGCTCATTAACTCATATCCTTGTGCTGGATCTCAGCACCAACTGTCTGGCTAGGGGATCAAGATTTTCAATTAAATCTCCCCCTGTGCACCAAAGGCTAGTGTGGATCCATCCCTAACCTCATTTACATCCTTCTTAATCTAGATTTTTCTCATTTCCTTCTTGGTTTCTACCGGATCAACCTTGTTCTTTCCTTTATCTTCCCTCTGCTCTATTTTCCTCTTTTCTATAGGATTATTTCTTTTCACATTCTTGCTTCTATAGAATTTTGCAATGTGTCCAGGTTTATTACAATTGTAGCAAGCAACATTCATCTGTCCTTGGTTCCTTCCATTGATTGGATTAATTGTTAATTTGCATTGGTTAGCCATATGCCCAAATCTATTGCATGTAAATCATTTTCCATTAAAAGATTGAGTATTCCTTCCATTGTTGAAACCATTCCTTATTTGACTTCTACATTCATTTTCTCTATGACCAATTCTCTAGCAATTGAAACACTGACCAGAGAATGATGTAACATTTTGATTCATTCTACTCCTACACTAAGTAGCCTTATGACCAAACTTATTGCAATTAAAATAATAGCCATTGAAAGATGGGTACCTTTGAGCATTTGGTTGCCTGAGGGGAGGTCTTCTAGGTCTATTTCTCTGATTTTGAACCTAGTTGCCTTTGTCTCTCTTCATCTCAGTGTTAACTTGTCCTAATTTAGAACTTTATCCTCTCTCAAATCGCAAACCTTTACTATCATCTAGATTTTTCTGACTGTCAATCAACTCATCAAGCTTTGCAGAGCTTATTTTGAACTTTTCTTTATAACGATTAGCTATTTATAGATCATGTTTCAGAATTACATCTTTCACCATCTTTTCACATTCCTCAGACTTGCCTTTGACAACTTGATTTACATGCTCCTCAACCTTTTCTTTCTCTTCAATCAGCATTGATAAACTATCTAAGGTTTCATTTTCTTCTTTCAATTGTTCACTTAGCTCTTTGCTCCTTTCCTTGGATTTCTTGACTTTCTCCCTTAGCTTCAGGATGCATTCATCATCTTCCTTGACATTCTCCTTCAGATCCTAGATATCTACTTCATACTTATCAAGATCTTCAAGAGCAACTTTCCCAGATCTTCCTCAAGTTGTTAGACTTCTTCCAAGGAACCTTGCTCTAATACAAATTATTGAACACAAGGAATACTGAGAGGGGGGTGAATCAGTATTCTATAAAACCATTTCTTCACATACTCTATAACCCATTTACCATATTCAATAACATGAAACCAAAATAAACGTAGGAAGAGAAACCATAAAGTCATAACACGTAGACACTAGGATTTTTATGTGGAAAACCCAAAAAGGGAAAAACCACGGTGAGTGTTAGCTCACAATATATTATAACCGGTTACAAGATATTACATAGAAATGCTCACTATCCAAGTGGACTCATCAGGCCCACTGAGAAAGAAAGATAGAAGAGAAGAGAGAATGGCTCACTGCCAATAAAGAACTATAACAAATGCATCTATTGAATACTAGAATATAGTTCCATTGATAGCTCAAAATATTGTTTCAAAGCTCTTCATAATGACTACTTTATTTCTCTGCTCTGCTCACATATACTTTGTTTTGATGTCCTCTGCACTCTTACTACACTTTTTGGATCACAAAAATGGTGTTAAATCACATACACATGAACTTAATAATGCATCACATCCCTTAACATCAAATTCCATCAAGTATTTATATCCACAACAAGATCTAACTCAAAACAGGGTCGGCTTGCCAGAAATGAAACGTGTACACAAAAGTTATACTTTGTAGGCTTGAATTTTTTACACAGGAAGTTATGCAAACCAATGCAATCCTTCAATATCATTCATATAGGTGTTGACCTATTATAGAACTACTTAGAATGATGATCCAAACAATATGTCTTTATCACATATCGATCCAACTTGCATGTCAGCTTCATCCTTAAGTATACACTTAACCAAATCTACTGTCATACCACAATTTCTAATGCGGACCACATGGTACTCTAAAATTCATATCAAACAATCATTATGCATCACCCAACGTACCTTCAAAACCATGAGTCATGATATTCTTATGCGGCAAAGTGCGGATCTCTAAACCATTGTCTCTGTCACTATGAGATACTGTCAACCTAAATGCTGATACTTAGGAGCTTGTGGATGATCATCTAGTGAACCTCAAACTCTACAAATATAGAATTAGATACTCCTAACATATGTTTACAACACCTCAAAATTGCAAATCGAAACAACCAATAGCAAAGAAATGCGGACTAAGATACTCAGGTGTTCTACACTGTTCATGACTAAACTCTGTTAACCCAGACTTAAGCAATTCAAAGTGTAGCTTCCAGATATTGCTAGGACATGAGACTTGGAATAAAGCATTATCAAACAACTATGTGCAACATACCAGAACCGTATACCAGAGTCTACATCTGCGGAGGATTACCAAACAATTCTTTGTCACTAACTCAGTAAGCTGTCAATACTTAGTCAATTTGACTAAGTCATTCTTTCTGGACCAAAAATGTTGTACACAACTTGTCTCAAGACCTGTCTCCAATCATATCTGACTGTTGCCATCAATGACAACACCATATCATAGGGTAAGTGCACAAAGATGAGGGACCAACAGGGGGTCTTAAGATGCCACTTTTTTCTAAAATCAAGAAACAATGATGTTGGATGAGAAATTAAAGATAGCTACACTCAAAATTTGAAGATGGAACAAAAACAAGTCATAGTGCTCTGAATCTAGTTTCTAAACTACTAATTTTTCCAAAAATGGTTGAGATTAAGGGGTTCAAAAGGGGGAGCACACAAATTGGTCCTATTTTTCTCAAAAAAACATAACATAGCATCTGGTGTGCTCCCCCTAAAATGTTAACTTTTTTTTAATATTTCAATAATCACTCTGGTGAGAAATTAGCTAACATCATGTAGTTTATCCCTAATTTTTTTGATAATTTTTTCATGAATAATTATTTTTTAGTAATTTTTAAAGTGGACACATCCTAAAAAATAGAAATTTGAGCGTGCTCCTCCCTAAGATGTTTGAAAACTAATCAAAATTTGATTTTTTTTAATACGTGTAGAATGGAGTCTAGTTTCTAAAAATGTAACTTATTTCAAATTTTGATGAACAGTTAAAAAAAGTCAAAAATACTAGACACTGGTTTTTGACAAAAAATGCACACTAACAAAATAAATTCAAGATGAAACCCTTAACATACTCAAAATGTGAAAAAAATTATATGGTTAGATAGCTAACAGAGAGCTTAAGATTATGGTGGTATTTTTTTTTATATTTCATTGAAAAAAGTGCCATCCTGATGGGGAGCACACTCCAGATTATCTCCAAATTTTGCTTAAAACTGATAAAAACACGTCAAAGAAAGCTAAGCATAATGCGAGCGCATTATAATGCACTCGCGTTATGCTGAGCATAACTAGCTATACACATGCCAATTGCATTTACTTCAAAGTTTCTAAAGCCCTTTCAACAAATCCATTTTTTGCATATCTTGCAATCATTGTATTCCATTACAGAACATCTCTTTGAGGTCTTATGTCATACAATTGACATGCTTTGTCTATGCTTCCACACTTTACATACATGTCTACAAGGGCAGCTACACTTCCTATCATCTCTCTCACTCTCTACTTCCCTCCCCTCTCTACGTCCTACCCTCTCTCTGAGTATCTACTTCCCTCCCCTCTCTACCTCCTACCTTCTCTCTCACTCTCTTCTTCCCTCCCCTCTCTACCTTCTACCCTCTCTCTTACTTTCTACTTCCCTCCCCTATCTACCTCCTACCCTCTTTCTGAGTCTCTGCTTCCCTCACCTCTCTACCTCCTACCTTCTCTCTCACTCTCTTCTCCCCTGCTCTCTACCTCCTACCCTCTCTCTCACTTTCTTCTTCCCTCTTGTCTACCTCCTACCCTCTCTCTCATTCTCTGCTTCCCTCCCCTATCTACCTCCTACCCTCTCTCTCTTCTTCCTTTCCATGTCTACCTCCTACCCTCTCCCACTCTCTACTTCCCTCCCATCTCTACCTCCTATCCTCTCTCTCACTCTCTACTTACCTCCACTCTCTACCTCTCCTCATCATTCTTGAGATCCAATGAAATTTCATAAATTATCTTCTTTCTATTTCATCATCCCAATTTATATCCTCATCCCTCTTTACATGTCCTAGTTTTCTTGTTTCCATATTCTTTGTCGACATGGGAGAGGAGAGAGAGAAAGAGGGAAAGAGGATGGAGATGGAGATGGAGGGGAGATATAGGGGAGAGATAGGGTGATAAGGAGGGAGAGAGAGAGAGAGAGAGAGAGTCCTAGTTTTCTTGTTTTGGAGAGAGAGAGGGTTGATCAGGTTTATGAGTTTAGGGTTGCTTAAGTTTAGGGTTTAGTGGAATTGTTTAGGGTTTAGGGGTTTAGAGTTGCTAGGGTTTATGGTTTAGGGGTTAGATTTTAGGGGTATTAATTAGGGTTTAGGGTTGCTCAGGTTTAGGGGCATATTTAGGGTTTATGACTTTAGGCTTACTCAAAACTTTAGGGGTAAATTACTTAGGATTTATGAGTTTCTAGGGTTTCTCAAGTTTAGGGTTTAGGGATTAGGGCTAAAGGGGAATTATTTTATAATTTCCCTCCAATCCTCCTAATCCTAATGCATTAGTCCACCCATCTTCTAATTCATCAATCCCTATCATCCATCCACCATATAACTCACCATCTAATCCACCATCAAACATTCTAAGCTCTACTCCATCAACCCATGAATGCTTGAAAAATTTTCTCCAAAGACTCTATACAAAATCCAAAAATAAAAGCAACGATATGTACCCATCCAAATCCACTGAACCAATTTCATTCCCCTCTAACACTCCTAATCCTAATCCATCTGGACCTCCTATATCCATTCACTCGATCCTAATCCTAACCCCACAACATCTTCCAGCATTGTCCATCAACTACATGGATATCCTTGTCCATCAACCTAGGAAGCCATGAAGGATGTGAAGGACTATTAGAAAGGAATCTAAGAACATCATGTACTCAAATTCCTATCCTTGAGCCTAACAAAGAACCTCCTAATAACATGTCTACCACTCCAACACCTTCATCCACTCCTATGTCTATCCATTTCATTGCAGAGTCTCCTACCATAAGTCCAAGTCAAACCCAATCATGTAGCCATGTTGTCAAACATCCAAAGATTATTGATCCCATCCAAGAAGCCATCACATCCATCTAAGAAACCCAATAGCTATGTTAAGAACCTAGTCTGAAGCATGTGGAAACACTAACCACCCATCCTAATCAAAATCCAAACATCCCATCTATTCCCATCTTGATTCCCTTACCATCTCATGGTCAACTCCTCTATACATAGATCCCATCATTGATCCTCCAAAATCTCCTAGTGAAACCCCATCACCACCTCTTACTCCCCAATCCAATGAATATCAGTGCATCCCCACTTACCCTATCCATATCTAATATCACGCTATCCATGCTTATCCTCCCTGTGATCAAGATATTATCCATGAGCAAGTAACCCACATCACTCCTATCCATCATCCCATTAGCCCTATCCATCATCACATGCTAGTCCTATTCAATATCCATCAATATCCCATGATGAGACACTTGGTCCCCAAGAAAACATAGATAATTAAACAAATAACTTGGATAATATCAAATCACATCCTAGTGAGGATAATGATAATCAAGATCCAAGAATTCTACATCCATTTCCTGGCATTGATCCTCCATCATCCCCTATCGAACTATATGTTTAGGTGTTTAGCCTGGTTGCTTGAGTTTAGGGTTTAGGGGTCAGGGGCATTATTTGAGGTTTACATGAGTTTAGGGTTGCTCAAGTAAATAAGGTTTAGGGTTTAGGGGAATTATTTAGGCTTTAGGGGTTTAGGGATGCTCGAGTTTAGGGTTTAGGGTTTAGGGGTTAGGGTTTAGGGTTTAGAGAGAGATAGAGCGAGGGGACCAATAGAGATTGGGAGAGATAGGGAGATAGAGATTCAGGGTTTCTTCCAGGTTTTATGGTTTATGGGTTAGGGGTTTAGGGGTTTAGGGTTACTCATTTTTAGGGTTTAGGGGTTAGGGGTTAGGGTTTAGGGGCATTATTTAGGGTTTAGGGTTTATGGTTTAGGGGTTAAGGTTTAGAGGTTTAGGTTTATGGTTTAGGTAGAGAGGAGAATAGAGAGATATAGGAGACTGAGCCTGGGAGAGATATCTATGTCTCCTCTATCCCTCTCCAACTATACCTGCCTCTCTATCTCTCTCTCTCCATGTCTCTCTATCTTGCTCTCTCTTTCGATCCCCTCTCTCTAACTCTACCTTTCTATCTCTCCCTCCCTCACTATCTCACTCCCCCTCTCTATCACTCTCCCAATCCCTCTACCTCAAATCTATCTCCCTATAGTTAGCGTAAAAATTGCAAATCAAAGGTAAATGAATAAACAATGATAAAACCCTAACAATGCACAATGAAGCACAAGACAATATGAAAATCAAAATAATAAACACAAATGTAAACCGGTCTCTATATTATGCTCAATTTATCTCCATTGCTCTTCTCCACCTCGTATGAGAATGCAAGATTTTGAAGGTTTGATTGTTGGAGGAATGTTGGTTGCTCACTTCTAAAACATAACAATAAGATGAAGATGATAGAAGAAGATATATAGATGGATAGATGAGAAGATTTGAAGAATTTTGACAGAGTAAGGATACTGGAAGAAGATGGATGTAAAATGGCCTGTGTGAGGCTAGATTTAAAGGATGGGGCTAATTTGATTTGATGGCCAAGATTAAAAGTCAATTATGTGATGTGTATGGCTAGGATTAAAAGTTTATTTTAGTGCCTATGATGCACATTAAGTGGGTTATGACATGAGGCTAAAATTAGGATGTGAGGGAATAAGTGGAATTCTTTTATTTATTATGGAGGAAAAGATGCCTATGACACACAATGAATGGGGCTAAAAATAGGATGTGAGTGAGAATCTCATAATTTAAATAATAAAATTATTTAAATTATTTGTGCATGTGAAGAGTTGTAGTCATGTGACACATGTTGTAATGTGACAATAATTGAGATTAATTCAAATATTTAATTTGAATTATTTTGAGACATGTGAAGGGGAATTAATTAAATAAATGAGATTTATTTAATTAATTGGAAAGGTGATCAAGTGGGATAAGTGGGATAATGTAATGACCTAGGGTAAAATATTTACAAGATGTTTTACAAGGTCATGTATAACTAGGTAATGTTATGACATGGACAATTTTGGGTGTCTACATTTTACCCCTCTTTGAGATGATGTTTGAGATGATGAGATTTATGTTGAGGAACACCATTTCAAAGAAGCTAAAGTATGGATAGAGGAAAAGGATGGGATGGTGTAAAGGTAGGATGATGATGGAAAGATAGGACGAGGAATGGGATGATGATGTAGGATATGATAATGATGATGTAAAAGATATGATGATGATGATGCCCCCTCGAGAGGATAGGTGGGTTGGACAAACACGAGTATGCTCTCGAAATGAAATAGATTGGTCAAGAAAGAAAGATAAGGAAATGGGTAGAAGAAATAAATGATGCATTATGTTGCAATAAAAGTGAGCAACCATGATGTTTGATATAGCACTAGACATTACGTACCAAAGTTTAAAGACCAAGGTGATGATGTGTCTCATGCCCTAGCATAATACAACCTTGTCTAGATACAAGATATGAATATTAGCTGGGAGGATATGACTTTGATGCAAATGCAAGATAAAAATGATAACACACGCAAGCAAGCAAGCAAACATGCACAAATGATACAAAAACAAACAAGGTATTGCCCCTGTCAAGCTGTAAACCTTTGATTAATGGATTGATTGATGATGATGATAGTGTTGTCATTGCAGAGAATGATATATCCCTAGATCAACACAAGGATGATTGATTAATTGATTGATTGATTGGGTTTACAACAAGGCTAGGATCAAGACCATTGATGCAATTGGATAATTTGGCAAGATTGATTAACTTGGTTGGTATGGTTTAAAGATTGTCTAGCATTTGGAGTTTATTGGATTGATTTGATTGAAGAATGGAATTGATTGATGATTGGATGGATGAAGAAATGATTTGATTTGATTAGAAGAAGTGATGGATTGATTGGATTTTAGGTGTTTATTAATGATGTGGGAGATAGATGATAGAAGAAGTGAGATGGATAAAGATGATGATTGACAAAGATTAGAGGAAGGATGGAAGATGGAAATGGGCTATCACCTATGCCTGAATCTGGATATTTTCTTCATATCCTGGATTGCCTACATACCCTATATCCACAGGATCAAGGCATTTAACAATAGAGATGAGATGCAGTTCTGATTTATGTTTTATTGGTGGTGATGATGAAGGTGGGTGGATTGATCGGGTTATGGATTGACTAGGATTGATTGGATGTTTGATGATATGTGATGTTATCGATGGGATTGTATGGATTGGATTGATGGGATTTTGATTGATTTATAGATTGGCTTGATTTTGATGATTTGATGATTTGATTGGATTTGTTTTGATTGGATTTGATGTGATGGATTGTTTGATGATGTGATTGATCTTATTGCTTAGATTTTTTGTGTCGGATATTTGATTTTTTTAGATTTTGGAAATATTTGATTTTTTTTGGATTTTTGGAATATTTTGATTTTTTTGAATGTTCTGATTTTTTTGGATTTTTGGAATGTTTTGATTTTTTTGGATTTTGGAAATGTTTTGATTTTTTTGGATTTTTGGAATGTTTTGATTTTTTTGGATTTTGGAAATGTTTTGATTTTTTTGGATTTTTGGAATGTTTTGATTTCTTTGGATTTTGGAATGTTTTGGTTTTTTTTTGGATTTTTTTTTAATGTTTTGATTTTTTTTGGATTTTTGAAATGTTTTGATTTTTTTGGATTTTTGAAGTGTTTTGATTTTTTTTTGGATTTTTGGAATGTTTTGATATTTTTGGATTTTTGAAATGTTTTGATTTTTTTGGATTTTGAATTGTTTCGATTTTTTTTATTTTTGAAATGTTTTGATTTTTTTGGATTTTTGAAATGTTTTGATTTTTTGGGATTTTTGAAATGTTTTGATTCTTTTAGATTTTTTTGAAATGTTTTGATTTTTTTCAATTTTTGAAATGTTTTGATTTTTTTTGGATTTTGAATTATTTTGTTTTTTTGGATTTTTGAAATGTTTCGATTTTTTTGGATTTTTTTGAAATGTTTTGATTTTTTTTGGATTTTTGAAATGTTTTGATTTTTTTTTGGATTTTTGGAATGTTTTGATTTTTTTGGATTTTTGAAATGTTTTGATTTTTTTGGATTTTGAATTGTTTTGATTTTTTTGGATTTTTTTAGGACCTTTTTCCTTTTTTTTTTTGTATTTTGAATTGTTTTGGGGAATGGAATTGGATGACAATTTGGGTAGCCTTTGTGCTAGCTACCAATGACAAGAGAAAACCAAGTCTAGGTGCAAGAAAGGATATAGGATGGATTAGGATGGGTGATAATAAATGGGATATAAAGCTCATCATAGATGGATGGGTAAAAAGGATAGGCTATAACAGGTACGATGGATGACTCATGATAGGTGGATGGATGAAAGGATAGGCTATAGTGGATGGGATGGATGTATTCATTATAAGGGGGAGGATGTGATCTCCAAAGATTATGTCGCATAGGAATAACATATCCTGTTCTAGGTACAATTTAATAATTTTTCATGACAAAGCCTATAACAATAGGATGGTGATAAGATTGATTTGGAAAGGATGAGGTATGTCAAGAGATACCTAAAAACATATTTCAACATTTTACCCCTATGTCTTCATCAAGATCAAAAGGAAAAGGGTGGATAAGTGGACTCAATATGATAGTTATGTATGGATAAGGATGGTAGGTAGGATGGAAATGGTATGATATGATAGGTTGGATAGATGAGACATTGTGCGCCCAAGTGTAAGTGACATAGAAGATCAACCTACACATGACACCTATTTGCCAGGTTTTCATCATGGTACTTATCCAATGCACCTATTTACCAGGTTTTCACCGTTGGATGAAGGGATTTCTCTTTAGTATTTTTCTTCTTTTTTTTTTACTTTTTTTTTTTTGCTTTTTTTGCTTTTTTTACTTTTTTGGATAGGAGAAGGATAGGAAGGGCTCAAGTGTCTAGTTCTATGAAAGATGATAATTCCGCTAGATGGATGTCATCGCATGGACCATTCCATTATGCTCATCGATGTTGGTAGGTATGGGATAACATGAAAGATGTAGATGGAGTAGGTAGATAGTGGATTATGATGTGGATTATGGAGGGGAATAGTGGATTATGATGCGGATTATATAGGACTTATGCAAGGATAGGTGGAAGACTTATGCAAAAGCATGGACCATATGAAGGTGATGGGTGAAATATGTAGGATAGTGGAAGAAGGATGGGGAGATGAAAGTATGTCGAATTGTTACATGATGAAATGGAACCATGACCAATTGTTGCACACACCATGATAAAACATTGAATATTTTGATGTGGAGGGGGTGTAGGAAGCAATGGAAATGTTTGCTTGGGAGATGGTTGACGAAGTGTTTTAGGTACCCACATAGAATTAGTATTTTATGATTTTCGCTTTGTGGGATTTAGGAATTTGAAACTTTTGAATGGAGTGAGACTTTTGGATGGCAGAAGATGGTTGGGATTTTTGTGATGTGAATGCCTCATTTGACTTGATTTCTTTTTGCCTAGGTACCCAAACAATTTTGTTTTTAGACTTTTCTTTTGGAGGTATGGGCTTTGAATGCTTTTTGGATGTACTTGGCTTTGACTTTTTGCAATTGTATCTTAAGACATTAGGACCTTTAAGATTTTTAACTTTATGTGCAGAGGCATCCAAATTTTTATTTTGGAATCCCTTGGGTTTGGAGGAATGAGTGGAAGCTTTATGTTTAGACAATGTGTGCATTTGTTGGTCATGATTAGGAATTTTACAAGATTTATGGGTAAATGGATAAGGGGATTGAATGATAGGGCTATTAGGTGTTGGAAGCAATGGTGGTAGAGTGGATGGAGGGAAATTAGTAGTTGGAAGAAGTGGAGGCAAAGTGGATGGGGAAAGGTGTATGGTCACATGATTTTGACATTTGTAAGATGATGGAGGTAGAATGACAACATATGATTTAGGGGTATGATAGGATGTATGGTGGAAAGTGGTGGACTTAAGAGGGATGGAGGAATTACCAACATCTTTAGAGTGTTTACCATGGGGTGTGTATCCAAGGCCATATGAGCGTGGAGGGACCTTGACATGGATGGGCTCCAAAATGCCTTGTTAATTAAGGTCTAAGCCTTTGCCTTGATAGTTCATGTTTTGGAATATCCAGTGGACAATGGGATTAGGGGTGGTTTGGATACTATACATGAGTTCCTTATTGGGTGGAGAAGATGAGATGTAGGGCAAAGGTTATTATTGTTGTAAGGAAGAACATTCATGGATGAGGGTGGTGAGACCAATAGGACATGATGGATTTGAAATATTGTTGATAATGGATGTGGAAGGATCATTAGGATCTTGATCATGTTCATTATGCTCACTAAGATCCAAGGTATTTGTTTGATCTTCTATGCTTATGTGTTCTTGGGAGGCGCGTGTCTCATCATGACAAGGAGATGTTTGTGCATTAAGGCTAGATGGAGGATGGATGGAAGGTGTGATAAGATCTTGACCATGGAATGCATAAAGTTTGGTAAGAGGATCATCATGGTCTTCTTGATCAAAGGTAGGATCTTGATCATATATAGGAGCTTGATCATAGATAGGATTAAGTGTATTATGGATGAGATCATTAGAGGAGCTTTGATCTTGATTAGAATTAAGGGCTAATGTTTCCTCATGCTTAGGAATATGCTCTTGACATAGTTTTTGACTTTGAGTGGAAGTAGATGACTCTTGGATAAGTTTGATGGGTTCTTCATATTCATCAATAAGAGAACATGATGGACTTTGACTTGGGCTCATGATAAGAAGCTCTTAAATAGGCTCAATAGCTTGTGAGTCACATGATGGGCTTGAAGGGCTAGGCATGTTAATGGAGGGCTCTTTGGTAGACTCATGGATAGGACTTTGATGACATGGGACATGGCAATGATTGATTCCTAGCTAATAGCCATTGGATCACATCCTTCATTAGGGTATGTGTGAATGGACAATATAGGGGATGGACAATAATGGTGGATGATGTTGTAGGCTTAGGATCATGATAAGGTTGAGGGCTAATTAGATTGGATGAAGTAGGACTAGGTGGGGGGGTAATGGAATTTGGCATATTAGGATTTGAATTGGATGGAGGAATAGTAGGATTGGATATATTAAGGCTCAGCTTGGATGGAGGGATAATAAGGTTGGATGGATTAAAAGGTTGGTGGATCAATGGACTAGGAGTAGGATCACATGGTGGTGCCAAGATAGGACTAGTAGGCTCATGTGTTGTCATGTTATTGGATAGTGGAGGTGACTCATAGGATGCATTGACTAGATTGGTATCTCCCTCATCAAAGGATATTATGTCTTGTAGCATAGGTGGACTTAAGTCTATTAGGTCTTGCTACAAAAGTGGACTTGGGCTTGCTAGATTTATGTACAAAGGGCCACTTGAACTTGCATGTCGTTCTTGTAAGGACACTTGGTTGCCTTGTGAATGGGTTGGGTGATGTGTTAGAAGGTTGGAATGAAGAAGTGGATAATTTTGGGGTGGATATTGATAGGTTGATATGGTATTGATATGGTAGGTAGATGGGTTAGGTTGGCATGATGGTGAAGGTGACACATAGGATTGTGGTTGAATATGTTGGAATTTGTGATGGTGTTGTGGTGGAGGGATTGTACAGGATAATAGTTGTTGAAATATAGATTGATATGGATAATGGTTGACATTGGAAGAAGTGTGATAAGTTGATGAAGGATTCATGTGACATGTAGATGGATGAAGTTGATATGAGGTGGGAGGTGATGACATGTAAGGTTGAGGTGGCATTGGTTGTTGATAGTGAATGGATAGAGGATGATGTGCTTGTTGGGTTTGAGATTGTTGGTATTGGCTTATGACTTGATGTTGTGGGAATTGTTGATGTTGTGGTGGCGTAGGGACTTGTTCCTTTCTATATAACCACACAAGTGTATCAAGCATTTTTTTGGTGCCATAAGGATCATTCTCATAGGTCTTGTTTGGGAATGTCATGTCCATGTTTACAAGTAGTAGATTAGGGTTGGATGATGTGGATGATGTGGCAAATGTTTATTGGTAGTTTGACTTGGGCAATATCAAACACAAGATCTCATATTTACATGCATGAACACACATGCCAAACACAATGATAATTTTCCTTTCAAGATTAAATGTTATGATTAAGAAAACACTCAAAAACACAACAACAAGACCTAATGATTAATTAGGTAGGGTATGGCCAATTAGGTCTTAAGCTAGGTTGCACAAGGTTGACTAGGGAAAAGGGATTGAAAGTAAAATCCTGCCACACGACTGGGAGAAAGGGGTAACCCACCCTTCACCTTCGCTTCCTAAAGGTGTAAATCTCTTTGGGGCTTAACCAAGAGTGACAAGATTTACAACTCCCAATGAGGGTGTCTTTCAATTCAACCTCGGTTGAGGTCATCCCTTGGAGTGGTGTGTCTCCAAGCAGGCCTCCTAAGATAGGGTAAACAAAAGCAAACCAAGTGAGTTGTCACTTGATTCACACTTGCAATTATTAATTGACCCTTAGAAATGAAATGTGTGTCAAGTAGTTCAAGCACTTGTTCTTTTTAGATCCCAAAGTCAAATGTGTAGGAAGAGACTTGTTTGTTTTGACCTGATTTTTGATGTGATTGAAGACAAGATTTGTTTGAGCCCAAATCGAAGTGTGTTGACAAGCAATGATTGTGAGATAAAAGATGGAATGTGTGTACCTAATTATTTTCACTTTCCAAGTTGCTATTTTGACTAATCCAAATCCTGCTCCAGCTCCTTTGATGCACCTACAAGCCGCAAAATCAAAAAACAAACAAGTAAACTTGCATAGAAGACTGTTATGTGAAATAGATGAAATCTAAAAAATTCTAATGTAGATGACCTAATACAGTAGAATAAATTGCATAAATAGAAAATTTGGGAAATTCAAAGCAGTTTTAAAAAAAATAATCGATGAAATCTGATAAGTTTTACTCAAGATATGCTCAATTGAAGTTTAAAAGAAAGCTTGACTTTGACTGACAAAAAACCCTAAAAAATAGTACAATCACTTGGTAAAAGTTGTACCATTGCAAATTTTGTTCTGTCAGGTTTTCAATGAGTCCTTGTTTGCATGATTTGGAGCCCATATGCAGAAGTTATAGCAAAAAGAAAAATACTCCCCTCTTACGGCATGTAGAAGAAGATAGGGTTGACTAATAGTTGACCGGTTGACTTTTTTGCAAAAAAAATTGGTACAGGTGCTGTGATGTGGAAGATAGTTTAGTGTCTAAGTGAGTAAAAACTAGCCTAGCCCTTGGTTAAAAAAGTAAAAAAAAAGAAAGACCTATGATCAATGCTAGTAAAAGACCCTAGCTAATATCAAAGCCTAAAACTGACCTCCAATCTAAAGGTTGTTGTTGTTTATAAGCAGGCTCTGTCGAAGATACAAGGATAGTCAACCAAAGTCCAAAGATAGTCAATGAAAAGGATAAATAATCGACTGAAGAGATTCAACACAAGGGTCAATGGTGTTAAGGGAAGTCGACTATTGTTTTGAATAAACTGGGACATTTTGAGTTTAATGTTAATGTCGACACAACAACAATGCTTGACCAGGTCGAGGATGGGCAAAGAAATTTTGAAGGATGTTCGGTGGTTAAAGGGAACATAGAAGACTTATAGACTGTGACAATAGGCTTTAGCCAACGGTTTTGAAGTTTTGATGGGCAGTTTCTAAGGTATCAACTGGTGGTTTTAAGGTAGTCAAAGCTTCAACACAGGCAACCAAGATTTCGATGCAGATTTAGCTTAAGCTTAGATTTTGACATAGGTTTAGGTCACCGATGAGTATGTTAGGGTTTTGATCTATGACTAAACCTCCCAAGGCAGCAAGTGTAGAATGAACTACGACGGGAGATTGACAACTAGTGGCGACTGGGTGCTTTTCTACAAATATCGATGGGATGTTGGTTAAAGGTTTAGGGTCAATGTTTCAGGGGAATGATGACCAATATGACTGATGGAAGTGACAGCTTTAGAGGGATGTCGATAGTAGTTTCATCTAAGGACTAAATGGAAAGCAGTGGTGATATAAGGCTTTGAGTGAAGGTTGAAGGACTTGGAATGGTGGTCGGAAGGTATTCTAGTGGCGACCAAGTGATAGATTAGAGGCGACAATTAAAAAAAAGAGCAAAGGAGTACTATTAAGGCAATGACTAGATGGTCAAAATGGAAGGCACAAAGAATGTGATAAGAGACAAGCTCAAGTGAAGTTTAAGACTTCAACACAGGGAGTAAGCCGTAGACAGGAGCCAATGAGGATTGACAAAGACTTAGGGTTTTTAGGTAGACAACAACCTATAAATAAAACCTACCATAAACTTTATAAAAATTTAAACCTACAAGATAAAACAATACCCAAGATCCTGTGACTAGACCATGAACATTCAACGATTAGATCAAAGAACCTCTGCATAGGCCATACAGATCAGTACGGTATGACCTTGTGTAGGGGTGAAAACTTTTCAAAAAATCAAAAAATTTGAAGTGGCAAAACTCCAGCAAGTTTATAGTCAAAAATTATGGAAACGGCCTCCCCGACGTAATGGTGCAGTCAGATTCAGCTCCGGAGGTCACTTGTAACATATCACTTGCAAAACTTGCCAAATGAGGGTTAGAAAAACACAAATTTTTACAACAAAAACCTACAAAAACAATCAAGAGAAGTGGGTCCCACCAGGCGTGCCAAATGTAGTTAGGGTAGAAATTTCAAACCAAGGGTAAATGAATAAACAATGATAAAACCCTAACAATGTACAATGAAGCACAAGACAATATGAAAATCAAAATAATAAACACAAATGCAAACTGATCTCCATATTATGCTCGATTTATCTCCATTGCTCTTCTCCACCTCACATGAGAATGCAAGATTTTGAAGGATTGATTGTTGGAGGAATGTTGGGTGCTCACTTCTGTAGCATAACAATAAGATGAAGATGATAGAAGAAGATAGATGGATAGATGAGAAGATTGGAAGAATTTTGATAGAGTAAGGATACTAGAAGAAGATGGATGTAAAATGGTCTATGTGAGGCTAGATTTATAGGATGGGGCTGATTTGATTCGATCCGATGGCCAAGATTAAAAGTCAATTATGTGATGTGTATGGCTAGGATTAAAAGTTTATTTTAGTGCCTATGACGCACATTAAGTGGGTTATTCAACATGAGGCTAAAATTAGGATGTGAGGGAATAGGTGGGATTCTTTTATTTATTTTGGAGGAAAAGATGCCTATGACACACAATGAATGGGGCTAAAAATAGGATGTGAGTGAGAATATCATAATTTAAATAATAAAATTATTTAAATTATTTGTGCATGTGAAGAGTTGTAGTCATGTGACACATGTTGTAATGTGACAATAAGTGAGAGATTAATTCAAATATTTAATTTGAATTATTTTGAGACATGTGAAGGGGAATTAATAAAATAAATGAGATTTATTTAATTAATTGGAAAGGTGATCGAGTGGGATTGACAAGTGGGATAAGTGGGATAATGTAATAACCTAGGGTAAAATATTTACAAGATGTTTTACAAGGTCATGTATAACTAGGTAATGTTATGAAATGGACAATTTTGGATGTCTACTCCCTATCTCTCTAGAAGTTGTATCTCTTGATCTCTTTCCCTATCTCTATCTCTCTGGACATATCCCTATCTCTTAATCTATCCCTCTCTACCTCTCTCTCCTCCTCTCTATCTCTCTCCCCATCCCTCTACCTCTTGAAATCTCTCTCCCTATGTCTCTAGACATCTCTCCATCTCTTTCCCTATCTCTATCTATCCGCATAACCCTATCTCTTAATATATCCCTCTACTTCATTGGATTAAGAATCAACAAGAACAAATGGTTTTTAACACTTAACCATTGATGTGGGAACCCTTACACTTTGCATACAAGTGTTTTCAAGGAGGTTTCAAGGTCTACAGACACCAAAAAGGTTCACACTAGATTGGTCACAGTAAAGAAGCAAAGAGGTGTGAATTGGTTATTCAAAAGATTCCAATGTATCAGTTTATGTCTACATTTCATGACAGTATAGTGCATGAGTATGTAAGGAATACCGATAGAGATCGATGGTTGGACTTGCAATTCAAGTTATGCAAGGACACATTTCCACTTGGTAGCATTGTATCAATCATCGTCTTTGTAGGGAACTATAGTCTACAGCCATAGCATGAGGTGCAATAACAATATTACAACTTGACAAAGGTTTATATATTTGTGCACATCACATTTATTCATACGCATGATAGTACAGAGGATGACAGAAAGATCATAAGGGAATACCATTTTTATGTTAGTGATTATCGTACGCATTCTATGGAGTTCATGTAAGGTTGCTGGTGCAGGAGCACCTACCTGACAGCTGGCCTTCATGAGGCAGTTAGTTAGTTTGAGTCTTGTTTATGTTTTCCAAGAAGGTCTGATAAGACCAAATGCATGTAATAAGGTCATGCTGACTGTACTAAGATCATGCTGACCATGTTTTACTATTTTTAGGTAGTTTGTTAGACAGCTGTCATGCTGTAGGTCCGGTTGGATCTCCCAGCTACCTGGAGAGATTTCCCAGCCGCTTGGAGTCAGGTCAGTAGTACTCGCAGGAAAATCTATTTAAGCATGAGGATTGGTTGATATTGCATATATCATCGATCAGACTTTGCGAGAGAGAGACAGAGTATTGTAATAGCATCTGTTGAAATCAATAAAGAGATCCTGTTATTGTTCATCCTCTGTTGAATTCCATTGCTTGATCGATTTGTTGGTTTGGTGGTTTCATGGATTCGCTGATCCATTCCACCGGTTGATTCATCGGATCGGTGGAATGGTTATGTATAGTAGGTTAGGTTTTAGTTTGTTTTCTATTCGCATGCAGGTGTGCAGGATCGCCGTCAAGAGATGTTGAAGACCCTAGCATGGGTATGTGCTAGGTCGAGCTGATAGAGTTGGAAGATCACCCTGGAAGTGGATCGGGTCATCCCAGGAGGTTCGGCAGATCAGAACAGTGAAAATCCGCTAAGGCTGGAAATTTGTCAAAACGGCATCATCAGGATAATTTGGTGAATATCCTGCAATCACTTCGGGCATCGTCATCCGGATAAGTGGAGAAGAGCATGATGCAGTTGGTTGCATAAAGTGAAAGTGCGTCGGGGTGATCATCATCAGGTGTTGCCGAGAAGGAGTGCATCGGCATAAGGTAGAAGATCAGGTTGATCACGGGCCGAAGAAAAAGTTAAGTTTGGCCAACAGCAGGATATGACGTCATCATCATCAGGATATACGTCATCAGGATATTTCGGGGCAGCAGGATATTGAGGAGCTGCATGTGACGTCATCGTCATCAGGATATACGTCATCAGGATATCGGGGTGACGCAAGCACCGAAGGGAAGGTGCATGAGGTTTGTCATCATCAGGATATATGGAGAAGGTCGAAGTTGTCGGCGAAGTGAACAGTGGACGTCAGGAGGATGTTCGCGCTTGCCGAACATGATGATGCTGCTGGTAGTCGAATACGATGATGCTGCTGACAGGCGAAAGGGCGAAGGCTTGTCATCAGGAGGATATCGGTCGGCGACAGTAAATATGATGATGCTGACAGTGTTAAGCAAAATATGATGATGATGATGATGATGATGATGATGGGCTGCAGACATCCATGCTGTATGTCAAGGTTATAGTGTGGATGCCTCTGCATCAGTTGCTTTCAGGTGTTCTACAATGATTTGGCTAGAAGGGGCATATTGTTCAATCAGCATTGTAGGAATACACACAACACTGAGAGGGGGGGTGAATCAGTGTTAACAATTTTAACACTTTTTACCCCTTTTTATTAATTTAATTTCATAATTTAGAATTCTTCAGAAGAAACAAAGTAAATATGCAAAGTATCAACACAAAGATTTGACACAAGAAATTTCCTGAGTGGAAAACCCTCCTGGGGTATAAAAACCACTCAACTGCCTCACTGGCTTAATCACAAAATTTAGATTACAATTGTCTCACTGACATTACAATTCTGCCTCACTGGCATATTGTATCTCTCTGCATGTCTCACTAACATTACAACATCTAAAATTCAATGACCAGTACAACACAGGGGTTTTCCTGTTTCAAGAAAATCAAAACCTTATTTCTCCTTTTCAAAAACAATCAAATGTATATTTTCTGTGATCAACCTTCAACTGTTATCATATCATCTTTACAACAATCAATCAAATTTGATCTTTAAGTAATTTCATACCTCTATCTCTGCAAATCAATCTCAAAACAAATCAATTCATACTTTTCAAATTCATAGATTCTTTCACTGCAATATTGAAAAACTTTTAACCTTCTCCAAAAACATTTTTCAAAGCTTTATCCTTCTCTGAGAAAATATTGTTCAATTTTGATCAAAAATCTCCATCCTTGATTTCACAAACACACCTCCAAAACTGAGCAAATTTCACTATCAAAAATGTCTCTTCCTGTCAAAAATCTCTCTGCAAAAAGATTATCTTGCTACAAATAATACCATTCTTCTTCACATTAAAACTTTCTCACTCTACAATTGCATCTTATCACACATCCTTTCAAACCTATCTGCACACTCCAAAAAGATCATTAACATTCATCTTCCCATTTTTGTAACCGGTTCAGCTTCAACATAATTTTATCTCAACCTTATCACATTCCCTTATGAAAATCAAACAACAAAACAAAAAAAATGAATCCTCTTCGAACAACACTGCCTTTTCATATTCTTCATAATTAGAAACCTTCTACAACTCACTCTTTCCTTTACATAACTTTCTATATTCAAAATCTCTTGAACTTCAGTGAGAAAAAGACTAAAAAGGCATGTTTTAGTTCTAAAGCAACAAATCAACCGTCAATTTTACACCATAAAGCCGACCGTTGGAGGCAAATTATAGTTTAAACCTTATCCCTCCGATTTGCGTGGCCCGCCATCTGAGAATTCAAAAATGGCTGTTGATTTTGCATTTCCCGCGGAGCACACACCACCTTGACTGGTTACCGGGCACCCTAGGCAATGGGGCCGGTAAGACTGACGAGTTTCATACCCTTTCATTGTAACTTAAGGCTCAATGACCTCCTCGACCGGTCACTTTGAAATTAAAACATAAAGTGCATAGTGTGATGATGGGCAAAGGTTAAACCATATCAATGTTGAGAACAATGTATAAGACTTAGTCAAATATTAAACAACCACACTTACCATATCAAATACTATATACCTTGACAAAATTCACATACTCCAAATACTATAGCACTGAAATGAAACACCATGCTTCATCAGATCTGCCACTGTAATGAACTCAATGTAGATGGAGTTAATATAATGCATATTAACATTTGTCAAATGATGCAAGCCCTTGCCCTAATACAAAAATTGATAATATGCAATGAATGCCACTTATCAAAAACCAAGAGATCTGAAAAACCATGCACTGATGTCATTATAGATCAAAACTGAGATGATACCAAATCACTGTGATCATAATTGCATGAAGACCACTCATAAAGCCAACCTTAGCATGACTTAAACTGTCTTATGAAAGATCCTTCTGAAATATCATGTGATTGAAACTTCACAACACTGATTGCAACTTCACAACACTGTTTGCAACCTCACAACACTGATTGCATACTTCACAACACGATATATACCTGTAAACTGAATCTTGTGAAGACTGTGAAATGCAACATCCTGATATCCTGATATTTTGACATCAATGAAAAGACAACATCCTGACATCCTGATATACTCAACTGTGAAATGTGCTACAAAACTCCCCCTTTGTCTTTGACATTGATGGCAAAACCATAACTCATTTCTCCCCCTTTTTGACATAAAATTGTCAAAGGCAAAAAAAAATATCACAACTAATAGATTCCTGTTCTTGTAAATGCAATCCTCTAAAAAATTTTTGCCAAAAACCAACACTTAATTTTACACTGATCAAATGCAGAATACTGTAACACTGCCAACCAAAAAATATGTGTACAAAAACTATATACAAACTATGTACAAATGAGATTCAGGACATTAAAGTAATCTAGAAAACAACTCCCCCTGAATCTAATATCTCTGTAACTTACTAAAGAAAGACAAGAGACAGAACTCCCAGTCTCTGTCTCAGAGTTTCAAATGTCTCCTTTGGCAAAGGCTTTGTGAAGATATCAGCCAATTGATCACTAGTATGCACATATTCCAAAGCAACTTCATTTTCAATCACCTTTTCCCTTAGAAAATGATATCTGATAGCAATGTGCTTAGTTCTTGAATGCATTATAGGATTCTTTGACATATTGATAGAACTTGTGTTATCACAAAGAATAGACACAGGCTTTTTAACCTCAACCTTAATATCAAGAAGTGATTGTACCATCCAAAGTACCTGTGTACAACATGATGAAGCAGCAATGTACTCAGCTTCAGCTGTAGATAGAGAAACACAATCTTGTTTCGTACTATGCCATGCAACCAATCTGCCACCTAGAAAGAAAGCTACCCCACTTGTGCTTTTTCTGTCATCAGGACATCCTGCCCAATCTGCATCTGTATAGGCAAGAAGTGTAAAATCATTGTGTCTAGGATACCATAAGCCAAAATCAAGTGTACCCTTAATATATCTAAAGATTCTCTTAACAACATTCAAATGTGATTGTTTAGGACAAGCTTGAAATCTAGCAAACAAACAAACAGCCTGCATAATATCAGGCTTAGAAGCAGTGAGATACAAAAGACTCCCAATCATAGATCTATACAGAGATTGTTCTACTTCAGGTGATTCATCATTTTTACTTAGCTTATGCCCTGTCTCCATAGGAGTACCCAAAGGTTTGCAATCATCCATTTGAAATCTCTTTAACATCTCTTTGGCATATTTATTTTGTGAGATAAATATTCCCTTTTCAAGCTGAGATACCTGAAGACCAAGAAAGAAAGACAATTCTCCCAACATAGACATTTCAAATTCTGATTTCATAATGTTAGGAAATGAATGACTCATAGCATCATTGTTACTACCAAAAATGATATCATCAACATAGATTTCAACAACCAGAATATCCTCACCTTTGATTAAATAGTACAAATTACTGTCCACACCTCCTTTTGTGAACCCGTGTTCCTGCAGAAATTTATCCAGTCTATAATACCAAGCCCTTGGAGCTTGCTTTAAACCATATAAAGCCTTTTTCAATCTATAAACATGATCTGAATTATCTTTATTCACAAAACCTTTTGGTTGTTCCATGTAGACTTCTTCTTCAAGATCTCCATTTAGAAATGCTGATTTTACATCCATTTGGTAAACTTTGAAATTTTTATAAACTGAAAAAGCTAAAAACATTCTTATAGCTTCTAATCTAGCAACAGGAGCAAATGTTTCTTCAAAGTCAATACCTTCAATTGGTGAATACCCTTTGCAAACCAATCTGGCTTTGTTTCTAACAACTTTAGCTTTATCATCAAGCTTATTCCTAAACACCCATTTTGATCCAATGACATTCTTACCTTCTGGTCTTGGAACAAGTTCCCATGTTTTGTTCTTTTCTATTTGGCTTAACTCCTCTTCCATGGCATTAACCCATACTTCATCTTTGCTGGCCTCAACATAATTCTTTGGTTCCATTTCAGATATCAAACACACATGTGCTTGATTATGTGCAGCAGCTTGCTTTCCTCTTCTTGTTAACACACCACTGTCCTTATCCCCAATGATCAACTCATGAGGATGATCTCTTTGAAATGCCTTTGAAAGAGTCTTTGTCTTAACATCAACAGATTTTTCAGGATCTTCTTCCTCTTCCTGAATTTCTTCTTCCTTTTGTGAATGATGATCAACTTCAATGTCATGAATCAACTACATACAGGGCTGCAAATCCTCATCCACCTTAACATTAGTACTTTCAATTATTCTTTTGAGCCTATTGTTAAAACACTTATATGCCTTGCTATGTGTAGAATAACCAAGAAAAATGCCTTCATCACATCTAGACTCAAAACCACATAAGCTATCATTATCTTTCTTGATGTAACACTTACTTCCAAAATTTTTGAAATACCCAACATTAGCTGACTTACCATACCACAGTTCATAAGGAGTATAATTTGACTTTACCCTTAATTGAACTCTGTTCAAAGTATATACAACTGTATGAACAGCTTCTCTCCAATAGACATTAGGCAGATTTGCATCATGTAGTAAGGTTCTTGCCATTTCTTTTACAGTCCTGTTCTTCCTTTTAGCTACTCCATTTTGCTGTGGAGTTCTAGGAGTGGAGAATTGCCTTCTTATCCCATGTTTTTCACAATACTCCTCGAATTCCTTTGAAGTGTACTCTCCTCCATTGTCTGACCTTAAACATTTTAGCTTGAAATCAGATTCCTTTTCAACCATCTTCTTGAAGATTTTGAATCTATCAAATGCCTCTGCTTTATGCCTTAAGAATGTTACCCATGTCATTCTTGAAAAGTCATCAATGAAAAGTATAAAATATTTTTCTCCTCCCAGAGCTTTAGTCCTTGTAGGACCACACAAATCTGAATGTACCAGCTGTAGAGGTTTTGAAGTAAAATACTCCTTAGGCTTGAAACTAACTTTGGTTTGCTTACCCAGCTGACACTCTTTGCATATAGTATTACTTGGTTTTGAAATATGAGGCATATTTCTGACATTGTGATTCCTGCTGATTCTCACAAGATTGTCAAAATTCACATGACCAAGTCTTCTATGCCACAACCAGCTTTCCTCAATTTGACCCATGAAACAGATATGAGTATCAACACTTTTAGTTTCTGAGTTATGAAGATTGTATATGTTACCACTAGTCCTTAGACCTGCTGCAATAACTTTACCTGATTTCTTTTTGATCTCACATCCATGTGCATCAAAAACCACATTAAAACCATTGTCACATATTTGACTGACACTTAACAGGTTGTGCTTCAGTCCTTCTACAAAATACACATCATTTAATGGTGTTTCATCATCAAGAAGAATTGTACCTTTGCCTCTGATCATAATACAATCATTATTTCCAAACATAACAGAGCCTTCATTAATGTCTTCAAACTTAACAAACTTATCTTTGTCCCCTGTCATGTGGTTGGAGCAACCACTGTCAATCACCCACTGTTCCTTCTTTTTGGCATGAAAAGCAGCTTGTGCAATCATAACATCTAAGCTCTTATTGATTACCTTAGGTTTCCAAACAAGCAATTTCTTTTCAGAACCCAAAGAAGACAAACCTGAGACAGTATTTCTTGTTGTTTGCTACATTTGCAATGAAGGTCTATAGAATTTGGCAATATGCCCAAAATTTTTACAATTGTGACACTTCAAACTTCTTAAGAACATGAATGGATGCATTTCTCTTCTGATTCCAAATCTGCATTCACTGGCTTTGTGTCCAAACCTGTTGCAACAAAAACAATATCCAGTAAAGTGAGCATTATACCTGAAAGTATCACTTCTTTTGTAGTTTGTTGTCCTTATGATTGATTTGCCTTTTATACTAGCCTTTTGAGAACATTGTCCCTCTTCAAATCCAAGACCTGATTTATCTTTGAATCCTTTTTGTCTATCAAGAAGATCATCAAGTTTATCACTACTTCTGCACATATCAAGTCTTCTTCTTAGACCAACAATTTCAGCTTCAAGTGTATGACATTCCTTGTCCTTGTTATTCAATTCTTTGTCTTTATCATCAATAATTTTCTTACTTTCTTCAAGAGAAAGAATTAGATCAGTAATCTGTTTCTCATAACAAGTTAACTTGTTATTCATGATATCATTTTCTTTTTGAAACTGACTTCTTTGTGCAATGATTTCCTTCTTAAGTTTCTTGACTTGACTTAATGCACACATCAATTCTCCTTCAAAATCAATAACTGCTTCACAACTGTTTGATTGTTCCTCACATTTTTCATTTTGAACTTCATTTAGAATAGCCATGAATAAAGTCTGTGCATTTTCATCAAGAAAATCATCTGAATCACTTTCAGACATATCAACATTTTTTATGAACAAACTTCTTTTCTTTCTGAAATTATTTTTCCTTCTAGAAACAAACTGTTTCTTTTTAAATTGCTTCTTGTTTTCATCTTCATCACTGTCTAGGTCTTTGTAAGGACACTGAGCTGCATAGTGTCCAATCTTTCCACATTCAAAACATTTGAATGGAAGCTTACCTTTGTACTTACCAATAGATCCCTTCTTCAACTTGCTTGCAAGAGATATTTCTTGATCATCATCCAAATCTTCTGAATCAGAAATCTCCTTTTCTTTTCTGACTGATTTGAAAGCAGCTTCTTTGCTTGAAGGTATGTCATTGCTAATTCTCATCTCATAAGCTATGAAGGTGCCATGAAGTTCATCAAAGGTAACTTTGCTTAAGTCTCTTTCTTCTACTGCAGACACTTTGGATTCATATTTTGGATTTAAAGTCCTTAAGACTTTTGTAACAACTGTCTTCTCTTCCAGTGTATCACCAAGTCCTCTAATAGCATTTACAATTTCTTGGACCCTTAGAAGATATTCTACCACTTTCTCATCATCACTCATTCGGAGACTTTCAAATTTGGCTCTATAGGATTGCAGTTTTGCTTCTTTGATTTTATCATCTCCTTGATAAATATTAGACAATTTGTCCCATATTTCCTTGGCTGTTTTGCACTCCATGATTTTGACAAGTATGTCATTGGTAAGACCACAACATAATGCATTTTTAGCCTTAGCATTATTTTCATATGCTCTTTTCTCATCAGCTGTGCTAGGAGGATTTGTAGCAGTATATGCAGTAACAATGGCAGCATACACATCATACCCCAGAGATGACAAATATGACTCCATCCTGAATTTCCAAAAAGCATAGTTAGAACCATCAAACACAGGTGCTTTATAATTAGAGTAACCTTCTTCACTTGCCATGATAAGTATTCCAGAAATATGATCTACCCAAGCTGATTAAGCTTTGACAGGGTACCAGGCTCTGATACCAATTGTAGGAATACACACAACACTGAGAGGGGGGGTGAATCAGTGTTGTTAACAATTTTAACACTTTTTACCCCTTTTTATTAATTTAATTTCACAATTTAGAATTCTTCAGAAGAAACAAAGTAAATATGCAGAGTATCAACACAAAGATTTGACACAAGAAATTTCCTGAGTGGAAAACCCTCCTGGGGTATAAAAACCACTCAACTGCCTCACTGGCTTAATCACAAAATTCAGATTACAATTCTCTCACTGACATTACAATTCTACCTCACTGGCATATTGTATCTCTCTGCATGTCTCACTGACATTACAACATCTAAAATTTAATGACCAGTACAACACAGGGGTTTTCCTGTTTCAAGAAAATCAAAACCTTATTTCTCCTTTTCAAAAATAATCAAATGTATATTTTCTGTGATCAACCTTCAACTGTTATCATATCATCTTTACAACAATCAATCAAATTTGATCTTTAAGATATTTCATACCTCTATCTCTGCAAATCAATCTCAAAACAAATCAATTCATACTTTTCAAATTCATAGATTCTTTCATTGCAATATTGAAAAACTTTTAACCTTCTCCAAAAACATTTTTCAAAGCTTTATCCTTCTCTGAGAAAATATTGTTCAATTCTGATCAAAAATCTCCATCCTTGATTTCACAAACACACCTCCAAAACTGAGCAAATTTCACTATCAAAAATGTCTCTTCGTGTCAAAAATCTCTCTGCAAAAAGATTATCTTGCTACAAATAATACCATTCTTCTTCACATTAAAACTTTCTCACTCTACAATTGCATCTTATCACACATCCTTTCAAACATATCTGCACACTCCAAAAAGATCATTAACATTCATCTTCCCATTTTTGTAACCGGTTCAGCTTCAACATAATTTTATCTCAACCTTATCACATTCCCTTATGAAAATTAAACAACAAAACAAAAAAAATGAATCCTCTTCGAACAACACTGCCTTTTCATATTCTTCATAATTAGAAACCTTCTACAACTCACTCTTTCCTTTACATAACTTTCTATATTCAAAATCTCTTGAACTTCAGTGAGAAAAAGACTAAAAAGGCATGTTTTAGTTCTAAAGCAACAAATCAACCGTCAATTTTACACCATAAAGCCGACCGTTGGAGGCAACTTATAGTTTAAACCTTATCCCTCCAATTTGCATGGCCCGCCATCTGAGAATTCAAAAATGGCCGTTGATTTTGCATTTCCCGCGGAGCACACACCACCTTGACTGGTTACCGGGCACCCTAGGCAATGGGGCCGGTAAGACTGACGAGTTTCATACCCTTTCATTGTAACTTAAGGCCCGATGACCTCCTCGACCGGTCACTTTGAAATTAAAACATAAAGTGCATAGTGTGATGACGGGCAAAGGTTAAACCATATCAATGTTGAGAACAATGTATAAGACTTAGTCAAATATTAAACAACCACACTTATCATATCAAATACTATATACCTTGACAAAATTCACATACTCCAAATACTATAGCACTGAAATGAAACACCATGCTTCATCAGATCTGCCACTGTAATGAACTCAATGTAGATGGAGTTAATATAATGCATATTAACATTTGTCAAATGATGCAAGCCCTTGCCCTAATACAAAAATTGATAATATGCAATGAATGCCACTTATCAAAAACCAAGAGATCTGAAAAACCATGCACTGATGTCATTATAGATCAAAACTGAGATGATACCAAATCACTGTGATCATAATTGCATGAAGACCACTCATAAAGCCAACCTTAGCATGACTTAAACTGTCTTATGAAAGATCCTTCTGAAATATCATGTGATTGAAACTTCACAACACTGATTGCAACTTCACAACACTGTTTGCAACTTCACAACACTGATTGCATACTTCACAACACGATATATACCTGTAAACTGCATCTTGTGAAGACTGTGAAATGCAACATCCTGATATCCTGATATTTTGACATCAATGAAAAGACAACATCCTGACATCCTGATATACTCAACTGTGAAATGTGCTACAAGCATATCATATGGTCAAATAACTATGCATCACAATTCAAGAACTCACAGAATTTCTATTGGCTGAGCAAAAGGCATAATATTACAGTTGTTCATCATATGTGCAACTTTTGTGAGGTCAGGCATGGAAAGGGGGAGCATGATGGTGCAGAAGCATGTATCAAAAGAGCCATAGCACGAGAAGAGTTAAAGTATAAAGATAATACAAAGTTGACATATGCAAAATCAATCATTGAGTGGTGTAATGCTTCGATGGGTCTAGGTAATGAAGGTAAGTCTTCAGTTCTACTGATCATGATGTTATTCATAAACAAACATAGAATAAAAGTTACACAACAACCTTTACTCATCTTGAAAGATACAACGAATTCAAAGAATTCATGATCCCAAGTCTACGTGGATTAGTTCTTAATCAACTAACATTACTCAGTGGTTGATGTGTGTTGTTGTTTTCCATTCAGGGGCCTTATGTTTGCTTATTGGTAGGATTCTATTTCTGTAAAGATGCTACATAGAAAGGTTATTCTACATAATATATTTCTACAAATAGTGTGTCTATGCTCAAATCTTTGCATGACATTTATCAATTGTACATGCTTTAACTCTAAATATGTTGTGGATTTTCAATTATCTACGAGATGTCTGTATATTTCATGTTTATTTGCTTCTGATTATCTATTATTTGCAATTGTGATGGTGAATTTATGAAATTAAAAGAAATTGAAAAAGAATACTTCAAATTATGATGAATCTTCAGCTATTGAGCCACATACACACTTGATACTATCATTAGGAGAAGAAATCAAACCATATTTTCACTAGGATGTTCCACAGCTAGATACAGATGATGCTAGCTTCAAAGGATGATGAATGAAGACAATACATGCAGACTGATGAGCACTCCAAGGGACGTAGCAAATCAAAGCATGTATCAAGAATTCAAACACAGACTACTCAGGATTTACGATGATTTGTAATCAAAATGGTCTTCTCTTTCATTAAGTATGCAAAAACATGTAGGTTTACAACAACTTTGAAATAGGCCCTGATATTTTAGCAAACAAATTTCAATTAAGCTTTGAATGTTTAAAACAAGGCATCCTTGCACCTTTTATAGAATAAGGTGAGGGAGTGGTTACAAATGATCTATGATCGAGATTTATCAATTAAGATCCACAGTGCATATTCCTTTTGACTTGGTCAACTATCTCTCGTGGCACAGGTTGCTAGCTGACAACCATCTAGGTAACTTATTTTCTTCTAAGTACCTGATGCAGATGTTTCCCTTGTAGCGCATCTTCATCTACTCCTCAGGTTCTTCTTCATCATCATGATCATCACTTTCTGTGTCTTCATCATCCTAATGGATATCGCCTTGTATATGGACCTGCATTATTGTTCTGATATTTTCATATGCTTCTACTATTCTTTCAACATCCCATCCATCCTAAGTTTTGGCTTTACTGATGGCATGCTTGTGGGTTTGAAACTTATCTCTGAGGGTCTCCAATTTACCCTTCCTATTGCTTAATGTTTCATTATAGTTCTCCACCTTGACTTTGATCCTCATGATCTTGTTCATTGCTTCTTCCGTCAGGTGAGTGAAAGGGTCATCATCCATTGGCTAGAAGTTATTATGCAGAGCTTTTATGGCAAAGTCTATGTCTTTGTTTTCAATTTTCCCCTCTACTTTTCCCTCAAGGGCCTCCAGGACTTTTGCTTCGCTATGCAGTTTCACATTGATATCTCTTAACTTATTACTGCACTTCTTTAGTACATCACATTCAAACCTGATGTCTTTATACCAAATATCTACCAGCATGGGAGTGTTATTATCTAGTACCTGATTATTTATTAGGATCTGAGGATTAATCTTCTTTATTTCATTCAAAGCACCCAAGGCTTTCTCCAACTAGAATGACCTTCTTTCGGTCTCAGTCTGTAATTTGTCAACTTTCTTCCTAGAGATACTTAAAGAATTCCACCTCTGCAAAGAGGCTCTCACTACTTCCTCAGCTTATGTTAGTGCTGATGACATCCATTTCGTCATAATTACTGACTCACGCTTCATAAGGTCTAATTTATTAACCTTCTCTTGAGAAATTGCAGTCAATGGGACTACCTGATCTGATGATGTATTGTCAGGGTTAATTAACCCTTTTATGTATGAGTGCAGCTAAGCAATGTGTTCTTTATGCTTCTTATTCTTCTCCTTTTCTTTCTTCACCCTTTGGGTTAAAGAATCTATTATATCCTTCCCTTCCTAGCCTTCTTGGTCTTCATTGGGAAACCCTAAATCAACTGTGCTAATCTAGAATTCTTCCAGGGTGATCTTGCCTTTTTCTTTTTCAACAGTGGGAAGTGCTACCTGGGCGGTCCTTCTGCCTATAGCAAGATCTCTTCTAATTGCAAATGTTAATTTGGCTTTCCTCTTGGGCTTCATGATGGTTTCTGAGAACAATGTTGAAACATCAAATTCTTGAATCTCAAAACCTGATTCTGTACCTATTTCTTTCTCAAGCCATTGAGGTACTTTATCTTTGGATCCTTGGTGTCCGTCATCATCATCATGTCCACCCTTATCTCCATCATTTGTCTTGGTGGAGAGGGTGACTTCCTTATTTCTTCCTCATGATCTTCTTCATGAGGGGGATCCTATTGTATTTCTTCCTCTTGAGGAACTTCTTCTTGAGAGGGAGGATCATGTGGTGTATCTACATGCTGGTCATGTACCTAATCTTTTACTCCCTCCTTTTGTGTCTCATCCACTTTAGGAGTTTCCTCATCCTGAGGTATATTTGCATCCGTGGATATCATTGTGTTCGCACTAGGTGCATCTACCTGATCTTGGATCACATTCTAATCCGCACATGGTGTATCTACCTCTTAAGTCTTTAGGTCATCATGACCTGATGTATCGTTATCACCTGAGGTTTCTTGAGTTCAGGGGGCATCATCACCTGATGTCTCTTTATCCTTCTCGCTCTTTTGCTGGACTTCTACCAATTTAGGCTCAGTTGGTATTTCTTGTTGTTGCTAACCCATATCTGGAATACTGCTTTCTGTTTCCTTCTATTTGACTTCTTCAACATTTTATGTTTTATCAAGTGCACCTGCTTGATGTTCAGGATGTGTCACATCCTCCCTGTATGTTAAGTCTATCACCTCAAGGCTAGCTACTTGATCAACTAACTTATCAAGCCCTATTTGTTGGGCTGCCCTCTCTGGGCTACTTTCTCTCTCTTGCTTTGTTTGCTTCAACTCTTCTAACACCGCCATTTGTGCTGATGGGGTTCCATGTGGGGTCAGGCGAGTGTTAGAAGCAAGGGTCTCCATTTGCTGAGAAGTCACATTCTGTACCACTTCATCATCTAATAGGTCCACAGTTTCCTCTAATGAGAAAGGACCACCTTGAACTGCTCTAGTGGCTTCTTTTGCTTTCTCGTCAGCCTTCTCAGTCTTAAACTAAAATATGGTAGGAAGTGGCACATCATGTTGCAATTATTTCCTGAACACTTCACTACCATCTCCCCTTAATACTATGGGGTCATGTCTTATTTCACCCCTCATAGATGTTCTCTACCTTTTAGGTGGTGATGCCACCAGGGGTGCCTTCCTCTTTCTTGTGACCATCATGGGGTCATCTCCTGCAGGTTCTTTATCCACTGGCTCCTCCTCAAGAATGATATCCTCTTCCACATTCTAATGTGAGGTTTGGCCCTTATCTTTTATTGCTACAGTCTCCACAGCTGGCCTTAGGATTCTTTTTGTACTTGGTTTATCCACCAAAGGCTGTGCAGATGAGGCTGATGCCTGTCCTGATGTAGATGCACCTTCAGCTGATGTATCAACTCTTTCAACTATCACCCCCTTAGGTTCACTATCAGTCTTCTTTCCTCTGGGGGATCTTTTGCTTTATTTCTGAGGTTACAGCCTTTCTCCATTAGATTTTCTCTTCTCAACAAGAAAGTCATCATATTCCTCATCAGGAATCTCCTGCCTTTTCCTCTTGTTATCTACTATGAGGGCTACACCCCTCTTCTTCAGTGTATTGATTTTTTCATTTACCCATGCTTGGGTCAACTGCAGCACCCCACCTGTAAACTGATCTAATGAAATGTCTTCAGGTTGCATCAAGTCAGGGGCTGAAATGGTGTTATTATACACCTTTTTATCTTCATACTCATTGGACATGGTCTTGCCATCATCTTTCTTTAATTGTGCAGGCACTGGAATGCAGTCAAATGTCCTAACCTGATTGAGGGTGAGCCTCTACTATTTTCTTCTTCTGACTTCAGCCTCATCCTCACAGTCAGTCCAAAAATCCTCTAAGTTCTTTTTATGTATAGGTTAGCCTATGATCTTTTGCATTCTTCCATAGGGTTCATATGATCTAGCCAATGGGAATGGCTGTAAGTTCATCAAGTTCAGACTTGCTATGGCCTTCTTTATGTTTTTTGAATCAGGGCATATATACCACCCTATAGTTACTGGAAACAAAACTGGAGGAATTTTATTGTTTTCTTTATATGCATCTAGTATAGTTGATACATGTCTCAAAAATTCCATCAGGACTACCCCATCAGTAGGGTACCTGTGTAGCATTAATGGCTATCCTTCAAAACCTTCTATTCTGATGTAATAAAATGTGGCAAACTAGATAAACTAGGCACCATGCTTGTAGATAACTTCCTAAGCCTCCATGCTCAGTCTTTTGGTTCTATCCTCCTCCATTGTTCTGACCAGATGCATAGAAAATACATCATTCACTAATGTATAATCAAGGAGATAGTTTGTTCTTTACAACTGAGGGTAATGGTCCCATATATGGGCATCATTTAAATTGCCACCAATCTTTCCAACTATGGAAAGTACATCAAACGTACCCTTGTAAGCACATGAATATACAACATATGAAGTCATGTAAAATGAACACTCCAGGCCTCCTAGGTTCATCATCTACTCATCTAAGGCATCACTGATGATTTTATCCCATAATGGCTTATTATCTGTATAAATGCACATCATGATGACCCCATACATCTAATCCTTGAAACTTCCAGCAGTAGGTTGGCCTGTCACTCTACTGAGTAGGGCAATCATATACTGATATTCATCATCAAAGTGAAATTTGTACAGGTGCACTGGTAATTTGGCAAAGGCAGTGTAAGTGTTGTTCTTTGATCTCCGCTGGTACATCCTCTTTCTTGCAATCTTTTTATTATTTATATATTCAATCTCCAATTTGTGTAGATCCATACTGACTACCTTCTTTCCGACTAGGAGACTGAAAGTGGATGTGATCCCTTTTATTGACAAATCTGCATATACCCTGCCATGTTTTTCCACTCTCCTTGTTTGAGGATTGTAATTCTTGGCACATTCTATTATCAACTTTGGAGTTGCCATGGAATAGGGAAACCCAGCCGCATGCCACATTCCTGATGTAGTAAATGGCATCTAGTAGGGTACTTTCTTTATCATTATGCATCTTAGACAACCATGCCACTAAATTTGTGTTTCCTTGATGAGTATCTCCGATGAAACCATACTTGAACTACACTCCCTCAGGCTGAGTAAACATAGGCTTAAGAAACTCAAACTCAAACTTGTTCCTCCTGACATCCGCCATGGATTCCTGCAATGAACACGACTGGTCTTACCATAACATTCATATACAACATTATACATTTACGCCATCATGCATATTATACTTATTAATTTCAATTTCATCATGATATGCATACTTACAGTCTCAAACCACTGGAAAAGCATCCTACCTGGACATGCAGAAAATGACAACAAGTGGGTTTTTAATTACTTACCTGACAACGCTTATCTCCTGGATTAGGCTGATGATTATGGAAAAGGGGCTCAGATACTGGTGATAATCACGTGTTATGTTCTGCTATAAGCTGTATGCATCTGCAGGTAGGTCGTATGAGGGTTTGAATGTTTGCTCTGTAAATTCTCATTTCCTCACAAGGTAAATATAAAATGACCTTGGAAATACACTTTTAATCTCATTAGTAGGGCAAATTAAGTCAAAACCGGGTTAAATTGATCAAAACTATTGATCTTCTGTATGAAATTCACGGATGTTGCCAGGTGTGTGTATCGCATTCGCAATCGGTAGGAATCCACCTACTGCATTTATGTGCATTTAATGTCATGAGGCAAGAGGAGGGGGTGATCTTCAGAAGATCGGGTGATATTCGTAATATCAGGTGATATTCATAATATCGGGTGATATTCGTAATATCGGGTGATATTGAGAATATGACCCCTTTTCGAAAGATCGGGATGACGTCACCGTCATGTTATTGTAAAAGGGGTGATATCTAGAAATATACCTCCATGAGGTAAAAAGATGATGACATCACTGTTAGGGTGATTTTCTTTGTTCATTGGGATTGGATGACGTCATCAGCATATTGGCACTAGGATGATATTTTGTGACAGGGTGATATTTGAAAGATCGGGTGATATTTCGAAATATGACCCCCACAAAATAATGAAGCTGTTTGATGGGTAAATATCACTATCACGTAAAATTGACGTCCAGAGTTTCAGACCAAATGATTATCGGGTGATAAAATTGGATCGGGGTGATCTTACATAAGATGACTGATATTAAGAAATATGACCCCCCCTCGGAATATCAAGTTTGACCAGAACTTTGACTTGTCATAACTTTCGTTTCCTAAAGAATATCAGGGTGATCCAAAAGGCAAACCTGCATGAATTTTTGTACTCTTTCCAACCATGAGGTTATTGATATGAAATATTAACTTTGACTAACTAACCTCATTATGATGACTTACCCAACTCCCTTATGCAGGGTCACCTACATGACTTACTTTTACCAGACCACCGAAAGGCAGAAAAACACAAGCCAATCCAAGCAAAAAGTTGGGTCCCTATTTTGTCAAGTCAAAATGGGGTGTGTTGTGTAACTACACAACAACTTGCCACTAAAGAAAACAACAAAATTCCAATGATTCAAGTGAGGTGATCACATTCATATATAGTATTCTAATTTTTTCTAAGTATAAGCATCATAATCTTTCTGTATGATAAAGTTTTCAACATGGCAACATGCTAACAAAGGATTAGGTGTGTGCAAATGATTAATTATCCTCATCTTGAAAGCAAGTTGAAAACATGAGTAACTGATGTTAAGCTACATAGTTTGGGAGCATCCCTCATAGCCAACCTGGATAGAGCCTTGCTACCAGCAGGTGTCCATAGCCCCGGCAAGGTTATCTATACAATCCCCCTAAGTAGAGCCCCACTGCCAGCAGGTGTTTATAGCCCCGGTAGAGTTACTTAGATGGCCTAATTTTATTTCTTTTCTGACTTTTCAATATTTTATATTCTATAAATCTAATGTCATCATGTAAGCTCAGTGTGCAAGGTATGGTCACTTGCTGATTTAGGTTGGAGATTGTATTGGTAGCAAGGGAGTCCCTTTAAATTTTTCACTTAACACCTATACTTGTGTGTTCAACAAACCCAAGGTTGTTAGGTGAGTCATTGTGAAAGAATCACTTTGGTCAAGAAAAGGCACCCTGATGAAAATATATCATAGACCTGATCACAAGTACTTCTCAGAATGAGTCATAACCTATATATAAATTTGTTCTCATCACTTGAATCGTAACAATTTAGTTATTTTCTAGGGTGATGAGTTGCATCATCTTGACTAACCAAAACAAAACTCAACAAGCAAACAAAACAAAACACAAAACAAAACTATACAAACAACTATACAAATATACACACTATGATACACATGACTGTCATGAAGCTAACTCAGGCTTGGAAATAATGTTTAAGGAACTGCCTATTAACTGGTAATGGAACATCCTCACCTGTCATGTTTTTAAGCCTGTAAGTGTTGTCTCCTAATATTTCAAAAATTTGGAAGGGACCTATCCAGAGTTTATCAAACTTACCATGGTCTCCCTTCCTCTCATGTGCTTTGTCCTACATCAGGACTAAATCTAAGATCCTGAAGGACTTAATCCTAGCTCTTTTGTCAAACCAACGTTTGACAACAGCCTGATGTTTGGCAAATTGATCAATTGCCTAATTTCTTTTCTCTTCTAGGTGCATCAATTGAAGCAACCTGACTTCTTGCTTATTGTCTATGCCTAGGTACTCTTGTGCAAACTGCAGTGTACGAATCTTTAGGTTAACAGGGAGGATGGGATCCACCCCATATACTAAGTGAAAAGGCAAGTTTCCTAATGTAGCCTTATTCCTAGTTCTGTCTACCAACAAAGCATACTTCAAAAGGGTGTTCCACTCCCTAGGATTCTTTTCTATTAACTTTTTTATGATATTCAACAAATTTTTATTGGTGGATTCTGCTAATCCATTCCCTTGGGGATAGTAGTTTGAGGAGAACTTCAATATGATCCCATAATCAAAATCCCAGCTTGACAATTTGGTTGAAGCAAAAGTAGACCCATTATCACTTACTAGAGCATAGGGAACTCCATACTTGGTGACTATATTACTTTCCAGAAATCTGATGACATCCTTAGCATTGCAGGTCTTGGTGCTGGCAGCTTTAGTCCACCTGGTACAGTAGTCAGTAATAGTTAAAACATACATGTGGCCTGAGGATGATGGAGGATTAATTGGTCCTATGAAGTCCATTCCCCATTGTGCAAATGGGTGCATCTCCATCACTGGCTGCAAAGGTTGAGCAGCATATCTCTCTCTGTTAGTAGCAACCTGACATACATGATAGCATTTAATATGTTCAAAAGTATCCTTGAAAATGGTGGGCCAATAGTATCCTACCCTGAGGATAGCGTGAGTAGTGACCAAGGATGACCCATGTGTTGTTCGAAACTTGTCATGTAACTCTAATAACACCCTATCTGCTTCTGGACTCTCTAGGCATCTTAGGTATATCCCTTCATAATTTTTCTTGAAAAGGATTCCCCCTTTCATCATATACTTCTGTGACCTTATTTTTAGGGCTCTCCTTTGTGAGGCTTGCAGTCTTGGAGGACATCTTCTAGTAATCAAGATGTGCCTGATGTCTAAGTACCACTCTCCATTGTCCTTTGCATTAATAGCATACTACTGAGTCATGATATTGGGGTCAATCTCTTATATCATTTGGCTTAAAGCTTGTCCTCTCACTAGCTTCATGGGTGTAATATCCATGTCATATTCTTGTAGGACAGTGATCCATTTAGCCCTTTTCTCACCTAGCTCACTCTGCATTAAGAGAATCTTCACTGCTGCATCAGGTACCATAGCAATCACTTTACTTCTCAGGATATAGTGCCTGAACTTATTTACTACTCGAACCAGAGCAAGTGCTTGCCTTTCAATGTCCATGTATCTCAGTTCAGCATCTTTGAAAGGGCAGCTCATGAAGGCTATGGGCTTTTCTTCCTTTTCTTCATTTCTCTGTGTCAGCACTGTTGTAGAGGTATACTCTGAAGCAAATGAATAAATATACAAGTCCCTCGTATAGTCTGGACTGATCAGAACTGGAGCATCAGATACAACTTTTTTAATGTCTTCAAAAGTTGCTCTAGCCTCTGGTGTCCACTCAATTTTAGCATCCTTCTTAAGCATGGCATTTAAATTTCTAGCAATTTCTGCAAAGCCAGTGATAAACTTCATAACAAAGTTAATCTTACCATAGTAAGATTTGAGCTCCTTTTTGCTTCTAGGAAGCTACATTTTCATGATGGATTCCACCCTGTCAGGATCAATGATGATCCCATTTTTAGTTATCAGGTGGCCTAGTAATTTTCCTGTTGTTGCCCCAAATATGCATTTCTTGGGGTTCAAGGATATCCCATATTGTTCACATTTTTTAAGCACATTTCTGAGATCTTCTACATGGTTTCCTCTATCTTTATAGAACACTGTGAAGTCATCCATGTATATGACTATGCATTTTCTTATAAAGCCTCTGAAGGCTATGTCCATTGCTCATTGGAATGTTGCTCTAGCATTGATTAACCCAAACAGCATGTGCCTGTAAGTGAATATCCCCCACTTTGTGGTGAAGGCAGTTTTCAATCTGTCTATTTTATCCATCATGACCCAGTTATAGCTTGAGAAACCATCTAGAAATGACATCATTTTGGCACCGTTCACAATTTGCAGGACCTCATCTAGGGAAGGTAAAGGATAATTATCCTTCTCAGATGCTCTGTTCAAGTTCCTGAAGTCCACACATAATCTGATGTCTCCATTTTTCTTCCTCAATGGGACCAGATTTGCTACCTAGGTGGAGTGCCTCACAGGAAATATGATCCTGGCATTTAACAATTTCTTAACCTCCTAAAAAATAATGGGTTCTAGCAAAGCATTGGCAGGCCTTTGCTTCTATTTGAAAGGCTTGGCATCTGGCTTGAGGGGTATGGTGTGTGTGATGACTGATGTGTCATACATTTTTAGCTCATCATAAGTCTAGGAAATGACATGGATGTAATCTTTGAGAGCTTGGGTGATTCCTTCCAACTCTTCTTCTGTGCAAACTTTTCATATCAGGACATTTTTCTTTTCATCATTTTGTCCAATATTAACCTGTGAATATTGTCCTCCATCAGCTTTTGGAAGATCCTTTTGTTTCAGCATGTTGTCCAGATCAAATGCTCTCTCTAGCTCTATCATTCCCTTAGGAATCTTATTGTTGGGCAACTCTAAGATTTCTTCTTCCTCCTATACATGATCCTCTATATTATTCTCATCTATAATCTACACATCAAATACATCCCTATTGGAGATAAAATCTAGGATATGCTGATCATCGTCGAATACTTGGAGGTTGGTTACATTGTCAGGCACAGAAGGTACTGATACCAACTCTACTGAAAATCTTTTCAGTCCAGAAATAGACAATGGCTCCAAAGTGCTGGCAGCCTGGGCTAAAGCATCTGCCCTATGATTCTATTCTCTGGGTACATGGGTGATATTGAATGCATCAAAAGATTCTATCAGGTCCCATACTTTATGTCTGTAATTGGATAGTTTTTTATGATTGCAGGAGTAAATTCCTCTTACCTGTCTCACGACTAATTTTGAGTCTCCGTAGACATGCAGAATTTTCACTTTCTTCTTAAGGGCAAATAGTATCCCATGAATTAGAGCTTCATACTCTATTACATTGTTGGTGCAGGGGAACTGCAGTCTGTATGCTACTAAGTAGGATTTTCCAAATGGATCAATGAGATCTATCCCTACTCCAGTTCCTTATTTGGAATTGGATCCATCAAATCTAAGGATCCATGGCTTATCTTCAGTCAAAGGCTTATCTGAGCCTTCCTTTTTCTTTGCAGCTTTGGCAGCTGCACCACTTGATATCCACTTTAACTTTGGTATCTCAGCTTTCTCTAACTTCACCTTTCCTTTCTTCTATGAAGCTAATGTCTCTTCTTTCTTTCTATCACCAGAAGGTAAATCTTTTGGACTAGGCAATTTCTGTCTTTTCAAAATATGTAGACACAGTGAACAAGTAGTTTCTGAGTGAGGTGCTTCATGTAACCTACACCAGCCTTCAATCAAGACATCTTGTGGGGATCTCTGCTACTGTGTCATTCTCTGAATCTCTTTTGACAGGAACTCTTCAAATTTAGACAGATTGTTTCCTTTGTCCTCATCAGATAACTCATAATCTGATTCAACTAAACAATCACTCCTTGGGGTGATTTTCTTTTTCTTTTTAACATTACTCTGGTTGCATACCAGCATCTCTTTTGTCATCTGAACATGACCTTCATCCTGCGGTATTACTTCTTCTATTCCTGCAAAAGATAGATAAAATTTAGTGTCACTATCACTGTTTGCAAAACTTACCTCTGATGATGATGATAGTGATTCATCACTGCACGCTTGTTCTAGCTCCAGCATGTCTATGCATGCTTCACAAGTCCTCTCAGAATGTGACTCATTATGCAACCTGTACCATCCATCAATTAGAATATCATTAAGAGGTATCTTTAATAATTGACACCGTTTCACCTGTTTAGATAAGTGCATCTCAAAATTCTTAAAGTGATCTACCTCATTTTCATTCTCAGGGTTACAATCAGGTTCTACAATTATTTTGTCATCCTGAGGGGCATCATCATGATGATGACATCATACATCAGGATTTCTTCTATCCTGACAATCTAGGGTCTAATGGAGTAAACTCCGGGTTCCACATCCACATACATGATCTCATTAGTTTTGTTATATTCAGTGATCATGTGCTTCATTCAAGGCTCAGCATCAATCCTTATCTAGTTTGGTATCCCTTCCCAAGGTAACCACATATGACTGAAATCTGTGGACATATATCCATTAAGGGTTTTAGACTAGTCCCTGTTGAGTAACATCCCATAGGTATCAGGTATATCAACTACCTGAATATCAATATAGTACTGGATTCAGGGATTCGATGCTAGCTGCATGTGAATGTGAGTTAGTTCTCCTACCATGCTCACTTTTATTTTTTCCAATTGTGTCACTTTCTTTAATGATTTAGCAGGACGCAGGCCTAAAGATAGACAGGGGCATAACATTGGTAGATGCTCCTGAGTCTACTAAACAGTTGTGTAGGTTTTTGTTGAACATTCTTATGGTAAGGAGGAATGGAGGTGACTCACTTTTATCTCTATATAAGATCATGTGGGAGGTCTATGTAGCTTGAACAGTAGTTGGCCCCTTGTGTTTAAGATTAGTGTCTCTAGCAGCATGATCTTTACTACCAGACTGACCTGAGGGATGACTATCCTCTTTCAGAGCAGGATCATCTAGTGATTTCATAAATGTCTTCTTGATGGTAGGAGTTTTAAGCAACTCTAACAAGGATAAGCTGATTTTAATCTTTTTCATCTCATCAATGAGATAAGTGACCAACTTGTCAGATTCATGAGGTGGATTCATAGCCTTTGGTGTTGTATTTGGTGATGCTAAATATTGAGCATTCACCTTGGGAAAACTAGGGTTATTACTTGCCTTGAGGTCAGGAGGTGTATTGAAATTGTTCAGAGGCAAGGAAGAGGTCAAAGGACCAGTAGGTCTGTTGGCATTATTTCTCAGGTTGTACTTATGCTTACCCTGACATTACTGTTGGTAGGCATGTATCTCTTCATGTTCATTTGAAGGCTCATTTTCATCCTCAAAAGGGAAAACATAATTTGACTCAAAAGCCATGGCTGATTCCTCACATGCTGGGGTATAATCTTGGTGAGCATGCATTGTCTGCTGATAAGAATGTTGCATGTAGCTCTCTAGCACTAAGGCAGAATCATATCCACAAGGAACAAGTTCATTTCCTTCTACCTGAGGTTGATTTCCTAAAGTATTGGACACTTCAGTCTAGAAAATACTAGCAGCAATTCTGAATTAAGGACAGTCTAACTCTGCATGTGCACTGGTGTTATGTATTTTACACCAGTTAGTGAGGGTTGCTTCTACAAGGTTGACTCTGGTAGTCTGTTTGGGTTCAGTAGAAGGCAAATTGTCTAGGGGTGATGGCAAAGAACCATTGTTTGGCCTAGTGTTCCACACTCTAGGCTGTCTGAGAGGATTATTATTGCCATTGTTGTTATAGTTATTGTTGTACCCCCTATCAGGATAATTTAGTATGTCATTGTTATAGCCTCTGTTCTGATTAGGCTGAGAGTAGAAGTTTTGGCTCCTTAAGTGAGTAATCTCAGTTGTAAGTTTCCTTAACTAAGTTGATATTTCCTTAATCTCTTCTTTCTCTTCCTGAACCTTAGCCACTACATTTTCTGTCAGGGGTTTGAAAAAAAAGATCCATTGTTTTGATTATTGGCAGACTGATCTACAACCTAAGGTGCTTGTATCTGCCCTAGATACTGTAGCATCTAGCCATTTCCATTTGGAGGTGACATAATACTCAGTGGAGGTACTTAAAATGGAGCTGGCATCACAGCTGGAGGCATCATGGCTCCATTAGGCTATTGTTGGGCAGGGTAGGTTGGATAACCAGGAAGTGTGGGAAATGCTATGTTTGGCGTGGGAGCAGGAACTAGCTGCTGGCTGACCTTGATAGCTTCTTGGAAAGCTAGTGTCAAAGTTGTGACATTAGGATGTGCTCTCTTAATAAACATGGAAGTTAAAGGATCTAGAGCTAAATAATAAATGCTCCTCGCAACTTCATTAGTTACAATATAAGGGGTAACTAACTTAGACAGCATTTTCTGGAACCTAGTATTGAAGTTGGCAATAGGTTCTCCTTTAAATTGTTTGATTGTAGCAAATAAATGATAGTTCATTGAAGTATCCACGAGTATTTTGAGACTATCAGTGAAAGCTTTCTCCAGGATGGCCCATGATCTAACTGAACCCTGACCAAGGCTAATGTACTAGTTATAGGCTTCTTCCCCTAAGGAAAAAGGAAATATCCTGCATACAATGTCCTGATGCTCTATTCTAGCCCTACAGTAGGCTTCCTTGAAAGTTTTGATATGATCATCTGCATCCTGATATGGATGATATTTTGGACAAATTTTATCCAGATTCTTTGGCAAAGGATGATATGCATTAAAAGTCAAAGGCGATTCTACTCCAAAGAATGACATTGCAAATGGTGGAGGTTGAGCTTGAGGTATGATAGGTTGAGGTTGAACCTGAGGTGTAACAGGTGATCTTGTAGGTATTTGTAAACCAATAGGAGTTAGTGGAGGATGTTCTGGTGATGCTCCTAAAGCACTAGAACTGGGAGTATGATGGATGTCCATAGTTCTAGGTCTAAATCCTCTGGCAGGTAATTCTTCAAAGATTCCACTGGACCTAGACCTAGTATTTGGCCTGTGAGCTAGGATTTCTCAAATTTAAGGAAAATTGGTTGGTCGACTGCAAAGATCAGTTAAAATTTACTAGCAAAGGTTGTATTTATGGTCAGAAAGTGAGACTAACTAGATATTTATGGGATATTTGCATGAATAATGCAAATATGAGGTGATATTGAGGTCTGGTGACACTTGCAACTGGATATCAGGTTTCTAAAGCATATTACCTCAAAGCTTTGACAAATTTACCTGAAATAGGACTGATCTTTGCAAATTCATGATAATTTACTATAAATCTTGCAATATTTATGATCAATTTAGAAAACATCACAACGAATTAGCATGTACAAGCTTAAAACAGTAAATCTTTGCGTATTGATCGAAATCCGAAGCTATTTCAATATTACCTCACTCTCTACATCATCAAATCTGATAAAACTTACTGATGATGAGCTTCTAGCTTTGGGCCCTCCTTCTAGCACCAATTTATGTTGCGTTAGGAGTGAGGAGCCTGCATAAAATGAATGATAACTGAAGCAATAGTGTCTTTTCCCGTTCGCCCTCCTTCTAGCACCAATTTATGTTGATCATGGTGTTATTCATAAGCAAACATAGAATAAAAGTTACACAACAACCTTTACTCATCTTGAAAGATACAATGAATTCAAATAATTCATGATCCCAAGTCTCCGTGGATTAGTTCTTAATCAACTGACATTACTCAGTGGTTGATGTGTGTTGTTGTTTTCCATTCAGAGACCTTATGTTTGCTTATCAGTAGGATTCTGTTTCTGTAAAGATGCTACACAGAAAGGTTATTCTACACAGTATATTTCTACAAATAGTCTGTCTATGCTCAAATATTTGCATGATATTTATCAATTGTACATGCTTTAACTCTAAATATGCTGTGAATTTTTAATTATCTATAAATTATCTGCATATTTCATGTTTATTTGCTTCTGATTATCTATTATTTGCAATTGTGATGGTGAATTTATGAAATTAAAAGAAATTGAAAAAGAATACTTCAAATTATGATGAATCTTCAGCTATTGAGCCATATACACACTTGATACTGTCATTAGGAGAAGAAATCAAACCATATTTTCACCAGGATGTTCCATAGCTAGATACAAATGATGCTAACTTCAAAGGATGATGAATGAAGACAATACATGTAGACTGATGAGCACTCCAAGGGACGCAGCAAATCAAAGCATGTATCAAGAATTCAAACACAGACTACTCAGGATTTATGATGATTTGTAATCAAAATGGTCTTCTCTTTCATTAAGTATGCAAAAACATGTAGGTTTACAACTTTGAAATAGGCCCTAATATTTTAGTAAACAAATTTCAATTAAGCTTCGAATGTTCAAAACAAGGCATCCCTGCACCTTTTATAGAATAAGGTGAGGGAGTGGTTACAAATGATCTATGATCAAGATTTATCAATTAAGATCCACGGTGCATATTCCTTATGACTTGGTCAACTATCTCTCGTGGCACAAGTTGCTAGCTGGCAACCATCTAGGTAACTTATTTTCTTCTAAGTACCTAATGTAGATGTTTCCCTTGTAGCGCATCTTCATCTACTCCTCAGGTTCTTCTTCTTCATCATCATGATCATCACTTTCTGTGTCTTCATCATCCTGATGGATATCACCTTGTATATGGACCTGCATTATTGTCCTGATATTTTCATATGCTTCTACTATTCTTTCAACTTGCATGTCGTCCTGAGTTTTGGCTTTACTAATGGCATGCTTGTGGGTTTGAAACTTATCTCTAAGGGTCTCCAATTTACCCTTCCTGTTGCTCAATGTTTCATTATAGTTCTCCACCTTGACTTTGATCCTCATGATCTTGTTCATTGCTTCTTCTGTCAGGTGAGTGAGAGGGTCATCAGCCATCGGCTGGAAGTTATTATGCAGAGCTTTTATGGCAAAGTCTGTGTCTTGGTTTTTAATTTTCCCTTCTACTTTTCACTCAAGGGCCTCTAGGACTTCTGCTTCATAGGACATCATGTTGTATAGTTTCACACTAATATCTCTTAACTTATTACTGCACTTCTTTAGTACATCACATTCAAACTTGATGTCTTTATACCAAATATCTACCAACATGGTAGTGTTATTATCCAGTACCTAATTATTTATTAGGATCTGAGGATTAATCTTCTTTATTTCATTCAAAGCACCCAAGGCTTTCTCCAACTAGAATGACCTTCTTTCGGTCTCAGTCTATAATTTGTCAACTTTCTTCCTGGAGATACTTAAAGAATTCCACCTTTGCAAAGATGCTCTCACTACTTCCTCAGCTTCTATTACTGCTGATGACATCCATTTCTTCATAATTACTGACTCATGCTTCATAAGGTCTAATTTATTAACCTCCTCTTGAGAAATTGCAGTGAATGGGACTGCCTGATCTGATGATGTATTGTCAGGGTTAATCAACCCTTTTATGTATGAGTGCAGCTGAGCAATGTGCTCTTTATGCTGCTTATTCTTCTCCTTTTCTTTCTTCACCCTTTGGGTCAAAGAATCTATTATATCCTTCCCTTCTTGACCTTCTTGGTCTTCATTGGCAAACCCCAAATCAACTGAGCTAATCTAGAATTCTTCCAGGGTGATCTTGCCTTTTTCTTTTTCAATAATGGGAAGTACTACTTGGGCGGTCCTTCTGCTTGTAGTAGGATCTCTTCTAATTGTAGATGTTAATCTGGCTTTCCTCTTGGGCTTCATGATGGTTTCTGAAAACAATGTTGAAGCATCAAATTCTTGAATCTCAAAACCTAATTCTGTACCTATTTCTTTCTCAAGCCATTGAGGTACTTTATCTTTGGATCCTTAGTGTCCATCATCATCATCATGTCCACCCTTTTCTCTAGCATTTGTCTTAGTTCTCGGTGGAGAGGGTGATTTCCTTATTTCTTCCTCATGATCTTCTTCATGGGGGGGATCCTATTGTATTTCTTTCTCTTGAGGAACTTCTTCTTGAGGGGGAGGATCATGCGGTGTATCTACATGCTAGTCATGTACCTGATCTTTTACTCCCTCCTTTTGTGTCTCATCCACTTTAGGATTTTCCTCATCCTGAGGTATATTTGCATCTATGGATATCATTGTGTTCGCACTAGGTGCATCTATCTGATCTTGGATCACATTCTGATACACACCTGGTGTATCTACCTCTTGAGTCTTTAGGTCATCATGACCTGATGTATCATTATCTCCTAAGGTTTCTTAAGTCTGGGGGGCATCATCACCTGATGTGTCTTTATCCTTCCCACCCTTTTGCTGGACTTCTACTATTTTAGGCTCAGCTGGTATTTCTTGTTGTTGCTGACCCATATCTAGAATGCTGCTTTATGTTTCCTTCTGTTTGACTTCTTCAACATTTTTTGTTATCTCAGGTGCACCTGCTTGATGTTCAAGATGTGTCACATCCTCCCTGTATGTTAAGTCTATCACCTTAGGGCTAGTTACCTAATCAACTAACTTATCAAGCCCTATTTGTTGGGATGCCCTCTATGGGTTACTTTCTCTCTCTTTCTCTGTTTGCTTCAACTCTTCTAACACTACCATTTATGCTGATGGGGTTCCATGTAGGGTTAGGCGAGTGTTAGAAGCAAGGGTCTCCATCTGCTCATAAGTCATATTCTGTACCACTTCATCATCTGATAGGTCCACAGTTTCCTCTAATGAGAAAGGACCACCTTGAACTGCTCTAGTGGCTTCTTTTGCTTGCTCTTTAGCCTTCTCAATCTTAAACTAAATTATGGTAGGAAGTGGCACATCATGTTGCAATTCTTTCCTGAACATTTCACTACTAGCTCCCCTTAATACTATGGGGTCATGTCTTATTTCACCACTCATAGATGTTCTCTATCTTTTAGGTGGTGATGCCACCAGGGGTGCCTTCCTCTTTCTTGTGACCATCATGGGGTCATCTCCTATAGGTTCTTTATCCACTGGCTCCTCTTCAAGAATGATATCCTCTTCCACCTTCTGCTGTGAGGTTTGGCCCTTATCTTTTACTGTTGCAGTCTCCATAGCTGGCCTTAGGATTCTTTTTGTACTTGGTTTATCCACCAAAGGTTGTGCAAATGAGGTTGATGCCTGTCCTGATGTAGATGTACCTTCAGCTGATGTATCAACTCTTTCAACTATTACCCCCTTAGGTTCACTATCAGTCTTCTTTCCTCTGGGGGGTCTTTTGCTTTGTTTCTGAGGTGGCACCATTTCTCCATTAGATTTTCTCTTCTCATCAAGAAAGTCATCATATTCCTCATCAGGAATCTCCTACCTTTTCCTCTTGTTATCTACTATGAGGGCTACACCCCTCTTCTTCAGTGTGAGGGTCAACTGCAGCACCCCACCTATAAACTGATCTAATGAAATGTCTTCAGGTTGCGTCAGGTCAGGGGTTGAAATGGCACCTTTTTATCTTCATACTCATTGGACATGGTCTTGCCATCATCTTTATTTAATTGTGTAGGCACTGGAATGTAGTCAAATGTCCTAACCTGATTGAGAGTGAGCCTCTAATATTTTCTTCTTCTGACTTCAGCCTCATCCTCACAGTCAGTCCAAAAATCCTCTAAGTTCTTTTTATGTATAGTTTGGCCTATGATATTTTGCATTCTTCCATAGGGGTCATATGATCTGGCCAATGGGAATGGCTGTAAGTTCATCAAGTTTAGACTTGCTATGGCCTTTTTTATGTTTTCTGAATCAGGGTATATATACCACCCTATAGTTATTGGAAACAAAACTGGAGGAATTTTATTGTTTTCTTTATATGCATCCAGTATAGTTGATACATGTCTCAAAAATTCCATCAGGACTACCCCATCAGTAGGGTACCTGGGTAGCATTAATGGCTGTCCTTCAAAACCTTCTATTCTGATGTAAGAAAATGTGGCAAACTGGATAAACTAGGCACCATGCTTGTATATAACTTCCTAAGCCTCCATGCTCAGTCTTTTGGTTCTATCCTCCTCCATTGTTCTGACCAGATGCATAGAAAATGCATCATTCACTAATTTATAATCAGGGAGATAGTTTGTTCTCTACAACTGAGGGTAATGGTCCCATATATGGGCATCATTTAAACTGCCACCAATCTTTCCAATTGTGGTAAGTGCATCAAACGTACCCTTGTAAGCACATGCATATACAACATATGAAGTCATGTAAAATGAACACTCCAGGCCTCCTAGGTTCATCATCTGCTCATCTAAGGCATCACTAATGATTTTAGCCTATAATGGCTTATTATCTGTATAAATGCACATCATGATGACCCCATATATCAAATCCTTCAAACTTCCAGCAGTAGGCTAGCCTGTCACTCTGCTAAGTAGGGCAATCATATACTAATATTCATCATCAAAGTCAAATTTGTATAGGTGCACTGGTAATTTCGCAGAGGTAGTGTAAGTGTTGTTCTTTGATCTCCACTGGTACATCCTCTTTCTTGCAGTCCTTTTGTTATTTATATATTCAATCTCTAGTTTCCGTAGACCATACTGACTACCTTCTTTCTGACTGGGAGACTAAAAGTGGATGTGATCCCTTTTATTGACAAATCTTCATATACCCTGCCATGTTTTTCCACTCTCCTTGTTTGAGGATTGTAATTCCTTGCACATTCTATTATCAACTCTAGAGTTTCCATGGAATAGGGAAACCCAGCTGCATGCCACATTCCTAATGTAAAACTAGCATCTAGTAGGGTACTTTCTTTATCATTATGCATCTTAGACGACCATGCCACCAAATCTATGTTTCCCTGATGAGTATCTCTGATGAAACCATACTTGAGCTGCACTCCCTCAAGCTGAGCAAACATAGGATTGAGAAAATTAGACTCAGACTTGTTCCTCCTGACATCCGCCATGGATTCTTGCAATGAACATGACTGGTCTTACCATAACATTCATATACAACATTATACATTTACGGCATCATGCATATTATACTTATTAATCTCAATTTCATCATGATATGCATACTTACAGTCTCAAACCACTGGAAAAGCATCCTACCTAGACATACAGAAAATAACAACAAGAGGGTTTTTAATTACTTACCTGACAACACTTATCTCCTGGATTAGGCTGATGATTATGGAAAAGGGGCTCAGATACCGATGATAAACACGTGTTCTATTCTGCTGTAAGTTGTATGCGTCCGCAGGTAGGTCGTATGAGGGTTTGAATGTTTGCTCTATAAATTCTCTTTTCCTCACAAGGTAAATACAAAATGACCTTGGAAATACACTTTTAATCTCATTAGTAGGGAAAATTAGGTCAAAACCGGGTTAAATTGATCAAAACCATTGATCTTCTGTATGAAATTCACGTATGTTGCTAGGTGTGTGTATCACATTCGCAATCAGTAGGAATCCACCTACTGCATTTATGTGCATTTAATGTCATGAGGCAAGAGGAAGGGGATGATCTTCAGAAGATTAGGTGATATTCGTAATATCGGGTGATATTGAGAATATGACCCCTTTTCGAAAGATTGGGATGACGTCACCATCATGTTATTATAAAAGGGGTGATCTCTGGAAATATACCTCCGCGAGGTAAAATGATGATGACGTCATCGTTAGGGTGATTTTCTTTGTTCATCAGGATTGGATGATGTCATCGACATATTGGCACTGGGGTGATATTTTGCAATCGGGTGATATTTGAAAGATCGGGTGATATTCGAAATATCGGGTGACATTCGAAATATGACCCCCCTCAAAATAATGAATCTATTTGACGAGTAAATATCACTATCACGTAAAATTAACATCCAAAGTTTCGGACCAAATGATTATCGGGTGATAAAATTGGATCGGGGTGATCTTACATAAGATGATTGATATTAAGAAATATGACCCCCCCTCGGAATATTAGGTTTGACCAAAACTTTGACTTGTCATAACTTTCGTTCCCTAAAGAATATCAGGGTGATCCAAAAGGTAAACCTGCATGAAGTTTTGTACTCTTTCCAACCATGAGGTTATTGATATGAAATATTAACTTTGACTAACTGACCTCATCATGATGACTTACCCAGCTCCCTTATGCAGGGTCACCTGCATGTTTTACTTTTACCAGACTGTCAAAAATCAGAAAAACACAAGCCAATCCAAGCAAAAAGTTGGGTCACTATTTTGTCAAGTCAAAATGGGGCGTGTTGTGTAACTACACAACAAGTTCTTAGATTTTTTAGGTTGATAGATGATACTAACATTGCACCATTTGAGGATTGCTATACACTGACATGATCAAGTGAGCTACACTCTTTTAGAAGCTCAATTGCAGGTTCATGGAGTATCCATATGTGGAAGATGTCATGCTTTTGTTCTTCATGTACAATTCAAGCCTGGGATGAGTATGAGTCAAAGGAGTGGGTTGATGAATGGTGGTTAAGTTATCTTAGCCCACTTGACACTTATCGACTCTCGACGGCACTGGAACTAACAGAGATGGAATCATTAGTTAACTTTGACCACATATTAGATCTAGTTCAACCAGGTAAGTTATCTACTTGCATAGTTTTTGAAATTCCTAATGTTATCTTACTTTGTAGTGTTTTTGTAATGTTGACTAATTTTATCTAATTTGTTGCAAATATCAATGTAGGGCATGTTTATGCAATTATTGTAGATGAAGATAATGAAGAGGGAACATATTATTACTTGTGTTGTTGTGTTGAGGCCAAAAAGAAATTGGAGGCCCCAGTTATAGATGGAGAAAACATCAAATAACCTATAGGCTCAGTGGTTGTTACTGGAACATGTCTTAGAAGGTACCCACACAAGAGTGGTAATGTTTGGCTGTTTCAGGACTTTTACAAGCATCGAAAGATTCTTCATTACTCAAACCTTGTCATGGAAACCAATGTTCATTTGATACAATTTTGGGGTAAACCTTTGAACAAGACCTTGTGGAAGGTGTGTGAGTCTGACCATGAGGCAATACTTGACACAATAAAGAGTAGAGAAGACCCGGATGGTTTGGTCAATTAATTTGTAAGTATGCATAAAATTTTCCTAGATGGTTGTACTTATTTTGTGTATAAATAGTAGCATGAATTGTTTCCCTTTAGTATACATCCGGTAGGTTTGCTTCTCTTACCATTGTCCTTGGAGCTTCTTGAACAATCCTATTCTTTCTTTCAACCACTCCATTCTACTAAGGATTCCTATCCTTTGACCGAGGTATGAGCCAATAACATGAAAATGTCATAATTTTATATTTCTTGTTTTATCTCATGTCATTTGATGTACATAAATGATATTTATGTTTAGTCAATTTTGCTTCTTGATGCTTCTCACAGGAGGTCACAACTCCTACCCATCCAACTACAAACAAAGAAGCTGGAGACAAGATGATGGAGAGTGATCATCGGATGGTGGTAAGTGATCGATTACATATGTGATGTTATACACTTCATGTACATTTTCTATAGTAATGTGCATATTGTTTGATTGTATTAACAGGTGGATCTGGATGAACTTTTGTCAAAGAGGTCTACTCGATGGCAAAGAGAGGATGAGTCATGGATTGGCTCTCCATCTTCATGATCAAGCAAGGGTGATGCAGAGTGGCACAAGGGAAGTAACAAAGTTTAGTCTCCTCTGCCCACTCACCCACTTCACCAATTCATCCAACCAAGGTCATTCCTATGGCAAATTAGGTATTTGTTGTCCAGGTGATTATCCAACCTTCAAGGCTCCTTCCACACCTTAAGATAGGTCTACAAACACCTTTCCCGTTGTTGGTTTGGTCCCCAACTTCTCACAACTCTCCAACCCTTACTTGGCCTAGTGAGACTACTAGCCCTCCTAAACTAGTTTTCACTACACAACTTAACAAAACCCTAAATGACCAGGCAAATAAAGGGTGGATTTAAATACCCTTTAGGGGACTCTAACAGACTTCCAAGCCTCCAGTTCCAACTCTACTCTAGCAACTCAAAACACCCACTAGGTCTCTAGGCCTAATTGATCAATTTAGGTCTAGGTTACAAAGCAAAGGGTCTAAGTTGGGGTCATAAACTCGGGACAGGAACTTGGATCACTTCCACCACACCCAAACATCTCAAAACCACCATCCATTCACTCACCCTATCAGGATTTTGTCATTTACATCAACAAATTGCACAAATTTGGTCAAATACATAGGGATACTTGACCTAGGGCATCACTCCAACGGTCGAAGACTGCCTTTCCCAACAAAATGCTTTTGAAATCATAGAATATATATCCCTAGCCTGTATTTCACCAAGTGGTATGAAGTTTCACTAGTTAGAATGCATTCTAGGGCCAAATTTATATGACAAACCCTAGGAATGAGGGTTTTAGACTAGTTTGAATTAAAAATGCAATAACTTCCTACTGTGACCACTTCAAGACTTCAAACTTGATGCATTTGAACCTTGACTCAATCTAGTTTTAGAAAAATCACATTGATCCACTTGACCAATCCGTACAGGCCATACAACAGCAGGAAATCTTGCAAAAATAGTCAGTTTTCTTGATTTTTGTGCCCAAAACACCGTACAGAATCTTCTCTCCTCCTTTGGAGTAAGAGAACAGCAATATGAACCAATCCAAGTCGGTAGGCAATGTCCAAAAATAGTTTGAACTGTCCAAAGTGAGTTGCAACTGCCCAAATGTGTTATGACACATTGACAACCTTGGCATTTTGCACTAACACAAGGATCTCGATTGGTTTTACTTATCCAATGGAGTCCAAACAACTACCACACTCTCTAAAATATGCCAAAACACCAAAACTAGCAAATAGACTCAAAAACCCAACATTAGACCTACTAGGCCTAAGTGACTCAACTAGGGTCCTAATGGACTAAGAAGGATTTGAGGTTTATATGGTCACCCCAAACCTCTTGACCATACAAAATGGACCTTACAACCATGGCTAAAAAGCCTTATTACAAACATACTGAACAAAAACCACAACTTAAAGAAATTTCTATCAAAATGCTTCAAAATGCTTTTAGGTGCCCTGCACCATACACCCACTATCAAACAGAACTCAAGTCTCTTGAGTTGGGAATGTTGTCAAATGGAAATCCTGCCTTCTCAATGGCTTCTCTACTCATCCAAGTTGCATCTTCCTGAGGCTTATGGAGCCACTTCACCAAATACTCATAATAGGTGTGCCTCCTAGTTTGTTTAGCAATCCTTTGATCCAAAATGCATTCAATCTGATCAGGAGATGAAGGAATCAGGTTCTGAAGTGTCTGATTAGTTTGTTCCTCTACAATAGCTATCTGAGGATCAGATCCCTTATAGGGATAGAGGTCTGATACATTGAAGATTGGTGACAAAGCAACACCATCGGGTAGTTTGACTTTGTAGGCATTTTCTCCACATTTCCTGAGCACTTCACAAGGCTCAATCTTCTTCATAATCAACTTGGTGTATTTACCTGTAGGGAGTCTCTCCTTTTTAAGGTGTACCATGACCAAATCCCCTTCCTTGAACTATAGATCCCTTCTCTTTCTGTCAGCAGACTGTTTGTACTTTACAGAGGTAGACTGTAACTTCTCTTTTACTTGCTCATGGATATCTCTCATCACTTGGACAAAGTCTTTAGCCAATGCACTGCTCTTTTCTAGTCCTCTAACCTCTCTAAGGTCCAAAATACCCCTTGGGTGAGTGCCATAAACTATTTGAAAAGGTGACAGGCTGGTACTCCTGTTCACAGTGTCATTGTAGGAGTATTCTGCCTGAGCCAAAATTGAATCCCAACTAGTAACCTACTCCTTAGTTAGGCATCTTAGAAGGTTGCCAAGTGACCTATTAATCACCTCAATCTAACCATCAGACTGAGGATGATAGGCTGATGATAAGGACAAATTGGTACCTAGTCGTTTCCAAAGTGTCCTCCAGAAGTGTCCTATGAACTTGGGGTCTCTATCAAAGATTATGGACAAAGGCAGACCATGTAATCTGACTATTTCTTTGAAGAAAAGACCAGCTATATGTGAGGCATCATGTGTGGTTTTACATGGGATGAAATGAGCCATTTTTGAGAACCTATCAACAACCACAAAAATGCTATCATGTCCATTCTTGGTCCTAGGCAAACCAAGTACAAAGTCCATGCTTATGGAATCCCAAGGCTTTGAAGGGATAGGTAGTGGAGTGTATAGACCTGCATTTGATGTATGCCCCTTAGCTCTTTGGAAAATTTGACAAGTTTCTACAAACTTTCTTACATCAGTTGGCAACTTTGGCCAAAAGTAGTTTCTTCTAACCAAGTCTAGGGTCTTATCAATGCCAAAGTGGCCTGCCATGCTGCCACAATGCTTTTCCTTAATGATATTCTCTCTAACAGACCCTCTTGGGATACATAGTAAACTGCCCTTGAAAAGAAAGCCATCTTGTATCAAAAAATCACAAAAATTAGTATTATACCTGCCTGTCATGGCTTTTCAAGCTTGGTAAGGTTCCTTGAAGTCTTCATCTTCTTCATACTAATCTTTAATGGCATGTATACCTGTACTCTCCAACTGAATGGTTTGAACAACAAGACTCCTCTAGCTTAAGGCATCAACTACCTTATTGGCCACTCCCTTCTTGTGTTTAATTGAGAAAGTATATGCTTGGATGTACTCCATCCACTTGATATGCCTGTGGTTTAACTTCTGCTGCCTGTTCAAGAATCTCAAAGCGTGGTTATCAGTAAAGACAATAAACTCCTTAGGTAATAAATAGTGTCTCCACTTCCTCAATGATTGGACCATTGCATATAATTCTAGGTCATAGGTAGAATAGTTCTATTTTGCTTCATTTAACTTCTCACTAAAGAAGGCTACAGGCCTCCCATCTTGACTTAGGACTCCCCCAACTGCCCTCTTACTTGCATCACACTCTACAACAAAGACCTTTCCAAAATCAGGTAGTACAAGGACTAATTTTTCTGATATTTTCTTCTTGAACAGTTCAAAGGCTTGATTGGCCTCATTTGTCCACACAAATACACATTTCTTGCCCCCTTTTATAGTGTCAACAAGTGGAGCACAAATAGCACTAAACCCCCTAATGAACTTTCTATAAAAACTACATAAACCATGGAAACTCCTTACCTCAGAGGTTGTAGTAGGTGTGGACCAATTACAAATGGCTTCCACCTTGCTTGGATCCATCTTGAGGTTGCCCTTAGAGATGACAAACCCCAGGAATGTCAATTCTTCTTGTAGGAAGACACATTTGTCAAGGTTAATTCTCAACTTCTCCTCTTGAAGCCTACTAAGCACTTGATGGATATGTCTTAGGTGATCTTCCTTGCTATAATGAAAAACCAATATATCATCCAAATAAACAACAATGAACTTATTAAGGAAAGGTTTTAGCACCTCATTCATCAACCTCATGAAGGTGCTTGGTGCATTTGATAAGCCAAAAGGCATCACAACCCATTCAAATAGCCCTTCATTGGTTTTGAAGGCCGTTTTCCACTCATCCCCTTCCCTTATCCTAATTTGGTGATAACCACTTTTTAGATCCATCTTGGTAAAATATTTAGCCCTACCCAATCAATCCATTAAATCTTCTATCCTAGGCATTAGAAATCTATACCTGATAGTAATCTTGTTGATGGCCCTGGAATCAGTGCATAGTCTCCATGTGCCTTCCTTCTTTGGTGCAAGTACTATAGGTACTGCACATGGGCTAATACTCCTCCTTATAAGCCCTTTATCCAACAAGTCTTGGATTTGTCTTGCCACTTCTGTATTTTGCTTTGGGGTTAGCTTATAGGCTGCTTGGTTTGGTAGGGTGGATCCAGGGATGAGATCAATGCAATGACTAATCTCCCTCTTTGGTGGAAGGGCATCCTTCCTTTCATCTGCTATCACATTATGGAACTTCTCCAATAGTTCCTCCACTTCATTTGGTCCAATCCTCCTAAGAGGCTGCTGCACTTTGATCTTCTTAGGATTTGCATCCTTGGGCTTGATTACCACTGCAAAACATGGCACCTTCTCCTTCTTGAGGTTGGCCAAAAATTCCTTTTCACCTACTAACATAACTGAACTAGGAATGATCCTTTCCTTACAGTCATCAATCAAAGGAGTCATTGTGAAATTTTCACCATTTTTAGAATCACATTTTGCTTACCATCATGTTGGGCACTTGTATCATGTTGCCAAGGTCTGCCAAGAAGAAGGTGGCATGCATCCATATCTACTATCTCACAAAGGATCCTATCACAATATTCACCTATCTTAAATTCAACCCAACATTGTTCTTTCACCACAATTTGTTGGTCCTTGGTTAGCCAAAAGACCCAATAGGGGTTAGGATGAGGTATCCTTTGCAATCCTAACTTATTCACCATGTCATTAGAAGCTAAATTTTTAGAACCTGAGTCAACAATTACCTTGCAGACTTTCCCTTTCACCTTGCAAGTGGTTCTAAATAGATTATTCCTTTGGGGTTGCTCCTTGGTGGTAGGCATGATGAGGGACCAGTTAAACATGATGCATTCTCCACTCTCTGGTGTTGCAGACTTGGAAGAGGCAGTTTGATAGGAGGTGCTTCTTTGACAATCATCTTCTTGAAGGAGCTACACCCTTTTGTCTTTCTGATTTGTAGAGTTATTTCCCATCTTCTCCGAGCATCTAAAGGACTGATGTCCTATCTGATTGCAGGAAAAACACCTTCTAGTGAACACAGTGGAACCCCTGCCTCCACTTCTTCCTCTACCATTACCTCTCCCTCTAAACTGGCCCTTATCAGCACTGTCTCTGTCAGCCACCACTTGACTGCCTTCTTGTGATCTGCCATTTTGGGGTCTAGAAAAGTTATCTCTGTTCTAAAATCTACCTCTGCCTCTAAAATTTAGATTGCCTCTGCCCCTGCTATTTGAATCACCTCTCCTTTGTTTGTCCTCAATCCTCAATGCCATTTGAAAACATTTATGCATTGTCTTAGGGTTAAAGAGACTTAGTTCATCTTGAATGGAGAACTTAAGACCATTTAGATACCTTGCAAGCTTTTGCTTTTCATTCTCAGGCATTTTGGCTTTCAAAGACATCTTGCAAAACTCCTCGGTATATGTGCTCACATCCATGTCCTTCTATCTCAAGTTTTGCAACTTTTTGTGTAAGTTGACTTCATAGTCTTTAGGAACAAATTGCTTCTTGATTTCAAGCACCATCTTCCTCCATGTAGTGATAGGGTTCCTATCATCCTCTATCCTCTCATTTTGAATGAAGTTCCACCAACTCAAGGCTGGCTCTTTCATTCTAGATTTGGCAATCCTCACTTTCTAATTTTCTGCCACTTCCTCACACTCAAAATAGTTCTCCATTGCCTCTATCCAATCAAGGCATTCCTCTGGGTTCATCTTGCTAGGAAACATAGGTAAATCCACCTTACTGTCCTTCCTACTCAACTTTCCAAGTGCATCTAGGAATTATTTTTCTGACATGCCTCCTTGTGGCTCTTCCATGGGCACTTCTTTTTCTTCTTGATCCTCTTCATCTAAATCTAAGATGACCTCTGGTTTCTTCTTCTTATCCTTATCCTTCTTCAACTTTTATATCTTAGCCTCCATCCTTTTGTTCTTGGCTGCTTGTTCTCTCACTATCTTTGCCAATTCAGCATTAGTCACCTTTTGAGGAATTTCCTCCTCTTCTTCTCTATCTCCCATCTCTTTGATGGCTCTGATACCACCTAATGCAGAGTGGCACAAGGGAAGCAACAAAGTTTAGTCTCCTCTACCCACTCACCCACTTCACCAATTCATCCAACCAAGGTCATTCCTATGGCAAATTAGGTATTTGTTGTCCAAGCTGTTATCCAACCTTCAAGGCTCCTTCCACACCTTATGATAGGTCTGCAAACACCTTTCCCATAGTTGGTTTGGTCCCCAACTTCTCACAACTCTCCAACCCTTACTTGGCCTAGTGAGACTACTAGCCCTCCTAAACCAGTTTTCACTACACAACTTGACAAAACCCTAAATGACTGGGCAAACAAAGGGTGGATTTGAATACCCTTTAGGGGACTCTAATAGACTTCCAAGCCTCTAGTTCCAACTCTACTCCAGTAACTCAAAACACCCACTAGGTCTCTAGGCCTAATTGATCAATTTAGGTCTAGGTTACAAAGCAAAGGATCTAAGTTGGGGTCATAAACTTGGGATAGGAACTTGGATCACTTCCACCACACCCAAACATCTCAAAACCACCATCCATTCACTCACCCTATCAGGATTTTGTCATTTGCATCAGCAAATTGCACAAATTTGGTCAAATACATAGGGATACTTGACCTAGGGCATCACTCCAACGGTCGAAGATTGTCTTTCCCAACAAAATGCCTTTGAAATCATAGAATATACATCCCTAGCCTACATTTCACTGAGTGGCATGAAGTTCCAACAGTTAGAATGCATTCTAGGGCCAAATTTGTATGACAAACCCTAGGAATGAGGGTTTTAGACCAGTTTGAATTAAAAATGCAATAACTTCCTACTGCGACCACTTCAAGACTTCAAACTTGATGCATTTGAACCCTGACTCAATCTAGTTTCAGAAAAATCACATTGATCCACTTGACCAATCCGTACAGGCTGTACAACAGTAGGAAATCTTGGAAAAATAGTCAATTTTCTTGATTTTTGTGCCCAAAACACTATACAGAATCTTCTCTCCTCCCTTGGAGTAAGAGAACAGCAATATGAACCAATCCAAGTCGGTAGGCAACATCCAAAAATAGTTTGAATTGTCCAAAGTGAGTTGCAACTGCCCAAATGTGTTATGACACATTGACAACCTTGGCATTTTGCACTAGCACAAGGATCTCGATTGGTTTTACTTGTCCAATGGAGTCCAAACAACTACCACACTCTTTAAAATATGTCAAAACACTAAAACTAGCAAATAGACTCAAAAACCCAACATTAGACCTACTGGGCCTAAGTGACTCAACTAGGGTCCCAATGGACTAAGAAGGATTTGAGGTTTATATGGTCACCCCAAACCTCTTGACCATACAAAATGGACCTTACAACCATGGCTAAAAAGCCTTATTACAAACATACTGAACAAAAACCACAACTTAACAAAATTGCTATCAAAATGCTTCAAAATGCTTTTAGGTGCCCTGTACCAAAGGGCCACTGATTATTTCAAAAAAGTGCATAGGAAACTAGTTTTTGGGACATTTTTTGTATGCCTAGATGGCTTTGAATACATACTTTTTTATGTTATCGATGTATATTTTTGTATATATGTCTATATGGCTTTGTTTGGACATGCCTATATGGCTTTGTATGTAAACTAGATGTTATGTTTATGACATTATGTATATGACAGTTTATATTAAATATTTAATATGATGATCAATTATCATTACATGAATTTGGTTTTACACGTGCCAATTACATTTTCTTGAAAGTAAGAAATGCATAATTCTGCAGGTCTATTGTTTGTCTATTGTTTGATGATACCATTATGCTTTCAGGATATTTTGTTGGGTTTTGTGATATCAAGGCACTTCTTCATAGAGTATGTGATGTGATGCACAGACTTGTAGTGCTTCAAGACAAGGCATGAACTTGAATAGTGAACATCTCACTCAAGAAGTGGTATGAACTTGAGCAGTGAAGGCCTCATGATTGGTTTGATTTGTTTGCTATGGTATACATTTGATGATTACATCATCATCATGTTATGCTTCATGGGATTAGATCTAAGTGATGGATGAAGTTGATCCTTATTGGTCTTAATCATGTTCACTCATGTCATATCAAGATTGATGTCACAGGGTTTGGATGTTAGTTCATAACATTCATGTTTATCATGTTACAATAGCAAGACATAGTTACTTATGTCATTGGTTCATGCCATTAGATCATTGGATTTGGTTGTGGTTCTTTATCATAACATGTCATGCTTTCAGGAGTTGGATTGGGTTATGGTTCTTCCTCATGAAAGGAGTTTGTTCATGTCTTCATGATTTTTTGTGCTTCATGTCTTCAGTGTTCTTAGTGTCTTCATCTGTCAAAGATTTCTTCAGTGTCCTCATGATGTTAATGTTGATCACAAAATATGGTGTCAAGGTCATGTTGATGTTGATTGATGAGTTGTGGTTGTTGTTGGAAGTTTTGGAAGTCTAAAGGATGTCATGTGACCAAATGAACTTTGCCAACGCATCGGGGTGGGTGGGTAAATGTCAAGGGAGGTCTCGTTTCATGTGCTAAGCGCCCAAATCATTCAGGGCAGCAGGCTACCGGTAAAGTCCCTTAATATCCCTAAGATGCAAAAAATGCCAAACTTTGACACAGCAATTCTCAAAATTTGTGGTAGCTGGGAATGTTTCATTTGGACCTACAGGTGTACGTGGGGTCTATTCATAATAACCTCTCTCAATTTTGGTCAACTCCAATTCGTTTGACTGTGCTGAAATCAAATATTTTCTTGCAAAATGCTTCAGTTTCATGTAGTGGAAAGGTGCTAGGAGTGACATTTTGCATTCCATAGGTCGTGGGACCAAACAAACTTTGCCAACGCATCGGAGTGGGTGGGTAAATATTAGGAGAGGTCTTGTTTCCTATGCCAAGTGCCCCAATCGTTCAAGGCAGCAGGCTACTGACAAAGTCCCTTAAGATCCCTAAGACGAAAAAACTACCAAACTTTGACAGAGCAGTTATTGGAATTCATGGAAGCTGGGAACATTTTGTTTGACCTACAGGTGCATGTGGGGTGTTGGTTCCCAAATTAGAAAAGGGTTTGCCACTTCCTATACTCAAGTTGTATGATAGATTCAACCAACAAAGATGGGAGGTTGTGTGAACTTGCCTCCCCTTCACTTCAGGTTCTACCGCACCTAGGGGGTATCCCTATAATAAAAGATTTGACTTTGACTCTCTCAGAATAAAAAGATTTATCTTTTCAACACCAGGAATAATGCTCTCATGTATGGACCAAGATTTGTTGGATGAATCTAGACTGGCAATGTTCTTGGACATATCAGACTAGTTGAGAATGAGAGCATGCAAGATCCTAATCCTACTCCTACAGACTAACAAGATTAATTTTTTCTTTAAAATGATTTAGGATTTTAAGTTGTGACACTTTCCTAGACCCTTTGGACAAACAAATCCTCAGACCAATGCTTTATCAAGGCAACAGGGTCCAACCTACAAATGTAAATGTTTCTCTATGACAACATGACTTCATATCTAGAGGACTTAAAATAAAATATTACTACCTAACAGTAATATGTCCAAGAATGAGTATTACCTATGACTATACTTCATTGATCCTATGATATTACCCACCTTCCCCTATATCTGATCTAGAGCCTGTTTAATCCACTCCTTTAGAAGATGTAAGAAATCAGACACACAATATAGCAAGTCTATATTGAAGAACTTGGAAACCCTTGATAACCTTGCTCAAAAGGAAAACAATAACATCACAGGAGACAATCATAAACAATACACACATGAAGTGTTTCTCATTTAACTCAATCTAAATGGAAGATTATCATACATAAATTTATCATTTACAAAATAGAGAATACCTTTGTATCAGACCGAGAACCAAGCCTACAACAAGAAATGCCCTCCAAAACATGAATACCTTGTATTCAGTGTCAAAAGGGGAAAGACCTGACAAAATTCAACCCCCTATAGAATGGCCATGGATTCCTTATTAAAGGAGCTATCAAGCTACTGGCCATCTACCCTCTAACAGACTTCCTAAATGAAAAGATCTATTCCTTACATGTTTTCAAATGAACAATTTGATCTTCAATAAATTCAGTCGCTGAAGTAGTCAAATCCATGATGAAAATCCCTGAAAATCCACTAGTGAAGCAACTTTTACTTTGATCAGACGAGAGAATTTGATGTCTAGTCCATGGCCGTGCAGCAGGCCCTATTTACTTCAGTATGGAGAAGGATGGGAAGTAAGCTGATAGACAACCGCTCCCAATTTTGAACTCAGCCATTGATTCGAGCCTGTCCCTCTGATAGATCGACGCTTTGAAATGTTTGAAGAATCCCCATCAGGAATGTTGAAAAGTCCTTCGCTAATGACATCACGTCATGTAGGTGGTCCTCCTCTGACTTTTCCTTCCATACCTTTCGATCCTGACACGTGGCATCTCATTGTAGCGTTGTAGCCGATAGCATGCCATCACCAAAGTGCCCTATGTAGGTGCGCAAAAGCCCCCATGCATCCTTCCTTTATTCACCTTGCTCTTCTTAAAACTAGGCCATGTGTCACCCTGTCGCACCAGCATGCGGAATATTCTTCTCTGGTAGATTCTCCATGCGCGCTTGCGCAACTGTCGAATATCCTCCTTCATTCATATCTCCCCTTTTTTATTTCAACACCTAGCAGCGCTTGATTCATCACTATGGGATACTTGACATAATAGATGAAAGCCATATCCTTTCAATAACTGGTGCCTTATCACAACCATGCAGGGGATCGATGACATCATTATAAAGGTGACGCAACACTGTGATAAGTAGCCAAATGGCACTCTTAGGCCCTCCTTAAGACTTAGGCATTCGACTTTGTAACGGGTGAGGAGCGGTATTGCTAGGAAGAAGGGGTCGGTTACTTATGACTAAGTAGACATAAGATTGTAACTTAAGAAATTGGAAACCCACTATAGGAGGTCAATGCAGTCTTAAAAGATAAAGTGCAAGAGGCCAAGGGACAATAGAGCTTAGGGCTTAGGGGCTTTAAAGAAAGGGAATTAAAGACTTGCAGACTCAACTTAAAACTGTGACCCTAGGTGAGCACCACCATTGGCTTTGGTTGGGGACGCATACCTCTTGCAAGCATGGCAAGAACTTCAGATCTCTGGAATGTAGGTCAGGTGCCATATCCATTGGGCCATAGAGTCACCTACACCAACCTACATCACAAATTACCTTTTCAAATTTACTTGGTGGCCCAGGGCCACCAAAAAGGAAGAACCAGTACTTTCCTTTGTCAAATATCCTATTCTCTTCTAATTTCTTCAAGCGAAGCCTGAATACTCTAAGTTGTTTGCAGCATCTTGTTTTGCTGCCAGCTACACTGCTGCCTCTTTTATCTCCAACAAATCCACAGTGGAAATAATCTAGTTTTGTTGTCCATTGCTATAGACTATCCTCATCATATGAGTCACTAGTTTTGTTTGGAAAGGTAACAGACTCATATGAAGTGATTGAATCCACATCAGAATTGTGCTTCTTTTTAAAGAATAAAAGCCCCTCTATGTAGAACAAGCAATATTCAAGCACAAGCAACATTTCATAATCATACAAACCTTTAGAAACACCCAGGTATCCATCATCATTGATCTCAACACTTTCAACATCAAACTCCACCTGGAATGCTTCAAGAAAAGGCACAAAAAGCTCAATATGTAGCCCATCATTAGAAGCTCCATGGTTACCCCTACCATCAGTACTATCCCAATGAACATAAACATCTACAAGTGGTCCCTTCACATCTGAATAACGATCTTGTTTTACCTCTTCATTAATGCACTAACAATCAAACATTTCAACTTTTGCATTGTAGAGGTATCCATCATCCTCAAGGAAGCATTCATATTCAACATTCAGATATATTTCATCATTTGAAAGGCACGAATCTGAATGTTGACAATCATCATCACTCCTTGAATCAATATCATTTGTATTCATAGTGAAGCTTTGCATATCTGCCCTATATAGATACTCTTGATCAGAAAGGATATGCTAATTGTTGTAGGACACATCCTCATATACTTCTTTTATTTCATCATCTGAAAGGCATTCCACGTCTGCAGCCTTCACTTCCTGAGGCTATCTAGGATCTTTGCTTTCCTCATTATAGGATGTGCCCTAATTTTTTGCAGCAGCTTCTTTATGTATCAAATCATGACTGTACTGAGTATTCTAAAATATATCTTTTTAAAACTTGCAGCCATGAACCCTACTGGAATTCCATATTTTTTATTATTCTCAATTTCCATAGCTAATTTATAAGCTTAGTGAAGTGTGGTTGGTTCCTTATCTCTCAACAAATAACTCATTTCTTCATCATATGCATCCAGATAAATTGTCAAGCACAATGCATCATTAGGTCTCATGTGTTTTGGGATGTGCTTGAACAACTTAATAAACCTTAAATTAAAGGCTAGAACAAGTTCATTATCTTCTTTTTGGATGTTCATGAATTGTATGATCAATGAAGCCACATTAGTTATTTCACCCAACTACTCTAGGAATGCATCTTCTAATTCTACCCATGAAGAAACTGAACACACAGGTAAATCTAAAAACTAGACCCTAGCATCATCCTTTAACGATTGAACAAAGAGATTTATTACAACATCTTCAGCCTCTATATCAAAATCTTCAATTAATCACAAATTTTTTGCAGATGCTTGTTTGCCGATCCAGAATTTATCCCACTATATCTTGGCAATCACTTTCTAATCTTATGGGGGACAACTTTTGGGTAACCACTAATTCCTTTAAAATTTAGGGCTTTATACTTTTAAATAAAAAATAGCCTTTTCTGAGAGCAAGACCAAGACTGTTGCTCTAGTTGAATCATTTTGAATGAAAAGAATGAAGTACCTGGAAATGTGTTGTTGCCTCAAATAGGTTCAATCAATAGAGTTGCCATCTCCACAGAGGACAAACAATCAAGAAGGCACCTATATTTTCTGGATTTACCACACCAGCAAAGCACCACACGATCTTTCTTTGATTATTCTACAACAATAGTAAGCAGAGTTGCCACCCTCTAGAAGGAAATAATAAAATAACATTCATGTACTAACTCTACACACCCACAACATAGGCCAGCACTGGTATTCAGAGACTCCACAGTAAAATTTGATAATCTTCCCCAGTAGAGTCGCCAGTTTGTTACAACTCGGATGTGTAAAACTTCACAAGAGATTGTCAAAATAACACTTTCATAATAACTCCTTAGTAGAGTCACTAGTTTTTTGTGACTCGGATGGGAAAAACCTCACCAAAGATTGTCAAAATAACACTTTCATAATAACTCCTCAGAAGAGTCGCCAGTTTGTTGGTTCCCAAATCAGCAAAGGGTTTGCCACTTCCTATGCTCAAGTTTTATGACAAATTCGGCCAACAAAGATAGGAGGTTGTGTGAACTTGCCTCCCCTTCACTTCAGGTTCTGCCACACCTAGGGGGGTATCCCTATAACAAAAGATTTGACTTTGACTCTCCCAAAATAAAAGATTTAGCTTTTCAACACCAAGCATAATTCTCTCATGTATGGACCAAGATTTGTTGGATGTATCCAGACTGGCAATGTTCTTGGACATATCACACTAATTGAGAATGAGAGCATGCAAGATCCTAATCCTACTCCTACAGACTAACAAGATTAATTTATTCTTTAAAATGATTTAAGATTTGAAGTTGTGAGACTTTCTTAGACCCTTTGGACAAACAAATCCTCACACCAGTGCTTTATCAGGGAAATAGGGTCCAGCCTACAAATGTAAATGTTTCTCTATGACAACATGACTTCATATCTAGAAGACTTAAAATAAAATACTAATGCCTAACAGTAATATGTCCAAGAAAGAGTATTACCTACAACTATACTTCATTGATCCTACGATATTACCCACCTTCCCCTATATCTGATCTAAAGCCTGTTTAATCCACTCCTTAAGTAGATGCAAGAAATTAGACACACAGTATAGCAAGTCTATACTGAAGAACTTGGAAACCCTTAATAACCTTGCTCAAAAGGAAAACAATAACATCACAGGAGACAATCATAAACAATACATACATGAAGTGTTTCTCATTTAACTCAATCTGAATAGAAGATTAACATATAGAAATTTATCATTTACAAAATAGAGAATACCTCTGTACCAGATAGAGAACCAAGCTTGCAACAAGAAATGCCCTCCAAAATGTGAATACCTTGTATTCAGAGTCAAAAGGGAAAAGACCTAACAAAATTCAACCCCCTGCAGAATGGCCAGGGATTTCTTATTAAAGGAGCAAACAAGCTATCGGCCATCTACCCTATAACAGACTTCCTAAATGAAAAGATCTATTCCTTACATGTTTTCAAATAAACTTGATTTGATCTTCAATAAATTTAGTCGTTGAAGTAGTCAGATCCATGATGAAAATCCCTGAAAATCTACCAATGAAATAACTTTTACTTTGATTAGACAAGAGGATTTGATGTCTAATCCATGGCCATGTAGCAGTCCCTATTTACTTCAATATGGAGAAGGGCAGAAATTAAGCTGACAGACAGCCACTCCCAATTTTGAACTTAGCCATTGATCTGGGCTTGTCCCTTAGATAGATCGATGCTTTGAAATGTTTGAAGAATCCCTATCAACACCATTGAAAATTCCTTCGCTAATGACACCGTGCCATGTAGGCGGTCCTCCTCCTCTGACTTTTCCTTCCCTACCTTTCAATCCTAACACGTGGCATCCCATTGCAGCATCGCAGCCGACAACGGACCATCACCAAAGTGCCATGCGCAGACACACAAAAGCCCTCATGCATCCTTCCTTTATTCACCTTACTCTTCTTAAAACTAGGCCACATGTCACCCTGTTGCATTAGCGCACAGAATATTCTTCTCTGGCAAATTCTTCATGTGCACTCGCGCAACCGTTGGATATCCTCCCTCATGCATATCTCCCCTTTTTTTATTTCAACACCTAGTAGTGTCTGATTCATCTCTATGGGATTCTCGACATAATGGATGAAATCCATATCCTTCAACAATTGGCACCTTATCACAGCCATGCAAGGGATCAATTACACCATTATAAAGGAAACGTGATGCTGCGATAAGTGACCAAATGGTACTCCTGGGCCCTCCTTAAGACTTAGGCATTAGACTTTGCAACGGGTGAGGAGCAATATTGATAGGAAGAAAGGGTCGATTACTTATGACTAAGTAGACATAAGTTTGTAACTTAAGCAACTGGAAACCCGCTATAGGAGGTCAATGCAGTCTTAAAAGATAAAGCACAAGAGGCCAAGGGACAATAGAGCTTAGGGCTTAGGGGCTTTAAATAAATGTAAATAAAGACCTGCAGATTCAACATAAAACCCTGACCCTAGGTGAGCACCACCATGGGGTCCATCCACAATAACCTCTCTTAGTTTTGGTCAACTCCAGTCCATTTGACCGTGCCAAAATCAAATACATTCTTGCAAAATGCTTTAGTTTCATGTAATGGAAAGGTGCTAGGAGTGACATTTTGCATTCTATAGGTTGTGGAACTGAACGGACTTTGCCAACGTGTCAAGGTGGGTTGGTAAATTCTAGGGGAGGTCTCGTTTTGTGTGTTAAGCACCCTAATCATTTGGGGTAGTAGGCTATCGACAAAGTCTCTTAAGATCCCTAAGATGGAAAAACTGCCAAACTTTGACGGAGTAGTTCTTAGAATTTGTGGTAACTAGGAATGTTTTGTTTGGATCTACAAGTGCATGTGGGGTCTATTCACAATAACCTCTTAGTTTTGGTCAACTCCAGTCCATTTGACTGTGCTGAAATCAAATGCATTCTTGCAAAATGCTTTAGTTTCATGTAGTGGAAAGGTGTTAGGAGTGGCATATTGCATTCCATAGTTCGTGGGACCGAACAAACTTTGCCAACGCATTGAGGTGGCTAGGTAAATGCCAAGAGGTCACATTTCGTGTGCCAAGCATCCCAATCGTTTGAGGCAGCAGGCTACTGGCAAAGTGCCTTAAGATCCCTAAGATGAAAAAATTGCCAAACTTTGATGGAGCAGTTCTCAGAATTCATGGTAGCTGGGAATGTTTTGTTTGGACCTACAGATGCATGTGGGGTCCATCCACAATAACCTCTCTTAGTTTTTATCACCTCTAGTCCATTTGACCATGCCAAAATTAAATGCATTCTTGCAAAATGCTTTAGTTTCATGCAGCACAACCTTTCTAGGTGCCTTATTTTTTGATATGCTTGTTGTGAGGCCAAACGGAGTGCACCAATGCATCGAGGTTGGTAGGTAAATGTTAGGTAAGGTCTCATTTCGTGTGCCAAGCATCCCAGTTGTTCTAGCCTGCAAGCTACTGACAAAGTGAATTCAGTGGTAGCTTACAGCCTAGAATAATTGGGACCCTTGGCACACAAAACAAGACCTCCTTGGCATTTACCCGCCCACTCTGACACGTTGGTGAAGTTTGTTTGGCCCTACGAGCTATGGAATGCAAAATGTCACTCCTATCACCTTTCGAGTTTGTCGGTAGCTTGTGTATACACCTAAAATTAGCTCATGTAAAATTAAGTAAATATTTAAATATTTATCTTAATTCTTATTTTCTTCTATTAATTAAATAAATATTCTAAATTTATTTGATTGGTTCATTATCCCATAATTAAATAAAAATCAATTTATTTGATTAAGTTCCCTAAATTCTTCTAATGTCTCACATAATTAAATAATCCTAAATTATTTAATTAATCCTAAATTCCTCTATCTTAAGTCCTAATTCCATAAATCCACCTCACCTTTTCCACCTCACCATGTTACACATGTAATTAAATATTTTAAATATTTAATTAGCTAATATTTCCTCACCCACATGTCCTATTTATCCTCCAGTCAAAATTAGTTAACTCATCAATCAAATCTAGCTAATTAGTCATTTGAGTTCACTAATCAATCAATTCACTTAACTGATTAGTCAATTCAGTCAACTCCCCAATCAACCCAGTTAACTGATCAATCAATTATGTTAACTCTTCAATCAATTCTGTTAACTCCCCTATTGCATGAAGGAGTTTGGACACTTGTCCTCTTTCTATTCACGCACAGTCCTCAACCATTCTCAACCATTGATTTTCTTATTTCTTCTCAACCATTGATCTCTTCTCTTCTGAGTCTATAAATTGAACATTATTCTTCCATTTCTATCATCCAAGCTTTCAGTACAATTACTCTGTCGAATTACCAGCGCGTCTTTGGCACCCCCACTATCATCTATTTACTTGAGATCACCCCCATTTCTTTGAAGCTCATCTTCATAGCAATAAAGTATCACAGCCATTTCTCCATCGCCATCTTGAAGAACAAAGCAAGGAAGTATGCTTCCTAAGGGCAACTTTCATCACAAAAGATCGATCGAGACTAGGCAAACAATGGAAGTCGTAGGATAACAAGGTTTGTGAGGTTTGTGCTTTATTTGTTTAATCTTGTTATTCGCAATTTCTATTGATGTTCATTGGTTTATTAATAGTTTTATGCTATTAACCACAATTCCTGATAACATTTCTTACATGCCCCAGTAGGCTATTTTTTTCTTTTTGGCATAACTTTCTTGAAACAGGTTAGATTTTCACAAATTTACAGTCGTTAGAAAGCTAATTCACTCTAATTTTTAGTGGTATAGGTATGTTTATCCTATTTGGTCAACTTCATTAGGTATAATCAGTCAAAACACCCTTTACCTTGAAAACGTCAAACGACCATAACTTTGGCATTTTTTATTGAATTTTCATGAATTTTTTTCTGAAATATCATAGAATTTCGTGTACATTCTAATTTTTACTATCCATTTTGCTGTCACAAATCATATACCCATAAAATTTTCTAGATTATGGGTTTTTCACCTAAACATTTGATTTGCAAACTTCTTGATTCATTTTTATTTTTCATGGACCACAGGTGGATATCATGAGACTACTAATCTAGTTTTTGTGCAAAACATCCACTAAAGACAATCATTTTTTTTCACTAAGTGTTGAATAGGATTGATTTAGGCATTATCATGCAACTTGCATACAATTTCCATCTAGTTCTAATTAGGAAGGAGTAAACCATTGTTCATGTAACTTGCATACAATTTTTATCTAGTTCTAATTAGGAAGGAGTAAACCATTGTTCATGCAACTTGCATACAATTTTAATGTAGCTCTAATTAGGAAAGTCAAAAGATACTCATTGCAAATCACATGTAGTTGTAACGAGGAGGGTGGTAACTGATTCATTGCTATCTTGGTATCATTAATCATTGCTATATTGCTATCTCTTTAAGTTAAGAATATTGCTATCTTGCAAATGAAAGAATCATTGCCATATCCTAATCACTTCAAAGTTAACAACTATGTGTGTGCCTAAGTAGAATAACGCATATAATTTTTTTTATTTTAAATAGGATTGGATAAACCACTATTTACTATGTGTTTAGAATGACAATAGGCTTATGCTCTCCCCTTTGTTAGGTGACCAAAAGGCCAGACTTGTCATTTTGCGTGTATAACCTTTAAAGGGGCTTGCCCTTGGATGCCTGCCTGTCCAAGTGGGAATGACCCTAAGTGGTAACAGGCTAAAGCCAAGCCCTATCAATCCACTATAAATAAATTATGTTTGGAGCGAAAGCTTCAAACAACGAGTGAAGTTGTGTTATACCAACAGCCAACCTCCCCCAAAACCCTCCAAGGCTCAACCCTTGAAGGCTGGGAGACTCCATAATAGAGAGTAGCATTGCTGCATGTATAACCACTCAAACGGTTGCACTTACTAATCATCCTTTATTTTTAGTGGCCAAAAACCCCTATAAGCCGATGCAGGGAAGGGCGATTATCACCTCCCAAAGATGCCTCAACTAGAAATAGTGAGAATTCAGTTTATATTGTCCCAGCCAGCCTAGGATTTGTACCTACTTTCTTTTAGTCAAAAAGAGTCAAAAAAAATTAAAAACCATGAAAATATTCTTTGTGTTTGCTGTGTCTTCTTGCCATAATTGAGAAAAATCATATCAAAAGACCGACTTGCAACTAAGAAACCAAAAAAACACTAAAGAACATGTTAAAAACTTTATAAAATCATTTGAAGAAACTAGAGCTACACATTTAGCCTCTACCAGAATTGTGCATTTACCTTCTGAAACTACACATCTGAAGTTGCCCGTCCAAAATAGTAAGCTTTTTCGGCCTTCTATCAGTTTTTGTAAAGATGACAAACCAATTAGAAGCACTTGCTCAAAAACTCCAATACCTGCAATTACAAATAACCTTAGTTCCCTCGTCCCAAGATTGTATGGCAATTGCTCAAGAGCTCCAAGTCTTACAACAAGAAATGGCAATCTTGCAAGCTGAACAAGCCAATACTAGCTACACCTCGCCCCAAAATCATACATCCTTTTCTTGTCTTAATGATGCTTATGACAAGGCAAGCACCACCTCAAGTTAGAAATCATATACCACTCTGTCTACTATTCCTCCTTCACCATTTTCTAAGACACATATTCCAAAACATACCAGTCCTATACCAACACCGCCATCGAGTGCCCCAAGCTCTAAACTGTCAACCAAAGCATCCTCAGATGATTTATGGAAAAGAGTTTTTCCAAATTTATATAGCAAAAGAAAAGCTATGGAGAGATCCAAATCAAATCATCCATGTACTCCTACACCTACGAAGGATGTGACCTAAGCACTACTAGTAGAGAGTCAACCATGTCCCCAAATTCTGGTCCTTGACCTTACCAAAGATTCTTCCAATGCTATGTCAAATCCTACAACCTCATCATGTAATTGGAAACCAATCAAGCATGTTGAAAAACCTACTACCATGAACTGAAGTCAAGGTCCATCGTACCTTCATATTGTTGACCAAGATCCTATCCATAAGTCTTCTACCTCCACTCCAATTCAATCACCTCAAGTGTTATGTCAAGAACACACTTTAGAGCATGTGGAAACATCAACCCCTTGTCTAAATCAAGATCAAAGCACCCCCATCTGACCCATACATAACCTTTATCTTTTCGATGATCCAATACCTATACATGAGCAAGAAATCTAATTTTAAACCATTCGTAACCTATCTCTCTTTTATGTTCAAGATACTACCTTTGATGAAGTAGCTATCCATGAGCAACTTGATCTGATACATGAGCAAGGGGTCCAATTCCAACCTCTCCATAGCCTATATCTTCTCTATGATCAAGATATTATCATTGATGAAGAACCTATGCATGAGCACTTTGATCCCATCACACTTAATCCTATCTATGATCAAGATCCCATAAATGATCAAAAGCCTATCTATGATCAAGCAGACCATGATGATCCTTTTATCCCACTTTATGCATTCCATGGTCCTGAGCTTATAACCCCATCTAGTCCTATCCAAGATCCAATAACTTCCACTTTCTTTGATGAGACACTTGCCTCCCAAGAAATCATAGAAGATCATACCAATAATAATTCTCCACCACCCATTATCGACCATGCTACAGATCCCCCACCATGTATCCTTGGTCTTACCACCTTCATTCATGAGTGTTCCTCCTTAGAACACCAGCAACCATTATCCTCTATCTCACCTTCTCCATCCAATAAGGAACTTGTGTCTAGTGTTTCACCTATACATAATCCTATTTTTCACCGCATGCTCCAACATATGAACTATCAAGGTAAAGGCTTAGGCCTTCATGAACAAGGTATTTTGGAGCCCATCCATGTCAATGTTCCTCTTCCTTCATATGGCCTTGGATACACACCCCAAGGTGAACAATCTCAAGATGTTGGTACTTCTTCCACTCCTTAAAAATCCTCCACTTTCCATCGCAAACCCTATCATACCCCCAAAACATATGTCACCATTCAACCTCCATCATCCTACAATTGTCAAAAGCATGTGACCATACACCTTCCATCATCCAATCTACCTCCGCTACTTCCAACTCCTAACATCCCTCCATACATTTTACCACCACTTCTTCCAACACCTTATCCTTCCATCTATGAATTCTCTAATAATCCAAATCATGACTAGCAGATGCACATGTTTTCTAAGCAAAGAGCTTCTACCAACTCTATTTCCACCATCCCAAAATATTTCAATGACAAAAATTTGGATACCTCTACCTATCAAATCAAAAATCCTAAGAGTCCTCATGACCTGGGATACAAAGCTAAGAATCAAAGAAACATCCTTCTCTAGAGTTGTATGCACCCACACACCTATATGCTAAACTGAAAAAGGTGTGGGTCCACATTCAACAAATAATTACCTGTGAAAATGCACAAAAGTTGTATACACCCAAGCCCATACCTTCACAGGTACTATCTAAAAGCAAAATGGTTTGGGTGCCTAAGCAAAAATCCCTCAAGTTACATGAGGCATCCACCTCTCAAGAATCCCAACCATCCACTTTCTCCCATTCCATCCAAAAGTCTCAAATTCTACCATCCCACATGGCAAGCAAAAATTAGAAAAATACTCAGTCTATGTGGATCCCTCCATGCCTAAGTCATTCATCCACAAGCAAAAGTCTTTGTTTCTTCCTACACTACTTTCCCATCACTAGCTTCAATGTTTATCATGGTATGTGCAACCGTTGGTCATGATTCCCTTCCATCTCACAAACATTACCATATACCTCCCACATATCTTCCACATCCTACTCCCGTGGTCTATGCTTTTGCATAAGCTTTCTATCTATATTCTGCATCATCCTCCACTATCGTTCCTTCCACAATCCACTGTCTACCGTCTCCATCTCACTGTCATGCAGTCTCCTACCAACATCTATGAGAACACTTGACATGGTCCATGCGATGACATCTTTCTAGTGGGACTATCACCATTCATGGAACTTGGCAATTGAGGCCCTCTCATCCATTCTACCTATCCTATCCAAATGTTCAAAAAAAAATCAAAAAAGTCAAGAAAAATCCCTTCGTCTAACGGTGAAAATCTAGCAAACAGGGGCCTTGGATAAGTACCATGATGAAAACCTGGCAAATAGGCATCATGTGTAAGTTGATATTCTATGTCACCTACACTTGGGGGCACCTTGTCTCATCATCATATCACTCTTCTCCTATCAATTTCCTTCCATTCCATTTCCTATCCTATCCTTCTATCCATTGCATACCTATACTGTCGAGTCCTTCCATCCTAATCCTCCATTTCTCTATTTTTTTTATCTTGATAAAGATTGGGGGCACAATGTTGACAAATGTTTTAGATGTCTCTTGACATACCTTATCCCTCCAAGCCACACCAATCCTTCCTTATCCTCTTATCCTCCTATCGTCATAAGCATTGCCATGAAAAATCCTAAGTATTCTACCTACAATGGGGCATGTTATTCCTATGCGACTTAGTCCTTGGCAATCACATCCTTGCCTTCTTTTGTGTGCATACCTTCTATCCACTATTGCCCATCCTCATACCTACCAGTTCCATTCCTTTTCACTCATACATCTGACTCTCCATGGTGTTTCCCTGTCATTAGTATCAAGCATTAAAGCTATCCTACATCCTATCCACAGTGTCATCCTAGCATAGCGTCTGTCATTAGTATCATAGGGTTCACCCTGAACTACGCTGCCTCTACATTGTCACATAGGCAAGGCCATTATCAATGCACCCCCGAGGCTCCTTCCCCTTCATCCCATATCTTGTTGTCTATCCTCTAGTCCATCCATATTCCAAGTCCCAAACTACATAGCCTCTTCTTCATCACGTAAGTAATGCTATTATCAAGTGCACCCCTGAGGCATTAGGTCAATCCCTTAGGGTTCTTTTTACCAAAAAGGACTGTGGTATCTTTCACCAGGCACACATGCAACAAAGCCCACTTTCAAATAGAAATCTTGACGTAAAGGTACCAACCTATCCAAAGCAAAGAAAGCAAGTACCTAATGCACTCAAATTGGTTCTATCTAAATCATGGCAAGAACAACACATCTAAATGCAAGAAGGTTTTGTGTTTGATCAGGGTAACTTATAGAGTCTTGATTTTTGTTATTATGTCTTCCTATGCTACTCGAGGATGCCAAAAGCTAGAGATGCTATGATGGGGGCATAATCATTTTCTTTGTCTGTTGTTTGTGGATTAATCTTTAGTAATGTGAAGCCTTGTCTAATGACATGATCGGCAAAAGATCATTGAGGACTTCAAGGGTCTAACATGCAATAGGTACAATCCTTGTCTGTTGATACGTAAGAAATATTTAGGTCATCTCGGTTCAATTATACCTTGATGCTTGTATTAACTTGCTAAATCAAAATCCATGTAAGTGATACTTAGGTCATCTCGGTTCAATTATACCTACATGCTTGTATTTTCTTACAACATTTTAAATGCCAAATGATGAAATAAGCACTTCAAAATACTTGCAATATCAAGATGGAAAAATCCATTTGCATTCCATGTCCAATTACATTCCATATCCATACCCATACCATATCCAATTGTATTTCAAATCCGTATCCATATCCCATGCAATAACAATTCTATGTAGAGTATCAATGTTTACAAACAAAGCTTGTGAGTCATTCTTCTATCAATCAACTTTCTATCTATCATCATATATCTTGTCAATAGTTCTAGCTGTCAGTCTGAGCAGTGATCCAGGTGCAAGGTCCATCCTTAATCCATACCAATCAAATCATAGTCAATCTTGTCAAATGATCCAATCACAATCAGTGGTCTTGATCCTTGTCTGGTCGTAAATCAACTCAATCAATTATAATCAATCAATTGTCTTATACAGAATGTCGCATTGTTGAAATCAGACCAATACACGCGTCTTACATGACATGTTTCATTTCCTAAAACCAAACATTATCCTTCATGTTGCTCTAGGGATATATTGTTCCCCGCCATGACAATAATGTCATATATCGTTATCAATTAATTAGTTGGTTTATCGCTTGACAGGGGCAATACCTTGTTTGTTCTTGTATCATTTGTGCATACTTGCTTGTGTGTGTCATCATTTTCTCTTGCATCGCATATCATTCGGTTCTTTCTTCACCCATTTTCTTTAAACCTAACCTTCTTCATCGTGAGATTGTCCATCTCACACCCTCTACCTTTTCCCCATCCAATCTCCCGAGGGGGCATCATGTTGTCAAACTTGTACCAGGGGCAAACTAGGGCATGTATCATTGTCATAAATTTATTCTTTGAAACAATGTGATAAAACACATTGCTTCAAAGAGGGCCAAAATGTATACACCTAAAATTGCTCATGTCAAATTAAGTAAATATTTTAATATTTATATTAATTCTTATTTTCTTCTATCAATTAAATAAATATTCTAAATTTATTTGATTGGTTCATCATCCCATAATTAAATAAAAATTAATTTATTTAATTAAGTTCCCTAAATTCTTCTAATGTCTCACATAATTAAATAATCCTAAATTATTTAATTAATCCTAAATTCCTCTATCCTAAGTCCCAATTCCATAAATCCACCTCACCAATCCACCTCACCATGTTGCACATGTAATTAAATATTTAAAATATTTAATTAGCTAATATTTCCTCACCCACATCTCCTATTTATCCTCCAGTCAAAATTAGTTAACTCATCAATCAAATCTGTTAACTAATTAGTCATTTGGATTCACTAATCAATCAATTCACTTAACTGATTAGTCAATTCAGTCAACTCCCCAATCAACCCAGTTAAGTGATCAATCAATTATGTTAACTCCCCTATTGCATGAAGGAGCTTGAAAACTTGTCCTTGTTCTATTCGCGCACATTCCTCAACCATTGATTTTCTTATTTCTTCTCAACCATTGATCTCTTCTCTTCTGAGTCTATAAATTGAACTGTATTCTTCCATTTCTATCATCCAAGTTTTCAGTACAATTACTCTATCAAATTACCAGTGCACCTTTGTTACCCCCACTATCACCTATTTGCTTGAGATCACCCCCATTGCTTTGAAGCTCATCTTCATAGCAATAAAGTATCACAACCATTTCTCCATTGCCATCTTGAAGAACGAAGCAAGGAAGTAAGCTTCTTGAGGGCAACTTTCATCACAAAAGATCAATTGAGACTAGGCGAACAATGGAAGCCGCAAGATAACAAGGTTTGTGAGGTTTGTGCTTTATTTGTTTAATCTTGTTATTCGTAATTTCTATTGATGTTCATTGGTTTATTAATGGTTTTATGTTGTTAACCACAATTCCTGATAACAACTTGCAGCCTGGAATGACTGAGACACTTGACACATGAAATTAAACCTCCCCTAGCATTTACCTACCCACACGGCCATGTTGGCATAGTCAGTTCAACCCCACAACCTGTGGAATGCAAAATTTTAGTCTTAGCATCTTTCTAGTTTGTCGGTAGCTTACAACTTGGAACAACTGGGACATTTGGCACATGAAACGAGACCTCCCATAGCATTTAACTATCCACCCTGACGTGTTGGTGAAGTTCGTTTAGCCCCATGACCTAGGACTGCAAAATGTCACTCCTAGCACCTTTCCACTACATGAAATTGAAGTATTTTGCAAAAATGCGTTTGATTTCAGCACGGTCAAACAAACTGGAGTTGACCAAAATTGAGAGAGGTTATTGTGGATGGACCCCACGTGCATGTGTAGGTCCAAATAGAACCTTCCCAGCTACCACAAATTTTGAGAACTGCTCCATCAAAGTTTGGCAATTTTTGCATCTTAGGGATCTTAAGGGACTTTGCTAGTAGCCTACTGCCCTAAACGATTGGGTCACTTGGAACATGAAACGAGACCTCCCTTGGCATTTACCCACCCACCCCAACATGTTGGCACAGTTAGCTCGGCCCCACGATGAGCAAAACAAAAAATATGGCACCTGGCAACCTTTCCACAGCATGAAACTGAAGAATTTAGCAAGAATGTGTTTGATTTTGGCACCGTCAAACAGACTAGAGTTGACCAAAACTGAGAGAGATTATAATGGACAGACCCCATGTGCACCTGTAGGTCCAAACGAAATGTTTCCATCTGCCACAAATTTTGAGAACTGCTTCGTCAAAGTTTGCCATTTTTTCATCTTAGGGATCTTAAGGGACTTTGTCGGTAGCCTAATGTCCCAAATGACTAAGGCATTAAGAACATGAAATGAGACCTCCCCTAGCATTTACCCACCCACCCCGATATGTTGGCACAGTCGGTTCGGCCCCACGAGCTATGGAATGCAAAATGTCACTCCTAGCACCTTTCCACTGCATGAAACTGAAGCATTTTGCAAGAATGTGTTTGATTCTGGCATGGTCAAATAGACCGGAGTTGAATGAAACCTAGAGAGGTTATTGTGGATGGACTCCACGTGCACTTGTAGGTCCAAACAGAAGATTCCAAGATGTCACAAATTCTAAGAACTGCTCCATCAAAGTTTGGTAGTTTTTTGTCTTAGGGATCTTAAGGGACTTTGCTGGTAGCCTGCTGCCCCAAACAACTGGGGCGCTTGGCACACAAAATGAGATCTCCCCTGGCATTTACTTGCCCACCCCGACGTGTTGGTGAAGTTCATTTGGCCCCACGAGCTATGAAATGCAAAATGTCACTCCTAGCACCTTTCCACTACATGAAATTGAAGCATTTTGCAAGAATGTGTTTGATTTCGGCACGGTCAAATAGACTGGAGTTGAAAGAAACCCAGAGAGGTTATTGTGGATGGACCCCACGTGCACTTGTAGGTCCAAACAGAACATTCCAAGATGCCACAAATTTTGAGAACTGCTCCGTCAAAGTTTGGGCAGTTTTTCATCTTAGGGACCTTAAGGGACTTTGCTGGTAGCCTGTTGCCTTGAATGCCTAGGGTTCTTAGCACATGAAATGAGACCTCCCCTAGCATTTACTTGCCCACCCTGACATGTTGGCGAAGTCCATTCAGCCCCACAAGCTATGGAATGCAAAATATCACTCCTAGCCCTGAGGATTCAATCAAGTAGTCCTTAGGTTCATATGACCATTCTAAGCTTGACATGACTGCTACCATTTGCATATAATTGTACATTTATAAAATGAGAGTTCTAAGATCTTTATAATAACCTTCTATGTTTTGTTTGGATAGCACTATCCTAATATGTGTTGACAGTGCTAAAATGTGAATAATGGTATGATGATTAGTAAATACTCTTAGGACCTTGATGGTTGTTCATGATTGTAACAATCCTAATAAAATCTCATGGAAAAATCCCTTCTTTTAGTGTTTGATCTTTCTTGAAATCCCTTTGATTTGTAACATCACTTTCCATAATGCTCAAGAATTAACTTAAATCATGTAACTTAATCAAGTCACTAATTAAGAATTGATAGAGATAATCAAATTTGAATTAAAAAATCATAATATTTTCCATCCATTAAGCATGTTAACCAAATCAAGATATAACATAACTTATAATCCAGTAAACCATTACAATTTTTTTTAGTGAGTAACCATCACTAATCAAATACAAAATATGCTCTAGGCATTACAAATAAGTTTTTACATCACAATAGACCAACTGGTCACAATATGTAATTACTGTATCTGGAACTAATGACATCTGTCTCCATAAGCCTCGGCTTGTCTCATGCTTGGGAAGGAGAGCATCATCCTAGTGCTTTTCCTCCAACCACGGACCTATGGTCCCCCGCTCATCTTCCTAACTAGAAGAGGCCCTACCCTTCACGGAAAGGTTAGACATTAGAACCCAATAGGTTAGCCATCTGAGTATCTAGTGTTGTGTTCTTCCTAATGTCTCATGGTCACAAACTACAAATCCCCTCTAACTTGTATGACACTACTGGAGACACTAGGCCATCTGGAACACTGTGGACCGATGATGTATGCAAGGATGGATGCATCACTTTGGCCAAAGTTTTCATACAAATATGTTACACCATGAGCATCGTCGTATGTCCACAACCCTAACTTGACTTATGAGTTGTCATGTCCTACAATTGTTCTTAACAACCCAATTCCTTAGGTCTTGTATAAGTGGGATCAATTCGAATCATTATCCATGCTCAAACATTCAACTCCCTCCACAATTTGGTTACAAGATTCTAGTGACTCCTCATCACACAATTTGTTTCATTCCACATAGGTTTGACCATTTGACCCCTAGGCCACATATGGTTCACATTTTTGGAAATAAGTCATCTCATATGATGAAATTGTATTCATGTAATCAAGGCATACCCTACCCTTGATAGAGTAAAAGAATAATATTCATAACTTATATCATTACCAAAAAGTCTTACATGTAGACCCATAATGATTGTATAAATATTGTTATATAAATTCATTTCAATGATTTCATAACAAGACCATGTTCACAATGGTTCTTCCTCCTCTATACTTGAGGGTATAAGTATATAATTTTGATAGTTAAGGTAACTCAGAAAGTGTTTCACAATTGGTTTCTCATATAAGCTTGATTTGTCTCAATTGTGGTGTTGTAAACACACTGTTATTTGAAACATTATCCTGACTATCATCACAGTCGGATGTCTATATCATGAATCGACAATGCCTTCATGGCTGAAACCATAGTCATAAGACTATATCATTATCTTATGTTAATAATTGATTTGGAGCTATTGCCTACTCCACTCGAGAGTTTAATACTCTATCCAAGTCAGTAAATGATGTGAGATATCATTTCTTCACCAACCCAGCCGATACGGCTCGGGCTCTGGTTATTATTTACATAGTATATGATGTGAAAGCATCACAGTCTAGTCATGCGACCTTAACACTGACACAGAAAGAATTTCTTATCAAAAGCTTGGCCATACGGCCTTGAGAAAGAACTCACTCATCTCAAATGACCCGGCCTTATGGCCTTGAGTGTAAAACACAGTCTTTTTAAATAGCTCAGCCTCACGGCCTTGAGTATAAAACATAGTCTTTTTAACAACTCGGCCTCACGGCCTTGAGTATAAAACACAGTCTTTTTTAACAACTCAGCCTCACAACCTTGAGTATAAAACAGTCTTTTTTAACAACTCGGCCTCACGGCCTTGAGTATAAAACATAGTCTTTACAAAGGTTGTCATAGCTCAGCTTCCAGCCATGAGCCTTCCCATTGATAGCAATAAGACATGTTACTGCTTTGGCCTATGGCCTGAAATGCAGTCTTAACAAGAGTTTCAAAGATAAATAATCGGCCATATAGCCTACAAAATATATAAAGATTTCTAAAGGTTCAAAACTTAGCTCAACAGCTGACGACAAGCTGGTAAAGATAGTTCAACCATTAAGGCTACAAGCTCATTCATGTTAAAGAGATAAATTTGGAAAGCTCGGCCTTAAGGCCTGGAGCCACTGGATGATAACACTTAGAAATCATAATGCTCGGTTGTAACAGCCTCAAGCTTCATCTAGATAAAGATTTTAGACAGTAATAAACATAGTTCTTTGTTTAAATGTTTAAATCGATAATGAGGAGTAGGATTACATCCTTGTAATACCTGAGTAATGATAGAAAATGAGTAATCGTACCAGTTTGACACTCCTACAAGCACACTCAGCCCTAAAACCAGCTCCCCCTCTCTATTGTTTCTTCCCCACTGAAAAGGCCAAAAACCCCAAAACAAAACTAACTACTCCTTTCAATGAAAACACTCCCTTTTACTCTCTAGCCTCCCTCAACTCTACACATGCCAAAAAGAAAGGTAACCACATTTCTTGACTCAATCAGTTCCTCATAAGGTGGCTACAATCGGGCATCATGCTCGAAGGTGGATGAGCTTAAAGCTCTCCATCCTTCACTAAAATGACCAACACTAGACTCAAAACATTTGACTATGATCCAATAAAATGGAATAAGAGATATTATTATTATTATTATTATTATCATGGAAATATAACCTATAATAGGGTTTGCAATCCTTACAAATAGGATTTAAAATTGAAAACTAGGAAGCACAAAAGAACACATCAAGATCGTCAAACGTCGGTCGAGAAATTCTCCTCCAAATTTGACTATCATCCTTAGTCAAGAGTCTAAGGAACATTATCCTTGAGAACAAAAGATTACGAGACTTACATCTCTCTCAATGTGATTGTTCCCTCGACAAAATATGATGCTTCAAGAACATCGACTAGTCTTCGCGACTAGTCTAAATGGCATTAAAGACAACAACTTTTAGAGAACATGAGCACTAAGAAAAGAGGCTTGACACGTGACAACTTACACATTGCGAAGATGAAGGACATAAAAGTCAATACTCAGATGGCTATTCAACCCTTTGCTTTCACAATGTCTAACCTTTCCTCCAGGATGATACTCTCCTTCCTTCTTCAAAGGACGTTCATTTTCCTGTTCACACTCAGGACCACAAGATCATGATCAGTGTATCATCATGTTTCATAACTTAATTCAATCACTTTATAAAACAAATCATCATCAATAACTATTTCATAATCAAGAGTTAAATCAAATATTTCCACAATATCAAATCAATTAGCTATGTCTAATCCTCCAAATTATCAAACTAAGTTAATGATTAAGTCTAGTTGTAAGATAGGGATGTAACATATCTCCCCCATAAGAATCATCATCCCTGATGATTAATTGTCTTTAAATAATCCAACATAACATGAAAATGTTTCTAAAAGCATAATAACAAATGTCTTAGAAAGATGAGGAAATCTAGCATGGAAGTCATCATAATTTTCCCAGGTGGCGTTTTCCACCAAATATTGGTCCCACTGGACCTTGCAATGTGTTATTTCCTTATTACGTAAGCGTAGCTTACACATTTCGAGCACCTTGATGGGATTGATTATCACCACTATTGGGTCTTTCACCTGTAGAAGGTTCCAATCAAGCATAGGAATTTGATTATCATTAGAATTAAACTTTTTCAAATAAGAAACATGAAACACATTATGCATAATGGCAAGTGCTGGTGTAGAGCAATTATGTATGCCACTAGGTTGACTTCTTCTAGAACTTCAAACGAGCCCACATATCTTGGTGCCAGTTTGGACATTTTTCCAAATTTGATGGAACTTTTATGGGGTTTTACCCTTAGGAGAACTTTATCTCCCATAGTGAAATGCCTGTCAACACGCTTAGCATCTGGGTAACTCTTTTGTCTATCATTGGCTTCCGCTAGCCTCTTTTTAATTAAATAGACTTGTTCTTCCATTTTAGATAGCATTTCAGGACCAACACTAACCCTATCTTCAAGATTATCCCAGCTTATAAGGGTTCAGCACTTCCGTCCATACAATGCCTCAAACGGTGCCATCTTAATAGTTGAATGGTAAGAGTTATTGTAGGCAAATTCCACTAGAGGAAGATAATCCTCACACTTGTATTATTGATCCATGCAATACATCCTTAGTAAATCCTCCAACACTTGGTTTACCCTTTCTGTTTGTCCATCCGTTTCAGGATGACAAGCAGAGCTTATGTTCAATTGTGTTCCAAGTGAAGAGAATAAGGTTTTCCAAAACCTAGATGTCATCTGTGCATCCCTATCTGAGATCATCTTCTCAAGAATGTCATGGAGCCTAAAAATCTCTTGAACAAATTTCTGAGCAATGATGGGTGCCCCATCTGTCAAGTTTCCTAGAATAAAATGGGTTGATTTGGTGAGTTTGTCCACCACAACTAAAATAGCATTGTCCATGTTCCTTGACATAGGAAGCCCTTGCACAAAGTCAATGCTTATAATCTACCATTTCCATTCTAGAATTTCATGAGGGTATAATAATCCTGTTGGGTGTTGGTGTTCCACCTTCACCCTTTGGCATTCAAGTACAAGAAGCTATAAAATTTGCAACATCCCTTTTCATTTCTTTCCAAAAGTATAAAGGTTTCACATCAGCGAGTAACTTGGTTACTCCAGGATGCCTAGAATATGGTGCAAAATGAACCTCTTTCCAAACCATATTCCTTAACTCTACTGAGTTAGGTACATACATCCTTCCTTTGAACCTTAATAACCCATCTGGTTCAAGGTTGAATCCTTCATATTTTGGATTCTGTGGATCTTTTTCAAGGGCCTGTTTTACCTGCTCATAAAACTCATCTCCCTTAGATTGTTGTAACACCTAATTTCTAAAATTAGAATGTATAGAGACCATAGAGGAGATATGCCTTCTCCTACTTAAAGCATTTGCCACTCGATTCTCTTTTCCCTGAATATATTTAATCTCAAAATCATAATCTGAGATAAATTATAACCATCTTCTTTGATGAGCATTAAGATGGGGTTGAGTGAATAGATATTTAAGTCCCTAGTGATCTTTTTTCAACTCAAAAGGTTTTCCAAGTAGATAATGTCTCCACATTTGGAGTGCGTGCATACTGTTGCCAATTCTAAATCATGTAGGGTATAGTTTTGTTCATATTTTTTTAGTTTGCGCAATTCATACGCAATAACATGTCCATCTTGGACTAGTACACCACCTAAGCCTTCTCTTGAGGCATCGGTAATGACTTCAAATTGACCTCCCAGGTCAGGTACTTTCAAAATTGGAGCTGAAGCCAATTTTTCCTTCAGCGGGTCAAAGGCCTCATGGCACTTTTCTGACCATTCAAACTTCTTGCCCTTTCTTTGCAAGGAAGTTATAGGATGTGCAATTTTAGAGAAGTTTTTCACAAACTTCCTGTAATAACCAGCAAGGCCCATAAAGCTTCGGACCTCATGAACATTTCTCAGTTCAGGACATTCATAAATAGCCTTAATCTTAGCTGGGTCTACAGCTATTCCCTTAGCTAAACTTATGACCCAAATACTGTACTTTTTTTCTGAAAGAAGGTACACTTAGAGAGCTTGCCATAAAGTTTATGCTCTCTTAGTCTCTGAAGAACAATTCTCAAATGCTACATATGTTCCTCTTCATTCTTAGAGTAGATTAAAATGTCATCAAGAAATACCAAGACAAACTTGTCCAGGTAGTCTCTGAACACACTGTTCATAAGATTCATAAACGCTGTAGGTACATTTGTCAACCCAAAAGGTAGGATAGTGAATTCATAGTGTCCATATCTAGTTCTAAAGGTTGTCTTATGAATGTCTTCATCCTTCACCCTCAATTGGTGATATCCTGATCAAAGATCAATCTTGGAAAATACTACCGCACCTCTCATTTGATCAAAAAGATCATCGATGCGGGGTAGAGGATACTTGTTCTTGATGGTTGCTTTATTTAACATGTGGTAATATATACATAACTGCAAAGTACCATCTTTCTTTTTCACAAAAATGACAGGCGCTCCCCATGGCGACACACTGGGTCTAATCAACCCTTTATCCAATAGCTCTTGCAGTTGAGCCTTTAACTCCATTAGTTCAATTGTGGTCATCCTATAAGGGGCTTTAGAAACAGGTTCTAACCCATGTATAATATCAATGACAAAATCAAAAGCTCTCTTAGGGGGTAATCCTGGAAGATCATCCAAAACGACATCCTCAAATTCTCTGAGGAGGGGATACTTGTCCATATCTAGCCTTTCTTGATCTATGGACTCCTTCATCCTTACTTCGTTAATTTTTTGGGATTCATAAAACATCAAGTCATCTTGGAAGTAGTTTTCCTTAGATTCATCAATTTTATCCATCTTGACAGCAAAAAGTTGGCATCCTTTCCTCTATGCCCTTTTCATTTGTAAGGTGAAAATTTGCCTCAGTTTAATTTCCCTAGGTTTCCCTTGAATATGGACTTGGTTTCCTAGATCATCCAAACAATCTACTATCTTGGCATAATAGTCTACTTTGGCTCGATGTCTCCATAGCCAATTTATTCCTAGGAAAACATCATACTAGCTAAGTGGGGCTACATATAGATTTACTTCTATGGAAAAGTTTGGAAGTTCAAATCAAGCTTCAAATACGTATTGCTCCACCTGAGCTTTAGTGTGATTTGCATACTCTACAGACCAAGTATTTGCCATGAATCCTACTTTTCTAGGTATCTTATTTACAATTTTAGAAGAAATGAACATTCCATAGCTCCTATATCAATTAAAACTGAAATTGGTACTCCAAATAAAATACCTGTTGTTTCTACTGTGGTTATTTGATACTTAGCTTGATGGCTGTCCAAGGACGCATGGATACATTGTTGGAACACCCCTTGCTGGTAGAGAATTCCCTCTTGGTTGCACTCCCTGTGATTTGTTGGGACACTGATTGGTGTAGTGATCTCTGCCGCATGTGAAACATCCCCCAATTGGTCCTCGCCTCTCCTGAGGTTTGCCAGAATTGTTCCCATTCTTCTTGGAGTGGTTGTTCCCCTTTTTCTCTCCCTTTGACTCATTTTGTTTATTTTTGGCCCCTTTATCATTTTTCTCGGTATAATCATGTTTCTTCCCCTTTTTCTTTGAGGGTTGAGAAGATTGAGACTAATTATATATCTTTCTATTTCTTTCCCTATAGGTCGACAGCCTTCAGGTTATGTTCTTGTCTAACGGCCTTCTCGTAAACCTATTCCATGGTTGATGGACCATGAACGTTAACCTCACCACGAATTTTGGTTTTCAACCCCATGATAAACTTCTGAACACATAATTTCTCATCATGTTGATATTGTGGCACATATTTCAATAGTCAGGTGAATTTTTCCCAATACTCATTTACAGTCATATCTACCTATTTCAAGTTTTGGAAGTCTATGAGTTTCTGATCATAGAATAGCTGAGACAACCATCTTTTCCTAAACAATTCTATGAACCTGTCCCAAGTAAGGCTTGTAGACCTCAAGCCTAGCTCCATCTTTTTGTTCATCCACCATGTGGATGCTTCACCCGCTAGCTAAAATGCTCCCCAGACAGCTTTGGTAACCTCATTGTAATTTCTAATTTCAAAATACTTCTCCATCTCCATAAGCCATGCCTTCATGGCATCTCCACTTAGGGATCCATCAAATTTAGGTGGCATGGCCTTTTTCATGTCATGAGATAGTTCCATAGCCATCAGGCTCCTCTTATTCCCATCCTATCTAGTCGTGGAGTTATTTTCTCTGTGCTAGCTTTGGGTGGTGTCATTATGGCATTCCTTGCCATCACCCCCATCATAATTATCTCACCTATCTTCTAACTGGCCTTTCACTTTGTGTTCAAGAGTTTCCACCCTTGCCCTTTTTTCTCTCAACAAGGTCAAAATTTGGTCTAATTTAGACTCGGATTTCCCTAAAGGTGCTCCTTCATCTTGGCTATCCTCCATTCTGGTTCCAACTCGAACCTTTACATATGACTGCTACCATTTGCATATAACTGTACATTTATAAAATGAGTGTTCTAAGATCTTTATAATAACCTTCTCTATTTTGTTGGGACAACACTATCCTAATATGTGTTGACATTGCTAAAATGTGAATAATGGTATGATGATTAGTAAATACTCTTAGGACCTTGATGGATGTTCATGATTGTAACAGTCCTAAAAAAAGATCATGAAAAAATCCCTTCTTTTAGTGTTTGATCTTCCTTGAAATCCCTTCTTTTAGTGTTTGATCTTCCTTGAAATCCCTTTGATTTGTAACATCACTTTCCATAATGCTCCAGAATTAACTTAAATCATGTAACTTAATCAAGTCATTAATTAAGAATTGATAGAGATAATCAAATTTGAATCAAAGAATCATAATATTTTCCATCCATTAAGCATGTTAACCAAATCAAGATATAACATAACTTACAATCTAGTAAACCATTACAATTTTTTTTAGTAACCATCACTAATCAAATACAAAATATGCTCTAGGCATTACAAATAAGTTTTTACATTACAATAGACCAACTGATCACATTATGTAATTATTGTATCTAGAACCAATGACATCTGTCTCCATAAGCGTCAGCTTGTCTCATGCTTTTGAAGGAGAGCATCATCCTGGTGCTTTTCCTCCAACCACGGACCTGCGGTCCCCTGCTCATCTTCCTAACTGGAAGAGGCCCTACCCTTCACAGAAAGGATAGACATTAGAACCCAATAGGTTAGCCATCTAAGTATCTTGTGTTGTGTCCTTCCTAATGTCTCACGATCACACACTATAGATCCCCTCTACCTTTTATGACACTACTGGAGACACTAGGCTATCTGGAACACTATGGACCGATGATGCATGCAAAGATGGATGCATCACTTTGGCCAAAGTTTTCATACAAATATGTTACACCATGAATGTTGTCATGTGTCAACCACCTTAACTCAACTTATGAGTTGTAATGTCCTACAGTTGTTCTTAACAACCCAATTCCTTAGGTCTTGTATAAGTGGGATCAATTTGAATCATTATCAATGTTTAGACATTCAACTCCCTCTATAGTTTGGTTACAAGATTCTAGTGACTCCTCATCACACGGTTTGTTTCATTCCACATAGGTTTGACCATTTGACCCATAGGCCACATATGGTTCACATTTTCAGAAATAAGATATCTCATATGACAAAATTATATACATGTACTCAAGGCATACCCTACCCTTGATAGAGTAAAAGAATAATATTCATAACTTATATCATTAAAAAAATGTCTTACATGCAAACCCATAATGATTGGATAAATATTCTTATATAAATTCATTTCAATGATTTCATAACAAGACCATGTTCACAATCGTTCTTCCTCCTCTATTCTCGAGGGTATAAGTATGTAATTTTGATAGTTAAGGTAACTCAGAAAGTGTTTCACAATCGGCTTCTCATATAAGCTCAATTTGTGTCAATTGTGGTGTTGTAAACACACTGTTATTTGAAACGTTATCCCGACTATCATCACAGTCAGATGTCCATATCATGAATTGACAATGCCTTCGTGGCTGAAACCACAATCATAAGACTGTATCATTATCTTATGTTAATAATCGATTTGGAGCTATTGCCTACTCCACTCGAGAGTTTAATACTCTATCCAAGTCAGTAAATGATGTGAGATATCATTTCTTCACCAACCCAACCAATACGGCTCGGACTCTGGGTATTATTTACATAGTATATGATGTAAAAGCATCACAGTCAGGTCATGCGACCTTAACACCAACATAGAAAGAATTTCTTATCAAAAGCTCAACCATACGGCCTTGAGCAAGAATGCAGTCATCTCAAATGACTCAGCCTTATGGCCTTGAGTGTAAAACACAGTCTTTTTAAATAGCTTGGCCTCACGGCCTTGAGTATAAAACAGTCTTTTTAACAACTCAGCCTCACGGCCTTGAGTATAAAACACATCCTTTTTTAACAACTCGGCCTTATGGCCTTGAGTATAAAACATGGTCTTTACAAAGGCTGTCATAGCTCAGCTTCCATCCACGAGCCTTCCCATTGATAGCAATAAGACATGTTACTGCTTCGGCCTATGGCTTGGAATGCAGTCTTAACAAGAGTTTCAAAGATAAATAATCAGCCATATGGCCTACAAAATATATAAAGATTTCTAAAGGTTTTAAACTCAACTCAACAGTCGATGACAAGCTGGTAAAGATAGCTCATCCATTAAGGCTACGAGCTCATTCATGTTAAAGGGATAAATTTGGAAAGCATGGCCTTAAGGCCTAGAGCCACTAGACGATAACACTTAGAAATCATAATGCTTGGCTATAATAGCCTCGAGCTTCATCCAAATAAAGATTTTAAATAGTAATAAACATAATTCTTTGTTTAAATGTTTAAATCAATAATGAGGAGTAGGATTACATCCTTGTAATACCTAAGTAATGATAGAAAATGAGTCATCATACCAGTTTGACACTCCTACAAGTGCACTCGGCTCTAAAACCAGCTCCCCCTCTTTGTTGTTTCTTCCCCATCGAAAAGGCCAAAAAACCCAAAACAAAACTAACTACTCCTTTATGTGAAAGCACTCCCTTTTTCTCTCTAACCTCCCTTGACTCTACGCATGCCAAAAAGAAAGGTAACCACCTTTCCCCACCCAATCAGTTCCTCATAAGGTGGCTACAATCGGACATCATGCTCGAAGGTGGATGAGCTTAAAGCTCTCCATCCTTCACTAAACTGACCAACACCAGACTAAAAGCATTTGACTATGATCAAATAAAAAGACATAAGAGATAATAATAATATTATTATCATGGCAATATAACCTATAATAGGGTTTGCAATCCTTACAAATAGGATTTAAAATTGAAAACTAGGAAGCACAAAAGAACACATCAAGATTGTCAAATGTCGGTCGAGAGATTCTCCTCAAAATTTGACTATCATCCTTAGTCAAGAGTCTAAGGAACATTATTCTTGAGAACAAAAGATTACGAGAGACTTCCATCCCTCTCAACGTGATTGTCCCCTCGACAAAAGATGATGCTTCAAGAACATCGACTGGTCTTCGCGACTAGTCTAAATGGCATTAAAGACAACAACTCTCAGAGGACATGAGCACTAAGAAAAGAGGCTTGACATGTGACAACTTACACATAAAGAAGATGAAGGACATAAAATTTGATACTCAGATGGCTGTTCAACCCTTTTCTTTCACAACATCTAACCTTTCCTCTAGGATGATACTCTCCTTCTTCAAAGGACATTCATTTTCCTATTCACACTCAGGACCACAAGATCATGATCAGTGTATCATCATCATCATGTTTCATAACTTAATTCAATCAATTTATAAAACAAATCATCATCAATAACTATTTCATAATCAAGAGTTAAATTATATATTTCCACAATATCGAATCAATTAACTATGTCTAATCCTCTTGATTATCAAACTAAGTTAATGATTAAGTCTAGTTGTAAGTTGGGGATGTAACATGATTACCCCTCACACCCTAAGAAATTTCCTCAACCTCATTTTCATGGCAATTTCTTGAGTCATAGGGTCTGTAAGATGGCATAATGATAGTCTTTCATGACTGTGACAGCAACAGATACTCTTTTGAAACCTTCTTTGAAACTAACTTATCACATTCACCCAGTAACTTCACCTTTTTGACACATCATGGCCTTGATAAGGAGAAATTTAGAATGGTCATATATCTTTCAAGGCAATCCCTCTATGGATAACAACCTTTTGATTTCATGATAGTCCCTTGACCGTCCATGTTTTTGATTGTTTTGTGCCTTCTTGACTGTGTGCGATGGTAGGGTTTGGAAAGATGGAAATTTGTTGTTGAAATTCACAACATCTTGATGGTATTGTGACCAAGATCTCCTCATATGACATGAGAAGAGCTATTCCATAACCTTGTTGTCCCATAACCTTGATTATTATGATTAGAAGCATGGAAACAAACCCTACAAGAAACAAAGCAATGATTAGATCTTAATATGATCATGAGATAGCCAAGCATTTGTATTAGTCTAAATCATAAAATCTATTCATTTATAAAGATTGATCTGAGGGTTTGGTGAGTTGTCATTGCAACCCAAACCCTAGGTCTTCATTAGAAATCATTGAATGCTAATTATTGCCATTATGCTTCTATCTTATTAATTCTTACTAATTAGGGTAATCATATAAAAATACATAGTATCTCATGTATTCTTACAAAATGCATATGGGAATTTTATCAAATGTTGTAGTTGCATTGAATGATACCTCAAAAAAATGTGGTCTATTAGAATTTTGAAAAATGTTGTAGTTGCAACTACCCTAGAAGACATGTATGCAAAATGCGAAAGCATAGAGAAGGTGAGTGAACTATTTGACATGATGCCTCAAAGAAATGTGGTCTCATGGAATGGTATGGTTGTGGGATATGCAAATAATGGATTTGTCGATAAGGCTATAGAAACTTTCAAGCAAAACCAATTGGTGGGTGTAAAGCTAAAATCCACAACCTTTGACTACATCCTCTCTGCCAGTGCCAAACTAAGATCTTTGGAACACAGTACATGGACATCCATCAAATCATAAAGGATATGGGAATTTTGTAAGATGTTGTAGTTGCAACTATCGTAGGAGACATGTATGCAAAATGTGGAAGCATAGAAAAGGCAAGTGGATTGTTTGACATGATGCCTTAAAGAAATGGAATCTCATGGAATTCCATGATTGTAGGATATGCACAAAATGGTTTTGTTGATAAGGCTTTAGAAACTTTCAGGAAAAAGAAATCAGTGGGTGTAAAGCCAAATTCCACACTACATCCTCTCTACCTGTACCAAAGTTGGATCTTTGGAACATGGTACATGGACATCCATCAAAGCATAAAGGATATGGGAATTTTGATAGTTGTAGTTGCATGGAATGATGACTCAAAGAAATGAGGTCTCATGGAACATGTCATTATTGTAGGATATGCACAAAATGGATTTGTTGATATGGCTTTAGAAACTTTCAAGCAAAAGCAATAGGCGGGTGTAAATCCAAATTCCACAACCTTTGACTACATCCTCTTTGCCTATGCCAAACTGAGATCTTTGGATCATGGTACATTGACATCCATCAAAGCATAAAGGATATGGGAATTTCGATAGATGTTGTAGTTGCAACTCCCCTAGAAGACATATGTGTAAAATGTCGAAGCATAGATAAGACAAGTGAATTGTTTGACATGATGCCTCAAATAAATGTGGTCTCATAGAATGCCATGATTGTAGGATATGCATAAAATGGATTTTTTTATAAGGCTTTAGAAACATACAAGTAAAAGCAATTGACAGGTGTAAATGTCAAAATGGGATCTTTGGAATGTGGTATGGACATCCACCAAAATAGATTGTTTGGAATAGCGTATGGACAGCCATCAAAGCATAAAGGATATAGGAAATTTGTCACATGATGTAATTGCAGTTGCCCTTGTAGACATGTATGCAAAGTGTGGAAGAATAGACAAGGCACATGAACTATTTGGCATGATGCCCCAAAGAAATGTCACCTCATTAAATGTAATGATTGCAAGATATGAACAAAATGGATTTTTGATAAGGCTTTAGAAACTTTCAAGAAAATGTGATCAATGGGTGTAAAGGAAAATTCCACAACCTTAGCCAGTATCCTCCTTGCCTATGCCAAAATGGACATCCATCAAAGGATAAAACATATGGGAATTTTGTTAGATGTTGTAGTTGCAACTGCCCTCAGAGACATATATGCAAAGTGTGAAGCATAGACAAGGCACATGAATTGTTTGGCATGATGCCTCAAAGAAATGTCACCTCATGGAATGCAATGATTGTAAGATATGAACATTTAATAGATTTTTTGATAAGCCTTTAGAAAGTTTCAAGAAAATGCAATTGGCGAGTGTAAAGCCAAATTCCAAAAACCTTAGAAGTGGTATCTTTGGAACATGGTATAGACATCCATCAAAGTATAAAGGATATAGGAATTTTGTCAAATGTTGTAGTTGTAAGTACCTTGCAAGACATGTATGTAAAGTGTGGAAGCATATACAACGAACGTGAACTGTTTGACATGATGCCTCAAAGAAATTTTGTCTCATGGAATGTAATGATTGCAAGATATGCACGAAATGGATTTTTCATAAGGCTTTAAAAACTCTCAAGCAAATGCACAAAAGTAAATTTCAACCAAATGCAAATTTTGGCATGTCTAAAACTAAATTGCACAACCTTATCCAACTTGCTCCTTGCCTATGTGAGAATGGGATCTGGGGAACATCGTGTGGACAACCATCAAAGCATAAATGATATAGTAATTTTGTCACATGTATTGTATTTGCAGCTGCCCTTGTAGACATGTATGGAAAGTGTGGAAGCATAGACAAGGTGCGTGAACTATTTGAAATGATGCCTCAAAGAAATGCACAGTCCCACAGAATGCAATGATTGCAAGATATGCACAAAATGGATTATTTGAAAATGATTTATAAACTTTCAAGCAAATGCAATTGGAACATGTAAAACCAAATTCCTGTAATGATAATTGATCATCATATTAAATATTTAATATAAACTGTCATATACATAATGTCATGAACATAACATCTAGTTTACATACAAAGCCATATAGGCATGTCCAAACAAAGCCATATAGGCATATATATAAATATACATCGGTAACATACAAAAGTATGTATACAAAGCCATCTAGGCATACAAAAAATGTTCTAAAAACTAGTTTCCTATGGACTTTTATGAAATAATCAGCAGCCCTTGCTTGACCATGAAGATGGAGAGCCAATCTGTAACTCATCATCTCTCTGCCGTCGAGTAGACCTCTTCGACAAAAGTTCATCCAAATCCACATGTTAATACAATCAAACAATATGCACATTACTATAGAAAATGTACATGAAATATATAACATCGCATATGTAATAGATCACTTACCGCTATCCGATGATCACTCTCCATCATCTTGTCTCCAGCTTTTTTGTCCGTAGTTGGATAGGCTGGAGTTGTGACCTCCTGTGAGAAGCATCAAGAAGCAAAATTGACTAAACATAAATATCATTTATGTACATCAAATGACATGAGATAAAATAATAAATACAAAATTATGACATTTTCATGTTATTGGATCATACCTCGGTCTAAGGATTTGAAGACATCATGGCTACAACAATGCCTATCTGTGCTGACTCACAAAGATGAGGAGTCTCCACATTCAGCATTTGATAATCAAGTTCAAGATTATTCGACCAAAATAAATACATAACATTATTTTAAAAATGCATAATGATTAGAAATGGTTAAATTTACCTCTGTAAAAGTGGTGGATTTGTGTCCAGGGGACCAAGGAAACCATGGAGATGTCGGTGACTATTGAAATCATCAAATTGTCACAAAATAATATTACCATTGACATATCTACAATAATTACAATCATGTGATAAATTACATACCTGCTAACTTGACCTCCTCTTATAACCCGCCAATGGATGGCTAACGGAGGCAGGATGAAGACTCTGACCCTAGAATTTAATTGCGCAGACAATCACATATATTATTTTTGACTTATAATATAAATAATCATATAAAATTAATTACAAATTTCAAATGTGGGTGGTTGGGAGGGAGTCTTGCCACCCCATGATGGGTGGCAAGGTCGAGACAGCAAAGGTGCCAATGATGAGTCACAGCTGCAGTGGGGAGGCACGAGCGGAAGGGATGTTTCGGTTGGTTTCATTGATTAAAACGAATGACAGTTTAGGCATGAGTTGGGAGCCCAGCTGGACTTCGAGAAGTTTTGATAGACTCCTTCATAAGCAGGCGGCAGAGGTAACTTATTCAATTTTCCTGGTTCAAGATAAATGCCTAAATACTTTGCAGTGATCCTTTTGGCGAAGGTTATAAAGTGTGGTGGCATGGATAAGCTAGTGCGTCTTACCAGCCGGAAGCGCCAAATGGCTTTTCTCGAAGCCATTATGGACCTTCGGCTTCAGAGAATGCTACGAGGGCCCAACGCCTTGATGCTAGGAGCGGTGAAAATGATATTGGGTAGGATGTTTCTAGAAAATGGTGAACGTTATAGGGTCAACACAGACATTACCTCCAGGACTCTGGCGATGCTGCTTGAACTTGGCTTGGACAAACAACTGGTGAAGTCGATCATGCAGGGTGTCTTCATTGTAGAGCTATTGGGGGATCTCGAGATTTCATTGCAGATGGCCAGTTTGGGGTCTGGAATTTCGCGTCCAAAGGATTGGAACTAGTTCGAAGACCTTGGTGCTGTTATCAAGCTCTATCTGTTTATCTTGGATGTCCGAGGCTTTGATTTGATTTTTCTCAAAGACCAAGCGACACTGGCAATCAGTTTCATCAAGAAGGCTTTAGGTTTGGAGATGGTGGTCGGGCTGGACTGGTTGGATGATTTTAGGAAACTCCTCACTTCTGCTAATTTCTAGTTCTTTCTACTTCTCATGCTCCATTTTGTATAGTCGGAGCTTTACATTGCAAGTTTAGGTGTTAGGACTTATACTCTATAAATAAGGTTGGTGACCCTATGTGGTCTTTCTCTTAAGCTTCTTCATTGTTGCAGATTGACAGTGAATTTCTGGTCAGCCATGAAAGGTTGATGACATGTAGCTTGATAGTCTAGGTTATAGTGCTAGTTCTTAATACATAAGTTTGGTGACCCTGCGTGGTCCTCCTCATAGGCTTCTCCATCTCTGAAGATAGACAATTTATCTCTGGCCAGCCATGAAAGGCTGAAGAATTGTAGCTCCTTTTTGTCTATATCAATATAAACTATTATTATGAATTAAAAAAAAATTACAAATTTCAAATAACAATATATTAAATCAAGATGAAACTTGTAACAAATTACCTGAGAGTCAATACCAAATGTATGTTGTAAGATATCGTCACTAAGAACAAGATCATCCAATATGGATGCCTCCATCAATGGATGTTGCCCCTGCGTCGCAGCATCTTACTGAGAGTCCTGTCATGCATCTTGCATCCCATAATCACACAGATTCCCACATGAACTGCACAAATGTGGAGACACATGATGCCTACTACTCTCACCCTCATCGGCCTAGCTAAGATCATCAGCATGTTGTGATAGAGTTTGGGTGAGAGTAGTCAATGAATGTAATGTCCACCTCAACACTCTCCTTCAAAGTCAAAGGGAGTGACCTACGTTCTATCTTCAATAGGGGTATAGGCACACGGTTTTCATCTCGTTGAGCCCTGACTCTATCTTGGACAGAGCCACCACCTCTACCCTGGAACTCATGAATGTCAAAATAACTAGGAATCTTCTTGAGGATACACTTGCAATGGAATTTTCTCAAGAAATATTGTGGTACCTCATCATTGTTGCATAGGCGCTCATCGAAGACCATGTCCCATCTATCCCAAAAGTTTTGGGATATTTCTTCATTCCTACACCTATGAATAGGAAACCATTTGCAAGTTTCTTCTAATCTTTGGCCAGTTTTGGGATTAATAAAGTGTGCACATAATTGAGATTTTGTAGTTTTTTCATTCTTCACTTGTTCATATGACAACTTGTCGGCATAGTATTGCCGACACCTCTCCCTATAGTCTTGGAATTCAGTGATTTGTTTTGTCACCGAATCAGTGTGGGAAACAATCTCCTCTAGTGACTTTGCAAGCACCCTCCTATGATTGGTGCTTGCACTTGGATTGTTTAGCGTTTGAATAAGAGTTTGAAGATGTTTCTTGTTTTCTTCTATTATCCATAGGTAGTTTTCTTGAGTATCCCTTACATTGTGAGGAAGTGAAGGTGGGTTTTGAGGGTTTGGAGGGTTTTGGAGGTTGTTTTCACCCTCATCAGTTGGATTAGGGTTTTCTCTTGCCTCAATAACTATAAATGCAATATAAAAACTAATCAAACATTGCAAAATTCAAAAATTCTTCCCAAACTAACAAAAATTGATCAAACCCTACCTTCTTCTGTTGCTAGACCCTCCAAATTTGTTGTACGATGTCTTTGCCGGTGAGGTGGCATTGTGAAAATGATGTTTTCTCTCTTGCACGTGCTTGGAGAGGCTTTCCTTGAATGTGTTCGTGGTTTCTTCTCCGTTTTTATGGCACACACTCCTTTGGTCACGGTGAAATGGCAGAAATGAGGTTATTTTGCACTTTTATGTTAAAGCAAAATGCGAGCGCGTTATAACACGCTCACATTTTTTCTTGTTTTGGACCAAAAAGTCCCATGGTGGTGACTTTTTGGTCCCCCATCTTTGTGCATACACCCCACAATCATATCAGTAGTATCTCTTGACCATGTTTCCAACAGGGTAGGATTGGAAGGAAAAATGAAGTGATAAGCACTAAAGGATGAGATAACATACAATTGAATGGGAAATTTTCTAAGAATGGATGGGAGGATAAGAAGGAAAGAAGAAGAAACCTAAAGAAGAATGAATCTATTTGGGAAACATTCCAAAGGAGATTGGTAGTGAACATTGCATTGGAAAGTTTTTGGAAGAGAGTGAGAGTGAGAGTGAATAAGAGATTGAATTGGAAACAAAATGAGAGGGTTAGTTACAATTACAAAAGAATCCCAAACATGAGCTAAAAATTAAGGAAAATAGCTGGAACTGATAGACACATATCCAAAGATGACAGGGTCACCCCTTTCAAGACCTAGGTCACCCCTTTTGTTAGAGCTAGTCACCTAGGTGACCCTACAACTTGAGGTTAGGTCACTCAGGTGACCCTAAGGTCTCTTGAGTGAGCCTCCTTCTAAGGATCTATGAAGGGGTGTTTAGAAAGCACAAAGTCCTAGAACTTAATTCAAATGTTGAAAAAGATGGCTAAGGGGTTAAAGAGGCTAGTGGATGCATCATCAAGCATGAAATTGTTGAGAGAAGTATGATTCATGCCTTCAAGGGTCATGAGCTAGACTGCCACATCATCATTGTGTTGGCAAGAGACACTATATGGATTCATGATTGTTGTCATTAATGGCAACAAAGTTCATCCCACACATCCGTAGGACATGGTGTGTCTCTACCAGAAGTTAGAGTGAAGAATGTTGTGGTCCGGTAAACAAGAACAGAGCATGTGGCTAGGTCCGATAGACAGGTCCAGATCTCTCAAAGGAAGTATCTTGGTACAGTGCGGATTTGGGGAAGTTAAGAGGACTACCTTGAGTGGTATATTCCAAGGATTTAGCCTCCGATGATAGATGAGGAAAAAGATATGAATAGTTGAGTACCGGTTTGCTGAGTGACAGTGTGAACAGAGGAAGAACTGACTGACAGAACATCAGACTACTTTTCAGATGTGTTTCTGATAGTGGTAAAGGTTATGAAGACATGAATTATGTTTGGCTGACATGATTAATGATTTCTACAAGTATATGCTTGATCCGCATTACTTGATGTGGTAGGATTCAGCCGACAGATCAGAATTAGTGAAAAGATTAAGTATTCCGGGTGCCGACTAGAAAGGTGATGAAATTACTTGTGCGGATATATATACATGATGGATTTAGTTGTGAGAGAAGTAGAGATGTGATGTGATATGCGAATAAGAGCAGAGCAAAGAAGAAGCAGTAAGAAAGATCCGGTATGTGAAAGGAAAGCAGAATAAAGAGAAGAGGAAAGATGAAGTGCAGCAGATCAGTGTACTGAGCCTAACCGGAACTGAACTTGAGCATATGTGGATGCTTCCAATATAACATTCTTTTGTAGATAGTGTGTCTCCTTGTAGGCAATGTGCCTCCTTTGTGAGCAATGTGCTCGGGTAGTGAGCCCTAATTAGCAAGTGTCATTTTGTAATTCCTTATTCTTCTAACAAAGAATAATCTTTGGGTTAATCACCCCATGGTTTTCTCCCTTAACAGGGTTTCCACGTCAAAAATACTATGTCATGTGTTTTTTCATTTCATGGTAATGTTTTTTTGTTTGATTTAATGCTGCATTGATTAATAAGAAAGTTCAGAAAGAAGAAATAATTAGGCTAACTGATTCACCCCCCCTCTCAGTTATCAATAATTGGTATCAGAGCCAAGTTCCTCCTAATAGAGCCTAACAGCTTGAGGAAGATCTGGGAGTCCAAATGGATGCATATGGTTTAAGTGAGCAACTCAAGACTGCCCTTGAGGATCTTAAATAGTCAAACTCTGAAGTCAATGAATTAAAGGAAAGACTCAAACAAGCTGATGAATTCATGAGAGAACTAAAAGACAAATTAAGTCTCTCAATGAAAAAGAGAAAGGAGCTGCTCCAGCAATTGGCAAAACAAAATGAAGAAAGTAATGCAAATGAAGAGTTGACTGAGAAAACCAAGTTATGTGAAAAATTATCAAAAGAAGTCATTATGGTAAGACATGAAATGGAATCAGGAGTTATAAAGTTTACTCAAGAGATTGAAGAGAAAAAAAAAAACTAAAGACAATTTAAGACAATCTCTCAAAGAGAAATCAGAAGATTGCCACCAGATGGACAAGATTATCAGACATCTTGAATTTGATCTTGAAGATGCTAAAGATAATGAAGAAAAACTTGAGGATCAAATTGTCTCTCTCAAAAGGGATCTTCAAACAGCAAATGAATATAAAGAGAAATTCAAGATAAGTTCTGCTCAACTTGAAGTTCTTCTTGGAAGTCAAAAGAGGGCAGATGACAAGTGTGGTTTGGGATATGAGAAAGGAGAAAGCTCCGGATCCGATTAGAAGAATTTTGGATCAGAAAATCCAAGGAACAGGCCTAGAAGACCTCCGGTAAGATAGCCCAATGCTGAAAAATATTCATCCTTCAATGGATACTATCACAGCTGCAATCACTTTGGTCACAAAGCTAATCAGTGCAAAAAAAGAATGAATCAGACTAATTCATCCTTCTCCGGACAGTGCTTTAACTGCAAAAGGTATGGACACAAGTCTCATAAATGCAGAAATATGCAAATGAACAAATCATTCAATGGTAGATGCTTTACATGCAATAGAGTAGGTCATATGGCTAATCAATGCAAATCAAGAGGTTATTAGTCAAATATGCAAAGAAATGTTGTTTGCCAAATCTGTAATAGGTCTGGTCATAATGCAAAAGTCTGTAGAAGCAAGAATCAGGACAAAAGAGGTCCGGTATATAATCAGAATCAAGACAAGGGTAAACAAAAAATGAATGCGGATGAAGTTAGGAATGAGATGAACAAGATTTGGGTGAAGAAAAGTTTAGAGAATGTAGAGGTTGGATCCGCACCAGACTCTGGTGCTGATATTCCTTCCGAAAATTAAAAGGTGAGCTCTGGCTCAGGGGGAGACACAAAGAAAACCCTGTTCCCCCAGCCAATCAAGTGGTGCCGGATTAGGCACAAGATGCGGAGTAAAGGGTTTGTAGATATGAGTCTTGAGATGATCCAGTTAAGATTTCAGAGGTCTGCATGAAGATGAGAAGAAGTTGTGATCAATCAAGTAGAACCTGTTCCGGGAGATGCTTCGGAATGACAGAGGATTACAAAAAGGTCCGGAGAGATCCGGAAGTGCATTGTCTTATTCTGCGGATTGGACAGAGTGTTTGGGATGTCCTTGTGATGTGTCATCTTGATTTGTTCATGGTTGGAAGATCCGCATGATGTTCATAGATCAGGACTGATCCAGTTCTTCAAGTCATTTGAATAAGGCAAACCAGAATAATGTAGGTCAAGCATTTATTGCAATCATATATTAGGGTTTGCGGAGCAATATAAGGGATTTCTCATAAATCACTTGTTCATTCTGCACTCAAGAAGAAGTGAAAAGTGGAGCTCTGCAACAAAATTCATCAAGTTTATCAAAGATCACTCACAGAAGTTATTACATCCAGAAATCAATCAAACCAACTTCGTGTAACCAAAGGCGCATAAGGTATTTTCTGTTTTCAATATCTCACTGCAAATCTTTTGAAAAATGGCTACTCTAAATATAGTTAAGATCTCTGATAGACCTCGCCCCACATTCAAGAAACATCCATACAAATCTTTGGAGGTAGATCCCCTAGGAGCCTTCTCTAGTGTTCCGCATGGTGTATTGCATATGGAGGACATTAGGGTTTACATACATGCGAATATTGAAGACTTTGGAGAATTAAAATTGATGGATATCTATCACAAACAGTTGATAGATGATTCCCTTGAGATTAAACCTTAGTATAAAGCCATCCAGGATAAGCACTTTGCATAGTGCATTCATTTCCCCTATTTTGAAGAAGATGAATGGGTCCGGTATGTACTAAGTAGAGTGCATGACAATTTCCTATGGTTGAACAAGCCTTTTAAGATCACCAAAGATGCAATTAGGGCTGTAACCAGTCTGCACTCATCCGGTGGAATACCTATCCTCAAGTCTGTCAAAAATCAGACATTTAGTGATGCAACCGGATCAAAATTTGATAAGAGAGCTATGACAATTGAAGACATCACTGAACCGGATGTCAAATTTGCATCTATGATAATTGGTTACAAGATTTATCACTCCAGTAGGGAAAATTCAGTACCGGGAACTGTAATTTACACAGCTTATCAAATGCTAAAAGAGAATGCAGACTATGATTTGTGTGAGCTTCTTCTAAACCAACTTTTGGAAAATCTACAGAAGATTAAGAAGGACAAGAAGAACTCCTTCAAGTATGGTAGTTTGATCCTTTGTCTATTCTTTTATTACATGAATGAGCTTCCCGGATCTAGTGGATGGATATGGTAGAATGACAGACCAGTTGCCATCCAAATCAGAGATTATTTGCATGGACTTGGAGATGCCAAAGCAAGAAATACAGCCCTGTGGGGATACTTCAAAAACTCAGTCTCTTGTTGAAAAATACAAAGACTCAGTCTGCTTTATGGTTGATACTGATCAGTGCCTAATGGAGGTAGTAGAGCCAAGGACAGTCTGGATCATGCCCATGGGGTATGAGGTTGATGAACAAATTGTGAAACTGCATGTTCAACATATGCTTAGTCAGCCCAAAGATCCAAAGGCAGAAAGGTTTGGAACCTTTGAGGAGCTGAGTGTGAAGATCCATGTGGAACTCAGAGAACCTGAGATAAAAGGGAAGGTGAGAAAAGAAGTAGAACATATTGCTCAAGGCCTAGGCATCCCAAAGGAGGCACTTGATGCCAACCGGGAAAAGAGGTGAAAGGTTGAGGAAGAGAAGAAAGAGGCAGAAAAGAAAAGCAAGAAAAGTACTCCGATGGAAACCTCAACCTGGACCAGATTATCAAAAGGATCTACACCTGTCACAACCAAAAGCTCAAAAACGTCAAAACTGGAAGGTCAGACATCCGGTAAAGGAGAGAAAAGATCTAAAATAAAAGCCACAAGGGCTTATACAAGTAAGAAAGATGAAGAGGAAACTGAATCAGATGAGGGGGTAAAGGAAATAAAGAAGCAAAAGAAGAAAGGATCCGAAAAACCCTCCACAGGCCAAGACAAGGAAGAAAAGGGAGAGGAATTTGTTGAAAAGCCCACCCTGTCTCTAGAGAGTGTAATCAAATCAGTCACTGTGGATGGAAACCTTCAACCAATGGCTGAATTCTATGATGACTACAATGAGGCTGACCAAAAGATCCTACAGGAAGCCACAATCAGGTATCTGAACATATACAATAAGGCTTTCATTGAGATTATATCTCTAATTCCTAAAAGCCTAGAAAAGGAGTTAGAAATAAGAAAGAACAATGCCCTAGCAAAAGATCTTGAGATTCGGGAGCATATAGCTATTTAGCTATATCCTCAAATTGATCCAAAGACAATGAACATAATATTCAAAGACTGCAAAGATGAGTTCAGGAGTAAAGCAAGGATAAATCAACTCATGATTGGTGAGACTGACAAGGTGGCCATGGAAACAGAAGAGATCCTCCGGAAGGCCTTCAAAAGGTTTAATCTTCCTATTGTAGAGGACTTGGGTACTGATCCCACATCCACAAGTGTTGCAGAAGAAACTTCTGAGAAAGCAACAGAAGAGATGGGCCCTAAACAAACCAACATTTCTCCTTCGGTTTCCCCTACAGTCTCCGGATCTAAAGGAGAAGACACTATACAGGAGAAAGATGTAGGAGTGAAAGAAAAATAAGTTGACAATACCAAGGTTGCAGAGAAAGAGAAGACTCCAATAGAGAAAACCACAACTGATAGTGGTAAGAATGTAGAAGGAGAGAAAACTCCAAAGGACAGCTCCAAGACTGCAGAAGAGAAGAAACATCTGTCTCCAGCAAGAGACACTGCACAAACTGTCCAAAAATTTCTGAGCAAAGAAACAATAGAGATTGATGAACCGGAGCTTCTACAAGGTCCATTCAATTTTGATTCCCTCTCTCCGGTACAGACAATGAAGATAGCTTCATTTGCAAATGCTAAGGCAAATGAAAAACTCCTAAAGTCTCATATGGAAGGCTGTGAGTTGATAGAAGCTGTTTTCGGAGTGCTTGAAAAGATTATGCCATCGGTCCAGAAAGATCCCACAGCCTCCTCTTCCGGTAATCTCAAAACCTTAGTCAGTAGTGTTGGTACATATTTTGATTCTCTAGAAAAATCAGCTGAAGAAAAGGTCCGAAAGGAGTTTTTGGATAAGAGATTCTCAGAGGTACTAGGATTAATCTCTCATGATAGGAGAAATATGAGTATTGGGATAAAGAGCCTAGAAAATGCTCTTAAGGATGGCGGTGACATTTACAAATTTTGTATCTCCTGGTCAAAATCAACAGTAGAAATTGAGAAGAAAATAAAAGAGGAACAGGACAAACTACTAAGTTTGTCTCAAAGTTTTGATCCTCTCTCTTCCTCCATAGTAAATCAAGAATGTCAAACTATTGCAATCACAAATGCAATAAAGAACCTTGAGAAGGAAAGGAAGAATATAATTAACTGGATGGGAGAACTTAGAAGGATTATTATCCCTAAGTTAGAAACCATGCATGAGGCCATAAGTGATGCTCAGACTACCGCCCAAACAAATGATCTGACAGATCTTAAGAGGGCAGAAGCTTTTGTGTTCTTGTTGAGTGGTCACATTTCAATTTTGGATAGAATGAAGCAAAGTTGGGCTACAGAACTCATCCAGTTGAAGACATCCTTTGCAGACATTCTTTAGTTTATGTGAATATGTAATATACAGCCAAGTATAGTAAAATTTTTGAAAATTTTGGTGTGCAGACCCTACCCTTTGCCATTGATGTCAAAGGGGGAGTGAGGAGCAGTGAAAAATGAGGAATCCAACTAAAGGGGAGCTCTGAAAAATGTATATAAAGATAAAGCATCAGCCAAGGGGGAGCATAGTGTAAACACTTAGTCATTTTTCACCAAGTGTTGCCATCAATGCCAAAGGGGGAGATTGTTGGCAAGAGACACTATATGGATTCATGATTGTTGTCATTGATGGCAACAAAGTTCATCCCACACATCCGCAGGACATAGTGTGTCTCTACCAGAAGTCAGAGTGAAGAATGTTGTGGTCCGGTAAACAAGAACAGAGCATGTGGCTAGGTCTGACAGATAGGTCCGAATCTCTCAAAGGATGTATCTTGGTGCAGTGCGGATTTGGGGAAGTCAAGAGGACTACCTTGAGTGGTATATTCCAAGGATTTAGCCTCCGGTGATAGATGACGAAAAAGATATGAATAGTTGAGTACCGGTTTCCTAAGTGACAGTGTGAACAGAGGAAGAACTGACTGACAGAACACCTTTCACCTTTTCGGATGTGTTTCTAACAGTGGTAAAGTTTATGAAGACATGAATTATGTTTGGCTGACATGATTAATGATTTCTACAAGTATATGCTTGATCCGCATTACTTGATGTGGTAGGATTCAGCTGACAGATCAGAATTAGTGAAAAGATTGACTATTTCAGGTGCCGACTAGAAAGGTGATGAAATTACTTGTGCGGATATATATACACGATGTATTTAGTTGTGAGAGGAGTAGAGATGTGATATATGAATAAGAGTAGAGCAGAGCAGAAGCAGTAAGAAAGATCTGGTATGTGAAAGGAAAGCAGAATAAAGAGAAGAGGAAAGATGAAGTGCAGTAGATCAGTGTACTGAGCCTAACCAGAACTGAACTCCAGCATATGTGGATGCTTCCAATCAGTTCAAGTATTGTATAACATTCTTTTGTAGACAGTGTGTCTCCTTGTAGGCAGTGTGCCTCCTTTGTGAGCAGTGTGCTCGGGCAGTGAGCCCTAATTGGCAAGTGCCATTTTGTAATTCCTTATTCTTCTAACAGAGAATAATCTTTGGGTTAATCACCCCGTGGTTTTCTCCCTTAACAGGGTTTCCACGTCAAAAATACTGTGTCATGTGTTTTTTCATTTCATGGTAATGTTTGTTTATTTGATTTAATGCTGCATTGATTAATAAGAAAGTTCAGAAAGAAGAAATAATTAGGATAACTGATTCACCCCCCCCCCCCCCCTCTTAGTTATCAACACATTGGTCTGCCATGTAGGCTTGTGTGACTTTTTAGTGCTTATAGGACCAGAGGAAGTAAAGCTAAAGTTGTTGATCCTTTGACTACTGAAGCCATTAGCTCCCACCTCTAAGTCCTATAGGATGAATGGAAAGTAGCTATTGCACTAAATGGGCTTTAATCATTGGTCTTTTTTCTATTCTTTTTTTGTGTTGACTTTTGTGGTGTTACATTTTTTTGCTATATGGTATATGCTTTGATGTAACTTATTGTAGTTGGGTTGATGTTGTGTTGTTGTACAACCATTTATGTATCTTATTTTTTTGTGGTTGTAAGAGGGTTGGGGCCCTTCTAAAAAACCCCTCTTTATCTTTTATCAAATTTTTTAAAGTAAATTAAAATTTATGTGTCCATATATTTATTGAGTAAATAAAATAGTTTTAAAATAAAATAGCTTTTAAATAAATAAAATAACTTTGGTATCTCACATATTTAAGATATCTATAAATAAATTTAAAATTAGCAATATTGTGAAATAGAAAATATGCGTATTAGATTATATCCTAAAGTGATGTTCACTAAAGGAGCTCAAATAACCAAAGACAATTTGCATTCATTTCATAAAAAAGTATTTAAGATATGTATTTTGAAAGCCCTCTTGGTTCCTCAAGCTTTGAGAGGTCATGGAAAAGAACTAGTATAAGAGGGAAGCTTAGGAAGACAAGGCTTGAGCCCTAAGTGGGTAAGGAGAACCCTAGTGATGGTGGTGCCCCGCAGAGTGAAATTCACTTCAGTGACAAGGGGAAGGAGAAGATGATGGAACATGAAGAGATCAATGTGAAGGACTGGATGCTAGAAGTGGAAGGTCTTTGTCTTGGTGCTACTTATTAGGAAGATTGCTCTTTTGTCCCTCCTTTACCTTAAACAACATCGCCTCTATTGTTTATACCCTATCTAATCAGACTAATGAGCTACATAAGGAGTTGGACATCCACCACAAAGTCCTCAAGTGGTTTTTGTGGAATTCAGTAGAAACAAGCTTCAAAACTCTCTAATGGAGGAGTGGATTTCTAAGGAGGAAGTGATCAACCTTAATGAGTAGTTGGCTAAGAAAGAAGAAAGGATAGGGAAATTGGAGGCATATATTTTGGATGTGAAGGGCAACATCCATAAAATCATTAATTTTAGCAAAGCAGTAATCAACAATTCCCTCAATAACATCAAAGTATTCCATGAGAAGGTGAAGAATAGCCAAGTGTGGCTTCAAGCAAGCTTGAGTGCTCAAACTAGGGGCACTAAATCCAAAGCGACTGATCCTTTCATTGTAGAAGCTCTTAGCACCCACCTCAAAGCCTTGTGAGATGAATGGGAGGCAACAATCACTCTATATGAGCTTTGATCTTTGGTCTTGTGTTTTAACTTTTGGGTATATACTTCTATGGTTTTGGTTTCTTTTTTTCTCTCTAGTTTATGGACTAATGTAGTTTTGTTGTAGTTGCACTATCACTATGCTATAGCACAACTATTTTGTTGTGTTTTCTATTGTCCTTGGTTGTTAAGGGTTGGGGCCCTTTCAAAAAACCCCTCTTTACCTTTTATAAAATAAAAGAGTTGATAATTTAAAATTTTGAAATATTTTTTTATAAAATAAATAAATAAATTGATATATTAAGATATATTATTAAAGAAGGATTTTTTAGAACCATATAATTTTTTAAAATTTTTATTTGCTTAAAAGAGTTGTTTTATAGTTCTATTTTTTTAAAATATGTCTCGTGTTTTAGTTTTTATGTAACATTAGACTCTTTGATATCACTATAGAGGGCCTCTCACCTTAATTACAATAAAATATAATATAAAAACAATATAATTATATTTATATTAATTATAATAATTAAATATTAATATTAACATATTAATTATATATATTAATATATATTAAAATACTTATTAACATAATTAGCCAATAGGTTTTTATATGTGAACATTATAATGCTCAGAATTGTCTCACGCTGGAAAAAAAAAACTGCCGGAAATTTTTCTAAACTCGTCGGTTTTCCTATGGGCGTATTTCTTGAACCTCCTATGGGTGCAAGTGCTAGTAAGTAAACTTGGTTTGTCATTGAAGTCCTTACAGTCAAACATCTCGCAAGAATACCATTCAAAACAATCCCTTTTGACAAGAAGCCATGGTTGGTTTGGAGATTTGCAAAAGCAAACAACAAAAAAAATTAGGATAATAGCCACTAGTTTGAAGTTTAGCCAACCTTATAAGTTGTTAAATTAAGGAAATAATTGAACGGATAAAGTGTTTTGTCAGCTTTTATATGTATTTTATTCCTAAATGGCAGTAATTGATTCACATGATCACCTTATTTGCACGCTTCTCAAGGTCACAAGGCATGCTTCAGTAACAAAACCTAAATTTTTATGCTCTTCGATTGGGCATTCATTAATGTTGACAATTTTTCTTTGTCAATCAGTATCTCATACTTCTACACTACAATAAAAGTTACTGTCTTTTTGCAACTTTATTATGGAAGGGGCTATTCTCTATTAATTAATTATACAATCAACCTAGTAAGTGTTAGATTATAATTAATGATTATTTGGATTTTTTTAATTCTTTGGAAGTTTACAATAAAATTCTAAATTTTTTAGCCAATAAAATTAAGATTCCAAACTTTTTAACAAACAAAATTATAGAAAATTGAATTTTTAAATATTTGTAAATAAAAAATATGCACAAAAGATAAATATAAATTTTAAATAGAAAAATTCTAAACTTTAAATAGAAAAATTATAACATTATAGGCTCATTATGGGAGCTTTTGCTCCTTTTTATCCTGCAACCAATTCAGTATGCGGGGAAATGGCTTGTAAACACGGCAGCTTACAGTTTTATCTATCATAATATTCTTCCGTCCTCTACACGTATCTAGCTGTATACGTCCTAATTTATCTTCTAAGCTCGATATTTTTTATACATTTTCTGGTGCATCACACATATCAGTAACGGTAATTAACGGCAATTAAGAGAATTTTAGTGCTCACTAATTAACTTAAAAAAAACGTTCACTTTACATGGACACGGCATAGACTCAAGCCTGCGTTGGAATTTGGAAAGATTATATATGCCCGTTACATCACAGAAATTAATACGTATCTTTTCTTATGCACCGGTAAAACTTAGTGACCGCAGGCACTATTTCAAATTTGTGAGGTGTTTTAATATCTTATTTCCTCACTTGGTTGGAATTTTAGGTGATTTAATATCTTGTTTAATTTTTTTTTCACTTTTGGAAGTTGATTCCAATGCTTGTTAAGTTTGTGCCTAAAATCTTTGAGTTAATACTTAAGATTATGTATTTAGAGGGCAAACTTAAGGTATTTAAAAATTATTTAAGAATATTTTAGATCAAGAACATAGTAAGAGTATTTTATATTAGCAATAATAATTTTTTATGGGTATCTTTATATTTTGTGTGCTTGAAATATTTTCTTATAAATTGTGGAAACAACAAATATTTCAATCTTAATAAATCAAGTTCTTAAAAGTGTTCTTTAACATTATTTTGACTATCCCAGTGTAGGTACACTGATGTAGAGGAAACGCAACAGAAGCTTACAAATGGGAAGGAGGAGTCATTAACACAACCAGCATGTTAAAATCCTGGACATGCAGTATGTAATACCTATCGGCTTATCATCATCATCATATTTCTTACTAACACAGATAGCATCATCATATTTCGAAGAGGCATGAAATATCCTCCTGCTAACTACTGTTCACTTCCTTATCGCCTTTCACCTTTCGCCTGTCAGCAGCATCATGATACTCGACGAACACAATTATCCTCCTGATGATCACTATTCACTTAGCGCCAAACTCTATCGGCAGCATCATGATGTTTAGCATCATCTTCACCCTTCGTCAGTAGGATATGAAATATCCGGTTCCTCTCATATATCTTGATGACGATATTCCTTATGCACCTTTTCTTCGATGCTTACGTCACCCTGATATCGACCTTCTTTAAACAAACAGCATCAGGATATGACTTATCAGGTCATATTGAAACATCCTGATGATGTTAACCAAACTTTATGCCGATGACTTACACCGATGCCAAAACACTTAGCGACAGCAGGATAAACTTGCATAGGGTGATATTCGCAATATCCTGATGACGATGACGTCACTTGCACCTGATGATGATGTCAATGCACCTGATGATGATGTCAACAGGATATAAGACACTTATATCCTTCGCAACATGATAATGAATATCCAGTGATCTTTTCAATATCCTGATGATGACCTTTCCGGTCCTTAGCCAAAAAGTGAACTTTCACTTCTGCATGCGATAGCGATATGCGGACGATGGATACACACGAAAGATGATCCTGACGATGATATACACACTGAGTATATATCCAACCTATATCATCCTGATGCACTTGAAACATGCAATTTTTGCCAACTTGAGAACCTGATCCTGATAGCGATATACTCGTAGATGACGATACGATTCACTCCATCTGGAAAAGCACATGTAGATCCCTGTATATCCGTCAGCTGCATGCAAACTCACAAAACTGCACAATTTCACAAAGAAAACATGATGATCAGGCCGGATCACCTTCAGATCAAAACTTAATAGTTTATCTTCCTAAACCCTAGCACATGAGGATGCTAGGTTGATTCATAGCATGCTACCAATCGATCTCCCACACAATGTAATGCATAAACAGAAAACTAAAATACAACCTAAACTAACATGCATGACCATTCCACCGATTCATAGAATCAACCGGTGGAAGGGTTGAAAGAATCCATTAACCTGTAATCAGAACAGAAATCAAAACATAAACAGCTGATAAACCAGATAATGTAATTGATGAGATCTTATTTAGATGAAACACAAATGTCTTGTTTCTATAATACTATCGAACAACAATGTTTCACAATGTCTGGACTGATCTCTGGATTTCACTCAATCACCAGTACAACATAACATAACTACTACTCTCCTCAATCACCAGTACAACATAACATAACTACTACTCTGATCAATCACCAGTACAACATAACATAACTACTACTCTCTTCAATCACCAGTACAACATAACATAACTACTACTCTGATCAATCACCAGTACAACATAACATAACTACTACTCTCTTCAATCACCAGTACAACATAACATAACTACTACTCTGATCTCAAACCCTAACTGATCTGAGTTATTTATAGCAATATCCTACGAGTACTACCAACTCGATTCCCAGTGGCTGGGAGCTTCCAAGCAGCTGGGAGAGGACAGCTCATACTACCTGATCACGAGCTCTAACTGCCTGCACACTCTCCTAGGCTGATCTAATACATATGCATTGGTCCAATGGACCTTATTACATTATGAAGTCAAACATGCTAAAAATAGACTAATGTCCTGTCATGCGGACAATGAACCTATATCCTGTCTTGTAGGGGTGCTCCTGCACCATACACCATCTTATACAACCATTATTTGATCTTCTTTTAAACAATTCTACATTAAAAAATATTTATATTATTTATAATATAAAGGTACTATAATTATAAACCATGAATCTATATTTAAACAAGTGCCACGTAGTGGCCAGTACCTACCTTGTAGTGTTGTTATTATAGTATTTGTTTAGGTGTAATTTTTTTTGTTGATTAGCTATTGATTATATATAGTATTTGTTTAGTTGTAATTTTTTTGTTGATTAGGTATTGGTTGTATAGACAAATTGCATTCCAATAATTGAAAATTTAATTTTTGAAGAGTGTTGAAATGTCTTAGGTAAATAAAATTGAAATCTCAAAAACAATCTAATTTGGTAAAAATAAAATAGAACTAGAATATTTCCTAACTATAAAACTAAACTTTTACAAAGTCAATTAAATAACACAAATATTTCCTTAAAATGTAATAATACTAAACTTTTATAATTTAAAATACATTAAAATATTGTAAGTTTGAAGAATAAAATAAAAAATGTAATAACATGGCGAAATATTTTTTGTGATAATGTAGATTTTTAACTTTTGACTAAATAAAATTGAAATCCTAGATTTTTAACTCTTGACTAAATGAAATTGAAATCCCAAAAATAATCTAATTTCATAAAATAAAATGTGTAGAACCCTAACCTAATTGGGTGTGGATAGATTTGAAATGTCTGTCTAAAATATTAAAATGTGATAATATTGAATACCATTACAATTTAAAATGCATTAAAATATTGTATGTTTGAAGAATAATTACATAATATAATAACAGTGTGGATAGATTTGAAATGTCTGTCTAAGATATTAAAATGTAATAATATTGAATACTATTACAATTTAAAATGCATTAAAATATTGTAAGTTTGAATAATAATTACATAATATAATAACAAAAACATATTCATATTTACATCACTACAGTATTTTATCTTAATCACTTAATTTTTTATTTAAGTAATAATAGTAAGTACTTTTACACAACATGATTTTAATTATTTTAATTAATGTAATATTGTGGTTTAGTAATAATTTTGGGTGCATTCATTTAATAAAAGTATGTAGTTTAACTCCATTTAATTAGACATCAATGGTTAAGATCAAATGAATAGTTAAGAAATATTTTAGTGAAATTAGGTTATTTATGTGTAGAACCCTAAAGTATAGTAATAATACTAATACTTTTATAATTTAAAATAAATTAAAATATTGTAAGTTTGAAGAATAAAATAAAAAATATAATTAAATTCATGATATTATAGATTTTAAAGTTTTGACTAAATAAAATAAATAATCTAATTACATAAAATAAAATCTGTAAAAAACTAAAAACTAAATTAAAATTATATTACTTAACTAGTGGGAGACAAAATTTGTGTTCATAATTTGTTTACTTGCCACGTACTCCCTTCAAATCAAAATTCTCTCTGCATTTATATTTTTTGTTGCACTCTCCGACAAACTGACAATCCGTAGAGAAGAGGTCATTTTTTTTTCAGCCAATGACAATACAGATAAATCATTTCTAAATAATTTTTTGTTAAAAATTTATCATGTTCACATAAGAAAACTACAAATTTAAATCAAATTTGTCCGACAAGAAAAATAATCCTATCTTTTGATTGGTTTGCAATCAATAGATTAATAACTAGATAAGTTGAACTCATTGCAATAGTACCAGCCGAAGGTAGGTACTAAAAAGGGCTTCCATTTAACTGGCCTATGGGCAGATCTGTTGCACACATATATTGTGGAACTGCTAGTAAGTTAAGTGAATGCACCTGTTGAAGTATACTGACTTATTATTATAAAATATTTTTAAAAAATATATTGTTAAATTTAGAAAGTACCGCCTGTCTAGTCAATAAAGGATGCCGGACTTTTTATAAAAAATATTATTAAATTAAATTGATTTTTTTTAAATGTATGTTTTTTATCTACAAAGTAATTTATTTAAAAATAAATAAAAAATCATCTTTGATGGTCTTTGATGGTGGACCCTGCTTGTCATACAATTTTTTTAATGACAGTTATCTATATAAAGGTGCCCTTAAAATATTATGACATGCCTTAATATAAGTAAAATTATATATAAACCAAATATATATATATCATCATAATCCCATATAAATTTTGACAATATGTCCAAAATCTCTCCTTTCATGTGATTTTAGAGTACTAAACAGGGTTCATCTCATTTTTTTATAGCTTGAGCTAGTTGGGAGTAGGCTTCTTCCCATGCAGACTTCATCTCTGGAGACCACAAATCAGGCACAGCCTCTTCTATAGTCTTCAGTAGAGCATATTTTGTCACCTGCACAGACATGGATCTCAAGCTTTAACTCTAAACAAAATTAATGGTAAATGGCTAAATTTTGGGTTTTCTACTCATCGTAATGTTCATCAACTACTCCATATTTGAAATGTGTTGCACCCTTAGACACCCAAATTTATCCCAACTTTGTCCATGTCTATCAACACCTTGTCAAAAACATTATCCTTAGACATTATGTAACATTTTGTCCTAATTTCCCTAATCCCATTAATTAAATAAATTTTATTTATTTAATTCTATTCAATCACATCCTCATCCTACTTAGCCAATTAATTAAATAAATTTTATTTATTTAATTAATTTCACATGCATAATCCCACTTTCCAATTAATTAAATAAATTTTATTTATTTAATTAATTTCCAACTCATATTCCAACTAATTCAAATATTTTATTTGAATTAAGTCCTCCATATCTTATCCCATCCTATTCATTTATCCAATTAATTAAATAAATCTTATTTATTTAATTAATATCCAACTCATATCCCAACTAATTCAAATATTTTATTTGAATTAAGTCCTCATCTTTCATCACATTCCAACACTTGTCCAGTCAATCATGTGTTACAACTTTTATCTTTCACGTGCACAACTAATGGGACCTAATTTTAGTATTTATCTACACAAGCACACCTAAGCCTTATCTTCCCTTGCCACATGTCACATGACTACAATTTCTTGATGTGCAAGGAAACCTAACTTAATCCTATCCATCCATTTCACCTAAAGCCCTAATTGATCTCAACCGTCCATTGGAACCAAGCCTTTCCTATAAATCAACCCCCTCATAAGCCATTAGCATGCATTAAGCCTCAAATACCCTTATTTTGCCAAATTTTCTAAAATACATTGATCCTCAAGTATCCACATGCTGTTGAAATATCATTAGAGCCTTTGCATCCTTCATCTATCATTCATTCTAACATCTTCATCTTAATGTTATGCTGCAAAAGTGAGCACCCAACATTCTTCCAACAATAATCCTTCAAAATCTTGCATGCTCATGCGAGGTGGAGAAGAGCAATGGAGATAAATCAAGCATAGTGTGGAGATCGGTTTGTATTTACATTTGTTATTTTGATTTTCATGTTGTCTTGTGCTTCATTGTGAATTGCTAGGGTTTTTATCATTGTTGTTTATTCATTTGCCCTGATTTGCAATTTTACCCTAACTACATTTGGCACGCCCGGTGGGACTCACCCTCTTTTTGCAGGTTTATGCACTTTGATTTGTAGGTTGAATATATTTTATATTGCTGATTTTTTTTTATTTAGGACCAGATCTGTTGCAGAGGCTTTTTTGTTTTACATAGGTCCTATAAAAAGGAGATCTTAGATTCGTTGGAAAGAGGACTTCGAGAGCTTTCCGAAAAGTGGTTACATTAAAGATTTGGCTCAATATTCAAAGCGTTATGACGATTTAAAGTTGACCCTGCGATTCTAATTTTTCAGAAATTTTTGACGCGCAACTTTTTGCTGATTTTTTTTTATTTATGACCAGATTTGTTGTAGAGGGTTTTTTGTTTTACACAGGTCCTGGAAAAAAAAGATCTTAGATTCGTTAGAAAGAGGACTTCGAGAGCTTTCCGAAAAGTGGTTACATTAAAGATTTGGCTCAGTATTCAAAGAGTTATGACGATTTGAAGTTGACCCTGCGATTCTAATTTTTCAGAAATTTTTGACGCGCGACTTTTTTACTGATTTTTTTAATTTATGACCAGATCTGTTGCAGAGGGTTTCTTGTTTTACACAGGTCCTGGAAAAAAGAGACCTTAGATTCGTTGGAAAGAGGACTTCGAGAGCTTTCCGAAAAGTGGTTACATTAAAGATTTGGCTCAGTATTCAAAGAGTTATGGCGATTTGAAGTTGACCCTGCGATTTTAATTTTTTAGAAATTTTTGACGCGCGACTTTTAGAAAAAAAATCATATCTTCCAATCTAGCGAACCAAATCACATTTTATTTTTTGCAGTGACTTGTAGGTGAATCAAAGGAGCTGGAGCAACATTTGGATCAATCATAATAGCAACTTAGAAAGTAATTTTTATGAGGTGCACTCATTCTAATCTCTCATCTCCAATCATTATTTGATCACACATTTAGATTTTGGGCATAAAACAAACAACTTGTTTGTCATCACACTTGGATTTGGGCTTTGAAATGAATATTTGTTTGCTATCACATATTGAAGTTGGGCTAAAATGAACAAGTGTCTTCCATGACATTTTGGACTTGAGATCTAAAAAGAACAAGTGCTTGAATTGTCTTCCACATATTTCATTCTCTAAAGGGTTAATTTACAACTGCGAGTGTGAATCAAGTGACACCGCACTTGGTTTGCTTTTGTAAACCTTATCTAGGAGGCCTGCTTGGAGACACACCACTCCAAGGGACGACCTCAATCGAGGTTGAATCGAAAGACACCCTCATTGGGAGTTGTAAATCTTGTCATTCTTGGCTAAGCCCTAAAGAACTTTATACATTTAGGAAGTGAAGGTGAAGGGTGGGTTACCCCTTTCTCCCGACTGTGTGGCAGGATTTCACTTTCAATTCCTAGTCAACCTTGTGCAATCTAGCCTAAGACCTAATTGGCCATATCCCACTTGACGAGACATTAGGCTTGTTGATGTGTCTTCCATGTGTGCTTGCTTAATCATCACATTTCATTTTCAAAGTCAAAAACTTGCTTATGTGTCTTGCATGAGTGATTCATGTGTGTATATGTATAATCATTTCTTTGAATATTGCCAAATCAAACTATAAACACCAAACACATAAATAATTCATCCTACATTTCATCCACATCACCCAATTTTGTTATTCCACATCATATCCTAATCATACCCAAATCAATTTTATTCTAAACATATCTTAGTCACATCCATAACCATTCCAAATCATCTCCACATCATCATCAACCTATTCCTAGTCAACACTTGTCAAGATGGTCGTAATCATTCAAGGGGGCTATCCCTCTAATCATGAGACAAATCCCAAGCCTAAGGTGACAATTCAAGGGGGCTATCCCTCTAATCATGAGACAAATCCCAAACCTAAGGTGACAATTCAAGGGGGTTATCCTTATAATTATGAGACAAGACTTAAGCCTATAATCACAATTCAAGGAGGCTACCCCTCTAATTCAAACAATGAAATAAAACCAAAGTCCAAGGTCACAATTAGAGGAGCCCCTCTTCCTAATCCAAATCATGAGAAGAAACCAATCATAATTAAAGGTGGCTATCTTCCCAATCCAAATCATGAGAAGAAACCAATCACAATTAAAGGTGGCTATCTTCCCAGTCCAAATCATGAGAAGAAACCAATCACAATTAAAGGTGGCCATCTTCTTAATTCAAATCATGAGAATGAACCAAAGCCCAAGATCACAATTAAAGGAGCCTCTCCTCCTAAGACCAAGTTTATACTTCGAGGAGGATATATCCTTATTGATGAGGATGAGACAAGTCCAAAACCCAATCCATCCACACATCAAATCAATTCCATATCAACTTATCCCACTTCATACCAATCTAATCCATCCACACATCAAATCAATTCTGCATCAACTTATCCCACTTCATATCAACCAAATTCATCTACATGTCATATCAACCCTTCATCAACCTATCACAACCCTTATCTATATCAATCCATATCACAACAATCATTATCCTATGCAACCCCTCCATCATCATCAAAACAACCCATTCAACAATTCCATCAACAACAAATCACATCACAACAACAAATCCAAACACTATCCCAACCTCAACAAACTCCACATCAATCCTTAGCCACTCCATACCAACCTAATCCACCTCATAGCCACATGTCATATCCATCTTCCTATAAACTTAATCCACCATACACATCAACCTATGCCACATCAACCTATCAACCTCCACCTCAAGCTTATCCAATCCCTCATGCCACTATGCCAATGCACTACCAAGCCCATCCACAAGACAACCAAGTGTCATCACAACAAGAACATGTATGCCCAAATCCACCTTGGCAACAAGATCAAATGCCCTCAACTTCATATCAACCCCAAGATCTTTTGTCTACATATCCCACCATTTCACCTAACCACCAAGACTATTAATGGCCTCCACAACAAGCACAAATGAGCCCAAGTCCACCTTTACAACAAGAAGCACATGTGAGTCCAAGTGGTCCCTTGTACATAAACCAAATGAGCCCAAGTTATCCTATGCAAGATCTAATAACCTTTGACAAGGGAGATACCAATCTAGAGTGGCCACCACCATCTAATCACCCACCAACACATGAGCCAACTAATCCTATCCCAACACCACCATGTGATCCTACTCCTAGTCCATTGGTCCATCAACCTTCTAAATCACCAAGCCCTTCATTACCTTCATCACTATGTCATTCTAATCCTTCACCAAAGGATGTGGCTGAGATAATTTTACAAAAAATGCTTGAAGCAAAACTCATTGAACTTCCCCCCATCAACCCATGTGAAGAAAGTCCATATGATGAATATGATTATTGTGCATACCATAGGACCAAAGGCCATAATACAAATCAATGCCCAATACTTGTCTCAATTGTTTACAAGGTGTACCTACCTACAATAAGAAATCATGCCACATCATCTCAATCCCATGTGTCACACCCATCTAATCCACATCCTAATCCATCAAACTCCATTATCCTTCCATCTAATCAAAATCCTAATCCTACGCTTACAACATCATCCTCTATTATTGTTCATCCATTATATTGCCCATCCACTCATACACTTGCAAAGGATGTGATCCATTGGTTACTAGCTAGGAATGAACTACCTCCATGTCAAACACCCATTCATGAACCTACCAAAGAACTTCCAGAGGTCATGTCCAATCTTATAATCCCATCATGTGGTTTGCATATCATTGAGCCTCTTCAAGAGCCCTCAATTAACATTCTTAGCCCTTCAAGCTCATCATGTGACATACAAGCCATCAAGCCTATTCAAGAGCCATCATGTTCTCATATTGTTGACCAAGAGCCTATCTAAGAGCCATCCACTTCCATTCAAGCAACCCAAGAGCTATGTTAAAGGTTTAATCCTAAGCATGTGGAAACATTAAGCCCTAGTCCAACTCAATATCAAATACCTTCCATCCAACCCATCCATAACATGTATCTTCTCTATGATCAAGATGATAGCCATAATGATGAATCTATCCATGAGCCACTTGATCCTATCCATCTCCCAACAACCATTTATGAGCAAGCCATCCAAATCCAACCCATCCATAACATTTACCTTCTTTATGATCAAGATGATACATATGAAGAAGTTATCCATGATCACCTTGATCCTATCCATAATCCTAGATCTATCCATGAGCAAGATATCCAAATTGCTCTTAATCATCCACCATCTAGCCCTATCCATAATGAGCAAACATCCACTTGTCATGATGAGACACTTGTCCCCCAAGTAAGCATAAAAAATCAAACAAATAACTTGGATCTTAGTGAACATAATGCTAATCAAGATCCTAATGATCCCCCTTCCACATCCATCATTGATCCCATTTCAAATCCATCATGTCCTATTAGTCTATCCACCCTTATACATAAGTGTTCTTCCTTAGGACAACAACGAGTTTTATCCACTTTAGCTTCTCCATCCAATAACAAACTCAAGTCTAGTGTTCAAACCTCAGCTAGTCCCATTGTCTATCGCATACTCCAAAACATGAACTACAAAGGCAAAGGTCTAGGCCTTTATGAACAAGGTATTTTGGAGCCAAACCATGTCAAAGTTCTTCCATGCTCATATGACCTTGGATACACACCCCAAGCTAAACAAGCTAAAGATGTTGGTAATTCCTCCATCCATCCTAAGTCCACTTTCCATCACAAACCCCATCATCTACCCAAAACATATGTAACCATTCCACCTCTATCATCCTATAAATGTCAAAAGCATGTGACCGTACACCTTCCGCCATCCACTTTGCCTCCACTTTTACCAACTCCAAATATCCCTCCATCCACCTTGCCACCATTGCTTCCAACACCTAACATACCTATCATTCATGAGTATCTTTACATCCCTAATCATGGCCAACAAAAGCATACATCGTCTAAGCATAAAGCTTCCAATCATTCCATCCACTCCACCCACCCCATGGGATTCAAAAGCAAAAATTTTGATGCCTCTACCTATAAAGCTAAAATTCCTACCAAAAATCCTAAGGACTCTCATGCCTTAGGGCACAAACATGAAAAATCAATGCAAAGAACCAAAGCAACGCAATCCAAAAAGCCATCTAAATCCTTACCTCCAAATGCAAAGCCCAAAAGCAAAATGGTTTGGGTTCCTAAGCAAACAACTAGCAAAGCGAATGAGGCATCCTCATCCACATCTCAAGAATCCCAATCACCTATCTCCATCCAAAAGCCTACTTCCATCCAAAACTTCCATTCCCTTCAAAAATCCCACAAGCAAAACAAAAGCACAAAAAATACTAAATCTATGTGGGTTCCTAAATCACTTTATCAACCATCTCCTAAGAAAACAACCCCATTGCTTCCTATACCACCATCTCATCAAAAGCTTCAATGTCTATCATGGTGTGTGCAACCGTTGGTCATGGTTCCCTTCCACTCCGCAACATCTCCACACAACTACATCTCCCCATCTTCCATTAATTATCCTACATATCTCCCCCATACTATCCCTATGGTCCATGCTTTGGCATAAACTTTTCATCCATCTTCATTCCATAAGCCTATATAAATCCACACCATAGGCCACTAGCCTACCCTTCCACAATCCACATCATAATCCACTATCTACCCAATCCATCTCCCATCCATGCAATCCCTTATCAACATCGATGAACATAATGACATGGTCCATGCAATGACATCCATCTCTAATGGGACTAACAACATCCATAGCACTAAACACTTGAGTCCCTCCTATCCATTACCATGGCGAAAGCCTGGTAAATAGGCGCCATGTGTAATTGTCAACCTATCTAAAAAGAAAAAAGAAAAAAAAATCAAAAAAGTAAAGAGAAATCCCTTCGTCCAACAGTGAAAACCTGGTAAACAGGCGCCTTAGATAAGTACCATGATGAAAACCTGGCAAACAGGCGTCATGTGTAGGTTGATCTTCTATGTCACTTACACTTGGGGGCACATTGTTTCATCCAACCTATCCATTTCCAAACTATCTATCCCATTGTATCATGTCCTACCATTACCATACCATCCTACCATCCTTAGCCATTACATAAACAAGCCTATCCTATTGAACCCATTTATCCATTCATCCATCCTTCTACCTTTTGATTTTGATGAAGACATAGGGGCAAAATCTTGAAACATGCTTTGGATATCTCTTGGTATACCTCATACCTTCTTAATCAATCCATCTTATCATTATCCACCTATCATACACCTTGTCATGTAAAACCTATCATGTCATCCCATTGTCATGAACTTTGTCATGTAAGAATCCTAAGCATTACCACCTATAATGGGGCAAGTTCTTCCTATGCAACATAGCCTTTGGAGATCACATCCTAGCTCCCTTATGCTCCATCCACTATGGCGTATCCTTATCACGAGCTTTCCATCTTATAGCTTATCCCCATCTGTTTATCATGAGCTTTCCACTCTAGCCTACCTATCCATTTATCATGAGGCACGCATCCATCTCTTATATGGCCTATCCCATCTATCCACCTATTTATCATGAGCTTTCTATCCCATTTACTATGAGCCCATCCTTTTATCCATCCTTGCACCTAGACTTGGTCTTCCCTTGTCATTGGTATCTAGCACAAAGGCTACTCAAATTGTAAACCCATTGGCATTTTCCAAAACACAAAAAAAATTAAAATATCTCAAAAAAAAACAAAAAAAAAAATCAAAATATGTCAAAAAAAATTCAAAAAAATCAACTATCCAACGAAAAATCCAAGCAATAAAACCAATCACATCATCCAAAACAATCCACTCCATCAACATTCAATCAAAATCAAATCATAATCATCATCAATTCTTCCTATCAATAACATTCAATCATTCATTTCAATCAATCACTTCTTCCAACCATATCAATCAAATCAATCTAAGTAATGATCTTAAATCTAAGTCACACTAATCCATATCAAGCAAGCCAATCAATCAAGGAACATTATCCAATCAAATCAACAAGTTTTGATCCTAATCTTGTCATAAACTAAATCAATCATCGATCATCATCAATGGGATATAGCGTTCCCACATCCTTGTGTTGGTCTAGGGATTTAGCTTTCCCCATAATGACAACACTATCATCATCAATCAAACAATCAATCATTGGTTTATGACTTCACAGGGGCAATACCTTATTTATTTTACATCCTTTAAGCACACTGAGAACACTTGCTTATGCTTAGATTTGAGTGGATATTCTAATCATTACACCATCACTATCATCATTCAAAACAATCCAATCATCAAAACAATCAACCCAGCAACAACAAACATCACAACCAAAGCACATCAAGCCAACTATCAAAACAAATCCTATCAATCATCAGCATCAACACCAAAGCACATCAAGCTAGCCATCAAAACAAATCCAATCACTTCAGCAAATCAAAAGCAACTCAATATACCACATATCATCACATCATCAACATTTCATCAATCCAATCATCCATTCATATCAATTCAATTCAAATCATTATCCTTCATCAATCTAACCATCATTTCATCATCTTCCAATCATTCCAAACAAAGATCCAAATGTAAGCCCATCCTTAATCCATACCAATAAAGTTAATCAATCAAGCCAAGTTATCCAAACGCAATCCATGGTCTTGATCCTAGCCTTGTTGTAAGCCAAATCAATCAATCAACTAGCCAACCAACTCAGCAAACAAACTTGTGTTGATCTAGGGATATAGCTTTCCCCGCAATGACAACACTATCATCAACAACAATCAATTAATCATTGGTTTATAGCCTGACAGGGGCAATACCTTGTTTGCTTTTGTATCATTTGTGCATGCTTGTTTGCTTGCTTGTGTGTGTTATCTTTTTATCTTGCATTTGTATCAAATCTGTATCATTTCCAACTAATATTCATATCTTGTGTATGTTGGAATAGTTTTTTGCACTATCCTTTGCATCTAAGGTCATATCATACCTTTTGTGCATTAGGACTTTAATGCTCTAAGTTTACTTCCTCATACGTTAGACAAGGTTGTATTATGCTGGGGCATAAGACACATCGTCACCCTGGTCTTTATACCTTGGTGCATAATGTCTAGTGCTATATCAAACATCATGGTTGCTCACTTTCATTGCAACATAACAAATCATCATTCCTTCTATCTATCCCCTTATCTTTTGTAACCAAGCCATTTCTTTTCGAGAGCCTACCCGTGTTTGTCCAACCCACCTATCCTCTCGAGGGGGCATCACCAACCTATCCTTTCTATCATCATCATCATTATTAGCATCCCCATCAATTATCCATACCTTAACTTCTTTGAAATGATGTTACTCGACATAAATCTTATCATCTCAAACATCATCTCAAAGAGGGGCAAAATGTAGACACCTAAATTTGTCCCAACTTTGTCCATGTCTAGCAACACCTTGTCAAAAATATTATCCTTAGATATCATGTAACATTTTGTCCTAATTTCCCTAATCCCATTAATTAAATAAATTTTATTTATTTAATTCTATTCAATCCCATCCTCATTCTACTTAGCCAATTAATTAAATAAATTTTATTTATTTAATTAATTTCACATGCATAATCCCACTTTCCAATTAATTAAATAAATCTTATTTATTTAATTAATTTCCAACTCCTATCCCCACTAATTCAAATATTTTATTTGAATTAAGTCCTCCATATCTTATCCCATCCTATTCATTTATCCAATTAATTAAATAAATCTTATTTATTTAATTAATATCTAACTCATATCCCAACTAATTCAAATATTTTATTTGAATTAAGTCCTCATCTTTCATCACATTCCAACACTTGTCCAGTCAATCATGTGTTACAACTTTTATCTTTCACGTGCACAACTAATGGGACCTAATTTTAGTATTTATCTACACAAGCACACCTAAGCCTTATCTTCCCTTGCCACATGTCACATGACTACAATTTCTTGATGTGCAAGGAAACCTAACTTAATCCTATCCATCCATTTCACCTAAAGCCCTAATTGATCTTAGCCGTCCATTGGAACTAAGCCTTTCCTATAAATCAACCCCCTCATAAGCCATTAGCATGCATTGAGCCTCAAGTACCCTTATTCTGCCAAATTTTCTAAAATGCATTGATCCTCAAGTATCCACATGCTGTTGAAATATCATTAGAGCTTTTGCATCCTTCATCTATTATTCATTCTAGCATCTTCATCTTAATGTTATGCTGCAGAAGTGAGCACCCAACATTCTTCCAACAATAATCCTTCAAAATCTTGCATGCTCATGCGAGGTGGAGAAGAGCAATGGAGATAAATCAAGCATAGCGTGGAGATCGGTTTGTATTTACATTTGTTATTTTGATTTTCATGTTGTCTTGTGCTTCATTGTGCATTGCTAGGGTTTTTATCATTGTTGTTTATTCATTTGCCCTGATTTGCAATTTTACCCTAACTACACACCCAACTCTTTCAGAGTTGATTCCGGCACTTTGATTGATCCGCTTTCTGCAAGTTTTAGAGCAGCTTCACATGTCTGCAAGTAAGATTGGTATTTATTCAAAATCTAATCATGAATGAACTCTGTATTTCAAAAGAGAAGAGAGAAAATGCTATTTGGTTCACACCATAGTGAAGACTGTGAGGCCATGCGCTTTGAGCTGTGAGTTTTTCTCCAAGGGAACCTCAATATCTTGTAGAAAAGAGAATAGGCATTTTGCTGATGGGGCTATTTCAAAAACTCTGCAGCCAGCAGCAAATTAAAAAGCGAAATCTAAGAGACAAAAAGTTTTCCTATATTCCTTTTATATATCCTCACCTCAGAAAAAAGGTAAATCCTATTTCACCTGCATTCTTTTTCATGGCTTTCCATGACTCTTTCACCAGAATGCCCTGTTCATTGGAGAAGTACAGTGTTTGAAGATTGGCAGCAGTACCATATTTTCTAGCTGAGTAAATAAAAAGTGGGATTTAAGAAAATATTATTCAAAAAAGTCCATGCACATATTCCAAAACTCAAAAACTTCAATCCGGTGGACCCACCATGAAGATCATAAATAAATTGTCCTGCATTTCTGGCATTCTCTCAGAAATCTCCTATTTTACCCAAATCCAGAAAAAATGAAATAAAATCACTTAGAGATGAAGGTTGAACAGAGCATCACTTACATGTGGAAAGACGAGATGTTTGTATCCATGACAGGCCCAACTTTTGCCTATTTTGATTGTTGGTATACATGGAACGCACAAGCGCAACTTTATGTGTTGCCAACAGTCCGGCCTGCCTGCTTATTGAGTTCAAAGTTCCATCTGCTATTGTTGTCACAGAAAATTGAAAAGAACCATTAGAGTAGACAATATAAGAATACAGAATTGAAAATAGATCAGCAGAACCTCAACTTGTTCCAATGTTCTCTACTTATCCCAAAATTCAAAAACATACCAGACTGAAATCCTGCTATTTTTGATTTTGTGAAAGCCCTTACAGAAGACAAAGCAGCCATTGTTGAATAGGATAAAAACTTCAATTCACACTAAACTTACTCCTGGTATGACAAAAGGTTTGCCAGATAGATGTGATACATTAAGAGGCCGCCCAGGAAGCTTAAATAGATGTGATGCGTTGTAATCAAAAACCATGTGCCGGGACAGAGAAGCTTCGTTTGCCTGTCCTTCCACTCTTTCGAGAGCCATTCAAAATCCCAAGTCATAGAGTCTCTGTAGTATTGCTTCTCGTATATAAAACACCATTATCTCTAATTTTCTAATGAGGGCAAATCCGCTATTAAAAATAGTTTATGTGTAACAATTGTGAGCCTGAGTGTATGGATTTTACGATTAATTTATTAAATATGATTACGCTCCTCCATGGACCCCACACAGAACCCTTAATCTTATCCTTTGTGTAGCATAAAACCCTTCGAGTGCATTAAAGGGCATTGAACGCAGCACTAAGAAATACTGCCCCTGAGGCGGTCACTTAATAGGTAGCATGGTCCGCCGTTTCGAACGCGAAATTTCCAAAGGAATCTGAAAAGGAATATATATTTGTTTCTCTGCCCCAAAAAAAAATATTGAAATTTTGAGTTTAAAAAGAGTTTCACAATTTTAGCTATTTTTTTGCACAGTTTTTTATTTTCTTCCATTGATATTGTTTGGTCCATCATGATTTCACATTTACCTAAACTCACCTTGAGTTAACACAACCTAATTCAAACTATTATATAAACAAAGATGACTCATTCCCTAGACAATGACAAACTAGATTTTAGAATCTTCATTAAGGTATCATTCATTAGTCATGAGTTAAGTACCCATATCTTTTGCATTTACTTTCCTAATTTAGCATTAATTACATAATTACATTAGTGCACAACTATCCATTATTAATTGAAGTTTATTCATGTCTATATGTTTGTATCTTATTGGATTATCCTAGATTAAACTTATGGAAAGTTATTTTCCTTTGCATTTTTAGGGAATACTATAGATCTTACATGATTTAATCCTCTCTTAAGATTTTTCTCATACTCAATTTTTTAGATCTACAATTTTCTAATTTCCACACTTTTTTTAGATTTGATTCCCCTTTTACTCTTGTGCTTCATTGCATTTGCATTGTAACATTAGTTTCTTGATTAGAGTTATTGAGCTTTATTGTGGCATCTCTTTTACCCACCCTGCGTGGACTTGGTATCATATTAGGGTTTCCTTGTAGATCTAACATGTACAACTGCTATTCTAATTTGTCATGAGCTAAAAGTGCACTTGTGATCTTGTTCTTCCATTGTGAAGGAGTGCTTGCTTAAACCTTAACATGAATACCCAACCTAATGACAATGAGACTTATTCTAATGTTCATGCTAAGGAGAACCAAGATTATAACCGCATGATGCTCATATAAATCACTAAGATTTCATAAACTAATTAGCTAGTTTGGCTAAAGATAGAAATCCAACACAACTAGTTTACCACTAAACCACATGGTTTAGATGTCTTGCAAGCTATGGGGGCCAAGATTGTTTCTACATTTGTGTTTGGTGCATCTACTTCATCCCCTTCTTCTACTATTAACCCATCTAGTATTGTTACTCCTTCCACTACTCACCCTCATCATACCACCCTTATTGTTATTGTAATGCCCCAACCTTTCACATCAGACATTAACAGAACAAATGCCAAACAAACAAATATTTCACTTTGCAAGTGCAAAATTTGCATGTTGCATTGAACACTTTTACATGCATAAAGTGTCATGTCAAATCATAATGACACACAAGGAACCCTCACCAATGCACTAAAAATGGTGGCACAAGAAGAAGACTAACTTAGTCGCATGGATAGGTCATCATGACAACTTTGTTAGGGGGAAGGGTTCATCTGACTCGATTAATCAGGTTCAACACCACAACTGCCCACACTTGCAAATGGGAACTTAGTCGTATGGATAGGTCACCATGACACCTTTTAGAGAGAGAGAGAGAGAGAGAGAGAGAGAGAGAGAGAGAGAGAGTTTTCAAGCCAAAACAAGCGATATGCAAAAATGCCTATCCCTTCCCTTTTCATAAATTCCCTAAACCCCTTTTTCACAATTCTCTCCTTTTCACATTCTTTCAATTTATTTCAAAAATGTTCTTTTTTTAAATTAAATATTTCTTTAAGAGGTATTTTCCAAACAAATTATAGAATAAAATCAATACATTACAAATAGCTTTTAATTAATATTTTCCATTAGCCTTGAATTAGATTTAATTTCCAACCACATTATAATTCTATTTCTATTATGCAAAATATTTAATTCCTATGAAGCAATTAAATGAACACTTTAATTTTTCTTTAAGTTATTTCATTTTAGTTTTCTCTCCCATTTTCCTTATTCAAATAGATTAAGATAGAATAGAAGGAACCAACCTACTCTAGAGATTGCCTTGCTAGGAGGTGTCCCACACCTACAAAAATTTCCATGCTTCCACAAGTTGCAAGTGTAAAGATGAACTTAGAAGTGAACCTGATCAGACAATTTATGTGAATAACACATCCCTAGCCTTAGGTTCATAAGCAAAGAGCAATCTAAGAAACCAAAATTGGTTTCCAATACAATGGCTCTCAAAACTATAAGCTAATCCTTGGTCAAGATGGTCCAGCTTGGACCCATACGCTCCACTAGAAAGTAAGTCCTAATATAGAAAGTAACTCCCAAGGAATAATGTTGACCCCTATGGCCAAAGTGGTCAAAAGGTCAAATCCAACGCTCCATCTTGGAGCATTCAAACCTCTTATAACATGCTCTTATGCATGCTAAAAATAATAGTCAAGAATGCTCCTCCTAGTCCATAAGTAACCCCCTCTATCAATGCTTTCTTACATCCATCATAAGACAAATTCCAAGTGGCATAGTGTGTTATCTAAGGAACCTTGTAGATTCCCCCATATGTGGCACCACATTCCATGAGGGTCTAATTTACAACACATTAATATAACTAAATTGTTACAAGTATTTTTGAAGTGTACAACACATATCCAAACAACTACATAGTAGGTATAGAGATTATTTTGATAGGATATTATGACATAAATTATAGAATTGATTTGGATATTCAAAAGAATACCTAAAAGGCATTTTATCTAAGTTTAGGACCTATCTATTGGAACACCACTTGAAGCAGTCTTCAATCTTTATTGATTAGAAGAATAATACTACAATGTTAAAGAAGTAGCATTTCATCTCATATGGTTTCATACTCCTTTCCTACCTTGGGTTTTCTCAAGAGGGTCTAAATATATTTATATTGATAACATTAGTTCCATTTAGATGATTCACAATCTAGTAGATAATCAATGCACAAAATGCAATGGTATTCACATGCGCTATGTCAAACACTTATTTCAAGAGGAAAATGTTGACTTCTTGCATGTTCCATTAGAGTCCCAATTAGGTTACATCTTCACTAAAGATAATCCCAAGGACACATTCCGCATTATTCATGATCACTTTAAGCTTTAAGAGTCTCTGTTAAGGGAGGATGAACAACAATGTTCCTTGTGAATTGGCATTCAACCTTAGTTAGGGTCCAAGTTAGAATATGCATAATCTTAAGTTTCAATGTCCATATCCTGTAGCTAGCTCTAATGTCACTTATACTAATATGTAATATCAGGTCAAGTTAGCTCTATCACATATCATTCACTTGAATGTGTGTATATATACACATACCTACGTCAATATTTTTCATCTTGTTCATTTGTATTCAAATACAATGTGATCTTTTCCTACGAGTTTGATCAATACTCCTAGATCATCATTGGCATCCAACTTACAAGTTTAAGAAAACAAATATTTAAATGCAAACCCCCCACTAGGTAAGGAGACCCAATAAGAGATGAGGATGTGATACTTGTAAATACTTTATGTATTAATGGACCATTTCCTTTTTAACTTTCAAATTATTAATATTAAGAAAACAAATGTTTAAATGCAAACCTTCCCACTAGGTAAGGAGGCCCAATAAGAGATGAGGATCTTATACATGTAAGTACTTTAGGTATTAATGGACCATTTCCTTTTTTAACTTTCAATTAATATTAAGAAAACAAATGTTTAAATGCAAACCTCCCATTGGGTAAGGAGACCCAATAAGAGATGAGGATCTTATACTTGTAAATACTTTAGGTATTAATGGACCATTTCCTTTTTAACTTTCAAATTATTAATATTAAGAAAACAAATGTTTAAATGCAAACCTCCGGCTGGGTAAGGAGACCCAATAAGAGATGAGGATCTTATACTTGTACATACTTTAGGTTATTAATGGACCATTTCCTTTTTAACTTTCAAATTATTAATATTAAGAAACCAAATGTTTAAATGCAAACCTCCCACTAGATAAGGAGACCCAATAAGATACGAGGATCTTATACTTGTAAATATTTTAGGTATTAATGGACTATTTCCTTTTTAACTTTCAAATTATTAATAGCAACTAAATAAAAAATTCTCCTTAAAATAAATAACATTAGAAAGATAAATCATATAATGATATATACATGGAAAAATATAATTTCATACATAATTTATAGACTCACTTTTTCCTTTATATTCAGTAAAGCACTACTTTATGAAAAGCTGATGTAACACCATCTTTAATGGTGTGAACCACATACATTTAATTTTTTGTATGTACATGAAAAAATTATGATTTAATACATAATTTATAGTCACTTTTTTTTCTTTATATTTAGTAAAGCACCATTAAACAAGCTGATGTAACACTGGTACCTTTAGTGATGTGAACCACAGACATAAATTAAAGGAGCTAACTTACAAAATTTAGTACGAACCTTTGAAAGCTCTTCCAATCCATTAGCACCCCTCGACTGTTTGTTGGATGGTCTGCATCTTGGATAATTGCTTGTTGACAGAGCATAGTTTGTAAATTGAGCATTATTATTGTCAACATGTATGAAAGTGCTTCCTTGAGCTGCGTTGGTATAACTGTGATGTGGGATGATTTCTGTCTTGTTTATTGTCTGTAATGTTCAACTTATTCCAATATTAGAGAAAAATAATTGAAAGGAAGAAATTAAAAAAGAAAAAAACTATTAGCACCTAAGGCGTGTATTATTTAAGTCCAACCATTACAATTTGTTGACAACTGTTCAGCTTATTTTTAGTTCTCTGCTGGTGAAAAACTTGTCTTCTTCAAAGAGAGATCACAAGTTCAAATCTGTATACTTAATATTAGAAGCACAGTTATGTGCCTCCTGCATTATGGGAAGATGAGAGAAGCTCAGACCCAAAATTAGGTCTTCATATAGACTATAAAAGGATTTCAGTCCATTTCCATGTCCATTTTCATTTCCATAAATGGATGAAGAATGACTGACAACTATGACTTTCCTTGCAGACAATCAAATAAATTTAATAAATGTAACAAACATCTTCAGAAAACTAATCTAAAACGCCAAAGAAACCATCTATCATTACAAAACCCCACTTAAAACATGTCACTGTGTAACAAGTCCTGAAATAAGCCACTTTATAAATATCTCCTGCAGGAACAGGTTTAAGTACACACCAAAATAGTTTATTAAAAAAACTGATCTCTTTGAGCTTCATCTTGGTACACACGTCTCCTGCAGGAACAGGTTTAAATACACACCAAAATAGTTTGTTAACGGCAGTTTTGCCTACGACGAAAACTTTTAACACTACAAATCTGATCTCTTTGAGCTTCATCTTGGTACACAAATGCCCAAAACAAAAGCTAATATGGCCTTTCACCTACATAATTGCCTGGGGGAGAATAATGACAAATGATAAAGGTTGTATCTTTGTTATCACAGGTAACCAAAGCACAGCCCAGCTCACTGGAATTCTTCCACACAACCTGAGTATAAACTCCACACTGGTGTTCTGGTTGGCAAGAGTTGTTCTTGTAATCATAAAACTTTTTCTCATCGATCCAATTCTGGACACCTTGAGCAGGTGTCAAAGGTCCACCTTTACCCCAAAAGAGATTTTCACCGTACTTTTTGGATCCAGAGTGTTTCATCTCACAGTGGTCATGATCCCTCTGATACCTTGCAAAAAGACTGGCAGCAGCAGCTACAGTATTGTTCCAGCGAAGCTGAGGCACACCCACCAGAGCTCGCTCTTTGTTGTGAGCATTCAGAAATTCTTCACTGCTATTTTTCTGTGCTCTTATTGTGCCCAAACCCATTAAAACCAGCACAAGATAGCTTAAAACCCTAAGGATACCCATTATCTTTCAATGAAGGAGACTGGGTTCTTTAGGTCTGACTGTGTGAGAATAAATACTGCTTTGGCACCAAAACTGACAGTTTTCAAGCATTTTGTTTGGGATTCCTCGTGGACACCAGTTGTGCAATTAAATTGAAATTATGGGCACCTCTCTCAAGATCTGAACGTTTACGTCACGTCAATAAATAGAATCATTTCTCCTTTCAGAAAACTATGACTACCATATTATTTTGGTACAATTTGGTCAGAGATTTTTCTTTGTACTTTAGCCTGCTGACAAACCATACGAAAACTAGGCAAAATTGAAAAAAGATAATGTAATCAATGTGATTTCATGCAGTGTAAAAAGGCAAGGTAAAATTCGAAATACGCCAAGCCCGTGATGAGATTACTCCGTGCAATGTTGCTCAACACTTTTTCAGGTTCATCTGAATTAGTCGGTGACAGGTCATGATTTTATCTCTATTATTGGACCATTTTGAATCCGGAATTCAAAAAGTCTGTCCACTTGCCAGGGATATCTATGAATTTAAATACAAAGATTAATCCCCACCGCCTTGCAAGTTGAGCGCACAGTATTCAAAACTACTCATTTTTACAAGGAAAGTGGGTCGAAATACAGCAACTACTAGAACTTCTCTTCCGAAACCTTTTTCGTTTTCCCTCGTGCGAAATTTAGGTAGTAGGTTGTTGTTCTTGTGGTTTGTGGTTCTCAGCGTCTGGGGTCATTCCGGCCGTCATCTGTTTCTTTTCATGGGTGTGGTGCTTCTGGTTGGTCAGACTCTGGTAAGTTTTCTTAATTGGAGTTGGGAATTTCTCTTGTTCATGCTCACCAACTTGTAGTTCAGTTCAGGGGATATTTAAGAAAAACTAGATGATAAAGACTCCCTCATGTTGGTGTTGCTTTAACTACTTAGTAGTTTTTGCTTCACATACAAAGTTGAATCTCTTTTATCCGTGAAGTAAAAATATACACAGTGGAATCCAAAAGCACTTTTACTTAGTAGCTTGTTCATTTTGTGATGTTTGGGCCTCGCCCAGTGTAGACTTTCGACTTTGTTTTGGACTATGTCCCTTAGACTTTAAGGGTGTGCCTTTTTACCACCCACATTTTTTTTAATATTGTATTATTATCTTTTAGCTTTTTAAAGGTAATAAAGATTTTATTCATTAATTTTTTTTTTTTAAAGGTTGCAGATGGCTAGTTAAACTCTTTGATAATGACCCTCTTCTTTATGTTAGTATAGTTCTTGTTGTATAGTGGTGTGACCATTTCTTTTATTTTAGGTTTCAGCGTTGACTTTTGTCGGTGTGATTCCTTTCCACCTCTCTTTTATATGAATTGTCTATCATATTTTTTTTTAATTTTTAATAAAGAAGTGCACTATTCATCATAAAAATGTTATTTTAGATATTTTGTAAAAATTTGATCCATTAATTTAGGGCCTCTTATATGTTTCAAAGCAACATATCTCTCACTTACCTGCTCTTTATATGATGTTGGAATAGTTTTTTTTAATGAAACTATAAGATTAATTTAGTGCTTAAAAACATTTCTAAGAAAGGATATAAGAATAAAAGAAGATAGGTAACAGTATGGCTATTTGTTGTTACTGGTAACAGTCATTTGCTGTTGATTTTTGTACAGCTGCAACTCATATTTGTAATTTGGTTTTTAAGCTTTATCTAATATTAAAAACTATGTAAAAAGTCCAAAAAAAAAAAAAAAAAACTTTTGAAAGATAGAGAGTATGTGTTATAATTTAAAATCATATTGAATATTTTAATGTTTGATTTTGATTATAATTTTTTAATAAAAAAATATTATTTTAAAGAAATATTATCGATTAATGATAGATTTAATTTTGTAATGTATTTGATTAAATATAATTTGTTATAATTATAGTTCCTATTTTTAACTGACTTAAAATTATTATGTACATGTACGTCTAAATTCATGCTCACTCTATTCAATTCAGCTCGTGTTTGCTTTATTCCTTGGTATACTTAAATTGTGATTTGACTATTATAACTTCTACAAGTTCTATTGTAATCAAGAATTATATTTGACAACAACTTATTATAAAGTTTTGTTTACTATTGAATGTATAGAAATTAAATCTCCATGCAAGAAATTTGGAAGTGTCTTAAGTGGCATAGTATTTGTCTTTGAAATATTATAATATAAAAATTGTTTTCTCTTTTAATATTTAATAATTTCAACTTTCCATTATTATAATGTATTATGTCAATTAACATGTTAATTAAACTAAAGTAAATATCTTAAATATATCTATCTAAAACAATGCTCTTAAATTATTTTTATTTACTTTAAGAGTTATTTTATTTATTAGGTATTTTATTTTACTCCAAATGTATTTAAGAATTATTTTATTTTTATTTACTTGAGAGTTATTTTATTTTACTGTACAACTATTTAAGAAATTTATTTAAGCTTTGGGAAACTCGGATTTTTACCTTGGTTCAAGCCCAAAGAGACCATTCAAGCCCAAAGAGACCACTTATGGGGGATCTCATTTTATTGGCTTTATCATTGAGACTACTACTAGGGGTCCTCAGTCGCCAAGGTATTATCACCACATTTGTTCAACCCTGCGAGCTCAACGGCCCAATGAAGGCCCATAGCCTACAAGCATAACAATCCAACAAAGGTACACATCCTACGAGCACGTCAGCCCAATGAACGCACAAGGCCTACGAGCTCAGTGGCCTAGCAGGGGTTTGAACCTTGGTGGTTGCCACAACAACCCTGTGACTTGAACACCGCACCACGCCCTTATCAGTAGAATTATTTTATTTTATTTACATGTTTATTCAAGAGACGTCGAGCACGCTAAAGGAGTGAGTTTTATTTTTTTTGTTTGAATTTGTTTCTAAATAGGTAGGTTTGAGTTGATTTTTGATGTAAATTTTGTTAATTGTCAAGAAATATTAATGCACCACCTCCTCCTCCTCCTCCTCCACAAAATCTTGAGGAGGAAATACTTGCGGAACAACAACCTCCTCCATCCATTCCTCGACATGTCCCTGGAACACAAGAAAATCTAATGGGGCAAATTGAAAATAATAAAAAAGAAATTGAAGATATAATTGCAAGATTGAAAGATCCTTCCACTTCAACCTTGCATAGGTCCATGCTTGCTGAATCTCTTGAATCTATGTTATCAAATATAGATTCAATTAGCAAGCAAATATCTAGTTGGATGAATAAGAGGAGAGAGTTTAGAGACTATTATGCAAACAAGCTATCATACCAAGATGTGAAAAAATTACAAATTACAAAATTAAACTTGTGTTCAATTTTCACAAACCCACAAACAAATCAACCTCCACCCATTACATGCAAGAGGTTCCCTATCCATTGGTGCAACAACCAAGCGATAAGGGACAATTTTGGGCAGAGGTGGTGGATGGTTTTTGACCATCCTCCATGCAATAATAATGAGGTCCCGCAATACTTTTTGAGGAAACTCTACTACGAGTTTGTCCTCAATAAAGTGCCAAACTATTTTGATATGCGGGACTTCCAGGGTAGAGGTGGGGGGTCAGCACAAGATAGACCAGGGGCATGTGTTGACCCACAGCGGGTAGTGAGACGAGTAATCAGTAGACTAGCCCATAAGCATGTTTCTATCCCTTCCATTGTGAAGGACAGTGTTGAGGTCGATACACTTCAGTCCATTAGTGCCTTGACCCAAAGCATCATAGAGCATGCCAGTCCTACAGCACAGAGTGGGTTAAGAGATAGTGCGAGGAGTCAGGTCCCACCCCATGCTTGTTAGACTTGCAGGTCAGCCTGTGGTTATGACCCCATGGATAATCAGGATGCAGGTGCACAGGCTACATCTGTAGCTAAGCAGATGGTGATGACAGATAACCTTCTAAGTGAGACTTTCAGCCTTGATACTCAAGTAAATATTAGCAAGTTTATTGAATTTAATTTATTAATTTTTATTTTTGAAATGCAAGCTTAACTAATTTAGTTTGATGATTTTAATGAAATTTCAGGGTCATAGCGTTGATGCAGTTTTCAGTGGTTCTCCACCTGCATATTACACTAGATCATCTACTGTTGGGGTATGTAACTAGTAAACAATTATAAATATTACATGTGAATAGCATCGTTATATGAATGGTATTTTAATATTTGATTTTGGATGTTGAATAGGTTAATATTGGAGATTTCACGGCAACGCCTACCAGCGGTGGTGGACTTCAAATCTTCACAGAGGTAATAAAATAAATATTTTAATGAATGAATTGTACATACTAGATTTGTGTATGTGACTTGTGTACTTCCATGTTTAGAGGAACGTGTGTGTATGTTAGGAGCCATGATTTGCATTACTATTATAGTTTTCATAATTGAATAATGTTGTTTTATTTCCAGATGATGCAGGCTGTGGAGACACCTCTCGATGTTCATAGGGTAATGGAGCATAGTGTGACCTCTACGATTCATAGCTCCATGCCATTGACAGGGGTATGAGACAGATTAGTAAATTTTAATTTACATTCATTGTTATAGTTATTTATTTTTAAAAAATTAAAAGATTATTGATTTGAAGTTTAATTTCTATTTGGATGGTTTTTATAGGACATGACATCACCATGGCCTATTCCTGCTACTGAGGCAAGTGAGGAGACAGATTATATGGTAGTGGTAAGTCATTATTTTGTTAAATGTTTCATTTTTTATAACATGTAATTTCTATATATTAATATTTATACTTTTTATTGTAACAGCTAAAGATGCATGAAGAACTAAATAGGAGGAGTAGCCCTCGGGTTCATAGTAGACCACCCACATACGCGTCTCCATCCCCTAGAAGATCAAAGGCTTCCCGTGATCTATTCTCTTCACCAGCCAGAGGGGAATGACTTTTTATTGTGTTCCTTTGTTGTATGCCTATGTGGCATTTGTGGACATTTATGTTGTATTGCATATAGTTGACATTGTATGCCTATATGGCATTCTTGTAAGCCTATATGGCTATTTTGTATATATGTTATACTTATATCAATAGATATTGATGTATGTCTATATGGATATTTGGTTAATACAAATCTTTTTTATTGATGGCATCCATACTTGCATTATAAATCCATGTTTGAATGGATATTTGTAGATGGCTACTTCAAATATTTAAAGTCCAATTGTATTACATATGATGTTTGTTGATCCAATAAGCTAGATATTGTTATTCAAGTATCACCTAAACCTCATTTGGAACTAAAAGATAAAAGTTGTATTTAAAAAAAAAAGAATCGTCATGTTGAACAGAAAATATTAATATTCTTTATGAGTTGCTCAATTAAAAATATTCAAATGAGTATGCTAGTCCATATTTTTTATGAGTTGGTCAATTGAAAATATTTCTTAATTTCTTGTTATTATACCATATTGGGATGCAAAGAGTATGTTTGTTGTTTTGAATAAGATAGTCAAAATCATATATGCTTATGAGCACCTAATGACCATTGTGGTTATTAAATGTAATTCCTCTTGCATATAAGGTGAGGTTATGAGATTACATTGAGTCTTACCTAATTTTAGTATGCAACATAACATTGGGGCTTTAGGCTTCCATAAGTCATACCTCAGGAATTTTTAGTTTTAGGCGCAAATTTGTTTTAAGACCTTAGGCACATTTCTCTACTTGCACAACCTCAAAACTCTGCCTAGAACTCAAGGCACCTTTCATCATCCAAACAACCTCAAAATTGTACCTTGATATTGAAAGGATGTTTCAAAGTATAAAGGAGGGCACCTTAAGGGAGGCAATTCATCTTAATTATCAAAGTTGATCAAACACATCAAACTGAGCATCATACCTCTAGGCACATTTTTGCCTCTCTCTAAACTATCCATTTTGGCGCCTTGATGTAAAGTGAAGTCTAAACTTAGCGAAGATTGCGCCTAGAAAGATATCACCTTGGATATGCACCTAGAGTCATCCTAGATCATCCATTTGCGCCTAAGGGTCAATATAACATAATATAACTTAGGAAGACTTTGAAAATCATCAAAAGAAGCATAGGCGCCTTTTCTTGTCTCCACCATCCATTTTGGGTGCCTAGAGGAAAATGAACATCAAATCACTTCCAATTGTAGCGCCTAGTGTTAGAACCTTCAAAATGACTAAATCTTACCAAAAGAAGTCTAGGCACCTATTGTCATTTGGATCATCATGAATGAATGCCTAAGTGGAAGGAGAATAAGCATCTTGTATGGAGGCGCACTTTTGTGTCTAAATAACCTCATTTTGGCACCTTGAAGGAAGATGTTCTAAATTCTAAGATCTAGCGCCTAAGTGTAAAATGGTCTCCTATAGGTTTGAACAAGTGATTGAAGCCATCAAATTGCCATGAAATGAGCTATGTATACTAAGCCGCCTTTTCTTGTCTAAACTATCCATTTTGGTGCCTAGGAGGAAGGAGATTCAACATCATGAATCAAGGCGCCCTTTGCCATCAAAACAACCTCACATTGGTGCCTTAGAGGAAATCATCTTAAAACTAAAAGTTTTGGAGTTTTTTCATGTTTTGATGATGTCTTTTGAGAACAATTATCATGATTGAAGGATGAGGTGGGTAAAAAGTCTTCATCTAGCTCGGACTGTTTCGATATGTTTGGGTGCAAAACAAGACCATGCCTAGCCTAAACGTACCCATCTAGATGCGTTGGAACTGTCAGTTTTACCACACAAGGAGAAGAACAAAAGTTACACCCCTTTGGAACTTTACACTGCCTCTTTCTGATGATTTTTAGGGCAGCAAAAAACTTTTCACCATGGGTAAATGCCTCAAAGATATAAAAAACTTGTTGGGTGAATATTTTGTCGTTAACTTGCTAACGGCAAAATGGGTATATCAGCCACAGCTATGATGAGACAAAGTCTCTCCTCTCAGCAAGGGGAGGTTCCCTCTAATTACTTAACTTTTGTAAATCAAACACTTATCAAATTTATGTACACTAAAAACTATGTTTGTGGTGGTTCCATCTCATCTCATTCTCTTTTTTCAGAATAGATGTTTATATTTCAAACTCTTGATATAAGACTCGTAGATTATCACAATATCACAGAAACACAAAGTTTTCTGTTACCTCACTTATTACTTGTAAGCGGAAATATTTGAAGTAGAATGCAGCGCAAAGTCTTCACTCCTCCTCCAGATGATAAAAGTAAATCAAATAAAACAACTTGCAGCACAAAGTCTCCAAACTATTGTATTTTCACAAACATGAACATATAACCCACAATCGATTTGATAACACAAAGTTTATCAAAATCAAATTAAGAGCGCTCTTCAATCACTTGAAACAAACTCCACACTTCAATTATTATCAAATAAGATTATGATAGAAAGACATAAGAACAAAACTATCACAACCCAAATAATCCCAAGACAAAGATTGGAATTGAACTTGCTTTCTTGTATTGATAAATATTTGAATATTGATTTTCAAATAAGCACAAGGTCTTGATTTGCTTTTCAATTCGCCAGAGTTTTCTTGCAATAGACCAAAGATAGTATTCACAAAAGAGGTCCCCTTTATTTATAGGGAAAGACCTTGAGAAAATCTAGGAAATCTATAACTAATTTGACTTATTCAACAAGAGAGTCCTATTTGACTTATGACTTCTCTTGTCTCACATGTAATTACATTTTGGAAAATTACATGTGAGATGTCCAAAACAAAATTCCATTTACATAAAAACTAAGAAAAATAAGCTAAGGCATTAGCTTCCTCCATCCTTGTTCTTTAAGAAGTTCTGATACATGGTTTGAACAACTGACATCTCGCATGCATTTGGTTTTGCTGTGTTTTCATAGATGGTGCGAGCTCGGAGGATTGAATCTTTCACTGCCTTTATTGCCTTTTCATGCTTTTCTAAATTATCCTTCAGGTTCTCTAGAGTCGTATGTTGATCATACAAGTTGTCCATTGAGAGCACAGAGGGAGCTTCCTCTTCAAATTTCTTTTGTACCATTTCTTCAAAAGAATTTATCATTTCCTGCACCATGAGGAAACTATGATCTTCCCTTGTCAAGGTGCAAGGAAGTTCTTCCAGCCGATGTAGGAGTGTGACATCACTATCTTCGCTGGCTTCTCGAGCTTGACACAGATCTTCAAGTAGACTCTTTATTATGAAAATACGATGAGCTAGAGTCTCTTTGGTTTTGAGATATGATTCCCTGTTGGTGATGACCCCAATAGTGATCAAATTCTTTATCTTGATCTTCTTCATATCTGTCCACTCTTCTAGACTCTCCTCCTGATCTTGCAGCTCCTGCAAAAGTAGATCCACCAGATTATCCAGCTCAGCTTTGGCCTTGTCCATTTTCTCCTTTCTTTCCACAGCGGTTTTCAACAGAACTCGTCCTTGGGCCAACAACCGTTCCACTACATCCCCCACTATTTTGCCTCTAGCTTGGGCTTTTTCAACCTTCTGTATTAGGGGATCTTCCACTGTCACTGCCATTGGTTCCACTATCTCTGATGACTTCACTATTTTCTGAAGGACAGCAGCCAGTTGTTCTGCTTTCGCTTTGTATTGCTCTTTTTCCCTTTTGGCTTCATCATACTTTTCCAGTAGAGTAGTGGCCGTGGTTTGGAAATCTGCTTTGACTCCTTCACGAGTCACTTTACCAAGTTCAACCCTTGAAATGACGTAACTACTCACGTCAAAAGTATCAACAGTGGCACCTTCAGGGGATTTGGCAATTTCGGCATATCTGATTCCTTTTTCAGTGACTAGCCTAGAAACAGTCTTAGGCTTCTTCTTTTGATTCTTGGCTTTCACGGGCAACAGCTTCTCAATGTCAATCTCATCAGGTGAGATAGCTTGTTTCTTCCTCTTTGGAGTGTAGGCAGATAGCCATGGAGGAAGTATTGATGCATCGATAGCTAGAGGGGGATCCACTACTTGCTTGGTTGGCTCCGTGCTTATACCTGTGATGGTGACAATTGGACTTGTGTTGGTGAACACGACACCTGTATCAATCACCTTTTGTGAAGCATCAAGAAGGTTCTCCAAAACAGTCTGTTCTCTGATATCAAAAGAAGGGGAAGATAAACTCGGAATGGAACCAGAAGAATTAAAAACGGTCCCAATACTAGCCCTCATGGATTGAGGAGTATTGTCAGAAGAAACAACAAGAATGGGAGAAAGAGGAACATTAGAAATCACTAGCAAACTATCATAAAATGAAATATGAGGAGGGGGTGTAAGAGCTTGTGTATCAGAAGGAAGATCTTTCACAGGAGTCTGCGGAGAACTATCAAGTTGCTCTACCCTTGTACCTTCATCTTCACTTTGTTCAGCTTCATCAGAAACTTTATCTTTAGACTTTTGAACATTTTGTTTATCAGTCTCAACATCCTCAATTTCCATATGGTCATCATTGATGTCTTCCACATCTGACTTAGTGGCATCCGAAACCTCTATGGTTTCCTTCTTCTTTCCTCCCTTGGATACGAATTTGATCTTTGGTTTGTGTACCTTGGAGGAAGAAGGGGTATCACTTTTATTCTTGGTTCGGTTCTCAACCTTTTTACCTGTTTGCTCCTGTGTCCCCTCTTCGGATCCTGTAAGGAACTCTTTCAATTTGATCCCTTTACCTTCCAACCACAAGTTAGTGTTTGCTAATATAGGTTGGAATCTTTTCCTGATGGATGTCTCTTCCTTGACTGACCATTTCACTTCTGGGAGAGGTGAAGCTTCCACATTCTTTGCCTCATATTCGTGATCTAAGACATCTCCATCGTCTTCCATCCCTTCTGGAATATCAGCCAGTCCCAGTTCTTCAATTTGACTCAGATGAAGCCTACAGAAATCCAGTTTTCTGATCTCATTTTGGGTCCTGAGATCTGCCCATATATCTTCCACCATCGGCTCATGAAAATTTGACTTCCTCTTGATCTTGTCTTGGACTCTTCTGAAGTCGAAATGATTTCTCTTCTTGTAGGTCTTCATCGTGACTAACTGCAATTCGGAGTTGATTATCTTGGCTTTGTTGGCGGACTGAACTGAATACCTCCCAATTTCTATAGGAAACTTTATTCTTGACTTTTTGAGCTCCATCTGTTTATTATGAACCACAATCAGTTGCCTGCAAAGCTCCATAAGAACAATGCAATCATTGGGATACCGTGGCAGCATGTAAGGGTAACCAGGATAGTATCCCACCTGAAGATAAGTGAAGGTGGGGAATTGTAGGAACAAACAACCAAAAGAATTGACAACTTGCCATGCTTCATCTGAAACTCTTCTCTGAACCAGTGTACCATCCCACAAGCACATGAAAACTGAGAAGAATGCATCATTGACTCTTCTGAAATGGTGAATTGACCCCTTCAGAGTGATTTGGGGGTAGTATTCATATACCGAGACCAATCTCCTGTCCCCTACCTGGGTCAAACCCGGAAAGTTCCTTATACTTGCAACAGCGTAGACAAGGTAAGAGGTCATGTAAAATTTGAAAGTAGTGTTGACCCTTACCAATTGCTCGTGCAAAGCATTACTGATCTGCTCACCCCAGAATATCTTCTGATTTCCTCGTAGAATCACCTTGATGTAAGTGTACATCCATTCTTGGAATTTGGAGGCAGAAGGGAGTCCTCTGACGCAACTCAAGAGTGTAATCAAGTCACACACTTCCTCCACAAAATCACTCCTGTAAAGGTCTTTTGGCCATCTGGTTAAAGTTGCCCTAGGAATCTTTAACCATTTGCTGTTTATGTGTCTTCTAGCAGATTCCAAATCATTGTCATAATCTTGCTGACCTTGAGCAAAATCAATTTGCCCAACATTTTCAAGTGGTGGACACATGAAGATTTTGTCCATGAACTCTACATCCAATCTCATGACGACATTCCCCTATGAATTTGTCACGGCTCTAGTGTCCCTATTGTAGTGGTTAGCTACTTGTAAGACAAATTCTGGATTATGAGCACTGAAAGGAAAGGATGCTACCAAATGGATATTGCTGTCAACGATTTTCTGCATATGCCAGGAGGGGTTTGCTTGTTTAGTTCTATCTATGAACTCAGCCATATCCACGTGTCCGATCTCAGTGTCTTTGATTTCATCGACATTTGAGTGAACTGCCGTTACCGGAAAGACACCCTGATATTTGTACTTCATAGCTCTGGACTTCGAAGGAGATGATTCTGACATGAGCCCTGAGAAAACTGTGAATTCGAACACCACCACGAATGCTGACAAAGAACTGCAAAAAGCCATGATCTCGCAGTTAGGGGAAAATTGGATAAACTGGGTCAACTGCGTTTTGACGATCATGGATGGGAAAGCATGTGTTAAAAGGGCTTGAGTGCGCAAATCGAGGCAAGGGTGAAAGCGGGCTTTCAGCTTTGAAAACGAAATTGGAAATTTTCCAATGTTAGGAAAATTTGAGACATTTTTTGCACGGGCGGCAAAATTTGCCGCCCTTGCATATGAGGGTTTTGCATTATTTGCATCGGCGGCGAATTTTGCCGCCTTTGCATGTGTTGGGAAAATTTGAGAGTTGGTAAGAGTGGCAGATTTTACCGCTACTACATGCAACAAGAATTTGAAGGGTTTCATGTCGGGGCGACAAAAAATGCCGATGCTGTATTTGATAAGACACTGGCAAGTTTATATATCGGCGGCGAATTTTACCATCATTACATGGGCTAGTTGAAGACCGATAACATTTGTTTGAGCGGCAAAAAATGCCGACGTTGCATCGAAAGGAATGGTAGAAGTTATAGCGGCAAAATTTGCCGCTGTTGCATTTGACGATATTTGCAGGTTTGAAGTGTGAAAATCGGGAGATTCACCGACTAGACATGGCAAGGGTCACATGATCTCCAAGTAGGCTCGGCGAAATCCGCCGATATTACAACAATGGCATAAATCGAGGGTTGGGGAACCCGGGTCAATAGAACCCCTAGGGTTTTCGGGGTAAAACCTAGGGCAGTCTGGTGTGAGAACATAAAAACGACAAAATGAAAACACGAACAGAAAACTAAATGAAACTTAAAACTGAAACGAAAATCTACGAAAAGCAAAAACAAAAACCTAAACGACATACACCTTAATCCGTGAGAGAGGAAAATGGAAAATAAAAGTACATACCCGTCTAGAACTGGAAACCCTACGTGCAATCTTAAACGCGAGATCCGTCGCCAATCAAGAGTATTTGATCAAGCGGGCGTTGAGAACGTTGGTGAATCGCTCAAAAGATTTTGGAATAGGGAATGACGAGCAATAATGGGAGTAATGACACTTTTAAAAGGTTAAAATCAAAGTTTAAACGCCTGGCACAAGTGGCCATTAATGGCACTCGACATCAGAATCCCGAAGATCCCGTTCGGGTGGCGATTTCAGCTGCTACGACATTTAAATCGACTAATATGCAAAGTCGGCGAAAATGGCCGTCATTTCATGTTAGTGAAACTTCGATGAAAGATATATGCGATGGCGGTGAATTTAACCGCTCTCGCACGTTTGAACTTAGAACGATGTAATAGTAGCAAAATTTGCCGTTATTACATCAAAACAAAACAAGCTTAAAAATATGTAGGAGCGGCAAATTTTGCCGCTCTTGCATATCAAGAGTCAAAAATTTACAAACTTAAAAATGACTAAAATTAACATCTTAACCAATTTACGACTTGAATTTTCTTCGCAAATATTGAGAAATTAGTTCAAGGAAACGTCGCAAACGAGTTTCAAAATGTCAACTGACCTCGCACGAGAATGAGAAAATCTTTTCTTGATTTGCGATCTTAGAGTGTAGATTCACGAAACGGACAAGTTTCGTGGGGTTGTCTACTAAAACGAGCATAGCTAATTTTGAGAACAACAGCTGGCTCTAACTGGGGAACTTCCTTCAATCGAACTTTGAAACGATTGAGGGGAGTAGAATCCAATCTCTAAGTGCCTTCATCCATGCCATTGGGCTATAGAGTCAAGCTAAAAAGAAAAAGGCACAAAAGACTAAACGAAAACGTAAAAATAAAACACAAAACTATACAAATGTATAATTTAACTTATCTGAAACTTCAAGGATTGAAGTGCTTCAGATGTTGTCCGCTGTGAGGCAACAAGAATGGTGTCCCATTTTGATACTCCAGCAAGAAACTGTTTGCACCACAGAACTGATGAATGGTGAATGGACCTCTCCACAAGGAATCAAATTTTCCGTGCATTCCTTTTGGTTCTCTCCTCTTGTCCCACAGCAAGACTTGATCTCCAACCTGAAACTCACGAGCCTTTGTCTTCTTGTCAAAGAGTTTCTTTACTTGATTTTGGTGTTCAACAATACGGTCCACCACTATAGCGCGCTGCTCCTCAAGTTCAGTCAAATACATGATCCTTTTATCAATAGAACTATCAAATGTTCTATCTTCCAATGCCTTTACCAACTTCAATGCTGGCAACTCCAAAGTAATTGGTATCTCTACATTCAGACCATATAGAAGCTGAAATGGCGACATGCCTATCGCTCTTTTGGGTGTAATTCTATCTGCCCATAAAGCATCAAACAATGCCTTATGCCAAGTTCTCTGATTCTCATCTACCAGTTTCCTGATGATAGTGACCAGATTCTTATTGCTTGATTCTGCCTGACCATTCCCTTGCGAATAATAGTCTGAAGAATGGGAAAGAGTGATCCCATGCTCGTAGCAAAACTCAGTAATCTCCTAAGAGGAAAAACATGTAGCATTGTCTGCGACGATTTTGTTTGGAACTCCAAACTTGGAAATAATGTTCTCTTTGAGAAAACTGCATACCACCTCTGAAGTAGCGTGTTTGACTGGAATAGCTTCCACCCATTTGGTAAAATAGTCTGTTGCAGTGAGAACATAGGTATGTCCTGCACTTGATGATGGATTCACTGCGCCAATGAAGTCAATACCCCATTGCTGAAAGGGCTCCTCAATCACCACTGGTTTTAGAGGTAAGGCTGCCAATTTTGGTTTCCCAACAAACTGCTGGCATAACTCACACCTGCGTACCCAATTGTACGCATCTTGGAATAATGTAGGCCAATAGTATCGAGCTCGCAGAATCTTGTGAGCCGTCACAGGTGCTGAAAAATGCCCTCCACAAGCCAAATTGTGGAAAGACTCCAAAAGTCTACCTTGTTGCGCTTTATCCACGCAACAAAGAAATACACCGTCAAGACTTCTCTTGTACAAACCATTGTCCCAAAGGATGTAGTTAGCAGCTTTTAACTTGACAGTTCTCCTTTCCTTATAAGACAAGTGAGAAGGGCACTCACCATAGGTAAGGAAATGAGTGATATTGGAATACCACTCGTCAGTTGTAGTAACAAAAAGAACAGTTGGCGTGTCCACCACTTCTTCTTCTTCATCCCCTGTCTCTTTTGGAACGTTGTCTGCGATCAATTGACACAAACCTTTACCGCGCACAAGCTTGGTAGGCTTGATATCCAGATCGAATTCTTAAATTTTAGCGATCTAATTACCCCTCTTTGTTCTGAACTCCTGTTGAGTTAGGATGGATTTGACTATTGTATCAGGCACCATGACAACAGTGTGTGAGTTTAGAATATAGAACCTGAAATGCTTAACCGCTTTGACTACGGCATAGGCATGCTTCTCCATATTTGAATACTTCAATTCATGAGCTTTGAGAGGACAACTCATAAATGATATGGGGGATTCAACGCCTTCTTCATTCTGCTGAACCAGGATAGCTGAAAGTGTGTGTTCTGAAGCGTAGCTATAGACTAGGAAATCCTTAGTGTAGTCGGGACAAACAAGAACCGGAGCGTGAGTAATAGCTCTCTTGATATCCTCGAACGCTTCCTTACCTTCCGCGGTCCAACGGAAAGTAGCCTTACCCTTCATTATATTAACAATGTGACGGGTTTTTTCTGCAAACTCAGGAATGAACCTTCGCAGAAAATTCACCTTTCCGAAGAAAGAATGAACAGTAGTCTTACTTGCTGGCAGAGTGAGACTTTGAATAGATTTAACCCTCTCCGGGTCAATCTTAGTACCTTCCTGGGATACAATGTGCCCAAGAAGCTTACCCCCCGTCACCCCAAAAACTGACTTCTTGGGATTGAGGGAAATACCATTTTGCTGACAGCGTTCTAGCACTTGTCGCAAATGATGCGCATGATCATGACGGTTTTTGGAGAAAACAGTCAGATCATCGAGATATACCACAATAAACTTACCCATTTCATCTCTGAAGGCAAGATCCATTGCTCTCTGAAATGTTGCGCCAGCATTGATCAGACTGAAAGGCATTCTGCGATATGCAAATGTGCCCCGTGGTGTGGTGAAGGCAGTTTTGAACTGATCAGCTTCGTTTACCTCCACTTGGTTATACCCTGAAAAACCATCTAACATAGATAGCATTTCTAAACCTGTCACTGTTTGCAATACTTGGTCCATGATGGGCAAAGGGTAGTTATCTTTCAAGGAAGACTGGTTGAGGTTTCTGAAGTCAACACAGATACGGATTTCTCCGTTCTTCTTCCTTACAGGTACCATGTTTGAAACCCATGTGGAATGATGAATTGGAAAAATAATCCTTGCATTCAGCATCTTCTAAATTTCAGAAAGAATCGTACCTGATATCTTTGGATTGTATTGCCTCTGCTTCTGTTTGTAAGGCAACGATCCAGCTTTGAGGGGAATTTCGTGTCGAACCTCCTTAGGCCTGAAAGACTTCAGATCATCATAGGAGTAAGCCAAAACATCAATGTAATGGCGGAGGAGGGTAATGAATTTGAATCTTTCATCAGCAGTGCAACATTTTCTGATGTTGACCATCTTAGGATCTGTTTCCGCACCCAAATTGACCTGCTCAAATTCCATGGAAGAACTCAAATCCTGCTGTTGTTGCCGCTGCTTGATATACCTGTCATGTTTATCAAAGAGTCTCTCAAGGGAAACCAAACCTTTTGGGATTTTATTTCCTTTCAACTGTAGAAATTCTTCGCCAGTCTGCGAATCTACCTCAGAAACATATTCACGAGGTGGTGATTCGCTTCCTTCAAAGTAAAGCTCGTCAAAACTATCCATCTTTTCTAGGAAAGCAATGATTTGATTATCGCCATTGAACACCTACCAATGATCAGCGTTATCAGGTACACTTGGTCTGAAGACCAGCTCAATAGTGTACTTGCTTCCTTTGAAATCCTTGTGAGGCACCATGAGAGTGGCGGAAACAGCCAATGAATCTGCACGGTCATTGAACTCTCTTGGCATAGCTGAAATATTGAAAGCATCAAAATCTTCAATGCAATCCCATACGCGATTGCGATAGTGTCTCAATCTTTCATTTTTTGTTTGGTACAAATTTCTTACTTGACAAACTACCAATTCGGCATCCCCTTGAGCATGCAGGATCTTAACACCTCTGGCACGCGCCGCTTCCAATCCGAGCAACAAGGACTCGTATTCGGCGGTGTTATTGGTATTGTCAAACTGTAGCTTATATGAGAAAGGTAAAATATCACCTTGTGGCGATATCAAGACCACTCCAGCTCCAGAACCGGTAGAAGAACAGCTACCATCAAATTCTAAAATCCAGACTCCATCAGAATTTGATTTCTTAGACTTTCTCTGGTCAGAAGATTCCTCTTCATCGGTGAGGGAAGAATCTGGAATTGCTATACCCTTACCTGAACTTTCGTCTGAAAACTCTTCTGAGTCTCCATCTGACATATCGGAGCTATCACCCGATGTAGCCTCATCTGATGAATCGGAACAATCTTCAGTAGATAGAAAATAGTTACCCATTCCTGAGGACTCAAACAAAATTTGAGCTTTGGGGTTTGATGTTTGAGTAACAATATATTTCGCCTCCTTCTCAGGAAGTAGTTTCTGCATGACACCTTTAACAGGTATCCTACCTTCAGACAAATCCATGTTCAACTCTCCACCCACATCCTTGCAGAAATTATGTCCAAGGAGGATACTGTATGAAGCTGGAACATCAGCTACCAAGACTGTCATCTTGATTCTCTTATCCAGAAAAGCTGCAAATGCAAATTGGGCGTCCTTGATTTGACCCAAAAGTGGAACTTGCTTATTCTCCATAGAGAAACACCTCCCAAAAGTTTTGGTTAAGGTGAGACCAAGGGCATCTGCCACCTTAGTAGGCATAACGTTGTCTGAGGCTCCAGAATCTATTACGCAATTGCTCAACTTGTGACCATTCACTAGTAGGGAAACATAGAAAGGTTCAATTTTTCCAGAAACCACAGGAGGAGTAGTAACAAGATTGTTTTGGGTAGGTTTACTTTTGGAGGAGTCATGAGTAGCTTTAGGAAACTCTTGTCCTACAAGGACGGCCTTGTTTTTGACATATTTGGCTAATCTATCAAATTGTTCAGGATTAGCCTGTAAATATTCAACTTCAAACATTTGTATCTTAGTTCTCCTAGCATGGTCTATTATATCGAACTATTGAAAAGAATTAGATACGGAGGAAGAAAAACCATCATTTTGATTTTTAGTAGTGACAGCACTAGTCTGAGGAGTAGAAGTGGAAGGTACAAATTCATTAGAGGCACTTACTTGTTTATTGACCACCGGGTCTTTTGACTGGAAAGGTAGTGGAGTCCCCCGTTTAGCGATCGAAATCACTGGTTGAGATTCTTCCCTGGCTTTCCCTTTATCAGCTTGAAGAGCTGACTGATTTTGAGACCTAGTGAAAACAACATATGCTCCTTCACTCACTTCTCCTTTTTCAGCTTCGTCCTGGTAGTTCAGAAAGCTGATGGTAGAGTCGCCAGCTATCTCTTCTTCTCCTTCTGTGAAGAGATTAGCACCATTTTCATATTCCAACTCGGGTTGGAAAGAAAGTTTATTTTCCCCTTCATAGTATCCAACGGCAGAGTTGACCAGTGCTACTTCAATAGCAAGCTTCCCTTGTGTAGGAGGAAGACAGTTTTGATGTCCTTGATTCCTAGCAGCATTGCCTTGATACGAATTATTTGGAAATGTCCTCCTTGGTATATCTTGGTAAGAAGGAGGCACAGATATACCTTGGGACATTTGTCTTTTGAGAGCTAGCAATTCATTTGCTAGCTTTTGCACCATGGGATCTGTGGTGCTTGTGGAAACGTTCTCAGTAGAAGAGGAACTTTTATTTCTATTAGTGTCCCTTCTTATCTTACCCGCAAGGATAAGATCATCTTCTACCTCAGTTGCCAGAATCTGAGCCGCAGCAAGATCAGTGGGAGCAGCTCGCCTCAATAAGAAACTCACCTCCGGAAGCTGTGTATTGATAAAGAAACATTTGAGGTTTTCCGCTGTGGGCTCAGCAGTGGTGGGAATCCTGTTTCTCAATTTGTTGAACTTAGCGATGAAATCTCGCATTGGTTCATGAGGTTCCTTTTTCATCTGTGTCAGCTGTGCCAACAACGCATGAGCATCTTCTGCAGGCTTGAACCTGGCTTCGAACTTGGTTTTGAGAGTAGCCCAGTTTGTTATGGTTTGGGCTTGGAGGTGATAGAACCAATTTGCGGCAGCGCCTTGTAGTGTTTCTACAAAGAGTCGCATAGCCACGTCTTCGTGCTCGACACCTATCACACCGCAGGCTATACAGAAAGCCGCAATGTGCTCATCAGGATGAACTTTTTCGTCACCATAGAATTTGGGGAAATTCTTTCTTGAACTACGAGGTAGCTCATGTAATGGTGGCTTCAAATTTAGAGGACCAAAGGTATTACCCCAAGGACCTTGGGCTACCATGACGCGCTAATTGAAAGGTGGTATAACAAATCTTGGTGGCGTATGAACAACCAAAACTCCGTTAGCACTGGCAATAGAAACTTCACTTGGTATTGGGGACCTGGTGTTTGTAGGGGGAAAACTCCTGGTGCGTTGAAGACGAGGCCATGGAGTTAAGAATCCAAAATTATTCTGCTGCATCAACTCAAATGCAGGATCAACAATACCCTGAGCCCTCTTACTTCTGGTGTACCAGGAATCTGCCAGACTGTATTATACTAAACACAATATTGCAAGAAAATAGAAAAGCACTGAAAATGCTTCAACTCGAAGCGTGAGGCTTCAAGTTGCGCGTTCTTCCCCAGTAGAGTCGCCAAAAAACTTGTTGGGTGAATATTTTGTCGTTAACTCGCTAACGGCAAAATGGGTATATCAGCCACAGCTATGATGAGACAAAGTCTCTCCTCTCAGCAAGGGGAGGTTCCCTCTAATTACTTAACTTTTGTAAATCAAACACTTATCAAATTTATGTACACTAAAAACTATGTTTGTGGTGGTTCCATCTCATCTCATTCTCTTTTTTCAGAATAGATGTTTATATTTCAAACTCTTGATATAAGACTCGTAGATTATCACAATATCACAGAAACACAAAGTTTTCTGTTACCTCACTTATTACTTGTAAGCAGAAATATTTGAAGTAGAATGCAGCGCAAAGTCTTCACTCCTCCTCCAGATGATAAAAGTAAATCAAATAGAACAACTTGCAGCACAAAGTCTCCAAACTATTGTATTTTCACAAACATGAACATATAACCCACAACCGATTTGATAACACAAAGTTTATCAAAATCAAATTAAGAGCACTCTTCAATCACTTGAAACAAACTCCACACTTCAATTATTATCAAATAAGATTATGATAGCAAGACATAAGATCAAAACTATCACAACACAAATAATCCCAAGACAAAGATTGGAATTGAACTTGCTTTCTTGTATTGATAAATATTTGAATATAGATTTTCAAATAAGCACAAGGTCTTGATTTGCTTTTCAATTAGCCAGAGTTTTCTTGCAATAGACCAAAGATAGTATTCACAAAAGAGGTCCCCTTTATTTATAGGGAAAGACCTTGAGAAAATCTAGGAAATCTATAACTAATTTGACTTATTCAACAAGAGAGTCCTCTTTGACTTATGACTTCTCTTGTCTCACATGTAATTACATTTTGGAAAATTACATGTGAGATGTCCAAAACAAAATTCCATTTACATAAAAACTAAGAAAAATAAGCTAAGGCATTAGCTTCCTCCATCCTTGTTCTTTAAGAAGTTCTGATACATGGTTTGAACAACTGACATCTCGCAATCATCTGGTTTTGCTGTGTTTTCAGAGATGGTGCGAGCTCGGAGGATTGAATCTTTCACTGCCTTTATTGCCTTTTCATGCTTTTCTAAATTATCCTTCAGGTTCTCCAGAGTTGTATGTTGATCATACAAGTTGTCCATTGAGAGCACAGAGGGAGCTTCCTCTTCAAATTTCTTTTGTACCATTTCTTCAAAAGAATTTATCATTTCCTGCTCCGTGAGGAAACTATGATCTTCCCTTGTCAAGGTGCAAGGAAGTTCTTCCAGCCGATGTAGGAGTGTGACATCACTATCTTCGCTGGCTTCTCGAGCTTGACACAGATCTTCAAGTAGACTCTTTATTATGAAAATACGATGAGCTAGAGTCTCTTTGGTTTTGAGATATGATTCCCTGTTGGTGACGACCCCAATGGTGATCAAATTCTTTATCTTGATCTTCTTCATATTTGTCCACTCTTCTAGACTCTCCTCCTGATCTTGCAGCTCCAGCAAAAGTAGATCCACCAGATTATCCAGCTCAGCTTTGGCCTTGTCCATTTTCTCCTTTCTTTTCACAGCGGTTTTCAACAGAACTCGTCCTTGGGCCAACAACCGTTCCACTACATCCCCCACTATTTTGCCTCTAGCTTGGGCTTTTTCAACCTTCTGTATTAGGGGATCTTCCACTGTCACTGCCATTGGTTCCACTATCTCTGATGACTTCACTATTTTTCTGAAGGACAGCAGCTAGTTGTTCTGCTTTTGCTTTGTATTGCTCTTTTTCCCTTTTGGCTTCATCATACTTTTCCAATAGAGTAGTGGCCGTGGTTTGGAAATCTACTTTGACTCCTTCATGAGTCACTTTACCAAGTTCAACCCTTGAAATGACGTAACTGCTCACGTCAAAAGTATCAACTATGGCACCTTCAGGGGGTTTGGCAATTTCGGCATATCTGATTCCTTTTTCAGTGACTAGCCTAGAAACAGTCTTAGGCTTCTTCTTTTGATTCTTGGCTTTCATGGGCAACAGCTTCTCAATGTCAATCTCATTAGGTGAGATAGCTTGTTTCTTCCTCTTTGGAGTGTAGGCAGATAGCCATGGAGGAAGTATTGATGCATCGACATCTGGAGGGGGATCCACTACTTGCTTGGTTGGCTCTGTGCTTATACCTGTGATGGTGACAATTGGACTTGTGTTGGTGAACACGACACCTGTATCAATCACCTTTTGTGAAGCATCAAGAAGGTTCTCCAAAACAGTCTGTTCTCTGATATCAAAAGAAGGGGAAGATAAACTCGGAATGGAACCAGAAGAATAAAAAACGGTCCCAATACTAGCCCTCATGGATTGAGGAGTATTGTCAGAAGAAACAACAAGAATGGGAGAAAGAGGAACATTAGAAATCACTGGCAAACTATCAGAAAATGAAATATGAGGAGGGGGTGTAAGAGCTTGTGTATCAGAAGGAAGATCTTTCACAGGAGTCTGCGGAGAACTATCAAGTTGCTCTACCCTTGTACCTTCATCTTCACTTTGTTTAGCTTCATCAGAAACTTTATCTTTAGACTTTTGAACATTTTGTTTTTCAGTCTCAACATCCTCAATTTCCATATGGTCATCATTGATGTCTTCCACATCTGACTTAGTGGCATCCGAAACCTCTGTGGTTTCCTTCTTCTTTCCTCCCTTGGATACGAATTTGATCTTTGGTTTGTGTACCTTGGAGGAAGAAGGGGTATCACTTTTATTCTTGGTTCGGTTCTCAACCTTTTTACCTATTTGCTCCTGTGTCCCCTCTTCGGATCCTGTAAGGAACTCTTTCAATTTGATCCCTTTACCTTCCAACCACAAGTTAGTGTTTGCTAATATAGGTTGGAATCTTTTCCTGATGGATGTCTCTTCCTTGACTGACCATTTCACTTCTGGGAGAGGTGAAGCTTCCACATTCTTTGCCTCATATTCATGATCTAAGACATCTCCATCGTCTTCCATCCCTTCTGGAATATTAGCCAGTCCCAGTTCTTCAATTTGACTCAGATGAAGCCTACGGAAATCCAATTTTCTGATCTCATTTTGGGTCTTGAGATCTGCCCATATGTCTTCCACCATCGGCTCATGAAAATTTAACTTCCTCTTGATCTTGTCTTGGACTCTTCTGAAGTCGAAATGATTTCTCTTCTTTTAGGTCTTCATCGTGACTAACTGCAATTCGGAGTCGATTATCTTGGCTTTGTTGGCGGACTGAACTGAATACCTCCCAATTTCGATAGGAAACTTTATTCCTGAATTTTTGAGCTCCATCTGTTTATTATGAACCACAATCAGTTGCCTGCAAAGCTCCATAAGAACAATGCGATCACTGGGATACCGTGGCAGCATGTAAGGGTAACCAGGATAGTATCCCACCCGAAGATAAGTGAAGGTGGGGAATTGTAGGAACAAACAACCAAAAGAATTGACAACTTGCCATGCTTCATCTGAAACTCTTCTCTGAACCAGTGTACCATCCCACAAGCACATGAAAACTGAGAAGAATGCATCATTGACTCTTCTAAAATGGTGAATTGACCCCTTCAGAGTGATTTGGGGGTAGTATTCATATACCGAGACCAATCTCTTGTCCCCTACCTGGGTCAAACCCGGAAAGTTCCTCATACTTGCAGCAGTGTAGACAAGGTAAGAGGTCATGTAAAATTTGAAAGTGGTGTTGACCCTTACCAGTTGCTCATGCAAAGCATTACTGATCTGCTCACCCCAGAATATCTTCTGATTTCCTCGTAGAATCACCTTGATGTAAGTGTACATCCATTCTTGGAATTTGGAGGCAGAAGGGAGTGCTCTGACGCGACTCAAGAGTGTAATCAAGTCACACACTTCCTCCACAAAATCACTCCTGTGAAGGTCTTTTGGCCATCTGGTTAAAGTTGCCCTAGGAATCTTTAACCATTTGCTGTTTATGTGTCTTCTAGCAGATTCCAAATCATTGTCATAATCTTGCTGACCTTGAGCAAAATCAATTTGCCCAACATTTTCAAGTGGTGGACACATGAAGATTTTGTCCATGAACTCTGCATCCAATCTCATGACGACATTCCCCTGTGAATCTGTCACGGCTCTAGTGTCCCTATTGTAGTGGTTAGCTACTTGTAAGACAAATTCTGGATTATGAGCACTGACAGGAAAGGATGCTACCAAATGGATATTGCTGTCAATGATTTTCTGCATATGCCGGGAGGGGTTTGCTTGTTTAGTTCTATCTATGAACTCAGCCATATCCACGTGTCCAATCTCAGTGTCTCTGATTTCATCGACATTTGACTGAACTGCCGTTACCGGAAAGACACCCTGATATTTGTACTTCATAGCTCTGGACTTCGAAGGAGATGATTCTGACATGAGCCCTGAGAAAACTGTGAATTCGAACACCACCACGAATGCTGACAAAGAACTGCAAAAAGCCATGATCTCGCAGTTAGGGGAAAATTGGATAAACTGGGTCAACTGTGTTTTGACGATCATGGATGGGAAAGCATGCGTTAAAAGGGCTTGAGTGCGCAAATCGAGGCGAGGGTGAAAGCGGGCTTTCGGCTTTGAAAACAAAATTGGAAATTTTCCAGTGTTAGGAAAATTTGAGACATTTTTTGCACGGGTGGCAAAATTCGCCGCCCTTGCATATGAGGGTTTTGCATTATTTGCATCGGCGGCGAATTTTGCCGCCTTTGCATGTGTTGGGAAAATTTGAGAGTTGGTAAGAGCGGCGGATTTTACCGCTACTACATGCAACAAGAATTTGAAGGGTTTCATGTCAGGGCGGCAAAAAATGCCGATGCTGTATTTGATAAGACACTGGCAAGTTTATATATCGGCGGCGAATTTTGCCATCATTACATGGGCTAGTTGAAGACCGATAACATTTGTCTGAGCGGCAAAAAATGCCGACATTGCATCGAAAGGAATGGTAGAAGTTATAGCGGCGAAATTTGCCGCTGTTGCATTTGATGATATTTGTAGGTTTGAAGTGTGAAAATCAGGAGATTCGCCGACTAGACACGGCAAGGGTCACATGATCTCCAAGTAGGCTCGGCGAAATCCGCCGATATTACAACAATGGCATAAATCGAGGGTTGGGGAACCCGGGTCAATAGAACCCCTAGGGTTTTCGGGGTAAAACCTAGGGCAGTCTGGTGTGAGAACATAAAAATGACAAAACGAAAACACGAACAGAAAACTGAACAAAACTTAAAACTGAAACGAAAATCTACGAAAAGCAAAAACAAAAACCTAAACGACATACACCTTAATCCGTGAGAGAGGAAAATGGAAAATAAAAGTACATACCCGTCTAGAACTGGAAACCCTACGTGCAATCTTAAACGCGAGATCCATCGCCAATCGAGAGTATTTGATCAAGCGGGCGTTGAGAACGTTGGTGAATCGCTCAAAAGATTTTGGAATAGGGAATGACGAGCAACAATGGGAGTAATGACGCTTTTAAAAGGTTAAAATCAGAGTTTAAACACCTGGCATGAGTGGCCATTAATGGCACTCAACATCAGAATCCCGAAGATCCCGTTCGGGCGGCGATTTCGGCCGCTACGACATTTAAATCGACTAATATGCAAAGTCGGCGAAAATGGCCGTCATTACATGTTAGTGAAACTCCGATGAAAGACATATGCGATGGCGGTGAATTTAACCGCTCTCGCACGTTTGAACTTAGAACGATGTAATAGCGGCAAAATTTGCCGTCATTACATCAAAACAAAACAAGCTTAAAAATATGTAGGAGCGGCAAATTTTGCCGCTCTTGCATATCAAGAGTCAAAAATTTACAAACTTAAAAATGACTAAAATTAACATCTTAACCAATTTACGACTTGAATTTTCTTCGCAAATATTGAGAAATTAGTTCAAGGAAACGTCGCAAACGAGTTTCAAAATGTCAACTGACCTCACACGAGAACGAGAAAATCTTTTCTCGATTTGCGATCTTAGAGTGTAGATTCACGAAACGGACAAGTTTCGTGGGGTTGTCTACTAAAACGAGCGTAGCTAATTTTGAGAACAACAAAACTGAGAGAGGTTATTGTAGAGGCACTCTACGTGATCATGTTTCTTCAGACGGAATGTTTCTAAGTGACACAGTTTTCAAGTAACATCTCGTCAAAGATTGTTGTCTTTTTACACTTTGGACTCTTCAGGGATATCATCGATACAATGTAGCTCAGACTGTTTCGACATGTTTGGGTGAAAAAATGACCATCCCTAGCATAAATGTACCCATTCAGATGCGTTGGAATGGTCAGTTTGGTCGCATTAGGAGCAGGACGAAAGTTACACCCCTTTGCAACTTTACACTGCCTCCTTTTGACGATTTTTGAGGCAGCAGAAAACCTTTCACCACGGGCAAATGCCTCAGAGATATAAAAAACTGAGAGAGATTATTGTAGAGGCACTCTACATGATCATGTTGCCTCAAACAAAATATTTCTAAGTGACACAATTTTTGAGTAACATCTCGTCAGATTGCTGCCTTTTTACACTTTAGACTCTTTAAGGATATCATCAGTATAATGTAGCTCAGACTATTTTGACATGTTTGGGTGAAAAATAGGATCATGCCTAGCGTAAATGTACCCATCCAAACGCGTTGGAATAGTCAGTTTGGTCGCATCAGGAGTAGGATGAAAGTTACACCCCTTTGCAACTTTACACTACCTCCTTCTGACGATTTTTTGGGGCAGCAGAAAACCTTTCACCACGGGCAAATGCCTCAGAGATATAAAAACTGTGAGAGGTTATTGTAGAGGCACTCTACATGATCGTGTTTTCTCAAATGGAATGTTTCTAAATGACACAGTTTTTGAGTAACATCTTGTCAAAGATTGCTGCATTTTTGCACTTTGAACTCTTCAGGGATATCGTCGGTACAATATAGCTCGGACTATTTCAACATGTTTGGGTGAGAAATAGAACCATACCTAGCCTAAACGTACCCATCCAGACACATTGGAACTGTTAGTTTGGTCACATCAAGAGCAGGACACCAAAAATGCAAAAGTTGCTTTGTGCAACTTGACAACAGGGTATTCAATATTTTCTCCATCTGTAACTGGGGTCTCCAATTTCTTTTTAGCCTCAACACAATGACATAAGTAATAATATGTTCCCTCTTCATTATCTTCATCTGCAATAACTGCATATATGTGCCCTACATTGATATGTGTAGCAAATTAGATGAAATTAGTCAACATTACAAAAACACTACAAAGTAAGATGACATTAGAAATTTCAAAAACTATGCAAATAGATATATTATCTGGTTGAACTAGATCTAATATGTGGTCAAAGTGAACCGATGATTCCATCTATGTTAGTTCCAGTGCCATCGGGGATCGATACGTGTCAAGTGGGCTAAGATAAATTAACTGCCATTCGTCAACCCACTCCTTTGACTCGCATTCATCCCAGGCTTGAATTGTACAGGAAGAACAAAAGCATGACATCTTTCGCGTATGGATACTCCATGAACCTGCAATTGAGCTTTTGAAAGAGTGCATCTCACTTGATCCTGTCAGTGTAGAATAGTCCTCATATGGTGCAATGTTAGTATCATCTACCAACCAAAAAAATCTACGAACTGAAGACTTACCTTCATGACCTGGACCCATGGAAACATTACACCACTCGACAATCAATTTTGCATCTGTCAATTTTGCATTGTCTTTATACTTTAACTCTTTTCGTGCTATGGCTCTTTTGATACATGCTCCTGCACCATCATGCTCCCCCTTTCCATGCCCAGCCTCACAAAAGTTCCACATATGCTGAATACCTGTAAAATTATGCCTCCTACTTAGCCAATAGAAATTCCACGAGTTGTTTAATTGTGACGCATAGTTATCCGACCATATGATAGGCTGACTAAACGATATGCCCCTTCTAGCAAAATCATTGTAGAACACCTGAAAGTAAACTTGCACGAACTCCGTAGAATGCGTGCAATCATCACTAATATAGAAATTATACTCCCTTATGATCTTTTTGTCATCCTCTGTACTATCATTCGCATGAATGAATGCGATGTGCACAAATATAGAAACCTATGTGGAGTTGTAATATTATGATTACACCTCACGCTGTGGCTATAGATTGTAGTTCTCTGCAAAGTCGATGACTGAAACAATGCTACCAACTAGAAATGTGTCCTTGCATAACTTGAATTGCAAGTCTAACAATCGAGCTCTATGGGCATGTCTTGCATACTCATACACTATGCTATCATGAAATATAGGCATAAACTGATACACTGGAATCTTTTCAATAACCAATTCACACATCTTTGCTTCTTTACTATCTTTTATATTGTATGCCACTATTTTATACTTGCCAAACTCTACTAGTTCGTTTCCAACCGCATGTGTTCTTTCCATATGTTCACATATTGGCAAATGTTGCAAGCCACTGCAACGATAACATGTGCCATCCAAGCATAATTTCTTGTAGAATATTTGACCTTTCTCTTTTTCACATAAAATTATTGATATGAAGTCTCCTGAAGATATTGGTGGGGCATGTATGGCAAGACCCTACAAAACATTGTTAGTATGCATATCTAAACATATAGACCTATAAACATCAAAATGGTTAGAAAATTTAATATGTAATCTACAACAACAAGTAGTGTGTGTGTGATTTATCTTGACATAAAAAGATTTTAGCATTTCAAAATATCTTTGACAAATTTTAATTTGAGGATACTTCTCTATAAATTTACCATAAAACTGTGTTTGAGACTCATCCAAAAAATGCTTTGGATGTGGCTCATGGTTCTGACTATTGATTCTCTTTCTTACCACATCCCTTTGATTCGGAGATACCCTTGTGTAATTCTTCCAAAAGTCTTCAATTAGTGATCTCAATGCTTTAACAATTGGTTTATCTTTTCATGGTAGTCTCCTTGAGAATGCCCATAATTCATTGGCATTAGTGTCCTTAATTCTTTGGCATCTTCCAACAGTTCTTGATAAAGTTTTCCCATTAATTCTCAATTCTTGACTCGTCTTTCTAATGAGATGAGCTTTCCCCATTTGACTACTTACTATAGTCAATGTAATCACATGCCGTGTTGCATTACTATCTTTTGTGCATGAGGTGTTACCCACACTCTCATATGCATTCATTAGATTCTTGACAATAGATTTTTCACTTGAAGCGTCTGATGTTCTCAACCCAAGAATCTTCTTGATGGACCTATACTTTATACTTCGCATCATTTCAAGGAATAGTTGACATCTTGTAGTCTCATTTAACTTTTCAAAGAATAATTTCCAAATCTTATGAGCATATCTTCTACAAGTGCATTTTAGAATCGTACCTTCCATTGGCTGCAAAATATTCTCATCAATATCAATTAAATACTTTAGCTTCCTATGCAAAATTCTAGGTGGTGTTAAGTTAGATAAATTCATCTCAACATTGGGAATTTTATCAATATTTAAATGAGATGGGCTATATGGCATACCTTTGATCGAAGATGGAATAGATGACGTACCTTGGGGTTGAGGTGGGAACAATGGCATACCTCCTTCATCACATGTGAGTGATGATGTACTCTCAACTTGATATGTGTAGATAGTGTCCCTACATGTTGACTTGCGGTAGAGGATGTGTCTCCAACTATGATATTCAAATCTCTCGTAGCACAAAGTTTTTGCATTCGTTCTCTTTGTGCCACCAATACCATATCTCTTTGTGATGGTTGTGGTTCCTCTTCAATTGGCATGTCTTCATTTATCATGTCTAATTTCCTCTTCTCACGAAGTTTCCTCATAGCCACTACTTTCTTTGCATTATTAGCTTCTATCTCTTCTTGTGTTGGTTTAATTCTTGATCATTTCCTCGGCATGACAAAGAATTTGTCTGTAGCATGATAAAGAGACCAATATTAGTTCCTAAGAAATGAATCCATACAAATAACTAAAATTTATGTCATTCAACCCTTCATAGTAAATGTACATACAATCATCATGTAAAAGAGTAAATGTCACTCAACCAAAATAGGTACAAAGCATACAAAGCAAATTATTGCAGCCATGAAAAGAGAACATGGGACTTCATGCTTGAAAAGGTTGAGGCAGACCCAATTTGACATGTTTGCTATTACTAGGGCTAGTAGGATTTGGAATTGAGAAGGTATTTTGTTGGTACTAGGGATACTAGGATTTGGGTGGCTTGTGAAGGAATAGACAACAATTGTTGTGTCATGTGCATGTACAAATCATCATGAATAGGTGCATAAGGAATGTCCTAGCCCAAGATATGTGCATACAAATTATCATGTCATGTGCATACTTGTATGATCTTGGCACCTATTCGTTTGTATTTTAACTTGTTAATATGACAAGATAATAGTGGGATTGTATTTTTATTATGTTGTAAGGATTTATTCTTGTATAGTTTGACATCATGGTATGTTAAGGTCTATTTATTACACATAATTATTAAAGAGCCCAAGTGTAGAAAATATACATGGCATCATGTGAGATCGTAGGTTGCTTTCTTGATTGGGAATGTGTCTATTTTAAACATGTATGATAAAGCATGATAAAGTAATTCAAATAGAATTAAGGAAAATGTAAAGAACATGCATGTAAAGATTTGACATACCTAAAAAATGAAGATTCGAATGGAGAGAGTACCCAATTGGGTAAGTGCAAGAAGATGGGGGGCCAAAAAAGAGTCTTAAGTGGCCACTTTTTTTCTAAAATCAGGAAATACTGGCCTTGGATGAGAAATTGAGCATAGTTACACTCAAAATTTGGAGATGCAACCAAAACAATGTTCATAGTGCTTCGAGTCTACTTTCTAAACTACTATTTTTTTAAAAAAAGGGCATAGATTAAGGGGTTCAAAAGAGGGAGCCACAAAAATTGGTGTTGTTTCTGTCAAAAAAACATAACATAGCATATTTTGTGGCTCCCTCAAAAGGTCAACTTTTTGTTAGTATTTTTAAAATCGCTTTAGTGAGAAATTAGCTAATAGCATGTAGTTTATGCCTGATTTTTTTGATAATTTTTTGATGAATATTTGATTTTTTACTAATATTCTAAGTGGACACATCCTAAAAGATAGAATTTTGGTCACGCTACCCCTATAAATTTTTAAAACTAATTGAAAATCATTTTTTTCTTTTTTTAATATTTGTAGAATGGAGTCTAGTTTCTAAATATGTATTTTTTAAAAAATTTCAATGAAAAAAAGATCAAATAGTGGTTTTTGCCCAAAAACGGACACACAAACAAAAGAAATTAAAGATGAAAGGCTTAACATTGTTAAAATGTGAAAAAAATCACATCGTCAAATAGCTAAGAGAAAGCCTAACATTACCTAGGTGTTCAATTTGTTTGACCTTGAAACACGTGCAAATCTGAGGGTTAGCACGAACGAAATTATGTGAAATCTTGAAGAATATGGAAAAACACGTCTGTGATTGTTCAAAAGGCACTCCAAGCCTTTGGGTTGGAAATCCAAAGTAAATCCCAAGCCCAAGGCTTGGGATTCCCAAAGCAAGACATAACGCGAGCACGTTATAATGCATTCACATTATGTTTTGCTTTGCATTTTTCTTTTTCTGCAAGTCTGTTGTTTGTCATGTTTGACATAACGCGAGCGCGTTATAACACGCTTGCATTATGTTCCCCTTAAATTTTTTTTGTTCAAGTCTATTAATCATGTATGTATGTATGCCTATATGTATGTATGTATCTATGTATCTATGTATGCCTATATGTATGTATGTATGTATGTATCTATGTATGCCTATATGTATGTATGTATCTATGTATGCCTATATTTATGTATGTATAGTGTCGAGGGCAGAGGAGGGTAGAGATGGGAGTGAGCCAAATAGGGGAGGAGAGGGGTGGATAAGGATTTAGTGATTAAGGTTTAAGGTTGAGGGTTGAGCGTTTAGGGATAGGATTTAGAGTTTAGGGATAAGTGACTAGAGTTTAGGACCTTAAGGGATTAGGGTTTAGGGTTGAGGCTTTAGGGATAGCGTTTAGGGTTAAAGGCCGATGGATTAGGTTTAAGGTAGAGTGTTGAGGGTAGAGGGATTAGGGATAGGGTTTAGGGTTGAAAGTTTAGGGTTGAGGGATTAGGGTTTAAGGTATAGTTTAGTAGTTCTTGTGGATAGAGCCAGTAAACAATAGGAGATTGTTTGCCTGTTTCATAACAATATACTTTCCCTAAGTGCGGGGTGGATGGCAAGAAAATAGATGTAACCCAATGCAAATCTTTTCTCATAATGATCATCCTTCTGATTTCAACTGTTAATTACTCACTATGGATGTACCATACGCAAAGCTTTTCTCATAGGGTTTAAGGTATAGTGTCGAGGGTTGAGGGTTTATTGATAGTGTTTAGGGTTGAGGGTTGAGGGATTAGGTTTTAGGGTTGATGGATTAGGATTTAAGGTATAGTGTTGAGGGTTGAGGGTTTAGGGATAGGGTTTAGGGTTGACGGATTAGCATTTAATGTTGAGGTTAGGGTTAGAGTGTCGAGGGTAGAGGGGTTAGGTATAGGGTTTAGGGTTGAAGGTTTAAGGATTGAGGGTTGAGGCTTTAGGGATGAGGGTTTAAGGCTTAAGATATAGTGTCAAGTGTTGAGGGTGTAGGGATAGGGTTTAAGTTTTAAGGGTTAAGGGTTGAGGGATAGGGATTAGGGTTTAAGGTATAGTGTTGAGGATTGATGGTTTAGGGATAGGGTTTAGGTTTGAGGGATTAGGGTTTAAGGTTGATGAATTAGGGTTTAATGTTGAGAGTGGAGGGTTGAGGGTTGAGGGTTGAGGTTGAGGGATAGGGTTAATGGTCAAGGGATTAGGGTTAAATAAGAGTGTCGAGGGTAGAGGGATTAGGGATAGGGTTTAGGGTTGAAGGTTTAATGATTTAGGGTTGAGGTTTTAGGGATGAGGGTTAAGGGATTAGGGTTTAAGATATAGTGTCGAGTGTCGAGCATGTAGGGATAGGTTTTAGGGTTCAAGTTTTAAGGGTTAAGGGTCGAGGGATTAGAGTTAAGGGTTCAGGGATTAGGGTTTGACATTGAGGGTTAAGTACATTGAGGTTCGAGGGTTAAGGGTTTCGGGATAGGGTTGAGGGTCAAGGGATTAGGGTTAAGGGATAGGGTTGGAGGGTTAAGGGATAAGGGATTTGGGTTTAAGGTATAGTATAGAGCCCGTTGAGGGTCTAGGAATAGGGATAGCATTTAGGGTTTAGGGATGAGGGATTAGAGTTGAGGGATGACAAATTAGGGTTGAGGGTTGAGGGATTAGGGTTTAGGGATAAGGTTTAGGGTTGAGGGTTGAGGGATTAGGGTTTAAGATATAGTGTTGAGGGTTTAGGGATAGGGTTTAGGGTTGAGGGATTAGAGTGAAGGGTTGAAGGATTAGGATTTGATGTTGAGGGTTGAGGCTTTAGGGTTTAGGGATAGGGTTGAGGGTCGAGGGATCAGAGTTAAGAGTTGAGGGATTAGGGTTTGACGTTGAGGGTTGAGGGTTGAGGTTCGAGGGTCAAGGGTTTAGGGATAGGGTTGAGGGTCGACGGATTAGGGTTAAAGTAGAGTGTGGAGGGTATAAGGATTAGGGATAGGGTTGGAGGGTTTAGGGATAAGGGATTAAGGTTTAAGGTATAGTATCGAGTCTGTTGAGGGTTTAGGAATAGGGATAGAATTTAGGGTTTAGGGATGATGGATTAGAGTTGAGGGATGACAGATTAGGGTTGAGGGTTGAGGGATTAGGGTTTAGGGATAAGGTTTAGGGTTGAGGGATTAGGGTTTAAGGTACAGTGTTGAGGGTTTAGGGATAGGGTTTAGGGTTGAGGGATTAGAGTGAAGGGTAGAGGGATTAGGATTTGACGTTGAGGGTTGAGGCTTTAGGGTTTAGGGTTTAGGGATACGGTTGAGGGTCGAGGGATCAGAGTTAAGGGTTGAGGGATTAGGGTTTGATGTTGAGGGTTGAGGGTTGAGGTTCAAGGGTCAAGGGTTGAGGGATAGGGTTGAGGGTTGAGGGATTAGGGTTAAAGTAGAGTGTGGAGGGTATAAGGATTAGGGTTAGGGTTGGAGGGTTTAGGGATAAGGGATTAGTGTTTAAGGTATAGTATCGAGCTGTTGAGGGTTTAGGAATAGGGATAGCATTTAGGGTTTAAGGATGAGGGATTAGAGTTGAGGGATGATAGATTAGGGTTGAGGGTTGAGGGATTAGGGTTTAGGGATAAGGTTTAGGGTTGAGGGTTGAGGGATTAGGGTTTAAGGTATAGTGTTGAGAGTTTAGGAATAGGGTTGAGGGATTAGAGTGAAGGGTCGAGGGATTAGGATGTGACGTTGAGGGTTGAGGGTTTAGGGTTTAGGGTATAGGGATAGGGTTGAGGGTTGAGGGATCATAGTTAAGGGTTGAGGGATTAGGGTTTGATGTTGAGGGTTAAGGGTTAAGGTTCGAGGGTCAAGGGTTTAAGGATAGGGTTAAGGGTCGAGGGATTAGGGTTAAAGTAGAGTGTGGAGGGTATAAGGATTAGGGATAAGGTTGGAAGCTTTAGGGATAAGGGATTAGGGTTTAAGGTATAGTATCAAGTTAGTTGAGGGTTTAGAAATAGGGATAGCATTTAGGGTTTAGGGATGAGGGATTAGAGTTGAAGGATGATAGATTAGGGTTGAGGGTTGAGGGATTATGGTTTAGGGATAAGGTTTAGGGTTGAGGGTTGAGGGATTAAGGTTTAAGGTATAGTGTTGAGGGTTTAGGGATAGGGTTTAGGGTTGAGGGATTAGAGTGAAGGGTTGAGGGATTAGGATTTGATGTTGAGGGTTGAGGCTTTAGGCTTTAGGGTTTAGGGATAGGGTTGAGGGTCGAGGGATCAGAGTTAAGGGTTGAGGGATTAGGGTTTGACATTGAGGGTTGAGGGTTGAGGTTCAAGGGTTAAGGGTTTAGGGATAAGGTTGAGGGTTGAGGGATTAGGGTTAAAGGAGAGTGTGGAGGGTATAAGGATTAGGGATAGGGTTGGAGGGTTTAGGGATAAGGGATTAGGGTTTAAGGTATAGTATCGAGTCTATTGGGGGTTTAGGAATAGGTATAGCATTTAGGGTTTAGGGATGAGGGATTAGAGTTGAGGGATGACAGATTAGGGTTGAGGGTTGAGGGATTAAGGTTTAGGGATAAGGTTTAGGGTTGAGGGTTGAGGGATTAGGGTTTAAGGTATAGTGTTGAGGGTTTAGGGTTGAGGGATTAGAGTGAAGGGTTGAGGGATTAGGATTTGACGTTGAGGGTTGAGGGTTTAGGGATGGGGTTGAGGGTCGAGGGATCATAGTTAAGGGTTGAGGGATTAGGGTTTGACGTTGAGGGTTGAGGGTTGAGGTTCGAGGGTCAAGGGTTTAGGGATAGGGTTGAGGGTTGAGGGATTCGGGTTAAAGTAGAGTGTGGAGGGTATAAGGATTAGGGATATGGTTGGAGGGTTTAGGGATAAGGGATTAGGGTTTAAGGTGTAGTATCGAGTCAATTGAGGGTTTAGGAATAGGGTTAGCATTTAGGGTTTAGGGATGAGGGATTAGAGTTGAGGGATGACGGATTAGGGTTGAGGGTTGAGGGATTAGGGTTTAGGGATAAGGTTTAGGGTTGAGGGTTGAGGGATAAGGGTTTAAGGTATAGTGTTGAGGGTTTAGGGATAGGGTTTAGGGTTGAGGGATTAGAGTGAAGAGTTGAGGGATTAGGATTTGACATTAAGGGTTGAAGCTTTAGGGTTTAGGGTTTAGGGATAGGGTTGAGGGTCGAGGGATCAGAGTTAAGGGTTGAGGGATTAGGATTTGACGTTGAGGGTTGAGGGTTGAGGTTCAAGGGTCAAGGGTTTAGGGATAGGGTTGAGGGTCGAGGGATTAGGGTTAAAGTAGAGTGTGGAGGGTATAAGGATTAGGGATAGGGTTTGAGGGTTTAGGGATAAGGGATTAGGGTTTAAGGTATAGTATCGAGTCTGTTGAGGGTTTAGGAATAGGGATAGTATTTAGGGTTTAGGGATGAGGAATTAGAGTTGAGGGATGGTGGATTAGGGTTGAGGGTTGAGGGATTAGGGTTGAGGGATAAGGTTTAGGGTTGAGGGTTGAGGGTTGAGGGATTAGGGTTTAAGGTATAGTGTTGAGGGTTTAGGGATAGGCTTTAGGGTTGAGTGATTAGAGTGAAGGGTAGAGGGATTATGATTTGACGTTGAGGCTTGAGGCTTTAGGGTTTAGGGTTTAGGGATAGGGTTGAGCGTCGAGGGATCAGAGTTAAGGGCTGAGGGATTAGGGTTTAACGTTGAGGGTCAAGGGTTTAGGGATAGGGTTGAGGGTTGAGGCTTTAGGGTTAAAGCAGAGTGTGGAGTGTATAAGGATTAGGGATAGGGTTGGAGGGTTTAGGGATAAGGGATTAGGGTTTAAGGTATAGTATCGAGTCTGTTGAGGGTTTAGGAATAGGGATAGCATTTAGGGTTTAGGGATGAGGGATTAGATTTGAGGGATGATGGATTAGGGTTGAGGGTTGAGGGATTAGGATTTAGGGATAAGGTTTAGGGTTGATGGTTGAGGGATTATGGTTTAAGGTATAGTGTTGAGGGTTTAGGGTTGAGAGATTAGAGTGAATGGTAGAGGGATTAGGATTTGATGTTGAGGGTTGAGGGTTGAGGGTTGAGGCTTTAGGGTTTAGGGTTTAGGGATATGGTTGAGGGTCGAGGGATCAGAGTTAAGGGTTAAGGGATTAGGGTTTGATGTTGAGGGTTGAGGGTTGAGGTTTGAGGGTCAAGGGTTTAGGGATAGGGTTGAGGGTCAAGGGATTATGGTTAAAGTAGAGTGTGGAGGGTATAAGGATTAGGGATAGGTTTGGAGGGTTTAGGGATAAGGGATAAGGGTTTAAGGTATAGTATCGAGTCTGTTGAGGGTTTAGGAATAGGGATAGCATTTAGCGTTTAGGGATGAGGGATTAGAGTTGAGGGATGATGGATTAGGGTTGAGGGTTGAGGGATTAGGGTTTAGGGATAAGGTTTAGGGTTGAGGGTTGAGGGATTAGGGTTTAAGGTATAGTGTTGAGGGTTTAGGGATAGGGTTTAGGGTTGAGGGATTAGAGTGAAGGGTAGAGGGATTAGGATTTGACATTGAGGGTTAAGGCTTGAGGCTTGAGGCTTTAGGGTTTAGGGTTTAGGGATAGGGTTGAGGGTCAAGGGATCAGAGTTAAGGGTTCAGGGATTAGGGTTTGACGTTGAGGGTTGAGGTTTGAGGGTCAAGGGTTTAGGGATAGGGTTGAGGGTCGAGGGATTAGGGTTAAAGTAGAGTGTGGAGGGTATAAGGATTAGGGATAGGGTTGGAGGGTTTAGGGATAAGGGATTAGGGTTTAAGGTATAGTATTGAGTCTGTTGAGAGTTTAGGAATAGAGATAGCATTTAGGGTTTAGGGATGAGGGATTAGAGTTGAGGGATGATAGATTAGGGTTAAGGGATTAGGGTTTAGGGTTGAGGGTTGAAGGATTAGGGTTTAAGGTATAGTCTTAAGGGTTTCTGTCGTCAAATGTAGATTTATGGGTTCAATTATATTGATTGCATCTCCAGTTTTGGGGTGTGGATGTTTTGGAATCAATCAGGAAGTCTTCAGGAGACTTTGTGGAAGTGGATTGGCAATCGCTTGATAGAACCCCTGCTATTTATGCTTGGATAAGGATTTGTCACAAACTAGAACTTTTGCTTCCAAACAAGATCTGTCTTTCTTCCTCGATGGGCATTTTCTATCAAGAACTTGATTATGAGGGCTTGCCCCTTCATTGTTATGCCTATCATATGGTGGAGCATCTGGCAAGCTCTTGTAGGAAATAGGAAAAGTTCTCCCTCAAAAAGCTTGTGGTCATTCAAGTCTGAAGGGGAAGGTTTGGAAAGAGAAATGCACAAGATGTGATCAATCTATAGCAGGACAAAATGCGAGTGCATTATAATGTGCTCGCGTTTCGTCTTGCTATAGAAACGGTAAAAAAGTGTTGACCCCCATGATCCAGGCCCACACGCTTTGTTTTCATACTGATTCTGCGCGTGCTTCGACAAAAAAGAAGTGCTTTCATGCTGTTGGGAAATTCACATGCATATTTGACACATTGTACCACCTTTGCATGGTCTTTCCACCACCTTTTCTGCTTTTCCAACTTGAGAAGGAGGAAATAACATAGTTTTCACACCAAGTTTGATATATATCTATTCAAGTTTCAATTTTTGTAGTGTTGCAATATTAATTGTGATTCAATTTTAGGAATTTAACATTATAGGTTGGTTAATAGTATTGTTGTTAGTAATTGTATTTGAGTGTTATTCAATTTAACATTGAAAAGGAAGCAAGTGGTGAAAAACTCAAATTGTTGAGGAGTTTGATGGAAGAAGAAAAAACACTACATAATTGGCTACTCTCTCCATTCGAATCTTCATTTTTTAGGTATGTCAAGTCTTTACATGCATGTTCTTTACATTTTCCTTAATTCGGATTGAATTAATTTATCATGCTTTATCATACATGTTTAAAATAGACACATTCCCAATCAAGAAAGTAGCCTACAATCTCACATGATGCCATGTATATTTTCTACACTTGGGCTCTTTAATAATTATGTGTAATAAACAGACCTTAACATACCATGATGTCAAACTATACAAGAATAAATCCTTACAACATAATAAAAATACAATCCCACTATTATCTTTTATTCATTTCTTAGGAAGTAATATTGGTCTCTTTATCATGCTACAGACAAATTCTTCGTCATGCCAAGGAAACGATCAAGAATTAAACCAACACAGGAAGAGATAGAAGCTAAGAATGCAAAGAAAGTAGTGGCTATGAGGGAAATTCATGAGAAGAGGAAATTAGACATGATAAATGAAGACATACCAATTGAAGAGGAACCACAACCATCACAAAGAGATATGGTATTCATGGCACAAAGAGAACAAATGCAAAAACTTCGTGCTATGAGAGATTTGAATACCATAGTTGGAGACATGTCCTCTATCGCAAGTCAACATGTAGGGACACCATCTACCACATCTCAAGTTGAGAGTACATCATCACTCACATGTGATGAAGGAGGTACGCCATCGTTCCCACCTCAACCTCAAGGTCTGTCATCTATTCCATCTTCGATCGAAGGTATGCCATCTAGCCCATCTCATTTAAATATTGATGAAATTACTAATGTTGAGATGAATTTACCTAACTTAACACCACCTAGAATTTTGCAAAGAAAGCCAAAGTGTTTGATTGAAATTGATGAGAATATTTTGCAGCCAATGGAAGGCAAGATTCCAAAATGCACTTGTAGAAGATATGCTCATAAGATTTGGAGATTGTTCTTTGAAAAGTTAAATGAGACTGCAAGATGTCAACTATTCATTGAAATGATGTGAAGTATAAAGTATAGGTCCATCATGAAGATTCTTGGGTTGAGAACATTAGAGGCTTCAAGTGAAAAATCTATTGTCAAGAATCTAATGAGTGCGTATGAGAGTGTGGGTAACACCTCACGCACAAAAGATAGTAATGCAACACGGCGTGTGATTACATTGACTATAGTAATTAGTCAAACAAGGAAAGCTCGTCTCATTAGAAAGATGAGTCAAGAATTGAGGATTAATAGGAAAACTTTATTAAGAGCCATTGGAAGACGCCAAAGAATTGAGGACACTAATGCCAATGAATTATGGGCATTCTCAAGGAGACTACCATGAAAAGATAAACCAATTGTTGAAGCATTGAGATCACTAATTGAAGACTTTTGGAAGAATTACACAAGGGTATCTCTGAATCAAAGGGATGTGGTAAGAAGGAGAATCGGTAGTCAAAACTGTGAGCCACATCCAAAGCATTTTTTGGATGAGACTCAAACACAGTTTTATGGTAAATTTCTAGAGAAGTATCCTCAAATTAAAATTTGTCAAATATATTTTGAATGCTAAAACCTTTCTATGTCAAGATAAATCACACATGCACTACTTGTTGTAGATTACATATTGAATTTTCTAACCATTTTGATGCTTATAGGTCTATATGTTTAGATATGCATACTAACAATGTTTTGCAGGGTTGTGCCATATGTGCCCCACCAACATCTTCAAGAGACTTCATATCAAGAATTTTATGTGAAAGAGAGGAAGGTCAAATATTTTACAAGAAATTATGCTTGGATGGTACATGTCATCATTGTGGTGGCTTGCAACATTTGCCAATATGTGAACATATGGAAAGAACACATGCGGTTGGAAATGAATTAGTAGAGTTTGGCAAGTATAAAATAGTGGCATACAATACAAAAGATGGTAAAGAAGCAAAGAGGTGTGAATTGGTTATTGAAAAGATTCCAGTGTATCAGTTTATGCCTATATTTCGTGACAACATAGTGTATGAGTATGCAAGACATGCTCATAGAGCTCGATGGTTGGACTTGCAATTCAAGTTTTGCAAGGACACATTTTTGGTTGGTAGCATTGTTTCAGTCGTTGACTTTGTATAGAACTATAGTCTACAGCCATAGCGTGAGGTGCAATCACAATATTACAACTCCACACAGGTTTCTATATTTGTGCACATCGCATTCATTCATGCGAATGATAGTACAGAGGATGACAAAAAGATCATAAGGGAGTATAATTTCTATATTAGTGATGATCACACACATTCTATGGATTTCGTGCAAGGTTATTTTTAGGTGTTCTACAATGTTTTGGCTAGAAGGGGCATATCGTTCAGTCAACATATCATATGGTCGGATAACTATGCGTCACAATTCAAGAACTCACAAAATTTCTATTGGCTGAGTAGGAGGCATAATTTTATAGGTATTCAACATATGTAGAACTTTTGTGAGGTTGGGCATGGAAAGGGGGAGCATGATAGTGTAGGAGCATGTATCAAAAGAGCCATAGCACGAGAAGAGTTAAAGTATAAAGACAATGCAAAGTTGACAGATGCAAAATCGATTGTCGAGTGGTGTAATACTTCCATGGGTCTAGGTAATGAAGGTAAGTCTTTAGTTTGTAGTTTTTTTGGTTGATAAATGATACTAACATTGCACCATATGAGGATTGTTGTACACTGACAAGATCAAATGAGATGCACTCTTTCAGAAGCTCAATTGCAGGTTCATGGAGTATCCATATGCGAAAGATGTCATGCTTTTGTTCTTCCTATACAATTTAAGTCTGGGATGAGTGCGAGTCAAAGGAGTGGGTTGATGAATGGGTGTTAATTTATCTTAGCCCACTTGACACGTATCAACCCCCGACGGCACTGGAACTAACACAGATGGAATCATCAGTTGACTTTGACCACATATCAGATTTAGTTCAACCAGGTAATATAGGGCACGTATATGCATCTAATTTCATCTAGTTCAACTAGGTAATGTCATCTTACTTTGTAGTGTTTTTGTAATGTTCACTAATTTCATCTAATTTGCTACACATATCAATGTAGGGCACATATATGCAGTTATTGCAGATGAAGATAATGAAGAGGGAACAAATTATTACTTATGTCATTGTGTTGAGGCCAAAAGGAAATTGGAGGCCCTTGTTACAGATGGAGAAAACATAGAATACCCTACAGGCTCAATGGTTATTACTGGAACATGGCTTAGAAGGTACCCACATAAGAGTGTTAATGTTTGGCTGTTTCAGGACTTTGACACGCATTGAAAGATTCTTCATTACTCAAACCTTGTCGTGGCATCCAATGTTCATTTGATAAAGTATTGGGGTAGACCTTTGAACAAAATCTTGTGGAACGTGCGTGAGTCTAACCATGAAGCAATACTTGACACAATAAAGAGTAGAGTAGACCCAGATGGTTCATTGGATTAATTTGTAAGTATTCACATTAATTTTGTAAAGTCATGTTACATTGAGTTGTAAGTATGCACATTAATTTGTAAGGTTTGTCTTTTTTTAATTTCCTACTGCATTTATACACATATACACATTTTTACATCACCATGTTATGCATTTTTGGTGTCCTACTCCTAATGCGACCAAATTGACTATTCCAATGCATCTGGATGGGTACATTTACGCTAGACATGGTCCTATTTTTCACCTAAACATGTCGAAACAGTCTGAGCTACATTGTACCGACGATATCCTTGAAGAGTCCAAAGTGTAAAAAGGCAGCAATCTTTGACAAGATGTTACTCAAAAATGGTGTCACTTAGAAACATTCTATCTAAGGCAACATGATCATGTAGAGTGCCTCTACAATAACCTCTCTCAGTTTTTTATATCTCTGAGGCATTTGCCCCTGTGAAAGGTTTTCTGCTACCCCAAAAATCGTCAAAAGGAGGTAGTGTAAAGTAGCAAAGGGGTGTAAGTTTCATCCTACTCCTGATGCAACCAAATTGATTGTTCTAATGCATCCGAATAGGTACATTTACGCTAGGCATGGTCCTATTTTTCACCCAAACATGTCGAAACAGTCCGAGCTACATTGTACCGACGATATCCCTGAAGAGTCTAAAGTACAAAAAGGCAACAATCTTTGACGAGATGTTACTCAAAAACCATGTCACTTAGAAACATTCCATCTGAGGCAATGTGATCACGTAGAGTACCTCTACAATAACCTCTCTCAGTTTTTTATATCTCTAAGGCATTTGCCCGTGGTGAAAGGTTTTCTGCTGCCCCAAAAATCGTCAGAAGGAGGCAGTGTAAAGTTGCAAAGAGGTGTAACTTTTGTCTTGCTCCTGATGTGACCAAACTGACTATTCCAACGCGTCCGGATGGGTACATTTATGCTAGGCATGGTCCTATTTTTCACCCAAACATGTCGAAACAGTCCGAGCTACATTGTACCGACGATATCCCTGAAGAGTCCAAAGTGCAAAAAGGTAGCAATCTTTGACGAGATGTTACTCAAAAACTGTGTTACTTAGAAACATTCCATTTGAGGTAATGCGATCACGTAGAGTGCCTCTACAATAACCTCTCTCAGTTTTTTGTATCTTTGAGACATTTGCCCTTGGTGAAAGGTTTTTTGCTACCCCAAAAATCGTCAGAAGGAGGCAGTGTAAAGTTGCAAAGGGGTGTAATTTTCGTCTTACTCCTGATGCAACCAAACTAACTATTCCAATGCGTCTGGATGGGTACATTTACACTAGGAATGGTCCTATTTTTCACCCAAACATGTCAAAACAGTCTGAGCTACATTGTACCGACGATATCCCTGAAGAGTCCAAAGTGCAAAAAGGTAGTAATCTTTGATGAGATGTTACTCGAAAACCATTTCACTTAGAAACATTCCATCTGAGGCAACACGATCGTGTAGAGTGCCTCTAAAATAACCTCTCTCAGTTTTTTATATCTCTGAGACATTTGCCCGTGGTGAAAGTTTTTCTGCTACCCCAAAAATTGTTAGAAGGAGGTAGTGTAAAGTTGCAAAGGGGTGTAATTTTTGTCCTGCTCCTGATGTGACCAAATTGACTATTCCAATGCATCTGGATGGGTACATTTATGCTAGGCATGGTCCTATTTTTCACCCAAACATGTTGAAACAGTCCGAGCTACATTGTACTGACGATATCCCTGAAGAGTCCAAAGTGCAAAAAGGCAGCAATCTTTGACGAGATGTTACTCAAAAATTGTGTCACTTAGAGAAATATTCTGTCTGAGGTAACGCGATCATGTAGAGTGCCTCTACAATAACCTCTCTTGGTTTTTTATATCTCTGAGGCATTTGCCCATGGTGAAAAGTTTTCTGCTGCCCCAAAAATCGTTAGATGGAGGCAGTGTAAAGTTGCAACTTCTTCTTAGGCACAAATGTAAGGGTACACAAAGGGAAAATAGCACCTAGATGACTTATTACATTTCTATGACTTCATTCACATGTTTAAATGTTTGAGAAACTCTCCTTTACTAAGCGCTTGTCCTCATGTCAACGTTAAGCTTTATGCCTCCTAGGCGCTTAATTAGGTGATGTCATTAGATACAACTTACCCTATCATATTCTCATTTCTGGCTTGATCATCAAGTGAAGAATGGATTAGCCTATTGCTCATTCCTAGAGGCTAATTCAGAATGATGAGGGAATGAATTGGTTTTTGACTAATTCAATCTCATTGTTTTGTAGGAACAAAGTTAGAAACTCAAAATTTGGCTAAGTCTGGAAAGCAAAAAGTTGACTCTTGGAGTCTAGGCACCAATTTCACATCAAATTGTCCAAATGAGCACCCAAGGTGGTGGAGTCTTCAATCAAGGTTTCAAACTGCAAGATGTTATTAGTAACATCATTCAAGCATGCTCCACACCTAATAAAGGAATTTGAAGTCCTGAAGTCACCCAAGATAGGTTAGGCGCACTTTCTCTCTCCTCCAGCCTCAAAGTGGCACCTAGCATAGGAGTATCATGTTAAGAAACACATCAAACAAGGCACTCTGGTAGGAAAAGTTGTTTGGCCTTCAATATGGGTTGCCTTAGTGAATTAAGTTAGGATGAAAGCCTATTCACTCTAGGTGCCAATCTCAAGTTGCACAATCATAAATGGGTGCCTAGAGCAATAAGGCGCTACATCATGGTTCCAGGACCTTGAAATGGCGCCCAAGCATGTAGGAGGAATTTTAAAGGAGCCAGAATGTTTTTGAAACTCTAAGAAACTAGTCCAAAGACTCTATGGTGCCATCTTGATACCATTGAGTCAACTTTGGAACTCAAACATATTGAAACAAGGTCTAGGAAGCTAGGCGCCATCTCTTGCCAGTTCAACCTCTTAGATGTGCCAACATTGGAAAGACTCTTAATGAGCACCTAAGTTTGAATTGATCTTGTGATTGAAAGTTTGGTGATGTATTGGTGCAAGATGGTCTTCAGTTGAAGCAATCTAAGTTCCAGGAAGGGTTTAGAAGTTATCAACCTCTTCACTAAGTTAGGCGCACTTTACAAGCTTTCTTACCCAAGAGTTGCACCTCATTAAGACAAGGCACATCTTAACCTCTGGGACTTTTCCAAAGAAGCGCTTTAGTTTATTAGCACCTTTGGACCTTATTTTGCATTCTGAAAGAGAAGGCGCACTTTGGCGGCATTTCTAACCTAGATTGGTGCCTAGGTATAGTCATCTCTCTGAAGCATTACAATGTGTTTTAAAATGAAGGAGGACATTTCATAAGTTGGGGAATTGATCACTGAAGACCTTGGAGTGTTTGAATTAATCTAAGCAAGAAGGTGCATTTCCATGGAGTAGCATACTCTAGATAGCGCCTAATGCCATCAAGGCACAATTCCACCCTCACTTTGGTGCCTATCATCAAGAAGGAGCATTGGGCATTCCTTGAATAGTTCTAAGCGTTTGAAGTTCATGAAATCACCAAGGAATGTTGGGCGCCATGTGTATCCTCAACAAGCTTGAGTTTGCACCTAGACAAGTTGGTGCTTATTCATGTTTTAACTTCCCTCTTGAAGTGCCTAACTTGGAAAAGGTTATCTTGTTGTTAGTCAAGTGTTTGATGTGTTTTGGAGACTCCAAAAGACTTCCTCTTGCTAGGTGCTCTTCTTGGCAACTACAACCTTCAACTGGCACCTAGATCCTGAAGAACAACACTTGCAAGTGTGGGTGCACTTTCCTTGTGATGGAGCATCAAACTGGTGCCTAGAAATCATAATGCATGAAGTGAGCGCCTAAGATCCTACTGGTCTAATAGGTGGTTTTGGGATCTGTGTCAAGTCATTGGATTAGGTTGCCAACTCAGAATGAGTCATTAGATGAAATATTCCCTTGGATATGCTTCTTGGGAAACATGCCTTGGTTCCTCTTTGTGCATTGAAAAATGTGCCTTCATTGCCTTTGGAAGGCCTATAAAAGGAGTTATTATGAACATGAGACCCATGGATGGTGCTTGTGTACTAAGTTGATTTTTCATTTACACATTTGTTTGATATCCTAGATACATTGGTTGGATAGTGATGGGATGATACACTATGGGAGTCACATGATTTTGTGGTGCATAAGCTCCACTAGGTTGTTGAAGATGTGGGAAAGTGTCATTACTAGTTTTTTGAAAAAAAAAAATTAGATAGGGAAGATTGAGTTGCCCCCTAGTTTTTTTCAACCCTGGTGTTGAATGGATTTGTTTGAACTTTTGGTCTTTCTATAGTTTTGTCCTTTAGAGGTTTCTCAACACCTCTAGTCTTTAGCATCCTGATCCATTGGACTAGTGTGGCTATGAGGTTGGAAAGTGTTGCAGCCTCCATCCTTTAAACTTCTCCACCTTGTTATGGGTTGTTTTGAGTATTTTCACTTGATTTCTCTTCGAGAATATTTTCTAATGATACATGATGTGTCATAGATCATTCAACTTGATAAACAACATGGAGGGATTCTCATGCCTCCTATAATTCTTGCAAGTTTCTTTATAGATAGCTCACATCATTGTCCATCTAGGTGGTCATTTCCATAAATATTATGATAAGATAATCCTGTTAATGAACTTTGGATTGAATTAGAATCAACATGCTTTGTCTTGACTAGAATAGTTGGGATGGACAAAAATCTATTGATTCTAGGTTGGGTTGTTAAAGGTCAAGAAGTTTTGGTGTCTAATGCCTACTAAATCTAAATATTCAAAATCATAGTGGTTCAATAAGTTACAACAAACAGTCAGGTAAACAATAGACTATAAGGAACAAGGACTACACATGAATCCAAAACAACACTAGTCAATAAGGACATCACAAGTAACTCAACATTACTTCTAGAGGTGTTCACAAAAACAAAGGGGAGAACACAACTAGAGAATGATAGACTATAGTAGGGATGAGTGTCTGATGCAGAGCACATAGTGGAAGCATAGAATTATCAACTTTTCAACCTTCGAACTCACTATTGGCGAGACAACATATCATCGGCGAGCTTAAAATTTCATTGACCGATAGGCCGATGCCACCATGACTCTATTTGATTTCACTTCTGACAAACATCCCATCATTGACTCTTATCAGTCAGACAGACCGCTATCAGTGACTTTATATCCTTTCACACCGATGTCTTTGTCAGTCCGATATGAGACTCTAAGTCCCTCACCTATCGGTTGGACTTAATACCATTGGCACACTCAAAACTCTTATGTCGACACACCGATCTCACCAATGACAACCTTCAAACCACACCCGTCGATGAGACTCCAAACAACGGTGAAATCTAATCTCATTGGGCCGATACACAGATAGATTTCGACTGTCGGTGAGACCCCCTTCATCGGTGAAGCTCTCAACTGCTCTTCCGATGCGCCAATGGGATTATCTTCCGATACGCCGATGTCTTCGAATTTGAACCACACTCATTGGCAAGATAGACCACTATCGGCAAAGCCTAACCAAGGTCTGCCAATACGCTGATACGACCAACTCTTAACGTCGATACTAGGTTCTTTTAAAGGCAAAGGGCACCTAGGCTTATGGGGCTCAATTTGATGTATTTATTGAAAGCTCAAGGTGAATTGATGCTTATTGAAAATGCCATTTAGTCCTTCATTTGCATTCTAGGCACCATTTCCTATTGACTTATATACTCCTCCTCATGCTAGGGTGCCATAATGAAGTGGTTTAGACAATAGGTGCGCTTCACTTACTAGAGGCTTGTTCTCCTTCCACCTTAGGTGCACTTTTATGGTGGAACAGGTGTCAATGGGCACCTTGTCTTAAATGAATGCTCTCTCTAAGTTGGGCACCCTTTTGAGGCTTTATGAGTTGTAAATTGCACCTTAACCCTTCATGCTTGTTGCTCAATGTTTGAATGTTTAAGAAAGTCTCCTTTAGGTGCTCATCTTAATGACTTTTTCTCAAGGCACAATCATCCTAATGACTTGGATATTCATCCTAGTGTTTCAAGATATCAGGCTACCAGACTTAGTCATTTTTAGGATCTCAACTATAAAGAATAACATGATGATTCATTTTTTTGTATTGCATATAGTTGACATTCTATACTACTCATAAAGAATATTAATATTTTCTATTCAACATGATGACTCATTTTTTTTTTAAATACAACTTTTATCTTTTAGTTCCAAAATGAGGTTTAGGTGATACTTGAATAACAATAGCTAGCTTATTGGATCAACAAACATCCTATGTAATACAATTGGACTTTAAATATTTGAAGTAGCCATCTACAAATACCCATTCAAACATGGATTTATAATGCAAGTATGGACGCCATCAATAAAAAAGATTTGTATTAACCAAATATCCATATAGGCATACATCAATATCTGTCGATATAAGTATAACATATATACAAAATAGACATATAGGCTTACAAGAATGCCATATAGGCATACAATGTCAACTATATACAATACAAAATATATGTCCACAAATGCCATATAGGCATACAACAAAGGAGCACAATAAAAAGTCATTCCCCTTTGGTTGGTGAAGAGAATAGATCACGGGTAGCCTTTTATCTTCTAGGGGATGGAGACACGCATGTGGATGGTCTACTACGAACCCGAGGGCTACTCCTCCTATTTAGTTCTTCCTGCATCTTTAGCTATTACAATAAAAAGTATAGACATTAATATATAGAAATTACATGTTATAAAAAATGAAACATTTAACAAAATAATCACTTACTGCTAACATATAATCTATCTCCTCACTTGCCTTAGTAGCAGGAATAGGCCCTGGTGATGTCATGTCCTATAGAAACCATCTAGATAGAAATTAAACTTCAAATCAATAATCTTTTGATTTTTCAAAAATAGACAACTATAACAATGAATCTAAATTAAAATTTACTAATCTACCTCATACCCTTGTCAATTCCATGGAGCTATGAATCGTAGAGGCCACACCATGCTCCATTGCCCTCTGAACATGGGGAGGTGTCTCTGCAGCCTGCATCATCTGGAAATAAAACAACATTATTCAATTACAAAAACTATAATAGTGATGCAAATCATGGCTCCTAACATACACACACGTTCATCTAAACATGGAAGTACACACAATAAAGCACACAAGTCACATACAAAAATCTAGTAAGTACAATTCATTCATTAAACTATTTATTTTATTACCTCCGTAAAGCTTTGAAGTCCACCACCGCTGGTAGGTGTTGCCATGAATTCTACAATATTAACCTATTCAACACCCAAAATTAGATATTAGAATACCATTCATATAACGATGCTATTCACATGTAATATTTATAATTGTTTACTAGTTACATACCCCGACAATAGATGATCTAGTGTAAAATGCAGGTGGCAAACCACTGAAAACTACATCGATGCTATGACCTTGAAATGTCATTAAAATCATCAATTTAAATTAGTTAATCTTGCATTTCAAAAATAAAATTTAATAAATTAAATTCAATAAACTTGCTAATATTTACCTGAGTATTAAGGCTGAAAGTCTCACTCAGGAGGGTATCTGTCATCACCATCTACTCAGCTGCAGATGTAGCCTATGCACCTGTGTCCTGACTATCCATGGGGTCATAACCACAAGCTGACCCGCAAGTTTGACAAGTATGGGGTGGGACCCTACTCCTCACACTATCTCCCAACCCACTCTGTGCTGCAAGACTGGCATGCACTATGATGCTCTGGGTCAAGGCACTAATGGACTGAAGTGTATCAACCTCAACACAATCCTTCACAATGGAAGGGATAGAAACATGCTCGTGGGTAGGTTTGCTGATTACTCATCTCACTGCCCACTGTGGGTCAACACGTGCCCCTGGTCTATCTTGTGCTGACCCCCCACCTCTACCCTGGAAGTCTCGCATATCAAAATAGTTTGGCACTTTATTGAGGACAAACTCACAGTAGAGTTTCCTCAAAAAGTATTACGGGATCTCATTATTATTGTATGGAGGATGGTCAAAAATCATCCACCACCTCTGCCCAAAATTGTCCCTTATTGCTTGGTTGTTGCACCAATGGATAGGGAACCTCTTGCATGTAATGGGTGTAGGTTGATTTGTTTGTGGGTTTGTGAAAATTAAACACAAGTCTAATTTTGTAATTTGTAATTTTTTCACATCTTGGTATGACATCTTATCTGCATAATAGTCTCTAAACTCTCTCCTTTTATCCGTCCAACTAGTTATTTGCTTGCTAATTGAATCTACATTTGATAACATAGATTTAAGAGATTCAGTAAGCGTGGACCTATGCAAGGTTGAAGTGGAAGGATCTTTCAACCTTGCAATTATATCTTCAATTTCTTTTTTGTTGTTTTCAATTTGCCCCATTATATTTTCTTGTGTTCCAGGGGCATGTTGAGGAATGGATGGAGGAGGTTGTTGTTTTACAAGTATTTCATCCTTAGGATTTTGTGGATTTTGAGGAGGAGGAGAAGGAGGTGCATTAACATTTCCTGACAATTAACGAAATATATATCAAAAATCAACTCAAACCTACCTATTTAGAAATAAATTCAAACAAAAAAAACAAATATAACTCACTCCTTTGGCGTGCTCGACGTCGTGGCAACATTTTGGTGATGAATTAATAAGGTTTTTGTGTTGAATTGATTTTTACAAAACGCGAGCGAGCTTCCTAGGGTTTGTCAGCCGCAGGCATAGAGGAGAAAAAAGAAATGAAATGAGGTAGAAACCTTTTTTTTATTATTTATAGCAAGTCAAAACGAGCTCGTGTTTTGTATTATTTTTTAAAAAAATAATTTGGCCACTTTTTGGCCCCTCATCTTTTTGCACTTACCCAATTATGTAGTGTTTTTTCTTCTTGCATCAAACTCCTCAACAATTTGAGTTTTTCACCACTTGCTTCCTTTTCAATGTTAAATTGAATAACACTCAAATATAATTACTAACAACAATACTATTAACCAATCTATAATGTTAAATTCCTAAAATTGAATCACAATTAACATTGCAACACTACAAAAATTGAAACTTGAATAGATATATATCAAACTTGATGTGAAAACTATGTTATTTCCTCCTCAAGTTTGCAAAGCAAAAAAGGTGGTGGAAAGATCATGCAAAGGTGGTAGAATGTGTAAAATATTCATGTGAACTTCCCAACAACATGAAAGTACTTTTTTATCAGAGCATGCATATAATCAGCATGAAAACAGAGCATGTGGGCCTGGAACACGGAGATCAACACTTTTTTACCATTTCTATAGCAGGACAAAATGTGAGCGCATTATAACACACTCGCGTTTGGTCCTGCTATAGATTGATCCATAAAAATTTGTGCCTATCTCACCTTCGATAGCACCTTTACAATATCTCACCTCTAGTTCCATTAGCTCATGTTCTATATCTCACTTATCTCTCCCCCTCACCTCTCTACCTCTCCCCTCTCTATGTCTCTTAGTCGCTCCTTGTCTACCTCAACCCTAAACCCTAATCCCTCAACCCTCAACTCTAATCCCTCATCCCTAGACCCTAAACACTATCCCTATTCCTAAACCCTCAACAGGCTTGATACTATACCTTAAACCCTAATCCCTTATCTCTAAACCCTCCAACCCTATCCCTAATCCTTATATCCTCGACACTCTACTTTAACCCTAATCCCTCAAACCTTAACTTTGATCCCTCAACCCTTAACCACCCTCAACGTCAAATCCTAATCCCTCAACCCTTAAGTCTAATCCCCCAACCCTAAACCCTATCCCTAAACCCTAAAAACTATCCCTATTCCTAAACCCTCAACGGGCTCGATACTATACCTTAAACCCTAATCCCTTATCCCTAAACCCTCCAACCCTATCTCTAATCCTTATACCCTTGACACTCTACTTTAACCCTAATCCCTTGACCCTCAACCCTATCCCTAAACCCTTGACCCTTGAACCTCAACCCCCAACCCTCAAGGTCAAACCCTAATCCCTCAACCCTCAACTCTGATCCCTCGATCCTCAACCCTATCCCTAAACCCTAAAGCCTCAACCCTTAACCCTCAATGTCAAATCCTAATCCCTCAACCCTTAACTTTAATCCCTCAACCATAAACCCTATCCCTAAACCCTAAACACTATCCCTATTCCTAAACCCTTAACAGGCTTGATACTGTACCTTAAACCCTAATCCCTTATCCCTAAACCCTCCAACCCTATCCCTAATCCTTATACCCTTGACACTCTACTTTAACCCTAATCCCTCAACCCTCAACCCTATCCCTAAACCCTTGACCCTTGAACCTCAACCCTCAACCCTCAACGTCAAACCCTAATCCCTCAACCCTTAACTCTAATCCCTCGACCCTCAACCCTATCCCTAAACCCTAAAGCCTCAACCCTCAACCCTCAATGTCAAATCATAATCCCTTAACCCTTCACTTTAATCCCTCAACCCTAAACCCTATCCCTAAACCCTCAACACTATACCTTAAACCCTAATCCCTCAACCCTCAACCCTAAACGTTATCCCTAAACCCTAATCCCTCAACCCTCAACCCTCAATCCTAATCTGTCATCCCTCAACTCTAATCTCTTATCCCTAAGCCCTAAATGCTATCCCTATTCCTAAACCCTCAACAGGTTCAATACTATACCTTAAACCCTAATCGCTTATCCTAAAACCCTCCAACCCTATCCCTAATCCTTATACCCTCGATGTCAAACCCTAATCCCTCAACCCTTAACTATGATCCCTCAACCCTTAACCCTTAAAACTTGAACCGTAAAACCTATCCCTACACGCTCAACACTCGACACTATATCTTAAACCCTAATCCCTTAACCCTCATCCCAAAAGCCTCAACCCTAAATCCTTAAACCTTCAACCCTAAACCCTATCCCTAATCCCTCTGCCCTCGACCATCAACCCTCAGCCCTCAACTCTCAACATTAAACCCTAATTCATCAACCCTAAACCCTAATCCCTCAAACCTAAACCCTATCCCTAAACCATCAACCCTCAACACTATACCTTAAGTCCTAATACCTATCCGTTAACCCTTAACCCTTAAAACTTAAACCCTATCCTTGCACCCTCAACACTTAACACTATATCTTAAGCCTTAAACCCTCATCCCTTAAGCCTCAACCCTCAATCCTTAAACCTTCAACCCTAAACCCTATCCCTAAGCCCTCTACCCTCGACACTCTAACCCTAACCTCGACATTAAATGCTAATTCGTCAACCCTAAACCCTAATCTGTCAACCCTAAACCCTATCCCTAAACCCTCAACCCTTGACACTATACCTTAAACCCTAATCCATCAACCCTAAAACCTAATCCCTCAACCCTCAACCCTAAACACTATCAATAAACCCTCAACCCTCGACACTATACCTTAAACCCTAATCCCTCAACTCTCAACCCTAATCCCTCATCCCTAAACCCTAAACACTATCCCTATTCCTAAACCCTCAACCCTCGACACTATATCTTAAACCCTAAACCCTATCCCTCAACCCTTAACCCTTAAAAATAAAACCCTAAAACCTATCCATAAACCCTCGATGCTCAACACTATATTTTAAACCCCAATCCCTTAACCCTCAGCCCTAAAGCCTTAACCCTCAATCGTTAAATCTTCAACCCTAAACCCTATCCCTAATCCCTCTACCCTTAGCACTCTACTTTAACCCTAATCCTATGACCATCAACCCTATCCCTAAACCCTCAACCCTCAACCCTCAACTCTCAACATTAAACCGTAATCCATCAACCCTAAACCCTAACCCTCAACCCTAAACCCTAAACCCTATCCCTAAACCCAACAAAACTACTTTGCCTTATGTTAGGTTGTTAAACCCATCATTTTTGATACTCTTCTCTTAAAGATATATGAGTTGCAAGAATATGTCAGAAAAATGGCTATGAACTTTTTTAATGTTAGTAATGTTATATGGCATGTTTTTCTAGCCCATCTGGGGTTCATTATGCCAATAGGTGTACACACTATGAGAAAAGCTTTGCGTATGGTACATCCACAGTGAGTAATTAACAGTTGAAATCAAAAGGATGATCATTATGAGAAAAGATTTGCATTGGGGTACATCTATGTTTCTTTCTGTCCACCCCGCACTTAGGGGAGGTATATTGTTATGAAATAGACAAATAATCTCCCATTGTTTACTGGCTCTATCCATAAGAACTACTAAACTTTTTTCTCTTGGTAATTGTAGAGGACATTCACCTATTTTTGGCAACTCCTACATTCCCAAACCATTACAAAAACTAAGTTATTTTAACCCAATAAATAGTTGAATTCATTGATTTAATACTCTACTATATTAAAGCTTAGCATTCACACAAATGTAGATGTTCATATTATAGAAGACTGCATTATATTAGACTATTAGAGATCCCTCATAAAAAATGTAATAACAAAACTGCTTTGCCTTATGTTAGCTTACAATTAAACCCATTCTTTTTGACACTCTTCTATTAATAAAGTAAGAGTAATAAGAATAGAAGGCAGAGAATTTGATCTTACTAGTATGCATGGTCGGTTTACATTCCGTGACTTCATTTTCATTGAATAAAAAGGTAAATATCTGATTTGAAAGGTGGGGCAGAGTTCACTATCATGTGCTTTTCTAGATGATAGAGTCCATAATGTCTAAGGTTCTTCAAAGAAAGGCTTGTAACATAATTAAGTTTTTGTTATACCAATCCTCTAGGTAAAGCTACAATTCAAATGTCTGCTTTGAAAGTTGAAATAAATTAAATTTGACTTACAATTTTGATTTTCTTCCATTGCTTCAACAACATCATTGTTTTCTTCATCAGAAACCAATTCAAGATCAACAACTTGCTGCCCATTGGTTGACTTGAATTGCATCATCTGTTAGAAGAAGGGCATTTTTTATCTGTATCAATGTTGGTATTCATAAGCTGAAGAGCATTGATATTTTTTACACAACATGTTCTTTGAAATATATTAACCTTAAAATATGACTTGGATATGTACTTGAACACAACAAAATCTCCAATCTCCAGCCCATGATGATTCACAAAATTTTCCCAACCCTGCCTAAATTCTAGTTTATTTATGGTACCCCTTAATTGTACATCCCACTCCTGTCCACCTGGGCCTTGAAGAAGGAGGCACACCCATTAAACTAACTCATTCGACAACTTGCTGCCCATCGGTTGACTTGAACTGCATACTCTATTAGAAGAAGGGCATCTTTTATCTGTATCAATGTTGGTATTCATAAGCTGAAGAGCATTGATATTTTTCACACACCCTATTCTTTGAAATATCTTAACCTTAAAATATGACTTGAATATGTACTTGAACACAACGAAATCTCTAATCTCCATCTCATGATGATTCACAAAATTTTCCCAACCCTGCCTAAATTCCACTTTATTTATATGGTACCCCTTAATTGTACATCCCACTCCTAACCACTTGAGCCTTGAAGATAGAAGCACACCCATTAAACCAACTCATTCGACAACTTGCTGCCCATTGGTTGACTTGAACTACATACTCTATCAGAAGAAGGGCATCTTTTATCTGTATCAATGTTGGTATTCATAAGCTGAAGAGCATTGATATCTTTCACACACCCTATTCTTTGAAATATCTTAACCTTAAAATATGACTTGGATATGTACTTGAACACAATGAAATCTCCAATCTCCGGCCCATGATGATTCACAAAATTTTCCCAACCCTGCCTAAATTCTAGTTTATTTATGGTACCCCTTAATTGTACATCCCACTTCTGCCCACCTGGGCCTTGAAGAAGGAGGCACGCCCATTAAACCAGCTCATTTGACAAGTTGTTGCCCATCGGTTCACTTGAACTACATACTCTGTTAGAAGAAGGGCATCTTTTATCTGTATCAATGTTGGTATTCATAAGTCGAAGAGCATTGATATTTTTCACACACCCTATTCTTTGAAATATCTTAACCTTAAATTATGACTTGGCTATGTACTTAAACACAACAAAATATCTAATCTCCAGCCCATGATGATTCACAAAATTTTCCCAACCCTTCCTAAATTATAGTTTATTTATGGTACCCGTTAATTGTACATCCCTAAACCCTAAACCCTAATCCCTTAACCCTAAACCCTAATCCCTAGTCCCTAAACCATAAAACCTAATCCCTAATTATAATTTATGGTACCCTAATCCCTAAACCCTAAACCCTAATCACTTATCCCTAAACCATAAACCCTATCCCTAAATCCTCAATCCTCAACACTTAAACCTTAAATCCTAAACCCTATCCCTAAACCCTCAACCCTCAAAACTATACCTTAAACCCTAATCCCTCAACCCTAAAATTTCAACCCTAAACCCTATCCCCAATCCCTCTACCCTCAACACTCTACCTTAACCCTAATCCCTCGACCCTTAACCCTAAACGCTATCCCTAAAGCCTCAACCCTAAACCCTAATCCCTCAAGGTCCTAAACTCTAATCCCTTATCCCTAAACTCTAAATCCTATCCCTAAACCCTCAACCTTAAACCTTAATCACTTAATCCTTATCCACCCCTCTCCTTCCCTATCTGGCTCACTCCCATCTCTACCCTCCTCTACCCTCGACACTATACATACATACATATAGGCATACATATATACATACATACATATAGGCATACATACATACATACATACATGATTAATAACCTTGAACATAAAAAAATTCAAGGGGAACATAATGCGAGCGCATTATAACATGCTCGAGTTATTTCAAACATGACAAACAACACAAACTTTTGTAGAAAAGGGAAAATGCAAAGCAAAAAATAAAGTGAGCGCATTATGTTTTACTTTTGGAATCCCAAGTCTTGGGCTTGGGATTTGCTTTGGATTTCCAACCCAAAGGCTTGGAGTGCCTTTTCAACATCCACAAACGTGTTTTTCCATATTCTTCAAGATTTCACATAATTTCGTTCGTGCTAACCCTCAGATTTGCACGTGTTTCAAGGTCAAACAAATCGAACACCTGGGTAATGTTAGGCTTTCTCTTAGTTATTTGACGATGTGATTTTTTTCACATTTTAACAATGTTAAGCCTTTCATCTTTAATTTCTTTTGTTTGTGTCTATTTTTGGGCGAAAACCACTGTTTGGTCTTTTTTTCATTGTAAATTAACTATTCATTGAAATTTCAAAAAAGTTACATATTTAGAAACTAGACTCCATTCTACACATATTAAAAAAATAAAAAATGATTTTCAATTAGTTTTCAAAATTTATAGGGGTAGCACGGCCAAAATTCTATTTTTTAGGATGTGTCCACTTTGAAAATTATTAAAAAATCAAATATTCATATAAAAATTATTAGAAAAATTAGGTATAAACTACATGCTATTAGCTAATTTCTCACCAAAGCAATTTTAAAAATACCAAAAAAATTTTGACCTTTTGAGGGAGCCACAAAACATGCTATCTATGTTTTTTTGACAGAAATAACACCAATTTTGTGACTCCCTCTTTTGAACCCCTTAATCTATATCATTTTTAAAAAAAATAATAGTTTAGAAAGTAGACTCGGAGCACTACGAACATTTTGTTGGTTGCATCTCCAAATTTTGAGTGTAACTATGCTCAATTTCTCATCCAAGGCCAACATTTCCTAATTTCAGAAAAAAACTGGCCACTTAAGACCCCTTTTTAGCCCCCCATCTTCTTGCACTTACGCCAAGAGCACTTAGTATACAATGAATGGATATGATTCATCCTTCACCAATTGTACAAATCTTATTGTCATTAAATGTTTGGGGTAGTAAAATATTCATCATCCATCTCCAACTGCTTTTTGATCTAAGGGTTACAATTATTCCTTTATTTGACTTTGTATTAAAAAAATACACTTTTCAATACATTCTTACAAAGAAAAATAACATCCTAAAAAAGTAGGCATAAAAGACAAAATGACACATTTCTAGAGGTAACATTTAGTAGGTGACTTTTGAACTAGTTTGTTTGTAGCAACAAGTGTGAACAATGTTCAAGGAGCGGAGACATCATCTTCTACAATAACAGGTTCTTTACTCTTTCTCTTCTCATGTACTCCATCAAGGCATTAAGAGATGGATTCAAGGCCTCTGGAAGTGGATCCTTAGAATACTCCATTCTAAGGGTGAAAGCACAAAGATGAGTATAGATTTCGCGGAAGTCTTCCGTGGATGAAAAATGCCGCTTAGAATGGGTACCTGTTTTGAAAAAATGGGTACCCGTTTAAGATCGGGCTCCCGAAGCAAAACGGGTACCCATTTTCAAAAAGTATGTTTTTTTTACATGTCTATGGCTAATTTTTTTATTTTTTAGAAATGGGTACCCATTATTTTTAAAATAGGCACCCATTTATAACAAGTATCCATTATGAACGGGCACCCGTTTCTAAAATTTGAAATTTCAAACCCACCAATTTGCATTGGTTTTAGGCTTGGAAACCCAAGCCTTAGCTTTGGACCTGCAAGTAGGAGACCATGAAAACAACAAAAGAAAAAACTAGTTTCACCACTATGGATGACGACTTTTTTTTAGAATATTTTAACGAAATTAAAACCCATTATAGATCTGAAAGTCTAGTTTTCAAATATGTAATTTTTTCTGCTATTGAACATAATTTTCTATTTATTATTTATTTTCCAAACAAACTAACTCATAAACTTGAAATAACATAGGTTACTATTTTTTTAATAAATTTTGATTTTGAAAGTTTCTTGAAAAAAATAATTATGTCTGACCAAACTAGACATCATTCTCTACATGATAAAAAAATTTAATGAATAGACTAGTTTAGCTCAAATTATGTTGGCTGTACATGAGGGGTTTTAAAAAACACTAATTAGGGCCATTAAAAATTAATAAAAATATATTTTTCAAAAAATTACAAAAAATATCCTAACCACAATTCAATATCCTAAGAATTTTTTCACAAAAGGAATTAGAAAAATACATTAATTCAGGTCAAATTATGTTGGCCGTACACATGCATGCTTTTGCAAAAAATAGGGGACTTCTAAAAAGCCACTTTTTGTACATCCAATAAAAAACTAACTTGCATCATTTGGGTATTAGAAAAAATTACATATTTGAAAACTAGAAACAAAATCCTACATTTCTTATTTTTACATCATCTTAATATTTTATGTACAAGTGCTTCAAATTGTCACTCCAAGTATGACAAAATTTGAAAAATAGGAAAAACACTTCCACTTTTTGGCCAAAAAGTGTTCTCATCTTCTTGCACTTACCCCTAATTTTTTGAGTTTTTTATGCCCTAGAGAAAATATTGGAGACTTTCCTATGATGTGTTCCCCTGAAGAATGGCTTAACCTTCCCTTTGATATCTATAATCTTGTTGATTCTGGCTATATTAAAAGAGTAAGGGAGTGTTTGCAATCCCTCCTAAAGAACCTGTTTCAACTATTTCTTGAACAAGTTTGCATTTAGTTCCGTTTGTTCTCCAACATAATGTTTAGTTTTATCACTTAACATCTCAAAATAGTCACTAAGAATATCTGAAACTTGTGCCTTGACAAGTTCTACCTCTTGCTCAACCTTATCTATAGTTTCCCACCTAAACTTCATTGATTTAGATCAAAAATGAGAAAGCTCCAAGCTTTCCTTGGTGAGGATGTCTTTTTTTAATAAAACTTCTAGAGATAATTTGCATAGCATTTCAACCCTAGGAAAATTCTATGAATTCTCTTCCTCATTTTCTTTGCATTAATATAAAATGGCTTTCACATCATCCTTGAGCAAAGCTCAAAATCCATCAAGGCTTGGATAGATTCATCAATGGCTTGGCAACCTTGATTGTATATTTCTTATAGCCATCTCTAAATGATCCTTGCCACATGCTTCATATTTTCTAGCTCATCCACTTCTTATTTAGATAAAACCATTAGAGAGGCTATGCTACCATCTTCTTAATGTAGAGGACCTATTAGATGTTTCACATAGGCCTACAACTTTACAACTTGCTCCTTTAGTTCCCTCTGAGTGATTTCATCCTTATGCATTCTTTTGACCATAGTGGTCACAACATTTTGCACATCCTCTATTTCTTGGGCTCTTGTAGAGTGCCCGCGCTTGATGGTGTAAATTTAGTAACCCCTTACCCTAAGATCTCTGTCATCTTTGTCTACTATAGGGGTTGTAATTTGTTTAACCCTGGACCCTGAGGCATCTCTAGAAATGGATGATAAGACCCTAGCCTTATTTCTTTTGGGTTTATCCAATTTATTAATTAGTCTAGAAAAATCTAATGATACTAGCTTTACCACTGGTTACCTTTGATTGAGACTTATTTGAAGCCATTGGGAAACCAAAGAATTATCATTAATTGTTCTCATAGCTTACTATTGTGGAGGAGGAATTGGGGATTCCTGTTGTCTTTGGGTTTTATTTATTTCTTCTCCTTTCACTCGCTAATCCTTTGGATCATCCTCTTTATTGTTAGGGGACACAAATGGTTCTTGTGTTGACACCTACTCAAGTAATGGCATTTGTACTTGTATTCTTGTCTTCTCAACCTCTTTGTTCCTCCAGTTCCTGACTCACCTTGTAAATATTCTCCAGGGAGGGAGGCTCTAGTTGCTTTGGTGGTGAGTCTAGAGGGGTATCCAAATCAATGCTTTTCTGCTCCAGCACATCCTTGTTCACATCAGATAGAACAAACTGGATCATGGTGGGGATGGAATCTACAATTAGGGGCACTTTGTCTAAAGGTTGAGAGATAGGAGAAGGGATGGATTAGGACATAGAGGAAATGGTGGTAGACATGGTAAGGAAGGGATAGTGGGAGACATGGTAGGTGCAACTCTACGAATAGGAGTTTGCAATTGTTGCAAAGATGGAGATGGAAGTGGAATTGAAGAGGATGGTAGTGAGATTGAAGGTGAAGGTATAAGTGAAGTGACAATAGGGATGGATGGAGTAGGGTGAACCATAGAGATGCGAATAGATGATTGGATGGAAGGGATGTGAGGTGAAGGATAAGAAGGGATAGGAATGTAAGAGGTAGGGGATTGGGTTGAGATGGTAGGAATAGCTTGAGGAGTATCATTTTTCTTCTTATTTGGCTTTCTGGTCAGTTAAGCTTCTAGCTCTTGTTCTTCATCCTTTTCGAGTTAGTACTACTTCCTCTTGTAGACTTGAGTCTATGGTGGAGGAGGTTTCCTACTACCCCTCATCCTAGTATGTGTAGCAAAGGGACTCTTCTTTTCTTTTCCTTTCTCCTTTGTAGGTGGGAGTTGTTCTTGGGCTTCAACATCTTCCTCACCTTTCTCAATTTCTTTCCCTTTGGCACTAGAGGTTATTGCAAGTATGTGCCTAATCGATGTTGTCATTGATGTCAACATATTAGTGTTGTCATTCATGTCAACTGTGCTCTTATTTTGTTGATTTCTTGTAATGAGTTAAATGATTTGTATTTGCCTATGTAAGTGTTGGAAAGCCTGATATTGAGGATATTGAGAAAATTTGCTCCTATGGTAGAAACAGTGTGTTGTAGAGTATCTTTGTCTGCAAAATAACAATCAAACAAATAGCTCCGCATTTCCTATAGATTACATATCTTTGTCTGCAGATTGGAAGTTATTTTGAGGCTTGTCTGAAGATGCTATGTTCCAAGTTTGAGCCTCCGGTATGAAGATTTGAGTGAGCTATGTTCACTAGAGTGAAAGTTGCTTTTTCTGTATGTTTGGTGATGACAAGAAGAAAGTCTTATGCTCCGCATTCCTCCTCATTGAAGTACTTTTGTCTACGGTTCTAGAGTTAAGTCTAAGCTAATGTTATGTGCCTTCAACTCTAATGGTTCGTGATCTAGCGGTCTTTAAGTGATCTTTTCCTTATGACAGTAGCTTGCAGTGGTGTTTATGTGCTTTGGTTTGAAGAATCTTCTTGATAGAATGGTTAGAAGTTGTGCGATTGTTCTTGATGATTTCAATGTGCTTGTGGATGTCTCCTAATCATGTTCCTACACTTGGATTGGTCCGCAAAGATAAATTTAGATTGTGGATGAAGAATGTTCTTAGTAGACCTAGTGTTCTCACCAGTCTTGGCTGCCTTGGTTGATTTCACTATTTGCGGAGATGCCTTGAAGATTGTAGAAGCGTGTCACAGTGTGAACGATTGTATTTGAGTCCTAGCTAAGGCATGGCGTGATCAACATACATCTTTACATCTTTCCCTTAGCTAATTTCTATATTAGTTCCAGACCTATTCCTATGTATGTCTTGTAATTTTGACCTTGGAGATTGTTCCAATGGTTGATGAATGTATTGCTGACCTTGATGTACATTCCAAGGTTGATGACTTGTATAAAGACTTGTAATGTACTTGTGAAAAAAAGTATCAGAGTGCCAAAATGAGAAGATAAGTGCAAAGAGTAAGAAGAGTAGAGCAAAGGAAGAATATTGCACTTCAATGGAACTGAACTCAGACATAGAGTAGATGCTATCAAATCAGTTAAAAAATCTTTGGCAGTGAGCCACCCCTTGGCAATGAGCTGATCTTTGCAGTGAGCATTTTGGGCAGTGAGCCCCGTAGGTAGTGAGCCTCTATTTTTTGGTATTGTTATAACTCATATATTTCTGTGGGCTAACACCCACCATGGTTTTTCCCTTATAGGGTTTTCCACATAAAAATCTAGTGTCTCCTATGTTGAATGTGTGATTGTGATTAAGTCTATGGTTTCATGCTTTCATGGTTAAATCTGATTATCAGTAATTAAGTAGTTGATGGTTTGATACTTATATGAGGTTAAGTTTTTGTGACAACTGATTCACCCCCCTCTCAGTTGTCCTGTGTATTTCAATAGAGGCTTCACCTACCTCAAGAAACTCTTCTATTGTTGGAACTTTTGGTATTCTTTTTCTTTTAGGTTTCTCTTTTGTATAGGTGAGCTCTATGCCTTGAGCTACCAACTCATCTACTTTAGCATCAATCCATCTTTTGCTCTACCTAATGTTCTCCTTCATCAACTTGTCTAAGGAACTTACCTGTTCTTCAGCCTAGTTAGGTGGAGGAATAAGGTCGTTGAAGATTGTATCATACTCTCTTTTTTGCACCAACTTCCAATCATTTGAGAGCTAATTTGGAACTAAATGGATATTAAATAATTTGTCGAATAGGCTAGTAGTTTGTAATATCTCATCTTTCTAACCTCATGCTCATCTAGGCAATTGGTCCAGAAGTCCTCCAGATGTGGTATATGGTAATAATATTTCATTAGTGTAAGGGCATTCAAGACGTCTTCCCATTTACCTATCCATTATAAGAAGTTGTTAAACTATAAGGGTGGTATGATGGGGATGAGTAGTGGAAGGAGTAACAATACAAGATGGGTTAATAGTAGAAGGGGAGGAAGTAGATGCACCAAACAATAATGTAAAAGAAACAATCTTGTTCCCCATAGCTTGCAAGACTTCTAAACCATGTGGTTTAGTGGTAAACTAGTTGTGTTGGATTTCTAACTTTAGCCAAACTAGCTAATAAATTTATGAAATCTTGTGAGTCACATGAGCATCATGCGATTATAATCTTGGTTGTCCTCAACATGAACATTAGAATAAGTCTCATTGTCATTAGGTTGAGTATTCATGTTAAGGTTTAAGCAAGCACTCCTTCACAATGGAAGAACAAGATCACAAGCGCACTTTTAGAGTGACATATTAGAATAGCAGTTGTACATATTAGATCTACAAGGAAACCCTAAATATGATACCAAGTCCAAGTAGGGTGGGTAAAAGATGTCATTATAAATCTCGATAACTCTAATTAAGAAACTAATGTTACAATGCAAATGCAATGAAGCATAAGAGTAAAAGCGGAATCAAATCTAAAAAAAATGTGGAAATTATAAAATTGTAGATCTAAAAAATTGAGTAGGAGAAAAATCTTAAGAGGAGGATTAAATCATATAGGATCATTGTCTTCACCAAAAATGCAAAGGAAAATACCCTTTCCTTAAGTTTAATCTAGGATAATCCAATAATATACAAACATATAGACATGAATAAACTTCAATTAATAATGGTTAGTTGTGCACTCATGTAATTAATGCTGAATTAGGAAAGTAAGTGCAAAAGGTGTGGGTACTTAATCCATGACTAATGAATGATGTCTTTAATGAAGATTCTAGAATCTAGTTTGTCATTATCCTAGGGAATGAGTCATCTTTGTCTATATAATAATTTGAATTAGGTTTTGTTAACCCTTGAGATCTAGTCTAGGTGAATGTGAAATCATGATAGACCAAACAATAACAATGAAAGAAAATTAAAAATAGTGTAAGAAATAGCTAAAATTGTGAAACTCTTTTTAAACTCAAATTTTCAAAATTTTTTTTTTGGGGCAGATAAACAAATATATATTCCTTCTCAGATTCCTTCGCAAATTTCACGTTCGAAACGGTGGACCATGCTATTAAGTCTACATACTGCCTCTGTCTTAGTGCTGCGTTGAATGCCCTTTAATGCATTCGAAGGGTCTTATGCTACACAAAGAATAAGATCAAGGGTTGTGCGTAATCATATTTAATAAATTAATCGTAAAATCCGTCCACTCAGGTTCACAATTGTCACACATAAACTGTTTTTAATGGCGGATTTGCCCTCATTAGAAAATTAGAGAATGGTGTTCTATATACGAGAAGGATTACTACAGAGACTCTATGACCTGGATTTTGAATGGCTCTCGAAAGAGTGAAAGGACAGTCAAACGAAGCTTCTCTCTCCCGGCACATGGTTTTTGATTACAACGCATCACATCTATTTAAGCTTCCTGGGCAGCCTCTTAAGGTATCACATCTATCTGGGAAACCTTTTGTCATACCAGGAGTAAGTTTAGTGTGAATTGAAGTTTTTATCCTATTCAACAATGGCTGCTTTGTCTTCTGTAAGGGCTTTCACAAAATCAAAAACAGCAGGATTTCAGTCTGGTATGTTGTTGAATTTTGGGATAAGTAGAGAACATTGGAACAAGTAGAGGTTCTGCTGATGTGTTTTCAATTCTGTATTTTTTAATCGTCTTTTCTAATGGTTCTTTTCAATTTTCTGTGACAACAATAGCAGATGGAACTTTCAACTCAATAAGCAGGCAGGCCGGAGTGTTGGCAACACATAAAGTTGTGCTTGTGCGATCCATGTATACCAACAATCAGAATAGGCAAAAGTTGGGCATACAAACGGCGACATTTGAAGAAAGCAAATTGCTGAGGCCAAAAACATCTCGTCTTTCCTCATGTAAATGATCCTCTGTTCAACCTTCATCTTTAAGTGATTTTACTTCATGTTTCGGATTTGGGTAAAATAGGAGATTTCTGGTATAATGCCTGAAATGCAGGACAATTTATTTATGATCTTCATGGTGGGATCCACTGGATTGAAGCTTTTGAATTTTGGAATATGTGCATGGACTTTTTTGAATAATATTTTCTTAAATCCCACTTTTTATTTACTCAGCTAGAAAATATGGTACTGCTGCCAATCTTCAACCACTGGCCTTCTCCAATGAACAGGGAGTTCTGGTAAAAGAGTCATGGAAAGTCATGAAAAAGAATGCAGGCGAACTAGGATTTACCTTTTTTCTGAGGTGAGGATATATAAAAGCAATATAGGAAAACTCTTTGTGTCTTAGATCTCGCTTTTTAATTTGATGTCGGCTGCAGAGTTTTTGAGATAGCCCCATCAGCAAAACGCCTATTCTCTTTTCTACAAGATTCTGGGGTTCCCCTGGAGAAAAACAAACAGCTCAAAGTGCATGGGCTCACAGTGTTCACTATGGTGTGAGCCAAATAGCCTTTTCTCTCCTCTTTTGAAATACAGAGTTCATTCATGATTAGATTCTTAATAAATACCAATCTTACTTGCAGACATGCGAAGCTGCTGTACAACTTGCAGAAAGCGGATCCATCAAAGTGCCGGAATCAACTTTGAAAGAGTTGGGTGCAACACATTTCAAATATGGAGTAGTTGATGAACATTACGATGTGAGTAGAAAACCCAAAATTTAGCCATTTACCATTAATTTTGTTGAGAGCTAAAGCTTGAGATCCATGTCTGTCCAGGTGACAAAATATGCTCTACTGAAGACTATAGAGGAGGCTGTGCCTGATTTGTGGTCTTCACAGATGAAGTCTGCATGGGAAGAAGCCTACACCCAACTAGCTCAAGCCATTAAAAATGAGATGAAGCCTGTTTAGTACTCTGAAATCTGCTGTTAATAGGTGGACCTCAAGGCCTAAATTTGATGGCCGTATAGCCGTATTTGGGCATTTTTACCGTAAAATACAATTAAAATTTTAAAAAGACTGTATCACATGAGAGGAGAGATTTTGGACAGATTGTGAGAATTTATATAGAATTATGATGATATATATTTGATTTATATATAATTTTACTTATATTAAGATTATATTTTAAGGGCATGAATAACCGTCATAAAATAACTGCTTGACAGGTAGGGTTGATGCTCAAATTTAGGCCCTGTGGTCCCAATAAAGTATATAGAAGATTGATTTTTTATTTATTTTTAAATAAATTAATTTGTAGATTAAAAAAACATATATTTTAAAAAAATCAATTTAATTTAATAACATTTTTTTATAAAATGTCCGACATCCTTTATTGACATAAATAGGCAGTACTTTTTAATTTAATATATTTAAAAAAATATATTTTATAATAATAAATCCGTTTACTTAAAGTAATCGGTACATTCACCAAACTTATTACTAGCAATCGCACCTTGGTGTGCAATGGGTACGTCGAATAGTTGTGGAAGTTCAATTGATATGTCTTTAAGCGAATGATGATTGTCTTGTATCCTTATGGCCCCTATCATTTTTGGTTTTTCGATTGTCGTGAATTAATTGTGACAATCTTAATCGATATGAAGATCCTTGTGTTTTGTTTAGTAGCTACTTGAAATGTGTGAGCTTTCATGTCTAGTGCCTCTGCATTTCCTTTCTAGATTTTTGTTCATGCATTGCACTTGCGTTCACTTGCATTTCATTTGTCATCACCTATGCATATTATTTGAAGCATGTATGTTTGTTTATCATAAGCCTCATATTTGACATCTTGCAAATATAAGCATGGTCAACACCTACATCATTTTTATGTGTCATCTAGCCTACCTGTTGTGCCTCGCACAAACGCCCCATTTCAAAAATAGGGACCCCCTCTCTCAAATTTTGGTCTAGGATGTCAAGTAGATTTTCACCTCCTAAGTGGTCAAGTGGTCAAAGTGCATTTTGGCCATGATTGAATGATGATGTTAAAAAATCACTTTACGAATCTGCTAAGTTGGATTTTCATATCCCTTTTGATGGCCTTGAATGGCCCTTTTGCGCTAAATTGCTCTCCAACCACCCTTTTGCGTTGAATTTCTCTCCAACTGACCTTTGCGCTGATTTGCCTCCCAACCGACTTTGCGTTAAAATCTTTTATCACTGACTTCGGCGTTAGTTTTCCTCCTGATGGACTTTTACGCTCAAATCAATCATCTCCAACTTGCGCTGTATCGTTCAATCACCGACTAAGTCGGATGGGGCCAAAATTCTTGCAAGTCCGAAGGACCATAAAGTCCCGCAAACTGCATAACTTAGAGCCTATGGTCGTGGCGTCAAAAGGACCTTTCACCAACCAGGTCCGTCGTGTCCAATTTCCCCGCCAAGTCTGAGCAAATGAAAAGCCGTGCAAAAACCCTAATTTGTCAACTGTATGTTGCGTATTAATGGCGACTTGGCCGGGATAATAAAAGGGATAACCTCCTTTGTTTAAAACATTTTTGCATTTGATAGAGATTTTGGAGCCCCTTTGCAATCTTCGCTACCTGATTGAGCATTTTCGCCACCGTTGCCCGAGATTGATCCCGCAACTGCTTACTTGCCTGTGAAATCTGAACACATTTTTTGCAAACTAACCAGGTAGGGTTTCCAAATCTCCTCTTTGAGCATTCACTGTATGTGGTTAGGGTTTGATTTCAAAGTATATTTTCTTTCCAAGCAACTCACTTAGGGTGTCAGCTAGGGTTTTGTGCGTAAACTATTTGTTTTTTTCCTTTCAAACCTAGTTTGGATTTCCCTTTGAAAACATAGATGGATTGTTACGTGCTAAAGAGAATAACAACTTAACCAGACCGACCGAAATTTTTATGAATTAAGACATTTGGTCTTTGCGCTAAACTTGAGTCCGACTGACCTGTAAACATTGCAAACCCATCTAGTCGGTCGGTGACCATTAAAACCCGCGCCGTGCTTTGAAACCCATTTAGCACTGAAAACATTGATCTCCGACCCACATGGCTTTGTCGTATTAACCAATTAGTCGGCGGGACCTCAAAACCCCACAAGCTTTGAAAAGCCATTTTAGTGCTAAAAACCTCTTGTGCCGACCATGCGCTAAATGACCTCGTCTCTGACTTGGTCTGACACTTCGAATATCTTCGCAAATCGACAACATCCAAAGTCTCGCTGAAAATAAGAAAACGACTCTGTGCCAAAAATGAGTCCATCTAACCTTGCGCTGAAACACTCTTTCACTGACTTAGTTGTTTAACCTCAAAACTCATGCAAGTCGGACAAAGCCAAATCCCGCGCAAGTGTAATGAAAGAGATCTCAAGAGGCTTGCACTAAAACCCAACCGACTAACTAAACAACCAATGAAAGGTCGGTGACCTTCAAAAGTCGCGCAAGTCAGTAACATCTAAAATCTACGCAAAAGCAAGAAGAGAATGAGTAGTAATAAAACAATGAGTCGGACAAGCCCATTTTTCCCGCTAAGGTCGGCAGACCTCAATTCTAGCGCTTTTCTACCTACAAGTCGGTTGACCCTAAAACTAGTGCAAACACTGCAAACTGACTGTGTTTTAAGAATTTTCAAAGGGAAAATGTCAGGAATGATGAAATTAATGTTGTGATACATAGATAATGATGATTTTCATGCTTTCAATTAGATGTCGTACAACATTAAATATTTTTTGCATGCATTAATGGTGAATTGCTAAGAAGTAGGTGCAATGGTAAGAACTGTTAGATTTGTGATTCTTTAAAAGGGGCATATCAGTAAGTATTAGCAGATTCATTAAAGTTCATCTCAAACTTATGATTGTGTGAAAGAATTCTCAAGGTGTCAAACTTATAAGGTCTAGTCCTACAGGTTAAATGACTGCCCGAGCCCAAGCCATGAAGTACGAATTCAAGGGAATCCCTCCAGAGACCAAGATTCACTCCGGATGGAGTGATGTAGGAGACACAGATCTGGGTCACATAGACTTGGATGACTTCAGATTGAGGATCTTTGGTCCAAACCCAGCTCCTAGGGCCAAACGCTTAGAGACAGTGGTATATCACAAGCTGCTACCTTCCTTACCTCAGTACAATGTGCATAATTGATGGTAACCTGTACAGATAGGTATGATATCATGACAAGGACAATTCAAACTACTAATGGGGATGTCTTGGCTGATTTAAGTCTACCCTCTCTTGCTAAGACCTTTAATATTCCATGGCACAAAGTCATGACCATGCCAGACAAACAAGGATCAGAGGGGACTTACAACAAAGATGTGGAGGGATGCAGGAAACATATGAATGAACATTGGGCCAAAAATAGGTCTGCCCTCAGCAAATTTCCCCAAGTGCCATATAGGAGTGATTTCCATGATGAAATCAAGATTTGATAACTTTTCTGAGTAGAATATATGGATTATCCACAACTTCCACTTTTGAGGGATGGATGTTTGTTATCATAATTAAGATATTGAAAGGGACTAAGTTCCACTGGGCCCAAATCCTTAGTGACAACATTCACGAGGCCTTCAGCAACTTCAATGAGAAGAGGTACTTTAGATGGACATCTTATGTTGTCTACGCATTAGCAAGGAGAAATCACTATGTTGGGTTATCCAAGATTGGAGAAGTTGGACATGATGAGCAAACCCAAATAAAAGTATATGAATGTTACCCGCAGCTGACCTCATCTCAATCTTTGATACATTTTAAAAGGGTAAATGATGCTTTCACAATGTATATAGCTAGGCTGCTGCAAAGTAACACATCCTTGAGGATTTCCATTGAAGCAATGAATGAAATAACTAAATATGGTAGGTGGTATATCCAATTTGAGAAATTCATGTATCTAAGAGTACAAGGCTTCACTGGGATGGCTTATAGACTTCCCAGATATCCTGATGACAAGACAGTGCTTCTAGAATTGTCTAGACAATTGATACCCCGTGCTGAGAAACTCAAGCACTTACCCAGAACCAATGTGCAGTTTCCTATCAGATTCAACAAGGGGAATTATGTATTCCCTTCTTTAGCTTCGGCAAAACATTCTGACAAAGAGCTTCAACTCCTCAATTTACACTACTACAATGCAAGGGATCATTTTGATCGAAATAAGGTGATGGAAAGATTTGTAAGCAAGAAATTGTTTCATAAGATACATATTGAAGATTTTTGGGCCAACTACCCGGATGATTATGATGTTATGAAGAAGGCACACTCAAGGACGCCTCTAGCCTTCATCAGGAAGTTCCACATTATTGCAGTGCTAGATCAGTTAGAGGATGATGAAAATGTTATGGTTAGAGGACCTTGGGAAGCTCAATACCATCAACCCATCCCACTACCAAATTGGGCAAATGCAGAAGAAATCTCCTTGGATACCATAATGAGAGAGCCAATCAGATTGAGCAAGGCTTGGGTAAGGGGTCAGGTGGCTACTTTGGAAGGACAAGGAGTACAACTTACTTATACTGCATTAGAATCAGATAAGGATTCTGGAGGTGAGAAGGATGAACCAATAAATGTTACAGATAAGGCAGAGCTGGTTTTGAAATAGAAATCAGACAGTGAAGAACAGATATCCCTGGCAGAAAGGGCAAAGAAAATTAAGAAGTCATCTGCAGGGCCTCCTCCAAAGAAAGACCAACCTCCCTTCACTAGGAAAAGGGCCTCCAAGAAAAGAGATATGCCAAGTGGCCTTGGAGAAGGTTCTAAGACCAAGAAAGAAAGAGTAAAAGAGGTCACACAGAAAGATACTAATCCTCCAACCTCCCTCTCTCCTGCTACTCAAAGTGTAAGCATGGCTGCCACAACCCCTGTAGCTTCTACTACCACTTCTTTCACTACTGTTGCATCCACTTCACCTACGACCTTAGCTTCCATTATCCAAGAAACATCCCCTGCTACCACCTCTACCACCTCTACCATTTCAACTACTTCCTGCTCTTTGGCAATTTCTTCCAATGCCCCTAGCAGCCCTATTTCCTCCACTGTTGCCACTTCATGCCCTTCCACTACTACTACCCTTACACCTTCTACTTCTTCTACTCAATTATCCACCCAAGCAACATTACCTCCTATTTCCACCATCCTTTCACCTACTATTCCTATAGCTTCACTACCTTTTCCTTCACCTGTTGTCATCTCTTCTTCCTTGTCAGTAGTATTAGCTAATTTAACGCAGATTAATGCGCCTTCACTATCCATATCCTCTGCAGTTCCTATTTCACAAATGCCTACAAATTTTTTGGCTGTACCTTTGCTGCCCGAAATTGAGAAAGTATGTACAGAGTTGGGTTTGCAGGAGCCTGAAACAATATTATTACTTGGGGAGGAGAAAGATGTATTGATAGAAGTGAGTAATGAAGACTCCAATGAACCTCTGACTAATGTTGAAGTCATTGATGTATCTGACACTCCTCTAGAGAAAGTCCAAACAGAGGAGGTTTTCAAGTCAGCCTAAGAAACTATAGTGATAAACCTAAAAAATTTGGCCCAAGAAGAAGAAAAAGAAGAGACGAATACAGATAAAGATGGAGAACCAGAGCAAGAACAAGAGCCACTTGAAGAGTCGGCTACAACTGATAATGACAAAACCCTTGAATTGAATAAATCTTCAGCACCCACATGGTAGCAAAGCAGAATGGCATATCCTGAGCCACAAGTGGAAATAATGTAGCTAGATTTGAGTACTATTTTGTCACAAGCTCAGAAGCCTAAGAAACAAAAGAAGGCAAAGATACAATCTAGGATTTATACAGATGAATCAGGATCTAGAATTGCAGAGATAGCAGTCCTGCCAACTAATACAACAAAAGAACAAATTAGAGTGGAGGATTATGTGATCTCTATAGTTGATTTGGGACCCACCACTCATGCCCAAAGAGTGGATGACTTCAAGGAATCAGTTACATCAATTTTGGAACAGTTAGACAAGGACGAGATGTCCAAGAAGGATTTAAAACAGCAAAATGAAGAACTCTGCACTTGCCTCCAGTTTTGGGTTTATCCAGTAGATGCAGGAGGAGATATAAGGATAGTTCCCACCTTCCTGTCAACTGATGAAATGGCCAAACTAGGTGAGGTAAGGTCTAAATCCCAAGGTACAAAAAAATGGTTATTTAGAGTTTTTGAGATGGGATGCGAGGCCATCAATGCCTCCGCTCAAGCACACAAGAAGCTGGTGGAACTACATAAGAAATGGAAAGATCTATGTGAGGAATGTGACTCCTTTGATGAGTATTACTCACACATGTATCCGCAGATAAAAAGCATCAGGGATTTACCCGCCTAGGCTCTGGTTATAGAAAATATTCTAATATGGAACTAGCTGCCCAAGGCCATTGAATGGTACCAACAGCTACTTTTGAGAAAAGAAACTTTTGAAAACATAAAAGAAGCATATAAGCCAGCGGATGAAGAGCTACGGTCAGTTATATATGATATCATTGATTCTTTGAAGGATTGCCTGGAAGCTTCCTATGATGACTATGCCCCTTATGATATTGAGAAGTGTAAAGGCAAATTACATAAGGTAATTTTTGAAGATACCGAGCTCAGTATGGAAGACAGGTTGGATAAGGTAAGCGACCTCAGAGCCAAATTCAAAGCATTCCACAAGGCAGGTGCAGAGATAGAAAAGATATACAACAGATTTAGTCAGGAACTAGAGATGTTTGACTATCGGATCAATCATTTGAAGGATCCCGATCCATCGAAGATTAATCCTGCACTTGACGCATGGCTGACTTGCCACAACAAGCTGGCTGGCAAAGACAAAATTAATTTAGATGAAGAGTCTTGATATTGTTTTGAATATTTTAAGGATGTAATCCCGTCATAATGTAAATTGCTGTATTCAGGGCAGCATGTGACTTTATTTTGTCTTTTCTATGCTTTTAAAATGTTCTTTTCTATTAATATATTGAGTTGGCTAGTCAAATTGACTAGATTCAATGTATCTGGAGGCTATTTTTCGTCTTTTTCATAGAAGACAAAATGTAATCCGAGAATTGATGTGAGCTGTTGCAATTGCATTTATTGATGTAATCTAGACCGTCAGTGTTGAGTTAATCTCCACCGTTCATTTGAAAACTCGGCATGCTGCTTTTCTATATAAAGGGCTGCCATTTCTACTTTTGGTAAGAGACAATTTGATGCCGAATTGTTGACATTTTGCCATTTGAAGTAATACAAAGCAAGTTTCTGCAGTATTTCTAAGAATTTATGTATTGTATCCCTTATTTGGTTTTCATGGTTCACTTCTTGCTCTCCTATAGTTAGTTAGTTGTGCTTTTATAATGTTCATGGTTTGCTGAAAGTATCTGATGAGTACTCTAAGTCCATATTTTTAGTTATTTGCTGATGGTACATAGCTGTGCAAAGTTAGTTTGGACTGATCATTTGTGCTAAAGTTTAATTGCATTTCACAAGTTAAGTTGTGCCGTTTATTGGGTATTTAAAAAATAAATGTAATCTAAAAATCTATTGACTTCCATTGAAGATAACACCGTTTTCTGCAGTACTATAACACCCATTTTAGTTTGGTAACCCATAAAATTGGTTAAGTTCTAGAGTATTTGTCTGCTCAAAGTAACCCAGACATTGTGAATGTCACTTAGGATTTCTCTAAAACCCTAACCTTTTTTGCATTTTCTTTGAAAACCATCGTTAGATTAGGAATTTCAATAGCATTTTACATTGTTTATCAGCTAAAATCATAAAGGGTTTATGTGTATTTGCTATCCCAAACTTGAAAATCTGCAGATTGCATGTAAGACCCCTTGCTGGCATAGCTAGACATTCCACTAAAGTTATTCCAAGCAAGCTAAGACCTAGCTGTATTATCCTTGGAGTAGTCTTACCTAGGGTAGGATACTTTTCAAGAGAGGTGTGAAACCAACAATCACACCTGTGTTGCTATGTGCTAAAACCACCATAAATAGAATTGGCACTAGAAGGAGGGCAAAGAACTATTTCCCTCTGCTTAAAAAAATCAGCAAGTCTGGGGACTAGACAGAGGTATACTGGATCCAGTTCAGCTAGAGAAGAGTTATTGTCTCTAATAGAGTTTAGACAAACAAGAAGGGATCAAGGTATACCGAGGGCCCCAAGAGCTCAGTTAGCCCCAAGGAACACATATGTAGTTCCTTTTAATCCTCCTATCATGGATTTCTTTGCAAGAGATAACCAATCTCCTTTTCTGTTCAATGCCTACCATGATATGCCAAAGAACCCAGATAAGTTCTGTTCAAAATTTAGAGTAAACAATCCAGATAGGACTGCAGACAAACATATTAAAATCTTTGAAGCTAACATGTTCATGTTGCAAGTACAATATGAGGATGTGATATGTAGGTTGTTCCCTTATTCTTTGTAGGATGAAGCTTATTATTGGTTTTCTAACCTCCCTGCAACATCTATAAATTCATGGCTGAACCTGAAGAACACATTTCTGGATAGGTTTCGAATGCTTACCACTCTAGTTGATCTTTATCGGTCTTTTGTAGAAATTTGTTGAGGTGAAGGAGAGATGATAAGTTCCTTTAACAACAGATTTCAGAAAGATTTCAGTCGTTTGCAAAATCCTTACGCCATAGGACAGGCCGCTACCTTGCCCATTTACTATGCTGCCCTAGATAAACTTACCTCCATGTTCACAAGGAGAGTTGATCCAATCCCTACTACTTTGGCCCAAGCATATTTTGTGGCTGTCACTATAAATGCCCAGTTAGGATAGATAGCTTCTGGTCCATTAAACTATATGGGGCCTATAGCCATGCCTAACCAAATACCAATGATAAATCAAGCCTTGGCCAATCATACTCTTATGATGAATCTGATTCCAAACCCAGCTGCAATGCAAGCTTTAGCAATCCACCCAGGCAACACAATAGCTGAAATGCCTCCAACACAAATGCCCTTCTTACAGTCTTCAAGAGCAGCCAAAGCAAAAGAGGACATATATGATATCAAAGAATTAGTTGAGCAAATGAAGAAGCTTACTACCGAAGTTACCCACCTCAAGAACCAGAATGCTTATCTACAGCAAAGGGGACAAAATCAACAATATTTTGAGAATCAAAATCAGTCTCAGTTTCAAAATTAGAATCAGTACCAAAACCAGAATTTTCAACAGCGGTTGAACCGATCCTAGAACACTAGACCGAACAATGGAGGGGTGCCATCGCCCTTGGAGAACCAGAACAATGATACCAGACCTCCCGGTCGTGTGATGTTAGCTGAAGCAGCTTTGTCTACTTGGTGCAAGCTACACAATACGAATGCCCATTTTGAACTAGATTGTCCAGAATTTCAGATCGCATCCAGTATCTTCCAGATGGAGATTCAGAATGTTGAAACTCAAGAGACCCCACCAACAGGGTATGAAATTGTTCCTTCTCAGAGGTATGATGCTGCTCTAGTTCTTGATAGTTATACATTTCCATTCCAAGATGATAATCAACCTAAGGAAGAAGAGTCTGAAGAAGTCAATGCTTATCAGCAGTATAATAAGACTCCTTATAACCTGAGAAGTAGCAAGCCTAAAGGTCCTTTCACCACCTCCATTCCTCCAAATAGCTATTAGATTCCACTAGACCCAAAAGCTTCTAATAATCCCGAACCCCCAAAAGTCACTTAGCAACTAGTATACCAAGGGGCTATTGTTGAAGGTTCTCAATGGTCTAACATAGTGAAAATGGGGCAGTATGTTGCTAAGGAACTCAAGAAAATGAAGGTTAGTCTTTCTGTATATGAGTTACTTAAGATACCTGAGGTTAGGACATCTTTCTTCCAAGATATGGGTGCTGGAACCAAAATTGATTATGTACAAAAAAAAAATGTCACCAAAGATAATGTTGACAAAGGGAAAGAAAGAATACATGTGATTGATGTAGAACAAAAGATAACGCTATATAAAGATAAGAAGGAAAGTCCTCTTTTCCTCTTAACACTCAGGATATTCAATAGAAACCTTCATAACTGTTTAGTAGATTCTGGTGCCTCCACGAATGTAATGCCGTTATCAGTATGTAAAGCACTTGGGCTCACCCCAGCCAAGTCTTCTAGAAAGGTGACACAATTAGATAAGACTGAAGTGAATGTAGTAGGTGAGTTGAATATGATACACATGCAGTTGGCTTCTGATCCAAGGGTGCAACAATATATAGATATTCAAGTAGTGGACATTCCGGATCAATATGGTATGCATTTGAGTAGAGACTAGTCTAGAACTTTGAATGGTTACATGGCGACCGACTTTTCTCATATGTGGCTGCCATGTAAAGGATTGGCCAACCAGATACGTATTGAAAGAGAACCCAAGATGAAACATATGATTACTAAGTATAATCAACCCAACGAGATTCTATTCTCAAAAGTTGGCTTGGGAGTTTATCTTCTACATGTCAATCAGACAGAGGAAATCCTTATGCTGAGTTGCTTAAGATCTCCTAACCCTCCACTTACAGAAAAACTAGACAGTACAGAAGCATATGTTCAATCAGATTCAGGAGACTCTTCAGAAGAAGATGAACTAGGGATATTTGAAGGATTCTGTGATTTCATAGCCAAATTCATACAGGATCAAATTGCTGTTGGAAAGAAGGTTCAAATGGAGGAGTTATTACTACCCAACTGGTGCCGCATACATGATACATCGCATTCTGAATTTACTTGCCAGCTGTGTCAAGAGGCAGTCAAATAAGTGCAAAGACAATTGAAGATTCCCATAACTCTGAAGAAGGTACTAGTTGTTGAAAAGAAGGAAGAACCAGAGCCTCTACTTGATAAGAAGAAATCAGTAAAACAAAATGATGACAACAAAGACTTTCACTTATGGACCTTAAGATTCGATGGCTCAAGATGCAGACAAGGCTCCAAAGCAGGGGTCGAATTAATTATCCCCACTGGGAGTTCATATTTGGCATCGCAAAGACTACAATTTCCATGCACAAACAACGTAACTTAGTATGAAGCATTGTTGCAAGGATTGCTGCTAGCACTGCAGAAGAAGGTCATAATTATCTAGGTGTTTGGTGATTCTGAATTAGTGGTAAAACAAGAAAGTAATACTCATGTAACGATAAGAGGCTAAATCAGTATAGGAATAGAGTTTGGGATCTGATAGAATGCTTCTATGGTTTTAACATCCAATTGATCCTGATGAGGCAAAACCATGTCGCAAATGCTCTAGCTCAGAAATCAAGTACATTAGAGCCAACATCCATGACAGGACTAAAGAAATTTTCTATTGAATTTGTCGCTACCCCATCTATACTTGATAATGTTACAAATTTTCAAGTTTTTGAAGATGAACAACACATAATTAACTTCCTTACTTCATCTGATGTTTTCATTGCTTAGACAATAGATGAAGAAGAAATGGAACCTGCTGAAATGGATTTAGAAGGAGTACTGACCCTGAAAACCAATACGATTCCATGGAGAATGGTAGAATTGGAAAGATTGTTTGATGCAGACAATTTAGGAACCCAAAGGAAAGAAGGAGAATCTCTAGGGAGCAAGTGTGATCCGTTTAACTTGGGAACAAAAGAAAATGTTAAGAATGTGTTCATTGAGAAAGCTAGTACTGAAGAAGAAAAGACATGAATCATACATGCATTAAGAGATTACCATGAGATTATAGCCTGGAGTTATGAAGATTTAAAGACATACAATACCTCAATCATCACGCACACCATCCCATTGAAGCTAGGAGCAAAGCCTTTCAGACAAAGACAACGGCCGGTGAATGCCTTACTGGAACCACTAATTTTCAAAGAAGTTCAGAGGCTATTATCAGCAAGGATAATATTTCTGGTCAGACATTCCGCATGGGTAGCAAATTTAGTTCTAGTCTGAAAGAAAAATAGAGAAATCAGGCTTTGTGTTGACTTTCGTAACTTAAATAGAGAATTTGAAAAGGATAATTACCCACTACCTTCGTTGGATGAAGTATTACAAATTGTTAATGGGTCCCAAATGATGTCATTCTTGGACGAGTATTTTGGCTACAACCAAGTGATGGTGGAGTATGAAGACAGATTGAAGACGTCTTTTACTTGCAAATGGGGCATCTATGCATATCGTCGAATGCCATTTGGTTTAATAAATGCTGGTGCAACTTTTCAATGTGTAATGGACGTTGCTTTCAAAGGGTTAGTTGGAAAATGATTTATCATCTACATGGATGACCTCACGGTATTCTCAAAAAGGCAAGAAGATCATGTAGCAGATTTAAGAAAGGTGTTGCAGCGATGCAAAGATTATGGTATATCACTCAATCCCAAGAAGTGCATCTTTTGAGTAACTGAGGGGAAGTTGTTGGGACATGTGATATTTGAGCAAGGAATATCTATCGACCCAGACTGAATCCAAGCAATACTCAAAATACCCCCCCAGCCAGCAAGAAGGAGCTTAAGTCATATTTTGGTAAGATCAACTTCGTATGTAAATTTATCACAGGTTTTGCTGAGATTGTTCAACCTCTTAATGCCATGCTGAAAAAGGACGCTAAAATGGATTGGACTCCAGAAGCCAAGGCTGCCTTTGTAGAAATTAAACAAGCTATAGCCAATGCACTTGTTTTGGTAAGTCCCGATTACACTTTACCTTTTCAGATTTACTCATTTGCTTTCGAGCATACTTGTGCTGCAATGTTGATGCAAAAGAGATTAGTTGATGATGAAAGGCCCATCGCTTTCATGAGTACTTCATTAAAAGACACAGAACTAAGGTATCTAAACATGGAAAAACAAGCATACGCTCTGGTAAAGGTAGTCAAGAAGTTCCGTCACTACATCTTAAAAAGTCAAGTAATTGCTATAGTTCCAGATGCAACAGTTAAAGCATTATTTATGCAAAGTGAATTAGGAGAAAGAAAGGGGAAATGGGTCACCATCCTGCACAAGTTCGATATAGATATTCAACCCATGAAATTGGTAAGAGGTCAGGCTCTAACTAGAACAATGGCTGAAGTAGGACCGGGTCTAGTATCCCAGCAGTACCTATTAGAGGTCATTTCAAAAGATGAGTGGTACAGAGATATCATATTTTATCTACTTAATCAACACTGTCCACCATAGCTGAATTCAGTTCAAAGGAGAGCACTCAGACTAAAAAGTAGTAGTTATATGATAAAAGGATCAGTCCTTTACAAGAAGAATCACGAGGGGATCTATCTGAGGTGCTTGGATAAGTCAGAAGTAAATCAAGTATTGACCAGTTTAATGAGAAATTTGGGATAGGTCATGGATCAGCCCACTCAACAGCTAATCAGGTTCTTCGTGCTAGGTATTATTGGGCAACCTTGTTTAAAGATGCATACTCACATGTAAGAACTTGTCATATATGCCAGACCGCTGCACACAGAGAGTGACACGCTGCCATGCCCTTGCAACCAGTAGTGGAAGTACGACCATTTGCTCAGTGGGGCCTCGACTTTATCAGTATGATCAATCCGCCTTCCTCTGTAGGCCACAAGTATATTCTGATTGCTACTGATTACTTCACCTGATGGTATGAGGCAATAGCTTGTAAACAATGCACCACATAGGTAGTTGTTGAATTTATTGAAAAGCATATTATCACTAGATTCGGTTGTCCATTTTCTTTAGTTTGTGATAATGGCCCTGCCTTTTCGTCATTACATTTTTCTAACTGGGCATTTGATTATGGGATCACTCTCAAGTTCTCATCTAATTATTATCCACAAGGGAATGGGGTAGCTGAATCACCGAACAAAAATATGCTCGAAGTCATTAAGAAACTGTTAGACAAAAACCCTAGAGACTGGCATACTCAGCTTAAATTCGCCTTATGGGCTGATAGAATTTGATACAAAGAAGCCTTGGGTACATCGCCCTGCCACCTAGTCTATGGGATTGAACCCATCTTTCCCATCCATTTAAGGATTCCCGTACTATAATTCATGCAAGACTACCTTGAAACTGATGATCATATGTCCTCTATGTTAGCCCAATTGTTGCACCTTGAAGAGAAATGAGATGCTACTATAGAAAACTTTGCCAAACATCAGGGAGTAGTAAAATGATGGTTCAACAAACGAGGCAAGGTCAAGGCTTTCCGCATTTATGATTTGGTCCTATATTGGGATAAGGCACATGAAAAAAAAGGAGAACATGGTAAGTTTGATAAACTTTGGTTGGGTCCCTATCAGATCTATGAGATCCTTGGAGATAACACGTATCGACTCAAGAGCCTTAGTGGTGAGGAGCTCCCATTGCCTGTCAATGGCCAGTTCCTAAAGCACTACTTCTAGGTCTGAGGGGCAGTCATGCCTCATCTTAGTGTACATAGTTAGGGGTTTGTTTGCTTTGGTTAGCTTAGGTTGCCTTTAGTTTAGTCTTGCTTTTGCTTTCTATAGTTGTTAGATGCTTTGCTTAGGTTAGTTGTCCTTTTGGTTTTGGTTTTGCTTGCTGCGCTTGCTTTTGAGCGGGGTCTTTGTTTTAGGAAGTGGTGGCAGCTGTGTAGACCTGCAAGTGCTTCTTTGATGGGCAAATAATCTTGAGTTTTCTTTAAGAAACCAAGGTTCGGCCTAAATCCCATTGTGGTTTCTACTGTTGGGCTAAGAGGTATGATGCTTATTCATAGAAAATGAGTCATTTGTTGGTGCACCTAAAGTATTTTCTAACCATATATCTCTTACACTTTAAATGATCCTAAAGTAGCTAAGCAAGTCTGAGTGATCTTGTGTCAAATGAAAGGTTGACTCCTTCTACCACATGCACTATCAATCGAGAAAGAAGGCAGATGACACTAAGTGTTGCTAGCCTATATTGGGTGAAAATAAAAGGTGTTTTTCAACACTAGACCCATTACAATGCAATTAAAAAAGAGATTACCAATTGAAAATTCTCACAAGAGGTACTATCCAGAAATAATTATCAAGGCTCATCACATCTCAAATATTTGAGCATTGCTTGGTGGTAGAATGGTCTCAACTTCCTAGCTTGTCACAGAGGATCTTGGATGAACTTAGTTGCCAAAGGATGGGAATGAATACAATCGCACACACTCAGGTTTTCAGGATGTGGATGGTTGCACTAGTTGGTGATCTTGGATTCTTTGATAGGGTATCTTGCTTTTTCGTTTAATATGTGGGGAACACAAAGATTCTGGGTTTAAACTAAAAGTTTATATTTGAAATGCTCAGGAGCATTCCCCAGTAGAGTCACCATTTGTTGTGCCTCGCACACATGCCCCATTTCAAAAATAGGGACCCCCTCTCTCAAATTTTGGTCTAGGATGTCAAGTAGATTTTCACCTCCTAAGTGATCAAGTGGTCAAAGTGCATTTTTCCCATGATTGAATGATGATGTTAAAAAATCACTTCAAGAATCTGCTAAGTTGGATTTTCATATTCGTTTTGATGGCCTTGAATGGTCCTTTTGCGCTAAATTGCTCTCCAACCGACTTTTGCGCTAAATTGCTCTCCAACCACCCTTTTGCGCTAAATTTCTCTCCAACCGACCTTTGTGCTGATTTGCCTCCCAAACAACTTTGCGTTAAAATCTTTTATCACCGACTTCGGCGTTAGTTTTCCTCCCAACGGACTTTTGTGCTCAAATCAATTGTCTCTGACTTGCACTGTATCATTCAATCACCGACTAAGTCAGATGGGGCCAAAATTCCTGCAAGTCTGAAGGACCATAAAGTCTCGCAAACTGCATAACTTAGAGCCTATGGTCACAACGTCAAAAGGATCTCTCACCGACCAGGTCCATCCTGTCCAATTTCCTCGCCAAGTCTGAGCAAATGAAACGCCGTGTGAAAACCCTAATTTGTCAACTGTACGTCGTGAATTAATGGTGACTTGGTCGGGATAATAAAAGGGATAACCTCCTTTGTTTAAAATGTTTTTACATTTGATAGAGATTTCAGAGCCCCTTTGCAATCTTCACTGCCTGATTGAGCATTTTCGCCACCGTTGCCTGAGTTCGATCCTGCGACTGCTTACCTGCCTATGAAATCCAGACACATTTTTTGCAAACTAACCAGGTAGGGTTTCCAAATCTCCTCTTTGAGCATTCACTATATGCGGTTAGGGTTTGATTTTGAAGTATATTTTCTTTCCAAGCAATACACTTAGGGTTTTAGCTAGGGTTTTGTGCATAAACTATTTGTTTTTTTCCTTTGAAACCTAGTTTGGATTTCCCTTTGAAAACGTAGATGGATTGTTACGTGCTAAAAAGAATAACAACTTAACCAGACCAGCCAAAGTTTTCATGAATTAAGACATTTGGTCTTGGAGCTAAACTTGAGTTTGACCGACCTGTAAACATTACAAACCCATCTAGTCGGTCGGTGACCATTAAAACCTGTGCCGCGCTTTGAAACCCATTTAGCACTGAAAACATTGATCTCTAACCCACATGGCTTTGTCGTATTAACCAGTTAGTCGGTGGGACCTCAAAACCCAACAAGCTTTGAAAACCCATTTTAGTGCTAAAAACCTCTTGTGCCGACCATGCACTAAATGACCTCATCTCTAACTTGGTTAGACACTTCGAATATCTTTGCAAATCGGCGACATCCAAACTCCCGCTAAAAACAAGAAAATGGCTCTGTGCTAAAAATGACTCCATCCGACCTTGCGCTAAAACACTCTTTCACCGACTTGGTTAACCTCAAAACTTGCGCAAGTCGAAGTCTAATGAAAGAGATCTTAGGAGGCTTGCGCTAAAACCCAACCGACTAACTAAACAACCAATGATAGGTCAGTGACCTTCAAAAGTTGCGCAAGTTGGTAACATCTATAATCTGCGCAAAAGAAAGAAGAGAATGAGTAGTAATAAAACAATGAGTCGGACAAGCCCATTTTTCCCACTAAGGTTGGTAGACCTCAATTCTAGCGCTTTTCCACCTACAAGTCGGTTGACCCTAAAACTAGCGCAAACACTGCAAAATGACTGTGTTTTAAGAATTTTCAAAGGGAAAATGTCAGGAATGATGAAATTAATGTTGTGATACATAGATAATGATGATTTTCATGCTTTCAATTAGATGTCTTGCAACATTAAATGTTTTTTGCATGCATTAATGATGAATTGCCAAGAAGTAGGTGCAATGGTAAGAACTGTTAGATTTGTGATTCTTTAAAAGGGGCATATCAGTAAGTATTAGCAGATTCATTAAAGTTCATCTCAAACTTAGGATTGTGTGAAAGAATTCTCAAGGTGTCAAACTTATAAGGTCTAGTCTTGCAGGTTAAATGACTGCCCAAGCCCAAGCCATGAAGTACGAATTCAAGGGAATCCCTCCAGAGACCAAGATTCACTCTGGATGGAGTGATGTAGGAGACACAAATCTAGGTCACATAGACTTGGATGACTTCAGATTGAGGATGTTTGGTCCAAACCCAACTCCTAGGGCCAAAACACTCAGAGACAGTGGTATATCACAAGTTGTTGCCTTCCCTACCTCAGTACAATGTGCAGAATTGATGGTAACCTGTATAGATAGGTATGATGTCATGACAACGACAATTCAAACTAGTAAAGGAGATCTCCTGGCTAATTTAAGTCCACCCTCCCTAGCTGAGACCTTTGATATTCCATGGCACAAAGTGATGACCATGCCAGACAAACAAGGATCAGACGCGACTTACAACAAAGATGTGGAGGGATGCAGGAAACATATAAATGACCATTGGGCCAAAAACAGAAGGTCTACCCTCAACAAATTTCCCCAAGTACTATATAGGAGTGATTTCCATGATGAAGTCATAGATTTGATAACTTTTCTGAGCAAAATATATGGATTATCCACAGCTTCCACTTTTGAGGGATGGATGTTTGTTATCATAATTGAGATATTGAAAGGGACTAAGTTCCACTGGGCCCAAATCCTTAGTGACAACATTCATGAGGCCTTCAGCAACTTCAAAGAGAAGAGGTACTTTAGATGGACATCTTATGTTGTCTATGCATTAGCAAGGAGAAATCACTATGTTGGGTTATCCAAGATTGGAGAAGTTGGAAATGATGAGCAAACCCAAATAAAAGTATATGAACGTTACCCGCAGCTGACCTCATCTCAATCTTTGATACATTTTAAAAGGGTAAATGATGCTTTCACAATGTATATAGCTAGACTGTTGCAAAGTAACACATCCTTGAGGATTTCCACTGAAGCAATGAATGAAATAACTAAATATGGTAGGTGGTATATCCAATTTGAGAAATTCACATATCTAAGAGTACAAGGCTTCACTAGGATGGCTTATAGACTTCCCAGATATCCTAATGACAAGAAGTGCTTCTAGAATTATCTAGAGAATTGATACCCAGTGCTGAGAGACTCAAGCACTTACATAGAACCAATGTACAGTTTCCTATCAGATTCGGCAAGGGGAATTATGCATGCCGTTCTTTAGCTTCGGCAGAACATTCTGACAAAGAGCTTCAACTCTTCAATTTACACTACTACTACCCTTACACCTTCTACTTCTTCTACTCAATTATCCACCCAAGCAACATTACCTCCTATTTCCACCATCCTTTCACCTCCTCTTCCTCTACCTTCACTACCTTTTCCTTCACCTCTTGTCATCTCTTCTTCCTTGTCGACAGTATTAGCTAATTTAACACAGATTAATGCACCTTCACTATCCATATCCTCTACAGTTCCTATTTCAGAAATGCCTGTAGATTCTTTGGTTGTACCTCTACTACCTAGAATTGAGAAAGTATGTGCAGAGTTGGGTTTGTAGGAGCCTGAAACAACATTATTACTTGGGGAGGAGAAAGATGTATTGATAGAAGTGAGTAATGAAGACTCCAATGAACCTTTGACTAATGTTGAAGTTATTGATGTATCTAACAGTCCTCCAGAGAAAGTCCAAATGGAGGAGGTTTTCAAATCAGCCCAAGAAAGTATAGTGATAAACCTGAAAAACTTGGCCCAAGAAGAAGAAGAAGAAGAGACAAATATAGATAAAGATGGAGAACCAGAGCAAGAACAAGAGCCACTTAAAGAGCCGGCTACAACTGATAAAAACAAAGCCCTTGAATTGAATAAATCTTTAGCACCTGAATGGTTGCAAAGCACAATGGCATATCCCTAGCCACAAGTGGAAATAATGCAGCTAGATTTGAGTACTATTTTGTCACAAGCTCAGAAGCCTAAGAAACAAAAGAAGGCAAAGATACGATCTAGGATTTATAAAGATAAATCAGGATCCAGAATTGTAGAGATAGTAGTCCCACCAACTAATACAACAAAAGAACAAATCAGAGCGGAGGATTATGTGATCTTTACAGTTGATTTGGGACCTACCACTCATGCTCAAAGAGTGGATGACTTCAAGGAATCAGTTACATCAATTTTGGAACAGTTAGACAAGGACGAGATGTCCAAGAAGGATTTAGAATAGCAAAATGAAGAACTCCTCACTTGCCTCCAATTTTTGGTTAAGACAGTAGATGCAGGAGGAGGTATAAGGATAGTGCCCACCTTCCTATCAATTGATGAATGGCCTGACTAGGCGAGGTAAGGTCTAAATCCCAAGGAACAAAAAAATAGTTATTTAGAGTTTTTGAGATGGGATGCGAGGCCATCAATGCCTCCGCTCAAGCACACAAGAAGCTGGTGGAACTACATAAGAAATGGAAAAATCTGCGCGAGGAATGTGACTCCTTTATGAGTATTACTCACATATATATCCATGGATAAAAAGCATCAGGTATTTACCCACCCAGACTCTGGTTGTAGAAAATATTCTAACAGGGAACCAACTGCCCAAGGCCATTGAATGGTACCAACAACTACTTTTGAGAAAAGAAACTTTTGAAAACATAAAAGAAGCATGTAAGCCAGCGGATGAAGAGCTACGGTCAGTTATATACAATATCAATGATTCTTTGAAGGATTGCCTGGAAGCTTCCTATGATGACTACGCCCCTTATGATATCGAGAAGTGTAAAGGAAAATACATAAGGTAATTTTTGAAGGTATTGAGCTCATTATGGAAGACAGGTTGGATAAGGTAAGCGACCTCAGAGCCGAATTCAAAGCATTCCACAAGGTAGGTGCAGAGATAGAAAAGATATACAACAGATTTAGTTAGGAACTGGAGATGTTTGACTATCGGATTGATCATTTGAAGGATCCAAATCTGTCAGAGATTAATCCTGCACTTGACGCATAGCTGACTTACCGCAACAAGCTGGCTGGCAAAGAAAAAATTAATTCAGATGAAGAGTCTTGATATTGTTTTAAATATTTTAATGATGTAATCCCGTCATAATGTAAATTGCTATGTTCAGGGTAGTATGTGACTCTATTTTGTCTTTTTTATGCTTTTAAAATGTTCTTTTCTATTAATATATTGAGCTGGCTAGTCAAATTGACTAGATTTAATGTATCTGGAGGCTATTTTTTGTCTTTTTCATAGAAGACAAATTGTAATCTGAGAATTGATGTGAGCTGTTGCAATTACATTTGTTGATGTAATCTAGACCGTCGGTGTTGAGTTAATCTCCACCGTTCATTTGAAAACTCGGTATGCTGCTTTTCTATATAAAGGGCTGCCATTTCTACTTTTGGTAAGAGAGAATTTGATGCCAAATTGTTGACATTCTGCCATTTGAAGTAATACAAAGAAAGTTTCTGCAGTATTTCTAATAATTTGTGTATTGTATCGCTTATTTGGTTTTCATGGTTTGCTTCTTGCTCTCCCATAGTTAGTTAGTTGTGCTTTTATAATGTTCCTGGTTTGTTGAAAGTATCTGATGAGTACTCTAAGTCCATACTTTTAGTTATTTGCTGATGGTAGATAGCTGTGCAAAGTTAGTCTAGACTGATCATTTGTGCTAAAGTTTAATTGCATTGCACAAGTTAAATTGTGCCGTTTATTGGGTATTTAAAAAATGAATGTAATCTGAAAAATCTGTTGACTTCCATTGAAGATAGCACCATTTTCTATAGTACTGTAACACCCATTTTAGTTTGGTAACCTAGAAAACTGGTTAAGTTCTAGAGTATTTGTTTGCTCAAAGTAACCCATACATTGTGAATGTCACTTAGGATTTCTCTAAAACCCTAACCTTTTTTGCATTTTCTTTGAAAACCATCATTAGATTAGGAGTTTCAGTAGCATTTTATATTGTTTATCAGCTGAAATCATAAAGGGTTTATGTGTATTTGCTATCCCAAACTTGAAGATCTACAGATTGCATGTAAGACCCCTTACTGGCATAGCTAGACATTCCACTAAAGTTATTCCAAGAATGCTAAGACCTAGTTCTATTATCCTTGGAGTAGTCTTACCTAGGGTAGGATACTTTTCAAGAGAGGTGTGAAACCAACAATCACACCTGTGTTGCTGCATGCTAAAACCACCATCAACACTACCATCATGCATCCTTTCATGGTATGTTACATGATACGAAGATCGATCAAACTTCGTGATCCTCATTGCTTTTATAATTTCACACCTTTGCATAATTTGGAGCTTAAATGGATTAAAGTTAAATTTTGAAGGGAAAATTTTGATTTATTTGAATTTGTAGATGATATGGGAATGATCTTAAGACCTAAAAAATGGCATGCATTCTATGTCATGGGAGCTCGTTGTGTGCAAAATTTATCCAAGGAACAATCGTCATGGAGAACTAACAAATACCTATAGAGAAGGAAAAAAGTGTATTTAAAAAATATTAGTGTCCCAAAATTTGTATCTTGTCAAATATAAAAAATGTATATAAGCATACTATATTTAAAGAAGGTGGGAGGAGTGGTTTAACACTAAGCACCCATTTATCTCTCTATATATCTCCCTCTCTTTATCTCATTATCTATCTCTCCTATGTTTATCTTTGGAGTGTTGGTATGAAATGACTGACTAATTTGTTTGTATTTGCATATGCTCTTTCCCTTTATATCTCTTATCTCTATATCTCTCTCCCACTCTAGTGGAGCTAGATGATTTGGACCAACCAATACTAAGTCACTCTCTTTTACTTTATATCTTTCCGTTTCATGAGGCTCCAGTGGAGCTAGATGATTTGGACCAACCCATTTCAAGCTTAACTTTTGACATTGTAAAAGTACCATAGCTTGATCATTAATGTATGGTTTTCCATTAGAATGCTTGACCATAGTCCTAAGTGTATCACACAATGGAACACTTGTTGCCACTATGTCTATGCTGTTTTAAAGCTTAGTTTTGTAATCCCATTATGGCTAGTGATTTTGTGTTTTAGGAAATGTCTTTGCAATTGTCATCGGTGGTAAAGGTAAAATCTAAAAATAATTATTCATAGGAAGGTTATGCATGTAGCCATGTTCTCTACTTGAAACTAAAAGGTACTTTGAATCCACAAATTTTAGTTCACCATCATACATAAATAAGGATATGGTTTTCCCATACACCCTTTGGCATACGATAGACACATTAAAAGTAAAATTCTAGTGGGACTTTCTCAAACTCTTTAAGATTTTAGAATTGATCCACAATGTGGTTTGGAACTCCAAATCCAACTAATCCTTAACATGTTGTGGTAAACAAAAATTTATCTTTATTTTCTAGAGACAAACCTTTGGAAGACATACTTTCTTTGAGATTTATCTTTTGAAATGGTTTCTTGTGATGGGTTTCATAGTATCTGATTTTTTGCACATCCTCTAGGCTTTCATTCAATCCTTGCAAAAATGCAAAAGATGGATGACTGTTGATCACAATCCAAGATAGTATAGGGAAAGAATGGTGGTTTTGGTACTTTAAAGTGGGGAAGGAACCAGAGCTATGTGTTCACAAAGGGTTGGAATTGCTTTGTTCGTGACATGAAATTTCTTCTAGGGGACATCATTTCCTTCCTCAAGGCTTCTGATGCCTAAATTGTAGAATATTTGGTCTACAATTGTCAACATTCATACCTACAATTAGTCCCATATTGATTGTGCAAACAAAATTTCTACATAGAATCAAAATAATAATAATGTCCATAATTTCCAATACTTTTTTTTGGTAGCCTATTCAATTTGGGTAGGAACTTGGCTATGGAAAAAAAGAATTTATAATCTATTGAAGTCCAGATTAGTACAAAATGAAGGTTTCCTTATTATGTCAAGTTACACTTGAATGCATTGCATGGCTTACATAATTCTCAATCCACAGAAATTTAGATAAAATAGAGGAATGCTTCACTGCTAGCCCATTCCTTGTGTTCCACCTCAATCAATTTACCCTTTTTATGTGTTTTTTCCACCCAAAATTTGAGGATAAGTTTGTTTTATTTACATTTTTTTGCAGATACAACATAATTGAATGGTACACCCAAACGATGCAAACCAACTTTTGTAGCCCCATTTATAGAGAACAAATCTAAAGGATATTGATCCTGTTTAGATAAATAAGCTTCAAAATAGAAAGATGGTATCTTATAATGAACAAATCAAAGTGATACAGTTTTCCTCTTCTTCCATTTTTTCATCTATGTAGAAGCTAGTTGACTCACTACTACATGAGAAGGATTTAAATGTTTAGTTACAAAGTCTCCTCCATGCATTTGTAAAGAATACAAATTTCGTTTCAAAAATAACTTATTTACAAGGCACTTAGTTTGATATAATACAATAATTTTATCATGTAAACTCTTAACAATATTTTAAACTAAAACATTCATTAAAATTGAATTAGAAAGACATAGCCTAATAGTAGATCTATCTCATCTATCCAAACTCTCCCATTCATCTTGAGGCATTGTTGATGGTAGAAAATTGAGTGCAACAATTATTATTAAAAGATCTTAAACCTTCAATTTCCATAACTCAAAGTTTTACCTATTGAACTTCTTAATCTCAATTATGAAAATTAGATAGTGTCATATAGTATGCAATGGATACGTCGAAGAGGTATTAAAGGTGAATTGTTAGGTCCTTAAGCAAATGACATGCTATGTTTAACATAGCTCCCTATCAACATTGACATCTTTGGATTGTTGGCATAAAACACTTGAGAAAAATCCAATCACTTTGATTTTAGGTGGAAAGTGCCACCAATTTGATGCATGCTCATAATATTTATACAAATCGTTTGATCACACTTTAAGTAGCATTAGCTTCATGTTATAAAGTTTCATGACTTCTTATATGAATTTGACAAGTAGAATCCTTAGTGTATGATGTTCAAAGCTTGGAAGCATATGAGTCTATCCATATTGATATATAGGTTGACACCTAGGTATGGTGGCTATACCTTTGATAATTCCTAGACTAATGGTAATAGTTTTAATGAAATATTAAATTAATTTTAATTGACATGCAAGTCCTTTTCTTGATTTTTTAGAGGCACATATGCACCATCCTTTAGTGCCCTTATCCTTCTCAAGATAGAAGACATATGAGGGTTTAGAACATAAAACAAATGGATAATGAATGTGAATCTGCACTTTCACGTTTGTCAAAGGAAAGTTTGCATAACCACTTGGAAAGAAGGGACAAAGAATGACACTATTTTATAATAGAATCACTTTTGTCAATTATTTTGTTGAGTGCATTTTCCTTTTAGTATAAAGTATATTGATAGGCTTTAGTGAGACTTATTGTGAAATGAGTTTTATTGTTTATATAGATTAGTATGATGAATTACAAGACCAATTAACCAAATTTTAGCATAATTATTGGTTTCTCATTATAGCTTCTTAGCATTTATGTGTTTCTTCTGTTCAAATTTTTGTTACTATTATTCTTTTGTACCTAGCCTTGTGTTTACTTATAGTCATTTTGCATTCTCATTGAGCTTATAATTTTAAGAGGAGGGATTTTGTGCATTACCTTTGGATACTTTTGATTTTCAAATAAGAACACAAGTCTATCTTATCTAATGTTCTCCACATTCTTTAAATTGAAGTGATCTTCCAATTTAAATTAAAATGCATAGAGAGAGAGAGAGAGAGAGAGAGAGAGAGAGAGAGAGAGAGAGAGAGAGAGAGAGAGAGAGAGAGAGAGAGAGAGAGAGAGAGAGAGAGAGAGAGAGAGAGAGAGGTACTGGTGTTTCATGTTAGATTATTATAGGGGCTTCCACCTATTTTCAGATCAAAACTTCCAATTGAATTAATCATTTGATCAAATCTTTCTTTTGTCAAACTTTGCACTTCTTCCACCTCAATCAATTTACCCTTTAGATGTGTTTTTGATGAAGGGGTAAATCATAAAACACATAACAACAGAAATGATACACAGAAAATAGAATATTTCTTTATTGATTTGGACAATTTATTACATTACAGAAGCTCAATTACAATCAGAGGAATCAATCCTCCACAGGCTGCAACACATTACAGCTATACATCACCAGGATCTGGAATCTTCAGCCTTCTGTAATCCCAAATCAACTAGGGTTTCTATTTTCCCACCTATTCTTGACTCCACACTTTCCCCCTTAACTCTACTACTACCCAGGATTCCCAAAATAGTCATAAATAGCACTTTTTGGCAGCCTCTAGCTAAATTTCTAAATTTGCAACTCCCTAGGTCAACTTCCAGGAAGCATAACTTTTGATCCGGGTGTCTGATTGACGAACCGTTTTAAGTGCCAAAAAGATAGTGATGTGAACTATCACACTAGAAATATGTAAATAGATTTCCATCAACGTTTTGGGATGTTATGGGATGTTTTAGTGCATCATATCTCGTTTCAAAAATTTCAGGGGCTTTTCAGAAAACAAAAACTTTAATATCTTTCAGCTCACAAATGATCTTTTCCTGATTCCTTTGCCAAAGGTCTTATATTTCAGTTATGAAGCTTTTTGTTACTTTTCACTTCAATCCATACCTAATGCAAACTTTCCTAAAATGGCAATTAAACTTTCCAAAACTGGTAGTTTGCTATTTTTAGCAGTTTAGAAAAATTGAAAGTCCTACATCATTATTCAGGAGATTATGGAACAAAAAACACTAATTATGGAAAGAAATGAAAACAACTGCAATGATTTTGAATTAACTTCTTTTTAGGTGATGGAAGATTGCCCTTACACCATTGGATGCTCTTGCATCAGACACCCAAGGTAATTTGAGAAGTGACCCTGTCATGTCTCAGATGTTTGTTTGAGGAAACCCAAATTGTCAACCTCTACCTTAGATAGCCAAGAAGAATCTTCAACAGGTCTTCCTTTCCATTTCACCAGATATTCTTCATATTGCCTGTTTCAGGTACTTCTTCCAACACAGCTATCCAAGATCTCTTCTATCTCCTCTGTTGAAGTAGATGCCGAAATACTCCACTGTTCTTCTGTTGGTCCATCCTCTGTGCCACCTTCACGATATTCTGTTAAATCAACAATGTTGAACATAGAGAAAATATTGATCCCACTCGGTAGCTCTACCTCATATGCATTTCTTGAATCATGCTTCTTCAGGATTCTGCACGGTCCAAATTTCTTCATTTTTAACTTATTGTATGTTCCAATTAGGAACCTTTCTTTTCTCAAGTGAACCATGCCTTCATCTCCTACCTGGAGCTCCTTATATCTCCTCTTCTGATATGTCTTAGCCTTGTACTAAATATTCATCTTATTAATGTGCTTTCTCACCTCTTCATGCAAATTTTTTGGATGTTCTGCAAAGTCTTTAGCTTCAGCACTTGTCTTTTCTCCTTTGTCCAGCTTCCTTAACTTCAAAGCATTTCTTGGGCTATTGCCACATACAATATGGAATGGTGATTTACCAGTATTCCTATTGACAGAATTATTCTAAGCAAATTCTACCTGTGGTAAAATCAAATCCCATCCCTTGGGCTTATCTCCTACTAAGCATCGTAGCAGGTTACCCAAACTCCTATTCACCACTTCTGTCTGTCCATCAGTCTATGGATGGTGTGCAAAACTGAACTTCAAACCTGTCTTCAACTTCTTCCACAATGTCCTCTAGAAATAACCAATAAACTTGGTATCTCAATCTGAAACTATGCTCTTTGGTAGACCGTGTAATCTCACCACCTCCCTAAAAAATAACTCTGCAATATGAACATCATTAGTCTTCTTGCAAGGAATAAAATGTGCCATCATTGTGAATCTATCCACCACCACAAAAATGGAATCATGTCCTCTCTGTGTCCTTGGTAAACCAAGAACAAAATCCATACTAATATCATCCCATGGCTTCTCTGGTACAGGTAGTGGATGATATAGACCTGTATTCTAACTTGCTCCTTTCACCATCTGACATACTCCACAACTCTGCACAAATTTCTTCACATCCTGCTGCAACTGTGGCCAATAATAATTTTGACCAACAATAGCAATGGTCTTATCTCGACCAAAGTGTCCAGCTAATCCTCCACTATGCTTCTCCTTAATCAGGTTATCTCTCATGGAACTCCTTAGAATGCACAATTGGCTTCCTTTAAAAAACAAGCCATCTTGGATTATGAAATCCAACCATTTTGTCTTGTCCATAGTAACAGGTTCCAGACAAGATTTCCAAGCCTCTACAAAATCTGGATCTTCAGGATACAAACTTTTGAGCTCATCGAACCCAACAACCTCTATATTCATTTCTGTCAACAAAATTTACCTTCTACTCAAGGCATCTACAACTCTGTTGGAATTCCCACTCTTGTGCTTCAAAACAAAAGTATAACTCTGCAAAAACTCAACCCATTTTAAGTGCCTCTGGTTTAACTTTCCTTGACTATTAAGTTATTGCAAAGCTTGATGATCACTATATAAAACAAACTCTTTTGGTAACAAATAATGTCTCCATTTCTTCAAAGCCTGAACTATTGCATAAAATTCCTGATCATAAACAAAATACTTTTTCTTGGCAACATTAAGCTTCTCACTAAAATAGGCAATGGGCTTACCTTCTTGACTCAAAATAGCTCCTATAGCACTACCACTAGCATCACAATCTACCTGAAATACCTTATTGAAATCTGGAAGTGTCAAAACAGGTTGTTTTGTGACTTTCTGCTTTAATGTATCAAAACTTTTGTCCGCTCCTTTAGTCCATCTAAACTCTTTTCTATCCCCCCTCATTGTCTCATTAGGGGTGCACAAATGCTACTAAATTTTTTGATAAACTTTCTGTAAAAACTTGCCAAACCATAAAAAGATCTTACCTCTATAGCACTCCTCGATGTAGGCCATTTAATGATAGCCCTTACTTTTTCTAGGTCCATCTTAAGACCTTCCTCTGAGACAATAAATCCCAGGTATACCAACTCCTTTGTAAAACTACATTTCTTCAAGTTAATCAACAACTTCTCCTCCCTCAACTTCTCTAGAACTCTTTTGATATGCATCAGATGGTCATCCCAAGTCTTACTAAAAATCAAATATCATCCAAATAAAAAATAACAAAACTTCCCAAAAATTGTTTTAGTACCTCGTTCATGAATGACATGAATGTGCTCAGTGCGTTGGTTAGCCCAAATGTCATGACTAACCACTCATACAAACCCTCCTTTGTCTTGAAGGCGGTCTTCCATTCATCTCCTTCTCTAATTCAGATCTGGTGATACCCACTGTTCAGGTCAATCTTCATGAAATACTTGGCTCCACTCAAACAATCCATTATGTCATCTATTCTTGGCAATGGAAACCTGTACTTGATCATGATCTTATTTATGGGTCAAGAATCTGTACACATTCTCCACTCTCCATCTTTCTTTGGTGCTAGTACTATAGGTACCGTACATGGACTCAAGCTCTCCCTTATTAGTCCATTCCTTAACAACTCATGAACTTTTCTGTTCAACTCTTCATTCTTTGTTGGAGTCATTCTATGGGCTACCTTATTTGAAAAACTGGCTCCTGGGATCAAATCCATTTGATGACTTATCTTACTCACTAGTGGTAAACCTTCTGGTACATTATCAGAGATAATGTCCTGAAATTCTTCCAACATATCTGAAACTTCTACTGGTACATATTCACATTTCTCTTGACTAATCTTAGGAATCAATGCAAAGTAATGACGCTCATGCTTCATACCCTCCAAAAATTTCCTACCATCTACCAAGCAAATTCTGGCAGTACTACATACCTTTTCTTCCACCTCTTTCAAGGCTTTCAACTTATGACAAACTCCATCCTTTGTTAGGAAATATGTGTTTGCACAGCCATCATGGACAACGCTCCTATCATATTGCCACGGCCTCCCCAATAGCATATGACATGCGTCCATCAGTATGATATCACACATCACCTCATCATGGTAGTCCCCAATCTTGAACTTCACTAAACACTGCTCATTGACCAAAGATCTGTGGTCCTTTTGCAACCATGCATTCCAATATGGATGTGGATGCTTTCTTCTTGTCAAATTTAACTTGTCAACCATCTCCTCTAAAACAAGATTGTCAGTGCTTCCACTATCAATAATGTTGGTTTTAGGACAGACAACTGAGAGAGGGGGGGTGAATCAGTTGTCACAAAAACTTTTTTTTCTTTAAACACCTAAATCCTTCTTATATTTCTACAGCATAATAATGATTCAATCATGGAAGAACAATGCAATGAATCAAGAGCAGAAACACATTAACACATATGACACCAAGATTTTAACGTGGAAAACTCAGTTAAGGGCAAAACCACGAGGTGACTAACCCAAGATTGTATTCTCTGTTAAAAGAATAAGAAGAACAAAATGACACTTGCCAATTAGGGCTCACTGCCCGAGCATACTACTCAAAAGAGGCCCATTGCCTACAGTAGACACACTATCTACAGAATAATATAAATATTACATACTTGAACTGGAGATTAGCATCTTCACCATGCTTGGGATAGTTCCATTTAAGCTCAACACTTCTACTCTACTTTTCACTCTTCTCCTCTTTACCACTTTTTCATCTCAACCAAGGATACTTTGAAATGAATTCACAAATCTTATTTATACAAGACATTGACTTTGGGATAATCATCAAAGTCGGCACAACATACTTTATTTTATTATAGAGCAGTTACAAAAATACAACTTGATTTGTTACAAAGACTTCATGTGTATCACCACACTATTGGCCACACATATCTAGGACTTCAATCTTTTTTGAGGAACATGCCATGCTTCACAGAACATCTTCAAGATCATCCACAAGATGTGCAAAAAATCCATTCAGCCATGATTAGGAAAAACACCATCACCCGAGAGTAAATCTTCAATTATGAGCTCAATCTTCAATGCGAACTGGACACAATCTAGAGACCCCGACAAGCTTTCCTGAATCACCAAGAACATCCACACCACTTCTGCTTACTAAAATCATTCACATCCTCATCCAGAACCTCAAGAACACAGTCTGTCATCACTGTCACATTAGAATAAATGCTTGCGGACCTCTAGACCATGAACCAATTGAGTTGTCAATTCACATTGGCTTCCTAAACATTCCATCAAATCCACAGAACAAGATATTGCATTTTCAAATCTCATCGGACCTATTTGTGTCACTTTGTCACCTCTGAACAGTTGCCAGAACTAGTTTTACTCATATGGCCATAACTTCTCCAAATATTCATGTAGACCTCTCAAATATTGACTAGATCATCTTTAGACACATATCTACAAACCCTTTGATGCGCATTCTTTGATCTTCATCTAGCTAGGATCTTCACTTCATAGAGCTTCACTATCTTCACTACTTCTGATAGGACTAATTTTCTTAATATTCTCAGTACATAGCTCATCCAATCCTTGACATCAAAGCAACATGAGTATGTTGACATCAATGACAACACTGGTTAGGCCCATACTTGCAACAATCTCCCCCTTTGTCATTGATGGCAACATATGTTGTGAAAAACTATTTTAACCATCAAGACAAGAACTTCTCCTCACTAACTGACATAGCTCCCCCTATTAACAATAATCATTCATGTGTCTTCTCTTTCTTTGCTCCTCCCCCTTTGATTAGCAACTCCTTTTGTTTTTCAAATGTCTTCTCTCCCCCTTTAACATCAATGGCAAAGGGCACATACTTGCATCAATACTTCAGAATCATACAGACTGTTCCCCCTGAGTGGCAGCTTCCTATCATCAATCCAGACCACAAGATATGACTGTGAGATCCATCGAATTGATGCACATTAGTGCACCTTAATTCAGAGCCAGAGGGGTAATAACCCCTAACTTCTCCCTAAGATACTCAAAAGAGTCCTTAGGTAGAGGTTTAGTAAAAATGTCTGCAATCTGATCCTTTGAGGGCACAAACTCCAATCTGACTTCATTCTTGTTCACCTGCTCTCTCAAAAAGTGAAACTTGATGGATATATGTTTTGTCTTTGAATGCAACACTAGATTTTTTGATATATTTATTACACTGATTGTGAGAGGTTCCTCATACTCCACTCTGATGTCTCTTAGCATTTGCTTCATCCACAATACTTGAGTGCAACTACCTGCTGCTACAATATATTCTGCTTCTGCAGTGGACAAAGATATTGCCTCTTGTTTCTTACTCAGCCAAGAAACCAATCTTTTCCCCAAAAAGAATACACCACCACTAGTACTCTTCTGGTCATCCACATCTCCTGCCCAATCAACATTTGTATATGCGTGAAGAGAGAAATCATGATCCCTAGGATACCATAAATCATACTCAACTGTTCCCTTTAGAATTCTAAGAATTCTCTTGGTTGCCATGACATGAGATTCTCTAGGATCAGCTTGGAATCTGGCAACAAGACCAACAACATTCATAATGTTAGGTCTAGTTTGAGTAAGATACAATAGTCCTCCAATCATTGACCTGTACTTTTTCTGATCAGCCTTAGGAGATTCATCATCTTTGCTCAGTTTACACCTAGTTGCAATGGGAGTATTCATTGGCTTTGAATCATCCATCCCAAATTTCTTCAACAATTCTTTCACATATTTGGTCTATGATATGAAGATTCCTTTCTTTGTTTGAGTGATTTGTAGACCCAAGAAGAAATTCATTTCCCCAAACATAGATATCTCAAATTCACTTTTCATTTGATTTGCAAAAGTCTTGCACATACTATCTCTTCCTCTAAAAATGATGTCATCAACAAATAGTTCGACAATCAAGATATTTTCATGATCTATCTTGAACTACAAGTTACTATCAGCAGTACCTTTGTTGAAACCAATCTTCAAAAGATGTTTATCCAATCTTTCATACCAGGCCCTTGAGGCTTGTTTGACTCCATACAATACTTTCTTCAACTTATAGACCATATCACCATGATCAAACAATTGAAATCCATCCAGTTGCTCAATGTATACTTCTTCTTCCAAGTCACCATTTAGGAAGGTAGACTTGACATCCATCTGATATAATTTGAAATCCTTGGAGGTAACAAAAGAAAGAAATAATCTGACTACTTCAATTCTTGCCACTGGAGCAAAAGTTTCTTTAAAGTCAACTCTTTCTACTTGAGAATAACCCTTACAAACCAATCTGGCTTTGTTTCTGACTACTTCACCATCTTCATTCAGTTTATTCTAGGAGACCCACTTGGTCCCAATCACATTTTTCTTTCTAAGTCTGGGAACAAGATCCCAAGTGTGATTTTTCTCAATCTGTATCAACTCTTCCTCCATTGCTTTGGCCCAGCTTTCATAATTGCATGCTTCACTTACTATTTTTGGTTCAATCTTTGAAATTAGACAATACTTCTCTGAATCTTGAGCAATATTTCTTCTTGTTTGAACACCTTTTCTTCTATCACCTATGATCTGGTCTTCAGAATGATTCATTCTTACATACCTGTGAGTTTTGGGAATTTCTTGCACTTCTATTTCTTGGACAGGTTCATTCAAACTTATCTCTTCTTCCTGTATTTCAAAATTCTTCGGATCAATCTAAATCTGAACTACAGAAGGGGCTAGATCTTCTTGGACCAGAACATCATTTTGATCATCTTCTTCATACTCATACAACCTTGAGGGATTTTCAATGCCTTCATCAACCTTCACATTTGTACTTTTTACAACTTTCTTAAGCTCTTGTTATAACACCGATATGCTTTGCTTTGAGTAGAGTAACCCAAGAATATTCCTTCATCACTTCTAGCATCAAAATTTCCAAGATCTTCATCTCTTTTAATGTAACATTTACTACCAAAGACTCTGAAATACTTCACAATAGGAGTGATGCCAAACTAGAGTTCATAAGGGGTCTTACCAGTATTGCTTCTGATTTGTACTCGATTAAGAGTATAGATAGCAGTGCTTATAGCTTCTCTCCAATAGATCTAAGGGACATTTGCTTCTATTATCATGGTTCTAGATGCTTCCTAGATGGTCCGGTTCTTTTTTTCCACTACTCCATTTTGCTGTGGAGTCCTTGGAGCAGATAACTGTCTCTTTATCCCATGTTTCTCACAGAATTCTATGAACTCGCCAGATGTGAATTCACCACCTCTATCAGACCTAAGACATTTTATGTTTAACCTAGTTTCATTTTATACCATAGCCTTGAATATTTTGAACTTCTCAAGAGCTTCAGATTTCTCTTTTAGGAAAGTCACCCACATCATCCGGGAGTGGTCATCAATCAGTAACATGAAATATCTATCACCTTGCAGACTCCTGATTCTTGCTAGTCCACGTAGATCAGTGTGTACTAAGTCTAACAATCTAGTAGAAGATTGTTCCTTACTTTTAAATGTGACTCTGCTCTGCTTACCTAACTAACATTCTTTGCACAAATTGTTAGTAGGTTTAACTAGTCTTGGAAGATCTCTTACAGCCTGAGTGTTGCTTATCTTGATAATATTATCAAAATTTACATGACACATTCTCCTATGCCACAACCAACTCTGATCAATTTGAACAAATAAACAACTTTTGCCAGTACCAACCAAGTGGAAGATGTTACCTTTTGTTTGAGTACCAGATGTAATTTTTGTTCCAGAACTTTTAAAGATCTTACATTTTCCATTTTTGAGTCGGAGATCATAGCTTTTGTCTACCAACTACCTAGCACTGAGAAGATTATGCTTTAGACCTTCAACATACAGTACATCACTGGTTTTGTTCTTTCCATCAAAAGAAATAGTTACTCTACCTTTGATTTTGCCAGTAGAATTATCACCAAAATTTACAACTCCTCCTTCATATCTTTCCAGATCTATGAACTTATTTTTATCACCAGTCATATGGTGGGAGCATCCACTGTAAATGACCCATTCATCCTTTTCTTCAACTTGATCAGCTAGAGCACTTTCTATTAGTTTATGATTGACAGATTTAATGGGCATTGGATCTTCTTCCTTGATGGCAATAAACACCTAGTCACTTCCGGATTTGTTTCCTGTCTCTAATTCATCAGATGTTACTCCTTCATCATCATCATCTTCATGAACATAGTAACATTTCTTTGGAATCTTGAACTATTTAGATTTGTCCTTGAAAATCTTTTCGGACACCTTAAGGAAAAGTGACCAATCTTGTTGCAGTTGAAACATTTGAAGGGCAATTTTCCTTCAGACTTACTAGATCCTCTTAGTAGTCTTTTTGCAATAAGGGCTTCAAGTTGCGTAGCTTCTGCCTCATCTTCTTCCAGATCTTTTCTTGCTTTTTCATACCATGATAATTTCTTTGAGGAATTTTCTCTTGGATCATACCTTTGTTTGCCTTTTACAAAGGCACTAACTTTGAATGCAGATTCAGTCTTGGGAGGTGCATCTCCAAACTCAGCCAATTCAAATGCAACTAATTTCCCAACCAATTGATCCCTTGTGATATTTGATAAAGATCTGAATTCCTTAATAGTAGCAACCTTGTATTTGTAAGCAGGAGGTAAGGATCTGAGAACTTTGGCGACAATCTCATCTTCATCCAAGGTTTCACCAGCACATCTAATGCCACAAACGAGCTCATTTACTTTTGGCATAAATGTAGTGATATTCTCATCTTCATTCATCTTTAGGTTTTCAAATTTTCTTTTTAGACTTTGTAGCTTGGCACATTTAACATATTTGTCTCCATGCAGAAGTGCTAGCTTTGACCAAATTTCATATGCATTTTTTTAAATCCATAACATTTGTCAGCTCTGAATCAGATAAGGCACTTAGTAAGGCTTCTTTAGCTTGAAGATTATCTTCAGCATCTTTGATTTCATTTGTAGTTATCGGACCATTCTTTGGAGGAATATACTTCTTTATAGTCATGTTCCAATATTGAAATCCCATACATTGCAAGTGACATTCCATGCGGCTTTTCCAAAGAGTGTATTTTGTTCCATCAAACCTCAGACTATCCTTTTTGTAGGAAGACATCCTGGATCTCCTCAAGCGATTAAGCTCTTTTAGAGGCACTTAGCTCTGATACCAATTGTTGGTTTTAGGACAGACAACTGAGAGGGGGGGTGAATCAGTTGTCACAAAAACTTTCTTTTCTTTAAACACTTAAATCCTTCTTATATTTCTATAGCATAATAATGAATCAATCAGGGAAGCACAATGCAATAACTCAAGAGCAGAAACACATTAACACATATGACACCAAGATTTTAATGTGGAAAACCCAATCAAGGGAAAAACCATGGGGTGACTAACCCAAGATTGTATTATCTATTAAAAGAATAAGAAGAACAAAATGACACTTGCCAATTAGGGCTCATTGCCTAAGCACACTGCTCATAAGAGGCCCACTGCCTACAGGAGACACACTGTCTATAGAATAATCTAAATATTACATACTTGAACTAGAGATTAGCATCTTCACCATGCTTGGGATAGTTCCATTTAAGCTCAACACTTCTGCTTTGCTTTTCACTCTTCTCCTCTCTACCACTTTTTCATCTCAACAAGGGATACTTTGAAATGACTCCACAAATATTATTTATACAAGACATATTCTTTGGGATAATCATCAAAGTCGGCACAACATACTTTATTTTATTATAGATCAGTTACAAAAATACAACTTGATTTGTTACAAAGACTTCATGTGTATCACCACACTATCGGCCACACATATCTGGGACTTCAATCTTCTTTGAGGAACACACCATGCTTCATAGAACATCTTCAAGATCATCCGCAAGATGTGTAAAACATCTGGTCGGCCATGATTAGCAAGAACACCATCACCCGAGAGTAAATCTTCAATTACGAGATCAATTTTCAATGCGGACCGCCAACATGAACTGGACACAATCTAGAGACCCCCACAAGCTTTCTTGAATCACCAAGAACATCCACACTATTGGGTTTCTCCCGAATCAGTAGAGGGTTTGCCAGTTCCAATGCACAGGTAGATTCGGCCAACTAATACAGGAGGTTGCGTGAGCTACCTCCCCTTCACTTCTAGTTCTACCGCACCAAGGAGGGTATCCCTATAGCTAAATATTTCATCTTTGACTCACCCAATGACAGAAAGATTTAGCTTTACAATGACAGACAAAATACTCTCATGCGTGGACCAAGATTTGGGTGATAAATCACAAGGTTGGCAACTTTCTTGGACATATCTGGCTAGTTATGGATGAGAGTATGCAGGGATCCTAATTCTACTCCTACAACTAACAGGTTGGAAATATGAAATGGATTTGTTATGATGTTTTAGATGCAAGACAAGGGGTTTTGGATCATAACTACTACACAAAAAGCATACTGGTACCTATCTAAGGGCAAGGAGTCAACTTGACGTATACAAAAAGATGATTTGCACTGGCATTCAAGTTTCAAAGGGTTAGGACTGGTATTGCCTTACATACACCACCCAAGGATAAGTATTTAACTGTCTCTACTTACAAATATCCTTGGAGACATACAACCTTCTCCATACTTAGTCTGAAATGCTTTAATCCACTCCTTGAATGGAAGTTAGATATTAAGCATGTGATACATAAATCTATACCCTAAAATATGAGAAACCCTTAGCAACCAGATTCAAAAGAAGAAAATGCATACAACAAATAGAGACAGATAGATAAACACATGCAATGAAGCATTTTTCATATAAACATGACATGAAACTGAATATATGTGCAAGGTACATTCAGATGCAACACATAAACTTCAACAGAGATAAAACAACTAAGAAAGGCTTTGTCTTTCATTATTTTTCCCCCAAAAATGCCCAAGTCTTCAACAACCTAAAATGAGTAACATAGTTTGCCTCTTATAACAAGATTGTGTACCCAGCAATAATTACATGGCAATTTCAAAATTCTGTCAAATACATTGCACCAAGAATGGCGCCTAAATCATTCAATGTCTAGGTACAACAGGAAGGAAAAACATGTGAGATCGGGGAATGTGCAGCCGTTTGAAGATTTTCTATTAAAATTTGGTAGGTTGTTGTCAATCATCGACCCATACCTCTGTAACTTCACCATTAATGCCAACCTACCCGTGGCCTTCTGGAATGCAGCAGTGGATGCATAAGAGATTTTCTTGCTTGAAAACAACTGCAAACACAAAGAAATAGCCCCTGTAGAACACCTGAATCATGGCTGTCGATTTCCCTTTCCTGTCGCCAAGATCTGTGGCCTCAAAACACGCTGACAAGTCACTAGCCAATGAAATTATGCTACGCAAGCATCCTGTGCTTCCATCACTGACTTTTTCGCCATCTATTCTACCTTTTTTGCCTTTTGCCATTTTTGCCCATTTTGCCTTTAAAACCCTTGTATATGCAAAAGAACATGCATATACAAACAACTGCCTGCATACAAAGTGTGGACCCCAAATGTTATAGAGCCTATTGAAATCACCATCGGGTCCGGCTTGCATCTTGATTCCTTGTATAACTCCTTGTATATTGCATATACAATATGCAATATACATACAACACGGATCTCAAATTTTATGAAATAGATTGGAGCAACTTTCAAATCCGGGCCTTGTATATTCATTCTTTTGTATATCGGCATATACAAACACCATATACATACAAGCCGTGGACGCCAAATACTTATAGAACAAATTGCAATCATATTCGGGTCCAGCTTGTATCTTAACCTTTGCATCTTCTCAATGTATATCAGCATTTACAACGCATACATACAAGCAAAAACATACATTCACCGGACCTTTGCCTTTATCAATTACATTGTATACCTGTTCGGGTCCGAGCCATGCACACTTAGAATGTATATTCCTTTGTATGTGCGAACATACAATCGCACTTGTATATGCAAACAGTGGGCCCCGCTGATTGTATCTTTTTCTCGTGCACATTTTCTTTGCATGCACCTGATATACATTCTGCCTTGTATGTGTATTGGCCGTCGGGGAAACTTTGGAGTTAGCTGCCGATGCATCTTGTCATGCCGATGACCCTCTCACTGTAGCAAATGCATGTCGGTTTCTTTGTATAAACCCAATGTATGTCAGACATACATTCACCCTTGCATATCTCCAATGTACCTTTCCATTGTATGTCCGCTTGCATCTACTCGTTGTATGTCTGAACATACAATGCAAATATACATGCAATCCCTTAGATACAAATGCAACATATTCCTGGAATCTGTGATAGATTCCTTAATGCATATACAACCTGATATGCATTGTGAAATGCATACAACCAATTTTTACTATTTTTTGAAGGCCGATTGAATATTCTTTGGGCCCTCCAATACACAATGCACTTGTACATACAAACATACATGTATATACAAAGAAACACGTATGCAACTATTTATTGCATTTTTCAACTGCAAAGGCTGAAAGACTTAGAATTTTTGGGTTTGAGAGAAAATGCATGCAGATGGATAATTAAAACCCAAAATCTAGGTGGGCACCACCACACACCACTTCTGCTTACTGAAATTATTCGCATCCTCATCTAGAATCTCAAGAACACAGTCTGTCATTACTATCACATTAAAATAAATGCTTGCAGACCTCTAGACCATAAACCAATTAAGTTGTCAATTCACATTAGCTTCCTAAACATTCCACCAAATCCACAGAACAAGATATTGCATTTCTGGATCTCACCGGACCTATTTGTGTCTCTCTGTCACCTCTGCCAGAACTAGTTTTACTCATATGGCCATAAATTCTCCAAATATTCATGCGGACCTCTCAAATATTGACTGGATCATCTTTAGACACATATCTACAAACCTTTTGATGCACATTCTCTGATCTTCATATAGCTGGGATCTTCACTTCATAGAGATTCACTGTCTTCATTGTTTCTAATAGGACTAATTTTCTCAATATCCTCAGCACATAACTCATCCAATCCTTGACATCAAAGCAAGAGGAGTATGTTGACATCAATGACAACACCAGTTAGGCCCATACTTGCAACAAATAATAATATCACAACACTTACCTTCACATTTGCACCTTGTGCAGAATAAACTCTTCCTCTGATTGGGTTCTTTCTCCTAATTCAACAAAGTTCTTCTTACAACTAGGGTTTCTCCCCTTTCAGCATCTTCAGAATGCTTAGATTGCGCATCTTCATCTATATGTGCAACTCGTGCATTACCTTCAGATCTTCTATTTGTCCTTCCTTGATGTTGCGGACACTCGTATGCTCGATGCCTTCTTCTCCACATTGGAAATAGGTTCCTCTGAAACCTCCTCTTCCAGGTCCTTGCCTAGGTCGGCCTCTTCCTCTTCCTCTTTGCTCACCATTGTTCTGGTCACGAGGGTGGCATGCATTATCCCCTCTCTGATTTTGACTGGTGCCAGCTTCTTCACTTTTCTTTTGATCTTCATTACGGCCTCCATAGGGTCTTCGACCAGTCCTTCCACCTTGACCTCTTTCCCTTTGCTTTCTATCGAATCTTTTATTCAACTTCTCTTCCACCTTCAGGGAAAATTGATACTCATATTCTATGGTGGTCATTCTGACCAGGCTCAACTCCTCTTGAATACTTGGCCTAAACCCATTAATGTAACAGGCTACCTTCTCCTTGTTGGCCTCTGCATGACCTATCCTAATAGTAATCTTATAAAACTCTTCTGTATACTCCTTAATAGACTTGTTACCTTGCTTCAGTCCTTGCAACTTCTTCAGCAACTCCATCTCATGGTCCACAGGAATGAACTGCTTCTTCAGTTTCTCCACCATCCGATCCCATCTGGTGATCTTTCCTTTTCCTCTTCTATTTCTCTCTAATTGGACCTCCTTCCACCAAATACTGGCATGGCTCTTCAACTTTGTTTTTGCAAACTTGACCCGATCTAGGTCCTCCACATCTTCATACTCGAAATACTCCTCCATGTCATTGATCCAATCAATAAGCTGTTCTGAATTCAAATCTCCATAATATGTAGAAACTTCAATCCTGGGTCTCTTTCTGATCTTTGAAATGGCCCTCAACAACCTAACTTCTACAGGATCTCCTACAGCTTCTTGTTCTTCCTCAGATAGCTCTTCTTTAGCTTCATCTTTGCTTTCTTCTCTTGTTCTTGGCTCAAACCCTCTTCGTAGCTCCTCTTGCAATGCATCAATTTGCCTTTGCAGAGCTCTAAAACCCTCTTCCATCAAAGTATTCCTCCCAATACGATTTCTTTGTGGAGGCATCTTGATCTCCACAGTAAACCCATAACCTCAGGTCTTGTGCAAACTGCCTCATGGTCGGTGATCTATCTACACACTTAAGAACCCTTGCTCTGATACCACTTGATGAAGGGGGTAAATCATAAAACACACAACAACGGAAATGGCACATAGAAAATATAATACTTCTTTATTGATTTGAACAACTTATTACATTACAGAAGCTCAATTACAATAAAAGGAATCAATCCTCCACAAGTTGCAACACACTACAGCTACACATCACCAAGCTCTAGAATCTTCAGCCTTCTATAACCTCAAATCAGCTAGGGTTTCTATTTTCCTACCTATTTTTGAATCTACACTTTCCCCCTTAACTCTACTACTGCCCAGGGTTCCCAAAATAGTCATAAATAGCACTTTGTGGCAGCCTCCGGCTAAATTTTGAAATTTGCAACTCCCTCCAAAAGTAGGTCAACTTCCAGGAAGCATAACTTTTGATCTGGGTGTCTGATTGACAGACCGTTTTAAGTATTGGAAAGCTTGTGATGTGAACTATCATACTAGAAATATGTAAATAGATTTCCATTAACTTTTTGGGGATGTTATGGGACGTTTTAGTGCCTCATATCTTGTTTCAAAAAATTTCAGGGGCTTTTCAGAAAACAAAAACTTTAATATCTTTCAGCTCACAAATGATCTTTGCTTGATTCCTTCACCAAATGTCTTATATTTCAGTTATGAAGTTTTTTTAACTTTTCACTTCAATCCGTACCTAAATGTAGACTTTCCTGAAATGGTAGTTAAACATTCCAAAACTGGTAGTTTGCTATTTTTAGCAGTTTGGAAAAACGAAAAGTCCTATATCATTATTTAGGAGATTATGGAACCAGAAACACTAATTATGGAAAGAAATGAAAAAAATGCAATGATTTTGAATTAACTTCTTTTTGGGTGATGCAAGATTGCCCTTACACCACTGGATGCTCTTGCATCAGTTTTTCAACCCAACTTTTGAGGATACATTTTTTTCTTTACATTTTTTTGTAGATACAACATAATCAAACAATATACCCAAATGATGTGAAGAAACATTTGCACCTCCAGTGCTAGAGAACAAAGAAAGGATATTGATCCCCTTTGGATAAATAGGTTTCAAAACAAAAAGATGGTATCCTATATACATGCTACTAAAGTGTTAACACATGGGATACAACATTAGTGGAGTTTCTCAATCTATTGTAAGCTTGTTTTGAAGGAATATATCAAGTTTTACTTTTGGTTGTGGGTTTCTTGCTCAAAAGGGTTTTCCCAAGTATATATGTCATCTTATCTTCTCTATCGCCTTCACTTATTCTTCTATGTTTAATTAAGGTTACATGTGTTTTAGATCAACACAATTTATTACTTTCCATTGCTCCTAATTGAGAAATAAGCATTGTAAAACCAACATTTGATATCAAAGCTTTGTTTCGATTGATCCCATGAAGGAAGGGATATAAGTCTATTAATAACATATATAAATAATAACAAATGCCAACACTTAGTAACAAAAAATTTCATCCAATCAACCTATACAATGAAAATATTCTACTCCTGTTATTCTTGTAGGTGCCTTGACATGAGTAATGTGTTGGTTATTTATCCTTGGCCCATTGTTTCTTTATGGTGTATCAAAAACCCTAGTTAATTCATTGGTGCAATTCTTTGTATCCTTAGTTATTAAGAATTGCCTTTTTCTTGTGGTTTGGAATATTTATTATTTTGCCTTGAAGCCTATTGTTAGTTGTGAAGAATTTCTTTGATTTAGTTTCTTTTAGGAAGACAAAGAGTGGAGCAGAAGATAATGTAATCTTTAAATGATAACCTATGTATCTAGTTCCTCCATTACAGTTGGTTGCCCATAGATTTTCCTTTCTTGTTGGTGGAAAGCTATACTTCTTAGAATTGTTTTTTCCATGATAATAAGTAGTTAGGAACTGAGGTGATCTCCTTTCCTTAAGCCTCTACAACTAATTACTCATTTGGGTATTTATCATGATGGAGAATGAAGGGGTGAAAATATAACATTGTATCCAATCAACCCTTTATTTCATCTCTCTCTTTGTTCAAATTTATGGCTACATAAAGATTATTCATTTGAAAGATAGATAATATGAGGAAATCAAAGTTAAGATTTACCCTCTCATCTCATTCTTGGTGAGCCTCATTCACCAAGAGCTAAGTGAAACAAGAGTCTTCTTGAGGGTAGTGGCTCTCTCTCTCTTTGCTTGCTCCCTCTCCCTCTCACTTTCCCACTTCCTCCCTCCATCCCTCTAAGTTATTATTCATGTGCTATCTAAGTTATTATCTCATGTTAAGAAGGATGACCTTGTTAATTCTAAGCATAGCTACATCCATCACTTTTTAAAGAAAACTGAGATAAAATTCTCCAGTTTTATTACATGTGTATAGCATTCAAGATCGACTCATCCCAAATCCCTATATGATTACTACTCATAATAATATACATCAATTTTAACACAGACTTCAAACGAAACGCCAATGATCAGTAGGTTCTCACAATTGCCAACCATAAGCACATGTCAACCCATTAATTCCTACAACTTTGTTGATAGAATCTATTACTTGGTGATATTATACAATTAATGTCAAAATCACATCCATCACAGAACAACGTCTGATGATTTTACTATCTTTTCATTGTTGCTATAAGCTTATTTACATGTATGTCAATTGCAGAAGTCTAGTGGAAGCCTTTAGGTTGATTGCTCCATGTTTTTGTATAAAGTAGTTCCAAGAATACTGCCAAAGGAGGATAGTGTGTAGCCTCATTAAATACAACAAATTGTTTACAACAAAAATATCCATGAGTTTATATTCATAAATAAGTTACATACAATTTATATATAATTTTATGTTTGACTTCATATTAACATTTTTTTTATATAAGACAAATTAGATACAATTTATAAATCATTGTAGAAGTATTTTGATGTTTAATATTTTTTACAACTATGGCAAATTTACATCAAACTATAGATATTATTAATATATCTTCTATGCACAAATCAAATGTACTTGTAATCAATAAAATTTAGATAAATGCAAAGATAAAACAATACAATGTAAATTACCTTTTACCCAAACTTTATTGAATACCTCGAATGATACGTGCAAGATTGATCGATGTAGATGATCGAATGTTTATTGCCCATAGATGTAGCATAATAGTGAGAAGATGATTCAACAGAATAAAGATGCTCAAAACTCAAAATCATAATGTCAAATGGGTTGTGAGAAGCCATATTTATAGACAAAAGGGTTGATTTTCTGAGGTGGAGGGAAGGAGATAAGATAATGATTGAATTTGATTTTATTTTTTCTTTATTAGACAAAAGAGGAAATCAAACAAGATGAGATAAAATTTAGAAAGATAGAAAGCGATTTGATTTTTTGATTTAAAGGAAATAAATCCTAAAAAGATGAGAAGAATAAATCAATAAATTATTTAATTAAATAAATTAATTGGATATGCATGAGTTGCATTTTTAAAAAGAAAGCAAGATGATTTTATTAATTAAATAAATATTTAATTTATTTAATTAATTTGGACTGTGATGGAAGATGATGTGGATAATTAAATAAATAGAATTTATTTAATTATAAGAGAAATAGATAAGTGACTAATTAAATTATTTAATTAGAGAAGATTAAGGGTCATGAATAATTAAATAAGTAATTAAAATTTATTTAATTATAGAAGATAGGATGATGGGATTGAAAGGGGATAAAATAAATTAGTCAAATAAATAAAATTTATTTAACTAATTAGGTGATGACATGGGTACCTAGGGCAAAACATACTAATGACAAGGTGTTGGACATTTTTAGGTGTCTACATTTTGCCCCTCTTTGAGATGATGAAATTTGTGTCGAGTAACATCATTTCAAAGAAGCTAAGGTATGGATAGAAGAAAAAGAGTGGATGACGGAAAGATAGGATGAGGATTCGATGCCCCCTTGAGAGGATAGGTGGATTGGACAAACACGGGTAGGCTCTCGACATGAAAGGGATTGGTCGAGGAAGAAATAAATAAAAGAAATGAATGATGTGTTATATTGCAATGAAAGTGAGCAATCATGATGTTTGATATAGTACTAGACATTATGCACCAAGGTATGAGGACCAAGGTGACGATGTGTCTCATGTCCCAGTGTAATACAACCTTATCAAGATGTATGAGGAAGAAAACTTAGAGCATTAAAGTCCTAATGCACAAAAGGTATGACGTGACCTTAGATGCAAAGGATAATGCAAGAAGCTATTCCAACATAAACAAGATATGAATATTAGCTAGAAATGATATTGATGTGATACAAATGTAAGATAAAAGATAACAAACACAAGCAAGAAAGCAAGCATGTACAAATGATACAAAAACAAACAAGGTATTGCCCTTGTCAAGCTGTAAACTGATGATTGATGATTGATGATGATAGTGTTGTCATGGCAGGGAATGATATATCCCTAGATCAACACAAGGATGCGGGAACGATATATCCCATTGATGATGTGATGAAGGGGGGTAAGTCACAAAACACACAATAACAGATATTGAACACAGAAAATAGAACTTTCTTTTATTGAATTGGGCAACTCATTACATCACAGAAGCTCAATTACAATCAGAGGATGAATCCTCTATTGGCTGCAACACATTACAACTTTCCCAACCTCAAGATTCTAGAATCTTTAGCCTTTTGTAACCCCAAATCAGCTAGGGTTTCTGTTTTCCTACCTATTCTTGACTCAACACTGGCCCGCTTCACTCTAGTACTGCTCAGGGTTCCTAAAATAGTCATAAATAGCACTTTTTGGCAGTGTCCAGCTAAATTTTGAAATTTGCAACTCCCTCCCAAAGTAGGTCAACTTCTGGGAAGCATAACTTTTGATCCGGGTGTCCGATTGACGAACCGTTTTAAGCACCAGAAAGCTTGCGATGTGAACTATCACGCTGAAAATCTGTAAACAGATTTCCATCAACTTTTTGGGATGTTATGGGAAGTTTTAGTGCCTCATATCTCATTCCAGAAATTTTTAGGGGCTTTTCAAAAAATAAAAACTTTAATATCTTTTAGCTCACAAATGATCTTTGCTTGATTCCTTTGCCAAAGGTCTTATATTTCCGTTATGTAACTTTCTAGAAGTTTTGGCTTCATTACGTGCCCAAATGCAAACTTTCTAAAAATAGCAGGTACACTTTCCAAAATAGGCAGGTCACTATTTTTAGCAGTTTTGGAAAAACTGAAAGTCCTACATTATTATTCTGGATATTATGGAACCAGAAACACTAATTATGGAAAGAAATGAAAACAACTACAATGATTTTGAATTAACTTCTTTTTGGGTGATGCAAGATTGCCCTTACACCACTGGATGCTCCTGCATCATGATGATTGATTGATTGATTGATTTGGTTTATGACAAGATTATGATCAAAACCAAGGATGTGATTGGATAATTTGACAAGCTTGATTAACTTGATTGGTATTGATAAAGGATGACTTGCATTTGGATCATTGCTTTGGATTGAGATTGACTTGAAGAAGTGATGGATTGATGAGGATAGATGATGGAAGAAAGAGAAGATGGTAGGGGGATGGAAGAATGAATTGCTGGTACTTGCGTACTGGATACTTCCTTCATATTCCAGACTGCCTACATACCCGTATCCATGGGATCAACGTACCACATGATGAATATGTAGTTTTGGGTGTTTATTGATGATGTGGGAGATGGATGAATGAAAGAAGGTGAGATGGATGATGAGGATAAGGATGAGATGAATGACAAGGATAATGAGGGGTGAGATTGTCTTGTGCCTAAATCTGGGTACCTTCTTCATACTCTAGACTGCCTACATACTCCTATCCACGGGATCAAGGCACTTAACGATAGAGATGAGATGTAGTTCTGATTTTATTTGATGATGATGGTGGATAGAGTGATCGAGGTATGGATTGATTGAGATTGATTTGCTTTGATTTGATAAGTTTGATTGGATTTGTTTTGTGATTTGGTTTGATGATGATTGATTTTATGGATTGGATTTTTATTGGATATTTGATTTTTTTGTATTTTAGGGAATATTTGGATTTTTTTGTATTTTTTCAGGACATTTTTATGATGTTTTTTGGATTTTGATATGTTTTCATTTTTTTGGATTTTTGGTATGCCCTGGGATGTCAATGGATTTACAATTTGGGGTAGCCTTTGTGCTAGATACCAATGATAAGGTGTTGGCTAACAAATTTGTCCTTATTCTGAAAATGTTTTATTATGACTCTATACCCTTCTTTAAAGAACAAATGAGTTAAGAAACAAATGGGTGAACTTTTTAAATTAGTTCCCCTCTGAATTTAGGTATATCTCCCTTTAAGATTTCCAATGAATTCAATCTATTCAACTATCCAAATACACTTTTAACTAGAAAGTGCCTAAGGCAAACTAACATTCATACATAACTATGTTATGAATGCTGTAAATTTCTGCAATAATAGTAAGTAATAGAATGCACAGATTCTATTTTCAATACATTTAAATACATAAACACATACATATATATTTGCTGAACCAATAAATAATAGAACACATATAACGAGTTGTCCAATAAAAGAGCAATTACCAAATGAAAGGAGATTTCACACAGAAAATCCAATTTCAAACACTCAGACGCACAGATCTAAGTAAACAATAACTGTTTCTTCTTTTCATTCACAGATGAAAAATTTATTAGACAATCATCATATATTGTAAAACCATAAAATAGTTTAGCCAAAATTCTCTTCTTGTTTTTCTCTCTATCTCTATGTCTTTTATGAAAGATTCAAAAACCTATATATATGAATGCCCTAATCATATCATCAAGTAAACCAAACCTAGAGTTAAAGTAACTCTGACCCATACGGGATTTAGTTTATAACAAATTGATTCAAAGATCAAGATTACGAAAATAGCATAACTGAGGAACTGAATAAAGGAAAATGAGCGAATAAGGTCATGGCTGGGGCAATAGATTTGAATCTCCAGATTTGCCATCGGTGGTCGGAGAAGCACATTGAGTCTTCCACTCTTGAAAAGCTGCAACAAACTCCTAAATTCTCGGGAGGTTGGGGATGCCTATGTGTTTCACTCTTGATTTCCAAACTTCTCTCTCTCTCTCTCTCTCCGTATTTTCCCAACCTTTTGCTTATATTTTGGGAATGTGTCGATACAAAGGTAAAGCAATGACTCCACCTTAGAAATTCAGGATAAATCTTCAGTTAAGTATTATCACTTTCTTTGACAAAGTTGATTTTATCCATGAAGAATCACTGTATCGATGTTCTCCTGTGGCTCCCCATCATCTTTTATGTATTTTACATCAATACATTGTAAGTCATGCTGCAGCAATTGAGTGAACTCAGTTATCTCCTTAATCAATTTTGTAAGTTCAAAACACCCCTGCCATGATATGGAATTTCTCCATTCAATATTTTTCTTATTCACATATAATAGATCTTCATCCAAACCAGTTAGGCTCTTTTCTGTCAGAAACTTCGCTACTCCATTTTTTTGAACTTCATCGATTTGATTCATTACATTTACCCATTTACCTTCATCTTTCACCCAAGCAGTAACCTGTACCTTAAGGTCTTCAATGGTGGCAGCAGTCAGATTGTATATATTCTTAAGTTCACGAATGCATTCAGTCCCCTTCTGTACAATGTAGTCCAACCAACTGTCGAATATCTTAGCCACCATCTTGTTTCTGTGAACCTGATCCAACATCTTCTGGTTAACTGGTGACTTAGGATCGAAAGACAAGGAGAGCTGTGAAACTAGCTGCGGGCTAGGGTTATGGATAGCATCGATGTACTCTGCCATTGAATGCAGAGTCTGCTTCAATTCCCTTTTGTCCTTTTCATCCTTCCAACTCTGACTAACTATCCTCTTGGTGGATGCTTCAAGATGATGAACATCTGCAGCTCTTGAAGCAGTGCCAAGATCCACTCTTTCAACACTGAAATCTTGCACAGTTGGGTCCTGTACTTCTTCTTCAGTCACTGGTTTGGCTATCTCAACACTCCAGTTTCTAGTATTTGGATCAATGCTTACTCTGGATATCATCTTTAGCTTCTTAGACTTGGGTGTTTTCCCTAAACATTTTCTCACCATGTCCTCTAAAGGGACAGAAAAAGGAATTATTTTTCTCTTGTCAGTAATAGAACTCTCCAGCCACTTGGGTGCAGGGGCTAAGGTTTCCTTTTCAAGGTTCAATCCATCAGAGGATACATTAGAAATCGTTAACAGTTCAGAGGTCTCTAGAACAACCTCTGACTATGGCCTAGTATTAACTTCCTCTATTCTGTGTGGACTAGATTCCTTATCACCCATGGGTTCTCTTGAATCCTCCTCTAAATTTAGATCCACAACTATTCTTTCAGAAACCTGTTTCTTTCTCTTGCTTTTGGTTCTCAACCTGGTAGCATGAGGGGGTAGAATAGTTGTGAGGGCTCTTCTAGATTTTTTAGTAGTAGGGCTCCTTCCAGTTAATGACTTGGAAGTACCTACACCACAGATAGCAATAGGTCAGTTAGAAGAGCTTATGGGGAATGATGATTCAATCATTGACGTAAATTGTTGGGCATTTTTATTCTGAATCCCTTCCTGTTTCTTTTCCCTTAACCATTTCTCAGTTCTCCTTATCACTGGGAGAGTTTTAACCTCAATCCTGTCTTCCTCCTTTTTGCTCCAGTTGATTTTTGGAATAGGTAATTGCTCTATTTGTGCAAACTACGGGTCAATCACCTGTTCCTCATCATCAATAACTCCAGAAATATCCATATTTAAATTAAGAGTAATTATTTGTCCCAAAGAGAACCTACACCATAGTCTTCTCCTGACCTCAAACTCATCTGAACAGTCTTCCCAGTAATCCTCTAACTTAGGAATGTGCAAAAGCCCTGCTCCAGAATCTAAGTTATCCCTAACAAATCCTTTGCTATCAAATTGGGACCTGGCAGTGAAGAACTGAAAATTGAACTTTTTAAGGCTCACCTCTAAATTCAAAGCATCAGACTTTGACTGGCACGAGTAATGTCCAAGTTCAATGGGAAAAGAGATACCAAATCCCTTCTTTGTCGAGAACTTCTTATCCACATGTGCTAGCTGTCTGCATACCTCTATCAGCACAAAACGGTCGAACACATATCTGGGTAACTTAACAGGTTCACATCAAATCCTCCAACTCTGATGTCAGTGAACTTGGAAAATTGAATAAAAAAGCTACCATAAATGCTAATTAACTGCATTGCCTCATCAAACATTCTTTTATTCAGATTAGCTACTAATTCATAAGTCATCCTTCCAGTGAAAACATCACTAACCCTTTTGTAATTTTCATAACAGTTTTGCATCTGCAATTGTGAATAATATTCATAAATTTTACTATTTTTTGCTAAAGGTGCATGAGGCAAACCCAACCACTGTCTTGTAGATGCCAGGCAATAAAACAGGTATGAAGACATATAAAAATTTCTATCTCCCAAACACTTACTTAGTTCCTGATGCAAACAATCAGCTACAATTTCTGCCCAGTCCAAATATTGCTCTCCTTGGAGGATAACTTGTATGAAAAAGTACATCAAATCTTCCCAAAAATATGCATGCTGCCTGCCTTTTAGTCTGTGTAATAACACCACAATATCCCTCACTTCTTTAATCATATGATCCCTAGTAAGTGGTCTAGGCAACCTTGAGCCACCTTTTTGAAACTTCAGCAGCCAATTTCTTGCTATTACACTTTTGTAAATTGTTTTCTTCTCTGAGAAATACCCATAAGAAGAAGTAATGTTGAGGCTGGAATATGCCTCTTTAGTGCCTCTTTAGGCAGTATTCTCATCACAGACATTAGGGTTTGTCTGTCGACATGAAACAATATATCGCCATTGATATTTCTGATGCATCTGTTTTGGGGCTCATATCTGTTCATACACTCCTGAACCAGTTCTGGGCATTGTATGGCGATGGGAAAGGCCACGGCTTTGATTAGGCCACTTCCTACTATCTTCTCCATCATAGGAGTTAGCACAGAGCTTCTAGACCTTTCTCTGAATTCTTCCAAATCATATTGTACTAATGAAGTATCCCCGAATTCAGGGTGAGAACAGGTAAGGCCAGGGCCATGCTCATTTCCTAGACAAGTAGATTTCAAGGCCATACTCAAAGGATATAACCAAAAAGCTTTGAATCTTGAAAATAATGTCAGAAATTCAAAGGGTTTTCTTTCCAGCTTTAAGAAATGGAAACAACAGGTAGGAAGAAAAGAACTCACCTTCAGGAAAACTAAAATTACTGTGAAATTTGGGCATTCAAACCTTATATCTCCTAGACTATTCTGCTCCGCATCACATAGTATGTTCACTTGCTAAATTTGGCTTGTTCTTTGTTAATAATGGCACTAACCAGACTGAATAATTATTACCCGAAACAATACGTGCCAAAAATGTTTGAAAAGACATGAATTTTGACCTCTTCATTAAAAGCAAGTATTATTCACACGCGATTATGATGTATAATAATTATCCATAACCTCCACCAAATTAGAACTTTCTGTTTCATAAATGAGTTTTAGACAAAATTTCCTTCAACTTTCCCGCTAAATTTGACTTAGAGGGCCTCGAGAAGTGGTAAGGGTGAAATCATCGAACCGGTGAACTTTGAACCATTGAACCTTGAACGTGGTTCAAAGTTCAAGTTCAAAGATACAAGAACTACACAGACCGACTAACAACACATGACTTGTAAAAAGACTTAAATGATGAAAAAGCACACCATTGAACCTTGAACCATAAACTTTTAGGAGGTTCAAGCGGGAGGTTCACCGACATATAAAACTGAACAAAGAACCGGGTAATGTGACTCATTACAAAGCACCGCATATTGAACTTTGAACCTTGAACCTTTAGGACCATTAACAAAAAAAGGGTTCAACTTCAACACAAAAACTCAAAAACGTTTAATTACATGGAACAAAACAACTCATCTTTTTGAGACACTTTGAACATATCAAACCATTTGAACTTTAAACTTTGAGAATGGTTCAGGTTCAAAGGTTCAAACCTTAAGTAACTTCACACACAAAGACGATAAATGGGTAAAATTTGAAGGATCAAGAGCCGATTTAAGAAACAAAGGTATGACCAATAATACAACACAGCAAATCGACTCTTGTTTAGGAAATATTACCGATAGATAAATAAGGGCGACTCAAAAGGTAACATAAGGGAAGACCAAGTCTAGGTGTAAAGATTAAGGTAGGATTGGATTAATGGATGAAATGGATAAAAGGATAGGCGATAGGATAGAAAGCTTCTGATAGATGGATGGGTACAAGGATAAGCTATAGTGGATGGGAAGGATGTACGCGTAAGAGAGCAAGGATGTGATCTCAAAGGTCATGTCTCATAAGAACAACATGCCCCATTTTGAGTGGAATACTTAGGATTTTTCATGACAAGGCTCATGAGAATAGGATAGTGATAGGATTGTATGGAAAGGATGGGGTATATCAAGAGTTTTTCCAAAGCTTGTTTCAACATTTTTGCCCCTACATCTTTATCAAGATCAAAAGAGGAAGGGAGGATGAATGGATTAAATATGATAGGTATATGTATGTGGAATGAATAAGGATGGTAAGAAATGGTATGGTAAGATAGGATATGATAGGATGGAAAATGATAAGGTGGATGAGACAAGGTGCCCCCAAGTGTAGGTGACATAGAAGATCAACTTACACATGATGCTTGTTTGCCAGGTTTTCATCATGGTACTTATCCAAGGCGTCTGTTTACCAGGTTTTCACCATTGGACGAAGGGATTTCTCTTTACTTTTTTTTCATTTTTTTTTAATTTTTCAATGGGGTAGATGGATATGGATGGGAGGGACTCAAGTGTCTAGTTCCATGAATGAGATAGTCCTGTTAGGTGGATGCCATCGCATGGACCATGTCAAGTGTCGCTCATAGATGTTGGTAGGGTTATTGCATGAAAGATGGAGTAGGTAGATAGTGAATTATGGAAGGTGTGATAATGGATTATGATGTGGATTTATGCAAGGGGATGGGTGAAAGGCTTATGCAAAAGCATGGACCATAGGGATATGATGGGTGAGATATGTAGGATAGTGGATGAAAGGTGGGTAGATGGAGGTATGTGGAAGTGTTGCGTGATGAAATGGAACCATGAACAATGGTTGCACACACCATGATAAATGTTGAAGCTTTTGATGGGAAAGGTGGTGTAGGAAGCAATGGTGTTGTTTGCTTAGGAGATGGGTGACGAAGTGCTTTAGGAACCCACATAGACTTAGTATTTTTATGATTTTTTATTTTCATGTGGGATGTTTGAATTGTTGAATGGAATGGTAGTTTTGAATGGAGGGGGATGGTTGGGATTTTTGAGAGGTGGATGCCTCATTTGACTTGACTGATTTTTGTTTAGGGACCCATATCATTTTAGTTTTTGACTTTTATTTTGGAGGTATGGGCTTGGATGGATTTTTGAATGTACCTTGCTTTGAATTTTTGGATTGATTTCCTAAGGCATTAGGACCCTTAGGATTTGTGGATTTTTGAACGGAGGCATCCAAATGTTTATTTTTGAATCCCATGTGGCAGATGAAATGAATGGAAGCTCCTTGTTTATACAATGCGTGCATTTGTTGGTCATGATTAGGATATTTAGGGTATTTATGAATGATTGGGTAAGGGGGTGTTGGTAGCAATGGTGGCAAAGAGGATGGAGGGATATTAGGAGTTGGAAGGAGTGGAGGTAAAGTGGATGGTGGAAGGTGAATGGTCACATGCTTTTGACATTTGTAGGATGAGGGAGGTGGAATGACAACGTATGTTTTAGGAATATGACGGGGTTTATGATGGAAGGAAGTGGATTTAGGAAGTGTGGAGGAAGTACCAACATCATTAGATTGCTGTCCTTGGGGTGTGTATCCAAGGCCATGTGAGCAAGTAGGGACCTTGACATGGATAGGCTCCAAAATACCTTGTTCATGAAGGCCTAAGCCTTTACCTTGGTAGTTTGTGTTTTGGAACATGCGATGGATAGTGGGACTAGGTGTAGGTGGAACACTAGACACAAGTTCCTTATTGGACGGAGAAGGTGAGATAGGGGATAATGGTTGTTGGTGTTCTAAGGAGGAACACTTATGGATAAAGGTGGATAGACCCACAGGATATGATGGTGGATTTAGAATAAGGTTGATAGTGGGTGATGGGCGATCATTAAGATCTTGCTTGTATTCATTATGATCCAAGATATTTATTTGATCTTTAATGGGTTCTTGGGAGGCACATATCTCATCATGAAAAGTGGATGTTTACACATTAGGGATAGATGGAGGATGGAGGGATGGAGTGATAAGCTCTTGATCATGAATTGCGAAAGTTTAGCTAGGAGGCTCATCATAGTTTTCATGAGCTTAGCTAAGATGGTCACCATGGTTTTCATGATCATATATAGAATCTTGATCATAAATGTGAGCATAAAAAAAGATTAATTTGGCTATGAATGGGATACATTTTCTCATGAATAGGGTTATGATCATAAATAATATCTTGATCAAAGAACATACATAGGTCTTGGATGAATTGAACTTAGAGGTGCTTTGATCTTGATTTAGACAAGGGCTTGATGTTTACACATGTGTTGGGTTATGCTCTTGACATAGCTCTTAGGTTTCTTGAATGGAAGGGGATGACTCTTGGATGGGCTCTTGGTCAACAATGTTAGGACATGATGGCTCTTGATGTGGATTTATGAAAGGAGATTCTTTAATAAGCTTGATAGGCTCATGGATAGGCTTGACATGTTCTTGAGGATCATTGACATGAGGGCATGATGGTTCTTGACTTAGACTTGGAGTTGAAGATTCTTCAATAAGCTTGATGGCTTGTAGATCACATGATGGATTTGGATGACTAGACAAGGTGTTGGGAGGTTCATTGAGAGGGTCATGAGTGGATGTTAAATCACATGGTGGGGTTAAGATAGGACAAGTAGGCTCATGAAGTGGTACTTGAGTGGATGATGATGGAGAATTCTCATAAGATGCTTGCTCTAAATTGGTGTTTCCCTTGTTAAAGGTCATTAGGTCTTGCATAGGTGGATTTAGGTCTATCAAGGGTGATTCTTGTGAGGACACTTGGTTTTCTTGTAGATGGGTTTGATGATGAGGTGGCATGACAGGATTTGTAGCTGAAAGGTTTTGTGAGGTGGATTGTTGTGGAGATTGGTTGATGTTGGAAGTTTGTTGAGAAAGTAATTGTGATATGAAGGCAATGGAGTTAGGATCATTAGATGGTATGCTTATGGAAGCACTTGTGTTTGTGGTGTTGTTAGGAATAGTGAGGGTGATTTGTGGTATGGATGTGGTGGCATTAGTGTTTGTAGGATTAGTGGAAGACGGAGTGGCCCCAAGTTGAACAAGGTATTCCGTAAATCTAGTAGGATCCGATTCAAGGACTCTATGCGCTAGACCCATACGATCGGTATCTTGCATGAAATTGATAACCTGTTGGTCAAGTGTGGTTGTTGCATTGGGTGATGGTGGAGTTTGAAGTGAGTTTGATGTGGCATGGATTTGATATTTGAGTGGATTAGGTTGATAGGATGATAAGAGAGATGCCACATAAGGAATGGGTGGAGGATTATGTGCTTGTTGAGGGTGTGATTGAATGTGGGATCATTAATATTGGCCTAGGACTTGATGTTGTGGGAATTGTTGATGTTGTGGTGACACAGGGTCTTCTTCCTTTCTATATAACCACCTAAGTTGATCAAGGGTTCTTTTGTTGCCATAAGGATCATTCTCATAGGTTTTGTTTAGAAATGCCATGTCCATGTTTACAAGTGGTAAATTAGGATGCACGGATGTGGAGTGATTTGGATGATGATTGGATGATGTGTAATGCTTAGGATGATGTTGATGTGATGGGATTGAGATATGAAAGGATGAAGTTGATTGAGAAGTGATTAGGATGAAATTGTCTCATGACAAGGAGTTTGTTTTTTATAGCTTTGTGGCAATTTTATGGCAAGAAAACAAGATAGCAAACACTCATGCACAAACCATTCACGAACAGTTACCACCTAGGCTAGCTGAGATGATACTTGTTAGGTTCCCACTTGGTTTTACCCAGCCGCACCTACTTATGGTGTATAGCTCTAGGAACTTGGGGCACGGGCTCCCCGTTACAGTGTACTCACTTCTCAGGCACACCAAGTTCTAGGTCCTCAAGATGTGTAGATCTTGAGGTACCTTGCTATCTCTTCCATAAGCCATGAAAATGTGGGATGGCTATCAGAGTTTCCTCCTGTACCAACAGATAGGGGTTTTGGGCTTCTACACAAAGGTTTCTAGTAAGGGCTTCCCTTCAGGTGGCTATACATGCGGTGATTCACTCTATTAATGGAGGCTTCCCAACCTATAGAGGTTACGCTCCACAGGGTTTTGGGGGAAACATTCATCGGTATAGCACAAGAACACCTGTCATTTGTGACTTTCGGCACAAATGGGTTATTTATATAGCAGCTTGGAATGTCTTAGCTTTAGCCCGTTTTCGCTTAGGTCGTACCCCTTCTCACAATGGGAAGGCAGGCCCTCTAGAGTTGGAAATGATTTCTCGTGCACCCCAGATCCGTTGGTTAGGAAGGAGGAGAATATATTCTCATTGCCAAATCGGGTAACAATCAGACTCAGACAAGCAAGCGAAGAAAGGAAAAGCAAGCATAGGGTAGATAGAGTTAATTTTAAGCACCAAATTGAAGCGTGCCTACTCTAGTGATAAAAGATTGTTCTTTGACCAATCAAACCTGCAGAAGATAGATCAGTAGTTTGTTTTCTCCATTCTTTGACAAGTGATTAGGACAAGCTACACAGATAAAATGTTAGCTGCCAAAGAGGATTAGTTCAAAAGATATGGTTTGATAAAAATTTGCAAATGGTGATCTGATACAGTGAAATAAATTGCAAAATCAGAAAGTTCATGAAATTCTATGCAATTTTAAATAAAATTTCACTGAAAAAGGTGTAGTGGAAAAATGGATTATTTAATCTTTTGTGGGTTAGATGTTTAAATCCGCCTCTCCACTATACATTGAAGGATCTAGGGTCGAATGGCAAGCATTATCATACCCTAGAGTCACTTTTAGATGTAGGGAAATTTGGATTAGGGAATTAATTATCAATTTTTCCTTCTCCTATGCTCAATTGACCATTCAAACCCTAATTAAGCAAATACGACAACAAGTTAATGAATTACAGAAAAACCTCTTGCAGATGGGAGTAAAATGCCAAATTACAGAATACCTGTTTTTGGGGTTCCGAAGCGGAACAGTCGGGGACACTGGAGCAGGCGCCCAAGTCCAAGGTACTTGCTTTTTTAGGGAATCTGGACCTCCTTCGGACACTGATCAGCCCTCTAACTTCTATTTTTTAGAATTTGTTTGTAGAGGACACTGGAGCGAGCGCCCTAGTCCTAGAAGTGCTCCTTTGTCTAACTTTTCTTTAGATCCTGAATCCATGATGTCTTCCAGCCTTCCTGCAACTCCACTTTTCCTAGAGGCGACACCTGTAACTTGTAATTACCAGACTTGGTTTGGGGGTTGTGGTGTTTAGAGGTTTGCCTCAGTCAAACCCTGGAGGACACTTAAGTCTCTGAACACCATTGTCAACCAAAGACGGCGTGCCCTCGTGAGGCAAAGGCCAAAAACCAAAGCAATCAATGATAAAAACACAATGATATGTCACCTTGTAGTGAAGTTTTCATGGAGGAAGATGCTCTTCATACCATGAAGGAATTGATGCTCAAATATGCAAATATCAATACACAAAACACACAAGTCTACTCTTGCAACACAATAGAAAGCCTTGAATGACCTTGAGAATCCCTAGAGTTCACAATAACAATCTAGTTTACAAATGAATGCCTACACTTGCTTATATATGCATCTACAAGCACTCCCGCCAAGATATTTGAAATTCAAACTTACCATGTCAGCAAAGGGGCCCAATAAAAGTCACTAACTGACACCCAGAAATTGAGGCTGCCCTAAAATAGGGTAGGACTAGGGCGCAGGCGCCCAAGTCCTACCCCCCCATTTTAGGCAGGGTATAGCTCAAGGGGTCTTCCTAGGTCCTATTTGCCATGGGACATAGGTCTCATTCCATCGGGATGCTAAAATATGAAAATAAATGTCCTAAATACACTCTAAAGACCCGGGAGCTAAACCTTATGAGGGAAAATCCCCCAAGGGGACATTTTTTGACATTACATTTAGCCCCCACTTTAATGTATGTATAAACGTGAGGCCAATACATGCATTAAAGTAAGGTCACAAACACAGCAAACACATCAAGCATGGAGAAGACATGCTAATCACATAGAAAATAGTAACAGACACGCAAAATACAAAGAAGACAGTTACAGTCACGCAAAACACGGAGCAGACAGTTAATGCATAGAAGACACATTAATGCATGGAAGACATAAATGATATATTTTCTCTTCTTTTTCTCATATATATGAAATGCAAATGCAAGTACTGGAAAGTAAACAAACCTCCCAAAATATAGGAACCACTACTCGATGGCACTAGTCTCTGCATATGGGGCAACACACACACAATACACACAAAACCTCCCAAAATGCACGAAGTACTACTCAAGGCACTGGTCTATGCATATGGGGAAACAAACACGCCATACAAAACAAGCACGCCAAAACACACACACTTGAAGACATGGAGAAAACACGGCAGACAAGCGATGGTGTGTTCCCTATTTCTAGGCTCATCACCATCTCTGACACATTACAGACACACACTGACAATTGGGCTTCACCACAACAATTGCCTAAGACACGCTTAAGGGTTGAGTTAGTCATAGAACCACTCTCCACCTCCGTAAAGGACTTTTGAAAATGACAGGATGATGCAATCTGCTCCAAGAAATACACCATCCCTGCCTCTGCAGAGGGCTTAAGAAAAAGGATATGCTTGATATCCCACCTCTGTAGAGGTTTTATATGATTGATTGATTGATTGCAAACAAACTCAAGATGCACGATGCACTACTCTGGTGCAAGTCTATGCATTTGAGGTCAAACACATTGTTAATATCTATAATAGACAGCTTACCTTATATGCCCCCACCTTAAGGTGGATGATATCAGTTATCGATATCAAGCACGTTAAGGTAGGAAGAAGACACACAAGGGAACATCGACTTTCACAAAGCCCATGCCCCCATAGGTGACATGTACTTTACGATCATCAAATGTTCCCACAAACACATCTCTGCAAGAAACATGTTAGTGTCTACAACATCATGATAAACAGCAACATCAATGCATATGATTTACCACACAAAGAGGCAAGGTTATACAATGAATTCAGAGTTTGAGGATAATCGTGGGTTATATCACGAAGCTCTCCGATTCGAGTACCACCAAGGCTAGATTAAAAGGAAAACAAAGGTCCATGGAGTAGTAGTATTGTTAAGGTTTGTAAATGCGATAGAAACATCATAGAATTCACCATGCAGAAAGCACAAGTGCTTCCACTAGCCAAGCATCGTATACAATATACAACCCCATCGTCATATTAGGAACTAAGTCCAATTTTTAATTGCTCTCGAAGTGGACACTAGTTCCACATCAGTATAAATGTTTGTCGTCCTTTGCCTGCTAGGTGGAAACACTAGAGGAAGGGAAATAATAAATAAGAGAGGAGAAACAAGTGTCGTAGGGACAATCACGTAGGAGGGTGCCCCCAAGTCACCAACAACGATGCTATGTCCGTAAGACACAACACAACAATGAAATCAGAGAGAGAGGCAATATAGAAGAATGATGTTACAAATAGAAGAAGGTCACAATAGAGGCGGTCTCTTGGTATCTCGAATCTTACGGGAGAATCCGAGGTCATCCCAGGAGGCCTAAACAACACATAACACATCATGGGGGAAGCACATTACGATAGAAATAAAAATTTCTAGATACTTACTTGTAGGGTCTTCATATTATATATTGGAGCTCTTGAACCTCTTGGAGAGGTACTCGACCATGTTTGTCGTAAAATTCGAGTGGTTCTTATGAAAGTCTTATTTGTTATCATATGATCCTTGTTTAAGTGAGGCTTTTTGTTGCTTATGAGGGGGAGAACCACTATTATTTCTGACTATTGATTGTTGTCTTGCTCTTTTCAGATTTTTAGTGAGTTTTCGTTGATGAATCTTTCTAGAACAGTAGTAGAATTCATCCTGTACCATCTTGCTCATCTATATCAGCTATTGTTCTTTCTTTTCAAAGGTATTTTGATTATCTCTTGATCCATATAAGGATAACAGAGGAGGAACCTTAGCATAAATCCCATTTCTTCATGGATGAGGTGGGTTATCCAGTTGTTTGTTATCTACTTCAATCATTCCAACGATACTATCATAGTCCAAGTAATCATCCTGGTCTACTTCTACTAAATCTTGTTCCACCATATTATTTTCAGTATGCTTAGGAAAAGGATTAGTGAAGATTTGTAAGTTTTGATTCGAAGGAGCAACTGACTTATTTCCATTATCATTCACACCCAATACCTGGATGACATTTGAATCAATAAGGTCCTGTATCTCATGTTTAAGATGCATACATCGTTCAGTGTCATGTCCTTGCATCCAATGATAATGACAAAAGGTATTAGCATCAAAGTAAGGTCCTTGTTTACTAGGATCAACATGCTTAATTGGGGGAAGCTTCAGAATGTTATTACTCACAGCTTGATTCATGATAGAATGATAGGTCTCAGATATCAGAGTAAACTTCCTCAGTTGATACGATTGTTTCTTTGAATTGTTTATAGAAGACACATTTGTATTTGGTCCATTGATCTTGATGAAACCCCTGTTATTATTCCTTTTAAAGTTGTTTTGTGAGGATCCACCCATTGATTGTCCAACTTGAGCTGATGAGTTTTGGTTTTCATATTGACTAGACGAAAGTTGATAATCATGAAGGGCGGTGCATAAATGTTGAAAGGAGTTGTACTTCATCAAGAGAATCTTATCACAAATATTAGGTTGTAGATTTGTAATGAATATCTTTTGAACATCCTCATCTTTCATCTGATATTGAATTTAAGCATAAAGTCCTTGATACCGACTAATGAATTCAGTCAACTTCTCTTTCAGACCTTGTTTACACTGAACCAAGTCAATAAGAGTGACTTGGGGTCCGATATTTGCTTGAAAATGTTGTAAAAATTGATCAATCAACTGTGAAAAGGAATGAATTGAATTCAGAGGCAACAAGCAAAACCATTCTAAAGCAGTATCTTTGAGAGATCGTGGGAAAATTTTTGCTAACAAATCCTCTTCAAAATAGAAATCACTACACATAGCTGTGAATGCTACCACATGGATATTAGGATCACCTTTTCTACCATATTTTTGAAAGCGAGGAGTCTCAAACCTCTCAGGCATAGGGGTTCTCAATATTGCATAAGATAACAGATTACGGGCATGATATGTCGGTAGGCTAGGTTGCAAAGAGTTTGTCAAGTTTGTTAACTTTTGTTACAAAGCAGTCATGCCCTGTAAAAGTTGGTTTAGGATGGCATCATTTGGAGATGCGGTCTATTGTGAGGAATTGGAAGCGAAATGAGGAGGTGAATGAGCTTGAGACACAATATGTGGAGGTTGAGAATATGTTAACGGTAGTTGGCCATATTGATATGTGGAAGATGGTTGCGAGTATGTAATAGACGGTTGGAAATGAGTGGAATGGATAGGAGGTTGAGAATAATTATTCATAGAAGATGTCCCTTTAGGAATCAAATTCTAATAATTAAATCCCACAACTTTGTAATTTGTGCCATTAGATACTCCAATACTAGTTGTAGCATTACTACAAGCATTCATATTAGTTGTTAAAATCGTTGATGTAAAAGTGGATACTCCTGTATTTGGTATATGTATGGAAACTTGAGTATGAGATGGTGATAAAGTGTTATTTATCTTTTGCGTACATTCAATTATCAACATGATATTGGTTTGCATGATATGTGTTAGACCACGAAGTGCATTAACACCATCTTGTCCTTCTTTTATCAATTCCCTTATGTTATGAATTGTAGGAATGACTTCTTCAGCTATTCTTTCATTTTCCATAAATGATTGAAATTTTGCTACGTATTTATGTAATTTTTCTATTTGCTCATCAGATACATATATTGTTGCGTCAACAGTATTATCAACATCATGAAAAGTTTGTTCTTCCATTGTGGTTGGAGGATGTGTGATATCTTGTACAATTTGAGTTTCTCCCTTGTAAGGAAGGTGTCCAACGTACCAACTTCTTCAAGAGCACTAGATACCATTAATCTTTTACTTCTTCTCAAAGAGATATTATTCTTAGGACAATGTGTCATAAAGCTTGTACAAAGGCATACAACACACAACGCACAAACCAAGAGAACAAATCCTAGGAGAAGGATATGATTCAATGCCAATGAATGGAACAAAGGATGTTATGAGGATTTTAATCAAGGGAAGAAATTTATATGACTGATATTAGTCCAAAACAGAAGTATAATCACTCTCAATACACTCTTGATGCAAATCCAAGATAATGCCAAGTCAAAATGTAGCGAAAATATGTCAAAATAGGCACTTTTTCACCAAAATTCAATGCAAAAGAGCATAACAAAGGGTGTTGTGAGGAAAATGTTGATGGAAATAAAATAATATCAGTAATAACAGCCACTTGGTGCTAAAATATAGAACACTACAATTTTAGTGCAATTTGAGGTCAAACCCTAGTGAAATATAACAAAAATAGGCTATTTTTCACAGTTTTTCAACTCCAAGACCTAGAAAAAGAGGTGTTGTAATGAATTTCAGGAAGGCAAGTGAAGAATACCAATAATATAAGTCACCTCAATCCATAAAACTGATCACAACACGTTTGGAGTGCAAACTAGGTCAAACCCTAGGGCAAAAATTGTCAAAACGTGTAGTTTTTCGTTGATTTTTCACTATAAGAGCCTGTAAAAAGGGTGTTGTGAAGCTTTTTATGAGGGCAAGAAAATTATTACCCTGATAACAGCAAATTAGAGTAAAAATATCTTTCACAACACACTTGTAGTGCAAGTTTGGAGAGTCGATAAGGCTAATTTTAGTGAAAATTATCGTTTTTGAAGCTTTAGGTTTGAAATTTTGAGACAAAATGCTATGTGAATGGTTTGAAGTCTGATTTAGAATGAAAATTAAATATTCTCAGATCTGAAAATGATTATCAAGCTTAATCATGCAAAATTCCCATGCAAATTTAATGAAATTGCACCAAAATTGCTAGTTTTTGTTAAAATTTTCAATGCAAAAATGCAAATAATTTAAATTTAAATGAAAATTCACACTAAAATGCAAGAATACAGCCAAATGAAAATTTTAATGAGTCTCTAAAATTAGTATAAAAATTTGATAAAAGATTTTGCCTACAAACCCTAGATTTTGGAATTACTAGGTTATCTAAAAATTGTCAAAATTTCAACAAAACCCTAGCAATTAAATGATGAAAATGCAATGCAAGATCTTGAATTTTTATATTTTTCTATAATTTATATTAGATATGATGCAAAAATCATGAATTAGGAAAAATTAGAAAGAATTGACACAATTTAGTAAGCCCAACAATGCAATTTTTTTGTATTTTTCCAAATTTTTTTTTTTTTTGAAATTTTCTCAATGCAATAAGATAAATAACTAAATGAATGAATGAAATCACACTAAATCTAAGACAAACATTAAAAAATTTTCAATTTAAATTCAAAGACACGGGTTCACCAAAATGTTTAGTGGAAAAATGGATTCTTTAATCTTTTGTGGGTTAGATGTTTAAATCTGCCTCTCCACTATACATTGAAGGATCTAGAGTCGAATGGAAAGAATTATCATACCCTAGAGTCACTTTTAGATGTAGGGAAATTTGGATTAGGGAATTAATTATCAATTTTTCCTTCTCCTATGCTCAATTGACCATTAAAACCTAATTAAGCAAATACGACAACAAATTAATGAATTACGGAAAAACCTTTGTAGACGGGAGTAAAATGCCAAATTACAGATACTTATTTTTGGGGTTCCAAAGTGGAATAGTCTGGGACACTCGAGCGGGCACCCAAGTCCAAGGTACCTAATTTTTTAGGGAATCTGGACCTCCTTCAGACACTGATCAGCCCTGTAACTTCTATTTTCCAGAATCTATCTGCGGAGGACATTGGAGCGAGTGCCCTAGTCCTAGAAGTGCTCCTTTGTCTAACTTTTCTTTAGATCTCAAATCCCTATTGTCTTCCTAGCCTTCTTGCGACTCCACTTTTGTCAGAGGCAACACATGTAACTTGAAATCACAAGACTTAGTTTGGGGGTTGTGGTGTTTAGAGGTTTGCCTCAGTCAAACCCCAGAGGACACTTAAGTCTCCCAACATCATTGTCAGCCAAAGAGGGCATGCCCTTGTGAGGCATAAGCCAAAAACCAAAGGAATCAATGATAAAAACATAATGATATGTCATCTTGTAGTGAAGCTTTCATGGAGGAAGATGCTCTTCATACTATGAAGGAATTGATGCTCAAATTTGCAAATATCAATACACAAAACACACAAATCTGCTCTTGCAACATAATAGAAAGTCTTGAATCACTTTGAGAATGCCTAAAATTCACAATAACAATCTAGTTTACAAATGAATGCCTACACTTGCTTATCTATGCATCTACAAGCACTCTCACCAAGATATTTGAAATTCAAACTTACCGTGTCGGCAAAGGGGTCCAATAACGGTCACTAACCGACACCCAGAAATTGAGGCTGCCCTAAAATAGGGCAGGACTAGGGCGCGGGCGGCCAAGTCCTCCCCCCATTTTAGGTAGGGTACAGCTCAAGGGGTCCTCCTAGGTTCTATTTGTCATCGGACTTAGGTCTTATTCCATTGGTATGCTAAAATATGAACTAAAATGTCTTAAATGCACTCTAAAGACCCGAGAGATAAACCTTATGAGGGAAAAGCCCCCAAGGGGACATTTTCTAATGTTACAAAAGGATATGTTTTGCTCAAGATACATGCATTTTAAGTTTGAATAGAAACTGAAGTTTACCTACAAAAATACCTAATGAAATGATGAGCTCACTTGATGAAACCTTTACAACTGTAAAGTTTGTTTTGTTATCTTTCCAATGCCTATAAAAACGCAGAAATCTGACATGATATGCAAAAGTTATGGCAGTTTAAAAAAACTATTTTAAGCTTTAAAAAGCACTATTCACGGCTTGAAAACACCTTTCACGACCTGAGAACACTATTCACTACCGGAAGTACTGTTCATCGCCATAAACACTATTCATCAGCATAAACACTATTCATCACCATAAACACTATTCATCACCAGAAACACTGTTCATCGCCAAAAACATTGTTCATCGCCAGAAACACTGTTCATCACCGGAAAGCACTGTTCACCACCGGAAACACTGTTTATCCCCAGAAACACTTTCATCACCCTGCAAACATTGGTTCAAATTTCACCTGCACCAAAAAGGGTCAAATTTTATGTTTTTCTTCACCTCTTGGCCCTTCTGGATGCAACTGTGATGTCTGTTTTAGCTCAGGAGGTCACCTATAACAATCACTTGCAAAACTTGCAACACAAGGGCTAAAAAAAATACAAATTTTTATAACAAAAACTTGCAAAAAAATGATCAAGCAAAGTGAGTCCCACCGGGCGTGCCAAAATGTAATCAATAAAATTTGGATAAATGCAAGATAAAACAATACAATGTAAATTACCTTTTACCCAAACTTTATCGAATACCTTGAATGATACGTGCAAGATTGATCGATGTAGATGATCGAATGTTGATTGCCCACAGATGCAGCATAATAGTGAGAAGATGATTTGACAGAATAATGATGCTCAAAACTCAAAATCATGATATCAAATGGCTTGTGAGAAGCCATATTTATAGACAAAAGGGTTGATTTTTTGAGGTGGAGGGAAGGAGATAAGATAAGGATTGAATTTGATTTTATTTTTTCTTTATTAGACAAAAGAGGAAATAAAACAAGATGAGATAAGATTTAGAAAGATAGAAAGCGATTTGATTTTTTGCTTTAAAGGAAATAAATCCTAAAAAGATGAGAGTAATAAATCAATAAATTAAATAATTAAATAAATTAATTAGATATGCATGAGTTGTATTTTTAAAAATAAAGCAAGATGATTTTATTAATTAAATAAATATTTAATTTATTTAATTAATTTGGATTGTGATGGAAGATGATGTGGATAATTAAATAAATAGAATTTATTTAATTATAAGAGAAATAGATAAGTGACTAATTAAATAATTAAAAATAATTATTTAATTAGAGAAGATTAAGGGTCATGAATAATTAAATAAATAATTAAAATTTATTTAATTATAGAAGATAGGATGATGGGATTGAAAGGGGATAAAATAAATTAGTCAAATAAATAAAATTTATTTAACTAATTAGGTGATGACATGGGTACCTAGGGAAAAACATACTAATGACAAGGTGTTGGACATTTTAAAGTGTCTACAATACTCTCTCACCAAATGTTCAGAATCCTATCTGTGTAACCATTGCACCTCCTTTCGGTACAAATGCTAGTTTATATTATGCTAATTATTTAATATATTTTTAAAAATTAATTTAATATAAAACTATATATTTATATTGAATATTAAAATATATTTTTTATTTTATTGTCATACATATATTAGTATTAATATAATATATTTTAATAAATTATAATATTAATATATTATATTATTATGAATATTAATATTACATATTGATATTAATATATATAAATTAAAATAATATTATAAATTATTATATATTAATATATTATATAAATTATAATAATTATATATTAATTATTGTATAATATACTATATTATAAAATTGCATCAAATAGATTTTAATTTTTGTGGTAGAAAAACAAAGAACTATTGCGAATACCTTTATTAAAAAATAAAAAGATTTGCTCCACAACCTTTGATCTATTCCTCAATCAGTTGCTACCCCATAAGTTGTAACTATATAAAAATAAAATAAAAATTGCGTGAGTTATTTGTTTTCAACTATTTTCCTTTCCTTTTGCTTTGAAAAATTGAAAGAAATCCCAATATATCTGGTGGGGAACATTTAAACGACATGAGACTTCTTCTGACATGATTTTTTTTTTGGGCATGAGAACAACCGACGAGATCAGGTGTCATGAATGCGGCAATCAAAACAGTGAAAGCAACAATTGCAATAAATAAACAGAAACTCGCACATGGAAGATGGAAAGACGGGAAAATACGGTATGGCGTGCATCGAAAAATAGCGCTGGTGAATGAAATAATCCATCCAACGACGAACACAACTTTAATCGTGTTACACGTTTCTAAGAGAACCTGGACTGTAGATCTACTAAGGCAGGTATTCAGATGCCAAAGGGAACGCCTTCAACGTAATTAACTATTTAAGCTTTTTATTACTATTTTTTTTACCACCAACTAATTATGTGTCATAATTTTTCTATTTAAGGTTTATATTTATCTTTTCTTATATTTTTTATTCACAAATATTTAAAAAAATAATTGTCTATATTTTTATTTGTTAAAAAGTTTGGAATCTTAATTCTATTGGCTAAAAATTTTAGAATCTTATTATTAACTTCACAAAAATTTAAAAAATCTAACTAATCATTAATTATAATCTAACACTTACTAGATTGATTGTATAATTAATTAATAGAAAATAGCCCCTTCCATAATAAAGTTGCAAAGAGACAACAAGAGACGCATTGCGTCAGGTTCTTGCCAATGTGGAATGTTGAATTGTGTATGAGGAAATTGATTCGAGGTGATATTTTAAAATTGTGTGAGGATATTTTGCTTTCAAGATTGCATGTAATTTAGAGTTAAATGTGAAATTGGAAGTGTAGAATGGGTTGATTTACATAGAAATTATTTGTCTTTGAATTTATGCACAAACAAATTGTGTTTACATTAATAGTTTTCTATAGGTGGCACAAGTTATAGCAAAAAATCAACTACTAGGCTACAAAAAAGTAGCAAAACCATAGCTACAAGGTAGTTCAAACAAAGTAAAAGCCCAGACTGTTAACAACAAATTGTCATCCTTGTTCATACCACTCTATATTTTATTATGTATGATGAACTTTACATTATCTAGCAATATTAATCTATTGCACAAGCCAAAGCTTGACATAGGCAACTTGTAACACTATTATGTTGCATTTGTGTACTATTACAAAACCAACAATTTAAAGAATGACCTTAAACAAATATTTCCAGAAGCCTATGTTGAATAGAATAATACTATGTAAAAATTAATACATAAGCAACACAACAAATGTATTACAAATTCAATTACCACATAGTAACTCAATATGCAATGTGTTAGCAATTCTATAGGATGAGACCCTAGCAAAGCAGAGTGCCAAGATAGCATCAATATGACAACTTAGCATAGATTGACTATTGTCTAGAAAAAATCAAGAGCCATATAAACACATAGATGATTATGTTGCAAAAATAGGATATGGCACAACCAAAACCAATGCTTGTGGACCATCATTGTGCACCTTAATAATAGTCCCAATATAGGAATTGTGCATGTCAATGTCAATGTACAATGTCCAAAAATATCATAGTCAACCTCTATAGATCATTGTACAAGTTACAATGGATGGCACAAATAGTCAAACTAAGTACAAAGAAATTAAGTCTAGCATAGTATAAGAAGATATACATTGCATAGCCTCTTTCTAGCATGGCACAATATATTACAATAACTATGCATTATTTTACGACTTGTACTAGGCAAAAGAGCTTCATTAGTCTAGAGAAATACTCATATAAAAGTCTAATGTATCATTTTTTAGTAAACCATAATCCATATGAAATGATTAACCTATGTCTTTCTAAGGGCTCATAATTTATGACAAGGCATTATGATTTAAACTAGTTCATGGCGTTTTATTAAAACATAACGTGGGAATAAAAGAAGGTTGTGGGTTTAATAAAAGAACTTCTATACCTAAAAAGAAGTAAAATAAGCTTGTCTAAACAATATTCATCAATAATCATCCAATGTTGCTACAATATTTTCTCTAGACTTGTTGTGTATATATTTGGCAATGCCTAGTTCCTATTACATTACCAAATGCTCAAATTATTGCACACTAGTGAAGATCTCCAAATTCTCAAGTGAGAATTATGTTGACAACTTAAAATTGTTTGTAGAGATTAGAAGTCAAAAAAATTAATAAAAATTATGTATTAGTTATTACTATCAGTTAAGGCTTGGCAGTAGTGATAGAAAAGGTAATTTTAAATAATTAAAAATCTCAAAAGGGATGGTATAAAACTTGTCTACTTCAGCTTTATTTTGAACCCAAATTTGTGCATCTTGGGGTAAAATTGTCACTTTTCTTTAACTGGTATTGGCTAGTATTTTTACAAATTTTTTTTAAAAAATGGACTTTACACCAATTTTGAAAACTGGTTAGCTTTTTGATCACACAGTTGATATACAAATGCTTTATTGGCACTAATTATACTCTTAGAGATAATGCTATGCATGGAGGTTACCTATCTTTGTAGGCTTCATAGGTTACTTGTTAACCTTTCTTCTCTATTTCTATATTTATTGATGATACTGCTCCTTGTTTTGGAGATACTTGGCCGCTTTCCTTTCTCTGTGTTGGCAATACTTGGCTACTCCCCTCTCTTTGCTTTTTGCAGGAAGTTAATTTTTATGTTGTTTAAGGTGTTATTTTCTTGAATCGCTTCTCTTCGCTTTATTGACTATTTTCTTAGCATGGTGACTTAGCATCACAAGAATTTGCATGATATTACACATATTTATTTGTGTCGGATCTGCCCTTCTCTTATTAGGTTTTATTGCTTCCTAAATATAGATTTGGGCATAACTTTTAGACACTATGTTTTTGGTTATTGGGGGTCCTTTGGGGATGTGTAATTTGCTTTGACATACACTAAGTCATTTGTGGACTTTAATATTTCTTTGTTTCTACGTTTCTTTCCAATGGACCCAAGGTAGGGGCATGCAAAAACACCTACACTAGTGATTCAAGTAGGGAATTGATATTAATTCTTGTGCAAATAATGATTCCCAAAGGTGCATTAACCCATTGAACAACTTAATAGTTGAAAGGTTCCTTAAAAAATACACACAATTCTATTTGCAATTAATTTTATTCCTATATTTGTATTGATTGTAAGGTGTAGTTTTTCTATCAAGCTTCTCGCACATAATAATGTATTGAAGTTTTGCCTAATTTGGAGTAGAAAATTAAATCCTATTAAAATGCTAATTGTGTTTGTATTTCACAGGATGCAAAGGGACATCTTTCTGCTTTGGCAAACAAGCTTGGGCCATCTCTCATCGATCTTGAAGTATAACTATTGCTTTGTTCCTTGACATACTTACTTCATGCTTATTTATTAAAATAGTTGTGGATAGGAGGTGCTTTTCGAAGTATTGTCATTTTTATCATTTGATTTCCTTCTTTAACAGGAATCTGTGAAAGAAGGACCATCAATTTATTTAGACACAACTGATCAAGGTCTTTGTTATGATAGTTTTGTTATGCAAGAAAGTGATGCATAAATCTCAGCTGTTATTCTTGCAAACTGATGACATGAGTTGACTCAGGAGTGAGCATGTTTTGGATAGATAATATGGAATTAGTCATAACATTTCAAAGCCTAGAGATTAGGAATTAAAGCTTAAATATTTTTGTTGGGAATTAAGGTGTCTCAACCTTGGTAATTCCTTACATTGTTAATGTTATTTATTATTTAATTGCCTATGTTGTAAATATTTGTAAAATTCCATATTGTCATATTGTGGGATGTGGCACGGTGATGTGTCAATCCTACATGGAATATGACAACTTGTAATTTTGTCCTTACATGAGGAGATAAGTATCCCACTTTGTGGTAGGAGCATTTTTCCATGTGTCGGCATCTTCCATGTTGTGTAAGGGAATGTTTGACTGAAATGGTTATGACAGATTCCTATGATAGATCTATGATATGTAAGAGTCAGAAATAGAAGCATGTAAGACAGGTGAAGACATGTGTCATAAAGCATCTTTGAAAAATGCATATTTGGGTGCCCCAAGGTGGACTATGACATGTTGTAAGAGAATATGCTATTTATAGCATGTGTATGATAGATTCTCTTACAACTATAAGTTGTAACCGCTATGACAGATTCTATGATGGTCGTAGGTGTCATAAGAGCATCTGTCATAGCCCATTTTGGAAATAGGTGACCCCTTTGGGATGGGAGTTGTGGACAAGTGTCGGGCACATTCTACAATGTTGACCAAGTGTCCTTAGGCATGGGTTTTGGTCCATGAAGCCAAGTTGGATGCCCATTCCAAGAAAGGTCCAATATTGCCTTATATTTTCTATATAAATAGGTGCTTAGAGGAGTAGAGGTATTACAGGTTTACAGGTATTGTTATGCCACCGGATTGACTCTAGATACGAGTGTCAAAGACCATTAAAGCTTGCATTGCAAGTATATTGTAAACATTATTTTAGATTTGTTAATACATTGTGCAGGTTTTTGAGTGGGGTTTTTCACCTGATAAGGGTTTTCCCCACCGTATATCTTTGTCTCTCTTCTTCTGTCTACTTTCTGGTTCTTGTGTTTTTCTACAATATCTCAAGTTAATGGTTTAACATTGCTGTAATAGTTAGGATAAAATTGAATTTGCATAGTCCTCTCCTCATTAGATTAGTGTAGGAAGCGATTTCCACACACCTAGCTTCCTTTCAGTTGGTATCAGAGCTTGATCACCTTTGGTCCTAGTTGTTGGGTAGGGGTTTTTTGAGCTAATCTTAGATTGAGTGGGAGTCTGTGCAGAGTATTCTGTATCTTGTTGCAGCAAGGAGATGGCAAGCACATTTGGAAGATTTGAAGTGGAATGGTACTAATTTCAAGTTGTGGAAGCTCAAGATGGAAGACATGCTTGTAGACAGAGACCTTGGGGAAAGTGTTAATGGAACTAAACCAGCTGCAATGTCACAAGATGAGTGGGATCTCAAGGATCGGAAGGCTAAGGGTCTCATAAGACTTAGTCTTGCTAATTCTATTCTATTAAATGTCCATGAGGAGACTATTGCAAAACTACTTTGGAAGAAGTTGGGGGATGTGTATCAAGCCAAATCCCTAGTTAAAAAACTTTTCCTGAGAAAGAAGTTGTATTCTCTTCGAATGGAGGATGGAGGATCTTTCGCTGAACATATGAATACTTTTAACATGCTAGTTGCACAATTAACATCTATTGGTGTGAAGATGGAGGAGGAGGATCGGTGTATGACCCTGCTTTGTTCTTTACCAGACTAATGGATTCATCTTGTCATGGCTATTGGAAGCACCACATCCACATTCAAAATGGAAGAAGTGGTTTCTTCGCTATTGTCTGAAGAGATGCGGAGAAAGTCTTCTAAGGCAGCCAAAGAGGGCCTTGCAGTTGCAATTCATGGAAGACCCAAGGAGAAAGGGAAGAAGGACAAGAAAGCTGAGAAGGGTAGATCCAAATCTCTTGGAAAGTCCAAGGCTCTTTGTTGGAACCACGGCAAAACTGGGCATTTCTGAAAGGAATGCAAAGAGGAGAAGAAAAAGAAGAAGAAAGCTCCTGATTCAGATTATGACAAGTCACAAGATGATGGTGATGCTTTCATCGTAGCCCTAGTAACCCATGCATATGATGATGTGTGGCTGATCTACTCTGGTGCATCATTCCACATGACCTTGCATTGAGATTGGTTTACCAAGGATGAGGAGTTCGATGGTGGAAAGGTGTATCTGGGTGATGACTCTCATATGAAGATTGTTGGTCATGGAAGAGTCTCTATCTGATTCCCTGATGGACAAGTGAAGGGGATCTCTGGGGTTATGCACATCCCAGGCTTAGTACAGAACCTACTTTCTGTAAGTATGTTGAATGATGCAGGTGTGTAGGTTGTCTTTTCGAAAGAAGGATGCAAGATGACTAGAGGAGCTACGGTGCTTGCTAAGGGTACTAGGAGAGGTACTCTGTTTCAGCTGGAGGCATGCATTTCACAATGCAATAGTTCTTCTGACTCAAGGAAGAGGGTAGTAGTCCCTCACCATCTGAACAAGTAGTGAAGAAATCTGTTGTTTCTAGTCTTGATGGTTGTAATCGTGCATTGGAAGTTAAACTTTCTGTTGAAAAGAAAATGTTATGGCATAAGAGATTTGGCCATATTGGTGAGAAGGGTATGCGTACCCTAAAAAATAAGAACCTCATTGAGGGGTTAGATGATTGTAATCTTGAGTTCAACTTTTGTGAACATTGCATTTATGGAAAACAAAATCGTGTTTAGTTTTACTCAAGTTCTCATAAGTCTTTTGGTGTGTTGGACCTTATTCATTCTGATGTGTTTGGTCCTGTTAATGTTCCTTCATTATCAAACTCTGTATATTTTGTATCTTTTATAAATGATTATAGTAGAAGGACATGGATTTATTTTCTTAGAAGCAAATCTGAAGTCTATAGCAAGTTTAAGGAGTTTAAGGCCTTTGCTGAAAATCAGACTGGTAAAAAGATTAAATGTTTGAGAACTGACAATGGTGGTGAGTTATGTTCTACATAATTAGATAAATATTGCAAGGAACTTGGGATTGAAAGACATAAGACAACTCCATACACCTCACAGCAAAATGGAGTTGCAGAGAGGATGAACAAGACACTGATGGAGAAGGCTAGGAGTATGCTTAATGGAGTTGGCCTAGAATGAAAGTTTTGGGCTGAAGCTATTGCCACTGCCTGCTATCTGGTAAATAGATCTCCTACATCATCTCTTGTTGGTAAGACACCCATGGAGGTGTGGTCTGGTAGAAATCCTTTAATAAGGCATCTTCATGTTTTTGGTTGTGAGGCATATGCACATGTGCCTAGGGAGAAGCGGTCAAAGTTGGAGAACAAGGCTGTTAAGTGTATCTTCATTGGCTATGGTGTTGGTGTGAAAGGATACAAGCTTTGGGACCCTATGGCTGAAAAAGTGTTGTCTTCAGAGAGCTTACACCTTCTTCCACTATTTTATAGCCAGAAGAAAAAGTAAAGAAAGAGGATGTTGTTCAGTTTCCTCCTACACCTGAGAAGATTGAACAGAAATACAATGTTGGACCTGATGATGAGGAGAGCTTTGGTAGCTCTGAAAGCTCAAATGTAGAAGTTGAACCTCAACCTTAGCCCTTGAGGAGGTCTACATGGATAAGAAAGCAACCTGAAAGGTTTGGTTTTACATTGCTTGATTCTAGTTGTGCTGAAGCTTTACTCACTAACAGTGATGAACCTAGAACTGTGTCAGAGCCTTTAGACATGAAATATACAGGTTCCTAGAAGGAGGCCATGGAGGATGAAATGGCTTCTTTGGAAAAGAATCAAACTTGGGACTTGGTGCCTTTGCCTCCTAGATGGAAACTCGTTGGATACAAATGGGTGTTCAAGAAGAAGATTGGTGCAGATGGCAGTGTTGAGAAGTATAAGGCCAAATTGGTTGTGAAGGGGTATTCACAAGTGGAGGGTATAGATTATGGTGAGATCTTCTCTCCCGTTGCAAAGCTAACATCTATTCAATTCTTGTTGTCTCTCGCAACAACTTATGACTTGGAGGTAGAATAGATGGATGTGAAGACAACTTTCCTTCATGTTGATTTGGAGGAAGAAATCTACATGTCACAGCTAGAGCATTACATGGTGAAAGGTAAAGAAAATTTGGTTTGCAAATTAAAGAAGTCTTTGTATGGTTTAAAGCAATCCCCTCAGAGATGGTACTTGAAATTTGATGCCTTTATGTTGTCAATTGGATTTGTGAGATCAAAATCAGATCACTGTGTGTACTTTAAGTTTGATGGTGATCATATTCTCATTGTTGCATTGTATGTTGATGATATGTTTCTCATTGGGAAGGGTAAGAATATGATTTCTGATTTCAAATCTCAGTTGCCAGCACAATTTGAAATGAAAGATTTAGGGGCAGCCAGGTACATTCTAGGAATGGAAATCAGGAGAGACAAAGCTAACAGAAAACTTTGGTTAAGCCAAAGTAAGTATGTGAAGACCGTGTTGGATAGGTTCAACATGGTAGATTGTAGACCATTGTGTGTTCCTGTTTCTTTGGGGACAAAGTTATCTGTTGAGGATTGTCCAAAATTTCCTAGTGAGGTGGAGGACATGAGCAGAGTACCTTATGCTAGTACTATTGGCAGTTTGATGTATGCTATGGTCTGCACAAGACTAGACATTGCCCAAGCAGTGGGAGTCCTTAGTCAATTTATGGCTAATCCTGGACGGGTTCATTGGGATGCAGATAAGCGAGTGTTCAGATATTTGAGGGGTACTTATGAGTATTCCATTTGCTATCATAGTAATGTTACAGGACCTCCGCATTCTGTTGACATTCGTAGATTTGTGGATTCATATTGGGTAGGTGACATTAACAGCAGGAGATCCACCAGTGCTTATGTGTTTACACTATTTGGTGGTGCTATTAGTTGGATGAGTAAACGACAACCTCCTGTTGCTTTGTCCATGACAAAAGCTGAGTATATGGTAGTAACTCATGCTTGTAAGGAATCCATTTGGCTTAAGAGATTGTGTTTCGATATTGGTGTTGATGCAGGTTAGATCTGTTGTTCTCAAAATTAGCTACGCTCGTTTTTGTAGACAACCCCACGAAACTTGTCTGTTTCATGAATCTACACTCTAAGCTCGTGGATCGAGACAAGATTACCTTGATCTTGTGCGAAGTCATTTGACATTCAAAATTTCTTTACAACATTCCCTCGAATCAGTTTCTCGATATTTGCAAAGAACGTTCAAGTTGCAAATTGGTTAAAATGTTAGTTTTAGTTATTTTTCAGGTGTTAGCCATTTTTTGTTTTTTGTTCACTTTTTTATTTTTTGTTCACATGTAAGAGCGGTATTTATAACCGCTATTACATGTTTAGAAGCTTGTTCACATATGAGAGCGGCGTTTTTAGCCGCTATTACATATGTTGAACTTTGTGTTTTATGCAATAGCGGCTGAAATACCCGCTTTTACATACCTTATTCGGTGGCACTCGTAACAGCGGCCGAAACACCCGCTCCAACAAGATCTTCAAATCTTTCGACTAGAGTGTCATTAATGGCCACTCGTGCCACTCACTTAGCATTTGTGGTTAAGTTACTTAATGTGTTTCGACAGCTTATTTTACCATTTCATTCTTTCTCCCGAGCTATCCTCCAGACTTCTCCAATGTCGTTTGATCGTGCCGTCAACGGGATCGACCTAATCCATCACCATCAAACCTAGGGTTTCATGTTTTAGACGGGTAAGTTTTCTTTTTTGTTTCCTTTCCCCTTCTTCACCATTTATGATGAGTATCATTTAGATCTTTATTTTTGGATTTTCGTTACGTTTTATTGTTTTCGTGATTATTTTCTTTTTGTGTAAAGTCTATTTATGATATGTATCAGATTTGTTTTCACCCCAGAGGTGCCCTAGGTTTTACCCTGAAACCCCTAAGTTTCTACCGCCTAGATCCTCAACCCTTGCTTTACCTCGTTATGTAATTTCGACGAAGTTAGCCGATCCTACCAATAAATCATGTAACAGTGGTAATTTCCGCCGCCCTTATACTGAAAGTGGCATGTTCATTCCTTGCCGGAGCGGCCAATTCACCCGCTCGAACATGTTACCAATGAAGTACTCACCTGCCATAGCGGCATTTTCAACTGCTCCGACACCAAAACTCATTGTCACTCCCACTTGCTGAAGTGGCTGATACACCCGCCCGAGCAGTTGAGATTTCCATCCACATGTAACAGCGGTAATTTTGATCGCCCAAGCATTTGCCAGTGTTGAAACCTAAAAACTGCATGAGCGGCATTTTATACCGTTCGAACATCTGTTAGGTTTTCACTAAATTGCTTGCAATAGCGGTCATTTTCACCGCTCGAACATGTCGACCAAAAAACTTCCGAATACATATAGAAGCGATGTTTTTAACCACCTTTACACATGAAGTCTCCCCTAACTTGCAAGGGCGGCAGAATCACCTGCCCAAGCACATTTTCCTGATTTTTCCCTAACACTGAAAAATTCACTTTTCAAAACCAAAAGCCCGCTTTCGCCTTCGCCTCGATTTGCGCACTCAAGCCCTTTAAACGCATGCTTTCCCATCCATGACCGTCAAAACGCAGTTGACCCAATTTATCCAATTTTTCCCCTAACTGCGAGATCATGGCCTTTTGCAGTTCTCAATCAGCGTTCGTGGTGGTGTTTGAATTCACAGTTTTCTCTAGGGCTCATGTCAGTATCATCTCCGTCAAAGTCCAGAGCCATGAAGTATAAGTACCAGGGAGTCTTTCCAGTAATAGCAGTTCAGTCAAATGTTGATGAAATCAGAGACACTGAAATTAGGCACGTAGATATGGCCGAATTCATAGATAGAACTAAACAAGCAAATCCCTCCCGGCATATGCAGAAAATCATTGACATCAGTATTCATTTGGTTGCATCATTTCCTGTCAGTGCACATAATCCTGAATTTGTTCTACAAGTGGCCAACCACTACAATAGAGACACTAGAGCTGTGACGGACTCACAAGGAAATGTTATCATGAGATTGGATGCAGAATTCGTGGACAAAATCTTCATGTGTCCACCAATTGAAAATGTCGAGCAGATTGATTTTGCTCAAGGTCAACAAGACTATGACAATGATTTGGAATCTACTAGGAGGCACATAAACAGCAAATGGTTAAAGATTCCTAGGGCAACTTTGACCAGATGGCCAAAAGATCTTCACAGGAGTGATTTTGTGGAGGAAGTGTGTGACTTGATTACACTCTTGAGTCGCATCAGAGGACTTCCTTCTGCTTCCAAATTCCAGGACTAGATGTACATTTACATCAAGGTGATTCTACGGGGTAATCAGAAGATATTTTGGGGTGAACAGATCAGCAATGCTCTGCACGAGCAACTGGTAAGGGTCAATACTACCTTCAAGTTTTACATGACCTCTTACCTTGTCTACGTTGCTGCAAGCATGAGGAACTTTCCAGGTTTGACCCAAGTAGGGGACAGGAGATTGGTCCCGGTATATGAATACTACCCCCAAATCACTCTGAAGGGGTCAATTCATCATTTCAGAAGAGTCAATGATGCGTTCTTCTTAGTTTTCATGTGCTTGTGGGATGGTGAATTGGTTCAGAAAAGAGTTTCTAATGAAGCATGGCAGGTTGTAAATTCTTTTGGTTGTTTGTTCTTGCAATTTCCCACCTTCACATATCTTCGGGTAGGATACTATCCTGGTTACCCTTACATGCTGCCGCGGTATCCCAGTGATCGCATTGTTCTTATGGAGCTTTGCAGACAACTGATCGTGGTACACAATAAACAGATGGAGCTTAAGAAGTCAGGGATAAAGTTTCCTATTGAGATTGGGAGGTACTCAGTTCAGTCTACCAACAAAGCAAAGATAATTGACTCCGAGTTGTAGTTGGTCACCATGAAGACCTATAAGAAGAGAAATCATTTCGACTTCAGAAGGGTTCAAGATAAAATCAAGAGGAAGTCAAATTTTCATGAGCTAGTGGTCGAAGACATATGGGTAGATCTCAGGACTCAAAATGAGATCAGAAAATTGGATTTTTGCAGGCTTCATCTAAGCCAAATTGAAGAACTAGGACTAGCTGATATTCCAAATGGAATGGAGGATGATGGAGATGTCCTAGATCATAAATATGAGGCAGAGAATGTTGAGGCTTCACCTCTCCCAGAGGTGAAATGGTCAATCAAGGAGGAGACATCCATCAGGAAAAGATTCCAACCTATATTGGCAAACACCAACCTGTGGTTGGAAAGTAAAGGGATCAAGTTGAAAGAATTCCTTACCAGGTTCGAAGAGGGGACACAGGAGCAAACAGGTAAGAAGGTAGAGAACCGAACCAAGAACAAGAGTGACACTCCTTCCTCCTCCAAGGTACATAAACCAAAGATCAAATTTGTATCCAAGGGAGGAAAGAAGAAAGAAACCATAGAGGCTTCTGATGCCACTAAGTCAGATGTTGAAGACATCAATGATGATCATATGGAAATTGAAGATGTTGAGACTGAAGAACAAAATGTTCAAAGGTCTAAGACAAAGGTATCTACAGAAGCTGAACAAGGTGAAGATGAAGATACAGAGGTAGAACGACTTGATGGTTCCCTGCAGACTCTTGTGAAAGACCTTCCTTCCAAGACACAAGTTCTTACACCTCCTCCTCATGTTTCATTTTCTGATGGTTTGCCAGTAATTTCAAATGTTCCTCTTTCTCCCATTTTTGTTGTTTCTTCTGACAATACTCCTCAATCCATGAGGGCTAGTCTTGGAACCGTTTTTGATTCTTTTGGTTCCATTCCAAGTTTATCTTCCCCTTCTTTTGATATCGGGGAACAAACTGTTTTGGAGAACCTTCTTGATGCTTCACAAAAGGTTACTGATACAGGTGTTGTGTTTACCAACACAAGTCCAATTGTCACTATCATGGGTATAACCATGGAGCCAACCAAGCAAGTAGTGGATCCCCCTCCAGCTGTTGATGCATCTATACTTCCTCCATGGCTATCTACCTATACCCCAAAGAGGAAGAAGCAAGCCATCTCACCTGATGAGATTGACATTGAAAAGCTGTTGCCCGTGAAAGCTAAGAACCAAAAGAAGAAGCCTAAGACTGTTTCTAGGCTGGTCACTGAAAAGGGAATCAGATACGCCGAAATTGCCAAACCTCCTGAAGATGCCACAGTTGATACTTTCGACATGAGCAGTTATGTCATCTCAAGGGTTGAACTTGGTAAAGTGACTCATGAAGGTGTCAAAGCAGATTTCCAGACCACTGCCACTACCCTACTTGAAAAGTATGATGAAGCCAAGAGGGAAAAAGAGCAGTACAAAGCAAAAGCAGAACAACTAGCCGCTGTCCTTCAGAAAATAGTAAAGTCATCAGAGATAGTAGAACCAATGGCAGTGACAGTGGAAGATCCCCTGATACAGAAGGTTGAAAAAGCCCAAGCTAGAGGCAAGATAGTGGGGGATGTAGTGGAGCGGCTGTTGGCACAAGGACGAGTTTTGTTGAAAACTGCTGTGGAAAGAAAGGAGAAAATGGACAAAGCTAAAGCTGAGCTGGACAATCTAGTGGATCTACTTTCATAAGAGCTACAAGATCAAGAAGAGAGCCTAGAAGAGTGGATAGATATGAAGAAGATCAAGATAAAGAATCTGATCACCATTGGGGTCATCACCAGCAGGGAATCATATCTCAAGACCAAGGAGACTCTACCTCATTGTATTTTCATAATAAAGAGTCTACTTGAAGATCTGTGCCAAGCTCGAGAAGCCAGCGAAGATAGTGATGTCACACTCCTACATCGGCTAGAAGAACTCCCTTGCACCTTGACAAGGGAACATCACAGTTTCCTCATGGCACAGGAAATGATAAGTTCTTTTGAAGAAATGGTACAGAAGAAATTTGAAGAGGAAGCTCCCTCAATACTCTCAATGGACAACCTGTATGATCAACATTCAACTCTAGAGAATCTGAAGGATAATTTAGACAAGCATGAAAAGGTAGTGAAGGCAGTGAAAGATTCAATTCTTTGAGCTCGCACCATCTCTGAAAACACAGCAAAACCAGATGCATACGAGATGTCAGTTGTTCAAACCATGTATCAGAACTTCCCGAGGAAAAAAGATGGAGGAAGCTAGTGCCTTAGCTTATTTTTCTTAGATATTATGTAAATGGAATTTTGTTTTGGACATCTACACGTGTAATTTTCTAAAATGTAATTACATGTGAAACAAGAGAAGTCATAAGTCAAATAGGACTCTCTTGTTGAATAAGTCAAAGTAGTTGTAGATTTCCTAGATTTTCTCAAAGTCTTTCCCTATAAATAAAGGGGACCTCTTTTGTAAATATTATCTTTTGTCTATTGCAAGAAAACTCTGGCGAAGTGAGAAGCAAATCAAGACTTTGTGCATTTTGTGAAAATCAATATTCAAATATTTGTCAATACAAGAAAGCAAGTTCAATTCCAATCTTTGTCTTGGGATTATTTGTGTTGTGATAGTATTGTTCTTATGTCTTTCTATCATAATCTTATTTGATAATAATTGAAGTGTGGAGTTTGTTTCAAGTGATTGAAGAGCACTCTTAATTTGATTCTGATAAACTTTGTGTTATCAAATCAGTTGTGGGCTATATGTTCATGTTTGTGAGAATACAATAGTTTGGAGACTTTGTGCTGCAAGTTGTTATATTTGATTTACTTTTATCATTTTGAAGAGGAGTGAAGACTTTGGGCTGCATTCTACTTCAAATAGTTCCGTTTACAAGTGGTAAGTGAGGTAACAGGAAACTTTGAGTTTCTATGATTTTGTGATAATTTATAAGTCTTATATCAAGAGTTTGAAATATAAACATCTATTCTAAAAAAAGAGAATGGGATGAGATGGAACCACCACAAACATAGTTTTTAGTGTACATAAATTTGATAAGTTGTTTGATTTGTAAAAGTTAAGTAATTAGAGGGAACCTCCCCTTGCTGAGAGGAGAGACTTTGTCTCATCATAGCTGTGGCTGATATACCCATTTTGCCGTTAGTGAGGTAATGACAAAATATTCACCCAACAAGATCACGATCAGTTGTGACAGTCAAAGTGCAATTTGCCTTGTGAAGAATCCAACTTTCCATGCTAGAACCAAGCACATTGACGTTCAGTTTCACTTCGTGTGAGACATGGTTGAGGATGGAAAGGTAAATTTGGAGAAGGTAGATACTTTGAAGAATGTTGCTGATGCATTGACAAAACTAGTGAGCACAGAGAAGTTCAGATGGTGTTCGGAGTCTATGGGCCTCTCGGCCTATAGCAGTTAAATCCTGTTATTCTATTGGCTCTTACAAGGTGTTCGACAAGTGGGAGAATGTTGGGAATTAAGGTGTCTCAACCTTGTTAATTCCTTACATTGTTAATGTTTGTATTTATTATTTAATTGCCTATGTTGTAAATATTTGTAAAATTCCATATTGCCATATTGTGGGATGTGGCATGGTGATGTGTCAATCCTACATGGAATATGACAGCTTGTAATTTTATCCTCACATGAGGAGATAGGCATCCCACTTTGTGGTAGGAACATTTTGCCATGTGTCGGCATCTTCCATGTTGTGTAAGGGAATGTTTGAATGAAACGGTTATGACAGATTCCTATGACGAATCTATGACATGTAAGAGTCAGAAATAGAAGCATGTAAGACAGGTGAAGACATGTGTCATAAAGCATCTTTGAAAAAGGCATATTTGGGTGCCCTAAGGTGGACTATGACATGTTGTAAGAGAATATGCTATTTAAAGCCTGTGTATGATAGATTCTCTTACAATTGTAAGTTGTAACCGCTATGATAGATTCTATGACGGTCGTAGGTGTCGTAAGAGCATCTGTCATAGTCCATTTTGGAAATAGGCAACCCCTTTGGGATGGGAGCTATGGACAAGTGTCAGGCACATTCTACAATGTTGACCAAGTGTCCTTAGGTGTGGGTTTTGGTTCATGAAGCCAAGTTGGATGCCCATTCCAAGAAAGGTCCAATATTGCCTTGTATTTTCTATATAAACAGGTGCTTGGAGGAGTAGAGGTATTACAACTTTACAGGTATTGTTATGCTGCCGGATTGACTCCAGATACGAGTGTCGAAGACCATTGAAGCTTGCATTGCAAGTGTATTGTAAACATTCTTTTAGATTTGTTAATACATTGTGTAGGTTTTTGAGTGTGGGGTTTTTCACCCGATAAGGGTTTTCCTCACCGTATATCTTTGTTTTTCTTCTTCTGTCTACTTTCTACTTCTTGTGTTTTACTGCAATATCTCAAGTTAATGGTTTAACATTTTTGTAATAGTTAGGATAAAATTTAATTTGCATTGCCCTCTCCTCATTAGATTAGTGTAGGAAGCGATTTCCGTACACCTAGCTTCCTTTCAATTTTTATTTTTGGAATTATTGCTATGATTTTTCTACAAAAGATCAGTTTTTAAATCCCTTGACGACTTAAGATATTGTAGTTTATACTTGTGGCACTGGTTTAGTAATTAGAAGCATAAAGGCACCTGACATAATCCCTTTAATCACTGTAACATGATACTATTTTAAAATTAATAATGCCTAGATCCAAAATTTACCAGAAGCAGATTGAGAGTTTTTTTGAAAGTGAAGAGAATAAAATGAGTGATGTAAGAAAAAGTGTTCCACAAAAGGATTTAAATTACACTAAATGGCCACATTGCATTAATGAGTGAAAGATGATTTAAATTTTATTATTATATAAATTATTTATTTCAAAAAGTTAAAATGAATTAATTGTTGTCCTTTGTAGAAAATAACAAAGACAATAAATTGTACACTTTCCCAAACTCCATCCATAGTGTACATGGCAGCAAGTTTATAGGATGTGAATTTTACCCAATTCAACATGTTTCACCACTAAAGTTAAAACCTTCAAGTAAGTATTGTTTAAGGAATGCTATAATAGAAGAATTCCTAGTTATAGTCCACAAGTTGTATTACAAGAATATCTAATGCAACAAAATCATATCAGTTATGACTGAATCTTTATAGCCTAAATTTGGACAAACCTTTGTATCCTGTGGTGGCCGTGCTCTCTTTATAGGTGATGTTTGAATTTTAATAAAGACACCTAACCTTATATAGTAATACACTCTTGTATGCATTCCATCTGGCAGTTTGCCTGAGCGATGTATTTAGGAAGAAAGGAATGTGGGATTTGATAGATTTGTAGATAGCACCACATAGTGACTAACAACTTGTAGCAAAAGGTCCCTCTTGAACTTCATCAGCATCTGGGTATGGAGGTTTTGGGAGCTCTTATGGTAAACAAAGCAAAACAACAATGGTAGGGCAATTCCCCATTTGAAAAGTTTTTGTTGTTATTTGTTGGTGATCACTAGAGAGCATTTCTAAGGGTTTCAATTATTTGTAATATTTTTGTTTTCTTAGTATAGCCGGCGTTGTAAGGTACATGATTTTTTTTATCTATTTATCTCCATCTTGTTTGTTATTGTAGCTGGAAATATCATGAGCCATTTGTAACATGTATGAAAACTCTGTGACTTCTTGGAGTCCTGCCATTGTAGGCCTCTCATAAATGTAGTTAAAACCATAGCTAAAACAGTCAGTTAGCAATGTTGCACTAATTCTTGTTTGATCCAGGTGACACTTGAACGGTGTCGTATCTCTCAGATTGCTTGTTATATTTGGGGATGACATCATTTGACTTAGGTTATGCTCACTTTTTTTTCTTGACTTTGGTCATTTGGGTGTGCATAGAAGAGCTGTTGTAGTTGTTTTTAATTAAGCCATATATTAGAACAAAAAAGAGGGGCATGGGGAGTCTTCTTTGCTGGATTTGAATGATTTTGAGCTCATATGTATCAAGTTTTATGAATTAAGATATTTTTAGGGATGGCTTGATGCAAATAACCACTAAATGCAGTGAATTTCTTTTTGAGTTGGAGCTACAGATTTCCCACAGAGATAATAATACAAAATCTTTAGTAAAACTTAAAAGCAGAGTGTGTCATACAATATAATAGAATGGAGAGAAGGAAACATGCTTTCTTATTAATTTACATGAATTTGACTACAATGAAACCACACCACGGACTTGCATATCTCTCTCCTTTGAAGATATATTTCATACTTCTAAATGCCTTTTTCAAATTGTCTTCATGAGTAGTACTTATAGAATTCTTAGTTACTTAAGAACTATACTGTATTTTAGTTACAAAATTTTGAGTTGCCCCGAAGATAGGTTGGTCTCTGGATTACTCTACTTTTTGTTGCAATGGTCTGTGGTGATTTAGTGACATCTCTCTTGTTTGAAGATAAATGTCTTTTTCATGTTTGCTTCATCTGCACTGCTTATAGAATTCTAAATTACTTAAGAACTATATCATATTTTACTTAAAAAAAATCATGTGCCCCTTATATGGGCTGCTCTTTGAATTACCCTTCTTTTTGTTGTAATGGTTTGTGGCAATCTGGCTTCTTGTGTAGAGATCATAATCATTTATCAACTTTTTCTTTTGTGGGTACTTCTCTTTCCATTACCTATTATCTTCTGCAATATTAACTATTTCCTATACAGTTGTGAATGATTTTTTTGTGCAATTGGATTTGTGTGTTATGCATGGGCTATTTGCCTATTTTGTGATTGAAGTGTGTCTTATGTGAGGAATGCATGTGAATAGTTGTGACACACACTTCTATGAATCCATTGTTGGAAATACTTTTATTTTCTTATGGATGTCCTACATTTCCACCTGCATTTGGGGTAGTGTCTTGTGCATTCTTCCACTGAATCCAGTATTTCTTTGTGCACTTGAGAACTTATTTTTCTAGAATGACACTGGAGAAAGCTAAAGCAATATTGGCTATTTCTTGTACAGTTGAACAGGATCCTGTTGTGCAAGTGGATTAGCACCTTATGCATGGGGTCACATGGGAAGGAAACTGTCCGCATGTGGTACTCTCTGGAGTTTCTACTTTTCAAGATCTTAAATAAATTTTCCATAGCTTTTATATAAGCTATATCCAAATTTTAGAGGATTGCAAAAATAGGTAGGTCATTCAGTCTGGCGAGATTGGACTGCTATTTTACCATTCAAGTATTTGTTCGACAGGGAACCCAAAAATATAAGGTATACATGCATTTTCTGATTCTTTAAAGATGAACGAGAGTCCAACAACTAGAAATTTCTATAAGGATCTTAGTTACAGTTCCATGTTCTTAGAAAATACAGAAGAAATCATGGAAAATAAGAAAATAAAATATTAAAATTACAAGAGTATAAAACGAACGGACTACATTTGCAGGGGAAGTGGGCAAAATTTAGCTTTTTTTTTACTCTTAGAATGGTATTTCTTTTGTTAAATTGAATTTGTGTTTGACAATTCATCAATAACATAAATCAATTCAACTTGCTAGTAGTATATCTCTTTGAGAAGACAAGGCATGTTACCTCTTTGACAGAACACCTCAAAGAGATCTATTCCTGTTCAATGTGAATAGATCTATTAGCATTCAATATATGTGATATGCTTTCAATAGAATCCTGAGTGAAGAGAAAAATACCTTGAATCTCAATTGTTCATCTCTGAAGAAATCAAAGGTGATGAGAGAAACAGGAAGCCAAAACGAAGTAGCAGCATAGAGAACAACCCCACTAGGTTGGCCTGGATCGGTGCTCTTTCTGGTGGTGACTCACACCCCGTCCTTGTTTGAACTGGACACCGTCCTCCACCTATGCATGGAGGAGGCACTGACGTTGCTGCAGAAGCTGCTCATCATCTTCTATGACAGCTTCATCATACTCCCACATTCAACACAAAATCCCATTATTATTGCCTGATTGTTGGGATGAGTATGAGTATGAGTATTAGTATTACTGTTATTGTTACTACCTCCAAGCACTCTTACAGAGATGTTGGTGACCATAAGGCTGGCCAACCTCTCACATATGTAGAAGACAAGGCACATTACCTGGTACCAGCATCTGTCTTGAGAGGGATATTACTACTTCAAACCTGGTCAATCGACTCCACTTCCACCTCTGAAGAAACCAGATCTGCAATGAAAGAACATGGAGCTGCTTCATTGCACGCTTGCTTGGATGCTTCCTCTGCTATAGGTGCTTCAAGGTCTCCATCCTAATCAATTGCCTCTCTACCAGGATTCTGAATGGGTCACTCAAACTGTAAAATTTGAGTAGAATATATTGTTTACATGGTATTAAAAAAAGGACAAGAAAATGACAGTAAAATTTCACATCTGATTTCTTACTCTTAAAGATGAGATTTGATAAGATTTATTGTATCAGTCATATTTATTTCATTAAATTTTGGGTATGGCTTTTAATTGCTCGTCTAAAAGCAATAAATTGTTCTTTTGACACATATAACATAAAAATTTGAGTTACAATTTTAATATTTTTTAATGTCATTCAACTAGACAAAAGTATTAATAGATATGATGTAAAAGTCAAGAATACAATAAATGTTGCTATCAATTGAAATAAAAATGGAAAAAAAAACACAATAATTTCATTTATGCACTGACTATTCATAGAATGAACCAATTAGAATACAAATAAATAGCATTTTTTTAAAATATTGGATAAAAAAATTATTTATGAACTATAGCATTCTTGAGAAAAAAATAATACTCTATGATGATTGGTCATTTATGCACTGACTATTCATAGAATGAACCAATAAGAACACAAATAAATAGCATTTTTTTAAAATATTGGATAAAAAAATTATTTATGAACTATAGCATTCTTGAGAAAAAAATAATACTCTATGATGATTGGCCAAAATAAGAAAAAGAAATTGCATCAACCGATGCATTTGTATACATGCCTTTGGTAGGAACTAATAACTTTTATTGTAGTGTAAAAGTATGAGATGACTAATGCTCTATTGTAAATTGACAAAAAATTTGCTCAAATTTAATGAATGCCGAATCGAAGAGCATAAAAATTGTAAAATTTAGGTTTTGTTACTGAAGCATGCCTTGTGACCTTGAGATTCCTCCAAATAAAGTGATCATGTGAATCGATTACTACCATTTAGAAATAAAAACATATATAAAAAGCTGACAAAATACTTCCGTTCAATTATTTCCTTAATTTAACAACTTATAAGGTTGGCTACACTTCAAACTAGTGGCTATTATCCTAAATTTTTTTGTTGTTTGCTTTTGCAAATCTCCAAACCAACCATGGCTTCCTATCAAAACGGATTGTTTTGAAAGGTATTCTGGCAAGATGTTTGACTCTAAGGACTTCGATGCAAACCAAGTTTATGTATTATAATATAATATGTTAATAAATATTAATAGTATAATTAATCTATTAATATTAATATTTAATTATTATAATTAATATAAATATAATTATATTGTATTTATATTATATTATATTGTAATTACGGTGAGGCCCTCTACATTGATATCGAAGAGTCTAATGTTACATAAAAACTAAAACACGAGATATATTTTTTAAAAATAGAACTATAAAATAACTTTTAAGCAAATAAAAAAAATTACGTGGTTCTAAAAAATCCGTCTTTACTCTATCAAAACATCAATATATCTTAACATATCAATTTATTTATTTATTGTATAAAAAAAATATTTCAAATTTTAAATTATCAACTCTTTTATTTTATAAAAGGTAAAGAGGGGTTTTTTGAAAGGGCCCCAACCCTTAACAACTAAGGATAATAGAAAACACAACAAAATAGTTGTGCTATAGCATAGCGATAGTTCAACTACAACAAAAGTACATTAGTCCATAAACTAGAGAGAAAAAAAGAAACCAAAACCATAGAAGTATACACCCAGAAGTTAAAACACAAGACCAAATATCAAAGCTCATATAGAGAGATTGCTGGCTCCCATTCATCTCACAGGGTAAAAGTTTAAAGCTGTGGACCACACTTTTGGCCAACTTATCAGCATAAACAAATTTTATTATTTCCAACTAAAAGTCAATTTTGGTGAAACTTATGTTCTATTTGGATTCATTCTAGCTAAATTAGATCTAGGCCACAACTTTTCCAATTGGAACCATCCATTAAAAACATATGTAGCATCACTTTGGGGCTTATTTACCAAAAAAATAAAATTATTTGAAAAACTTGATGTTCTAACAACTCCTACTCGTGCAAATAATCATTTTAAATGAATCTAAAAATACCCTTTTATAGACCAATAAGTCTACTTTGTAAAAATATAATTTTTTAAACATTTCAATTAGTGTTTATATTTTATTTTTTATTTCTACTAAAAGTAGGTCATCAGTGCCAAAATATGGCGTTAATTGTCCTCTCAAAAGAAAATAGTAAAGTTTATCAAAAAAATTTGGAAAAAATATGATGCACTAGAAAAGAGATTCCTTGCCAAGATGATATGATTTTTTTTCCTATTTTAGATAAATAATGAAGACAAAAGTTGATGTCCCATCGAAATAGTTGTGTTTTCATTACAACTTCCAAGATTTATTTAAAAGTATATATTTATCAAATTGAGGGAAAAATAAATCCATGTACTAAAGTTTTTAGTTATGAATATATAAAAAATATAGAAGGAAAATAAATGAAATTTACTATATAAAGTGCGACGTCCCATTCAACCTTATTTTTCAGCATTTTATCAGCAACTAAAATATAGTGTCAATTTTATAAAATAATACATTTAAATAAATTTTTAATTTAAAAAAAAATATAAAATACACTAAAAATCTACATTTTATTAGTTTACATCATTTTAAAATTTACAACATTTATGTCACTTTGTAGTGATTCAAGTTAAAAAGTTAGATCAGTGTTGGTCATTTCCTTTATAAAAGTGTGACACAAATTTGAACTTTCACCCCACAAGGCCTTGAGGTGGGTGCTAAGAGCTTTTACAATGAAAGGATCAGTCGCTTTGGATTTAGTGCCCCTAGTTTGAGCACTCAGGCCTGCTTGAGTTGACACTTGGTTATTCTTCACCTTCTCATGCAACACTTTGATGTTATTGAGGGAGTTGTTGATCATTACTTTGCTAAAAATAATGATTTTCTGGATGTTGCCTTTCACCTCCAAAGCATCTGCCTCCAATCTCCCTATCCTTTCTTCCTTCTTAGCAAACTACTCATTAAGGTTGATCACTTCCTCAGAATTCCACTCCTCCATTAGAGAGTTTTGAAGCTTGTTTCTACTGAATTCCACAAAAACCACTTGAGGACTTTGTGGTGGATGTCCAACTCCTTATGTAGCTCATTAGTCTTATTAGATAGGGTATCAATAATAGAGGTGATGTCATTTAAGATAGAGGAGGGACAAAAGACAAATCTTCCCAATCGGTAGCACCAAGATAGAGACCTTCCACTTCTAGCATCTAGTCCTTCACATTGATCTCTTCTTGTTCCATCATTTTCTCCTTCCCCTTGTCATTGAAGTGAGTTTCACTCTGTAGGGCACCGCCATTACTAGACTTCTCCTTACCCACTTAGGGCTTGAGTCTTGTCTTCCTAAGATTCCCTCTTATACTAGTTCTTTTCCATGACCTCTCAAAGTTTGAGGAACCAAGAGGGCTTTCAAAATACATATCTTAAATATTTTTTTATGAAACCAATACAAATTGTCTTTGGTTATTTGAGCTCCTTTAGTGAACATCACTTTAGGATTTAATCTAATACATATATATTTTCTATTTCACAATATTTCTAATTTTAAATTTATTTATAGATATCTTAAATATGTGAGATACTAAAGTTATTTTATTTATTTAAAAGTTATTTTATTTTAAAACTATTTTATTTACTCAATAAATATATGGACACAAATTTTAATTTACTTTTAAAAAGGATAAAAGATAAAGAGGGTTTTTTTAGAAGGGCCCCAACCCTTTTACAACCACATAAAACAAGATACATAAATGGTTGTGCAACAACAAAGTTACATCAAAGCATACAACATATAGCAACAAAAATATAACACCACAAAAGTCAACACAAAAAAAGAATAGAAAAAAGATCAGTGATAAAAGCCCATTCAGTGTAATAGCTACTTCCCATTCGACATCCTATAGGACTTAGAGGTGGGAGCTAATGGCTTCAATAGTCAAAAGATCAACAAATTTAGCTTTACTACCTCCAGTCCTATAAGCACTAAAAAGTTGTACAAGCCTACATGGCAGACCAATGATGATGTGGTAGTCTAGCTCATGACCCTCGAAGGCATGAATCACACGTCTCTCAACAATTTCATGCTTGATGATGCATCCACTAGCCTCTTTAACCCCTTAGCCATCTTTTTCAACATTTGAATTAAGTTCTGGGACTTTGTGCTTTCTAAACACCCCTTCATAGATCCTTAGTAGGAGGCTCACTCAAGAAACCTTAGGGTCACCTGAGTGACCTGAGCTCAAGCTGTAGGGTCACCTAGGTGACTAGGTCTAGCAAAAGGGGTGACCTAGGTCCTGAAAGGGGTGACCCTGTCATCTTTGGATACGTGTTTAAAGTCTATCAATTCTAGCTATTTCCCTTAATTTTTAGCTCAAGTTTGGGATTCATTTTTAATTATAACTGACCCTCCTCTCCTTGTATTTCCAATTCAATCTCTTGTTCACTCCCACTCTCTTCCAAAAACTTTTGAATGCAATATTCACTACCAATCTCCTTTGGAGTGTTTCCCAAATAGCTTCATTCTTCTTTAGGTTTCTTCTTGTTTCCTTCTTATCCTCCCATCCATTCTTAGCAATTTTTGCATTCGATTGTATGTTATCTCATCCTTCGGTGCTTATCTCTTTATTTTTCCTTCCAATTCTACGCATTTTCTACCTATAAATACCCCCCATTCTCTATTATTTTGAGACACATAGAGAGAGAAACATACAACATTCATATGCTCACATAAGACTTTGAGAGTCTTTTCAATTTTAGTTTTATTTTAGTTTTGTAAATTTTAAATATTCTTGTTACCAATTTCCATAAGAGAGGTTGTTTTTGTGACAAAGTTCGTATCCCAAAATTTAACTAAATCTACATTTTTTGCATATGGATATAATCAAAGTGTTAATACATTCATATTATTGCAATGCATAATTTGTTTGAACAACATTTATATGAAAGATAAATCATCCAAACACTATTCTAATCACGAGTTCCAATTTATTTTCTCAAAGTTAGGCAATTTCATAGATGCATATCAAATTCATTCAATATACAAGATCCACATAAGTACATAATTCATCTTCTAATTAGCTTTACAACAAATCTCAAGATCATATTCAATTCTAATTAGAATTAGATGACAATGATTCAATTTCATAACATACTAGTTTCACGTTCAAGATAATCACTACAGTGAAATTTTAGTACCTTTTCATAATTACATCATAACTATTTCAAGCCTTTCAATTACATACAATATACAATATGTAGTTCATAGTTCCATTGTCTCATTATGTACAAATGTGTCTCCTAGTTCAAGCTTGTGGCGTACTATCCTGCTACATGGAGGGAGAGCATCATCCTGGTGCTTTACCTCCATCCACAGACTGGTGGTCCCCCGCACACCTTCCTAATGGAAGTGGACCTACCCTTCATGAGGGTAGCAGATAGAGAGATCTACGAAGTGTACTATGCCAACTGAGAACTAAGTGTAATGTATTCTTTGTCACATGCAATCTGCCATACAACCCTAGATACCCTCTAGCTAAATATAATGATTGACTGACATGCAACCCTTTTAGATACTATGGACCGACAATGCACACAACAAATGTATTACTTTGGCCAAATCAAATATATAATCACATTCCAATGTAGATATGTGGGTTGTCTATCCACACACTACTATCTCTGCTTGACTCAACACAAACAAATCAACTCTATGATTTTTTGAATAAGCATACTTAATGTAGACACCTAAAATCAACCATATCCTTTTGACAACTTTCCTAACATCACCTAGACATCCACCTTGTGACACTTTCATCCTAGGACCCCTTCATTAGCCAATTAATTAAATAAATTATATTTATTTAATTAATGTTAGTCCATTTTATCCATCACCTAATTAATTAAATAAATTTTATTTATTTAATTAATTTAATCCTCACACATCATTCCTATCCTATAATTAATTAAATAAATTTATTATTTAATTAATTATTCTCCATTTGTCCTAATCCTCATCTAATTTGCACAAAATCCAATGTCTTAGGCTACCACATGAGAACAAGTCTTATCCTTCCCATAATGTCTTCTCACTTAATCTCATCCATCCATTCACACTTAACCATAAACATTCATCCTTGATCCATGTCTCACTTAATTGTAGCCATCCATCTCTAATCTAATCCTAGCCATTTATCCTATCATCCAAGACCATATAAACATCACTATCAACCAAGTCATTTCTCCTAGAACTAGAATGAGAAGAGAGCTAGAACTAGAATGAGAAGAGAGCTAGAACTAGAATGAGAAGAGACCTAGCTAGGAATGAGAAGAAAGAGATCCATAATCACATGAATTTCAAGTAATGTTATGCTGCTAGTGTGAGTAATCAACATACATATCAAATATCATTATCAACCATCATTGGAGCACATCAACCATTCGTCATGGTGCAACAAGGACTATTGTGGTAATATTGCTTTATTATTTTCATTTGATTTCTTTAGTCCTTTTCTCAACTCAAGGTGATGTAGGTATGAAATAGGAGTTTTCTTTGTGCATTATTTCCATTTTATATTTTCATATTTTCTACATCATACACTTAACATACTCTTAAATCAGAAAACTAGAATAAAATAATACAACTTGACTGACCAGACTTAGTAGGGTGGTTGAACCAAAGATACTAGGTCCTCCTATCAAGGACAACTTTATATCACTATCTCTTGTATAGGTACATCATAATTTCTTGACAACATTGGACTTATATCAGAATTTATACCAACCATAGTACTTTACTTTACTATGCACCAAATCTGATCATGCATGGATTTAATGAATTTAAATCTAACATACCTTCTCAACTATACTTTGAGGTCAATAGCTAAGATAAGTTTTCCATCATTAAATCCAATCCATTATTCGAGAAAGACTAAATACTTTATAATTCAGGTGTTTAAGTCCTCATACTACTACCTCAACTGAGAATATACTAAAATCTTCCTACTATTTTGTAGCTCTAAACTTTGTGTTTATAAATATATATAGTTGTGTGTACACAATAAAACTATGTACACAAATATATATAATCCGAATACATGTAGGCTAAACAACTATAGTAAAAAATTAGATACTTGAATATTACAACTCCTTTCATATATTAATGAAGTATCAAATAGGTTCTCTACATGACATACAAACTATCCTTACAAGATTGCAATTTGAATTACTTTAAATACCTTTAACATCAAACAAATAGTGCTCATAATCTTCAGGGTAACTACTAATTGTTTACTGATGATATACTTACTTAAAAGTGTATTTATGAGTTGAGAAGCTCTGAAGCTTTCAACTCATAACCATACCCTTAAGTTACATACCCTGCCATAACCAATCCTATGGACATATGTCTGATTGTGTTTATTTAACTAAAGTTTGAACTTGTTATATGATCCCAAAAAGTATGAAGCTGCTTATGAAGGACTGCTGAATTATTTATATTAATATTCCCAATGATAAACCATCTACTGTATTATTTCTATATTGTAAAACTCCTAAGTGTATCTACTCTTTATTTTCTATAGAAAATACTTTTGAATACTATATTTCTATGTGGTCTAAACAATGGATTTTCTACTTAAATTTTGATAATATGCAAACTATTGTTTATCGCTATATAATGAACTTCTAATGATTTTGTTTTTGTTTGTAGGGAAATAAATATGCAGGGCATGATTAGTTATTATTAATACTCTAATACTTATTCAAATTGATAGAGTCATGCAACCTCTTAAGGTGCCTAAAGTATTATTGTAAACTACTGTTAGAAAATTAATATGGCCTGACTTTTTTGGTCCAAATTGACTCCTATATACAACCACATAACTGATGTTCAAAAATTACCTTTCGCCTGATATGTATCAGCCTCATTTATACAAATACATACATATATATCAATAATAACTTTAGCATATAACTGTTCAAAATACCACTTGTAATGTCCCCTATTTGGATTGCCCTAAATCTTTCCCTAAAATCACAAGTTATGGTTACAAATTACCAATTAATTAAATGTTGTAAGAAAAACAAATCATGGTTTAGGTCCTACAATCATGTTAGATAATATTGGAAATACAATTCGTTAGATCAAAACATGTATACTAAATTATCTATTCAAATCATGTAAGAGATATGTAAATCTAGTTATGGAGACCTGCAACCATGTTAGATGAATATGATATGAAATACATTTAATTCTAAATCTAAGAACTTGATCATATGTAACTATGTGGGTTCAACCATAAAGAGGAGGGAACGTGATGAGGTGTCCCAAGTTTCCTCTACCCTAGGCCCAACAAAAGGACCTTATCCACCATTAGCCTCATGTGGTCCTTAACCATCATCATGAGGTGGGCTACCTAGTGAGGGATTTACGTCATTCCCTGCCATCATGCCAAACTTTCCTCTTATGATTAAAGATCCCATTTTATTTATTTCAACAATTGATTCAAGTGGGGATAGTTTGGGAGGTTGCAATATGGTGTCCTAGATCCTCAACTCTAGGCCCAAGGATATGACCTTATCCTCCTTGGCCTCATGTGGTCCTTAACCGATGGTCCTTAACCATCATCATGAGGTGGTCTCATGTGGTCCTTAAATGATGGTCCTTAACCATCATCATGAGTTACTCGCCTAGTGAGGAATCATTCACTATTCCCCCTCCTTGACCAATCATTGCCAGAATCATATTATTATCCATAATATCAATATTAGTGGCATCAATTATCAATGCTTTAATTCGTATAATTATAGGTACATTTAAATATATGTGTTCACTTCTATATCATTAAATAAGCATAGATACAATTATTCCAAAGGGGTAGGTTACCTTACTATTCTGTTGTCACCTTTATAATTATGTATATCACTACTATTATATATATATTTGGTTGCCTTTATTACTTGGTTCTGCTCTATATTTTCCAGATGCTAATTATTGAAAGGAAGCTAGGTGTGTGGAAATTGCTTCCTAAATTAATCTAATGAGGGGAGAGGTATGAAAATTTATTTTAACCCTTACAATTGTAGAAATATTAAACTTATATCAGAGATATTACAGCAGAAAAACACAATACATGAATGTAGATAGAGAGAAGTAGACACAAGATGTATCATGGGGAAAACCTTTCCAGGTGAAAAATCCCACACTCTAAAACTTGCACAATGTATTATATAAAACAATTACAGTTTACAATACACTTGCAACGCAAGTTATTCCAAGAGTCTTCAAATATCAAATCTAGAGTTATTCCGACAGCATAACAGTACCTGTAAAAACACTATGCAATTACAACTCCAAACTATGCAATATATAGGGATCACAAGGCATATTCTGGAAATATATTGGGATAGGCATCCACCTTGGCCACATGGACATTATCCACATCAAAGGACACTTGTCCTTTCTGCAAATACAACCCTTACATCTATCATACATGGCAGATTTGACTTTCCCAACATGGAGTGCTCCAAGGCTAAAAATAGACTATGATAAATGCTCTTACGCAAATTACAACTGTCACAAATTTTTCCAACATAACAACCTTAAATGTTGTAAGAGAATCTGTCATACAATGCTAAATGTAGAATATTTCTCTTACAACATGTCATAGCCCAACTTGGGCACCCAAAGATGCCTTTCCTTCATACAAAGATACTCACCGACACTTGTCACTACTTGTCATAGGAATATCCAAACTTGGCTCTTACGCGTCATAGATTCTGTCATATGGAATATCCTCTTCCACATACCACAAGATGTCGACACATGGCATAATAGTGCCACCTCAAATGGGACACCCAAATCCATGTAGATTTGACTTGACCATCCAAGTCACATTCCAAGTAAGATGACATGTCACCGTGCCACCTCAACTAAGTGACCATACTGATTGTGCAAGTAAATACTGTTTAGGGTAAAATTGGATTTGTTAATCTTTTGTGGCTTAGATGTTAAAATCCTCCTTTCACCCTAACATTGAAGGATCTAGGGTCGAGTAGTGAGCACTATCATACCCTAGGTCACTTGCAAATGAGGGGAAGCTTGGATTAGGGAATTAATTATCAAATTTTCCTTCTCCTATGCTCAATTGACCATTAAAACCCTAATTACGCAAATATGGCAATAAATTGATGAATTACAAAAAAAGCTTTTGCGTACGGGAGTAAAATGCCAAATTACAGAATACCTATTTTTGGGTTTTCGAAGTGGAATAGTTGGGGACACTGGAACGGGCACCCATGTCCAAGGTACCTACTTTTTCAGGGAATCTAGACCTCCTTCAGACACTGATTAGCCCTGTAACTTCTGTTCTCCAGAATTTATCTACAGATGAAACTGGAGCGAGCACCCTAGTCCCAGAAGTGCTCCTTTGTCCATCTTTCCTTCAGATCTTGAATCCTTGATGCCTGCCACTCCTTCCTACAACTCCACTTTTCCCAAATGCGACACCTGTAAGCTACAATCAAAAGACTTGGTTTGGGGGTTGTGGTGTTTAGAGGTTTGCCTTAGTCAAACCCCAGAGGACAATTAAGTCTTTGAATACCGTTGTCAGACAAAGAGGGCATGCCCTTGTGAGATAGAGGCAAAAAACCAAAGGAATCAATGATAAAAGCACAATGATATGTCACCTTGTAGTGAAGCTCTCATGGAGGAAGATGCTCTTCATGCCATGAGGAGATTGATGCTCAAATATGCAAATATCAACACACAAAACACACAAGTCTGCTCTTGCAAGACAATAGAAAGCCTTGAATCACCTTAAGAATGCCTAGAGTTCATAATAACAATCTAGTTTACAAATGAATGCCTACATATGTTTATATATGCATCTACAAGCACTCCCACCAAGATATTTGAAATTCAAACTTACCGTGTCGGCAAAGGGACCTAATAATGGTCATAACCAACACCCAGAAATTGAGGCTACCCTAAAATAGGGCAGGACTAGGGCATGGGTGCCCAAGTCCTCCCCCCTATTTTAGGTAGGGTACAACTCAAGCAGTCCTCCTAGGTCCTATTTGTCATGGGACTTAGGTCTCATTCCATCGGGATGCTAAAATATGAACTAAAATGTCCTAAATGCACTCTAAAGACCTAGGAGCTAAACCTTATGAGGGAAAAGCCCCCAAGGGGACATTTTATGAGATTACATTTAGCTCCCACTTTAATGTATTTAATGAACACGATGCCCATACATGCATTAAAGTAAGGTCACAAACACAACAAACACACCAAGCATGGAGAAGACATGTCAATCAGATAGAAAACAGTAACATGCACGCAAAACACAGAGAAGATAGTTATAGTCGTGTAGAACATGGAGCAGACAGTTAATGCATGGAAGACATAAATGATATCTTTTCTTTTCTTTTTCTCATATATATGAAATACAAATGCAAGTACTAGAAAGTAAATAAACCTCCCATAATACACGATGGACCACTTAAGGGCACAGGTCTCTGTATATGGGGCAACATACACGCAAGACACACAAAACCTCCCAAAATACACGAAGCACTCCCTAAGAGCGCTGGTCACTGCATATGGGGCAACAAACACGCCATACAAAACAAGCACACCAAAAGACACACAATTGAAGACACGGTAGACAAGCGATGGTGTGTTCCCTATTTCTAAGCTCATCACCATCTCAGGAACATTATAGGCACACACTGACGATTGGGCTTCGCCACAACAATTATCAAAAACACGCTTAAGGGTTGAGTTAGTCATAGAACCGCTCCCCGCCTCTGCAAAGGACTTTTGAAAATGACAGGATGATGCAATCTTCTTTGAGAAATACACCATCCCTACCTCCGCAGAGGGCTTAAGAAAAAGGATGTGATCAATATCCCACCTCCGTAGAGGGCTTACATGATTGATTGATTGATTGTAAACAAACTCAAGATGCACAATGCACTACTCAAGAGCGCAGGTCATTGCATTTGAGGTCAAACACATTGGTAACATCTATAATAGATAACTCACCTTATATGCCCCCAGCTTAAGGTGGTTGATATCAGTTATCGATATCAAGCGCGTTAAGGTAGGAAGAAAACACACAAGGGAACACAAACTTTCGTAAAGCCCATGCCCTCCGGAGGTGACATGTACTTTACGATTGCCAAATGTTCCCACAAACACATCCCTGCAAGAAACATGTTAGTGTCTACAACATCATGATAAACAACACCAATGCATATGATTAACTACACAAAGAGCCAAAGTTATACAATAAATTTAGATTTCGAGGATAACTAGGGGCTATATCATGAAGCTCTCTGAATTGAGTACCACCAAGGCTAGATTCAAAGGCAAACAAAGGTGCACAGAGCAGCAGTATTGCTAAGGTTTGTAAATGCGATAGAAACATCATAAAATTCATTACGCAGAAAGAACGAGTGCTTCCACTAGCCAAGCGTCGGATAAAATATACAACCCCATCATCATATTAGGAACTATAGTCCATTTTTTGATTGCTCTCAAAAGGGACACTAGGTCCTCATCAATATAAATGTTTGTCGTCATCTGCCTGCTAGATGGAAACACTAGAAGAAGGGAAACAATAAATAAGAGAGGAGAAACAAGTGTCTTAGGGACAGTCACATAGGAGGGTGCCCCCAGGTCACCAACCACGATGCTATGTCCGCAAGACACAACACACACTGATGAAATCAAAGAGAGAGGCAATATAGGAGAATGATGATACAAATAGAAGAACGTCACAACAAAGGTGGTCTCTTGGTATCCTGAACCTTACGGGAGAATCTGAGGTCATTCTAGGAGGCCTAAACAACATATAACACATCATGTGGGAAGCACATTACGATAGAAATAAAAGTTTATAGATACTTACCTGTTAGCACCATCGTTAAGAACACACCTATCTGTCATGTTGTTTTGATCTTGTTGAACTAACATTAAGTTTAGGATGAGGAGAAGCTTTCTTTTCTTTAAAAGGATTATATCCGATGCCACTTGAGTAATGTGTTGAAGCAAATTCTATAGGTACTTGAATTCCTTGTTGATTTACACCACATCCCTTACCTACATAGTCGTTATGTTTGTAAAAAATTTGAAATCCATGACCATATAGAGAATCCAGTTCCTTAGAAGAAGGTGAAGCCTCGTAGGTATCATAATTTGTAGTATAAGTTAGAGTATTGTCTTTATTTTCAACCAAGGAGACTTTGTTGTTCTTAGATGCTTCAAAAGATTGCTTAGACAAGATTGATGCTACTTTTGGTGTGTTGAGGTTATTAAGTTTATATTCCCCTATATCGCAAGGATTAAAATTTAATGAATCCCAATCATCACCAACAAGTACATTCGGTGGTTGAGAGTCTTGCACAACATTAGTCATTTATGGATCACCTCGCAAATTGTTTAAGCTCATATGGTTGTAAACTAGTTTTTTCTTTTCAATATGTAAACATTTATCTAGTTCAGGATCAGTATGAATAGTATGAAGTTTTCCTTTCAATATAAATTTGACCGAATGATGCAGGGTGGAAGGGACTGCCCCCAATGCATGAATCAAAGGTCTACCAAGAATCATGTACGGTAAGATAAAGAACAAGGCATGACATGAACTAGGGTATGCACAATCACAGGTCCCACTTGTATAGGTAAAGTTATAGTGCCCATGGATTGCCGTCCAACATTGTCAAAACCATGGATACTTAATGATTCTGGCTTGATGGTAGATATATCAACTTTAATCTTATGTAATAAGTCAATACCACAAACATTAAGAGTTGATCCATTATCAATCATAACTCTCTTAACCAATGTTTTGTTTATTGTAACAAAGATTACAAGAGGACCATATTGATTTTGAACTTCAATTGACGGTAGTTCCTATGGTTGAAAGAGAATATATGCTTTTGTCGCATGCATACTATCCAATATGGCTGCTACATCATTAGGCTTAGTAGTAGGTGGTACAATCACCTTTTGCAAAGCTTTTTGGAGCATTCCATGGTATGTAGGTGATGTTTGTATTAAATCCCAAAGAGAGATCTTAGCCAGAGTAGCACGAAGTTGTTTAACAAGATCATACTCTTGACCACTTTTATGAGTAAGACGAGGTGGTTGAGGGAGCATAGGTTGAGAACATAGAAGAGAGACAGGCACATGCGGCACTTGGTTACTTTTCTCGTTATTATGGGTGTTGTATGTGTGAGCAATCACATTGTGATGTGGTTGTTGTAACACATTTTGGACACCTTGAACTGTAATCACTGGCTTTAAGAAATAAGGTACATTAGGTACCCCCCGCACAACCATCTTAGGAATAGTGCTACCAAGACTATTAATAAGTATCGAATTAACACTGTTTCCCACATGATTGCACCCAACATCCATCCCTAAATTATTTAATGTGAGAGACCTTTTCTCATCCACTAATGCTACATCGTGGCCAGGGAGAGAAATGGGATGTGAGGAAGGTACATTGTCATCATCATACTCTATGGCAGAAAAAGGCTTTTCACTATCATCTTTCTCATGAGTGTTCCTAGAGTTAAATTTGGTTAAATATTCTAATATCAAAGGATGTTCACCCACGAGGATTAAAAATTGGTTAAAATCAAGATCTTTGATAAATCCATGCAAAGATATCATTGATAAATGGCATGAAGGTTCCATTCCAATGTAAGATCAGATTTTGAAAAGATTTTCCAACTTTATGCAAAAGTCAAATGCAAGACTATATGCAAAAAGTGACCTAAATGCTTCGTTTTTCGATACTTTTTCCAATGCAAATGAATGAAAAAAAGAGATGATGTAAGGATTTCAGTCAAGGGAAGCAAGTTATATGTCTGATATCAGTCCAAATTAGAAATCTAATCACTCTCAACACACTCTTGAGGCAAATCCAAGATAATGCCAAGTCAAAATATAGTGAAAATATGTCAAAATGAGCACTTTTTTCACCAAAATTCAATGGAAAAGAGCACAACAAAGGGTGTTGTGAGTAAAATGATGATGGAAAGAAAATAATATCAGAAATAACAGCCACTTGATACAAAAATACTGAACACAACATGATTGTAGTGCCACTTAAGGTAAAACCCTAGTGAAAATATAGCAAAATATGCAGTTTTTCACGGTTTTTCAACTCCAAGACCTAGAAAAATGGGTGTTGTAAGGAATTTTAGGAGGTAAATTAAATAATATAAATAATATCAGTCAACTCAATCTATAAAATTTATCACAACATGCTTGGAATGCAAACTAGGCCAAACCCTAGGGCAAAAATAGCCAAAATGTGTAGTTTTTCACCGATTTTTCACTACAAGAGCCCGTTAAAAGGGTGTTGTGAAGCTTTCTATGAGGGGAAGAAAATTAATACCATGATAATAGAAAATTAATGCAAAAATATATCTCACAACACACATATGATGCAACTTTATGAAGTCAATAAGGCCAAAATTAGTGAAAATCGTTGTTTTCAAAGCCCTAGGTTTGAGATTTTGGAACAATATTCTATGCGAATGGTTTAGAGTCTGATTTTTGATAGAAATTACATATTATCATATCTGAAAATGATTTTCAATCTTAATCATGCAAAATTCCCATGCAAATTTAATGAAAATGCACCAAAATTGCTAGTTTTTGTTGAAATTTTTAATGCAAAAATGCAAATAATTTGAATTTAAATGCAAATTCACACTAAAATGAAAGACTAAAGACAAATGTAAATTTTAATGAACCTCTAAAATTAGTAGAAAAATATGATAAAAGATTTTGCCTACAAACCCTAGATTTTTGAATTACTAGGTTATCTAAAAATTGTCAAAATTTCCACAAAACCTTAGCAATTAAATGATGAAAATACAAAACAAGATTTTGAATTTTTGTATTTTTTATATTTTATATCAGATCTGATACAAAAATCATGAATTAGGAAAAATTAGAAAGAATTGACACAATTTAGTAAGCCCAACAATGTAATTTTTTTGTATTTTTCCAAATTTTCAATTTTTTTTGAAATTTTCTCAATGTAATAAATTAAATGCCTATATGAATAAATGAAATCACACCAAATCTACAAAAAAATACTAAGCAAGTTGCAATTTAAGTTTAAAGACACGGTTTCACCAAAATGTTTAAGGTAAAATTGGATTTGTTAATCTTTTGTGGCTTAGATGTTAAAATCCTCCTTTCACCCTAACATTGAAGGATCTAGGGTCGAATGGCGAGCACTATCATACCCTAGGTCACTTGAAAATGAAGGGAATCTTGGATTAAGGAATTAATTATCAATTTTTTCTTCTCCTATGCTTAGTTGACCATTAAAACCCTAATTACGCAAATACGACAACAAATTAATGAATTACAGAAAAAGCTCTTGCAGACGGGAGTAAAATGCCATATTACAGAATACCTATTTTCAAGGTTCTGAAGTGGAACAGTTAGGGACACTGGAGAGGGCACCTATTTTTTCAGGGAATCTGGACCTCCTTCAGACATTGATCAGCCCTGTAACTTCTGTTCTCTAGAATATGTCTGCAGAGGAAACTGGAGTGAGCACCCTAGTCTTAGAAGTGCTCCTTTGTCTGTCTTTCCTTCATATCCTAAATCCTTGATACCTGCCACTCCTTCCTGCAACTCCACTTTTCCCAAATGTGACACCTGTAAACTGCAATCACAAGACTTGGTTTGGGGGTTGTGATATTTAGAGGTTTGTCTCAGTCAAACCCCAGAGGACACTCAAGTCTCTGAACACCATTGTTAGACAAAGAGGGCATGCCCTTGTGAGGCAGAGGCCAAAAACCAAAGGAATCAATGATAAAAACACAATGATATGTCACTTTGTAGTGAATCTCTCATGGAGGAAGATGCTCTTCATGCCATGAGGAGATTGATGCTCAAATATGCAAATATCAACACACAAAACACACAAGTCTGCTCTTGCAACACAATAAAAAACCTTGAATCACCTTGGGAATGCCTAGAGTTCACAATAAAAATCTAGTTTACAAATGAATGCCTACATATATTTAGATATGCATCTACAAGCACTCCCACCAAGATATTTGAAATTCAAACTTACTGTGTGAGAAAAGGGACCTAATAACGGTCACTAACTGACACCCAAAAATTGAGGCTACCCTAAAATAGGGTAGGACTACGGCATGGGCACCCAAGTCTTCCCCCCTATTTTAGGTAGGGTACAGCTCAAGGGGTCCTACTAGGTCCTATTTGTCATGGGACTTAGGTCTCATTTCATCGGGATGCTAAAATATGAAATAAAATGTCCTAAATGCATTCTAAAGACCCGGGAGCTAAACCTTATGAGGGAAAAGCCCCCAAGGGGACATTTTCTAATGTTACAAATACAATATTAGGCAATAAATAAATATACAATTAAATAAATAATGCTAGGAATTTGTAAAGGTTGAGACACCTTAATTCCCATCATTCTCCCACTTGTTGAACACCTTGCAAGAGCCAAAAGAAATGACAAGATTTAACTGCTAGGGGCCAAGAGGCCCAGAGACTCCGAACACCATCTGAACTTCTCTGTACCCATTGGTTTTATCAATGCATCTACAGCATTCTTCAAAGTGTCTACTTTCTCCAATATCTCCTTCCCATCCTCTACCATGTCTCACACAAAATGAAACTGTACATCAATATGCTTTGTTTTAGCATGGAAAGTCAGATTCTTTGCTAAGCAAATCACACTCTGACTGTCACAAGAGATAGTAATCTATCCTTCATCAACACCAATATGTGAACACAACCTCTTAACCTTCTGTTGTAGACAAAGAAACCATATACTCAGCTTTTGTTGTGGACAAAGCAACCATAGGTTGTCGCTTACTCATCCAACTAATTGCACCACCGAACATAGTAAACACATAAGCACTAGTGGATCTTCTGTTGTCAATGTCACCTGCCCAATCAGAATCCACAAATCCATGAATACATACAGAATACAGAGGTCCTATACGATGACCATAATAACATAGGGAATACTTGAAAGTACCCCACAAATATCTGAACACTCTCTTTACTGCATCCTAGTGTACCCATCCAGGATTAGCCATAAACCAACTAAGGACTCCCACTGCTTGGTCAATGTCTGGTCTTGTACAGACCATAACATACATCAAACTGCCAACAAAACTAGCATAAGGTACTCTACTCATATCCTCCATCTCAGAAGGAGACTTTGGACAATCATTAACATATAACTTTGTCCCCAAAGAAACAAGAACAAACAATGATCTACAATCTACCATGCTGAATCTATCCAACACAGTCTTCACATACTTACTCTGGCTTAACCAAAGTTTTCTGTTTGCTCTGTCTCTTCTAATTTCCATTCCCAGAATGTACCTGGCTGCCCTTAAATTTTTCATTTCAAACTGTGTTGACAACTGAAACTTTAAGTTAGAAATCATATTCTTACCATTCCCAATCAGCAACATATCATCAACATATAGTGCAATAATGAGAATACGATCATTGTCAAACTTGTAATACACACAATGATCTGATTTCAATCTCAGAAATCTAATAGACAACACAAAGTCATCAAACTTCAAGTACCACATCCTAGGAGATTGTTTCAATCTATACAAAGACTTCTTTAACTTGCAAGCCAAATTTTCTTTATCTTTTTCTATGTAATGCTCTGGCTGTGACATATAAATCTCTTCCTCCAAGTCACCATGAAGGAATGTTGTCTTCACATCCATCTGCTCCACTTCTAAATCATAAACTTCTGCAAGAGATAACAGGAACTGAATAGATGTCAGCTTTGCAACAGGAGATAAAATTTCACCATAATCAATTCCCTCCACTTGTACAACCAATCTGGCCTTATACTTCTCAACACTACCATTTCCACCAAATTTATTCTTGAAAACCCATTTGCATCCAATAGGTTTCTGTTCATCAGGCAAAGGCACCAAGTCCCAAATTTTATTCTTTTCCAAAGAAGCCATCTCATCTTCCATGGCCTCCTTCCAGGAACCTGCATCTTTCATGCCCATAGCCTCTATCATAGTTCTAGGCTCACCAGCATTAGTAAGCAAAGCAAAAGAATGACTAGAATCAAGCAATGTATAACCAAACCTCTCAGGTTGCTTCTTGTTTTGTGTGGACCTCCTCAAAGGCTGAGGTTGATGTTCTGCTTCTTCTTCCGAGCTTTTAGAGCTACTAGAGCTCTCCTCATCATCATGTCTCACAGGGTCTGTCAGTTTAGTCTTCTCAAGGGTAGTGGGAAATTAAACCACATCCTCTTTCTTTTCTTCCTCTTCTGGCTGTAGAACAATGGAAGAAGGTGTTAGCTTTGTGAAAATAACACTTCTGTTATACAACACTTTTTTGACCATAGGATCCCAAAGCTTGTATCCTTTCATACAGACACCATAGCCAATGAAGATACACTTAATAGCCTTGTTCTCCAATTTTGACCTCTTCTCCCTAGGCACAAGAGCATATGCCTCACAACCAAAAACACAAAGATGTCTTATTGAAGACTTCTTACTAGACCACACCTCCATGGGTGTCTTTCCAACAAGAGTTGATGTAGGAGACTTGTTGACTAGGTAGCAAGTAGTGGCAACAGCTTCAGCCCAAAACTTCTGTTTGAGGCTAGCTCCACTAAGCATACTCCTAGCCTTCTCCATCAGTGTCCTGTTCATCCTCTCTACAACTCCATTTTGCTGCGAGGTGTATGGAGTTGTCTTATGTCTTTCAATCCCATGTTCTTTGCATAACTTATCAAATTCTATGGAACAAAACTCACCACCATTGTTAGTTCTCAAACACTTAATCTTTTTACTAGTCTGATTCTCAACAAAAGCTTTAAACTCGTTGAACCGACTAAACACTTCAGATTTGCTTATGAGAAAATAAATCCATGTCCTTCTACTGTAATCATCTATGAAAGATACAAAATATACAGATTTAGAGATCGAATGAACATTAACTAGACCAAACACATTAGAATGAATAAGATCCAATACACCAAAAGATTTATGAGAACTCACGTAAAATTGAACACGGTTTTGCTTTCCATATATACAATGTTCACAAAAGTTGAAATTGAGATTACAATCATCTAACTCCTCAACAAGGTTTTTATTTTTCAGGGTTCTAAGACCTTTCTCACCAATGTGGCCAAGTCTCTTATCCCATAACATTGTCTTCTCAGCAAGAAGCTTAACTTCCAAAGCATGAGCAGCCTTAGGTACCCAAAATGCACTGCCATCAGAATTTGATACAATAGATCTTTTAGTTGCTGGTTCCAATGGTGGGGATGAAGTGACTACAACTCTTTTCTTCAAGTTAAAAGAACTGTTGCATTGTGAAATGCATGCCTCCAGCTGAAACAAAGTACCTCTCCTAGTACCCTTCGCAAGCACCATAGCTCCTCTAGTCATCTTGCATCCTTCTTTCGAGAAGACAACTTGCACACCTGCATCATTCAATTTACTTATAGAAAGTAGGTTTTGTGCCAAGCCTGGGATGTGCATAACCCTAGAGATCCCCTTCACTCATCCATCAGGGAATCAGATTATGACTCTTCCATGGCCAACTATCTTCAGATGAGAATCGTCACCTAGGTACACTCTTCCACCATCAAACTCTTCATACTTTGTAAACCAGTCTTGATGCGAGGTCATGTGGAAAGAGGCACTAGAATCAATCAGCCACACATCATCAGATGCATGGGTGGCCAAGACTATAATGAAGGCATCACCATCATCTTGTGACTTGTCAGAATATGAATATAGGACATTCTTCTTCTTCTTCTTTTTCTCCTCTTTGCATTCCTTTCAGAAATGCATAGTTTTCCCATAGTTCCAACACAGTACCTTGGACTTTCCAAGAGATTTGGATCTCCCACGGGATTTGGATCTACCCTTCTCAGCTTTCTTGTCTTTCTTTTTCCCTTTCTCCTTGAGACTTCCACGAACCGCAAGAGATTCTTTGGACGACTCAGATGACTTTCTCTTCATCTCTTCAGATAATAGCGAAGACACCACTTCATCCATTTTGAAAGTGGATGTGGTACTCCTGATAGCCATAATAAGATGATCCCACAAATCTGGTAAAGAACAAAGCAGGGTCATACACCAATCCTCCTCCTCCATCTTCACACCAATGGATGTCAATTGTGCAACTAACATATTAAAAGCATTCATGTGATCAGACACAGATCCTCCATCTTCCATCCTTAGAGAATATAGCTTCTTCTGTAGGAATAAATTGTTTACCAGGGATTTAACCTGATAAACATCACCAATTTTCTTCCATAGCTCCTTCATAGTTTTTTCTACATGAACATTTAACAAGATGAAATCAGCCAACCAGAGTCTCACAAGACCCTTGTCTTTGTGATCTTTGAGATCCCAATCATCTTGCAACATTGCCATTGGTTTTACATTGGAAATTGCTTCCCATAGGTCTCTATCAACGAGTATGTCTTCCATTTTGAGTTTCCACAACTTGAAATTATTGCCATTTATTTTTGGGTAAAAAGGATGAGGGTTAATGTTTGCTTTAGTTTGAATCCTCCTTTCCACAAAACATTCCAAGGGCTTTTCAATTGAGTGCCTCACCTATCAAGAGGAGAGTCAACTATCAGATTTGAGTTGCCACTTAGTTTTCTGCTAGGAAATTCTGATGTGATCACACAAGTTTGCCAATTAATTCCTTTATGCCCTAAAAACCCTAATTTAAGCAAAATGGTAATTAAATCTGCAAATTACAAGAAATGCTACGGGAAATAAACAGAGGCCAGAGAACCTTAACTCACTATTTTTCGCAGACAGAAAATGAAGAAATCTGGGACAATGGTGATGGCACCCTAGTCCAATGTGCCACTTTTTATGCACAGTCCCGATCTCCTTTCGACACTGATCTATGCTACACTTTCTATTTCTTGTGATTTGAAAATGGAGGACAAGGTTGATGGCGCCCTTGTCCTGAAAAGTTGAATAATGTCCTCTTCCTTTTAGATTCAAAATCTTCAATGTCTACCTTCTTGCTCTACAACTCTACTTCCTCCAGATCTGACACCTATAACCTGCAATCACAAGGAATGTGGGAGGGGGTTGTGGTGTTGAGAGGCCTGCCTCAGTCAAGCCTTGGAGAGACATTCAAGTCTTCCAAACACCATTGTCACAGAGAGTGCATGCCCTTGGGAGGTAGAGGCAAAAACTAAATGATAATAATTGATAAAGCACAATAAATGATAATAATTGATAAAGTACAATAAAAGATACCTTGATGATGAAGCTCTCATGGAAGGAAGAAGCTCTTCAATGGCATGAGGAGAAGATGTAATCTAACCTGCAAACAAACACAATAACAATGATATGCTCTGCAACACAATGATAGCAAAAGTATGCCAATAGCTCACAATCATAAAACTTGCCAATGATCTTCTAGTTATCTTCTAGTTTGCAAATGAAACCCTAAACATGCTTATATATGCAACTATTAAGATTCCTACCAAGAATTTCGTATTTGAAACTTATGATGTCAGCCTGGAAACCAAATAATAGTCACAAAACTGACATTTCAAATTAAGGCAGACCTAAAATAGGGCTGGACTAGGGCACTAGCACAATTGTCCACCCTCATGTATTTTCTCAAGATTCATTAAATTGCAGCCGCCTAGGTTCTATTTTCCACAAGACCCATGGGTTTTCTCATTGGGAGTTTGATTTAACATGCAAAATGCTCTAAATGCAAATCTAAAGACCTGGGAGCTAAACCTTTAGGAAAAAGCCCCCAAAGGTGCATTTTTCTAACATAACATATAGCACCCACTTTAATGTATGCATTAAATGCAAGGCCAATACATGCATTAAAGTTGGTCCACAAACACAACAGACATGCCAAGCATGGAGAAGACATGCCAAACACATTGAAGATAATGACAGGCACGCAAAACACGGAGAAGACAGTTATAGTCATGCAGAACATAGAGAATACAACATTGAAGACATGTAGAGCATAGAGAATATAATGAATGCAGTGATTATTTTCTTTTTGATTTTTCCACATGAAATGCAAGATGCAAGTACAAGGAAAGTAAACAAATAAATCCCAAAAAATGTAGAGGAGCTGTTCACCACTGGTCTTATACTTTTTTAGAATAGACACGCCAAACAAAATCCCAAGGCGTAGAGGAGTTGTTCACCACCGGTCTTGCACCTTGAGAACAAACACACCAAACAAATCCCAAAGTGTAGAGGAGCTCATCGCCACCAGTCTTGCACTTTGAGAACAAGCACGCCATACACACACATGCTGAAGACATGGAGAAAACATGGCAGACAAGTAATGGAGTGTTCCTATTTCTAGGCTCATCACCATCTCAGGCACATTACAAGCACACACCAATGATTAGGCTTCACCACAACAACCACCGAAAACACACTTAAGGGTTGAGTTAGTCACAGAACTGCTCCCCACCTCGTGATGAGGAATTTTAAAAATGACAGTATAAAGTAATCTTCTCCAAGAAATACACCATCCCCGCCTCATGACGAGGGATTAAGCTAAAAGGATATGCTCGACATCTCACCTCCACAGAGGGATTAAATGATTGATTTGATTTTCAGATTGTTCAAACACGCTTTACTAACATCTAAAGTAGACAACTTACCTTATATATGCCCCCACCTTAAGGTGGTTGATATCACGTACCGATATCAAGCACATTAAGGTAGGAAGAAAACACACAAGGGAACACGAGCTCTCACAAGGGCCATGCCCTCCATAGGTGACATGTACTTTACGATCACCTAATGTTCCCACAAACACATCCCTGCAAGAAAAGTTTTAGTGTCCAAATAATCATGATCAGATACAATGCATATGATCAACTACATGAAAGAGCCAAGCAAGGTGATATTCATGATAAACAAAGTACACGGAACAAAAGTATTGTTAAAGTGTTGTTAGGAAGGTAAGATAACATCAACATCAACATCAAGATACAGAAATCACGGAGTGATTCTACTAGCCAAGCATCAGATGATTTGTTACAACCCTGTCGTCATATATGGACTAGGTCCATTTTTTGATTGCTCTTGAAAGGGACACTAGGTCCACATCAGTATAAATGTTTTTTGTCATCCACCTGCTAGATGGAAACACTAGAGGAAGGTAAACAATAAATCAGAGAGAACAAATGTCTTAGGGACAGTCATGTAGGAGGGTGCCCCCAATTCACCAAACGCAATGCTATGTCCGTAAGACACAACACACAAGGATGAAATCAGAGGAGAGGAGATATAGGAGAATGATGATACAAATAGAAGGTCACAACAAGGTGGTCTCCTAGTATCCTTGACCTTACAAGAGAATCTTGAAGGTCATCCTAGGAGGCCTAACAACACATAACACATCACAGGGGAAGCACATCACGAAGGTAAAGGGTTAGAGATACTTACCTATGGGGACAATCAAACTAGTGGTCATCATCAGGTGGGTCACCGTCTTCCCAATATCTAATGCTAGAGGGGAGAGTTGTATAAGGTACCATAGCCCACCTATTGTTCTTGTTTTCAAGTTTTTCATCTTGAAGTTCTATTTGATTTGTTTCAATATTAGGTTGAACATTTTCTTCATTAACTGGTGTTGTATCTTTTGGAAAGTTTGTGTCATTATTGATGGTCAAGGAATATGTAATTAAAGGAGAGATAGTTGATGTTTTAAAATCCTTAGTGATGTCCAAATGAATTAAATATTCAATCAAATGAGGGACATTAAAGGTCTTCTCTTTCTTAGTGATATCCAAAGTGTGTGAACAATCAACTAAAGGAGGGAGGTTAATGAGATGATCCATAGAAGTTTCATGCAATAGGGTAGGGTTTTTGTTTTTGTTAAATGAATGCTCATTATCTATCCATGGAATGTTCTTTGTTAAAGGGAGCTCCTCATTCACTAATGCTTCATCTTGGCTAGAGAGAGCATTGGATTGGGGAGATGGTGGTGTCTCTTCAATTACTAATGCTTCATCTTGGCCAGAGTGAGCATTAGAATGAAGATTTGGTGGTATGATTTTAAGAGATGTGTCAATTAAATAACCCTCTTGCATCGCAGTGTCCTTGTGAGGAGGAACAACTTTGGGAGAGGGATCATAAGGTAAAACTAAGTTATCATCATATGTTTTAGCAATAGGTGCCATAGTGGAATGTTCCATAAAGTCATCTAAGGCTTCATCTAACATCTTAAGTTCATCACCAGTATATATATTATTTATCATGAATTTAGTGAGATCATCTAATATCCAAGGATATATTCCCATGATGTTTTTTAAGATATCAAAATTAGATATACAACAAAATATTTCATATGTGGAGCACATAGAGAGATCAACATCATGAATGTATGCTATTTGTTCTAAAACTTGAGGATGTTTATCAGTGAATTTAGAGAAATGATCGATGTCTATGATGTATGAAAATAGAGCTTACAAGGAAGTATCCATGATATATGTTTTCAAATGAATTCCAAATCAGATTTTAAATATCTTTCAAAACATATGCAAAGGCAAATGCAAAAGTTGTGCAAAAATGCTCTAAAATGCTTGGTTTTTCAAATTTTCTCAGGGCAAACGAATGAAAGAAGAGGTGTTGTAAATATTTTTAAGAGGGAAAGAAAATTATATGCCTAAAAACAGTCCACTAATGCAAAAATACCTTTCACAACATGCCTTTGAAGCAACTCTAGAAAGTCGATAAGCCAAAACCTAGTGAAAATAGGCTGAAGTATGTGATTTTTTCACCAAATCTCGATGCAAACAAATGAAAGAAGAGATGTTGTAAATATTTTCAGGAGGAAAATAAAATTATATGACTAATGATATTCCACTAATAAAAAAATACTCTTCACAACACACTTTTAAAGCAACTCTAGAGAGTCGATAAGCCAAAACCTAGTGAAAATAGGCAAAAATATGCATTTTTCACCAAATCTCCATGCAAAAGAGTAGGGCAGAAGGTGTTGTAAGGAACATGATGATGGAAAGTAACTTATATCAGTAATAACAGCCACCTAATTCCAAAAAAATTGTTACAACACGCCTATAGTGCCTCTCTAGGCCAAACCCTAGTGCAAAGATAGTAAAAATATGCTAATTTTCCCTAAATTTGAATGCAAAAACCCAAAATAAAGGGTGTTGTAAGGAAATTGAGAAGGGGAATAAAATGATAAGACTAATAATATCCAATTAGTGTAATAAAATCCCTTACAACATGCTTGGAGTGCAAATCTAGCAAGACGATAGGTTCAAATCTAGTGAAAAATGCAAGTTTTCAAACCGTAGACATAAAATTTCACAAGGAGGCCACTATGATACAACACTACCATTAAAAATCAGACCTAATGAGTGTTTTAACAAGGTAGTAAAATCTGAAACAAGATTTTGACTACAACCCTAGCTCATGCAAAACTAGGTTTCCATAAAAAGTGCAAAATTTCAAGCAATTTCTAACAAATCAAGCATGCAAATGCAATGCAAATGAATTGTAAATGAAGAATTTGTGTATTTTGGATCAGATATAATGAAAATAACAGAAATTTATTTGAATTATATGCCAATTAATTGAAATTTCACAAAAATGCAATTAATTTGCCAATTTTTGCAAATTTTTCAAATTTTTCAAATTTTTTGTATTTTTTGAATGCAATATTGAAAATAAAGAATTGAATGATGATGAATTTTAGATCTAATGTAAAAATCAGAGAATTAATTAAATTCAATTGAATGAATGCAAACTATGTCAAAATCAAACATTAGAATGCAATATTTTTTCAATTTTTCCAAATATATCAATTTTTTGTAAATTTTCCAATGCAATAGAATGAACGAATGCAAATTTGTCAAAAAACACTCAGCAAGGTGCCAAAAAGTTCCAAACATGGGTTCACAAAAATGTTTTGGGGTAAAAAGGATGAGGGTTAATGTTTTCTTTAGTTTGAATCCTCCTTTCCACAAAACATTCCAAGGGCTTTTCAACCGAGTGCCTTGCCTATCAAGAGGAGAATCAACTATCAAATTTGAGTTGCCACTTGGTTTTCTACTGGGAATTTCAGATGTGATCACACAAGTTTTCCAATTAATACCTTTATGCCCGAAAAACCCAAATTTAAGAAAAACGGTAATCAAATTTGTGAATTACGACAAATGCTATGAGAAATAGACAGAGGGCAGATAACCTTAACTCACTATTTTTCACAGACAAAAAATAGAGAAATTCGGGACAACGGTGATGACGCCCTAGTCCAATGTGCCACTTTTTCTACATAGTCCCGATCTCCTTTCGACACTGATCTCTGCTACACTTTCTGTTTCTAGTGATCTGAAACGAAGGACAAGGTTGATGGCACCCTTGTCCTGAAAAGTTAATTAGTGTCTGCTTCCTTTTAGATCTAGAATCTTCAATGTCCGCCTTCTTGCTTTGCAACTCTACTTTCTCTAGATCTGACACCTATAACCTACAATCACAAGGAATGTGGGAGGGGGTTGTGGTTTTTAGAGGCTTGCCTCGATCAAGCCCCAGAGAGACATTCAAGTCTTTCAAACATCGTTGTCAGAGAGAGTGCGTGCCCTTGGGAGGCAGAGGCAAAAACTAAATGATAATAATTGATAAAGCACAATAAATGATACCTTGATGATGAAGCTCTCATGGAAGGAAGAAACTCTTCAATGCCATGAGGAGAATATGTAATCTAACCTACAAACAAACACAATAACAATGCTATGCTCTGCAACACAAGGATATCACAAGTATACCAATAGCTCACAATCATAAAACTTGCCAATGATCTTCTAGTTATCTTCTAGTTTGCAAATGAAACCCTAAACATGCTTATATATGCAATTATTAAGAATCCCACCAAGTATTTCATATTTGAAACTTATGATGTTGGCCTGGAGACCAAATAACGGTCACAAAATTGACATTTAAAACTAGGGCAGACCCAAAATAGGGCTAGACTAGGGTGTTAGTGCCCTTTTCCACCCTCCTGTCTTTGCTCAAGATTCATTAAATTACAACCCCTAGGTCCTATTTACCACAAGACCCATGGGTTTTCTCATCGGGAGTTTGATTTAACATGCAAAATGCTCTAAATGCAAATCTAAAGACCTGGAAGCTAAACCTTTAGGAAAAAGCCCCCAAGGGTGCATTTTTCTGACATAACACCATTAAAGTTTTCCACCTCTATTCTTTTGGATGTGCCTGCGATCTCCTTCCTGCAATAAGATTACATAATACTATGCACAGATTCCCACTCAATCTAAGATCAGTACAAAAAACCCCTACCCAGTAGCTAGGACCAAAACTGGCTAGGCTCTGATACTAACTAAAAGGAAGCTAGGTGTGCGGAAATTGCTTCCTAAACTAATATAATGAGGGGAGAGGTATGCAAATTCATTTTAACCCTTACAATTGTAGAAATATTAAATTTATATTAGAGATATTACAGCAGCAAAACACAATATAAGAATGTAGACATAGAGAAGTAGACACAAGATGTATCATGGGGAAAACCTTTTCAGGTGAAAAATCCCACACTCTAAAACCTACATAATGTATTATTTGAAACAGTTACAATTTACAATACACTTGCAATGCAAGTTATTCCAAGAGTCTTCAAATGTCAAATTTGGAGTTATTTCAGCAGCATAACAATACTTGTAAAAACACTATGCAACTACAACTCCAAACTATGCAATATATAGGGATTACAAGGCATATTCTGGAAACATCTTGGGATAGGCATCCACCTTGGCCATATGACCATTAACCCACATCAAATGACATTTGTCCTTGCTGTAAATACATCCCTTACATCTGTCATACATGGCAGATTTGACTTTCCCAAGATGGAGCACTCCAAGGCTAAAAATAGACTATGACAGATGCTCTTACGCATCTTACAACTGTCATAGATTTTCCCAACATAACAACCTTAAATGTTTTAAAAGAATCTGTCATACAATGCTAAATATAGCATATTCCTCTTACAACATGTCATAGCCCAACTTGGGCACCCAAAGATGCCTTTCCCTCATGCAAAGATACTCACTGACACTTGTCACCACTTGTCATAGGAAACTCCAAACTAGGCTCTTACGCGTCATAGATTCTGTCATATGGAAAATCCTCTTCTACATACCACAAGATGCCGACACATGGCATAATAGTGCCACCTCAAATGGGATGCCCAAATCCATGTAGATTTGACTTGAACATCCAAGTCACATTCCAAGTAAGATGACATATCACCGTGCCACCTCAACTAAGTGACCAAACTAAATGTGCAAGTAAATACAATATTAGGCAATAAATAAATATAAAATTAAATAAATAATACTAGGAATTTGCAAAAGTTGAGACACCTTAATTCCCAACAAATATTGCACTGCTTGATTTAATCTCATAGATATATTAATTCACAATTTTCTTACTCAGAAGTATATCATTCATTGCTTGTATTTCATATGATAAATTCCTTATATATATTGCAGATTTATGTCTGCTGTTAATATATATTTTATTTCCAAAATCTATATCTCCTTTTATATGCTTCAATGGATACATCTCTAAGTACGCACCCTTTCATAGTATAATCTTCTACTACCAATCAAATTGATCTCTCTTAATCAATCAACCCATATAAGTTTATGCCTATGATGCCAAAGGCATCAAACAAATTTTATTTCTAAAAAGGCTTGAATCAAATTTGGGTACCAAATTTCAATAGAGAGAAAAATAGTTTATAATATTGAGCTTAAGTCAAAGAGAATGTAGATTTGAGATGATATAAGACTTTCTTCTAGGCATAGTAACTAATATTTATCAAATTTACGAAGATTTGACGTAGCATTCAAAACCAAACGCCCCAAAACATTGAGAAGTTCAACTAAAATGGAGACTACATACTGGATATGAAATTTCTCCTTTTCCCTGTGCTTTCTATTACTCTTTTCACCCGCACACCCTTCTTTTTGCACTATTTCTCTCTCCTCCTTTCTTTCCCCCACAAATAACTACTAAACACATGCAAATTCCTCTTGTTCTCTGGAAGCTTCACACTCCTTGTTTCACTCTAGTTTTCTTTCCTACGTTCTACATACATTCATTCCCCCATTATTGCCCACTCCCAGGCCATTGGAAAGAGTATAAGTGCCTTGAGAGTTTTAGGCAAGAGTGGCAACCATTTTGGTCTAGCTCATTACAATCCCAAGATTTCAAGCACTTGATTAAAACCTATGTAGAAATTCTCTCTCCCCTTTTAAACAAAGGGATAAGTTTATGTAATTAAAAAATAGAATCATTCATGCCTATAACAAACTCACTTTAGGGGCTGCAAAAAAACCCTTATTCCTACCTAAAGAGGAACCTGAACAAGTTGAGTCTGCAACTACTAGTTTGTTCAATGCAAAGACCCTTAACAAATGGCGTGGAGAATATAATGCATTGGTAGATGAGATCAAGAATGATATGTCTTGGGGAGAATATGTAGAGTTCCTAAGAAGAGGTGAATCTCAAAAGAAGGGGAAAGGCAAAAATAAAGAACTAAAACACAAGTTGGGTAAGTTAACCACAGCTTTCTTTGATGGAAGTGAAAAGATTTCAGCTAGAGCTTGGTTGCAAAAGATAGAGACATACTTTATGCTCAATCCCATTACAGAGAAGGATGTAGTTTAGTTTGCCACTTTGCATTTGGAAGGAGAAGCCTATTAATGGTGGTACCATGGTCACACTACTTTGGGACATGATCAGGTATAGACCTTTGGTGATTTTAAACAAAGGATTCTTGACAGGTATGAACTGAAAGAAGAAGAAGAATATTTTAGCCAGTTGTCTGAAATTAAGTAAAAGAACTTAGTAAGTGAGTATATAGCAGACTTTCAAAAGATTGAAGTGATGGTACCTGAAATATTAGAGAAGAGAAGAGTACATCTATTCATCACAGGGCTCACTGAACCTCTTAGGGGGTTTGTCAGATCTTTCGCACCTCTCACTTTGCAAGAAGCTATCAAGAGGGATCTAACCCTTGAACCATCAATTCCAAAGAATGATTTCCCACACTTCTCCAAACTAAACACATGGCATCATAAGGGAGGATTCTATAATAAACTATTCCATGCACCTGCACCTATACAAAAAAAATACAACTCCTAATACTACAAAGAAGATGGATGAAGAAACACAGAATTAGCTTAGGAGGAAGAAACTTTGTTTTTCTTGTAGAGAGCCTTGGGTACTTGGACATAGGTGTTTGGGAAAAGGACAAGTCCATTACATAGAGGTTATTTTAGATAAGGATTCAAACTTAGATGGTAATGAAGAGTTTCATGACGTAGAGGATTCTAAACCTAAGAATGAAGAGGAGACTAAAAAAGAAGGTTCATTAGCTGCACTTTTAGGAGCACCAAGATATCATCCTTTCAGGGTTCGTGGAGTGTTAGCAGGGCAGCAAATGACTATTTTGATTGATAGTGGGGCAACCCACAATTTTATTGATGAAGGGTTAGTAATGAAGAGAGGATTGAAGACTGAAGAATTTGAAGGGTTCAATGTGACTGTTGTAGACGGATTCACTATGCCATGCACCAGAGTGGTCAAACAATTGAGCATCACTATGGGAGACTACAAGGTTTGTGATGATTTTTATGTTGTTGGTATTGGTGAAACTGATGTTGTCTTGGGTGTTCAATGGTTGCATTCTATTGGAGAACACTATTAGAACTATCAAACTATGGAGTTCAAGTTTCAGTCAGAAGGTAAGGAGATTACACTCAGAGGGATTTCAAATGGAGCTCCATGAGTGGTGACATCAAAGAAGATGGAGAGGACTTTTAGAAGTGGTCAAGTTTCTTGGGAAGCCACTTGCTTAATCCAACCTTCAAGCTCTCCAAATGGAAAAGGTAAATTTCATTTTGAAATTCAAGAAATATTAGATAAGCATAACATTGTTTTCAGTGATATACCCCCAGGATTACCTCCAGATAGAGGGTTTCAACATGTTATAGAGTTGGAAAAAGATGCCAAACCTATTATAACTACTCCATACAGACATCCAAGGGGTTACAAGGAAGAGATAGAGAAGACTATCAGAGAGCTCTTAGATATGGGATTCATTAGACCAAGTTCTAGTCCTTTTGCATCATCTGTAGTTCTTGTGAAGAAGGATGGTACTCTAAGGATGTGCATCGACTATAGAGCTCTGAATAAGAAAAACATTAGAATAGATATCCCATACAAAGGATAGATGAACTTATTGATGAGTTGTATGGAGTTGTTTACTTTTCTAAGATTGATTTGAGATCAGGATACCACCAGATTCAGATGAGAGACAAAGATGTGGAAAAGTTAGCTTTTCAGTGTCACTATGGGCATTTTGATTTCTTGGTTGTGCCCTTTGGCCTCACTAATGCACTAGTAACTTTCCAATCATGCATGAACAAGGTATTTAGCAAACAACTCAGGAAGTTTGTCTTGGTTTTCTTTGATGATATATTGATCTACAGTAAAACTTGGAAGGAACACTTGGAACATTTAGATACAGTTTTGGGTATTTTGGAGCAGCAATCTTTCTATGCTAAGTTGTCCAAACATGAGTTTGGATTAATTGAAATTCTTTACTTGGGATATGTCATAAGTTCTAAGGGTGTTCAAGTAGATCAACAGAAGATTCAAGCAATACTTGATTGGCCTCCACCTACAAATCTTACATAGTTGAAAGGATTCTTTGGGCTATGTTGCTATTATAGGAGGTTTGTAAAAGGTTTTTCTTAGCTTGCTATTCCATTAACAGATTTGACTAAGAAGGGAGCCTTTGCATGGTTTGAAGAAGCTCAAAAAACTTTTGACAAGTTTAGGGAGGTAATGAGTTCATGCCCTGTGCTTGCTATTACTATTTTTCATTGCCTTTTGTAGTTGAATGTGATGCTTCGGGTGAAGGTGTTGGGGCTGTCCTAAATCAAAGGGGACATCCAATTTATTTTGAGAGTAGGAAGCTAAACAATCAAGAAAAAACATCACATTTATGACAAGGAAATGTTGGCAATTATGCATGCACTAGAGAAGTTCAGACAATATCTTGTGTGTGGGAAGTTTGTTGTAAAAACTGATGATAATAGTTTGAAGTATTTCCTTGATCAAAAAGATTTGAATGATCACCAACAAAGGTGGGTAAGAAGACTGTAGGCATATGATTTTGAAATAGAATATATGAAGGGTAAAAGAAATGTGGTAGCGGATGCACTTTCTAGGAAGCCAACTTTGTGTTTATTATTTTCTATTTCTGCAAAGTGGAAAGATTCTATCCTTGCTGAATATGTCAAAAATACTTTTGCATCTAATGTATTGGATGATTTAGTAGAAGATGATACATATACAGTGAATGATGGGCTGATTTATTAACCGAATTTTCCTTGTTCCTGAATCAAAAATCAAGGAAAAGATTTTAAGAGCTTTCCATGACACTCCCTTGGTTGGTCATCAAGGTTACTTCAAAACATACAGGCAGATCCATGAGAGATTTTCTTGGAAACGTCTGAAAAAGGATGTCCACAAGCATATCAAAGAGTGTATGACTTACCAAAGGAACAAAGGTGAACATATTTTTCCTACAGGTCTCCTACAACCGCTTCCAATTCCTGAACAGAAATGGAGAGCATTTCCATGGACTTTATCACAGGACTTTCCAAGGTACAAGGTAAGGATTGTATATATGTGGTGGTGGATAAATTAACAAAGTATACTGATTTCTTTCCCATCACTTCAGAGTTTAAGGCTCCTCAAGTAGCAGAGTTGTTTTTCAAAGAGATATTTAAGATGCATGGTTTGCCAAAAAACATTGTTAGTGGCAGAGATAGTAGGTTCCTTAGTTCTTTTTGGAAGGAACTATTTCACTTGACAGGAACAGAGCTCACACCAAGCACAAGTTACCATCCACAAACAGATGGACAAACAAAAATTGTTAACAAGAGGATAGAGGGGTATTTGAGGAATTATTTTTCAGATCAGCAAACTACTTGGGTCAAATGGTTGCACTTGGGAGAGTATTGTTACAATACATCAAATCATATGTCAATTGGTATGCCTCCATTTTGAGATCTTTATGGTTATGATGCACTTTATTTTTCTGATTTGATATTTATAGATAGTAGAGTACTTGCAGCTAGTGATCTTATCAATCATAGTCAAGAGATCATAAGGTCACTAAAAGATAACTTGAGGCAAGCACAAAACCAACAAAAGATATATGCAGATAGGAAGAGAATAGAAAGATTTTTTGAGGAGGGAGGACTTGTCATGTCCCCTTTCTAAAATAATTAATTAATGGTCAATATTAACCCATCTTATTCTTCCATGGGTTAATTGGACAAGCATAGGAAGAATATATATTTAATATTTAATACTGTCCAACTAATATCTATTTCAAGAGGACAATTAAATATTAAATTAAATATTTTGAGACTCAAAAAGGGGCATTGGGTTTGTTGAGGTGTCCATTTGCATGAAGATTTCAAAAATCTTGGTAAATCACAAGTGGCAGGGGACATTATGACAATGTATGACAGCTTATGACAATTGTCATACCCCAAAATAGCAAGGAATCAAAGAAAAACGTGGGAATCTTGGATTTCCCTCTCTCCCATGAAATATTGATACAAAATATGTAATTTTGGTGATTTAGGGCTATTGTTGATTTGATATTTTCTCTCAAACTTGCGGATTTGCAGATTGTGGCTTCAATGGATGAAAACCCATTGGAGTAAAGAGGCTTGTGGACAAAAAAACATGAGTTTCAAGTGGCCAAAGGACACAAGCCCTTTGATCACAAGGAGTAGCTTCATCCAGAGGTTGCACAGAGCTTCAAGGATTAAGTAGTTTCTGGCAGTTTCCATTGTTTGTGTGTGCAGGTCTTTTTGAGTTGCCGTGGTAGTTCTAGAAGTGCTGGGAAGAGTTGCTTTTGTTATTTCCTTTGGTTTTCTATGTAGTAGCTATAGATTTCCATTTTCTAATTCAGAGATTAGTATTGGAAGTTGTGGGTAGTGTTGTGTTGATTTTGGCTTTGTGGGTCAGAATACCCAATGTGTATTTCAGCTTGTTGTGAAGATTTGGTTGTGTAGTTTGCTGCTGAGTGTTGTAGGTGTTTTCTACTATTACTTTAATGGTATCAGATCATATTTCATGTACTTTCCATTTGAAAATCAAACAATATCAGTTTTGGGTGTTTTTGGTGTATTTTGGTGATTGATGGTGTTGGCAGTTTTTGTGGGTTTTGCCCAAATCTTGTTGTTCGAAGTTGTATTATTTGTTGCTGCTACAAATCAGTATTATAGATCTGATAACATTTTATTTACATGAGAAATCAACCAAAAAACATTTTGGTGAAGTTTCATATTTTGGGTGTTAAGCCTGAGTAAGACTAGCTAGCTAGTTTCATCAAATTTGATGCAAAATTGGTGAAGATATTTAAATTCATTTTCAGACCTGATGTGAAATGTTATTTTTGAGTTTGGCTCATTACAGAACATCATGTGAGTACAACAATCTTGAATAAAATCCAAGCATCTAGCCATAAAATTGGTAGAATCCTATTTCATACCCTTCTAGAAGTAAAGTGGTTTCAGATTAGCTAACAACTTAGTCACTCCTAGATGTCCTGAATAAGGCACATAATGAGCTTCCTTCAAAATAAAAGTCCTTAAGTCACCCTGATTCAGCATGTAAATTATATCTTTGAATCTTAACAATCCATTGGACTCGAAGCAATATCCATCATACTTGGAATATTGGGGGTTTTTTGAGAGTGCTTTCCTGATCTATTAATAAAATTCATCACCTGAAGATTTTCTAAAGACTTTCTCTCGAAAGGTTTTCTGAATTGTGGCTATTGTTGTAATATGCCACCTGCAATAAGAGCATCAGCTACATAGTTCTTCTTCCCTTTTATGTAGTTGACATCAAAGTCATAGTCAGATAATAGTTCTAGCCTACGCCTTTGGTGTGCATCAGGTTAGGTTACGTGAAAATATACTTAAGCCCTTGATCATCCAACTTGAGTTCAAAAGGTTTCCCCAACAAGTAATGCCTCCAAACCTAGAAGGCATGCATGATTGTTGTAAGTTCCAAGCCATGTAGATTCATAGGCCACAACCTACCCATCTTGCATAAGCACACACCCCAATCCTTCTCCAGAAGCATTTGTGACGACCATGAAATTGTTGGAACTAGAAAACTGAGAGCGGGGGGGCGGTGAATCAGTTGTCCCTTAAAAACTTTTCTTCCTTTAACCTTCTTTATTATCTTACTATCAGATTAGTGATGCAAACATTTAAGCATGAATTAACAACATAAGAGCAGAAACATAATCAACACATTTAACACCAATATTTTGACGTGGAAACCTGATTAAGGGAAAAACCACAGTGGGGGTTAACCCACAAAATGTGTACCATATTAAAAGTACTTAGAAAAATAGAAGGCACATGCCTTCGGGCGCACTATCCAAAATTCACTGCTCAAAAGGAGAGGCTCACTGCCTATAGAATTTATTTAGAAAGAATTAACTGAGAATTAGCATCTACTTCAAGCCTGATTCAGTTTTAATGAATGCTCAAGAACTTTTGCTTTTGCCTCAAACTCTTCTTCACACTCTACACTGCTCTCGCTCCTTTCCTTCTACTCTGCTCCTGATCCTTCCTTCAGATTTTATCTATTTTTGCCCAAGGATGATTTTGATACTTCTTCAACAAGTATTTATATACTTCATCAACCTTGGAATGATCAACAAGGTTAGCTAAACTTGATGCGGATCATCACACTATCGACCAAACACAACTGAGACTTGAATCTTCTTCTACAACCACTCCACGCTTCATAAAAATGTATTTAAGGCATCTGCAACAGGTTAGGAACATCTGGTTGGCTAAGACTAGGAAGGACATCAACCTCAAGAAGAAATCTTCAATCAACAAGCTCAAACTTCAACATGGACTTCTGACATAGTAGACATACAATCCAGAGACCTCCACAAGCACATTGAATTCACCAATAACATCCATTCTAAACCAATTTATCAGAAACAATTGAATCTTCCTCTAGAACCTCAAGAACACTCTCTTCCATGACTGTCAAACTAGAAGGATAGCTTGTGTACCTCCAAACCACAAACCACTAGTGTTGATGATACACATTGACTTCCCAAATGTGTCTTCAGATCTACAGATCACAATTTTATGTTACCGGAGCAATCCAGACCTCTTTCCTATCATTATGTCTTTCCTAAGTATTGTAGGAACCGGTTCTACTCAGATGGCCATAACTCCTTCAAATCTTCTTGTGGACTTCTCAAATCTTGACTTAAGCAACCTGTGATAATCCTCTACACATCCATATGATCTGCATGCATTGATTATTATTAATTTTCTCAATATCCTCAACAATCTGGTTTTCTATACAAACAACAAAATAGGATGCAGTTGACACTAATGGCAACAAGAATATGTTGTCATCAATGACAAAACCACTTAGGCACATATTTGCAACAATCTCCCCCTTTTTCATTGGTGGCAACATATGATATGAAAAACTAAATCTAACCATCAAGACAAAAACTTCTCCCCCTTTCTCTTCTCACTTTTGCAACTACTTTCTTTACTGCTCCCCCTTACATCAGCAACTAGTTTTTCACATGACTTCTCTCCCCTTTTGACATCAATGGAAAAGGGCACGTATTTGCTATCTTCTCTCCCTTTTTGCTTCAGACTGATTCCAAAATTTACATATTGACTACTCCCCCTTTGAGTAGTACCTCCTTAACATCAATCTGGATCACAAGATATGGATGTGAATCCCATCGGATTGATGCACCTTAGTGCATCTTAGTTCTACTCAAGAGGGGTAATAACCCCTAACTTCTCTATGAGATACTCAAAAGTATCCTTGGGAAGAGGCTTAGTGAAGATGTCTGTAATCTGATCTTTGGAAGGTAAAAATTCCAACTTGACTTCATTCTCATTTACTTTCTCTCTCAAGAAATGAAACTTGATAGATATATGATTTTTCTTTGATTGCAATACTGGATTCTTTGAGATTCTTATTGCACTAGAATTATCATAGAAAATTGTGACTGGCTCCTCAAACACAATTCTGATGTCCTTCAACATTTGCTTCATCCACAAAACCTGAGTGCAATTATTTGTTGCTTCTATGTACTCTACTTTTGCAGTAGACAGAGATATTGCCTCTTGCTTTTTGCTTATCCAAGAGACCAATCTTCTCCCTAAGAAGAATGCACCACCACTAGTACTTTTTCTATCATCCACATCTCTTGCCCAATCAGCATCTGTATATGCATGAAGAGTGAAGTTATTGTCCTTTGGATACCATAGTCCATAATCAATTATCCCCTTGAGATATCTAAAAATTCTTTTGACTGCCATAACATGGGATTCTTTTGGATCAGCTTGAAATTTGGCAACAAGTCCAACTACATTCATGATGTCAGGTCTGGTCCGAGTTAGATAAAGCAGTCCTCTAATCATTGATCTATATCTTTTCTGATTTGCCTCGGGAGAGTCATCATCTTTTCTTAGCTTGCATCCGATTACCATAGGTGTACCCACTGGCTTTGAGTCTTCCATTCCAAATTTCTTTATCAATTCTTTTACATACTTGGACTGAGATATGAAGATACCTTTATCTGATTGAACAATTTGCAGACCTATGAAGAAATTCATCTCACCAAACATTGACATCTCAAACTCACTTTTCATCTGATCAGTAGATGCTTTACACATGCATTCATTTCCACCAAAAATGATATCATCAGCAAAAACTTCAACAACTTGAATGTCCTCATGAACAATTTTGAAGTAGAGATTACTATCAGCAGTACCTTTGCTAAATCCTAGCTTAAGAAAATGCTTATCCAATCTAGCATACTAGGCTCTTGGAGCTTGCTTGAGTCCATACAAGGCTTTTCTCAATCAACAAACCATATCTCCCTGATCAGACAACTGAAATCCTTCTGGTTGCTCAATGTAGACTTCTTCCTCCAAATCTCCATTAAGAAATGCTGATTTCACATCTATTTGATATACTTTAAAATCTTTGAAGGCAACAAATGTAATAAATAATCTAACTACCTCTATCCTTGCCATCGGAGTAGAAGTTTCTTCAAAATCAATTCCTTCCACTTGAGAGTAGCCTTTACATACCAACCTTGCCTTATTCCTTACCACCTCACCATCTTCATTAAGTTTATTCCAGAAGACCCATTTGGTTCCAATCACATTTTTATCCTCAGGTCTAGGAACTAGATCCCAAGTGTGATTCTTTTCAATTTGCATCAATTCCTCTTCCATTGCTTTGACTCAGTTTTCATCATTGCAAGCTTCACTTATTGATTTTGGTTCAATCCTTGAAATCAAACAAATCACTTCTTGATCTTCAGACATTTTTCTCCTAGTTCGAACACCTTTACTCTTAGCTCCTATGATCTGGTCTTCAGGATGATTTAACCTTACATACTTGGGAGTTTTGGAGATAGTTTGAGCTTTTGTTTCTTGAACTTGTTCCTCATCATTTGTGTTAACCTCTGGAGTCACCGGTTCAAACTAAATCTGGGTCTAAACTTAAACTTGCCTTCCTTGATTTTGACTTTCATCATCTGAATCATATCTGAAGTTCCTGGAATGTCCTTCCTTGCTTTCATCAACTTCAACATTCGCACTTTCAACAATCTTCTTTAATCTTTTATTGAAGCATCGATAGGCCTTACTTTGAGTTGAGTATCCCAAAAATATTCCTTCATCACTTCTTGCTTCAAACTTACCTAAGTACTCATCTCTTTTGATATAGTATTTACTACCAAAGACTTTGAAGTATCTCATAGTAGGAGGATGACCAAACCAAAGTTCATAAGGAGTCTTACCAGAATTTCCTTTGATCTGCACTTAGTTAAGAGTGTAGACAACAGTACTCATAGCTTCTCTCCAATAAACTTGAGGAACATTTGTTTCCATCATCATGGTTCAGGCAGCTTCTTGAATGGTCTAATTCTTTCTTTCCACAACTCCATTTTGCTAAGGAGTCCTAGGAACAGATAACTATCTTTTTATTCCATGCTTTTCACAGAAAGCATCAAACTCATCAGAGGTAAATTCTCCACCTCTGTAAGATCTTAGACACTTTAATTTCCCACCAATTTCATTTTCAACCATCATCTTGAACATGTTAAAGTAGTCAAGGGCTTCTGATTTTTCTCTCAAAAAAGTTACCCACATCATTCGGGAGTAGTCATCAATTAGCAACATGAAATATATGTCTCCTTGCACACTCCTAATTCTAGTAGGACCACAGAGATTAGTATGTACCAGTTCCAATCTCTCACTTGAACCTTGTTCCTTATTCTTAAAAGAATTTTTGTTCTACTTGTCCAATTGACATTCTCTACATATGTTATTAGGTTTCACAAGTCTTGGAAGATCTCTTACAACATGAGTGGAACTTATTTTGACAATGTTGTCAAAATTCACATGACACATCCTCCTATGCCATAGCCAACTTTGATCTATCTGAGCAATCAAACAAATTTTACCAAAACTACTTAAGTGAAAGATGTTACCTCTAGTTTGAGTACCTGATGCAATTTTAGTTTCAGAGCTTTTTAAGATTCTGCATTTTCCATCGTTGAACCGAAGATCATAACCCTTGTCAACCAACTATCCACACTGAGAACATTATGTTTCAGTCCTTCCACATACAGAACATCATTGGTGTTGTTCTTGTCATCAAAAGAGATGGATCCTCTACCACAGATTCTACCAGCTGAGTTGTCTCCAAATTTTACGTGTCCTCCTTCATAGTTTTCAAAGTTCACAAACTTACTCTTGTCACTAGTTCACAAACTATCAAGGCACTTTCCACATTTTCATAGCTAGCAGATTTAGTGGACACCAGATCTTCTTCTTCTATAGCAATAAACACCCAATCATTTTCAGAGGAGCCTCCATGATCAGATTCATCATCTGTTACCCCTTCTTCTCCATTTTCTTGGACATAGTAACATTTCTTTTGACCTTTATACCTATTAGGGTTAGGTTTTGAAAAGCTTTCCGGACATCTTGAGGCAAAATGACCAATCTTGTTATAAGAAAAGCATTTGAGTGGTAATTTTCCTTCATACTTACTGAATCCTCTTGGCATTCTTGTAGCAATAAGAGCTTCAAGGTCTGCTATTTCTATTTCAACATCTACAAGATCCTTTCTTATCTTTACAAGTCTGTTTGATCTTGCAGAAGAGCTTTCACCTGGATCATATCTTTGTTTTCCATACACACTGGCTTTAAATGCAGATTCAGACTTGGGAAGAGAATCACCAAATTCACTTAATTCGAAAGCTAAAATTTTGCCAACTAGATGATCTCTTGTAACCTCTGAGACTACCTTGATTTCTTCTATAGCTACAACCTTATGCTTGTATGAATCTGGTAAAGATTTGAGTACTTTTGATATAATTTCTGATTCTTCCAAAATTCCACGTGCACACCTGATGCCACACACAAGTTCATTTATCTTTTTCATGTAGATTGTGATGTTTTCATCTTCGCTCATCTTCATAGTTTCAAAATTTCCTCTCAGACTTTGTAGTTTTGTACATTTGACATATTTGTCACCTTCATACAGATACTCCAACTTTTTCTAGATTTGATAAGCAGTTTTTAGACCAAAGACATTTGTTATTTCTAAATTAGTTAGGACACTCAACAAAGCTTCTTTAGATCGAAGATTATTTTCAGCATTTTTGACTTGATCAGGAGTTGAAGGACCTTTCTCCAGAAGTTTATACTCAACACTGGTTATTGCCCAATAGGCATCGCCCATGCATTGCAAGTAGCACTCCATGCGATCTTTCCAAACATAATAATTTGTTCCATCAAATATTGGACTATCCTTCTTGTAGGTTGATATCCTGGATCTCCTCAAGCGGTTAGGCTTTTATGAGAGGATCTGGATTTGATACCAATTGTTGGAACTAGACAATTGAGAGGGGGGGTGAATCAGTTGTCCCTTAAAAACTTTTCTTCCTTTAACCTTCTTTATTATCTTACTATCATATTAGTGATGCAAACATTTAAGCATGAATTAACAACATAAGAGCAAAAACATAATCAACACATTTGACACTAAGATTTTGACATGGAAACCTAGTTAAGGGAAAAACCATGGTGGGGGTTAACCCACAAAATGCGTACCCTGTTAAAAGTACTTAGAAAAATAGAAGGCACATGCCTTCGGGTGCACTACCTAGAGGTCACTGCTCAAAAGGAGAGGCTCACTGCCTACATAATTTATTTAGAAAGAATTAAATGAGAATTAGCATCTACTTCATGCCTGATTCAGTTTCAATGAATGCTCAAGAACTTTTGCTTTTTCCTCAAACTCTTCTTCACACTCTATAATGCTCTCACTCCCTTCCTTCTGCTCTGCTCCTGATCCTTCCTTTGGATTTTATCTATTTTTGCATAAGGATGATTTTGATACTTCTTCAACAAGTATTTATATACTTCATCAACCTTGGAATGATCAACAAGGTTGGCTAAACTTGACGCGGATCATCACACTTTTGGCCAAACACAACTGAGACTTGAATCTTCTTCTACAACCACTCCACACTTCATAAAAATGTATTTAAGGCATCTACAATAGGTTAGGAACATCCGGTTGGCCAAGACTGGGAAGAACATCAAGCTTAAGAAGAAATATTCAATCAACAAGCTCAAACTTCAACACGGACTTCTAACATAGTAGCCATACAATCCAGAGACCTCCATAAGCACATTGAATTCACCAATAACATCCATTCTAAACCAATTTATCAGAAATAATTGAATCTTCCTCTAGAACCTCAAGAACACTCTCTGCCATGACTATCAAACTAGAAGGATAGCTTGTGGACCTCCAAACCACAAACCACTTGTGTTGATGATACACATTAACTTCCCAAACATGCCTTCAGATCTGTAAATCACAATTTTATGTTACCAAAGCAATCTAGACCTCTTTCTTGTCATTCTATCTTTCCTGAGTATTGCAGGAACTGGTTCAACTCAAATGGCCATAACTCCTTCAAATCTTCATGCAGACTTCTCAAATCTTGACTAAAGCAACCTGTGATAATCCTCTACACGTCCATATAATCCGCATGCATTGATTGTTATTAATTTTCTCAATATCCTCAACAATCTGGTCTTCTATACAGACAGTAAAATAGGATGCAGTTGACACTAATGGCAACAAGAATATGTTGTCATCAATGACAACACCACTTAGGTACATATTTGTAATAGAAATGGCCCTCCAGATTAGGAACCCTAAGAATTGGTGTAGAAGTTAGTTTTTCCATGAAAACTTGAAAAATTCCTCACTTATTAGTCCACTCAAACCATCTGCCTTTCTTTTGAATCGAAGTAATGGGGTTTGCAATCTTGGAAAAGGTTGAAACAAATTTCTTATAATACCTAGCTAACCACATAAAACTATATATCTCATGCACATTCTTAGGTGTCAATCAATCCATTATTGCTTGAATCTTTGCGGGGTCAACTGCAATTCCTTCTATGGAGATTACACGATCCAAATACTGCACTTCTTTTTGGAAAAAAGGTACATTTAAATAGCTTGCCATAAATATTGTGTTCCCTCAAACACTGTAGAACCAAATTTAAATGATGAACATGTTCCTTCTCATTTATGGAATATATCAAAATATCATCTAAAAGACAAGTACAAACTTATCCAGAAAATCTCTGAAGACGTTCATCAAGTTCATAAATGTTGTTGGGGCATTGGTCAAGCTAAAAGGTAACATAGTGAATTTGTAGTGTCCATACCTTGTCCTGAATGTTGTCTTATGGATATCTTCATCCTTAATCCTCAATTGATGATATCCAACCCTTAAATTGATCTCTGAAAAGACCATCACACCAAAAATTTGATTGAATAGATCATTAATTCGAGGCATGGGATATTTATTCTTAATCATGGCTTTATTCAAGATATGGTAATCAATGCATAAATGTAGTGTCCCATCTTTATTTTTGACGAAGATCACTAGTGTTCCCCATAGAGACATTGGGACAAATCAGCCTTTGGATAGTAATTCCTATAATTGAGATTTTAATTCAACCAAATGTGTAGTTGTCATACAGTATGGGACCTCTGAAATAGGTTCTGAACCAAGAGCTAAATATATGGAGAAGTTAAATTCTCTCTTAGGGGGTAGACCTAGTAATTCATCTGGAAATGCATCCTAAAACTTGTAGAGGAAAGGGTACTCTTGAATAGTAGGTTCATTAGGTCCCTCGACTTGATCTATCTTCATAACAAGCAATTGACAACCCTTTCTTCTATATCTTTTAAGTTGCATGGTTGAAACTTGCCTAAGCTTGACATCTTGCTTAATTCCTTGAATTTGGACCTAATTCCCTAGGTCATCTAAACATTTAACTATTTTAGCATAACAATCTACTTTTGCCCTATGGCGCCACAACTAGTTCATCCCTAAATGATGTGATAGGATCCTGATGGTGCTACATACAGATTGACTTCGATCAAAAAAGAGGGTAAGCCTACCTTGGCTTCAAAAAGAAATTTCTCCACCTTGTTCATCTTGGTTAGAATATTGAACAGTCCAAGAGTTGGCCATATAAGCATCTCTTTGTGAAATCTTACTCAGTATACTAGGTGCTACAAAGCATTCAGTGGCTCCACTACCAACAAGAATGAAAATTGTACAACCAAAAAGGGTACCTATAGTTTCAATAGAAGCAATCTCATACTCTACTTGATGGTTATCTACTACTACATGAATTCTCTACTAGGATGGAAAGGGAGGATCCTTGGAATTATTCCATTTACTTTGATTTGGACACTAATTAGCATAGTGATCACCTCCATGTGTGAAACAACCTCCAGGTTGTCCTCTCTTTTTAGTCATTCTATCATTCCTTTTTCCATTTCTTCCCTTATTATCCCTTTTTCCATTTTGAGAGCCACTAGAATTTTTGGGTCTTTTACCATTGTATTTTTGCTTGGCACTTTGGTTCCAATTTTTCTTTTAAATGGTGTAGACTTTGACCCTCTAAACTTCTTCTGAAACCTATCTCTAGATGCTAAATAGGACTTAATCTTCTATTCTTAGTTAATGGATTTTTCAAAAACTTGATCCATCATGGAAGATCCATGCACATCCACTTCACCTCTGATTTGGGGATTTAACCCCATAATAAATTTCCATATTTGAAACCATTCATATTTTGGTATTGAGGTACATATTTGAAGAGTCTTGTGAATTTCTTCCAATACTCAATTACTGCCAACTCTCCTTGTCTAAGATTTTGAAAATCAATCAACTTCTTATCAAAATACAGTTGAGGTAGCCACCTTTGTTGGAAGATGATCACAAACTAATCCCATGTTAGATTTGTAGAATGTAGTCATATCTCCATCTTCTTATTTTCCCACCAGGTAGAGACTTCTCCAAAAATTTGATAGGCACCCTAGACTGCTTTAGACTTTACTTCAAAATGGTTTCAAATTTCTGAGCATTTCTCCATTTTGCTAAGCCATGCACTAGTATAGAAACAACAATATATGACTAAAAAAACTACTAAAAACTGCTTATAAATGACCAAACATGGTCACGTGACCATTAGTAGTTTATTGCCAGTCATTTATAACATGACCAAATTGATGACCAAACCATTTTTAGTCATTTATTGGTTGTTTTTATTGATCGATTTGGTAGTATATTTAGTCATTGATTACTATAATCTGGTCACTTATTTAGTCATTTTTTATTCACTGATATATTTAGTCGTTAATTTAGTCATTGACTGTTGTTAACTAGTCACTTATTTAGTCATTTTTATTCACTAATTTTTGTCCATTGGTAGTGTATTTAGTCATTTTAATTTTAATCATCATTTTGATCAATTTGGTAGTATATTTAGTCATTTTTGTTCATTGATTTAACACTGGTTATATATTTAGGCAGATTTATTCATTGTTCACTGATTTCTGTTAATTGGTACTATATTTAGTCAATTTAATTATTAATTGACATCAATTAGTAGTATATTTAGTCATTTTGAAGATTAGATTTAGTCATTAGTATATTTAGTAGTATACTTTGAAACTTGCACAATGAAACAACTTGTTTTATTGAAAAAAATGCTTACAAACAACATACAGATCTAAAAATAAGTTACAATGCTTTCTCTTTGCTAAAAAAATCTTCATGGTTACAATACATAGCTCAAAGAATGGGAAAGGAACTGATTTTTTGAGTATCACTAAGCATAGAAGCACAAAGACATTCATAGATGTCTTCTTCACAAATCCATGACTGTCCCATGAAGCTCACTGTCTTAGTTCAAGATCACACTGTCACCTCTGTAGAGATCCTATCTCATGCACCCAACTTGCTCTAGTTCATAAGCTGCCACTATGAATTGTTACCTATAGCAATAAACTATCCTTATCTCTGATGATTATGCCTTTGATGACTGTCATCTTTGGTAGGATGCCTCAATTGTCATGGACTATTATTCAACATTGCCTTATGACTAAGCTATGCATTGTCCTAATCAAACTTGTAGCTTCTTGAAATGCATTGTCCAATCACTTGTCAACCTACTGTCATGCATTTTCCCTTTATAAAATAACTTTGCCTCATGACTTCCACTACCTAGCTCATTATTTTGGCATGCTTTCACTTGTACTCTGCCTCCCATCAACGTAGAACACTGCCCCTCTATTGAATGCCTTGACTACCTTTGACATCACTGTATCTTTTCCAAATTCCTTGAAAATAGTTCGTCACTACTACTGTTACCTATGTATGCACTCTATGTCATATACTAGACTGTTACTAGTGTGGAAACACATGCTTGGAGCCCTTCAATGCAAGCACATGCCCCTTTCATCTCTTAAAACTTCTGCAACATGGGCAATCTTCCTGGAGCAAGCTGTAACATGTAGAATCCAAGAAGGAGAGTGTTGATCATGTTCCGTATATGAAGCTCTCTCCTTGAATGCAGCCAACAATAATCCTAGAATCTTTCCTCCTTTATATGCAACGTGCCATCTGATATGAGCAACAGGGTGCTGCCTTTTCTGCCATGAGTGAAGTTGTGCCTCAATACAAGAAACAGAATTGCTATTAGTCTCAATTCAGAAAGAATAAAAGTGCATTGTAGATTGCAAGTTTACAAAAGTAAGTCCAAACACAGTAGAAAGATAAATCAATTAAAAAATTGTAGCCTTGTCAACAAATGCCTTAAACAGAGTGTTCAACATAGGCAGGTGAAATATGCATATTGAACCCTTGATTTCAGAACCTTGTTCAAAGTTTAAGAAAGGTGATACACTCATATTATAGAATGAAGTTGACATTATAGAATGAAGGCTATCAACACTAACCAGATTGGAACAACATTATCAATAGAAATTTCCTAGAAACCAAGCCCAAGAATGCCATCAGACTTAGACAACAAAAATGTCAACCTTGGTTCATGTGTTGTCTTAGTAAAGACCTACACCATGAAAGAATCCATTTATACATAAATTCCAAATTAAGTTGATGAGAAAAGATCTTTGATATCCAACTAGGAAGCCTTAACATCTAAAAATTACTAACTTGATGTTTCACAACAAGTTTCCCAACTATGACATCATCTTTACTTAAGAAACTAGATATTGATCCACTACCATATTGGATCTCACAGGATTCTCCTTCACAAACAACAAATGATATATATTAATTGTTTACAAACTTCCTTAATATCCCCATGTAAGCAGACTAAACTAAGTGAGGTTGAAGGCTTGAAGTAGAGTACCATCTTCTTGGTATGTGCTTGACTTTGATGACTTGTATCTTGAATGAAAATAGCAAGCTAGCTACACTGTAAAATAATTGTTAATCATTGTTACAAAAATAACCACAAAATCCTCTTTAATTAAAATAATCCTTCTAGATATTTCAAGATAAGATATTTCAGTTAATTTCTAAGAAAGGGTAAGTGCAAAAAGTTGGGGGGCCAAAAAGTGGCCAAAAGTTTTTCAAAAAAAATTAATACATAATGCGAGTGCATTATAATGCGCTTGTGTTATGGTTTGGTAATGATGAGCCTAAGGCTCGGCAATGCACTCGCATTATAATGCGCTTGCATTATAACGCGCTCACATTATAATGCACTCGCATTATAATGTGCTCGCGTTATGTTTAATTATATATATAAAAAAAGAGCATTTCTTCTCATTTGATTTCTTTATTTTCCTCAACACCTGTGGCCTGCAAACCCTAAGGAGCGCGCTCGCATTTTTGAAGACCCAATTCGACACCAAAATCTCATCGATTCATCACCAAAAATGCCACCACGACATCGAGCAGGCTAAAGGAGTGAGTTTTATTTATTTATTTTGTTTGAATTTGTTTCTAAATAGGTAGGTTTGAGTTGATTTTTGATGTAAATTTCCTTAATTGTCAGGAAATGTTAATGCACCTCCTCCTCCTCCCCAAAATCCACAAAATCCTGAAGAGGAAATACCCGCCGAAGAACAACCCGAACAACAAACTCCTCCATCTATTCCTCGACATGCCCCTAGAACACAAGAAAATCTAATGGGGCAAATTGAAAACAGTTAAAAAGAAATTGAAGACATAATTGCAAGGTTGAAAGATCCTTCAACTTCAACCTTGCATAGGTCCACGCTTGCTCAATCTCTTGAATCTATGTTATCAAATGTAGATTCAATTCGCAAGTAGATATCTAGTTGGTCAGATAAGAGGAGAGAGTTTAGAGAGTATTATGCAGACAAGCTATCATATGAAGATGTAAAAAAGTTACAAATTACAAAATTGGACTTGTGTTCCATTTTCACAAACCCACAAACAAATCAACCTCCACCCATTACATGCAAGAGGTTCCCTATCCATTGGTGCAACAACCAACCGATAAGGGACAATTTTGGGCAGAGGTGGTGGATGGTTTTTGACCATCTTCCATGTAATAATAATGAGGTCCTGTAATACTTTTTGAGGAAACTCTACTGTGAGTTTGTCCTCAATAAAGTGTCAAACTATTTTGATATGCGGGACTTCTAGGGTAGAGGTGGGGGGTGAGCACAAGATAGACCAGAGGCACGTGTTGACCCATAACGGCTAGTGAGATGAGTAATTAGCAGACCAGGCCATGAGCGTGTGTCTATCCCTTCCATTGTGAAGGAGAGTGTTGAGGTCGATACACTTCAGTCCATTAGTGCCTTGACCCAGAGCATCATAGAGCATGCCAGTCCTGTAGCACAACGTGGGTTGGGAGATAGTGAGAGGAGTAGGTTCCCACCCCATACTTGTCAGACTTGTGGGTTAGCCTATGGTTATGACTCCATGGATAGTCAAGATGCAGGTGCACAGGCTACATCTGCAGCTGAGCAGATGGTGATGACAGATACCCTCCTGAGTGAGACTTTTGGCCTTGATACTCAGGTAAATATTAGCAAGTTCATTGAATTTAATTTATTAAATTTCATTTTAAAAATGCAAGAATAACTAATTTAGTTTGATGATTTTAATGAAATTTTAGGGTCATAGCGTTGATGTAGTTTTCAGTGGTTCTCCACCTACATATTACACTACATCATCCACTGTCGGGGTATGTACCTAGTAAACAATTATAAATATTACATGTGAATAGCATCATTATATGAATGGTATTCTAATATCTGATTTTGGAAGTTGAATAGGTTAATATTGGAGATTTCACGGCAACACCTGCCAGCGGTGGTGGACTTCAAAGCTTCATGGAGGTAATAAAATAAATAGTTTAATGAATGAATTGTACTTACTAGATTTTTGTATGTGACTTGTGTGCTTTATTGTGTGTACTTCCATGTTTAGGTGAATGTGTGTGTATGTTAGGAGCCATGATTTGCATCACTATTATAGTTTTTGTAATTAAATAATGTTGTTTTATTTCCAGATGATGCAGGCTATGGAGAAACCTCTCGATGTTCATAGGGCAATGGAGCATGGTGTGACCTCTGCGATTCATAGCTCCATGCCATTGACAGGGGTGTGAGGTAGATTAGTAAATTTCAATTTACATTCATTGTTATAGTTGTTTATTTTTGAAAAATTAAAAAATTATTGATTTGAAGTTTAATTTCTATCTGGATGGTTTCTATAGGACATGACATCACCACAGCCTAATCCTGCTACTAAGGCAAGTGAGGAGATAACTTATATGGTAGTGGTAAGTGATTATTTTGTTAAATGTTTCATTTTTTATAAGATGTAATTTCTATATATTAATGTCTATACTTTTTATTGTAACAGCTACAGATGCAGGAAGAACTAAATAGGAGGAGCAACCCTCGGGTTCGTAGTAGACCACCCACATACGCGTCTCCATCCCATAGAAGATCAAAGGCTGCTCGTGATCTATTCTCGTCACCAGCTACAGGGGAATGACTTTTTATTGTGTTCCTTTGTTGTATGCCTATATGACATTTGTGGACATATATTTTGTATTGCATATAGTTGACATTGTATGCCTATATGGCATTCTTGTAAGCCTATATGGCTATTTTGTAGATATGTTATATCAACAAATATTGATGTATGCCTATATGGATATTTGGTTAATACAAATCTTTTTTATTGATGGCGTCCATACTTGCATTATAAATATACGTTTGAATGGATATTTGTAGATGGCTACTTCAAATATTTAAAGTCCAATTGTATTACATAGGATGTTTGTTGATCCAATAAGCCAGCTATTATTATTCAAGTATCACCTAAACCTCATTTTGGAACTAAAAGATACAAGTTATATTTAAAATAAAAATGAATCATCATGTTGAACATAAAATATTCATATTCTTTATGAGTTGTTCAATTGAAAATATTTAAATGAGTATGTTGATCCATATTCTTTATGAGTTGGTCAATTGAAAATATTTCTTAATTTCTTGTTATTATACCATATTGGGATGCAAAGAGTATGTTTGTTGTTTTGAATAAGATAGTCAAAATCATATGCTTATGAGCACCTGATGACCATTGTGGTTATTAAATATAATTCCTCTTGCATATAAGGTGAGGTTATGAGATTACATTGAGTCTTACCTAATTTTAGTATGCAACATAACATTGGGGCTATAGGCTTCCATAAGTCATCAACAATCAAGGTTCAAGGTTGTCATTGATGTCAAGGTTGATGCCATGATGTTGATAAGGTGATATAGTGATTCAAGGTAGGTGATGGTCATGAGGTGCATGATGTTGTGAATATGGTTTTCATGATAAGGTCTCTCAATTCATGTTGATGCTGCACAAGACAAACATGGTTCATATGATGCAAGGTTCATGTTCATGGTGGATGTGGTTTTGTTGTGAATATGGTTTTCATGATAAGGTCTATCTTGAAAGGTTGATATGATGCAAGGTTCATATTCATGGTGGATGTGGTTTTGTTCATGTAATAAGAAGTTAGAGAAGACACAAGATTTTATAATCATAATCTTATTGATAGTTAGGGTTTGCATATTGGGCAATAAACCCTAAAAAGAATCTACTTTTCTTAATAATTTAAAACCCTCAATTGCCTGTCGTGTATAAAGTGCACTTTTATTTTAATTTAATATTGACGTATAATCAGAAGTCACTATCACTTAAATCAACCTACTAAAGTGTCTTTAAGTCATTAGTTCACTGGCCCTTCGACCTAAGTCAACTGGCGTCTCTGGTAAACTCTCATAAGCTCGAACGCCAGATCATAATCGAAGGTCATATTTAATTGATATGAGGGCAGGAAAAAGGATTGGAAGGTTAGTATTTAAAAGGAATTTGGAATACAAACAATCATCTCTATGTGGTTGAATTTGATGGGCATGCCTTTATAAAAGGCTAAAAGATAGCTTTATGCAGGATATCATGGTATTTGTAGTGTTTGAAGATTGAAGACTAGTTAGTGTTTGTAGCTCAGACTGTTTCGACATGTTTAGGTGCGAAACAAGACCATGCCTAGCCTAAACCTACCCATCTAGACGCGTTGGAATTGTCAGTTTGGCCACACGAGGAGAAGAACAAAAGTTACACCCCTTTGCAACTTTACACTGCCTCCTTTTGATAATTTTTGGGGTAGCAGAAAAACTTTCACCATGGGCAAACGCCTCAGAGATATAAAAAATTGAGAGAAGTTATTGTAGAGGGATCCTACATGATCATGTTTCCTCAGACACAATGTATCTAAGTGACATAGTTTCTAAGTAACAACTCGTCAAAGATTGCTGCCTTTTTGCACTTTGGACTCTTCAGGGATATCGTCGGTACAATGTAGCTCAGACTATTTCGGCATGTTTGGGTGCAAAAAAGGATAATGCCTAACCTAAAAGTACCCATCCAGACATGTTGAAACTGTCAGTTTGGCCACACGAGGAGAAGAACAAAAGTTACACCCCTTTGCAACTTTACACTGCCTCCTTCTGATGATTTTTGGGGCAGCAAAAAACCTTTCACCACGGGAAAACACCTTAGAGATATAAAAAAGTGAGAGAGGTTATTGTAGAGGGACCCTACATGATCACTTTACCTTAGACAGAATGTATCTAAGTGACACAGTTTCTGAATAACATCTCGTCAAAGATTGTTGCCTTTTTGCACTTTGGACTCTTCAGGGATATCATTGGTACAATGTAGCTTGGACTATTTTGGTATGTTTGGGTATAAAACAAGACCATGCCTAGCCCAAACCTACCCATCTAGACATGTTGGAATTATCAGTTTGGCCACACGAGGAGAACAAAAGTTACACCCCTTTGCAACTTTACACTGCCTCCTTTTGATGATTTTTGGGGCAGCAGAAAACCTTTCACCATGGGCAAATGCCTCAGAGATATAAAAAAATAAGATAGTTTATTGTAGAGGGACCCTACATGATTGCGTTTCCTCAGAAGGAATGTATCTAAATGACATGGTTTCTGAGTAACAACTCGTCAAAGATTGATGCCTTTTTGCACTTTGGACTCTTCAATGATATCACCGGTATAATGTAGCTCAGACTATTTCGGCATGTTTGGGTAGAAAATAGGACCATACGTAGCCTAAATGTACCCATCCTGATGCGTTGGAACTGTCAATTTGGTCACAGTAGGAGCTGGATGAAAGTTACACCCCTTTGCAACTTTACATTGCCTCCTTCTGACGATTTTTGGGGCAGCAGAAAACCTTTCGCCATGGGTAAATGCCTCAAAGATATAAAAATTGAGAGAGGTTATTGTAGAGGGAATCTACGTGATTGCATTGTCTTAGACAAAATATTTCTAAGTGACACGATTTTCAAGTAACATCTCATCAAAGATTGCTGCCTTTTTACACTTTGGACTCTTTAGGGATATCATCGGTACAATGTAGCTCAGACTGTTTCGGCATGTTTGGGTGAAAAATAGGACCATGCCTAGCGTAAATGTACCCATATGGACACGTTGGAACAAACAGTTTGGTCGCATTAGGAGCAGGATGAAAGTTACACCCCTTTGCAACTTTACACTACCTCCCCCTGACAATTTTTGGGGCAGCAGAAAACCTTTCACCATGGGAAAACCCCTCAGAGCTATAAAAAATTGAGAGAGGTTATTGTAGAGGAACCCTACGTGATCACGTTTCCTTAGACGAAATGTTTATAAGTGATACAGTTTTCGAGTAACATCTCATCAAAGATTGCTGCCTTTTTACACTTTGGACTCTTCAGGGATATCATCGGTACTATGTAGCTCGGACTGTTTCGACATGTTTGGGTGAAAAAAAAGACCATACCTAGCATAAATGTACCCATATGGATGCATTGGAATAGTTCATTTGGTCACATTAGGAGTAGGATGAAAGTTACACCCCTTTGCAACTTTACACTGCCTCCTTCTGATGATTTTTAGGGCAGCAGAAAACCTTTCACCACGAGCAAATGCCTCAGAGATATAAAAAATTGAGAAAGATTATTGTAGAGGCACTCTACATGATTGTGTTTCCTTAGACAGAATGTTTCTAAGTGACATAGTTTTTGAGTAACATCTTGTCAAAGATTGCTACCTTTTTGCACTTTGGACTCTTCAAGGATATCATCGATACAATGTAGCTCAGACTATTTCGACATGTTTGGGTGAAAAATAGGACCATACCTAATGTAAATGTACCCATCTAGATGCATTGGAACAATCATTTTGGTCACATCAGGAGCAGGATGAAAGTTACCCCCTTTGCAACTTTACACTGCCTCCTTCTGATGATTTTTGGGGCAGCAGAAACCCTTTCACCACGGGCAAACGCCTCAGAGACATAAAAAACTGAGAGAGGTTATTGTAGAGGCACTCTACATGATAGTGTTTCCTTAGACAAAATGTTTCTAAGTGACACAGTTTTTGAGTAACATCTCGTCAAAGATCGCTATCTTTTTGCACTTTGGACTCTTTAGGGATATCGTCAATACAATGTAGTTCAGATTGTTTCGACATGTTTGGGTGAAAAATAGAACCATGCCTAGCCTAAACATACCCATCTAGATGTGTTGGAACTGTCAGTTTAGTCGCATCAAGAGCAGGACACCAAAAATACAAAAGTTGCTTTGTGCAACTTGACAACATTGACACTTTTTTGCAGCAGGACTCAAAGACTCAAACTGACCGAAAATGACTCAAAGTGACTTGAAAACAAATGAAATTGTCTTAGAAGACCTTATTACATACAATTGACTCAATCAAAACAAAATTTTATTTTTTGACCCCTCTTGGAGGCATGACAACCTAGGTGCCCCTGCACCATTAGTGCAACCGAAGTCCATAATGTTTGCCTATTAAGAAAAAGAGCTTCCCGTAGCTTCAAGAAATATAAATATTCTATACTAACAAGGCCAACCATGTGAAGGTGGAAGCTCATGTGGCCTCACCTAAGACCTAAGACACATGTAATCTAGTAGACATAGGACACCTAAGACACCTATTTTCTAGTCTCTATCTACTTAGTTGACATATCGTATATACCTAAGACACAATTAGAGACACCTATTATCTAGTTAGAAACCAAGACACCTATATTTTATACATTACCTAGATTTTATACATTATTTTCAGGATCAACTTCATCCATCACTTAGGTCTAACCCCATGAAGCATAACATGATGATGTAAAGATGTGTATAAGTGTAAAAATGCAGCAGCAAATAAAAAAAGACAAACCTTACAAATTAATGTGCATACTTACAAGTCAATGTAACATGACTTTACAAAATCGATATGAATACTTACAAATTAATCCAATGAACCATCCGAGTTTGCTCTACTCTTTATTGTGTCAAGTATTTCTTCATGGTCAGACTCACACACCTTCTATAAGGTCTTGTTCAAAGGTCTACCTTGATACTATATCAAATGAACATTGGATGCCATGACAAAGTTTGAGTAATGAAGAATCTTCCAATGCGTGTCAAAGTCCTAAAACAGCTAAACATTAACACTCTTATGTGGGTACCTTCTAAGCCATGTTCCAGTAATAACCACTGAGCTTGTAGGGTATTCGATGTTTTCTCCATCTATAACTAGGGCCTCTAATTTATTTTTGGCCTCAACACAACAACATAAGTAATAATCTCTTCCCTCTTCATTATCTTCATCTACAATAATTGCATATACGTGCCCTACATTGATATGTGTAGCAAATTAGATGAAATTAGTCAACATTACAAAAACACTACAAAGTAAGATGACATAAGGAATTTCAAAAACTATGCAAATAGATATATTACCTGGCTGAAATAGATCTGATATGTGGTCAAAGTCAAATGATGATTCAATCTGTGTTAGTTCCAGTGCCGTCGGGGGTCAATACGTGTCAAGTGGGATAAGATAACTTAATTGCCATTCGTCAACCCACTCCTTTGACTCGTACTCATCCTAGGCTTGAATTGTATAGGAAGAACAAAAGCATGACATCTTTCGCATATGGATACTCCATGAACCTGCAATTGAGCTTTTGAAAGAGTGCATCTCACTTGATCCTGTCAGTGTAGAATAGTCCTCATATGGTGCAATGTTAGTATCATCTGTCAACCAAAAAAATCTATGAAATGAACACTTATCTTCATTACCTGGACCCATGGAAGCATTACACCACTCGACAATCAATTTTGCATTTGTCAACTTTACATTGTCTTTATATTTTAACTCTTCTCATCTATGGCTCTTTTGATACATGCTCCTGCACCATCATGGTCCCCCTTTCCATGCTTGACCTCACAAAAGTTCCACATATGCTGAATACCTGTAAAATTATGCTTCCTACTCAGCCAATAGAAATTTCATGAGTTCTTAAATTGTGACGCATAGTTATCTGACCATATGATATGCTAACTGAACGATATGCCCCTTCTAGCCAAATCATTGTAGAACACCTGAAAGCAACCTTGCACAAACTCTGTAGAATGTGTGCAATCATCACTGATATAGAAATTATACTCCCTTATGATCTTTCTATCATCCTCTGTACTATCATTCGCATGAATGAATGTGATGTGCACAAATATAGAAACCTTTGTGGAGTTGTAATATTGTGATTGCACCTCACGCTGTGGGTGTAGACTATAGTTCTCTGCAAAGTTGATGACTGAAACAATGCTACCAACTAGAAATGTGTCCTTGCATAACTTGAATTGCAAGTCCAACCATCGAGCTCTATGGGCATGTCTTGCATACTCATACATTATGCTATCATGAAATATAGGCATAAACTGATACACTAGAATCTTTTCAATAACCAATTCACACCTCTTTGCTTCTTTACCATCTTTTGTATTGTATGCCACTATTTTATACTTGCCAAACTCTACTAGTTCGTTTCCAACCGCATGTGTTCTTTCCATATGTTCACATATTGGCAAACGTTGCAAGCCACCGCAACGATGACATGTGCCATCCAAGCATAATTTCTTGTAGAATATTTGACCTTCCTCTCTTTCACATAAATTCTTGATATGAAGTCTCTTGAAGATGTTGGTGGGGCACGTATGGCACAACCCTACAAAACATTGTTAGTATGTAAATCTAAACATATAGACCTATAAACATCAAAATGGTTAGAAAATTCAATATGTAATCTACAACAACAAGTAGTGCGTGTGTGATTTATCTTGACATAGAAAAGTTTTAGTATTTTAAAATATCTTTGACAAATTTTAATTTAAGGATACTTCTCTAGAAATTTACCATAAAACTATGTTTGAGTCTCATCCAAAAAATGCTTTGGATGTGGCTCACGGTTCTGACTACTGATTATCCTTCTTACCACATCCCTTTGATTCAGAGACACCCTTGTGTAATTCTTCCAAAAGTATTCAATTAGTGATCTCAATGCTTCAACAATTGGTTTATCTTTTCGTGGTAGTCTCCCTGAGAATGCCCATAATTCATTGGCATTAGTGTCCTTAATTCTTGGCATCTTCCAATGGCTCTTGATAAAGTTTTCTTATTAATTCTGAATTCTTGACTCATCTTTCTAATGAGACGAGCTTTCCTTGTTTGACTACTTACTATAGTCGATGTAATCACACGCTGTGTTACATTACTATCTTTTGTGCATGAGGTGTTACCCACACTCTCATATGCACTCATTAGATTCTTGACAATAGATTTTTCACTTGAAGCCTCTGATGTTCTCAACCCAAGAATCTTCACGATGGACCTATACTTTATACTTCGCATCATTTCAATGAGTAGTTGACATCTTGCAGTCTCATTTAACTTTTCAAAGAACAATCTCTAAATCTTATGAGCATATCTTCTACAAGTGCATTTTGGAATCTTACCTTCCATTAGCTGCAAAATATTATCATCAATATCAATCAAATACTTTGGCTTTCTATGCAAAATTCTAGGTGGTGTTAAGTTAGGTAAATTCATCTCAACATTAGGAATTTCATCAATATTTAAATGAGATGGGCTAGATGGCATACCTTCAATTGAAGATGGAATAGATGACATACATTGAGGTTGAGGTGGGAACAATGGCGTACCTCCTTCATCACACATGAGTGATGATGTACTCTCAACTTGAGATGTGGTAGATGGTGTCCCTACATGTTGACTTGCGGTAGAGGACGTGTCTCCAACTATGGTATTCAAATCTCTCATAGCACAAAGTTTTTGCATTCGTTCTCTTTGTGCCACCAATACCATATCTCTTTGTGATAGTTGTGGTTCCTCTTCAATTGGCATGTCTTCATTTATCGTGTCTAATTTCCTCTTCTCACGAAGTTCCCTCATAGTCACTGCTTTCTTTGCGTTCTTAGCTTCTATCTCTTCATGTGTTGGTTTAATTCTTGATCGTTTCCTCGGCATGATGGAGAATTTGTCTGTAGCATGATAAAGAGACCAATATTAGTTCCTAAGAAATGAATGCATACAAATAACTAAAATATATGTCATTCAACCCTTCATAGTAAATGTACATGTTGTCATATTTTGCCTAACCCCAAAATATTCATGTCCCCCTCTTTCTATTAAAGAAATCTGATCAGAGAAAGCTTGAATATAAGGAGAAAAAGCTTAAATTCTTAAAAAACCCATGCCATGCCTTGCAAAATTTCCCAAAATCTCACCTTGATAATTCTTGCCAAAAACCCAGAAAAACCTAGAAATCTTTTGTCTTCAAGTGCCTTCCATTGCAGATAATTCTCAGTTTTATACTTAGTCATTTTTATATGCATAGACAATTGTATGTATCGTTGTATGTATATATCTTGTATCACATATAAAATCACACATACAATTGTATATGCAAAGGAAGATGCAAAGGCAATATACAAGGTGAGATACAAAAAGTGAATGTGCATCGGGTTATATTTGTATATGCAATTCAATATACAAGTGCATATACAAGGCAATATACAAGGGGGAGATACAAAGGGTGTGTCCATTTTTTTGTATGTATATGTGATTGTATCTTTGCACACACAATCTTATATGCAATGGCATATACAATCCTGAGATACAATCCCGGACCCGAAAGAATATGCATTTTGGTTTAGAAAGGCAGATGCGGTTGTATGCATCTTTGTATGTATGTTCACATTGTATATTTGTAGATACAAAGGTCACATGCAAGGTCAGATACAAGGGTCACATGCAAAGGAAGATGCAAAGGCAATATACAAGGCAGGATACACAAAGTGAATGTGCATCGGGTTATCTTTGTATATGCAATTCAATATACAAGTGCATATACAAGGCAAGATACAAAGGGTGTGTCCATTTTTTTGTATGTATATGCGATTGTATCTTTGCACATACAATCTTATATACAATGGCATATACAATCCTGGACCTGAAAGAATATGCATTTTAGTTTAGAAAGGCAGATGCGGTTGTATGCATCTTTGTATGTATGTTCGCATTGTATACTTGCAGATACAAAGGTCACATGCAAGGTTAGATACAAGGGTCACATGCAAAGGTCAGATGCAAGGTTTGTACGTACAAGTGATTGTATGCATCTTTGTATGTATGTTCACATTGTATATTTGCAGATATAAAAGGTCACATGCAAAAAGTGAAGAAATTGTATAATTGCAAAATCAAAGGATCTGAAGGACCTGATAGTATGATGACGTCATCCAGGCTTGTTCTTTACCCAAGTTGTATATGATGCTGATGTCATCATAGTTTTTTATAGTGTATCCATTTTTGTATGTCTGTAAGCATACAAACAATGGTTCTCTTGGTAGCAAGGATAAAATTGATGGCTGCTAACTCAAAAACCAAAAATGCAAGTTCGGTCAAACAGGGAAAATTCAAAGGCTGATTATATAGATACAGAGCCTGATTGTGCAGATGATCTCAACAAGTGAAGATGTAGAAATTCAAATGAATAGGGGTTTAAAGTGTTGTAAAATATTTGTCAAGGGGCGATATGTCCCATCTGCCATAAATACAAATCCGATCTCTCAACTGCCATGCTTCAGATATTTTATGTATTCATTGTTGAAGATAGATGATTGAGCTGCTCACATTCAAGGCCCAAAATATCATCCACCTGCCCTGTTCTAGATATTTTATTCCATAACTTCTTGCAGGTGGGTGTCCCTTCTGGTGATGATATTTTCTGATAGAGCCCATGGGGAGATTTGATTGTAACTGACTTAGGTCAAATGCAAAAATGCTATATATGCATAAACATGAGATGTAAAAAAGGTTGGAAGATTTAGTAATCTAGGCTTCTAATTCCAAACAGAGCATTCCTCTACTGTAACCTTACCTTTTGATTAAATACATGCTGGTTATTTTACCTCTTCATGCTATTTTGACTTGGTGTGATCTAAGAATGATGTGTTTGTGAATGTTTAATTCCTTCTAATCATCTCTTTCTCCTTGCCTCTGTTAAAATCTGCTTGATATGTGTATGTTTATTAGTTGTATCTAATCATTTTGTACATTTTCTCAGTTCTGTGAGGGCTCTTTTATTCAACCTGGTGTATCACCCCTTTCATTTCAGTTTTCTTTCTAACTCTTTTCCCCTGCAAGCATTAGCACTAGGTTTAGATATATTCCTCTAAGCATTAGGCTTAGAATTAGGAAGCTGGCCTTCTCCGGAGGTCTGATCTCAGTTTGCAAGGTCCCACACTTCGAGATCATTCCCATTGTGTCATTCGAATGCTTGGACTCTCTCCAAGCAGGGTGCAATTCTAGGTGACAACAGTACATACAATCATCATGTAAAAGAGTAAATGTCACTCAACCAAAATCGGTACAAAGCATACAAAGCAAATTATTGCAGCCATACAAAGCATTATTGCACAATGTTATTGCAGCCACACAAAGCATTATGGTACAAAGTTCACTTCAGCCCTAGATGAGGATAAGGTAAAAGGAGAGTCACCTATTGAGGCTACAAGTGAAGAGTACATGGGACTTCATGCTTGAAAAGGTTGAGGCAGACCCAATTTGACATGTTTGTTGTTACTAGGGCTACTAGGATTTGGAATTGAGAAGGTGTTTTGTTGGTACTAGGGATACTAGGATTTGGGTGGCTTGTGAAGGAATAGAAAACAATTGAAGAGTTTTGACTTTAGTAATGGTTTAGAATGGTTGTGTCTAAGTTCCTGAGGGGTAAGAAGACCTCTAGTAGCCTTGTTAGGTTTTGAAGTATTTAAGACCCTCTTTGTGCCTTTGTATAGGGAGATTGCTTGAGAGGAAAGCTTATGAAATTTGAAGAAACTATTGGTATGATCCCTTTGGATTGAGTTGAACCCTACCTCTACATCACATACCTAGGATTGTCATAAAAATCATTAGACTAATCTCTGTAATTTAGGGTATTGAATGGTATATAGTCGATCAAGGTAACCACCATCATGTGCTAACAAAGGACAATTACAAAATTTTGAAATATTATTGTGTCATGTGCATGTACAAATCATCATGAATAAGTGCATAAGGAATGTCCTAGCCCAAGATATGTGCATACAAATCATCTTGTCATGTCCATACTTGTATGATCTTGGCACCTATTAATTTGTATTTTAACTTGTTAATATGACAAGATAATAGTGGGATTGTATTTTTATTATGTTGTAAGGATTTATTCTTGTATAGTTTGACATCATGGTATGTTAAGGTCTATTTATTACACATAATTATTAAAGAGCCCAAGTGTAGAAAATATATATGGCATCATGTGAGATTGTAGGCTGCTTTCTTGATTGGGAATGTGTCTATTTTAAACATGTATGATAAAGCATGATAAAGTAATTCAAATAGAATTAAGGAAAATGTAAAGAACATGCATGTAAAGACTTGACATACCTAAAAAATGGAGATTCGAATGGAGAGAGTACCCAATTGTGAGTGCTTTTTTCTTATTGCATCAAACTCCTCAAGAATTTGAGTTTCTCACCACTTGCTTCCTTTTCAATGTTAAATTGAATAACACTCAAATATAATTAGTAACAACAATACTATTAACCAATCTATAATGTTAAATTCCTAAAATTGAATCACTATTAACATTGCAACACTACAAAAATTGAAACTTGAATAGATATATATCAAAGTTGGTGTGAAAACTATGTTATTTCCTCCTTCTCAAGTTGGTAAAGTAGAAAAGGTGGTGGAAAGATCATGCAAAGGTGGTAGAACATGTAAAATGTGCATGTGAACTTCCCAACAACATGAAAGCACTTCTTTTTTGTTGGAACACGTGCATAATCAGCATGAAAATAGAGCATGTGGGCCTGGATCACGAGGGTCAACACTTGTTTAAAATTTCTATATTAGGAAAAAACATGAGCGCATTATAACGTGCTCGCGTTTTGTCCTACTATAGATTGATCCATAAATATTTGTGCCTATCTCACCTTCGATAGCACCTTTACAATATCTCACCTCTAGTTCCATTAGGTCATTTCTATATCTCACTTATCTCTCCCCATCACCTCTCTACCTCTTCCCTCTCTATGTCTCTCAGTCACTCCTTGTCTACCTCTCCATCCATCCTTAGCCATCTAGGTCTCCCTTAATCCTAAACCCTAAAGCTAGCTATCTCTATTCCTAAACCCTCAATGGGCTTGATACTATACCTTAAACCCTAATCCCTTATCCCTAAACCCTCCAACCCTATCCCTAATCCTTATACCCTTGAAACTCTACTTTAACCCTAATCCCTCGACCCTCAACCCTTTCCCTAAACCCTCAATCCTCAAACCTCAACCCTCAACGTCAAACCCTAATCTGTCAACCCTTAACTCTAATCCCTCGACCCTCAACCCTATCACTAAACCCTAAACCCTAAAACCTCAACCCTCAACGTCAAATCCTAATCCCTCAACCCTTCACTCTAATCCCTCAACCCTAAACCCTATCCCTAAACCCTCAACACTATACCTTAAACCCTAATCCCTCAACCCTAAACCCTAAACCTTATCCCTAAACCCTAATCCCTCAACCCTCAACTCTAATCCCTCATCCCTAGACCCTAAATGCTATCCCTATTCCTAAACCCTCAATGGGCTCGATACTATACCATAAACCCTAATCCCTTATCCCTAAACCCTCCAACCCTATTCCTAATCCTTATACCCTCAAAACTCTACTTTAACCCTAATCCCTCGACCCTCAACCCTATCCCTAAACCCTCGACCCTCGAACCTCAACCCTCAATGTCAAACCCTAATCCCTCAACCCTTAACTCTAACCCCTCGACCCTCAACCCTATCCCTAAACCCTAAACCCTAAAACCTCAACCCTCAACTCTCAATGTCAAATCCTAATCCCTCAACCCTTCACTCTAATCCCTCAACCCTAAACCCTCAACACTATACCTTAAACCCTAATCCCTCAACCCTAAACCCTAAACCTTATCCCTAAACCCTAATCCCTCAACCCTCAACCCTAATCCCTCAACCCTCAACTTTAATCACTCATCCCTAAACTCTAAATGCTATCCCTATTCCTAAACCCTCAACAGGCTCAATACTATACCTTAAACCCTAATCCCTTATCCCTAAAACCTCCAACCCTATCCCTAATCCTTATACCCTTGACACTCTACTTTAACCCTAATCCCTCGACCCTCAACTCTATCCCTAAAACCTCAACCCTCGAACCTTAACCCTCAACCCTTAACTCTAATCCCTCGACCCTCAACCCTAGCCCTAAACCCTAAAACTGCAACCCTCAACCCTCAATGTCAAATCCTAATCCCTCAACCCTTCACTCTAATCCCTCAACCCTAAACCCTATTCCTAAACCCTCAACACTATACCTTAAACCCTAATCCCTCAACCCTAAACCTTATCCCTAAACCCTAATCCCTCAACCCTCAACCCTAATCCCTCAACCCTTAACTCTAATCCCTCATCCCTAAACCCTAAATGCTATCCGTATTCCTAAACCCTCAACGAGATTGATTCTATACCTTAAATACTAATCCCTTATCCCTAAACCCTTCAACCCTATCCTTAATCCTTATACCCTCGACACTTTACTTTAACCCTAATTCCTCAACCCTCAACCCTATCCCTAAACCCTCAACCCTCGAACCTCAACACTAAACCCTCAACATCAAACTCTAATCCCTTAACCCTTAACTCTGATCCCTCGACCCTTGACCCTCAACCCTATCCCTAAACCCTCAACCCTCAATGTCAAACCCTAATCCCTCAACCCTTAACTCTAATCCCTCAACCCTAAAATCTATCCCTAAATCCTCAAAACTATACCTTAAACCCTAATCCCTCAACCCTAAACCCTAAACCCCATCCCTAAGCCCTAATCTGTCAACCCTCAACCCTAATCCATCAACCCTCAACCCTAATCCCTCATCCCTAAACCCTAAACACTATCGCTATTCCTAAACCCTTAATGGGCTCGATACTATACCTTAAACCCTAATACCTTATCCCTAAACCCTCCAACCCTATCCCTAATCCTTATACCCTCAACACTCTACTTTAACCCTAATCCCTCGACCCTCAACCCTATCCCTAAACCCTCGACCCTTAAACCTCAACCCTCAACCCTCAATGTCAAACCCTAATCCCTCAACCCTTAACTCTTATCCCTCAACCCTAAAACCTCAACCCTCAATATTCAATGTCAAACCCTAATCCCTTAACCCTTAACTCTAATCCCTCAACCCTAAACCCTATCCCTAAACCCTCAACACTATACCTTAAACCCTAATCCCTCAACCCTAAACCCTAAACCCTATCCCTAAGCCTTAATCCATCAACCCTCAACCCTAATCCCTCATCCCTAAACCCTAAACACTATCCCTATTCCTAAACCCTGAATGGGCTCGATACTATCACTCAACCCTTAACCCTTAAAACTTGAACCCTAAAACCTATCCCTACACCCTTGACACTCAACACTATATCTTAAACCCTAATCCCTTAACCCTCATCCCTAAAGCCTCAACCCTAAATCCTTAAACCTTCAACCCTATCCCTAATCCCTTGACCATCAACCCTATCCCTAAACCCTCAACCCTCAACCCTTAACTCTCAACATTAAACCCTAATTCATCAACCCTAAACCCTAATCCCTCAAACCTAAAACCTATCTCTAAACCTTCAACCCTCAACACTATACCTTAAACTCTAATCCCTATCCCTCAACCCTTAACCCTTAAAACTTAAACCCTATCCCTACACCCTCAAAACTCAACACTATATCTTAAGCCTTAAACCCTCATCCCTAAAGCATCAACCCTCAATCCTTAAACCTTCAACCCTAAACCCTATCTCTAATCCCTCTACCATCGACACTCTAACCCTAACCTCAACATTAAACGCTAATCTGTCAACCCTAAACCCTATCTCTAAACCCTCAACCCTCAACACTATACCTTAAACCCTAATTCATCAACCCTAAAACCTAATCCCTCAACCCTCAACCCTAATCCCTCAAACCTCAACCCTAATCCCTCAACCCTCAACCCTAATCCCTCAAACCTCAACCCTAATCCCTCATCCCTAAACCCTAAATGCTATCCCTATTCCTAACTCCTCAACCCTTGACACTATACCTTAAACCCTAATCCCTTATCCCTAAACCCTAAACCCTATCCCTCAACCATTAACCCTTAAAAATTAAACCCTAAAACCTATCCATAAACCCTCGATGTTCAACACTATATCTTAAACCCCAATCGCTTAACCCTCAGCCTTAAAGCCTCAACCCTTAATTGTTAAACCTTCAACCCTAAACCCTATCACTAATCCCTCTACCCTCAACACTCTACTTTAACCCTAATCCCTTGACCATCAACCTTATCCCTAAACCCTCAACCCTCAACCCTCAACTCTCAACATTAAACCCTAATCCATCAACCCTAAAACCTAATCCGTCAACCCTAAACCCTATTCCTAAACCCTCAACCCTCAACAATATTCCTTAAACCCTAATCCATCAACCCTAAACCATAATCCCTCAACCCACCCTATCCCTAAGCCCTCAACCATCAACACTATTCCTTAAACCCTAAAACCTCAACTCTAAACCCTAATCCCTCAACCCTAAACCCTAAACCCTATCCTTAAACACTCAACCCTTAGCAAGTTATACCTTAAACCTTAATCCCTCAACCCTCAACCCTCAACCCTAATCCCTCATCCCTCAACCCAAGACTCTATACCTTAAACCCTAATCCCTTACCCCTAAACCTTAAACCCTATCCCTCAACCCTTAACCCTTAAACCTTAAACCCTAAAACCTATCCCTAAACCCTCAACAATATACTTAAGCCCTAATCCCTCAATCATCAACCCTATACCTTAAACCTGAAGCCTACACCCTCATCCCTAGACCATATAACCTCACCCTTATATCCTAAAACTTGAATACTGTGCCTCAACCCTATACTTAAATTAAACCTAAACCATACGTGCTCTCAACCCAAGTCACGCTATGCCTTATATACCCTCAATCCATATCGTAAACCCTAAACCCTAATCCCTGCGCCTTACACACTTAATCTTATACACTCAACAACTTGAATATTAACCCTCAACTGTAATCCTCAACCCTCAACCCTCTACCTATTACTTAAGCCCTAATCCCTCAACCCTCAACCCTCAAAACTATACAGGCTCAAGTCCTTATATACACTAAACCCAAAACACTTACATACATACATACATGCATACATACAAACATACATACATACAAAGATGCATACATACAAGCATGTATACATGTACATACATACAAGCATGCATACATGTACATGCATACATACCTACAAGAATAGATATAAACATCCATGAAACATACTTATGAAATTTGAACATATCTCATTCAAAGGAAGACATAATGTGAATGCGTTATAACGCGCTCACATTATATTGTGCTTTGGGAATCCCAAGCCTTGGGCTTGGGATTTGCTTTGGATTTCCAACCCAAAGGCTTGTAGTGCCTTTTCAACATCCATAGACGTGTTTTTGCAGATTCTACAAGATTTCACATAATTTTGTTCATGCTAACCCTCAGATTTGCACATGTTTCAAGGTTAAACAAATCGAACACCTGGGTAATGTTAGGCTTTCTCTCAACTATTTAACAATGTAATTTTTTTCACATTTTGACAATGTTAAGCCTTTCATCTTTAATTTCTTTTGTTTGTGTGTTCAATTTTGGGCACAAACCACTATTTAGTCTTTTTTTCATTGTAAATTAACCATTCATTGAAATTTCAAAAAAATTACATACTTTGAAACTAGACTCCATTCTACACATATTAAAAAAAAGAAAAAATGATTTTCAATTAGTTTTCAAAATTTATAGGGGTAGCATGACCGAAATTCTATTTTTAGGATGTGTCCACTTTGAAAATTAGTAAAAAATCAAATATTCATAAAAAAATTATCAGAAAAATTGGGCATAAACTACATGCTATTAGCTAATTTCTCACTGAAGCGATTTTAAAAATACCAAAAAAAAGTTAACCTTTTGAGGGAGCCACAAAACATGCTATGTTATGTTTTTTTGACAGAAACAACACCAATTTATGTGGCTCCCTCTTTTGAACCCGTTAATCTATACCATTTTAAAAAAACATTAGCAGTTTAGAAAGTAGACTCGGAGCACTACGAACATTGTTTTGGTTGCATCTCCAAATTTTGAGTGTAACTATGCTCAATTTCTCATCCAAGGCCAGTATTTCTTGATTTTAGAAAAAAAGTGGCCACTTGAGACCCCTTTTTGGCCCCCTATCTTCTTGCACTTACCCAAAAGCTAATTTCACTATCCAAACAACCATCAATCTATTTACTGTATATAATTTCCTAGAATTTAGAATTTGAATGTAGGCTGAGTATTCTAGCAACACTACTTTTTTATAAGTTGGATCCTAAAAATGCTGCAACTTATGTTCTTCTCTAAAACATCTGTGCAGAAGTGGGCAGGTGTGGTGAGGTTCAAATAGTAAGGAGATTGATGAAAGATAGAGGAATTAAAAAGATACCTGCATGTAGTTGGATTGAAGGGCATAAACTGGTACATGCTTTTTTGTGTAGGAGACATATCACATCCACAAACATGGGAGAGCTATGTAAAACTAGAGAAATTGACTTAGCAAATGAAGGCAGTAAGGGTATTTCTAGATTCAAGACTTTTACTTAATGCTACATGGAATAGAAGAAAAAAGAATCATAATTTATCTGCCACCATAGTGAAAAGTTAGCAATTGCATTTGGTTTGTTAAACATGGCCCCTGGTACAACCATTAGAGTTGTTGAGAACCTTCGAGTATGTTTCGATTTTCACACTCCATCTAAATTCATCTCCAAGATTGTTGCAAGAGAAATTGATCTGAGAGATGTGAACCATTTCCATCATTTTAAATAGGGACAATATTCTTATGGAGAATATTGGTGATGTTAAATGAAACAATATGAAAAATAGGCTTGCACTATAATAATGTGCACTAGATCAGATATCTAGTAATAACGAAGGGACATCCATCAAAGCATAACAACAAGGATTTTTTTGTCATATGTTGTAGTTACAAGTGCCTTGCTAGACATACATGAAAATGTGGAAGCATAGACAAGGCAAGCAAACTGTTTCAAAAAATGCCTCAAAGAAATGTGATATCATGGAATGCTGTGATTAAAGGATATGTTTAAAATGGGTTTTTTCTAAAAAGTCCTTAGAAAATTTTAAGAAAATGCAACCAGTGGATGTAAAGCCCAACTCCTCAACCTTTGAAAGCATCCTTTCTACCTATGTGTGAATTGGAGCTTTGGATGAGGATATGAACATCCATCAAAAGAATATTTGGAAGTATATTTTTATCAAATATTCTAGTTGGAAGTTTCACTTCAGATCACCAAAGCCTTCACAAAAAAATTTTGTACAAAATTAACAATGAAGAATTTATGCACAAATTCTCTTTTGAATGATGCACAAAGCCTCCACCGCAACACCACATGGTTTTTTGCTAGGCCTTGCAGTGATGCGGGAATCACCTGCATCACTGCAAGGCCTAGCAATAGTGTGGTGTTGCAGTGGAGGCTTTGTGCATCATTCAAAAGAGAATTTGTGCATAAATTATTTATTATTGAATTTTGTGCAGAAATTTTTGTGAAGACTATGGTGATCTGAAGTGGAACTTGCAACATTTTTGCTTGAATAAATAGGCGGATAAGGTAAACTCTCCATTCCACTAGCTCTGCTACCTCCAACTAGACCTATGACATAGGGTTCATGAAATGAAACATGGTTAGTTATGAAGCATGTGGAGTCAATTCATCTTCTACAGTGATTCTCGTATAATGTTCTATAGGTGATACGCATCTATACATACATTTGATAAAAGAACATTCAGGGACTGATACCTCACAAAGTTCTAGCTACAAACATAAAAAAACTGTCACTAAGACTTAGATTCAGCTACATATATACAACCCCCAACCCAATAATCAAATCCATAAGATTTTGATTTGATTTTCTGAAACTCAAACTTTTAGCCTGGGCCTTAGGCTACAAACTCTACAAAAGCACTCAACCCAAAAGAAACAGCCTAAATTTTCAAAAAATACTTCATTGCTTCAGCAAGTATGCACTACTTTTGTTGGATACTGATTCAACCAAAAGACAAAGACCAAAAGAAACTAAGGCCTTATATTTAATTCCAATCTTTCAATAATTATATAAGTTACAGATCAGCCCATAATGTTTCATTTAGGATTTAAAATTTTACCATTGAATAACATGACAAACTTAAATATGTATGGTCTCATAATAGGTGAAATACAACTAAAAGTTCACCATCAACAAGGAGATTATTTACCTAGAGCAGCAACTGAGAAGGAACTGGTGGTTGTGAAGGTGATGTCCACTAGCCATTAAGAGGTCCTACTAGTGGAGGACCTTGCATAAACCATGATCAATTCTGCATGATCATTAGGAACTCTATCAAGTCATTAAAGGTATGCACAAGCTTTTTAAAGGCCTATGAAGTTTTCTAAGGGTTTATGAGACATTTGTAAGGTCTCTATAGATAGACTTCTAGAAACCCTATGGAACCCATAATAGGGTTGTACATGGCCCAACCAAGATAAGAATAGAAAGGTTTGTAGTCATTCATTAGGATCATTCAAAATTCTCATAGTCCCACTTGGTTTCATGCAAATTTCCTTCCATAAATCCATCTTAGGGATCCATATTTCTTGTAAAATTATTCTAGGAGTCATTCATAAGCACCCATACCATGTCCATGTGAAAGATATTTGTATTTTTGACTATTGATGTGTTTTTGTCTCTCATCATAGTCCCACAGGTCACTCAAAAGGTCTTGGTAGGTGTGCAAGAACCAGGGATAACAAGGGAGCAGTTATCGCTATCCCACAACATGAAGAGATTGCACTTGCGGCATCGCGGTATGCAGAGATTGATTACCATAGCGGTCTCAAAATGAAGTTGTAGGATAGCGATATAAATTTAAGTGGCATATGATAATTCACAGTAGTCCCACGGAAGTCAAGAGAATAACCGGTGGTAATGCAGTAAGAAGGAGAAGAGGAAAACAGTACACCGTGCCTCCACAGCAGCCTCATGTGAGGCTTGCAGTATGGTGGTATAAGGAGTTTAAGTTATGTAAGTGTTGAATATCATGGCCCCGCAATAGTTTCAATGAAGGAGTGCGGTAATGCAGTGAAAGGCTTCAAGTGATGTTTAGTATACCGTGGTCCTGCGATGGTCAAAGAAATAGTTTGCGGTACTACGACAGGGAACAAGTCATGGTAGTATAGTTGAATTTTTGAGAAAATATTTCTCATTGGCCCAATCACATCAAAGAACACTTTTTCTGCCTTTTCTCCATCATTCTTTTATGTGTCCAGTAATTTCAAATTTGATTGTTGTTATTTACAATGCATTTCTATTGCATTTCAATCTGAAATGTTTGATCCATTGTTTGATTGTTGTCACCTTTACAAACATAAAAATGTACCTGTTCTAATATTTTGAACTTATGACAAGTCAAAGTGGGTTGTGCTCATTTAGCAGCTGGTTGAAATTTAATTTGAATGTATTGCTTCTTGATGTTCCCCTTGACTCATTATCATTTTTATTTATCATCTTGATTTTTGGCTAGCAACAAACATGTGATGCATCTATTGTGATGTCCTATGGATGGTGGCTTTTTCCAAATTATTTTCAAACTATTTTGAGTTCTAGGTGTACACCTTGTGGAGACTTTTTTTAATAAAAGAGGGTAAAAACTTTATTAATCAAAGAGAGCAGTACAAAGTATAAAAGCAGCAAGAGGCCGAAAGGGGCCCAGAGACAACAAACAAGAAATCAAGAAGTGGTCATGCAACATCTCACATCCTCCATAACCAAATCCATCAAATCCTGAGCAAGATCCCTAGGTAAACTATCCCAATCATCCACCAGCCAAGTCCCATTCTTCTCAGAAGCCCATTTGGCCAACCCATCAGTCACCTTATTCCATTCCTAAGGGATATGAGAGAAGGTGATAGAATCAAATAATTCTCCAAGACTGGTGATTTGCTTAGCCACCAATGCAAGCTACTAACTAACATCATCAAACTGCCTTCTATTTATCAAGTCTATCACCACCTGAGAATCTGACTCACAGATAATCTTATTCCAGCTAATGACATATGCCTTCTTCAAAGACAAAAGAATAGCCAAGGCCTCCATAAGATTATTAGAGTGCATCCCCCTATATTCTGAGAAGAAAAACATAACCTCCCCAGAACTGTCTCTGTCCACCCCACCAATGCCAGCGTGCCTAGAGTTACCCCTTGTAGACCCATCAATATTCATTTTCAAGACTCCAGTATAGCTTAGCAGCCAAAGCCTGTCAATTCCATTCCATCCTACGCAAACCCAGACCACCATCCTACTTTGGCCAACATTAAGCTCCACTTCTTCGAAAGGAGATTACCCGACCAAAGAAAATACTGATAGAGGCCCTCAAAATCTTTGATGAAACTTGAGGGAGCAGTCATCACAAAGTACATGTATAAAGGAAGGGCCTGCACCATGGACTTCAATAGAGTAACTCTTCCAGCCATAGATAACCATCTATAGGTCTAGTGACAAACTAGCCTATGAAATTTATCCATCACATCCTACCAAAAACACCTGGGAAGTGGGCACACATCTAGAGGGATGCCAACATATATAAAGGGAAGTTTCCCCACCTGAAACCTGAAGATCATGGCAATACGTTGCTGAATAAGCCTGGGGGTATTAAAGAAATAAATGCAAGACTTACTTTCATTAATGCTTTGACCTAAGGCAGCCAGGTAACAATCCAAAATCTAATGCAAAGCAACCACTTTAGCCACCGTAGCAACACCCATCAAAGCCGTATCATCCACAAACTGAAGATGAGTTTGAGGAGGAAGAGAATTGCTCCATTTCCATCCCTAAAAGAGCCCATCCATAACACGGGACTTAATGAATCTCCCCAAGCCTTTAGCCATCAAGATGAACAAATATGGGGATAAGGGGTCCCCCTGTCGAAGACCTCTAGAAGCACCAAATAGATCTGAAGACTCCCCATTTATGAGAACAAAAAATGAGGAAGTCCTCACATAGCTCATGACCCAATCAATCCACTCACAACTGAACTTGAAGGCTCTGAGATTTTTTATCAAAAAGCCCCAATTAACTCTGTCATAATCTTTAGCCATGTTAGCCTTTTCCTTAGAAGAGGCCATAAAGTGAATAGTCTTAGCCGCAATAACTACTCTGTCCAAAATCTATCTACCCGCAACAAAGCCCCCTTGTTTCTCTGAGATCAACTTATCTAGACATGGCTTCAAACGTTCAACAATTAGCTTTGTAATGATTTTATACACCACATTGCACAAAGCAATTGGTCAAAAATGATCTAGAGAATCAACACCCTCACATTTTGGGATAAGAGCAAGAAACGTGGCATTCATGGCTCATAACATTTTCTTATTCCTAGAAGACTCCTGCACCACCTCCAATAGATCAAGGTTGACGACTTCTCAAAATTACTGAAAGAACTCAGCTGGGAAACCATCAGGACTAGGAGCCTTCCCTTTTTTCAACTGAAACACCACATCCTCCAACTCCTTCAAAGAAATAGGTTTAAGAAGAGAAGCATTCATATCCATAGTCACTAGAGAGGGAATACAAGCTAGGATAGAAGCTTCCTCCTCACTAGTAGGTGAGGTATCTTAAGAAAATAGAGAAAAGAAAAAATGAACCGCCTCACTAGAGATCCCTAAAGAGGAAGAAAGAACAGAACCCTCAGGAGAGCGGAGAGAAGGGATAAAGTTACCTTGTCTTCGAGCCTTCACCGATTTATGAAAGAAGTATTCTTGTCCCCTTCCTGAAGCCAATCAACACGAGCCTTTTGTTTCCAAAAAAATTCCTCACGAAGCTCCCATTCCTCGAGGTCTTTAACTGTACTAACCTCAAGCCTGCTTAAATTCGCATCCAGACCCTAGTCTTGAATCTGCCTGGTAATAGAATCCAAGCGCTCCTGGGCAACCCTTTTCCATTGAAACACATTGCCAAACTGATACTTATTCCAATGTTTCAATTTATACTTCACATATTGAAGCCTCTTCACAAATGAGTACATAGCTATACCAAAAGCAGGTCGTCTTTCAATCCACCATCTAGAAACCAAGTCAAGAAGACTGTCCTCCCTAAGCCACATAAGTTGAAATCTAAAAGTTTGTTTCTTAGAACCACCAGCCAAACAGGTAGAGAACTTGATCGACCAATGGTCTAATCCTCGCTAATCTAAAATTTCAGAACTTGACAACCACTTGTCACCCACCCAAAAGTCATAAACAAGAAACCTATCTAACCGTTCAGAAATGGCATCATCCCCAAGCCTCCTATTATTCCAAGTAAACATGCCATTTGAAGGTTTGATATCCGCAAGCTGGAGCCAAGCCAAATCATCCCTTAGAAGATTAGAAGAGGGGTCCAAATGAGGCACACCCCCCCTTTTCTCCTTGAGGGAGGCAATTGCATTGAAGTCACCTACCATAACCTAGGGGAGGAAAGGATCCAACGATCTTAGAATATTGATATGAGACCACAAGAGAGTCTTACCAAGGAAATCCGTCAGAACATAAATGTTAGAAAGAAGAATTCTTTCCCCCGTCTCCAAACTAATTGCAACTAGAGAAATGGAAAATCTACTAGAGATCCACCAAACAGGAGAAATTCACCGAGGACCCCAGAGCCAAGCAAGACCCCCTGAGCTACCTTGCGCACCCACACACTGGCAAAACCCTTTGTTTCAAATCTTAGAAACACACTGCATCATACCATCCATAGATAATTTTGTCTCCTGGAAGAAAACCACATCCAGAGAATGAGCACTAACCAAGTCCTGAATAGCCTTTTGTCTAGGGATGCTATTCATACCCCTTAAATTCCATGATAACACAATTATCACGAAGGGTGAGAGAAGTGATTATCCAATGTCTTCATCGACCCATATTCCACCAATGTCTCTCTAGCCATCTTAACTTTCTCCTAATCCTCCTTCCTCCCCACCTTCTGGGGCTTATCAAGAGCACACCTTTTCAGGGATTTTTGTTGTAGACACAGAGTAGGAGAAGAAGAGAGGGCTTTTTTCTTACCAGAGTCTTCCAAACCTAGTCCACTGGCTAAACTCACCCTTTCATCCGAAGAGGCAAGGGGAGTTTCCACCAAACCACAAGAGTCTCCAAACCCAGCATCAGGGGGAGGAGCAACTGAATCCATCACCACCCTAGAAGCCCCCATAGGAACTAGGACTGAGGTAGTGACAGGCAAAGACTTAGAATTATGATCAACTAAAGGAGAAGCTTCAACATGCATGTTAGAAGAAACCCCCTCCTCATGGACTAATTCATCAAAAGCCTCAAACTTGTTAAAAGTCTCCTCCTCTTGACAATCCCAAAGAGTCCTCTTATAACCCTGATTCTTGTTTTGTACCTTAATTGGCACAAAACCATCTTTATCTGGTACCACCCCTTGCATGGGTGCTTTATCCTTTTCTACCCTTGGATTAGATGGAGCCTTCACATTATCTGAACCGCCAGCACCTGAGGCATGAGGGCACCTCCTTTGAAGATGGCCATACTCATGGCATAGCTGGCACCTGAAAGGTAAAGTCTCATAGTTTAACTGTTGAGTCCAGGAGCTAGACCCAACAGTCAGATCAATAGAATCTTGATAAGTAGGAGGTATTTTTCACAGCATGTCAAATTATGATATTTTATTTTAGGGTTTAACTGCGTAGTTTTTGAGTAAAACACATGACCCATATTTCATGAGTAGTGGTTCACATGAACCCATCCCTCATGTTAATGAATGGTCCACTTAGCAGTCATTGCATCTAGGTGATGCACATAGGGCTGAAGCATTGGGACTTCCCGGGAGGTCACCCATCCTAGTACTACTTCGACTCACCATGGAGTTTCCCCCAAGTTCAATAGAATTTGGCAAAGGCTGGCTCAGATCAATCTCCACATAGACTCGGGCATAGGAAAAAATTCTCTTCTCCAGAGTTTGTTGAGACGGGTTACTAGGCTTCCCCAGTAGTAACACAATTGATTGCAGAATATCCTATCTCCAACATTCCAACGGCAACCGAGGAAAATGAACCCACACTGGCACCTTTGAGGGCAGCTCCTCTACCGAGTTAAAGCTTGTATGCCAAGGCTTTATGAAAAGGCCAAATTGATTATAAAAGTAGGGCCCTCCCTCAAAAACCTTGTTATGATCAAAGATACACGAAAAAACCACCAGAAAGAAGTTATTCACAGCTAGCAAGATTTCAAAATCACCTTTCGAATTCCATGAATTGTAAATCTAGGGTTCCAGAAAAGGCATTGAAACAATCAATCCCATAAATTTGCAGATTAAAACATGTTTTCTATAATACTCCAGGTCCTTGGTTATTGTCTCTATTTGAATCACCAGCTTCAGATGAACTTGAGCTCTTTCCAAGCATCCATTTATCTTGTGCAATTTCAAAGCACTAGTGCTAAAAACCCCAACATCAGGTGGGGATGGAAGAGGAAACTCGTCACCAACCTCTGCCATAGCAGCATCCCCCAACGTCTTACCCAAAGGCATAGACCTTGCCATTAGAAAATCCCCTCAAGCCCTCACACCCCACACCTACATCGAACAATTCACACACTCAAGAAAAAAACCCCGCTGAAAGCTAAAAACCCCACCCCTTGCTGAAAACAACCCCACAGAGCCCGATCTGTAAAGAAAAAATGCATGCAACAGAGAACAAACACATGCAGACCGTGACCTGCTACAGGTTGTGGGACTGCATGGAGCTCCCGCACACACGCTCCATCAAAAACCGTACACCTTGTGGAGACTTATGGCATATTTCTATGCTTAATTTTTTTTCCAAGGTTACAGTGAGATGATAAATACAATTATTCCAAAGGTAGTAGAAATAATTTTGGAACAATTATCTAAGTTCTCTCTTAATGTTCAGAGTTGTGTAATTTTTGATTTTGCAAATTTTTAATAGCCTTGTTTGATGAGTCTTGGAAATTGTTTTCAATTTACAGAGTAAAGCTTCCATCTAGAGCTAAGAAGATTGTGCAGAAGATTGTGCCATGTAGTTGTAGAGCCATGATTGGTCAGGCTACTGGTGGTGGAAGGATAGAAAAGCCAATGCTCAGAGCTAGCAATGCATATCACAAATATGGGTCAAAAGAAACTGTTGGCCCAAGGTTCATGGTGTGGCAATGCATTCTGTTGAGCATCCCCATGATGGTGGTAATCATCAACACATTGGGCATGCCATTACTATGCGTCATACAAAGAAGGCTTAGTATGCACACGTACTTAATCATAATTAAACAATTATAGAGCTTTGATTATTTAAAAATGTCATCTTTTAGTTTCTTTTTTCTTTAGGTTGCTTTGTGTCAACAATTTATGGGGACCAAGTTGTAAACCATGTTTCCTATTATTGTTTCTTATCATTAGTGGTTTACTCTTGATTCAAAATTTTGGGAAAGACTTCAAACTAGGTTGCAATCCTTGTTTCCTTGTATTGTTTGAGGCTTATTTTAGGCTACCATATTAATTGACTTTGTTATTTTTGATTCTTTCTTGAGTGCTTGTTATTTGCTTTTAGATCATAGAAATTATGGAAAAAAGATTGATGATTTCTTAGTATTATAAACTATGAACTTTCTATTTTAAAAAAAGTAATAATTTGAAGAAGTCATTTGATGTATCAAAGAATTTGAGATTTGAAAACATTTGGAATGTTCTCAACTGTACAAAAAAATGAGAAGATAATGTGCCAATTTGTCATCACTTTTGCTGAGTATGTTTCTTACTTAGTTGTTGTTGTTTTTTTAACTATTTGGCTTTATACAAGATGCATTGAGGCTTCCATGGTATTGTGTTAGAGATCTTATGACATGATAATGCAAGTATGTGATGAAGTAGAAAGATAAAGACCTGAGAAGCCAATGACCATATGATTATGAATGAAAGGAAGTAGAAAGATAAAGGCTTGAGAACCCAAAGAATTGTTATCTTGTACAGTAAATTGATAGATTTTAGAGTTGAAATTTGAGAGCTCATATTGCTAAATTGTTAGGCTTGATGATTTTGAGGGTAAATTAATTGGATAATAGAGTTGAAATCTAAGGGGTAATTTTGCTAAATTGTATGTTGGGTTTTCGAGTTAAATTTGAAGGGAAACCTTGCTATCAAGTGCCCTTTATTTTTTGTTTAGTTTTTTAGATGTACTAAATGCAAGTAAACATGTGGCAATGAGTTCTTTCAAGTGCTAGGAAGCATGAGTATCATTTGCATGGTGCACAGAACCATATAATTTTATAGTGTTGATATTGATGATTAAAATTGGTTGTGTCATCTAGCTACTAACAACTGTATAGGGTGTAAGGCAATCATTATGATGCACTATGCAACTTGTGACTAGCATTGGTTTAGAGGTATAGATCTTTGCAAGCAACTGAATTGCCTTCACTACTCTACAAACCAGAGGGAGGTTGTAGAAGTGGGATCCAAAAGGGAACCTCTGAAAAAGAGATAATCTAGGTCTAAAATGGTTGCCAGAGGACATAAAAACAACCCAGATTTGCCAAAAATATCATGACCCTTGTTTGAGAAAACTCTCTATCCTTGATAGACTTGAAGAAGAAAGAAATGTAGTCTTCTTCCCATGAATTTGCCATGAGAGTAAAATCATCATGCTAAAAGCAAATTTTAGTTAGACGATCATCAGGGAGAGAAACATCCAAAAGGGTGACTTCCATATCATAGAAAAAAAGCTAGAAACCCTAGATTGATCTACAAGCTCGTCACTTGGGCATTTTAAGCCAAGATGAACCACCTAAGATGACCCCAATTAAGAAAAATCAAACCCCATTTTAACAACAGAGCATATTGAATACTCTTTAGAAAGGGATGAGCATTGGGCAGATGAGGCAAAGTGAGAGGACAAATAAAAGGAGAAAATGGGGGTTTACCTGGAGGGGCCAATCAACACGCGAGAGCAACTTGGCAGAGTGCTCAGGAAGGAGACCCAACAAGTTATTAAGCATGTTTTGTGATTGTGTAGGTGACATTCTTCACATCAGATCCATCGCTGCCTCCATTAGAACCCTTGACCTCTGATTTCAACTGAAAACCCTTTTCAGAGCATAACTCTACCTCACCATATTTTGAAAACTCTTCTCTGTCACACGATGATACAAGGGTTTCTTTTGTTTGAATTATTTTTCATCGAAAAAATTTCCCTCTCTTTCCAATTGGAAATATTTTTTTTAATTACCCATTTTAATATCATATTGTCTAATTTTTATTTGTGTGACTAATTGTTTAGTTATATTTTTTACCCGATGATCAAATTAGTCATTAATTAGTCATTTATAACTGTGTTGCAAAAAAATAGTAGAATTTAGTTATTTTTAGTTGTCGTGACTAAAAGTTTTAGTCACGTAGTCATTTATTTGCCAAATTCTACTAGTGATGCCTTGGCTCCATCACCCAAAATAGTTCCATCAAACTTAGGTTGGTTGATTTTCTTCATGTCATGAGCTAGATCATTGGCCAATTGAGTCCTTGCATTTGTTAGTTTTAAATTTTTCTTTCTCAAAATAAATTTTTCTTTTTTATTTTCACAATGTATATAGTAAGAATAATTTTGGAGGGAAAAGTGGGAAGAAATTTTGAAACTAAATTTAAAATATTTATCCAATAATACTTAGATCTATCATTTTACAGATTTAATTAAATTATTGTATATATATTTAAGAGGGGCTACCCGATTCCTGAGTCTAAAAAAAAATACTATATATATAGATTTTTATTTTTTTGCTAAGTATATGCACCCTTGGGGGATGCTCCCATCATATTTTTTAACCAAAAAATTAATAGAGTCTGCAACAGTTATACATCCAACCCTTATATAGGGATTTTACAAAATATTTGTCCATCCTTAACATGCTATAATTCAAACCCTATTTGCAAACTCCCTACCTAAACAACAATAAACTTACTATCTACAAGCTAAATCATACTATTTAAAACCAAAGGCTATTTTTATATATATATATATATATATATATATATATATATGTATATATATATATATATTATATATGTTTAAAAAATTAAGATTTTAAATGAAAAGTGTTGTAACATTTAAGATTTTTATATAAAAAGTGGGAAGAAATTTTGAAAGTAAATTTAAAATATTTATCCAATAATATACTTAGATCTATAAATTTAAATATTATTTATATATATTTAAAACACTATATATATAACTAGTATATTTATATTTTAAAAAATATATCTAGTATGTTGAGAAATATCATCTTGATGTTTTGTCCATGCTTTTGTGTTTTCTATAGTTTTTGTGATTTTCTCTACTTTTTTCCCTTCAACCGTTTCACTTTTTTTTGGTTTTTAATTTTTATTTTTTTCCATTTCTTTTTTGGTTCCATAGTTTTTGTGATTATCTCCACCTTTTTTTTCCTTCAAGGTTTCTAATTTTTTTTTGTTTTTATTTTTTATTTTTTCCAATTTCTTTTTTATTTTTATTTTTATATTTTTTTTCAATTTCCTTTTTTGGTTTTTATTTTTATTTATTTTTCTATATATTTACATGGAAAATGAATGCTCTCATCTCCACCCGGCTGTGATTGTAGAATGCCTCTCGGCATAACTAGTATATTTATATTTAAAAAAATATATCTAAAATATGCCGAGGTATATCTTTTTTCCATAGTTTCTTTGATTTTCTCTTGCAATTTCTTTTTTGGTTCCATAGTTTTCATGATTTTCTCAGCTTTTTCTCCTTCCAACAATTTCCAATTTGTTTTTTGGTTTTTATTTTTTATTTTTTCTAATTTCTTTTTTAGTTTTTAGTTTTTATTTTTTCCAATTTCTTTTTGGGTTCCATAGTATTTGTGATTTAGCTTTTTCTCCTTCAACCATTTTTAATTTCTTGTTTAGTTTTTTTCTTTGATTTTCTTAAGTTTTATTTTTTATTTCCTTTTTGGTAGTTTAATTTTTTTCTTATAAATTTAGGGAGCAAATATGAGTGCTCTCATCCCCAGTCCCACCCTGATGTGACCTCTCGGCATAACTACTATATTTATATTTAAAAAAATATATCTAAAATACGCTGAGCTATATCTTTTTTCCATAATTTCTTTGATTTTCTCTTGTAATTTCTTTTTTGGTTCAATGATTTTCTCCAGCTTTTTCTCGCAACAGTTTCCAATTTCTTTTTTGGTTTTTATTTTTTATTTTTTCCAATTTCTTTTTTAATTTTTTTTCCATAGTTTTTGTGATTTAGCTTTTTCTCCTTCAATGGTTTTTAATTTCTTGTTTAGTTTTTTTCTTTGATTTTCTTAAGTTTTATTTTTTATTTCCTTTTTGGTATTTTTTTTCCTTATAAATTTAGGTAGAAAAAATGAGTGCTCTCATCCCCACCCTGATGTGACTATATAACGCCTCTCGGCGTAACTAGTATATTTATATTTAAAAAAATATATCTAAAGTATGCCAAGGGATATTTTTTTAATGATTTTCTCACTTTTTTTTGGAAATTTCTTTTTTGGTTCTTATTTTTTAATTTTTTCAATTTTTTTGGTTCCCATAGTTTTCGTGATTTTCTCCAACTTTTTCTCCTTTCAACAGTTTCAATTTCTAGTTTTCATTTTTTATTTTTTTATTTTTTTATTTATTTTTTAATTTTTATTTTTTATTTTTTCCAATTTCTTTTTTGGTTCCATAGTTTTTGTGATTTTTTTAAATTTCTTTTTTGGTTTTTGTTCTTTGATTTTCATAAGTTTTATTTTTATTTCCTTTTTGGAAATTTTTTTTCTATAAATTTAGGCAGAAAAAATGAGTGCTCTCATCCCCACCCCACTGTGACTGTAGAACGCAGTATATTTTTATATTAAAAAAAAAAATCTATAGTATGCCAAAAGATATCTTCCCATACCTTTTGTGATTTTCTCCACCTTTTTAAAATAGTTTACAATTTTTTTAAATTTTTTTCTAATTTCTTTTTTAGTTCTATATTTTTTGTGATTTTCTCCACCTTTTTATCCTTCATTTTTTATTTTCTCCAATTTCTTTTTTAGTTTTTATTTTTTAATTTTTTCCAATTTCTTTTTTGGTTTTTATTTTTATCTTTTTTCTATATATTTACATGGAAAAAATGAGTGCTCTCATCTCCGCCCTGCTATGACTATAGAATACCTCTCAGCATTATATATATAATGCCGAGAGGTGTAACCCTACAATGGCAGCACATGCCCCTATAGGAGGTCAGCACATCGTGAAAGAAAAACACAAAAGCTGATTTTTTAGGGGCCGATATTTTAGGGATCATTTAAAAAAATAATTCCAAAAATCAAATAAAAACAAGATATATTATACACTTAATATTTTATTAAATACCATTAATATAAACTTATAATTATAATATTATACCATTTATTGTAATTAAATAATATTATATATTATTTAAAATATCTATCTTATTATAATATTATACCATTAATATATTATATATATATATTTGGTAAATAGTTGCTAGGGGTAGCACCCATTATATTAATATCAAAAAGAAGTTACATCAGAGTTTTTAAGCAAAACAACCAGTGATCTAGTTATCTTACTAATCAACTACTAAATACCCTCCCCTAACTATATTGCTCTTGACCCACTTTGATATCCAGGCCTGTCATACAAAATGGCCATTACAGTGAAAACATAAACTAAAACATGTACGTCTACCAGATATAGACTGTATACAAGAGCTGACCAATACTAATCACTGTCACCTTCCACCTGCCTAGCACGCTTCACCGCCAAAGCACGAGCCACCACTACACACTCTGCTCCGCAAGCATGATGGGATGGCCTATCAGCAATCTCCTCCAGAGTGCGGCTATTGTTCTCCACCCAGCCTTCTCCCTCACCCAAGCCCTAGAGTTACTCATCGCTGGTATCACCGCTCGCAGCCAAACCTTCCTCCTCCATATACCGCTTCACCCAGCCAGGATTTGCACCTCTCGCCACCCCTGCCACTTGACCCAAGAAGTTGATGCTCCTCTCTATTTCATTCCACCTCCCTTCCAGCTTGGTTGGCCTTAGCATCCGCACCACTGGGAACTTTCTTACCTCAACACCTTGAACTTTAGACATGTAATTGTTGGCCAACGGGGAATGGAGATTTGCATCAATGTTGTCCAGCGCTGCGTCAATTTCTCCCAGGTGAGAATGCAGGAAAAGCCATTGACATAAGAGTTTGGCTTTGTTCTTGCCAACCCTCATGTAAACCAGCACCGCGAGGAACATAGCTATTATGTTTGTGTTCACATGGTACCGGTGGGAGGCCTTCATGAATTCCAAACCCAACACCTTCTTCACTGCCCATAAAACCAATGGGTACTTTGAGATGATGATACCCTTGAGTCTCTTATCCGTCACTTCCCCTCGAAATGCCATCTAGAGCTTTGTTGCTTTGAGATAGATGGGCGTGTCCATCATTGCGGCCTTCACCTGCACAGAAAGGATTACAATTTTTGTTTTTCCTTTTTGGAGTTCATGATTTATAGAGCTCGACCTATCTCATTAATGATTGGGATGACACCATTATTATTTGGCACGAGACCAAGATATACAATCTTGGAAATAATGATGCAAATCCTACCACTGGCCCTTTGCTGTACCTCCCAACCACTAGCTTTGTACCATTAGTCCCTCCGTAACTGACACTTCTATGAGTGGACATTCCCCACGCTTGCCAATTCTAATGCCAAATTAGGTGAAGGACTCCTGACGTCACCCAAGAGTTAATTCTGCGTGCCTGAGCTACCGCCTTTGCCAGCTCATTAGTAGATGCATTCCCTTCTCTGTACATGTGGCTTGCCTGGAAGTCCTCAAAACCATCCAATAGCTAATTTATGTATCTCAGCCATTGTCCTAGGACCTGGTTTGGGGTATTGTTTTGCCTGATGGCATTGATGGTATTTAATGAGTTCCCTTCCAAGTGAAATTTTTTGACTCCTAGCTCCTTTGCCAACTAGAGGCCTGCCACTGCCACCCTGAATTCTACTTGGTTATTGGTCGCCACCTTGATGCCAATGCTCTTTTGTCCTAGGACGTTGCCTTGCTCATCCCATGCAACACAACCAATGCCACTTGGCCCTGGATTACCTTGTGAAGCCCTGTTGAAATTCACGTTAATCCATCCCGGCTCTGGTGGCTCCCATCTCACATTTGCCCTATTCTTTGGTCCTCTATCCTTTTCTCCATACATAGTGGGAATTTTGAGACTCGGGAAGGCTTTAGAGATTCTGTCATCCCAGCCCGTGTAAACCTACTTTTTCTTTAGTCTTGAGCATGTTGATTCATTAACTAATTCAGTGATGAGGGACTCAGCCTTAGTGCAAAGGGCTTCTGAGGACATCTCCTTGTCTTGGAAGATACGCCTATTGCGTTCTTTCCACAATTCCCAAATGAGGGAGGATGGAAGAATGTACTAGATGTTGCCAAAAACTACTCTTTGATGAAGAATGGGCCACATGTTAAACCAAGTCAAGATGTCCTCCGAAAGTGGACTTTGTAAGTTTAATTTTTCCATGAAGAAATGCCAACATTCCGCTGTGAAGGGGCAGTTTAGGAGGATATGGTCTACATTTTCATTATTTCTCTTGTACATAATGTATCTACCTGGACCTACTACCCCAAATCTTGCTAGCCTATCCTCTATTAGGATTTTCCTTTGTACTGCTAGCTAGGAGAATACCCTTGCTTTTGGGAGATAGTGCTTATTCCAGATAAGTTTCAAGGGCCAGTTTTGTCTAGCAATGGCCGCTTCTTTGATCCTATACCCGCATTTGACATTGTAGCTCCCTGTAGTCAAGCCATGCCACTTGACTACATCATCTTGCACTGAAGGGGCTAGAGGTCTATTCATGAGGATTGAACCCAATATTGCTTTCTGATTCTGAGGAGCCTCAATTTCTGTTAGGGATTTCCATTCCCAGGTAGAGACCTCATCCTTCACTACTGTGGTCCCATAATTGCAAACCTTATGGCCCCAAACCCTTCTTGTAGCCTTCATTACCTCAGCCAAGTTGGGATGATTGGTTAGGGTCTCTCCTCCTCCCCAAGAATCCTTCCGTAAGTCTACCCTTTGCCCATTTCTTACCTCCCAAGTGACATGTTTGGTAATGATGTTTCTACACTCTAGGATGTAGTTCCAAATTGCTGACCCCCTTGGAGGGTCTAGGATGGTGAGGATTCTGGTATCCTCATCCGAGTCCAAATACTTCCTTCTAAGAATCCTAACCCATTTTTGTTCTCCTTTGGTGTGTAAATTCTAAACAAGTTTGGCTCCCATGGCTAGGTTCATGATAGCCAGCTGCCTGATGCCTGTGCCACCTGCTTCCTTTGGAGAGCAGACCTTTTCCTAGGTTACCAAGGGTAGCTTGTGTTGTTCACCTAACCCACTCCAAAAATAATTTTGATAGTTCAGGAGATGGCTACTTCCACACTTCTAGGAATTTTCAGACAATACATTAAGAACACTGGGATTGCTGAAAGAACTGACTTCACCATTAAAAGCCTACTTGCCGAAGATAGCCATTTCCCCATCCATGTTCCCAACTTCTCCTAGTAACTTCCTTTATTCTCCTATGAACATGGGGGTCCCCAAATATCAACCAAGGAAGTTGGCTACCGGCAAATTGAGTATCCTTGCTAAATCCCTTTGAAGACTAGGTTGAGTGTTTAGGAAGAAAACTTAAAATTTCCTCCAATTGATGCTCTATCCCGAGGCTAAGCAGTATTCATTCAAAAAGGTTTTGATTATTCTGGCCTCTCTCCTACAGGCTTCTCCAAAGAGAATAGTGTCATTAGCAAATTGCTGATGAGTTACATTTTCCACACTATTGGCTACTGGAACTCCCTTCCATTTGCCCTCTCTTCTAAGAGTATTGATTCCTCTACCTAAGGCTTCAACCATGATGATGAAGAGGAATGGGGAAAAGGGATCCCCTTGTCTGATGCCTCTAGAAGAGGCAAAGAAGCCCTAGGCTGAGCCATTGACTAGGACTAAAAACTTTGGTGTGGAGATGCAGCTACTGACCCACTCCCTCCAGTTGTTACTGAAACCAAATCTTTCCAAGACTTTGATCAGGAAATTCCTATCCACTAAGTCATAGGCTTTGAGAATGACCAGTTTGAGGATCATACTAGCTTCCCGTGCTTTCCTGATTGAGTGAATTGCTTCATGAGATGTGATGATGCCTCCCACAATGGTCTTCCTTGGAACAAAACTAGTTTGTTCCTTTGAGATGCATCCTTCCAGAACTTCTCTCAGCCTATTGGCTATTATTTTGGTTACAATCTTGTAAACCACATTGCATAATGCAATTGGCTCGAAGTCTCCCATCTCTTGAGGGTTTTTCTTTTTAGGGACTAAGGCCAAGAAAGTGTGGTTGAATGATTTCAGCATCATCATCTTCCTCCTTGACTCCTCAACTGCCTTTGTCAGATCTTCCCCCACTATCTCCCAAAAATTCTGAAAGAAGCATGCTCTAAAGCCATCTGGGCTTGGGGCATTATCAAGTTTAAGGAGAAAAGTGGTGGTTCTTACCTCCTCTTTCTCAATTTGTTTGTATAATGCCTGATTTTGTTCCTTTATTATCACTGTGGGGATTATCACTGTGGGGATAGAGGCTAGAATTCTTTCTCTGGCTTCCCTTTGGATTGGAGCTTCTGAGTTCAAAATTGATTCAAAATAGGAAACTGCTACCTAATTGACTTCTTCTATGGATTGAGTTGTTCTCCCATCTTCCTTTTTTATCTCTGTGATTCTATTCTTGCTTCTGTTAGCCACTATAGTTCTGTGAAAAAACTTTGTGTTCCTGTCTCCTTCTTTTAGCAAAGTTTCTCTTGACTTTTACCTCCAGTAACTCTCTTCTCTCTTTAATAGTTCAGTCCACTCTTCCTTTAGTGCCTTTTCTACAATAAATTCCTCCTCCCTAATCCTATCTTTGATTATCTACACATTTAGGATAGTCAATTTCTGCTCCACCCTCGCCTTTTCTTGGAAAATGTTTTTGAAATCTGACTTGTTCCATTCCTGTAGTTTAGATTTCACATATCCTAGCTTTTTGTTCAGGGTATAGAGCTTTGACTGGTTTACAATTCTGACATCCTCCCACCAGCTGACAACTAACTCTAGCAAGGATTCATCTCTCAACCACATACTTTCAAATTTGAAAGGGCATCCCTTTGGGGGTTCTCCTGGTAGAATTGTTAGTTGGACCGGGAAGTGATCCAAGCCAGAGAAGAGCATTATGTCTGCCTCCGCTACTCCATTTTGCTCTTCCCAATCCCCAACTAGTAGGAATCTATCCAGTCTTTCAGCTATGTTTGTAAATCCCTTCCTTCTATTTGTCTAGGTGAAAGTGCCATTTTTTGTGGGTATGTCTTTGAGCTAGTTTCTGTCTATGAAGTCTTGGAATTCCATTTGAATATTTATCAGTTTGGACAGGCTCCCCCTCTTCTCCTCATTATTTATAGTTGTATTGAAGTCTCCTACTATAATGCCTCTGTCCTCTCCAAAAAGCCTCAATTTCTTTAAGATCTGATGCCAAAGTGCCCTCTTCTCTGGAGCGGCTGTTGGGCCATATACATTGATTAAAAAGAAGCTCTCATTCCTTTGCAATAATTTGCCTTTCATGATTATCCACCTCCTATTTGCCTCAACTAGTTCTCCTTCCAATGTTATGGGGTTCCAAAGTATGTACAACCCTCCTGAGGCCCCCTCTGCTTCACTGAAAAGGCCTTTCCATTGTCTCTAGTTCTTAAATCTTCCCTCACTTTCCTCCTTTCCTAATTTGGTCTCTTGTAGTAAGATTATGTCTGCATTTGTTTGGTCAATTTGGTACTTGAACAGATGCCATTTCTTAGGGGCATTAATGCCCCTAACATTCCATGTTATTACCCTCATTGCTCCTGGGGAAGGAATACATCCTTCCCTGATCTCAGTTTCATTTGCCCAACTGCGTTGGCTGCTATTTTCAATTTTACCCTATTGGATTTGGGTCCCCTTTTTCTGGTCTTTTTGATATTTGGTTTCTTCCTCTTGGACTGAGTTTGTTCCAAAGACCTCTCATCCCAAACTATCTCCTCTTCCCCCCCAAGTCCCCCTTCTCCTTCCTCCTCAGACTCATGCTCACTCTCCTCTGCACTCGTAGGTACTATAGTTTGTTCCTCATCTCTGCTATTCAGTGGCCTTTCAAGGGTTAACAATTCTGATTCTAACTCATTCTTCCCTTCTGGAGTTAGCTGGACGTCCTCTTTGGGTGAGTCCCTTTGAGGATTGTCCTCCTTATGGAGTCCTAACTCCATCTGTCCCACTTCCAGGGGCTTGTATAAGACTAGGTCCCAAATCTTTGCTTTGTTGCAGATTTCCTCGAGAGTTGGGGATGTAGTTCCTTTCTCCTATCCAGGATTCAATTTGTCTACCCCAATATCCTTCATCAATACGTCTTCAGCCCTGAATTCTTCCTCTAGGTTGACTGTCTGGTTAAGGCCAGGTTCCTTTTGATTCTCAAGGATCTCTTCTGGATGGGTGTCTTTCCAGAGATATCTACCATCCTTGTCAGTATAAGCTATATTTTTGCAATCCAAATCCCCATGGTCCCAAGATTTGTAGGTTGCACACAATTTCATTTGATCCTCCCTTAACAGGTCTTGTGTCCATTTTCTCCCGTCCCCATGAATCTCCACATTCTGAGGTAGGGGGTGATGGGGCTTTAAGCCTATGTACATCCTCACATAAGTACCCTAGATTCTATCCTCAGTCATCTTGTCTATAGCTAGAAGAGACCTTATGCTCCTTCCTATTTCTTCTAGGGTTTCCTCCCCCTAGTATTCTACCGGTAAATTATACATGCGGATCTAGACCGGTCCCTCCCCCATCTTGTGCTTCCATAGGTCAAAGTTTGGGTACCAGTCGATCAGATGGACACCAGACCCATCCAGGATGTATGGCCCTTCCTTTAGGGCTTCCCACTTTTTGGCATTTAAAGGGAACTCTAACAAGAAGAAAGCATTTGGAAGCGTTGTGATTTTGGTTTGCCTACCCCACAAACCCCAGCACCATTTCTAGATTCTTTCAATTTCTGTCCACCCCCCCATTTGACCATGATCCCCAGATCCCTTAGTTTTTCTATAGATTTTCCAAATTGAGATTTACTCAAAATTATCTTAGGCCTACCACAGTCAGGGTTTTCAACCATACCTTTAGTGGTGCTTAGGATGTTCGGTTCTTCCATCTCTATCTCCTTTTGTTTCCAAGGACCTCTTTGGAGATCACTCTATTCCTTTGATTCACTGCAGTGCCAACTTTCCACCATATCTGCCTTGGAGTGATTTTCCTTGAACCATCCATTTTGTCCTGAAATTGAGTTCGTCCAATTGGGATTGTCTCTGCCCTTCTTCTTCCTCAATCTGCCTTGTCTTCAATTTTTTTGAATCCATTGGTTCTGAAGGGATTGTTGCCTTGGTTGCCTCCAAGGTAGGTCCTTCCGTGGGTTCAATCTTTGGTGCTTGCGAAATCCCTCCTCCTTCTAAAATGGAGCCCTAGCTATTGGCAGATGGGGGTTTGGCCTGCATTTGTCCACCCATCTCCCTCTTTCAAAAACCCATTGGGGGATATGTATGTTTCCCTGAACACGCCATTTTGCTCTCTCCCCTTCTTTTGAATGCCTGTCATCTTCCACATCTCCCCAAGCTCTTCCTCCCAAGTTGCCTACATTTTTTTGGGCTTCTTCTCCCATTTCACATCCTCTATCCCCAATTATTTTCATAATATTATATATTATTTATATTATCTATCTTATTTTAATATTATACCATTAATATTTTATTAAATAATATAATATATTATTTAAATTATCTTCTTATTATAATATTTTTAGGAGATGAAATTTTAGGGATCATTTAAAAAAAGAAAATTTTTAAAATATTATTTAGATAAAGCCTTTTTTATTTTGTAAAAAAGATACAACTTTTTTAAATAAAGAGAAAACTTTCCTAAATATTTCAACAAAGATAAAGCCTTTTCTATTTTGTAAAAAGCACATTGACAATTAAAAATTCAATAAATTATTCAACTAGCATATATACCTTATATATAATCTATATAATATACGCCGAGATTTATCATTTTCTAGGCATATTTTTTTTGCTTTTTTCTTTAAAAAAAAAAGCCTCGAAAATGATAAATCTCAACGTATATTATATAGATTATATATAAGGCATATATGCTACTTTTAGCGGCAGCGTGGCATCAAAACACTTATCAATATTGCATGAAATTTACTATATTATGACTATGATATTTAATTATGTTATATTATTATTTATTAATATTATATTATATTACATGAAATATAATGATATATTTAATTTATAGTTTTAGTATTATATTATAATTTTAATATAATTTTAATTCATACTAATAGTTTTTTAAATAGAATGTTATAAATTATAATATAGCAAATTTACATATTACAATAAAGGTTCCATTAATTTAATGAAGTCATTAAGAAATATTGTAATAAGAATTGAACACGTTACATTGAAGATTAAAATGGTAAATACATGATTACTTTAATAATGCGCATTTACATATTACAATAAAGGTTCCATTAATTTAATGAAGTAATTACGAAAAATAGAAATAAGAATTGAACACATTACATTGAAGATTAGAATGGTAAATACATGATTAATTTAATAATGCACATTTACATATTACAATAAAGGTTCCAATATTTTAATGAAGTCATAACGAAAAATAGAAATAAGAATTGAACACATTGCATTGAATATTAAAATGGTAAATAGATGATTACTTTAACAATATTTGTCAAATTAATTTATTTCTAACGCTTTTAGCCTTTCTTGTTCTGCTTTCCTCTTTGCTAGTTGTTTTCCTTCATTTTTTCATATCTATCATATGTGAAGGTAGCATAATTCGTAGTCCTTTGAAAGACTTTACACGTGAAATTGTTATAAATGTTAATCTAGGTCTTTCAGTGAGTCCTATATCAACTGTAGCTTTCTGGAGTGTTAATCCTTGTGACTTGTGTATTGTCAGAGCCCAGGCCAATCGTAATGGTATCTGTTTTGTGCTTCCCCTTTGAATTGGTGCAATTTGTACTATATGTGGATGATGATTCAAATGGTATTCTAGAGTAGCTGTCTAACTCACAAGTACATAAGATGGTGGTTGTGGTGGTGCAGTGCCAAGCGAATATACAATATTTCATATATATCCAAGTGCTCCATTTACAAGTCCTACTTCTATCCATAAGTTTGATGTTAACATTACTCTTGCATTATTACTCAGTAACAATTCCATATCAAGTTCATCATTCCCACTTCCTTCAATGGCACTTTGATTTCTGACTTTTATGGCAACACTTCGTGCAACTGGATTTGACAGTGTATATAATTTTCTTCTATTATGGTTGTGAACATTTTCATTTGTTGAAAACAAATGAACACTATTTTCAAATTCTTCATTCTTTGATGCATTGATTCTTGCATTTGTTCTTGACATAAGCATAATCCAATCATCGATTGTGGGGTTCGCATCCTTAATGTTTGTTAGGATTTGATGAAATCTTTGTTGTTCTTCATTTTGTTCATCTTGTCAAAAAACATGACTTAATGTAATGACCATTTTGAATTCTTCCCATAGTAGCTTCGCTCACCTTTTGCTTTTGTACGGGGCCCTGTCATTTACTGGAGGTAATTGTGCCAAGTCTCCAACTAAAATCATAGATATGCATGAATATTAAAATATTTAGTTAACTTGATAACCATGAATTTTAATAGAAGGAACTAAAATGGAACTGAATTAAAAAAATTATAATGTAAAGTTATGAAAATTAGCAATTTGAATCCAGAACTCACCTCCAAAACTTTGGTTTCTATTTTTCGAGAATGCTTGTTGAAGCCTGGAATCTATATTTTCAAGCAATCTCTCTCCAAGGAAACTCATTTCATCTATCAATATGTATCTAACATGTGATATTTCTTCTTGGAAAGTTGTATGTCTTGTACCTTCTAGTTCATTGAAATCTCTTATTGGAATTCTTAGCTTTGAATGAATGGTTGAAGCACCAATATTAAATGTTGCAATTCCAATAGGCATAAGTAGACATAGAGGAGATTGATTAGGAGAAGACAAAGTTTCTAGTGCTTGAGTAATGGCACCAATCACATAAGACTTACCTATTCTTGTAGTGCCTTGAATTATAATGTAGAGGGGTATTTTATTTGTAGTTGATTGGTAATGTGATGTGATAATGTTGACCACTTTATGTTGTTGCTTGTTGAGATTTGTGTAGTCAACATATTGTGGAATATCATCGTGAGGCAACCATTAAATTTCATATTGTTGATAAATTTTTTTGCCTCATTTGTATAATCCTGATCTTTGAATCCATGAGACCAATCTGTTTGTTTGTCTATATCTCTTCTACCCAACATATCTATCTCAGAAACTTGGATGATTTGGCCACAATGATATCGAGATATAATTTCCCATTCATGTTCTATCATGTTTCATTCACCATTATCATTTCTTTCAAAATCAGAGTCACTGAGGATGTCATTATTTGCTGGAGCTGTTGTTCATTGTAGATGCCATGGATGATAGTTGAAGTTGTCCCACTGTGCCACTATTGATTCTTTGTCATGGCCAATGTCCCTTTGAATGTTGTGAAATAGTTTGTAGCTTGTATCAATTCAAAGAAGCAAAAGTCTATCCATTTTTCAGAGTCACGTGTTGGGATTCAATAAAATCTTGGAAACACTCTTACCACAGTAGTATTTTCTCTTATATTCCATTTGTTTTCTCCTTTTCTTTTTTGATTATATATCCATGATTTTGCTGTGTTGATAAGTGATACAGCTTCCATACTGAAAGGCCTATTCTTGTATGTTTCAATAAATGATATGGTTTGTTCTTCATTGATATCTTCATTATTTAAAACCACAAGTTTGAAGAACTCATTTGACACATTTAAGTTGACAAACCTTCTACTGTTCTCTGCTAGTGGAAGTTCCAACAACATGTGGCTTGTTTCTTGTGCTCCAATATCCTTTTCAATTATTGTTTTTGTGAGAAGCCTCTTATAAGCTTTTGCAGCTAGTTCATCAGGGTTCTCAATGTTTGCTAGATGCATCAACATCTAGTGGTATGTTTTAGAGCTCTTTTCTTCTTTGGCTGCATACTTTGCGATATATTTCACTACAACATGTTTGGATAGAACAGGTTGCCAATCAATATTTGCTCTCCATAACTGGAGTATGTATTGATTGTGACTATTCAATCTGTCGTTATTTCTTAATAGTACAAATCTTTTTTCAACACTTTGTATATCATCATATACTTTTGAATACTCTTTGTTTAATGGTCATGGAGCATTATACCTTTATTTCAAATAAAAAATAATATATTTTAAATTTCGTATTTAACTACAATAGTAAATTGTGTATAATAATTATCAAAAAATATATAAGAATATATTTACCTGCATACAAGTTTTCTAGCCCTTTTCCTTAGACATGAACCCTCTTTACACATTATGTGTCTTTCAACAGTGTTCATTATCTCTTCATAGTCCTTTAATAAATCTATGTCTGCGAGCTGTCTAGTGTTCCTTAGGCAAGGATGTTGAGGAAAATTGTGGAACGCCTACAATTTATAACACAGTGTGTAATTCAATCATTTTTAAAAAATAATTAGATATACATTTGATCAAGAATGTAATTTTAACTTATTTTAAACATACCTATATGTTTCATTGATGCATATCTTCTCTAGAATTCCATGCATGAATGATATACTATAAATAAGATTCAACATTCTTTCGTTGATCTCCATTTTCCCATTAATTTTGTCCATATTTAGTGCTCCCTTAATCCATATGAACCCATGTACATGTGCTGAACCTCTATGTTGCCACTCGTATCTACACCAGTAATCTGTAACATTCATGCCTTTTTCAAGATCTCCTATCTGAAGTATGTGTGGCGTAAATGCATGTATTGTGCTACAATGTGAGGGTAGTCGATCACATTTTTCTTTCACCATGCTTGTGCTTCATGAGGATTAGTAGGTGGCATTCCAGGCATTAATGTATGTAAATCAGGCCAATACAAATTAGCTACACTCAAAGTAAAAAAATTGTAGGCGTGCCTATCTGATGAAGCATGTCTGTTACCTCTGCTCGACATTTTCCCCAATATGATCTAGTACCTCTCAAGCTGGTTCCAAATCTCATCAATTTGTCTACCAAATGAGAGTTTGGCAAGTTCTCCATGTGTTCATGAAGATCGTTAATTGTTATTGGCATGTGTTGTATACTTCTTTTTACAAATACTACTGACGAACTTTGCACACGATGTCTCATAATCATATTCATCATGAAATATCAGAATCTCAGATATTTACCAAAATAGTTATCTCTATAATGAAGTAGATGCTTCAAAAACTCATGTAGATGTACTCTCCTGAGTTGAGGTTCCAACTAATCACATTTGCCATCTGGGAATAATGTTGGAAATGCCATATGTAACGAACCTGTTGTTATGTACTCATTTATTGGTGAGCCACCAATAGTAGGCCAATCAATTAACATAGTTGAATCTATGGTTAGATTATTCACCCATGCCTATATTAATTCCATTTCCCTCTGTGCATTTGGTGGTTTTGATGCCATCGATGTAGTGTGGTCAATAATATTTCCCTTACCTATTTCAATCAATGGACCGACATGTACAACCTGGTTGAGATCTGAATCAAATTCCATGTGTACTGTTATGAGTTTATTGAATATATTCTGGTCTGAGTCTGGCAATATATCATCTAGAGCATTTTCATCAATTATAACATCAGAGTAGAACTTGTCATGTTCAATTTTGTACTGAAGTGCTTTGTATACCCATTGTCTATTAATCGTGAAGTTATAATTGGTTCCATGTTGATCCTTTCTACAAATAATAATAAGGGGGAGATCTTTAATAGTATGGGGTAGTTTTTTTGACGCATTTTCTATATTTTGTGGAAAGCTTATTGTGTGGCCTTTGTATTTAAACTGTCCATCGGTTGCATATGTCACTTGCAAGATAGGGCTGACTCGTGCAATCAACATTTCTTCCACCTGAGTGAGATTTACAAGTTTAATTGGTTGGGGACCAGGATCCATGTTGTTGGCATCTAAAAATCTATTATTCCCTTTGTCCTATCTACACCTATTACAAATTGGACCTTGTGGCATGCGAACAACTCTTATTCTAATGTAGCAGTCTTGGCAGATATAGCACATTGCTGGAGAAACCAACTTATCTATTCGTTGACAAAATACCATTTGAATTCTTTCAAAGTCACTGGCAAGTAATCCATTTGGGTTCTCAAAGTTATCTTCATATTCATTTGATGTAGAATCCAAGTTTTGTCAATTTGAATTTGGAGGGGTTTCTACAACATAATCTACTGATTTGGAAACTTCTTCTTCAATTTTAATTTGAATATTTTCCTCTTTTACATTTCCTCAGCTCTCCTTTGGTTGAGGAATGCTTTGTTCCCTTTGCTCATGTTCAGAATGAGCTTATTTCTCAGATGTTCGTTGACATGTATTTTTATTAAGATTTTCAATATTTGGTTCACCTTCATGTCTTTCTTATCTTTGTGAATTGGGTTGTTGTGGATCACTTGGTTGCCTTTCCTGTCTTTGTGATTTGGATTTCTTAGCTTCCAATTCTTTTGTTGTTATGTCTGATTTTTGTTTTGCATATCTCTTTCGATTTGCCGCATTACGTTGTTGCTTGCGCTCTTCCCTTTCTGCATTTGTCATTTTTTCTTTTTGATGTTTTCAATATTCTCATTGGTATTCTTTTCATTGTTCCTCAGATTCAAAGTTTCTTTTAGATCGGCACATACCTAAAAAAATACAAATTATAGTTCAAATGATGTAACACACCAATGCAAAAAAATATATTGAATTTAAAAGTAGATAGTGACATACAATTGTTTTAGGGTTTAGTGCTTGTGCTATTGTGAGGGTTACTATTGAGTTAGTAGTATATTTAGGGTTTATGGTTTGGGGTTTATGGTTAGCTTTCTATTAAAATAACACTTACTATTATTGAACAGTATGTCTAATAAATCAAAGAAGTTCTCTTAAAATTTTTATATAAGAAATCTACACATTAAAATAATTATAATGAATCATAAAAACTTTTTTAAAAATACAACTAAAGCTTATATTATAACAAACAATAATTTAAAAATATAACTTTGGAATAAGTTAGGATTTAAATACTTGAATTATGCTAATTGGTCCTTTGAAATGATGAGAATTTGTATAATGAGGCCTGAAAGAGTGTATGTTGTGGATCAATAATTTGAATGTTTAAGAAAGGAGAAATATATATTATTAACAAAAAAAGTTAAGAGAATTTAAGAAATAAGAAAATAATTGAAAAAAGTTATAACATTTTCAGTAATGGTTGAGAAATACAATTCAATAATTTAAATGTTCAAGGACAGGGACAACATATATTTTTTTAAAATAACATAGTTTAAGATATTAAAATATAGTTTTGAAAAGTACAATTTATATGACAAGAAGATAGTGTAACAATTCATTTATTAACAATAAACATAATAGATATATATTAATTGTAGGGTGTGTGAAGACTCAAAAAACTTTATTCAAAAATTATAGAAATATGTTGACATTAGAATCATTATTGTTTATTGTATGTACACATAAATATTTGTAACCATGAATATCATGCCCAAGTGCATAATATGCATGGTATGCTAGCTGATGTATGAAATCATCAAAGCATGCAATTTCATCGCACAGTGAATTCGTATACTCCATTAATCGGTTCATTGCAACATCTCCTTCTTTGACGCTATTCACATGCCAACTAGCCATACGAATCAACTCCCATAACTTGATAGTTTCAGACAAAACATAGTTTGCTACTGCTTCTACATTTGTATCTCCAACATCAGGTGACTCAATTGAATCATTAGATCCAGCTGAATGTTGTAGGGAGGTATTTGATATAGGAATGAAAGGAACAAAATCTTCAGCATCACTTGTCAAATCTATAATAGATATTGGTGTGTACTCTTCATAATCATTAGTTAGGTCTATTATTTCATTAACATCAATAAGATTATCCATTACCTGTCAGTAAAAACAAAAACACATTTATTAAATACATTATAACATTGAAATATATTTGAATGAAATCATTAATCACATAATTATTTAGTCATCTAATTAAACTTCTATAATATATTTTAAAAATAAAATGAATATATTTGAGGCATACAAAATTTTAATTTTGTACTCATCTTATAACTCAAAAAATATATTTTAAAAAAAAACTTCATTAATCACATAATTATTTATTAATCTAATTTAAGTTCTATAATAAATTGCAAAAATAAAATGAATATATTTTCTATATACAGAATTTTAATTTTTTACTCATCTTATAACTCTTTAAATATATTTAAAAAAAAATTGACTTCCCCTAAAAAATTTTGAGTATTAAACATTTTAATCAAAAATTTAAAAAGTGTACTCCAACCTTTCATCATTTCTTAAAAATGAGCTTAAAAAACCTATCGATTGTTAAAAAATAAAAATTCAAAAAGTAGCACCCGATTCATGAGAAATAGTACTAAATCAAACATTTAAATTTACTAAATCAAACATTTAAATTTAAACTTGCATTTGAAATCTTAATCCGGTTTCCTACATTTCAAGCTTTTTCTGATTTCTTAAGAAAAGAACCTTATAAAATATAACTTCATTTAAAATCTTAATCGGTTTCGTACATTTGAAGCTTAATTTGATTTCTTAATAAAAAAACATCAAAAATATAAAAAGCATAAAAAAGCTTTGATAGAAAGAGAACCAAAAGTTGTAGCCGACAAAAGGCGGCTTAATTGTTGTATCCGTTATCCAAGCTCCAGAATGAGGAAATGATTTTTGTAATAAAAATAAAAATAAAAATAACAATATATTATCTAAATAATATTTATTATAATTAATAATTTATATTATAATTATAAAATACTGACTAAACTATATATATTTGCTGCATAAGAATTTAGTTTTTTACTCATTTATAACTCTTTATAAATTGTATAATTCATATATATAATCAATTTAGAACGACCAACTGGGTTGGCTGAAAAGCTTTATATTATGATTCATATATATATTCTATAATTGTATAAATTGCAGCTACTCATCTAGATTAACCGCTACTCCTCTGAATTAACTGAATGAACAAACAGGGTAATTTTAATAACCTTAAAAAGAAAATAAAAGGAAATAGAAATTTATTATATAACTGATTGATATGTCAAATTCATAATTTTAATAACCTTAAAAAGAAAATAAGAGGAAATAGAAATTTATTATATACCTGATTGATATGTCAAATTCTTCTGCTAAATTCTTTTAATTTCTTCTTTCGTCTCACTGCACAATTGAATGCCAAGCTTTCTGTTAATATGACTGCATGTGAATTGTCTTTTAAAAAAAAAGACAATTCAATGCAAAGCGTGCTGGTGATGAAAAAATAACAATTGAATGCAAAGCGACAAAAATAGTTTGTTTTAGTTTTCATCTTACTGTTGTTTAAATAGACTTTAAAATAATTGTGTTTAAAAAAAAATTAGATTCTTCTTATCTACTTGTTGAAATATTTAGGAAAGTTGCCTCTTTATTTAAAAAGTTGCATCTTTATTTTGGAAATTTCAACTTCTTTTATTTTTAAAACATGAAATTTCTATTTTTTTAAAATTTTGTATTTTTTTTTTATCCAAAATTTTTAATTGAATAATTTATTGAATTTTTAATTGTCAATGTGTTTTTTACAAAATAGAAAAGGCTTTATCTTTGTCAAAATATTTAGGAAAGTTTTCTCTTTATTTAAAAAAGTTGCATCTTTTTTTATAAAATAAAAAAGACTTTATCTAAATAATATTTTGGAAATTTTCTTTTTTTAAATGATCCCTAAAATTTTGGCTCCTAAAAAATTATAATAAGAAGATAATTTAAATAACATATAAGATTAAAATATTAATGGAATAATATTATAATATATAATATTATTTAATAAAATATTAATGGTATAATATTATAATAAGATAGATATTTTAAATAATATATAATATTATTAAATTAGAATAAATGGTATAATATTATAATTATAAGTTTATATTAATGGTATAATATATATCTTTTTTTTATTTGATTTTTGGATTTTTTTTCAATGATCCCTAAAATATCGGCCCCTAAAAAATCAGCTTTTGTGTTTTTCTTTCAGGGATGTGTTGACCTTCTATATGGGCTTGTGCTGCCATTGTAGGGTTATGCCTCTTGGCATAATTAAAAATTCTAGATAAAAAAATTATGAAGGGAAAGTTTCCAAATTTGTGTTTTCATAATAAAACATTCAGTTTCAAAAATGCAACTTTTAAAAATAAAAGAAGCCTTAAGTTTTGAAAATAAAGAGGAAACTTTCTTAAATAAAGAAGCAACATTCTTAAATATTGTATTTTAATAATAAAGAAAGCAGTTAAAAAAATGCAATTTCAAAAAAAAATTAGAAGTTTGATGTTTTAAAAATAAAATAAGCTGAAATTTCCAAAATAAAGATCCAACTTTTTTAAATAAAGAGGCAATTTTCCTAAATATTTCAACAAGTAGATAAAAATAATCTATTTTTTTTAAAACACAATTATTTTAAAGTCTATTTAAACAACAGTAAGATGAAAACTAAAACAAACTATTTTTGCAGTCACCAACATTCTTTGCATTCAATTGTTTTTTTTGTAGTCACCAGCATGCTTTACATTGAATTGTCTTATTTAAAAAAGACAATTCACACGTAGTCATATTAACAGAAAGCTTTGCATTCAATTGTGTGGTGAGATGAGCAGAAGAAATTAAAAGAATTTAGCAGAAGAATTTGACATATCAATCAGGTATATAATAAATTTCTATTTCCTTTTATTTTCATTTTAAGGTTATTAAAATTATTTTCCTTAGGGGAAGAGGCTTATAATTAGTTTATTAGTCTTGGTCAGAGTTCTGTTGGTTCATGGGCTGTCCTAGAGAAAGCTTTTACTCATAGGTTCAAAGTACCTATTGATCCTTCAATGAACTACCACCTATTTGCCACAATCAAACGGTTTGAGGAAGAACCTATTGCTAATTTCAATGCTAGGTTCCAGAAAATGCTATCCAAGTTAGTTACCCCATATACTGTAGCAGATGCTGCCACCAGGAGTATCTATTACTCAACTCTGGATCCACTGATTTCCATGTTCATCAGGAGAACACATCCTGAAATCACAACCTTGACATGAGCTTTTCAAGAAGCTATCAAAGTGAATCAGTAGTTAGTCCTTGCTCCTACTCCAAATATTGCATTCCCTACATTGCCTGGCATGTATCCAACATATCCTGCACAATATCCTCCCCAACCACAGTATAATGGAGCTATGATGCCTCCAGTAGTAATGCCAACACCATTGCAGATATCTCCATTGAGTATCATGCCACCTCCTAATGGGAATGGTCAAGTGCTTTAGTACCCTACACAAACACTGACACATCAGGGTGTGGATCAGAACAATAACACTAGATCTTCTTTCTTCAAGCCTCAAACTAAAAATGTAGTGGCTAAAGCTCAGGAGGAGAAAGAAGAAATCAAAGAAATCTTTGCTCAGCTAAGAAAACTAACTACTGAGGTCACTCATCTGAGAAATCAGAACTTCTATTATTAGCCTAACCAAAATAGAGGCTATAACAATGATAGACCTAGTTATCCTGATAGGGGGTACAACAACAATAATTTCAACAACAATGGCGGAAATAATAATAACCCTCAAAGATAGCCTAGAGTATGGAACTCTAGACCAAATAATGGCTCATTACCATCACCCCTAGATAATCAGCCACCTACTGAAGCCAAACAGACTACTAGAGTCAATCTTGTTGAGACAACCCTCACCAATTGGTGTAGAATACACAATACAAATGTTCATGCAGAATTAGACTGTCCACAATTTAGAATTGCTGCTAGCATTTTCTAGACAGAAGTGTCTAATACTTCTGGAAATCCACCTCAGGTGGAGGGAAATGAAATTGTCCTTTGTGGATATGACTCTGCATTTGTATTAGAAAGCTATACTGACCAATATCATCAGTAGACTGTGTCATCCCACCAGCATTATACCCAAGCATGTGAAGAATCTGCCATGGATTTTGAGTCAAATTATGTTTTCCCCTTTGAGGATGAGAATGAGCCATCCAATGAACATGAGGAGGTGCATGCTTACCAACAACAATATCAGGGTAAACACAATTATAATATGAGAAGTAACTCCAACAGACCTACTGGTCCATTAACCAGTTCCTTGCCTCTGAATAATTTTAACACACCTCCTAATCCCAAGGCAAGTAACAATCTGGGATTTCCAAAGGTAAATGCACAGTATCTGTCACCACAAAACATAGTATCAAAAGTTGTTGGCCTACCTCATGAGTCTGACAAACTAGTCACATATCTGGTAGATGATATGAAGAAGGTAAAGATTAGCCTGTCTCTATCAGAGTTGTTGAAAACCCCTGCAATTAAGAAAGCATTTATGAAATCACTAGATGATCCTGCTCCTAGAGAGGATAATCATTCCCTAGGTCAACCCAGTAATAGAGATCATGCTGCTAAAGATAACACTATCAAACATAAAGTGCCAGCTATAGTCCTAGCTATAGAAACCTCCCACATGACCTTGTACAGGGACAAAAGTGAGTCACCACCTTTCCTCGTTACCATAAGGATGTTTAGCAAGAATTTACACAACTATTTGGTAGATTTAGGTGCATCTACAAATGTCATGCCCCTGTCCATATGTAATGTTTTAGGACTGCATCCTGCTAAATCCCTAAAGAAGGTGACACAACTAGATAAAATAGAAGTGAGTGTGGTAGGTGAATTAACTCATATCCACATGCAACTAGCATCTGATCCCAAGATCCAGTATTACATAGATATCCAAGTAGTAGATATACCTGATACATATGGGATGTTGCTCTGTAGGGACTGGTCTAAAACTCTCAATGGATATATGTCTACTGACTTCAGTCACATGTGGTTACCTTGGAAAGGGATACCAAACTAGATAAGAATAGATGCTGAGCCTAGAATGAAGCACATGATCACTGAGTACAACAAAACAAACAAGATCATGTACGTGAATGTTGAACCTGGAGTTTATGCCATTAGACCACAAACTATCAAGATAGAAGAGATCCTAATGCTTGACTTTCATCATCATCATGATGATGATAATCATCAGGAGGACATACTGACTACAGAACCTGATAGTAATTTTGAGAATGAGAATAAAATAGATCGCTTCAAAAATTTTGAGATGCATCTGTCCGAGCAGGTAAAACGTTGTCAATTGTTAGATATACTTGTTCATGACATTTTGATTGATGGTTGGTGCAAATTACACGACGAGGCGCATTCAGAGAAAACTTGTGAAACATGCTTAGATATGATGGTGCTGGAGCGGACATGCAGTGAGGGATCATCATCATCTGGGGTAAGTTCTGCATCTAGTGATGATGAGGATAGTGACTTTTGTTTATTTTCTGCAAGAAGCACAAGTGAGGTAACAAATCATGATGAGGATCATATTCTGAGAACAGAAGAAATTCTGGTATATGACCAGATAAATGTTAAGAAAAAAGAAAAGATCACCCCTGGAAGTGATTGCCTGATGGAGTCAGATTATGAACTGTCTGATGAAGACAGAGGCAGTAACCTGACCAGATTTGAAGAGTTTCTATCAGGGGAAATTAAAAAGATGATAGAACAAAAGAAGCATCCATAGGATGCACTGACTAAAGGATGGTGTAGGTTGCATGAAGCACCTCACTCAGAAAATGCCTGCTCACTATGTTTACATGTTTTAAAAAGGTATACAGTGCTTGATCTAGAGGATCATCCTCCTGATGATGAAAAGAAAAAAGAGGAATCAGCTTCACAAAAGAAAGAAAAGATGAGGTCTAAGAAAGCTAAAATTCCTAAGTTAAAATAGATATCAGGTGGAGCAGCTACCAGAGCTGCAAAGAAAAGCGAAAGTTCAGCTAAGCCTCCTACTGAAGATAAACCCTAGATCCTTAGATTTGATGGATCCAAGTCCAAACAAGGAGCTGGAGTAGGAATTGATCTCATTGATCCATCAGGAAAGTCCTACTTAGCTGCCTACAGATTACAGTTCCCCTGTACTAACAATGTGACATAGTATGAAGCTCTGATTCATGGGATACTGTTTGCTCTCAAGAAGAAGGTAAAAATTCTGCATGTCTTTGGAGACTCAAAATTAGTTGTTAGATAGGTAAGAGGAATTTACTCTTGCAACTATAAGAAATTGTCAAATTATAGACACAGAGTGTGGGATTTGATTGAAGACTTTGATGCATTTACTATCACCCACGTACCTAGAGAACAGAATCATAGGGCAGATGCCTTAGCATAGGCTGCCAGTACATTAGAGCCCTTGTCCATATCAGGCCTAAAGAGATTTTCAGTAGAGCTGGTATCAGTGCCATCAGTACCTGATAATGTTACTAATCTCCAGGTTTTTGAGGATGATTAGCATATCCTAAATTTCATCTCTAACAGGGATATATTTGATGCTTAGATCATAGATGAGAACAATACAGAAGAGCATGTCTGGGAAGAAAAATAAATATTAGAGCTGCCTAGCAACAAGATTCCCAAAGGGATGATAGAGCTAGAGAGGGCATTTGACCTGGATAACATGTTAAAACAAAAAGATCTTCCAAAAGCTGATGGAGGACAATATTCAGAAGTAAATATTGGACAAAATGAAGACAAGAGAAATGTCTTGATTGGTAAGGTTTGCACACCAGAGGAGTTAGAAGGAATAATTTAGGCTCTTAAAGATTACATCCATGTCATTGCATTGACTTATGATGAGTTGAAGACATATGACACATCAGTCATAACTCACACTATACCTCTCAAGCCAGATGCTAAACCTTTCAAATAGAAGCAAAGGCCAGTCAATGCTTTGCTTGAACCAATAATTTTTGAAGAAGTTAAGAAGCTGTTAAATGCCAGGATCATATTTCCTGTGAGGCACTCCACCTGGGTGGCTAATCTAGTGCCAGTAAGAAAGAAGAATGGAGACATCAGACTGTGTGTAGACTTTAGGAACCTAAATAGAGCATCAGAGAAAGACAATTATCCTTTGCCTTCCTTAGATGAAGTCCTGCAGATTGTTAATGGTGTAAAAATGATGTCATTCCTAGATGGCTTCTCAGGTTACAATCAGGTCATGGTTGACAAGATTGACAGACTGAAAATTACCTTCACCACAAAGTGGGGGATATTTGCTTATAGACGTATGCCGTTTGGGTTGATAAATGCTAGAGCAACATTCCAGCGAGCGATGGACATAGCCTTCAGAGGCTTAATAGGAAAATACATAGTTATATACATGGATGACTTAACAGTGTTCTCTAAAGAGAGAGGCAACCATGTAGCAGATCTCAGAAATGTACTGAAAAAATGTGAAGAATATGGGATATCCTTGAACCCCAAGAAATGCATATTCGGGGTGACAACAGGAAAGTTGCTGGGCCACCTAATAACTGAAAATGGGATTATCATAGAGCCTGACAGGGTGGAGTCCATTATGAAATTACAGCTTCCAGGAAGCAAGAAAGAGCTCAAATCTTACTTTGGTAAGATAAATTTTGTCAGGATATTCATCACTAGCTTTGTAGAAATAGTCAGGCCTTTAAATGCTATGCTAAAGAAGGATGCAAAGATTGAGTGGACATCAGAAGCCAGGCAACCTTTAAAGACATAAAGAAAGCTATTTCTGATGCTCCTGTCCTTATCAGTCTAGACTACACCAGAGACTTTTATATTTATTCCTTTGCCTCAGAACATACTTCTGCAGCAGTGCTAACTCAGAGAAATGAAGAAAAAGAAGAGAAACCAATTGCATTCATGAGCTGTCCTTTCAAAGATGCTGAATTAAGATATGTAGATGTTGAAAGGTACGCACTTGCTTTGGTCAGAGTAGTAAAGAAATTCAGGCATTATATCTTGAGAATCAAGGTGATTGTTGTGGTGCCAGATGCAAAAGTGAAGATGCCGTTAATGCAAAGTGAGCCTGGTGGAAAAAGGGCTAAATGGATTACAGTTTTACAAGAATATGACATGGAGATTACACCCATGAAATTGGTAATAGGATAGGCTTTAAGCTAAATGATATCAGAGATTGATCCAAACATCACAAGTTAGCAATATGTTATCAATGCTAAGGACAATTAAGAGTGGTATGCAGATATCAGGCATATCCTGATCACTGGAAGATGTCCTCCAAGACTGCATGCTTCACAAAGAAGAGCCTTGAAGATAAAATCCCAGAAGTACATGATGAAAGCAGGAGTACTTTTCAAGAGAAATTATGAAGGCATATATTTGAGATGTTTAGAAAAGCCAGAAGCAAGCAAAGTATTATCAGAATTACATGATAAGTTTGGAACAACACATGGCTCATCCTTGGCTACAACACATGCTATCCTTCGAGCAGGATACTATTGGCCTACAATCTTCAAGGACACAGCTGAACACATTAAATGTTGTCATGTATGTCAAGTTGCTGCCAACAGAGAGAGATATACTACACAACCTCTATAACTAGTGATGGAAGCATGCCCATTTGCACAATGGGGCATGGATTTCATAGGACCTATTAATCCTCCATCATCCTCAGGCCACAGGTATGTGCTAACAATTAATGATTATTGTACCAGGTGGACTGAAGCCACTAGCAGCAAGACTTGCAACGCGGAAGATGTCATCAGATTTCTGGAAAGTAACATACTTACCAGGTATGGGGTTCCCTATGCTTTGGTAAGTCATAACGGCTCTACTTTTACTTCAACCAAATTGTTAAGTTGGGCATTTGATTATGGGATCATACTGAATGCACTAACAAGAATTTGCTAGATATCATAAAGAAGTTAGTAGACAAGAACCCTAGGGAATGGAATACACTTTTGAAATATGCCCTATGGGTAGACAGAACTAGAAACAAGGTTGTATTAGGAAACTCACCTTATCACTTAGTATATGGGGTAGATCCAATCCTCCCTATTAACCTGAAGTTTCCTACCTTGTAGTTTGCCCAAGAGTACCTAGGCATAGACAATAACCAAGAAGTCAGGTTGCTTTAGCTGATTCACCTGGAAGAGAAAAGAAGTCAGGCAATTGACCAATTTGCCAAACATCAGGCTGTTGTCAAACGCTGGTTTGACAAAAGAGCCAAAGTTAAAGCATTCAGGATATCCGATTCAGTCCTGATGTGGGATAAAGCCCATGAGAAGAAAGAAGACCATGGTAAGTTTGATAAATTATGGATAGGTCCCTTTCAAATTTCTGAGATTTTAGGAGACAGTACTTTTAGGCTTAAGAACTTGACAGGTGAGGATCTTCCATTACCAGTTAATGGACAGTTCCTCAAACATTATTTCCAAGCCTAAGTAGCTTCATGACAGTCATGTGTATCATAATGTATATTTGTATAGTTGTTTGTACAGTGTTTTTGTTTTGTTTGCTGGTTGAGTTTTTGTTTTGGTTAGTCAAGATGATGCAACTCATCATCCCAGAAAATAACAAAATTGTTAAGTTTCAAGTGATGAGAACACATTTATATATAGGTTGTGACTCATTTTGAGAAAGTCATCATGATCAGGTCTATGATATCCTGTCATCAAGGTACCTTTTCCTAACCAAAGTGATTTCTTCACAATGACTCACCTAACAGCCTTGGGTTTGGTGAACACACAAGTATAGGTGTTAAGTGAAAAATATAAAGGGACTCCCTTGCTACCAATGCAATCTCCAACCTAAAACAGCAAGTGACCATACCTTGCATTCTGAGCTTACATGATGATATTAGATGTATGAAGTATAAATATTAAAAATTCCAAAAAAATATAATAAAACTAGGCCATCTAAGTAACTCTACCGGGGCCATAGATGCCTGTTGGCTGTGGGGCTCTACTTAGGGGGATTGTATAGATAACCTTGCCAGGGCTATGAACACCTGCTGGCAGCAAGGCTCTATCCAGGTTGGCTATGAGGGATGATCTGTAACTATGTAGCTTAACACTAGTTACTCATGTTTTCAACTTGCTTTCAAGATGAGGATAATTAATCATTTGCACACTACTGATCCTTTGTTAACATTGTTACCATGAGGACATTTTATCATTCAAAAAGATTATGATGCTTATGCTTAGAAAGAGTTAGAATGCTATGTTATAATGTGTTCACATCACTTGAATCATTGGAATTTTGATGTTTTCTTTGGTGGCAAGTTGTTGTGTGGTTACACAACACGCCCCATTTTAACTTGACAAAACAAGGACCCAACTTTTTGTTTGGCTTTGCTTGTGTTTTCTGCTTGCTGGTAGTCTAGTAAAAGTAAGACAGTGCAGATGATCCTACATAATGGGGACTAGGTAAGTCATCATGATGAGGTCAGTTTTTCAAAGTTAAATTTTCATGTCAATAACCCCATGGGTAGATTGAGCACAAAATTTCATGTAGGTTTGCCTTTTGGATCACCTTGATATTCCTTAGGGAACAAAAGTTATAATGAGTCAAAGATCTAGCTAAACCTGATATTCTGAGGGGGAGGATCATATTTCTCAATATCAGTCATCTTACGAAAGATCACCCCGATCCAAATTATCACCCGATAAACTCATTTGCTCTGAACATCCAGACGTCAAATTTATGTGATAACGATATCTACCTGACAAACAACATCATAGATTTTGCGAAGGTCATATTCCTGAACATCACCCGATATTTAAATATCACCCTGATATTTGAAATATCTGCCTGTCGCAAAATATCACCCCGAACAAATGTCCTGCTGACGTCATCCAAACCCGATAATCAAAGAAATAAACATACCGATGATGTCACCATCCTTTTTACCTCGCGGAGGTATATTTCCAAATATCATCCTTCCTACATAACACGACGATGACGTCATAGTGTGACAACGATGAACCGAGTCTTTATCCTATTGACGTCACCCTGATATTTCAACAGAAGGTCACTTTAGTCCAAGGGTGATATTATAAACATCACCAGATATTCTCAACATGCCCTGATATTTTGAATATCTACTCGATATTCTCAACCTGACTAGATATTTTGACATCAATCTTTCTACCTAAAATGGATGATCATATTATACCAAGGGGGTCATATTCTCAATATCACCCAATATTCAGAGATCACCCCGCGCCTCACCGCCATAACATTAAATGCATACAGATATGGTAGGTGGTTCCCGCCAATTATGAACACGATACATACACCTGGCGAGATCCGGGAGTTTCGTACAGAAAATTGGATGTTTCAACTAATTCACCCTAATTTGCCCTAATTTGCCTGAGTGTAGAGGTTAAATGTGATTTAAAGATTCATTTCATACTTACCTTGTGAGAAAACAAGTTTTTACAGCGCTCCGAGCTTACAAATCCTAATAAGGCTACATGTGGACGCATAGAGCTTGAATCAGAATGGGATACGAGAGCACTGTTGGTAATTGAGTCCTTTTCACAGATATCAACATAATTAAGAAGATAAACGCATTAGGTAAATAATTGAAACCATCTAGTTGTCATATTCTGCATATCCAAGTATCATGGGGTCTTTTGGTTTGAAATTTCAAATTATGCATGTCAGGATAAATGAAATGTGGAAAGAATAGTAGTATGCATGATGAATAATAAATATGTAATGTATATGCATGCTTATATATGTATCAATTGTAAGACCAAGTTTTGTTAATTACAGGCATCCATGGCGGATAAACGGCTGGCTAAGTTAGAGGCGGAGTTCCTGAAGTTGATGTTTACTCATCTTGATGGTGTTCAGTTCAAATATGGTGCAATTACAGACACACACCAAGGAAATATAGATCTGGCTGCCTTGTTAGTCAAAATAAATGATGAAAAGAATAATAGTGCCCTGCTGGATGCAGTCTTCATATTAGGAATGTGGAGTGCAGCTGGTTTCCCATATTCTATGGAAACCCCTGAGCTGGTTATTGAATGTGCAAGGAATTATAACCCACAGACTGGGAGGGTAGAGAAACATGGCAGAATATATGCTGATCTGTCAATTAAGGGTATTGCTGCTGCATTTGGTTTGCCATTGGGCAAGAAGGTTGCCAACATATATTTGAGGAAATCAGAAGTAGAGTACGAGAATAACAAGAAGACTGCTAGGAAGATGTATCAATGGAGGGCGAAGAATAGTCCCTATCCTGCAACAGCTAAACTTTCCATTCATTTATATAAGTATGACTTTGATGATGAGTATTAGTACATGATAGCACTGCTCAGCAAAGTGATAGGCCAGCCTGATGCTGGAAGTTTTAAAGATTGGATGTATGCAGTCATCCTAATGTGTCTATACACAGATAGCAATCCAATGTGGGCTAAAATGATAAGTGATGCTCTAGATGAGTAGCTGATGAATCTGGGAGGTCCAGATTGTTCCTTCTACATGACATCATATATAGTTTATTCATGTGCCTATAAGGGTACATTTGATGCCTTGATCACAGATGGAAAAATTGGAGGCACAACCAATGATGCACACATATGGGATCATCATCCCCAACTACAAAGAGTGAATTATCTCCAAGATTACAAACTGGTAAATGATGCATTTTCTATGCACTTGGTGAGAACAATGGAAGAAGATAGAACCAAAAGACTGAGCATGGAAGCTCAAGAAGTTATCTACAGGCATGGGGCCTGGTTTATCCAGTTTCCCACTTTCTCCTATATCAAGATTGAAGGCTTTGAGGGGGAGCCTCTCATTCTCCCAAGGTACCCTACAAATGCAGTTGTCCTAATGGAATTTCTAAGACAAGTCTCTACAATATTGAATGCCTATAAGGCAAACAAGAAGCTTCCACCAGTTTTGTTCCCAGTTGCAATGGGCTGGTACATGTGCCCAGATTCTGAGAGTATAAAGAAAGCCATAAATGGTCTAGCAATGATGAATTTCCAGCCTTTTCCATTAACAAGATCATATGATCCATATGGGAGGATGCAGAAGATCATGGGGAAGACTATCCATAGAAGACATCTTGAGGACTTTTGGACGGATTGTGAAGATGAAGCTAAAGCCAGAAGAAGATACCAAAGGTTAACACTTAATCAAATCAAGACCTTTGATTGCATCTCCATCCCAGCACAACTGAAGAAAGATGATGGAATGATAATGGCTAATGAATATGAAGAGAAAAAGATATATAATGATACCATCTCTGCCCCGGATCTTACTATGCAATAGGACATCTCCTTGGATCCATTCACTTGTAGGATATTACAACTAACCCAAGCTTGGGTGGATGAGTAGATAGATCTACTAAAGAAAAAAGGTGTTGTCATCACTGTTGATAATAAGAAGAAGAGACAGGAAGTTCCTGAGGATGAATATGATGACTTCTTAATTGAGAAGAGGAAATCCAAAAGAGAGAAGGCACCACCTCCTGAAAAGCAAGAGGTCTTCAAGAGGTAAGAAGATTGATCCTGAACCCAAAGGGGTTACAATGTAAAGAGTGATGAAGATGCATCAGGATCTAGACAAGCATCAGCATCATCAGCACAGCCTCCTCAAGATAAACAAAAGGCCAAATAGATCTAGAGGCCAACTGCACAGCCTACTATTACATATGAGGAGGATCAAGCCTCACAAAAGAATAAAGAGAAGGATATTTCTTTTGAAGAAGAATCTGAGGAAGAGGAAGGCCCCATATCCTTCACAAGGAAAAGAAAAGAAACTCAGGTGATAGCAACTACACCTAAGAAACCAAGGACTTCTATGAGAGGTGAAATAAGACAAACTCCCATAATGTTGAGGGGAGCAGGTGGGGAAGTGTTTAAGAAGGAATTGCAACATAATGTTCCACTTCCCACTATTGTGAAGTTTAAAACTAAACTAGTAGAGGAACAATTGAAAGAAACCTCCAAAGTACTTCAAAGTGGTTAAGTCTCATTAGATGAGATAGTCGACCTATCTGATGATGAGGTAGTGAAGGATGTAACTTCACAAGGAATGGAAACCCTTGCTGCTAGCACTCAGATAACTCCTCATGGAACTCCATCAGTACAAATAGTGTTAGAGGAGATGAAGCAAGTGGAATCAGGGAAAGAGAAGAGCCCAGAAAAGGTAGCCCAAGAGATGGGGCTTGATACATTGATTGATCAGACAACAAGTCCTGTAGTAATTGATCTCACCTATAGACAGGATGCAAGTCCTGAAAATCAAGGAATTACTCAGGATAAAGAAGAAAATATTGAGAAAGTAAAAATGGCAAAGATAGGGAGCCATACTTTGGATATGGGTGAGCAACAACAAAAAGAAAGTACCTGTTGGGTCCAAAAAAGTAGACATCCCACCAAAAGACAAGGAGGATAAAGAAATATCAAGTCCTGATGACCATAAGGCTCAAGAGGCAATTAATACAAGTCCAGAGCAGGTTGTAGTTGCAGATCAGCTAGAAGAGCCTAAAGTAGATACAGTAATATCTACGGAAACTAATATGCCTCATGATGAGGAAATCACTAAGGTAGATGAGACACCCATGAAGGAAGCAAAAGATCAGGATCAGGATAAACATGAAGATGATCAACAAGATCACCCTCCATCAGAGGAAATTCCTCAACAGGAGGATATACCCAAAGATCACCCTCATGAGGAGCATCATGAGGATGAAATAAGGAAATCATCCTCCCCATTGAAGATGATGGTGGATACTGGAGATTGGGGTGATCATCATGATGATGATGGAGACCAATAGCTAAAGGATCAAGTTCCTTCGTGGCTCAAGAAAGAAATTGGTGCAGAACTAGGTATAGAGGCACAAGAATTTGATGTGTCTACATTGTTTTCAGAAACATTAATAAAGCCTAAGAGGAAGGAAAGATTAACTTCTACAATAAGAAGAGATCCTGTGATAGGCAGGAGGACTGCACAGTTAGCACTCCCTACAATTGATAAAGAAAAGGGCAAGATTAGTTTGGATGAGTTCCAGATTACTACAGTGGATTTAGGATTTGCCAATGAGGATCAAGAGGGCCAAGAAGGTAAAGACATTATTGATTCATTAACCCAAAGGGTGAAAAGAGAGAAAGAGAAGAATAAGCAGCATAATGAGCACATTGCTCAGCTACATGCATATATAAGAGGGTTAATTAACCCTGACGATACATCTAGTGATCATGCAGTCCCATTGACTACTATTTCTCAGGAGGAGGTCAACAATTTGAACATCATGAAGCATGAATCAACAATAATGTTGAAATGGATGTCATCCGCGCTTGATGTAGTTGAAGAAGTGGCAAAGGCCTCTTTGAAGAGATGGAATTCTTTGGGCACCTCCAGGAGAAAAGTAGATAAACTGCATAGGGAGATCGGCAGGAGGTCATTTCAATTAGAAAAGGTCATGAGCATTTTGGATAAAATGAAGAGGATTGATTCACAGATTCTAATAGAGAATCAAGTGCTAAATAACAATAATGCACTATTGATAGACATATGGTATAAGGACGTCAGATTTGAATGTGATGTACTTAAAAGATGCGACAGTAAACTAAGGAATATCAGCATGAAGCTGCATGATATGATGTCCCATGAGGTAGAAGTTTTGGAAACATTAGAAGGAGATGCAGAAGGGAAGATTGAAAATCAAGATGAATAGTTTGTCATCAAAGCTCTACATAGTAATTTCCATCTAGTTGCTGAAGACCCTCTCAACCACCTGACAGAAGAAGTGCTAGATAAAGTAATGAGAATAAAGGTCAAGGTGGAAGATTATAATGAAACGTCCAGCAGCAGGAGGAATAAGTTGGAATCTCTCCAGAGCAAATATCAGGTGCATAAACATGCCTTCACCAAAGCGAGAACTTAGGATGGTGGACAATTGGAGAAAATAGTGCAAGCATATGAGAATATTAGGACAACTATGCAGGTCCATATTCAAAAGGACAATCATCATGATGATGAAAATAGCGAGAGCGGTGAAAGTGATGATGATGACAAAGAACATGATGAGGATGCATCATAAAGGGAATATATGCATTAGGTACTTATGAAAGTATAAGTTGCCTAGATGGTTGCCAGCTGGCAACTTGTGCCATGTGGATAAGATTGACTTAGTCAATGAAATGTAAACCGTAGATATTAATAGATAAATCTTGATCGTAGATCAATCGTAACCGCTCCCTCATCTTGTTCTATAAAAGGTGCAGGGATGCCTCTTTTTTAAACATTGGAAACTTAATTGAAATCTATTTGCTGAAATATTCAGGGCTCATTTAAAAGTTGTTATATACATATATGTTCTTGCATACTTAATGAATGAGAAGACTATTTTGATTACAATCCATCATAAATCTTGAGTAATCAGTGTGTGAATTCTGGATATATGCTTTGATTTGTTGTGTCCCTTGGAGTGCATATTAGTTTGCATGTATTGTTTTCATACCTTTCCTTTGAAGTTAGCATCGACTATATCTAGCTGTGGAATGTCCTGGTGAACATATGGTTTGATTTCTCCTCTTCATGACTGTATCTGATGTATATGTGGTTCAATAGCTGAAGGTTCAACTTTAATTTGAAGTATTTCTTTCAGTTTCTTTCAATTTCAAAACATTTCACCATCATAATTGCAAATAATCAACAATCTTAAGCAAATAATACAAATATGCAGACATCTCGTAGATAAATGAATATATTTAGCATATTTGAGGTTAAAGCATGTCAAAATGACAAATATCATGCAAAGATTTAAAGATAGACACAATATTTGAAGTATATCCTGTGTAGAATAACTCTCTATGCAGCATCATTACAGGAAACATTATCTTACTGATGAGATCTACGTAAGGCCCCAAAATGGAAACAACAACACACATCAACCTCTGAGTAACATCAGAAGATTAAGAACTAATCAACGAAGACTTGAGATCATGAATTCTCTAAATTCATCATATCTTTTAAGATGAGTAAAGGTTAATGTGTACTTTTATTCTATGTTTGTTTATGACTAATATCATGATCAATAGTTGGTTGTTCTAAATCGATTATATATATGAATTATATAATTTATAAATAGTTATAAATGAGTAAAAAAACTAAATTCTTATGCAGAAAATATATACACTTTAGTCAGTATTTTATAATTATAATATAAATTATGTTGCCCTCAGTTGTTGTCCTTGATGTCAAAGACACAATCTCTCTTAGTTGGCTATGGTACTTTGACATGCACAGTGTCAGTAGTTGTATTGCATTTGGTTGAATGGTGTTGATCTTATAATGGTATCATTGTGGTGATATGTCCTTAGTTTGGTATATAGTTGCTTATCATTATCATAACATGTCGATATACTTTGTCACTTTCCCATACCTATGACAAATGTGTTGATGGTATGACATTATCAGTTGTTTATGCAATATGACAACACATGGATTCTTGTGACAGTTTGGCTTATGATATAGTTAAAATGAGGCACAAGTTTTGGTTGGCATGAACTTTGCATTATAAGGATTATAAAGGCATACATAGGCAGTGATGTCAAACATGGAGCTTGGTCTTGGTTGACTCAGTTGGAAATACAATGATTATGTTCTTTGACCCATGCTCAGTTCAGTGTGATGTTATTCAGTGGTAGTGGCACTTGTATTGCTAGTGGCATTTGTACTTCTTGACAATGGAATTTGTTATTTGACTATGGCACAGTGACATTTGTATGTGTTGCTTATTTTAGTGGCTCTTCATGCCTTACATGATGTCAGTATGTTTGGCCTACATGATATACCTCTATCATTTGATGTTGATACACCTTGTTTGACTCTTCTTGTGACACAACTTCATGTGCTACTTGGGTATATGGATCTCTTCACGATTACTCTTCTAAAAGCCTTCATCATATCATATTCATTGAGATCACTAAAAGCTTTTAAGCTTCATTATTGTTTTCAAGGTGCATGAGGATTATTAAAAGTATTCTCTAATCTCGTGAAGGATATTTTTGATATTATTATTATTATGTTTTGAAAGCCACACATTTATAAGTTTTCTAAGGGATTCATTAGTATCAAATACATACTTTTCTAATATTAAGAGTCATTTCATCGGGTCACTAAGTGAGTTTACCTGTTGGGCAGGTTATAACTCTTTCAAATAGGTAAAAGGTGTTTGTTTTGTCCATTGGTCTTTACTGGCCCCATTAGGGTTACCAGGACAACAGGGAACAAAGTAAAAGAGGGAAATGAAATGAAAATTGGGCATTTGCATTTCACAAAGTTGAAGTTTGGATTATATCACAGCAAATTTAGGGTTTGACTATTGGCAGCTTCATCATGGCACAAAGAGGTTTGTGAGAATGTTGAGAATGTTGTGACGGTTGGGATTTTGTCTTCCGTTAAGATTTGTAAGTTGTCTTTGTGAAGTTTCAAGAACTACCAGGTATGGTAGTTTTGCATTTTGTGATATGGGCTTATATATACTTGAGAAACTCAGGATACTGGAGAATGAAAAATTACATAGTGAAATGGAAATGTTATAATAGCAAAGGTCTGTTTTGTTTTAGTTAAAAAAAATAGTGAGAAAAAGGAAAGAAAACAATGCACAGAATGACAGAGGATTATCCTTGATGTTAGAGAAATGTTTTCTTGCAGAGGTTTTGGTGAATGATGCAGAGGAGAGATAGAATACAGACAGAGAATGTAAAAGATGATGAGAGGGTATGTATATTTTCCTTAAGTTTTGTTTTGTTCTTGAAGACAGTGCTGATCGACTGCATTGATTGATTATGAAGGCTTGATTGACAGAGTTGTATGTATTTATCAGGGTAAAATGATAGAGGTGTTTCTTTACAAAAGGATATGTATTTGTGTTGTTTAATGTGATATGGGAGGTACACTTGTATGAAGAAGTTTTGTGGTTGTTTGAAGCTTATATGTGTTTCGGTAAAGAGTTTTTGAAGAAGATTGATAGTATTATCATTAATATGTTGATATAATAAGGGGAACATTTTGAAGTCATTTGATGAATATTGTTATGAAGGGAAATAGAGTAACCCTTTGTATAAACTTATTCTTTCAAATTTTTGGGAATTTATATCCAGTGAGGTAGATGTATGCCAGTGAGGCTCAAATAGCCAGTGAGGCACTATTGTCAGTGAGACAATGTTGAATAGCCAGTGAGGCACTATTGTTAGTGAGACAATGTTGAAAAACCAGTGAGGCAAGTTTATTACATAAGCCAGTGAGGCACTTTTAATGAGTGGTTTTCTACCCCAGAGGGTTTCCACTCCTAAAATATCTATGTTATGGTGCCATATGTCATTTGTTTTATTTATTATTTGTCTTATGATTCTATTTATCACATATGCATATGACATTTGGTTACTTGTCTATGTAATGCTCTAATACATGCATTTGAGTCAGCATTTACATCTATTGTCTAAACCTTTGTTTAAACCTAAAATTTATCTAGTTCTTTGTAACACTGATTCACCCCCCCTCTCAGTGTTACCAAGTACTCCAACAAATTATAATTATAATAAATATTATTTAGATAATATATTTTAATTTGGATTTTAATTTTTATTACAAAAATCATTTCCTCATTCCAGAGCTTGGATAACGGATACAATAATTAAACCGCCTTTTGCTGACCACAACTTTTGGTTCTCTTTCTATCAGATCTTTTTTATGCTTTTTATATTTTTGATGTTTTTTAATTAAGAAATTAGATTAAGCTTCGAATGTATAAAACTAGATTAAGATTTTAAATGAAGTTATATTTTATAAGGTTCTTTTCTTAAGAAATCAGATTAAGCTTGAAATGTAGGAAACTAGATCAAGATTTCAAATGCAAGTTTAAATTTAAACGTTTGATTTAGTACTATTTCTCATGAATCAGGTGCTACTTTTTGAAGCGACTGCTACTTTCTACAGATTTGTATTTTTTACCAATCAATAGGTTTTTTTAAGCTCATTTTTAAGAATGATGGAAGGTTGGAGTACTCACTTTTTAAATTTTTGGTTAAAATGTTTAATACTCAAAATTTTTTAGGGGAAGTTAATTTTAAAAAAATATATATTTAAAGAGTTATAAGATGAGTAAAAAATTAAAATTTTGTATACAACAAATATATTCATTTTATTTTTAAAATTTATTATAGAACTTAAATTAGATTAATGAATAATTATGTGATTAATGAAGTTTTTTTAAACAATATATTTTTTGAGTTATAAGATGAGTACAAAATTAAAATTTTGTATGCAGCAAATATATTCATTTTATTTTATATTATAGAAGTTTAATTAGATGACTAAATAATTATGTGATTAATGATTTCATTCAAATATATTTCAATGTTATAATGTATTCAATATATGTGTTTTTGTTTTTATTGACAGGTAATGGATAATCTTATTGATGTTAATGAAATAATAGACCTAACTAATGATTCTGAAGAGTACACACCAATATCTATTATAGATTTGACAAGTGATGCTGAAGATTTTACTCCTTTCATTCCTATATCGAATACCTCCCCACAATATTCAACTGGATCTAATGATTCAGTTGAGTCACCCGATGTTGGAGATATGAATGTAGAAGCAGTAGCAAACTACGTTTCATCTAAAACTATATAAATTATACTTTTCAACTATTACTTAAATGTTATAACTTTTCAAAACTATATTTTAATATCTTAAACTATGTTATTTTAAAAAATATATATGTTGTCCGTCCTTGAACATTTAAATTATTGAATTGCATTTCTCAACCATTACTGAAAATGTTATAACTTTTTTCAATTATTTTCTTATTTCTTAAATTCTCTTAACTTTTTTTTATCAATAATAAATATTTCTCCTTTCTTGAACATTCAAATTATTGATCCACAACATACACTCTTTCAAGCCTCATTATACAAATTCTCATCATTTCAAAGGACCAATTAGCATAATTCAGGTATTTAAATCCTAACTTATTCCAAAGTTATATTTTTAAATTATTGTTTGTTATAATATAAGCTTTAGTTGTATTTTTAAAAAAGTTTTTATGATTCATTATAATTATTTTAATGTGTAGATTTCTTATATAAAAATTTAAAGAGAACTTCTTTGATTTATTAGGCATACTGTACAATAATAGTAAGTGTTATTTTAATAGAAAGCTAACCATAAACCCCAAACCGTAAACCCTAGATATACTGCTAACTTAATAGTAACCCTCACAATAGCACATACACTAAACCCTAAAACAATTGTATGGCACTATCTACTTTTAAATTTAATATATTTTTTTGCATTGATGTGTTACATCATTTGAACTATAGTTTGTATTTTTTTAGCTATGGGTTGACCTAAAAGAAATTTTGAATCTGAGGAACAATGAAAAGAATACCAATGAGAATATCAAAAATGTCAAAAAGAAAAAATGATAGATACAGAAAGGGAAGAGCACATGCAACAATGTAATGCTGCAAATCAAAAGAGATATGCAAAACACTCTAGAAAGCTACAGTTGATATAGGATTCACTAAAAGACTTCGATTAACATTTGTAGCAATTTCTCATGTAAAGTCTTTCAAAGGACTATGAATTTTGCCGCCCTTCACATATGATAGATATGAAAAAATGAAGAAAAGAAAACAACTAGCAAAGAGGAAAGTAGAACAAGAAAGCGTTAGAAATAATTAATTTCACAAATATTGTTAAATTAATAATCTATTTACCATTTTAATCTTCAATGTAATGTGTTCAATTCTTATTTCTATTTTTTGTAATTACTTCATTAAATTAATGGAACCTTTATTGTAATATTTAAATGCGCATTATTAAAGTAATCATGTATTTTTTATATTAATCATCGAGAGTTCAAAGTATCAAATATACAACAGAGACCCAAGGGCAAATAGCTAGCCCAAGGGGTCAAACTAGAGTATCAAAATCACATAATAAATAGTACAGAGATACAAAAGGAGAGAGTAACCAAGAGTAGCTAAGTAAGAATATCATCCCAGTTTTCCAACCAGGTCATCCATCCTTGCGGTCCTTCCATCTAGACCACCTTTTTCTTGTCCAGAATCTGAGCATACATATCCAGTTTCTCATAAGGAGGGGTACCATTGTCTCCAATCTCTTTAATCAGGTTATCAAGGGCTTTGTCAAAAGTATTTTTGTCTTCTAAGATATTGGCCCATTCATATCCATGCTTCATCTCATATATAAACCTCGAGGTGTGTCCATCTTTAAGAAATCTCATAAGCTTATCACGTTCCAAATTCATTATGCAGCAAACCTGAGAGGCAATCTTAAAACAAGTGAGTTTTCTGTAAAACCTAGTAAGACTTCTATCAATGCCTTGAAATTTGGCTTCATTTCTAAATTTCCATATGAACCAAAGAATGAAAGATGAAAGAATATGCCAAAAAAGGTTAGCATCTTTTCTCAATCCTTGTATAAAGCCGATAACAATCTCAATAGTATAGACATGTTTAGTAATAGAAATTCCAAACATTAACCAGATTTCTTTTGCAAAATTACAATCAAAAAATATATGCCTCATAGTTTCAGGAACTCTGCAAATAGAACAAGTATCATAACCAGTAAGATGATTTCTAACAGGAAGCTTATCAAGCAAGAGCTACCATTTAAAACATTTAACTTGAGGAGGAATAGGGGATTTCCATAAAATGTCAAAGGATTTTTGCCATTCAGTGGAACTGAGATTACAATACCAAAATTTGTTAATATGATTAGTCACAACAGTGTCAGTGTTGAGAAACTTGTATATGTCTTTGGCTTTAATTTTTGTTAGCAGGGACCCATCTCTCCATCTAAAAGATAGGTAGCGATGATAATCCACATTAGTACTTCTAGGAAGATTTAAGGAGGCACAAGCATTCTTAATTAAATTATAAGTTCTGATTTGAGAATTAGGAAGATCATACATTCTGGACAGACTGTTCCAGCTAATAAGAGTGTTATGTTCCATGATATCCATAATGCATTTGATGCCCTTAGCATTCCAAGATCTAGCAGAACATCCTTTGGTAAGAGCAAGAGGCTTATCAGAGTTGGTAAGGTTCCACCAAATAGAGCGCTCTCCATGAATAGCATACTGATAATCAAAACTAGAGTTGTCAATGAAACCTTGGACCATCTCCCAAGCCTTCCAAATGGATCTACCATTTTAATCTTCAATGTAATGTGTTCAATTCTTATTATAATTTTTTGTAATGACTTCATTAAATTAATGGAACCTTTATTGTAATATGTAAATTCGGTATATTATAATTTATAACATTCTATTTAAAAAACTATTAGTATGATAATTATTATTTAATTATAATTGTATTTAAATTATAATAAAATTATATTATAATACTAAAACTATAAATTAAATATATCATTATATTTCATGTAATATAATATAATATTTATAAATAATAATATAACATAATTAAATATCATAGTCATAATATAGTAAATTTCATGCAATATTGATAAGTGTTTTGATCCATGCTGCCGCTAAAACTAGCATATAAATCTTATATATAATCTATATAATATACGTTGAGATTTATCATTTTCTTTTTTTTTTTGAAAAAGAAAAAAGTAGAAAAAAGGAAAAAAAAAAATATGCCTCGAAAATGATAAATCTTGGGGTATATTATATAGATTATATATAAGGTATATATGCTAGTATATGTTTACAAAATTAAGATTTTAAATAAAAAGTGTTATATATGTTTATCTTAAACTTATGTTTCTAAAAGCAACACTTTCTAAATTTTAAAAAACATGTCATGCTTTAAACTTAATTTTTACAAGTAGTTTAAATTTAATTTTTTTTAAGGTATATAGACTAGTATATTTATATTTAAAAAAATATATCTAAAGTATGCTGAGGGATATCTATTTTCCATAGTTTATTTTTTCCATCTTTTTTATTTTTTAATTTTTAATTTTTTTTGTTTGATATTTTTTGTGATTTAAAAAGAAATTTATAATAAGAAAATCATAAAACTATGGAACCAAAAAGAAATTGGAAAAAATAAAAAATAAAAACAAAAAAAGATATTGGAAAAAATAAAAAATAAAAACAAAAAAAGATATTGGAAAAAATAAAAAAATAAAATAAAAAAAGAAATTGGAAAAAATAAAAAATAAAATCCAAAAAAGAAATTGAAAATAAGAAAATCACAAAAACTATGCAACCAAAAAAGAAATTGGAAAAAATAAAAAATAAAAACCAAAAAAGAAACTGGAAAAAATAAGAAATAAAAAATAAAAAAGAAATTGGAAAAAAGTAAAAAAGAAAAACCAAAAAAGAAATTAAAAATAAGAAAATCACAAAAACTATGGAACCAAAAAAGAAATTGGACAAAATAAAAAATAAAAACCAAATTTTAATTTTTTGTTTTGTTTTTAGATTGGAATCTTATAAAATTACATGAAATCTTGGAATCTTTGAGCTCTTCAACTCCACCCCTGCTATGAATGCAGGAATGCCTCTCGGCATAAAAATAAGAAAAAACATTTTACAATAGATTTTTTAAAGTGGGAAGAAATTTTGAAAGTAAATTTAAAATATTTATCCAATAATACTCAGATCTATCATTTTACATATTTAAATATTATTTTATATATATTTAAAACTATATATATATATATATAAAGCCATGTTGGTGGGTGGTTTGTGGCATAGGCACAACCACCAAACCCTCCTTAATTTATTTATTATTATTATTTCAAAATGATATTTGATTTAGTTTTTTTTAATATATATATAATCCTACAATAAGATCTTATTTGCAATAAAATTGGTTATACATATATATAAGATCTTTGATACACACAATCTAGTATAAAATAGATAAATATATGTTGCTAATAAAAAAAAGATAAATAAATGAATAAAAAAGGAATGAATAAATTCTAAGCAAAAAGGGAGGAATTTTACAATGTTTTGGTACTTGGATCTAATTGAAAAACCAAGAAAAAACTATTATCCTTCCTTCCTTCCTCTTCCCCTTTGAAACTTAGAGGGCCGTGTTGGGCCTCTAAGTGCCTCATATTTAACTTTGAAACTTTTTCAAGGGTTTTTAAAGAAACGAAAATTTTTATATCTTTTAGTCCACAAGTGATATTTGGCCAATTCCTTCACCAAAGGTTATATTTTTCAATTCCAAATCTTTGAGTAAATTTTTGCTTCTATACGTGCTCAAATGCAAGCTTTCTAAAAAAATAGTTTTCTATTTTTAGCAGGTTGGAAAAACTAAAAGTTCTACATCATTATTCAAGCAATTAGGTATATGAAAATACCCAAATTGAAAAGAACACAAAACAAAATCGTCATGTTTTTTGGGTGATGCAAGATTTCCCTTACACCATTGGATGCTCTTGCATCAAATGATGAGGCACACAAACATCTGTGGACAAGGAGGGTCAAATAATATCAAGTGATCCACTATGACCATCTATTTCATGTGACTATGCTAGTCGAGAAGTGTGCGTAATGAAATGATCTATCAAAGAGTATATGATAGAGAGGCTTTGATGTGTTGCACTACAACAATGACTAGGTGCTAAATAGAAGGTGGAGAAGGGATAGGAGGAGGGGGAATAAATGAACCTTACATATGTCACACTTCCCTAGGTTTGTCTTGAGGCATTACTTTACCTACTCCCTGGAAATCTCTAAAATCAAAATAGTTCACATGATGACCTAATAAAAACTTTTCATATTTAGTTTACAAAGGAAATCTAAAGGTACATCAAGATTTTTGTTGAATCGTTTATCAAAAACCATCCACTAGTGATCCCAAAAATTATCTTGCATACCCTGATGTGTGCACCACTTGATTGAAAATTTAGGCTTAAGTACATTAACAAGCAATCCAATTTTAAGGTTGATAAAATATGCCACCAACATGGCTTTGGTAATATCTAATTCTTAGACTAGATCATGTGATAAACAAGTGGAATATTTTCCCCTCTTAGTTTCTTTCCATGGCTGAAATGAGTCAGGTTGGCATGTGAGGGTACAAAGATGGTTGATAATTCCTTCTAAGGTGGGTGTCATTGAGGTCAATCGAGGGTGGCGATAATAAATTTCTATAATCTTTGTTTATTTCATTAATATTTTTTTCAATATCTTCTTGAATTGTTGGTGGAGGGTTTGGTGGGGGGATGTTTGGGTTTTGAGGTTGCTCATCCATAATACCTATTTAAAATTTAAAATTTACACATTTAGGATTTAGAACAACATTGTATTAATCCATATACAATTTAAATTAAACATTTAGAACACAATAAAAATTAAAATCTAAATTACATTTGAAATTGAATTCAAAAAACTAATTCCTCGTGAGAACAATGCCAAGTGATAGAGGTATTCAATTTTAAAATAGAATAAAAAACTTGCTTAGAATCAAAACAATTGAAAACCCTAAATGATATAAACAATTTTGATTTAATTCAAAAAAACTAAAAAATTACCTCTAAATTGTTAAATCTTTGGAGAATGCAGGATTGCCCAAAATGGATATTGGGAATAACTGATATTTGGTTTCCTTGATCACACAAATGAACCCGCAGGTTAGCAATATATGTCACTACAAAATTGGGGAAACAAAAATGGACATATTCATTTTTATATAATGGATGTCCATTATAAATGAATATCTATTTTACCATAACATATATCTATTAATAACGGATATCCATTTTTCTTTGGCATTACCAAGATAAGTTCAAACTTCTATCCGACCCCAACAAAAATTCAAATATTTGTTTGATGATTTTGGCTAAGTACACGTGTTTTTTCCTATTTCCGTTGTTTGGCCCATGATGATATCACACTCACCTTATGTGGATAAGATATTATTGATAAAATGCATGAAATTAAATCCTTGTTTGTCAAGAATCTAGAGACCCCATAGTCCAAGAATGATGAAGCAAAAAATGCATGGCACATAGCATAAATGATGAAATCAAAGATAAATCAACACATATGTGGTCTCAAAATATGTCAACATGTATAGATAAGCAGTCTGTATAAATATGGTCCTTGATATATGTCATATGTCAAAAGGTCTCATTTATGTGAGAAAAGGGCTTTAGTAAATGCACTATGCATGGAAATTGAGACCAAGTGCATACAAGTCAAATGTCAATATGAATAATTAATGCCATCATGAATTTAATCACATGGGTTAAAATAAAGAAAACAAGATGCACAGTTTGTAAATTGCAAGTTTCTACTCGATTATAAAAGGAAGGGTGAATATAGTAAAAAGTCACTTTTATTAGTTGTGTGATCATCCCCATGAAACCAATATATTCAAATCCTAGAGCTATCTTATATTTTGTGATGATAGTGGTCTAATGGAGTATAATTCATATAAGGGCTGACTAAGTATGTGTATAAATTAAGCATATGATGAGCTTATGTACATCATAAATTACCCTCAAATTATAATTTTCTTAATTTTTCATACATTAGCATGATGTTATTTGTTTCATTTTTGTGACCCATAAACTCATGTCCCATAGGGTATAAAATTAGGCTTGTAGACTTGTCCCATGGATCTATCTAGACCTACAAACTTGTTTTAAGATGATACAGTCATGTAATATATGTAGATTATGTTGATTTTTTATTATTTTTGTCATTGGGTATGACTAATGACATTTTCTTTCACATGTTTTGTAGTCTAAGGTACAAATCTATGAGCATTTAGAGAATCTGCTAGTGATGAACTTGCAAGTAGCATTAATTGAGGATGATGCATAGTGCACACTCTTAAACTCCATAGGTCTCAACTTAATAGTGAAAAATTACCAACATTATTCTATTATATATGCATGCTTACTATGCTAATAGAGTAGTGGGACTTAGATACCATAAAATTTCACCTACCTACAAGTGAAATGATACTAATCATGGTGGAGGATGTCTAGAGGGTCCTCCATGTTATTATATGGTGACTGATCATGCTACAAGAGAGGCTGCGGGTACCCACAACAACGTAAAACATAAATTCTGGTGACTTTATTAGCCGTAGACCCCAAAGTATTTAATAGGGGAGTTGCCTATTAATTAATAAAGGTGCTAGTAGTTAATTTGTTTTTGGCCAACATGTAAAACCCTACTTTGTGTAACCACCATAAGGTTTGATAAAAGGTAGCTGGAGAAGGCGAAAATCCACTTGAGTCATGGTTGAGTTTGTAATGCATATTGCAGTGGTATTGAGCTGTGTAGATTGCTGGTTGTAATCAGTTTTGCTGAATAATAATATTGGATGCCTGTGTTTGTGGATGTAGCCCACATTAGGTGAACCACGCTAAATCTGTTGTGTTCATTTGTGTTTATTCTTCATTGTTATTTCCGTGTTATTTAAATCTACATATAATTGGTAATGTGCAATTTCTCCGGTCTGCCATTAAAATCCTAACAACTAGTATTTGGCAGGGAATTTTAGAGTTGAGTGGGAGCAATGGAAGAAGGTAAATTCAAGGTTGAGAAGTTCAATGGCCAAAATTATCAATTATGGAAAATACAGATGGAAGATTACTTATATCAGAAAGATTTGTGGTGGCCATTGCAAAGAAAATCAACCAGCCGCAATGTCCGATGAAGAATGGGAGATAATGGATAGAAAGGCACTGGGAACCATTTGGTTGTGCCTAGCACCATCCATGGCATTTAATATTTCAAAAGCATTGGCAACTGATGGATTGATGACAGCGTTGGAGTAGTTGTATGAAACCCTCAGCCTCAAATAAGGTATTTCTTATGAAGCGTTTGTTTACTATGAAAATGACTGAAGGAGGGTTGGTTACAAACCATTTAAATCAATTTAATACAGGCACTAGCTAATTAAATTTTGTAAAGGTGAATTTTGATGAAGAGGTGAGGGCTCTCTTGATTTTATGTTCTTTTCCAGAAAGCTAGAATAGCTTGGTCATGCTTGTAAGTAACTCTCTCTGGTTCAAATACATTAAAGTTTGATGATGTTGTTGGTGTTATCCTTAGCGAGGAAATGTGACGGAAAAGTACAGGTGAGACTTCAACATCAGATAATGTTTTGAATATAGAGAATAGGGGAAGATCAAAGGAGAGAGGGAAAAGCCCTACAAATCATGGGAAGTCACAAGGGAAGAAGGGCAAATCTCAATCTAGAGGAAAGAAGGATTGTTGGCACTGTGGAAAGCTATGGCACTTGAGAAAGGATTGTTGATCTCATAAAAACAAACAAGGAGACCCACAATAAGATGACAGTAAGGAACCTAATGTTGTAAGTAATAAATTACAAGATACTTTAATTATGTGTTTAGATAATGCAAATGATTCTTTAGTAATAGATTCAGGGGCTTCATTTCATGCCACACCCCATAGGAAATATTTCCTAGATTATGTTCAAGGTGATTTTGGACAGGTATATTTGGGTGATGATGAACCATGTCAGATTGTTGGAAAGGGAAAATAAAAATTAAATTGTAGAATGGAAATTGATGGTTGCTACAAGAGGTAAGGCATGTTCCAAATTTGAGAAGGAATTTAATCTCTGAAGGACAATTGGGCAGTGAAGGCTGCATAGTTACTCTTTCAGACAAACTCTAGAAGGTTACTAAAGGTGCACTAGTAGTAGCTAGAGGTGAGAAGGTAGGAACATTATATTTGTGTACCGGTAATACTTATTCTACCCTTGTTGCTACAGAAACAACTGTTGTAGGAACAACTACAGAAAAAGATGATGTAAGGACAACTACAGAAGTTGCTATAGGAATAGCTATAGCAGTTGTTGGAAGAACAACAGGGACAGCTATGACAGTTGCTATAGGAATAGTAGGGATAGCTACAACAATGGCTACAAGAACAACATAAGTTACAATAGTTGCTGCAGGAACAGATGTATAACTGTGGCATCATAGACTTGGGTACATGAGTGAGAAAGGGATGAAGATCCTTCACTCCAGAAAATTGCTGCCAGGACTGAAACAATTTGACTTGGAATTCTGTGAAAACTGTGTCTATGGGAAACAAAAGAGAGTTAGATTTCTCAAGGTTGGGAAAGAGAAGAAGAGTGAAAAGTTAGAGCTTGTGCATTGCGATGTATGGGGACCAGCTCAGGTATCATCTCTTGGTGGCTCGTGTTATTATGTTACTTTTATTGATGATGCAACTAGGAAAACATGGGTGTATTTCCTACAAAGAAAATTAGATGTGTTTGAAACTTTTAAGAAATCAAAATCTTTGGTTGAGAATGAGACAGAGAAAATGGTGAAATGTCTCAGATCTAATAATGGAGGTGAGTATTGTAGCAGAGAGTTTGAGAACTACTATTCATACAATGGAATCTGTAGGCAGAAAATAGTTCCAGGAACCCCACAAGAAAATGGTGTGTCTGAGTAGATGAATAGGACAATCATGGAGCATGTGGTTGCATGTTGGACTACCTTTACATTTCTAGGTAGATGATGTACATACTATTGTTTATTTGATAAACAGAGGACCTTCAAATCCTTTGGATGGTGGTATTCCAGAGGAGGCATGGATAGGTAAGAAGGTAAACTACTCATTTTTAAAAACTTTTGGCTGTGAAGCTTTTGTCCATGTTGACATTGAAAATAGAACCAAGCTTGAAGCTAAATCTCTGAAATGTACCTTCATTGGATATGAGATAGATGACTTTGCTTATCGGTTATGGGATTATAAAAATCAAAATATTATTAGGAGCAGAGATGTTATATTCAATGAGAAGGTCATGTATAAAGATCAGCTGCAGGAAAAGAAGCATGAATAGACATGTAAAAGAGCTTTGCCAAACAAATGGATTTACAGGTTGAATGAAGAGGAAAGAGGCAAGAAAAGGTATAAGGCTAGACTCATGGGAAAAGGTTTTGCACAGAAAAAAGGTATAGATTTTGATGAAATATTTTCTCCAATTGTAAAAATAACTTCAATTAGGACTGTTCTAAGTCTTGTAGCTGCAGAAGACTTGCATCTTGAACAGATAGATGTGAAAGTGACTTTTCTCCATGGGGATTTGGAAGAGGAGATATATATGGAACATCCACAAGGTATTGAGGTCAAAGGTAAGGAGGATTTTGTTTGCAGGTTAAAGAAGAGTCTGTATGGCCTAAAGCAAGCACCTTGGCAATGGTATTTGAAATTTGATAAGTTTATGGTTGAACAAGGTTACAACATATATCATTCTAATTACTGTGTTTACTTTAAAAGATTGGATAATGGCAGCTATATTATCCTGTTACTTTATGTTGATGACATGCTTGTTGCTGGGTCTAATATGCAACATATTAGCAAGCTTAAGAAGAAATTAGCAAAGTCATTTTCTATGAAGGATTTGGGTGTAGCAAAGCAAATCCTTGATATGAGGATCACACAAGAGAGGAAAAATAGAAAATTGTTTTTTTCACAAAGTGAGTATATAGAGAAGGTGTTGAAAAGGTTTAACATGTTGAATGCCAAAGCAGTTAGTACACCTTTGCCTAGTCATTTTAAATTGACTAAGGAGATATGTCCCAAGACACAAGAGGAGGAAGACAAAATGTCTAAAATACCATATGCATCAATGGTTGGTATCTTGACGTATGCAATGGTATGCACAAGGCTAGATATTGCACATGTTGTTGGAGTTGTGAGTAGTTATATGAGCAATCCGGTAATGGAACATTGGATTGTGGTAAAATGGATTCTCAGATATTTGAGAGGAACTGCTACAAAGCAACTCTGTTTTGAAGGAACCAACACTACTCTCAAAAGATATGTTGATTCTGATCTGGTAGGTGATATAGACAATAGGAGGAGCACTACATGGTATGCTTTTACTGTAGGAGGTACAACAATCAATTGGATTTCTAGACTGCAAAAGGTTGTTACACTTTCAACCACTGAAGCTAAGTATGTAGCTGATACTGAAGCTAGCAAGGAGATGATTTAGCTGCAACATTCCATGGAGAAATTAGGCCAACAACAAGAAGATAGCCCATTGTTTACTAATAGCCAGAGTGTCATTCATCTTGCAAAGAATTAAGATCTTCATTCAAAGACTAATCACATTCAGCTCAGGTACCACTTCATCTGGTCAGTTTTGGAGGATGGGCAATTGAAGCTTGAGAAGATTCACACAAGTGAAAATCTTGTGGATATGTTCATGAAGGCAGTGACATGGGAGAAACTGATTTCCTCATTAGTTTCCATTGGCCTTCTTGACTGTTAATGGTGGAAATGAGGAACTAGCTAATCCAGGCATGAAATCCAGTGGGAGTTATAAGTGTAGTGGTGATGCTCCAAGATCAGTCGCCAAGTGGGAGGTTGTTTGGTGTGGAGCCTGATTAGTCCCTAAGTGGGAGATTAATATTATATGGTGACTGATCATGCTACAGGAGAGGGTATGGGTACCCGTAGCAACGTAAAACATAAATTCTGGTGATTTTATCAGCCGCAGACTCCAAAGTATTTAATAGGGGAGTTGCCTATTATTAATAAAGGTGTTGGTAGTTAATTTATTTTTGGATGACATGTAAAACCCTACTTTGTGTAACCGCCATAAGGTTTGATAAAAGGCGACTAGAGAAGGTGAAAAACCAAGAGTCACGGTTGAGTTTGTAATGCATATTGCAATGATATTGAGCTGTGTAGATTGTTGGTTGTAATCAGTTTTGTTGGATAATAATATTGGATGGCTGTGTTTGTGGATGTAGCCCACATTGGGTGAACCACATTAAATCTGTTGTGTTCATTCTTCATTGTTATTTCCATGTTATTTAAATCTGCATATTATTGGTAATGTGTAATTGCTCTAGTCTACCATTAAAATCCTAACACTCCATACTCCAATGAGGGGGAGAAAAGTTGATCCTACTCTACCACACTATAGCATGATCTAGAGATATACAAGTCGTGTGTAGGTCAAGTTCAATATTGATAATTGGTAGAGTCTCATTCACAATTTTTATGATGGGCACTATGTCTTAGACATGCGTATAGACACTACTCATCATATATTTATTCATTCTTCTCAATAAATAGGGATCCCACAAAGCCTATGGTATAATATAATTATTGTGAGAGGTAGAGGTATAACATGTAGTGTTTTCATGGGATCATTGTGATCATATTTTAGTCTCACTTAGTGGAGATAGGTTTCCTTCCAATGGAAAGCTTGAGTTGTAGAAGTGTTATTATATAATTACATGACCATGGTGAAGAAAACATGACAAATATGTGAGGAAAATTATCCTATATTCATCAAAGGTTCATGATACAATTATAGAGAATATGGAAATAGAATAGGCTCCTATAATTAGATAGAAAGAAGTGTCCATTTAATTCTATGGAGAAACTCTAGAGTACAACTAGACTAGGCTGAATGATGTTACTAGGCTTACTTGTAAAAATATTAGTTTATAGAATGTATAGTGAGCTATATTTATATAATAGGTTGTCAACTAACTTCCATAATATGCTAACAAGTGTCATGTGCATGTGGTGTGCTTCCCATTTGGCTAGGGTTGTGCCAAATATTAAATCTATAGGGTGCTAGTTAGTTGGAATGATCATGTAGAGAAAATACAACCAAATGTTAGATGCATATGGAGTTGAATTGATCATATTGGTCCACATGTGTGTGCACCCACATGTAGTTCATGCAAAATATGGATAAGTGACACAAGAGCTATGATGATATTAGAAAATTGAAATGATGACTCTTAAAGTTGCATGGCATGACTACAAAGTGTGTGCATATCTATCCTATGCTAAGTTACACATAAGGGTTGGAATCAATACTTGCATAGATGTGCATGAATATAGTGTATCATAGTGTCTCATCCATGGAAAAACCATCTTAGTGTTGTGTTGTGTGTGCAAAGAAAATATACAACATGAGGAAAGATTATGTTGAGCCAATTCATAAAAGCATGAGTTGCACAAAATTGTGCATAGATCATTCACCCTTTCTTGTATGGAAATGGTCAAAATTCCATCTATTGTGTTGTATGAATAAATTAACTAATATTGATTTGAAAAACCACTAACTGTGTCAAATAATTATAGTCTTGTGTCCAAATCACTTCAACCTTTGTTGTAGAGTGATGTCCTCATTGTATTGGAAAGATACTTAAGGTGCCATTGGAAAAATTATAATGAGTTACATGTGGAGAATGACTTGATGATCTGCATGCATATGCTAATTAATTTGTAGATATGTAGATAGAAATATTTTATGAAGTTTATGAATCAATGAAGATCTAAAGCAATAATACTCTTACCTAAGAACCAATGAATAACCAGAATGTGTTGATGGTGTTGTAGTTTTAATCATGATCCTAGCTATGCATGCTTCCAAAAGCTATGGAAATTTGGTCCCTATAGTCCAATGCTATAGGTTCTTGTTGAGAGAAGTTGGTCTCTATATGAAAGAGTTATAACATAGAGTATTGCATATTGTTAGAGTGCTCATCATCCAAAAGAGCATCACTAGTTGAAGAAGCATCTCATTGGAATAAAATCTTGAAGCATATTGTGTATGAATGCACTAGGTTCTTTAATGTGGTTGTTATCTAGCATGAAATGAGTCTAGTGTAGTCAAAAGCATTACACAAGTCTAGTGTAGTTATACCAAGAGATTATCCATCAAAGTGAAGCTACAAAGGCTCTGTGTGCATGTAGTCTTGATGAGACCTATAAGATTCTAATGTGGACATGTACATTACCTAATATGAGTATAGATCTATAGAGGCTGTCCTTCTTTTTCATTCTAATGTTAGAGGTTTCTGTGCATAGATTGTGTGAATAGGGGGTGTTACTAAGAAAGGAGTTGAACCTAAAAAGTAGTCATATTCTTGTGTAGATTGTTGTGGATATCATAGTTTGTGCATGTCACCCATTGATGATGCTATTGTTATATATCATCATATGTAGTGATTGTTAAATGATCTAGGGCACAAGGGATGAAAGAGGTGTGGAACCAAAAGGCATAACGAGAGCAACTCAATCAACTATTTGACTTTAGTGTTGCTAGAAGTTAGTCTTATGACTAGTTTATGATTGGCTTGATGGTGGGTGCATATGGTCTAGATGAGTATCCTTTCCTATGAACTATCAAGCCTACAACTGGAAAATACTTGTGTTGAATTATTGAATTGTGCTACTATTTGGATATCCTTTTGTGTGGGATGTTGTTCATAGTCACTAACCCATTAATGCACAAATTATTGTCGGTTAGCATTGAGATTCCTTCAAGTGAGTGTGATTGATGCTCTCCATAGCGATAGTTAGACCTCTAAGGATATGAAATCATAGACAAGTGGAGTAGGGCTATGTTGTAGAGAAGTCATGTTGGGGTGATGTCAAAACTCAAACCTTGGGACTCTACAACATGTGGTAGTAGCTATTGCTAATGGAAATGAGGTTGAGTCACCTCATACAAGTAGTTATGTATTCATCTAGAGCATTGATGAAGAACTTCTTTCATCTAGAGATGCTAGCAATCAACTGAGATTCCATGAGAACTATTTTGGTCCATGCTTTCATCCTCTAGGTAGTGACATGAAGAAAACAAAATCATTGAAATGCCAAAGACCTAGCTAGTTGTGTCTAGTGATAGGTGGCATGAGAACAATCCTATATTCTCTCATACCAATGAGTTTATTATAGTTTGAGATGGAGGCAAAACTCACATGTAGGCAAATTTACTTCCAATGGAAAGCTTGAGAACTATAGAAGCATTATTATATAATTCCATGGAAAAGGTGAAGGAAAACATGACAAATGTCTTGTATTAATCAAAGGTACACAATAGATAATTATACAGAATCTAGTAGAAGACAAGGCTCTTGTGATTAGATAGGAATAACCATTAATCTAATGTGCCAAAGAAATAGGCTAGAGTAAAAATAAATTATATTAAATGATGTGACTAAGTTGACTAGTCAAAAGACTAGTTTATAGAATGTACAATGAGTTACATTAATACAATAGCCCATTAAGCAATCCTTCCACAATATGTTGAAAAGTGGCATGCACATATGGAGTGCTTCTCATGTTTCTAGGTTTCTGCTAGATGTTAATTCTTTATGCTACTAGGTTGTTTGCATGATCATGTAGAACAAGTGTAACTAGGTGTCAATAATGTATGGATCTAAACTAATTATATTGGTACAAATGCATGTGTGCCCATGTACAAGTTGCACACAATGAAAAGAAGTGATGCGAAAAATAGAAAGGCTATTATCAAACTTGATGTACAAACTCTTGTAGTTACACAACATGAATGATCTTGAGTGTGCATGATCTATCTTGCACAAAGTTATGTGGAACTATTGAAACCAACACTTGCATAGATGTAGACAAATCTAATCTATCAGAGTGCCACATCCATGAATGGATCATCTTGGTATTGTGAACCAATCCACATAAGGGAAGGTTACATCATGTCAGATGAGCATATGTTGAGTTGATGAAGACTCACATTGATAATTAAGATGAGACAAGGAAGGGATCATCACAAGGGACCCCCACTAAGAGATAGTCATAGTCTATGTATAGTCCATGTATATGTATTTTTAAGACTTTGATGTTTATAAACATTTTACCATTTAATATTATGAGACATTTCTTTGTTTATTACTCTATGTGTAGTCTCTTGATATTTCTACATATTGATGTTTACATGTTTAAGTTTTTAATATATGTTCATGTTATGGTCTATGTTATGCTTTTTAAGGTTCATATTTGTGTATGTGTTTGTGCAAAATGTATCATGAATCATACCACGCATGTTATCTGATGTAATATATGAACCTTAATAATGATGTAGAACTCTAAAAGGTCGTATCAATTAAGAGCCCAAAAGGAGCCCCATAATCAAAGTCATATAAAATAAAGGAACAAGAAGCCTCATTAAGATTAGGATCATCAATGTGAGGCTCTTTTCATTTTTATTTTCACTCTTATAGGCATCTAGCCATATCTTTTCATTTATATTGTAGTCCAAAGCATCTTCTATTTTTAGATGGTTCAACAAATCTTCTATAACCTAGTTCATTATTTCCAAGTCTAATTCCTCTATATCCAAAATTTTTCATAAGATCATATCAAGGAAGATAAATCTATCTAAAGGATGGATTAGGAGGAGGCCATGGTGGTGTAAAATATGTATCACTCTTAGGATCATTGTCACTCATACACATCTGACTTCCATCCTTTAATTCCACATGTGTCTTACCATAGAAGGATCCATATATAAAAGATGGAATTCCATAAGCCTTGGTGATGCAGTCAAGGCAGGAGGGTCCGGTGAGGGACTATCCAGCCTTGTAGCCTAATTATCTAACACCATGATCATAATGGATATACAATGGAAGCTAACAACTAATCAACATAAAGGTAAAAGATATTCATGAACACATAACACAAGATGTATCCTAGGAAAACCCTAATAGGGAAAAACCCAGCCTTCAAAGCTCATTCCTCATATATTATAACTTCAAATCAAATTACATGTGCCTCAAGGGCTTTATAGATGCTAGGACGCAGCCCAAGGATTCAACAGATTCATACAACAACATTCTTCCATGATCTCATTCATTTACTCATCAATTCTCTTCTTTGCAACTTCTCTACTCTTTGCTCTGCTCTCTCTGCTTCACTTCTTCTCTTACTTCTGATCACAACAACTCATCCTCACGCTCCTGATCTTCACATTCTTTCTCATCTTTGTACTACTTATAAAAATCCTTTATCTCTCATTTATATCCTCCGCAAGCACTCTAAACATCAACAAGTCGTCCTAATTACAACGGCTAGTTAGGGTAACATGTACACAAAATAGGTCAGGCCTAAACATAAGGCATTGCTTTGTTGGTGCATAAAACTTCACATGGATCTCTATGAAGGTTGGCTAGGTCCTATACTTCATCGAATAATGTTCCTTTAGGCTCCACAAGTCACGGATTTGCTCCGCAAGTTGATTAAACTTCACTAAACACAGTCGACTCTGCTTTGTCAAACGTGCAACAACAGTCAATCTTTTGATAGCGATATCTCTCTAGAATCAAACCCAAATGATCTGAATTTTAGATATGATGTAGATGACTATGTCTAGATGCTAATTCTAGCTCCACAACCTCTTATACTCAAATGCGGTAAAATGCGGTATCTCCCTAGGTCACCATCTCAATATTCTGCAACTCACTGTCAATTGTCTCAACTATCTTGAATTCTTTCGGATGCTCCTGCATCACCTCAGAGTTATTTGAAAAGTGAGCCTCTTCACTTTGGTATGTATTATACAAAAATCAAATAGGTTTGGTAGTTTGTCTTCAGGTACCTACAACTACCTCAAAGTTGGCGGTATGTTCAAGTCCACCCTGCAAAAATGCCTCGAAGGTAATCTAGATTTGGCAATTTGTTTTTAGGTACTTGCAAATGCTTCAAGATCAGCAATCTATTCAAGTCCACCTTGCAAAACTACCTCAAGTTCTTCATCTTGTCATGTCTAGGTTTGGAGGTTTACCTGCAAGCCTTACACTGCCTTAATGATTGATGGTCTAAGCAAGTCTTCTCCACAAGTTGCCTCAAGATCAATGTCTACTTCAATCAAATTCATTCATGCATCCTCTGAAACAATCAAGTTACTTTTTGTTTCAGTCAATACACTTTCTTACTTTCTCTGTAACACTGGCTACTCTCTGATTCTTAACACAATTTCCTCCACACTCATCAAAATCTTATAGTTTCATCTTTGCATACACTTTCCTTTTACTCATCCCTATTTCTTTATCCATATTTACTTCATTTTGGTACACAATGTTTCTCCTCTAGTACAATATCTGTCATGAACTTCTCTTTATCTGCTATGCTTTACACTATTTCTCAAATGGTTTTACACAAATTCTCTCTTGCACTATTTTTCTTAGTTCTATAACATGAATCTCCTTAAGATCAATGCTTCACCTTCCTATGGTTTCTCTATTACACTCAATGATTCAAAAGATTCTTCTTCTTCTGCATAAACTATCTCTGTATCAACAAGATTTTCTTCCTCTGCACAAACTATCTCTACATTAACAAGCTCTTCTTCCTCTGTACAAGCTATCTCTGTCTTCTTTATTGCTTTTCCTTTATTAGCTTCTTTGGTAATAGGTTCTTGATGAATTTCCTTGCTTGATTATTCTCTTCTCCAAACTCTTCTAACAAATCTTCATTCATTCTTATGGTATCTTTCACTGTGATGACTCCTGTCACTTCTCCCTCTGTAGTTTGAATTACTATCCTTGTTCTACTCTGCATAAGGTCTTCCAACACATGAATACTTCAGTCTATATCTTCCTCTAAACATACTAGTAACATGTTTCCAATCCTGTCCGTCAATCCATCCATAATTCTTCTGTATACAACCTGCCATAGATTTTATCCTCCTCATCTTATCCCAACACATGCTTTCAGAATGATTCCTCAATCCACATAACTTATAAGGATGTAGATCCCAACACAAATCCTTTTCATGTCCATGTCTACTACAATGTGAACAATACATACCCCTTCTTTCCTGATTTGATTTGTTAAAATTTGCCATAACATCCTTACTTCTATCATATCCAAGGCCTTCACTTCTTGATCTGATTACTGGTTCAATAGGTTTTGTAATTCCTTGCTGATGTTTTCCCAATCCTTGTCCTTCATATCCCATTCTTTGCATGATTTTGAAACCAATACCATCACCAACAACTACAAATCTAGTTACATGGTCATCTTCAATCTCACTTTCTAAAGAAACTTCTACACCATCACATAAATCATTAGTATCACAAGAAACATCATAAAATTTAGGTTTAGATCTCAAATTTTCATTCTCTTCTCTACATGCTACAAGTGACTACTCTAACTGATCTTTCTGCTCTTTTAATTCTGATATTTCATTTAAATTCTACAAACTATTCTCCTTCTTCAATTCTTCCAGACCGTCTTCTAAATCTCTGTTCCTCTATTCAACCTTATAAAATAACTTAAATCCTTCTAGTTCTGCAAATTTCTCTTCAACATCCTTAAATAGTTTCAGCTCTACTTCTAGGTCTTCATTTATGCTCTTTACATCTTTCAGTTCTTCTTCAAGGGCATCAAAGTTGTCCTCTCCTAGATCTTTCATCTTCTCCAATAATTCTACATTATACTTCCTGATTTCACACAATTCCTCTTCCAAAATATCTTTTTCACATATTAGGGTATCATTTTCTTTCTTCATCCCTTTTCCAACTTTCCCCATCAAAACAAATTAGATAAACACTTAATTTGAAAATCTTACCGAATCTTTCATGCCTTGATCTTTCTTCTGCGACGACACTTGTTACTTATAGGGTTTCACTCAACACTTTATCAAATTCTCCACCTTCTAACAGATTCACAAACAGCCCAATAGATTCGAAACCAGCTCTGATACCACTTGATACAGTCAATGTAGGAGGGTCTGGTGAGGGACTGTCCAGCCTTGTAGCCTAATTATCTTTAACACCATGATCATAATGGATATGCAATGAAAGCTAACAACTAATCAATAGAAAGGTAAAATATATTCATGAACACATAACACAAGATGTATCCTGGGAAAACTCTAACAGGGAAAAACCCAGCCTTCAAAGCTCATTCCTCATATATTATAACTTCAAATCAAATTACACATGCCTCAAGGGCTTTACAGATGCTAGGCCACAGCCTAGGGATTACAACAGATTCATACAACAATATTCTTCCATGATCTCATTCATTTACTCATCAATTCTATGCTCTGTAACTTATCTACTCTTTGCTCTGCTCTCTTTGCTTCACTTCTACTCTTACTTCTAATCACAATAGCTCATCTTCGTACTCCTGATCTTCACATTCTTTCTCATCTTTGCACTCCTTGTAACAATCCTCTATCTCTCATTTATATCCTCCACAAGCACTTTAAACATCAACAAGTCAGCCTAATTGCAACGGCTAGTTAGGATAATGTGTACACAAAATAGGTCAGGCCTAAGAATAAGGCATTGCTCTGCTGATGCGTAAAACTTCATGCAAATCTCTGTGAAGGTTGAACAGGTCCTATACTTCATTGAATAATGTTCCTTTAGGCTCCGCAAGTCACATATTTTCTCCGCAAGCTGATTAAACTTCACTGAACATAGTTGGCTTTGCTCTGTCAAACGTGCAACAACATTCAATCTTCTGATAGCGATATCTCTCCGAAATCAAACCCAAATGATCTGAATTTTGGATATGATGTAGATGACTATGTCTAGATGCTAATTCTAACTCCACAGCCTCTTATACTCAAATGGAGTAAAATGTGGTATCTCCCCAAGTCACCATCTCAATATTCTGCAACTCACTATCAACTGTCTCAACTGTCTTGAATTCTTCCGGATGCTCCTGCATCACTTGGGATCATCATGATATTTACCAACACCACATGAAGTGAAATCTAACGAACCCCATTCATCACCATGTAAAACACTGGAGTCATTTGCTAAGTGTTCATTTTGTGTTATAAAATTAGATATTAGATATATCCATTTGAGCATATTTATTGTATGGTTTATGTCCTACAAGTATGCAGCAAATTTTTCCCTTATGCTAATATTTAACGCATTGATGCAAAGCAAATGGAACCTTTGTCATCGCATGCAACCATGGATGCCCTAGAAGGATATTATAATTCAATTTATTAAGCATCATATAGAACATTGTGTCTATTGTATGTGGTCTAGGTTGGATTGGAAGAATAATAGTATTCAAACAAGATATATGAATATTATCAAATCCTCTATTAGTAAGATTGGATGAGCATATGATAGATAAGTCTACTTTCATTTTATTTAAAAAATCCTCAACAATTATGTTAAGACTAGATCCAATATCAACTAGGGATAATTTAATAGTTTGTCCACCACATTCCACCATGATATATTAAGGCATTTCTTGTTTGAGTACTTTCTTAGGTGGGACCTCTCTATCCTCCAAAGATAAATCATTATTATACATATGACCAATAAATTACATCAAAGATACAACTAATTATAGATTTGTATTAGATTCAACTTGTATTTTTTCTAAGGTCTTTTACATAATATCTCTATGAAAAGGTGATGTACACACTAAGTCTCATATATAAATTTTATCTTCAGTACTTTGTATTTTGAATTTGTTGAATGATATCATACTCCTTTGTTTTAGTTGAAGACTCGAGAGGCATGTGAGGTAAATTGAGTGAGTTAGTAGGTAGAATAGGTGGTGTTAAATTAACATTTTATCATCTTTCTAACCATATTAATGGTATTCCCCAAAAGATGATAATCATGTACATCACTTGGGAAACATGGAAGGTAGATGTAGGAGATATATAAGCCATATTAATAGATGAACTAGGATAAAAAGATATACTAGATGGAGTCATCCCTACATCCATACTATCCTCATGTAATTCAAGCCTAGAAAAGTGCAATAAAATCATGGAATAAAATAGTAAAGGAAAAGTAGATCAAACAAGATGAATCAAATTATTCTAATGCTTTTCCACATAGTCTAAAATCACTAATCAATAAAATATCATAATATATGTGCATACAATTAGAAAGTAAAAATGCATCACTAATTCCATCATAATCATCATGTAATGTAGGAGGAAATGATGAAGTATCAATAATATCAACATGAGAAGATAATAAAGTATCATCAAGGCATAAACTAACATCATGTGAAGAAGGGCAATGTGAAGGACAAGTATCCATAGACTCAACATGGGATGCGAAAGAATGATCATCAATCAATATGCTCATCATCATATATGAAGGATGATAATTTATGTGAAGCATGTGAATTTATGTAGCACAAATGCCATGTAAAGAATGCATCATCACTAGCTACATTAATGCCATGCATAGTTGAATGTGATTGTAATGGAATGTGTGTAAAAAAAATGATCATCATTGTTACAATGAATGTGGTTGTTATGGAATGTGTGTAAAAATAAACTAGACTTTGTCCTTAACATATTTATATATTAAAACACTCTTTCTTAAAGTAAAGACAAAACTAATTAAAAAATTACAACGATATACAACTTTCACTATCAAATAAGTCATTCCAATGATTATCAATCTTGGGAGCAATCTTTGAATAGGTAGAAAGCATCTCTAGTGAATTCCAAGAATTTTGAAGTAATTTTTAATTTTTAGATTCCATTTAAATATGCCTGAAAACAACAAATAACAAAACCACAAAAACATAGATAGGACAAATATATAAAAGTATATGAACATGTAAAAGGAGAGAAATAATAAATATATAAATGAAATATTTGTTGAAATAGATAGATAATATAAAATAAGGAACTAGACTTTGTACTCAACATATTTATATATTAAAACACTCTTTCTTAAAGTAAAGACAAAACTAAATAAAAAATTACAACCATATACAAATTTCAACATTTCAATTATAGAATATAGAATTGTTTACTATCAAATAAGTCGTTGCAATCATTATCAGCCTTGGGAGCAATCTAAAGCATCTCTAGTGAATTCCAAAAATTTTGAAGTAATTTTTAATTTTTAGATTCCATTTAAAGATGCCTGAAAACAACAAATAACAAAACCACAAAAACACACATAGGACAAATATATATAAATTTCTTAAAGTAAAGATAACTAAATAAAAAATTACAACAATATACAAATTTCACCATTTCAATTATAGAATATAGAATTGTTTACTATCAAATAAGTCATTGCAATGATTATCAGTTGGGAGCAATCTTTGAACAAGTGGAAAGCATCTCTAGTGAATTTAAAAAATTTAGAAGTATTTTTTAATTTTTAGATTCCATTTAAAGATGCCTAATAACAACAAATAACAAAACCACAAAAACATGGATAGGACAAATATATAAAAGTATATGAGCATGTGAAAGGAGAGAAATAATAAATACAAAAATAAAATATTTAATGAAATAGATAGATAATATAAAATAAGGAACTAGACTTTCTACTCAACATACTTATATATTAAAACTCTTTCTTTACCTAAAGACAAAACTAAATAAAAAATTACAACCATATATAAATTTCACCATTTCAATTATAGAATATAGAATTGTTTACTATCAAATTGGGAACAATCTCTTAATAGGTAGAAAACATCTGAATTGTAAGAATTTTGAAGTAATTTTTAATTTTTAAATTCCATTTAATGATAACTGAAAACAACAAATAATAAAACCACAAAAACACAGACAGGACAAATATATAAAAGTATATGAACATGTAAAATGAGAGAAATAATAAATATATAAATAAAATATTTGATGAAATAGATAGATAATAAAAAATAAGGAACTAGACTTTGTACTCAACATATTTATATATTAAAACACTCTTTCTTAAAGTAAAAGATAAAACTAAATAAAAAATTACAAGGATATACAAATTTCACCATTTCAATTATAGAATATAACTATCAAATAATTCATTGCAATGATTATCAGCCTTGAGAACAATCTCTCAATAGGTAGAAAGCATCCCTATTGAATTCCAAAAATTTTGAAGTAGTTTTTAATTTTTAGATTCCATTTATAGATGTCTGAAAACAACAAATCAAAACCACAAAAACACACATATGACAAATATATAAATTTCTTAAAGTAAAGACAAAACTAAATAAAAAATTACAACGATATACAAATTTCACCATTTTAATTATAGAATATAGAATTGTTTACTGTCAAATAAGTTGGTGCATTGATTATCAGTCTTAGGAACAATCTCTAAACAGGTAGAAAGCATCTCTTGTCAAAAATTTTGAAGTAATTTTTAATTTTTAGACTCTATTTAAAGATGCCGGAAAACAACAAATAACAAAACCACAAACAAATATATAAAAGTATATGAACACATGTGAAAGGAGAGAAATAAAAATATATAAATAAAATATCTAATGAAATAGATAGATAATATAAAATAAGGAACTAGACTTTGTACTAACATATTTATATATTAAAACACTCTTTCTTAAAGTAAAACTAAATAAAAAATTACAAGGATATACAAATTTCACCATTTCAATTATAGAATATAGAATTGTTTACTATCAAATAAATCTTTGCAATGATTATCACGAACAATCTCTTATCAAATAAATCTTTGCAATGATTATCACGAACAATCTCTAAACAGGTAGAAAGTAACTCTAGTGAATTCTAAAAATTTTGAAGTGATTTTTAATTTTTAGATTCCATTTAAAGATGCCTTAAAACAACAAATAACAAAACCACAAGAACACAGAATCACAGATATGACAAATATATAAAAGTATATGAACATGTGAAAGGAGATAAATAATAAGTACGTAAAGACAAAGCTAAATAAAAAATTGCAACCATATATAAATTTCACCATTTCAATTATAGAATATAGAATTGTTTACTATCAAATAAATAGTTGCAATGATTATCAGTCTGGGGAATAATCTCTCAAAGGTAGAAATCATCCCTAGAGAATTCCAAAAAATTTTGAAATAATTTTTAATTTTTAAATTCCATTTAAAGATACCTCAAAACAACAAATAACAAAACCACAAAAACACAGATCGATTCTTCTCCTAAAGATGCTTTTACAGAAAGATGCTTATGTCTTTTGCTTATATAACACACTGTGCTGCTATGTTTAATTCATTGATCACAGAAAGAAGTCTACATGACTGCATCGTTCTCAATCATCATAATGACTACTGCGATTTTCAGCGAGGAGTGTGAAAGGGGAGAAGTACCTGTCATCGATTTCTCTCTCCTAAGAGACACGAATTACCAAGGCTCAGAAAACACGTACGCTCAAGTGAGAAAGGCCTGCGAAGAATGGGGATGTTTTGTGATTGTTAATCATGGAATTACAGAGGAGATTATTCATGAAATGGAATCTGCCGCTCGAGATATGTTTAAACTCCCGAAAGAAGCCAAACAGAAAAATATATTTCGCAGAAAGGATATGAACATGAGCTATACTGCCTCTGTACCGGCATCGCCCTTCTCCGAGAGTCTTTGCGTCCCCGGGGCCCCCGATCCAAATGCAATTCACACATTTTCTCAGCAACTATGGCCTCAAGGAAACCTCAAAATCTGGTATTTAGTTTCGATCACCATCTGTTTATAAAAATATTTATTTCAGTAATGTTTTGATTTCTCACTTGAGCGTACCTTTTTTCTACAACCTAGGACAGGATCACACCTACATCCTGGTCCTGGACTGCTCACTGTAGGCTCTACTTAAACATCATCCATTTCAATGGACAAATAGTCAATAGCAATTTTACACCTCATCCATAACAAAAAGTGGTAAATATTTATCCTATTTTTATTGGCTAAAATTGCTGTTTGATTGTTGAAGTGAATGATGTTTAAAAATAGCCCCCACCATAAACAACAAATTCAATCAATCTATCTGCACATCGTTGACTCTGTTCTTTATCGATCCATCAGCGAAAAATTATCCCGTCGATTAGATTTTGACCAGCCGAGTCTTGGACTAGCCCACCCACATAGCCTAATGTGACTAGTGTTGCCTTGTCTAGATTGATGCAGCCTCTTGACATGGGTTCTCCTCTTTTATACTAGTTTATTGATTAAGGAATTGTGTTGAAAAGTATAGTGGGACCTACTATAGGCGGAGGGAAGACTATCAACTTCTTTGATAGCAATCAAGCACTATTGTCAATGTATAAAAATTAAAAACAAACCAAGTAGAGATGTAAAATGTTAATGATAGCAATTGTGATTGAGTGCTCTTGTGAATTCTTTGTCATAACAATTGATTATCCTAAATGTCTTAGGATGACATTCTTAAATAGAAGTCATAGACTCAAAAATTAAAATGGTTGGGGCACTACTTGATTGCATAACAATTATACTATATGGAAAGTTGGTATGGGAGTGGGAAATATGAAATTTAAAATTAGGAGGGTTAGCTCATTGTATAATCGAGTTAAAGGGATAGGGTCACAACACAACTCAATCAAAGGATAGGGCTCTAGGTGCATCCTAGTCTAATATGGTAGAAATCTTATTAATGTTGGAGTCTAGGACAACACAGAGGGGGAGGTGAATTAGTGTTGTATAAATTTTGAAACCTTTTTGCAAACTTTAACTTTCAAAACACAAAGAGAGAAAGATGCCATTGATTTGTTACACCTATGCACATATAAGAATGAAAGGAGTGGACAAAAACTCATGAACAAAATATTAACATACACACATACAAATGAAAACAATATAAGTCATAACACAAATTTGCACGAATGGAAAACCCTCCTGGGGTAGAAAAACCACTCCAAAATTGTCTCACTAGCTTAACCTTGAAAACATCTTTACAAGCCTCACTGGCTGATGTGGGTGTCTCACTGACAAATGAAAGGTCACACTAACCTACAAGTCTCATTGACATACTGAAAGTCTCATTGACATATATGATGCCTCATTGACAAATACAATCACCATCATCAAAACATAAAATTTTGTGTGCAAGAAATGATTGCACCTCAATCTGATTTGCACCAATATACACTCTGTGTTTCATCATACATTCTTATCACTCCTGTTTGATTTTCAAATCAAGACCATACAAAATAACTTCTTTTTGCACATCTCTGCAAACAAGCTCTTGTAAACAAATTTACAACACTCTTATCTCTGCAAATTTGATTCACCTGATGCACAATACAATTTCAATATCTTCCTCTACATTTCATTTTTGAAATCACCTGATCCTCCATCAAGAACATTTTCACTGCAAATTAGCTCATATATACATTCATCTGTATTTTCTTTTTAAAAGAATTTTCATAAAGTTATCTTCATCATTGTATGTTTCTTTGTACTACAACAACTTCATCAAAGCACCTGTAAGCCCATTAAATATCAGATGACTTTTCACATTCTCTTATTCAACCTTTTTAATCTAAGCACTTATGTCTTTATAATTATCCCCGCATCAAAAAATATATCTCCACAAAAAAGTTAGTTCCAAAAACTCTTTATATTCCTCTGTGCTCTTCAAAGACCCCTCCAAAATTTCAATCTGCAAAAAATAAAAACATCTGCAAACAATTTTTACCTATTTGGTCTCTTAAATTGCCCTAAAAAATATCTTCTATAAATTCAATTCTCAAAAAAATCCTCTTCAAATTCTTCTCTGCAAATATGATCTTCATAAAATAAAGATAGAAAATCTTCAATGAAATTTTAATCTTCCCTAATAAAATATCTTCAAACACTAAAACCATATGCAAGAAGAATATCTTTCCATCATTTATTCGGATCCCTTCAAACACCAAAACCATATGCAAGAAGAATATATTTCCATCATATATTCGAATCCCTTCAAACACCAAAACCATATGCAAGAAGAATACCTTTCCATCATATATTCGGATCCCCACAAAACTCTTAAGCTTCTATAATCACTTCTCAAAAAGAAACTTTCTTATCATAAGAAAAACTCTTCTTCTTATTTTAGAAGAAAAACAAATAACTCTCCTTGATAATATGTTTAGTTGCACGAGAGAGAGAGGGGGAGGTCCACTAGTTTTGAAATTAGAAAGAATCTTCATAAAAATCTCCAAAAAAAATGCTTTTAAAAGCACTCACAAAGCTGCTCTTACTTTCTTGAAAAAAAAACTTATAAAAAATCATTTTTAAATGCTGTCATAAAAGGCCACCTACATGGGAGTTTAGAGAAAGGTTTTTAAATTTAAAATAAAGCCTTTGATCTCCATTCGAATCATTAAGTCATTGATGGCTTTTTGTGGGGACCAGTCAAAGACATGACTAAGGACCCTCTAGCAGGTAATTTATAAGTGAAATGACCTGATATTGCAGGTCAACATTAAAACACAAAAAAATGCAAAGACATATGTGAGATATGCATTGATAATTAACTTAGGATTTATTCAAGCATATTCATATTGAGGGCAAATCTTAAGACATTTTTAGAACACAAAGATTGATGCAAAACACAAAGTAGTCTATAATGATATGCCATCCTAACTTGAAATTCATGCCTTGCATTGCACATGTAATGCATATAATGAAGTCACCATTAGATTACTATGTCACATGCCACCATGAGATTACTCTGATTTGGAATGACAACTCTTCCTTTGAACACCTTGCTTCTCCTGTCCTTAAGACATCCTAAAACAATCTTTGCAACCTTATTGTGAATAGCATGACAACAATCTTTTTTCACTCCTTCCTCTTCCTTTGTTTCTCTCTCGTCCTTCTACTATTTTGCCTTTGCTTTATGACTCTTTGTTATATGTTATTTTATTTATGTGGGGGCATTCTAGAGCATTGCCATCTTTCAGTTTGGCTTCGCACTATGAATACTATGTGTATGATTATACATATATTTTGTATTATTACAATTTTTGTTCTTGTATTCTTTTTATATTTTTATATCATAGGTTCTTTATATATCATATGCACTATATTAACATATTATTTTTTATTATGTTTTTGTCCATTTGCCTACATACATACTATATTATTTTTGTTGATTAATTTTATTTATATAGTCCTATATTACTTTACAATTTCTTTTTACAGATGATACATGTTTTGGATTTTATTCTCTTTCAGTGTTCTTATTTATCTCTTGGGTCTTCCAGCTTTATTTGGTATCATAATATGGTATATATTTTCACAACACTTAGTTTAAATATGGTTATACTTTATACACATTTATTTTATATTTTTTGGTTTTATTATTTTGGTTATTCATACGTGGGGTCATATGCATTAATATGCCTCAAATATGAATTGGGTTCTTTCTTTTATTCTTTTTCCCATCTCCTCCCTTCGTTCTACGTGCCCTGTTATACCTTCCTTTCCTTTATAAGGGCTGTCTGCTATCCAATCTATACTTTCTCCTCATCCTGATGATGGATCATTATGCATGATCTGAAACGTTGATGCAAAAACATATACAGTTTAATCCAGAAACACTCTCTTATAACAATCTTGGTATCAACAAAAAGAATGAACCAAGTGAACTCTTGAAATGAAACCACAAGATCACATTACTAACATCTTGATGTAATCTCAACCAACAAGATCACCAACCATGAAGCAATAGCTGTGATAACCAACTAAGGTAGAAGCATGAAAGCCCACGTTGTAACCATGAAGACATCATGTGAAACATTCTTTACCAAACTAATACAACATCATACTAATAGTCCTGATGAGGAAGACATAAATGAAGCATACCTAATATGATTTGGAACATCTTTGCAATACCCAACATCTTTTGTAACCAATGACAAGACACTACCACTGAAAGTGAACTCATGACAAACAACTCAACACCTTTTTGACATCAATGACAACATGTCTCCATCAATTAAATCAGATTAGTCCTAACTAAAATGTTCCATAAGTTAGATTTATATGGTAGATTTAAAATTAAGATCAATTTGTGCACCAAATAAATTAAATTAAGTGTTAAAGACCATATATTTACAATATCAACAAGTGCCACGTAGTGGCTAGTACCTACCTTGTAGTGTTGTCATTATAGTATTTATTTAGTTGTAATTTTTTTTGTTGATTATCTATTGGTTGTATATAGTATTTGTTTAGTTGTAATTTTTTTGTTGATTAGGTATTGGTTGTATAGACAAATTGCATTCCAATAACTGAAAAATTAATTTTTGAAGAGTGTTGAAATTATGTCTTGTGTGAAATTATGTCTTGCATAAATAAAATTGAAATCTCAAAAATAGTGTAATTTGGCAAAAATAAAATAGGACTAAAATATTTCCTTAGCTATAAAACAAAACTTTACAAAGCCTATTAAAATATTGTAAGTTTGAAGAATAATTACACAATATAATGACAATAACATATTCATATTTAGATCACTACAATATTTTATCTTAGTCACTTAATGTTTTTGTTTATGTAATAATAGTCAGTACTTTTAGAGAACATGATTTTAATTATTTTAATTAATTAATAATTTTAATTAATTAATAATTTTTTCTACAATAAAGAATTGTTTATCATTTCAAATTTGTAACTATTATATTTGCAGAACTAAATTTATAAGGAAAAATTTATGTGAACTCATTTTGAAATGTCTTGGGTAAATAAAATTGAAATCTCAAAAATAATTTAATTTGGTAAAAATAAAATAGCACTAAAATATTTACTCAGCTATAAAATGTGTAGAACCTTATATTTTTAATAGTATTATTAATATTTTTAAGTTTAGTTAATGGAACAAAAAATTAAATTCATAAAAAATGATGATTCTTGCCTCTCATAATTATCACCATCCATTTAGGCATGACTTAACTATTGGGAGACAAAATTTGTATTCATAATTTGTTTACTTGCCACATCCTCCCCTCAAACCAAAATTCTCTCAGCATTTATAGCTTTTTGTTGCACTCTCTGGAGAGAAGAGGTCATTTTTCAATAATTTTTTGTTAAAAATTTATCATGTTGACATAGGAAAAGTACAAATTTAAATCAAATTTGAAAAATAATCTTGTCTTTTGATTGGTTTATAATCAATACATTAATAACTAATAAAAATAACATAAAGAAAAGATAAAAAAGATAAAATATACACTTTTATCTCATACACTTAAAGAAACTCCAATCACCCCCCACATATCATTTATGATTCACCTTTTAGATATGACTTAATAACATTGCCAATTACTTTGTTTTGTGTAATGTTAATGACTTTGGCCCATAACAGCACAATAAATAACAAGTGTGACATAGTGGCGAGTAATGATAGTATGTGTTTTAGTTGTAATTATAGTTGTGTTTCAAACCAACAAAATTGTTATTATTTATAGTTATAATATTAACTAGTATAGCTATATTTAAAAATATATATCTAAAGTACACCGAGATGGATCCATGTAGAGGCATCTTTTAATCAATTTAGTTTAAACTATAATTGTAATTATCGTATACTTTCTTTTAACGAATTTAGTTTAAACTATAATTGTAATTTTTGTATATTTTAGTATAATTTTAGTAAACATTATAATAATGTATTTATATTATTACTAGTATATTTATATTTAAAGATATCCTAGTTTTATTTTATTTTCTACATAATAAAATTTATTTTATTTGTTTTTTAGTGGCTCATGTTTTATAAAATAGAGTGTCCTAAAATAATATTTTATAAATTATATTTTATTAGGTTTCATTTTATTACATATAAAATAATATTATTTTAGGGTTTAAAATTACTTGTAATATTAATTTTATTTTAAAAGTTTAGTTGTAGAAAAATCTTGATTAAAAGTGAGGAGGATGAATTCTAAACCCCATAAATTTATAATGTTTGATTGGGTTACTCGGTGTATATAGGTTTTGAGTGAAACTTTAGTTACTATTGTATATATGTTTTGATTAATGCTAATATATATTTTTTGTTTTCACTTTTTTATTATTTAATAAAACCCTAGGTTAGAAACGAAATGCACAAATTTATTTATTTAAATATTTTACCAATGAATTTAAATTTTTAATATTCCAGCAATATAATGTTCTTATTTTTTGCTTCTGGCTATGAAATTCATACCTGTGATTTCATTGATTGTTGATTTTACCATTGATTTTATTTTTGGTTGTTTTCCAAACATTCAAACATTTATGTTTTATATTTTCATTGATTGTTGATTTTGCCATTGATTTTATTTTTGGTTGTTTTTCAGACTTTGAAACATTTATGTTTTATATATGTTTTAATTATTAATGTTGCTTTGCCATTGATTTTATTTTTGGTTGTTTAATAGACTTTCAAACATTTATATTTTATATATGTTTTAATTATTAATGTTGCATTTGTCGGCTATCATTAATATTTTTAAAAAATTAACACGCTCACGCCATTTCACTGTGTGCTACCATAATATTTATTATAACACTTGATATTATATCAATTAATATTATACTATATTATAATACTATAATATTAATTAAGAAAATATATGAAGAAGTGTTAATAATGGATATTAATAATATTATTAATAGTATTATTAATATTATAACTATAAATAATAACAATTTTGTACCTTTCACAAAAAGTAATTTAGAAGTTTAGATAATGATGATTTTTCACTCTGGAATTATCGACATCCATTTAGACATGACTTAACTCATGGATGAAAGATTAGTGTTAATAATTTTTTTACTTGCCCCATCCCTCTCTCAAACCAAATTTCTCTTCACATTTATAGGTGTTTGTTGCTTCGAAGTCATTTTTTGAGCCAATCACAATAATAATAATAATAATAATAATAATAATAATAATAATTATTATTATTATTAAAAATAAAATTGTAATATTTATAGTATAATTTATAAATTTTTTAGTTTATATTTTTATTACATTATATTTTTATTACATTATATTATTACATTATTCTATTATAATATTTTTATTTAGTATTATATTATATTTTTGTTTTTTATTATATTGTATTTATTTTTATGCTTATTATTATATTATTACATAATATTATTATAATATTATAATATCAATTAAGATAATATATGAAGAAGTGTTAATAATGGATATTAATAATATTATTAATACTATTATTAATATTATTTGAAAAAAAGTAATTTTGAAGCTTAGGTAATGAAGTAAAAAAATAAATTCTAAATAACTTATGATTTTTCACTCCAATTATCATCATCCTTTAGGCATGACTTAACTCACCAAATTTCTCTCCACATTTATAGGTGTTTGTTGCACTCTCGACAATCTGCAGAGAAGAGGTCTTTTTTTTTCAGCCAATAACAATAGATAAATCATTTTTCAATGATTTTTTTTTGTTAAAATTTTATCATCTTGACATAGGAAAAGTTCAAATTATATCAAATTTGTCCAACAAGAAAAATAATCTTATGTCTTCATTAGTTTACTATTCATAGATTAATAACTAGATAAATGTTAGCGGATGCAATAGTACTGCAACTAGATAAATGTCTGCAACTAGATAAACGTTAAACGTTAGCGGATGCTAGTACTGCCGAAGGCAGGTACTAATAAACTTTTGATTCAGCGAAGTAGTAAAGTTGTATACAATAAAATTTAATTTTTTCATATTTCACAAAGATTTTAAGTTTCTAAGGATGGAAATGGAATAAATCATTGTTCTTGAAAGAATTCGTTATTATATGTATGTTTTTTCAAAAATAAAAGATTTTTTTGATGAATAAGTCTTATATTTAGTTATTTCATTCAATTATAAAATATTTATGTTCAATATTTGGTCATTTTTTATTTACATGTGGAATAATCATTGACAATATATAGTATAAATATGTTACAAGACTAAATCTTATACCATGAGTACTATATCAACAATTGAACCCCTCAACTACTGACTCTTTTCCCCTAAACCTTTTTTTTTTTTTTAAGTTTTCTTTCTTTTTGATTATTTCGTCCATGTTTTTTCAAAGGGACGTTTGTATACAGATTTTATTTTTGTGCAGCAATATCATGGAGGCCTATTCATCTGCTGTAGAGCGCCTAACAATCTGGGTGGTGAAAGTAATTTTGAATAGTTTTGGTGTCAGCAAGTATTACAATACATATCGACTTTGGGGTGTCCTTCGCATAAACAATTATAACGTACCTCCTCACCAAAAAGGGGGTCTGCCAGTGCATACTGATCAACCTTGTATCACAGTAATGTACCAGGATAAAACGGGTGGGCTAGAGGTTCGTACCAAAGCAGGGAAATGGATAACCTTGAAACCCATAACTAGTTCCTTTGTGGTTTTCATGGGCGACATGTTTAAGGCATGGAGCAACGGGAGGGTTCACAATGTTCTACACAGAGTGAGAGTGGAAGGAAGCCAGACTACTTCACGCCTGTCAATGCCATACTTTTTCTTCTTCGGAGACGAAACAGTCATGGATGTAATGCAAGACTTAGTGGACGACCAACATCCTCGCCTCTACAAGCCCTTCGTATATGCAGAGTACAAAGAATACCGTAAATCACAGAGGTCCATTAACATACAACACTATCAGAATTTTCAAATAGATACTGAAGAACCGTTCCTCGGCATGTTTGCCAGCATTTCAACTACTGAATAGGGTTTTTCCCTTGATATCCAGAGCAGCGGTTTGGTATAGTTTGAGGTGGATTTTTATTACTAAGCACCAGTTTGATATGTATTATTGGAATGGATGATATTTAAATAGAGTGGTTTTCTTATTTTCAAATTTCAAATGTGAATATCTCTTAACAATGTTGTTCTGCAGCTTCTCTTGCCTCATATTCTATGAAGGGGGTTGTTTGTTTGTTCTTGTATATGTATCTCTGTAGTCTGTTTCTTAGCAGTCATTTGACTGTCTTTTCCCCTTGTAATGGGCATTTCTTTCAATTTAAAAAAAAATAAAAATTAAGATAGTGTTTTGTGGTGGATTTATACATTAAAATATTAAATGAAGTTATTGACCACCACCAAAAAGTTTTTTTCCTAAAGGAACAATATCTTTTTTCTATAGTTAATTTTCATAAATTAAAAGATTATAGGTTATTGTAATGGTGAAATTTGCATACCCATATGAATTTTTATTTAGTTTTGTATTCATTTTGAAAGAATGTTATAATACATTTAAATATCAATAAATGGTGTAATCTGGTGCGAAATGAGGCTCATTCCTTTAGTCTTTGCTTATATAACTCTATGAATACATATCCCCACATATTTGCCCCCACCTTATCTTTGTACACACATGCTCTTATATATTTATCCAAGCCTTGCATTTATTACAATTATATGTACGTCTACCCCAATATAGTTGCTCTCCACTTGGATTTGATTGTTTTCCCACCCAAGGTCATTTCCAACATTACAATGTTGACTTGTGGTCATGGACTTGACCCCTACCTTTCCAAAGTTTAAATTCAAGATATAGCTAATTGTCACCTTTATTTACCCACCCAACTCAATACACATTTTGTGAATTTGATGCTATGTGGTAGCATTTAAGGACATTCATTAGCATTCATTTTATCACTCAAGAATTCATACATCCACTCACAATTTCAAGCATTCAAGGAGCAATTAATAACAAAACATTTGGGTTTGGTGCATTAAAAGGAGTAATGAGCATGCACGTATCTTTGTAGGGTGTTTGCATGTTGTCTCAATCTTGTACACACATTTTTGTAGGCTAACCTAGGAGAACATGTCCCCTATTGACACAACAACCACCCCTCCAAGGTATTTCTAAATACCACATGTCCCTCAAGTATCAAAAAATGCTAAAGAAGTAGAGACAAATCCAATAGACTAAAGAGTTGAGATATAGAATGGTCAGGTCTAGATACAAAGGACAAATTTGTGATTATGGACTAGACATAAACCTATAGACTTGACCCCAAACAACACATAGACACAACACAAAGTCCAAGGTACTTCACTAACAAAGAGATTGCACTCTCAAGGTAAAAATAGATTAGATTTCAAAATCTTCACCAATGGCATGCATTCTTCAGTTAACAAGCTAAGTACATTTATTTATATTAACTTTCTACATTTAATTATTGCAATTTTAGAATACACTAGCCCCCCAAGCCACCACTAATTAATCTACATTGATTGTTCTTGAGTTGTATACATTTGATTGATTAGCCTAGATTAAACTTAGGGAAAGTGTCTTTTCCATACATTTTTGGTGAGCCCGATCAATCCTACACAACCTAGTTGTATTCTCTACATGTTTCTATTTTTACATGTTATTTTTAGATATGAAACTCTTTACATTTATTTTCTTTGTAAATTGTATTGTTTTATCATTTTCTACAAGGAATTTTGATCTTTAAAGTTATATCTTTTTCAACCACCCATCGCTACCATATTAGGGTTTCAATTTCTAATATAATATGTACTACTATTATATCTAATTTTTTAATATGAAAGTGCAAGTTTTTGAGCTTCATATCCTTATCCTTTATTTATGCCATGAGCTACTTGAGATCTGAATCTTCCATTGCAAATGAGTGTTTTCCTAAACCATACCGTGGCTACCCATCCACTAAGACTAAAATATATATTTTGATGCTTATAATGAGAACAATGAAGATTCTGATCATGATCCTCATGTGAACAATCAACATCTTACAAATGAACTTGCTATTTTGGTCAAGTTGTAGAAAATCCTACATAACTAGTTGATATTTTCCATAATGTGTTCATTAATATAAACCATATGGATTAGAGACTTATCAAGTTTTTTGTGCTAAGATTACTTCATATATTATGACTAGTACATCTACATCTATCCCCCTTCTATGCTTGACCCATTCTCTACAATCACTACTTCCACCACTATTACTTATCCCCATAGTACCACTATCACTAGTCTCCCACCATTTAGTAACTTCCACTTACCCTCCCCCTATAGCTTAGCTTTTGATCATACCCCTCCTAAGATAGCCATTAGCCACATGATATACCACACTTCTATGTCTCTTTCCTCTACCGCCATAGGGCCTACCATTACCCCACTAAGCCAAGCCACTTCCACATCTAACACTAAAACCAAAACCCTCACACCCTTAAGTACCTTACTTCTTCTATACCATTATCCCAAGATATCACTTTATGTACCCCTCTAACCTCCCAGACTCATGCACACATGCACCATAGTGCTCCCAAAGCCACTAGTCTCCCACCATTTAGTAACTTCCACTTACCCTCCCCCTATAGCTTAGCTTTTGGTCATGCCCCTCCTAAGATAGCCATTAGCCACATGATATACCACACTTCTATGTCTCTTTCATCTACCACCATAGGGCCTACCAGTAACCCACTAAGCTAAGCCATTTCCACATCTAACACGACAACCAACACCCTCACACCCTTAAGTACCTTACTTCTTCTATACCATTATCCTAAGATATCACTTTATCTACCCCTCCAACCTCCCAAACTCATGCTCACATGCACCATAGTGCTCCCAAACCCTCATTTGTGACCCTTTCTTCCTCCACACTATATGTACACTATTTCACAAAATAGATCAAGTAGAAAAGAAAGTGGATACAAAGCCAAATGGAGATTATAATGATGAATTCAAGGATGCTAGACATACACCTCTATCTTTTAATATTGTGACATATTCATTACGTATGGGTTTTTTGGCACTTTGATTTCCAATGTATGGTGGAAAAGGTAACCTCCACATTAATTTGAAACCTTTTGGGAATGCATGTGTAGACTTCCTTTACAAGGATAAGTTACTCATATTGTTACTTAAATAGACTCTTAAAGACTACTATTGAGTAGTTATTTTTTCTTCCTCAAGGGTTTATACATTCATTTGATGAACTAAATGAAGTGTTCCAAAAGTAATTTAGAGTTAACATGGACCTTGTTCTCACCTATCCTCAAAATGACAAAATTTTGGCTTTTATATTGATCCATGTTGCTCTAGTACCCCTATGTTGAAAATTGATATGAGAAAAATGTATATTAGTGTTTTTTTTAATCTTACACTTGTAGGATTGTGCTTTAATGCTCCTTCTAGGTCTTGTTCCATAGCCTCACATGCTTCTTCATTATTTTTTGTAGCCTATCTATAATATTTCCTATCTCTATCTCCCTTGGTTGTGCTTTAGAATCATTATCATGGCCTCTATGTTATTCTCTATATTATATACCTTTTTTAAGATTCTATGTTGTAGTCATGGCACTATGTCAAAATATGGCTGTCTTTTATTACTTGCACACTTTATTTCTATTTTGTTGTTGACTTGATATGACTAGTCATAGAAACTTAAGTGAAATTCTTCTATCTAGTAATCAATAACTAGGGAATATGCCTATGATAATAAGCTTGATTGGTTAATGATTCCTTGTTTGATGGTCTAAGGAATCACATATAAGTAGTGATGAGATCTTTTTGATGATGAGGTACAACAAAGATAGTAAGGTATAGGGATAACTTCAATACCATTATGTCACATTGTCAATAGATGGAGAGAAGGTGTACATGGATCCATGATTAAATGCACATTGAACACTCAAAAGACAACTTGAAGTGGAACCCATGTGGTGGATCTACATTGGTTGTAGTCAAATAGAGGCTCTATTTTGGTAATATTTTATTCTCATCCCATGGCCTATCATGCTCCACATAGGTAAGTATTTGGTTTTTTCATTCAACCGAGAAAGCACAAGTGATGTTGATTTGGTTGCCATGGTGTACTAATGTGGTAGATAGTTGTTGATTGGCTTCTTGAATGTTGGTGTATTGGTGGATCCATAAAAAATGTGTTGGCACATTGATGAATAGAGTGTGCACATGGTGGGATGTAAGCCCTATCGATGGGCTGATGATTATTTTAAAGGGTAAAGTTTCTTTCTTGTTTAATATGCAGACTATTTAATGAGCATGTTGACCAATATTAAATGTCGAGGTCGTAGAACACATTCTTGATTCCTACTAGTCCAAAAGACCAATGAGAAAATATCAATGAGTTTTGTATGTGAAATATCAAATAGAATCATGCCACTTAGATCTAGTTAGCCTTGGTGATAAATTTAGTATATAGACTATGTTATAATTTGTCAATGTGTTCAGTTGAATAGTTTAAGGTGTATTATAATACAAATGAGGGCTACATGTTTGATTTTTGTTAGAAATGGTTTAATGATGGAAAAAGGAGGATGTGCAACTTAATCATTTGTGTTCAATACCCAACCATAGATTTAAAAGTGCCTTTTCCAAATTGTTTATTTGTTGTCAAATTTTAATTGGTGTAGTGTAGTTTTTGTGTTGATGGGTTCCACCATTTGCAAGCGATAAGAATAAGCATTTTTCAAATGGGTTTTTTTGGCATCTATGAGAACAAAATTGGAAGTTTAGATCACTAAATTATAAATACATGAAGCTCTTGGACTAGTTGTTTCAACAAGGTGATTATATAGTTGAAGATTATAGAGGGTGTATCCATTATTAGATGCTAGCATTTTAATTGGATAGAGATGGTGAGTTGATTGGGACATTATAAAGTTCATCTTTTCTTGTTGGGATTCTTCAATAGAAGATCATGTGGAACTCTATGGCCAAAATAGATTCAACTTGCCTTGTGTGGCAACTTGTACATCTATAAATAGTATATTGAAGGCCAAGGAAGCAATTAGCCCTAATATGTGCCCTATATATGTGCAAATGTGTATTTTCATGAAATAAGGACCTATGTCGTTATTCCTCTTCCCCTTGTTTTGATTATCATTTCCACTTGTCTGCAAAGAAGGAATTGATGTACAAACAAATGAGTTGTCACTATGAACTCATTGAAGAAAGGAATGAAATGAAGTATGAGACCTAGATGTATGAAAATTATACAAGTGTCATGTGCACTTATGAGCTACAATAGTGACAATAAACTATACATGAGATTTAATTTGATGTAATGAAGGTTAGATTGATTAATATTTGTAGTGAGTTCTTATGTGTCCTCTTTTCAAAGTATAGACTAGGGTGTCAATTTTGTATCTTGAGCTTCATTTTCATATGTTTTTGTGTTTCAAGCCTTTTAAGAAGGTCCTTTCATCTATAACCTCTCATGGATCATTGGATCTTGTTCACAAGAAAAGAGGAGTCACAGACCAGAGTCTTGAGTCTAGGAGTCTTGCATGTTGTATTTATACCCTACTGATTATAGTAAGAGAATATTTAGAAGGTTTGTGGTAGGAAATGTTATCATGTGGTAACTTAATAGAACTAAGAAGCCATAATATAAGATTTAAATATTTGTTTAAGCATCAAAACCATATATTAGAGGTATAATCTCTTCAGTGTTCTTCTTCCTATTCTACTTGTCTTACTTTCTTACTTCTATTCCTAGTTTACTATATATATGACTACAATGGGGATGTGTCCCTTACAATAGATGTCCTTACCTACTAGGCCTAGTCAGCCTTATGCTCCACATCCCTTTTGTGGCCATGTGTGGTGGATTTTGGATGTGGATTCTGAAATGTTATGTCCCATTGGCTCTTTGCTTGTTGTAACATCTAAATTTGACTATTGACCTAAGTAAAGATCTATTTTTCCTCTGCTATGGTGGTTGGGATTTGGATTTGTTGGGCTATTTTCTTTGCATCTCTTAGTAATCTAATGACATGGGAAAGTCTCAAGCTAAATAACTCCCGAAGCTATTTGATTTGTGGTGTGATTACCTCCCTCTCATCTTGTAGTTGTTGTAGTTGAGTGTTCATGCTCTCTATTTTTCCCCTTATTGTACCATCCATATCTTGTATTGAATCATAGTTATTGGACCCTTGTAGTATTTTCATCTCAATTTGATCCATTTGATTCTTCAAGCCTTTTGTTAATGTGGGCCACTGTAGACAAAATTGGTACAATGTATTGATGTCATTAGCCATGTTTTGTAGAGTATTAATATAAGTATCTAGTTGTGTATGTCCTACCACATATTTCTTTCTTTCATCATCTCTTCTATTTTTCTCAACCTCTGCTTGGATTTAGGTTTAGATTGCTAAAGCCTGATTATCCATTTCTATTATCACACCATCCAATAAATGCATCAACTATTATCCTAGTGGCCTTGTTGTATCTCTTTGCATGTGTGATACTTTTTTTGAATTGTATTTATTGCTTCTTCCAATTGTTCTAGGTTCTCCACATGTTGTTTCAAGATATCGTCCCTTACAATACTATGAAATCTATCCTCAAGTTGAAACTTTTGAAGGGGAAAGTTGGAGTAGCTACAGTGTTTCCATAGCTTGAACTTTCCTTTTCTATGCTAGAAAATCCTTTATGTCCTGCATGAGGAATGTGGAGGTCGAAGACATTGTAGCCTTGTCCGATGATGGTGGTTTCTATGGAGTTTCTTATTGTTCTTGCCCATCATAATGGTCACTCGAATCTATATTTTCTTCCTTTTGTGCCTTTTCCCTTTCTTCCCTCAGTGTTGCATAGGCCTATTTTGTGATTTCAATAGTCTCTTGTTCAATTTTCTTTTTATCCTCCTCATTGAGGCTCATTAATGTATCCAACATTTTCTTAGATCTTAATTCTTTGGCTTTCAATTGTACTAGCTTTTTCTTTTCCTCATATTTCAAAGCTGGATCAATTTGTTCTATGCCTTTCTTGATAGATCTCTTTACGATCTTTCCAACGCATCAAACATTTTATCAATCAGGCACCCAAATCAAAAGTTATGGCCTCTAGATGTTGGACCTCCTATTTTGGAAAATGTGAAAACGTGTTGGACACTTAAAAGAACTGTAAAGGGGAAAGTTACACATGTTGGTGTGTGATTTGGCACATCATAAGGTATATTTGATTGTAGATGATTTGGGCACCACTTTTGGGTGGTTTTGTCTCATGATTTTGTAATTACCGTTGACAGTTTACTGTATTGTATCTCCTATATATCAAGAGCTTGAGATGGAGGTTGTGTGTAAGAGTTTTATAGATGTTGAGTTGCATCCAGATCTCTGGTTGGTTATACTCCTATGAAATCTTGCTCTGCAAGTATATTGTAATCTTCTTGATTCTTGAATAATATATTGGGCAGCTTTGGAGTGTGGAGTTTTTCTCCTGAAAGGTTTTCCCTATGTAATTACTATGTCATGGTATGATTGCTATTTTTGTTTATTTATGTAATTGTTGTAAATATATGAAAAGTTCTGCATGTCTCTCCCCTCAAGATTAGTTTAGGAAGTTGTTCCGCTACCTTAGCTTCCTTACATCGTCAAGTCTAAAGACTTCTCCTCATGTGACTGATACTACTTGCTACCCTATAGTTAGCACTATCATGTCACCCATTATGGTATATTTTGACAATGATTCAGAAGACAACCGTAAACCATTGGAAATAAGTTTAGAATTTTTATGGAGTAAAAAGTGGACACATGCCTTTTTACCTCCTAGTTTACCTCCTAGGTCCCCATGTCTACACTCTACATGCATAATTATTCATCCTGATGAGAAATCCCCTGAAACCCATGTCAAATGGGAATTAGGGGCTCATTTAAATCTTAGGTCCTGACCAAAAGGCCCCTTGGGAATTAGGCACTTGTGCCCAAGTCCACCCTAATTCACTAAGGTAAAATTTAATGGATGTCAGGATAGGAATTTTAAATGGGTCATTCTTTGTCAAATCTTTCAATTGATTTGCAAAAGTTTAATGGGATAGAAAAGATAAATAAGTGTTTGAATTCAATTCAAAAGAAGTTGATGATAGCAAGGTTATGATATTGGGCAAAAGAGTATTCAAGGCATTCATTGTGTTATCATTGCAGATTTGTGTTGGTATTGTGTTTGTTGCAAATTTGGAATCATCATCAAACATCCATATGAGTTGAATAATGTTCATCCTCCTAAGGAATTCACCTCGAAGGTGACATTATCATTGTGTTTGAATCATTTCATCATCATTTGGATTATCTTTAGCCTCTGTCTCACAAGGACACACACACTCTCTCTCTCTAACAATAGTGTTGGGAAAGCTTGAATGCTAACTCAGGATTTGACTAAGGAAAATCCCTGAACACCACAACCCCCAAACCCCTTTTTTTCTTTTGTGCAGGTTACAGGTGTGGGAATTACAGAAGTGAAGAAACAGGGAGGTTGCTTAAGGGATAAAGATTTAAGATCCAAAAATAGAGTTCATAAATTCATCTATAGATGACTTAGGAACTAGCACCAGTGTCCACCACATAAATTAGACATTAGATTCAACATCAGAGCATCATTTATGACATTTTTCTAGTTTTGAACTTTTGAATATCAGGACTTTCTGGACTCGGGCACTAGCACCAGAGTCTTCTAACTATTTAGCTTCCATGGAATAGGTTTGGACATCTCACTGATCATCCTAGCACTTTCATATATTGATTTTTTATTATTTGTTTGTTATAAGCTGATTATCTCAATTCTAGGGTTTAGTGCATTGATTGGCCTAGGGTTTGATAAAAGCCTTGGTTGAATCACATCTTTCCTCTGCAAACAAGAGTACCAAATCAATAGCTAAGTCCTCTTCCATCTTGTAGTGACTTAGCTCAGTTTTGTCCTTGAATGTTGTAGTGAAAGGAGGGTGTTGGTGATTTTTCTTGTAACCCCCAACCCTAAGGAAAATCACAATACCTAAACAAGGGGATCAATATGCTAAGGCAAATATTTTAAACTATCATCAGATTGAGGACAAGAAAGGCCAACGAACAAGGCTAAACATAGCCTTCTACTCTTTGAGCTCCATAGGACTCAGCTGGCTATACCTATTTTAGGCCAAAATATATGATAAAACATGCACTAGACAACTCACTAAAGGCCTGTAACATGTGGATGATTCTCAAGTAAATGAATAAAGGGTGTTATACAATTACTCATCTCTAGGCACGATCCCTTTGCACCTTGATGAACACTAAGAACTAATTAAATATAAATATCTTCATCTCAAATATAAGAAGGGATTAAAACTACATCATTCAAGAGAATGACCCATGGATCCACTAATCTCCATGAAGATATAGAAAACCATATGATAAATTAACATGAAATGAAAGAATTAGCAGAATTATAATTGGTGATTCCCTCTAGGGTTTGCATAAAAGTGATACACTGGGCCAGTGCCTTGTCCATTCACAGAGTCAAGATACAAATAACCCATCAGATAGTAGCATGAAATGCAAAATTAGTGACCATTAAACCATTATTGCTTTACAATAATGAGGCCTCTTGTGGACATGCAGAAAGCATTCTTAGTAATCCTGAATATAACACATTATCCCTAATATTTGATTAATGACAAAATTAACTTGCTCCTTGAACAAGAGCCATCAACCAAATATCTATTGCAGCAAATGTGCAACAAAAATCATTATAATCCTTTATTATTCTAATTGAAGAAACAAAGTATACATTCTAGGAGACATTATTGCATGACAATTAAAATTTGGCTGCAAACTGAAATGCTTTCCATTACCCAAACAACTGATTACAATATTTGAACTCTAAAATTTAAAGAACTCCTAAAGCCTAGGAAGAGAACCTGTACAAAATTACAAATTCAGAGACTTGGAGAATTTGGAAGCCCTACAAAATGACCTTGATTTCCCATTTATAGAAACATGGGAGCCAAAACAAGATTCAAGCCATGAACAACTTCTTTTTGGAATAGAATATGTCTAAGGCATCTTTGAGGCACAATAGGACAAAACATACTTTGGAGAGAATGCGTTGTTGGAAGAGAAATCAAAGAAGACTCTCATTCTCTTAAAACTAGCTTCCTCCATGGTTGGGAGTTGCAACTATATGCTTTGTAGGTGTACACTACTTCACAATGATGACACAAGCATGAGTGCAACCTTCATGCTACATAAAATTCAAACTTGCATACATTTGTTGCATTTGGATGTCCTTTGACAATTTTCATCGTAATGGCATGTGCAACTGCCCATGCAACTACACGCACTAGTTCAAATCATCTAGCCTCCAAAGTTTTTGCCAATATTGTTACAATTCAATTTCATTTCTTTAACAATCTTCTTGAAATCCCATAGGTGTGGGAAACATTGTCTTTGCAGATGTAACGACCCCTTTGAGAAGTTTCTATCATGCTTGAGCAATCATGGAAGTCTAGACCGTTGTTGGGGTTGGGCTTTAGCTTACTGCCTTTGCATTTATTCATTTTGCAGTCCTATTAAAGGCCCTAAATGCCTTCCATGAAGGGATGAAGTCCCTGTAAAGGCTTCCAAGTCACACTTTTCCCTCTCAGTATCCTGACATCCAGATGTGCACCCATCAAATTTACCCTAGCGGTATGACAAAATCATCATATGCATGGACATTCTATGTCTGGACATTCATCTAATATCTAGATGTTATCTTAATATCTAGACATTCATGAATGTTCAAACCTTTCTTAATATCCAAACATTCCTGAATATCTAGATCCTTCAATATGAAAAGCTATGAAATGCTATGTTGACTTCCACATTGAATTTAATTGTGTCACTAGCACTGAAAACAAGGCCCAACAAGAATGAAGCCTCAGTGAACATTAAGAAGTTGGTGACATGGATTGCCACGCCAGATTCTACAATGCCACTGAATGTACATTGGAGCTTTGGTAAAGACTCTATCCTTGGTGAAATGCTTGAACATTCTACTAAGATGCCACATCGAATAGAAAATAGAGTTCACAATGTCGTCGGGACATAAGACAAGGCATGGCAAAGAAGGAATCTCCAGTGAAAATAAACAACTAAGGATTAGGATGCCACACTAGATCTCACGGTACCACTGAGACTGCTCAGAAGGCCCAGTGAAGAAGAAAGTTTCCATGAAATGGAGAGACCAATCACATGGACCACCAACAAGCACAACTTAAAAGACTTTTTATGCACATGTACTTAAGTTGTTTTAAAGCAGGGCCATGCTACCAACAACCTAGCCAAGTGGGCCAATACATGAATGGACATGAAACACTCAAGTTATATTTTATGCAAATGGGGCGGTCGATCAATGGTCAATGAAGGAATATAACAAGAGGTCTATAAGGCAAAATTGAAGGACATTAGGCTCTTAGGGTTTTAGCAGGATTTTAGAAAGCCTGGACAAATGCAACCTTGGTTAGGAAATGCATGAAAAATATAGGTCCTAATAGCAGCTCTAGTTGGGGACACATGCCCCTTGCAGGCATGGCAAGAAACCAGACTTCTCTGAGACGTAGAATAGGTGCTACTCCATTGAGTGGCTCTGAAAACTAATTCAACTTACAACTTGCAGAGCTCCAACACACAATTTTCAAACATTACTTGGTGGCCCTAGGTCCCAAAAAATGAAGAACCAAAACCTTCCTCTATCAAATACCTTGTTCTCAGATGACTGCCCAAAACCAGATCTGAAAATACTATTATAATTCACCTGGTTACTGACATGGATGCTTATTTGTCTCACAAAACTCTTGAACCTACTATTGTCAAAGAGTCTTGTGTTTATTTGATCTTTACAATCAATCTCTAACTGAAGTATCTCTCCATATGTCATGCAAACAACACATTTATCCATCATACCATGCAAGATATTGTAGTGATTTTCATCCCTAAAGACATTACCCTATACCAATAAAATTTTATCAAGCTGAATTGAGAACTAAAAATGCTCATAGTCCATTAGAAAAATGGCATTCCAAACATTAACCTCATCCTTTATTGTTAGATCAAACATAAAAACTTCATATGTCTTATGTTCATTGAACACATTTTTATACATTTTCTCTGGTTTGTTGAAATCGTGATTCAATCTTGGGTTTGAAAATCTATCTAGACAAAGATCATAAAGATAGGATATGCTAACTACACCATGATCTAAATTTTGTTCCACATTTGCAAGCATTTATCAGGTGTAGCTAACAAAAAATGCTCATATTCAAGCTCATTTTTTATCTGATCCATATGACATATGTATTCACCTACATTTGGGTAATGTAAATCATCTACATCACCTGGTGTTTTAATGCTATGCAAAGGAGACTAAGTTGTCTCAACAACATTTTCATCACTGTTACGATCCTCACAAGAACATACATATTCAACCATGTCTATAGTCTCACTAAATCCCTGAACCTCAAGCTGATAGCTTGCATCATTATCACATGTGTCAAACATTTTCTCCATCTCAAGAATGAGAATATAATCTGATTCATAATAGATTTCATGAGTGACCTCACCTTCCCCTCTCCCTGCATGAATACTCAAAGCCTTTTTAGCATCATCACATTCAAAAGTATTATAGTCATTAAATGAGCACACAGATAAATTTTCAACATCATTTACACCATCCATACATAGCACTTTTGACTCATATTTTGAAAACTCCCCACTACAGTAAGGTTGTTCCTTCTCAAGCAAATTTGTGTCCCCATTATTATTAGCGTATTCCTTATTTGGAGCAAAGGACTCTATCTCTACTTCATGAAGATAATTATAATCAATGGAGAAATGATCTCACTCAATGTCATCATAGTCACCATAGTAAGGGGACTCATCAATACTAAAACTATGTTCAAGCTCTTCAAACTGATTGCATGGACTCTTTTCTCCCATAGGACTACAAGTAACCCACACATAAGTGCCCATAAGATTGTTCCTATCAATATGATCATGTGTGGACACATAACAATTCCCCTTATCCTCATGTGTGCAACTATCTGTAGCAATTTGACTAATGCTTTTGGATTCTTCAAAAGAACCAAAACCTGGGAAGATACCAAACAAGTACTCAAATTCCCGCTCTATAGATGGGTCATTTATACATACTACTTCAACATCAGCAATCACTTGGGTTGATTCACTATGTTGAATACTTGGGCCCATTTCTATCCCTTGATTATTAGAGCTACAACCAAGGATAACCTCATATATCTCCTCTTGTTCATCATATCATGTATGTGGAATGTCATGACTGCAATCATCATCTACACAGTTAATGAGCTGATTACAAACTTCATTTTCTTCACTACTCTCCTCATTCACAAAATTTAGGTCCCTCTTTTGCTCACTTAGGCCAGCCATACTAGTTCTCTTATATTCATCTCTAACCTTCTCCATAATCATAATCCATTCACAGGCTTGGTCAAGCTTAATAGGTTTCAAATCTTTAAATGTAGCACTCAAACCTAATTCATAAGATTCATAAAATAAATCAATGAATACTGAATCTTTAGGTTTGTGATGCTCAGGAATTGCAGACAAAGTAGCCATAAATCTTGCATACAAATCAACAGGTAATTCATCTTCTTTACTTCTAATACTAAACAATTGTTGAACAAGAAGAATGGGTGCCTCTGTATCTTCACAAATAGGAACAATATTGGGTGATTTATTCAACTCACCACAATTCTTTTGCTTACTAATTACCTAAGTATCCTCTTTTGCCACATCAATTTCCTGAACTTGGGGACAAGCATCTTTACAAATTAGTCCCTTATCTTTACTAATCACTACATTTTTAAGAATCCTTTCACTATGAAATGCTTGATAATAGGCTTCCTTCAAACATGTAGGCTTTAATTCTTGGAAACTAAGACTTGTTTCAAGGTCAAAAGCTACATAGTATATAGATAGGATTTTTGATTCATCAATTTGTACATGTTGCAAAACTTTATTCATGCCCTTTATGAATCTAAGATGAAATAGAGAAACAGATTCATCATCTTTCTTTCTGATAGATGCAAATTCATTGAAAATAGATGTAGCATCTATCATCACATATGGTTAAGAAGAGAACATGTTAATTGTATGCTCTTAGTTGTAGTTGTCTATGTCATATTCTTCATCAAGCATGTCACATTCATGAAGTGGTTGAGCTAACACACACTAAGCTAGGGAGTGAGGTAGTTGGCATGCTAATCCCCAAAGATTGTCATCAACCATATTGGTATTGGATTATTGTCATATGGATTATTGTCTTCCACACACCACAAGATGCCGACACATGGCATATTAGTGCCACCTCAAATGGGATGCCCAAATCCATGTAGATTTGACTTGACCATTCAAGTCACATTCCAAGTAAGATGACATGTCACCGTGCCACCTCAACTATGTGACCAAACTGAATGTGCAATTAATTACAACATTAGGCAATAAATAAATATACAAATAAATAAACAATGCTAGGAAATTGAAAAGGTTGAGACACCTTATTTCCCAACAGTGTTGATGTCTAAAGACCAGTTGTTGGATTAAAACCATATGAAGTTGAAGGAGGATTCTAGGAACTAGAGGTAGTCATATTTCCAGACTTGCAAGAAGCTTTTAGAAAATCAAACTTTCTTTGCATTTCTTCTTTGGCAGCCAACTACTCCATTCTTTTGACTCCTTCTTGAGTCTAACTTCTAATTTGTCCATCTCTTTTGGAGTTCAAGGAATTCTTGCAATAACTCATTCTCAGTGGGTAAAGCATTTTCAAAGTCAGAGGTATCAAGGTAATTTATAGCAATATTCTCAAAACCTTGGGGAGAATTAGGATTAGGATGTGTACAATCTTTCTGATTTGGGCTATTTAGACAAATATATTCATCAGGGTTGGGCCTTGAGGCTTTAGGATTTAAACTTTGAGATACCATTCAAGTATCAAATTCATATTGCAAATATCTTTCTCTTTGTCTTTGTTACATAGCTAAGACAAGACGATGAGACTACTCATCACTTACAGTCAGTTGGATTACTACATTACTTTCAATTGCATGGGATGATCCAAAATCAATAAGATTTGCAAGATCATTATTATTACTAATATGAGAATGCCTTGAACTAGGAGGGGGAGTATGAACAGACTTACTTGTGTTGAAATGCACAAGACAACTAAGAGGGGGGGTGAATCGATTGTCTCTAAAACTTTAATCACTTATGAATCATCAACGCATCAAATGCTCAGTAACTATTGTTAAGATTTAACCATGAAGACATGAAACAAGAATATCAACACAATAACACATCCAACACATAAGACACTAGATTTCTATGTGGAAAACCCTATAAGGGTAAAACCACGGTGGGTGTTAGCCCACAAAATAATATGTTATAGCAATACTAAAAAATAAAGGCTCACTGCCTTAGGGATCACTGCCCAGAATGCTCACTACAAATGTTAGGGCTCACTGCCAAGATCATCTCACTACCAAGGGGTGGCTCACTACTAAGAGGTGGTGAAGTGATTTGATAGCATCTACTCCATTCCTGGGTTCAATTCCATTAAAGCATATCATAAGTCCTTTGCTCTACTCTTCTTACACCTTCACACTTATCTTTTCATTTTCGCACAAGGACATCTTTTTTGCAACTACATTACATGCTTTTATACAATTCATCAACCTTGGAATGTACATCAAGGTTGGAATTACATTCATCAACATTTGGAACAATCTCCAAGGTCGGCATTACAAACATACATAGAAATAGGTCTGGATCTAAATAAAATTTGATAAGGTAAAGATGTATGTGGATCATGTTGCATGCCTTATCTAGGAATCAAATGCAATCTTCCACATCATGACATGCTTCCACAATCTTCAATGTATCTCCGCAAGCAATGAAAACAACCAAGTCAGCCAAGACTAGTGTTAACATTAAGTCTTCTAAGAATAGTCTTCATCCACAATCCAAATTTCTCTTTTCGGATCAATCCAAAGGTAGGAACGTGATCAGGAGATATCCACAAGCACATTGTAATCACTAGGAACAACCACACAATCTCTAACCACTCTGTCAAGAAGATTCTTCAAACTAGACCACATAAACAACACTGTTAGCTATTGTCATAGAGAAAAGATAGGTTGCGGGCCACCAAATCATGAACCATTGGAGTTGAAGGTACTTATCATCATTTCAAACTTAACTTATGAACCACAGATCATAATACTTCAATGCAGAGGAATACAGAGAAAAATAAATTCTCCCTATCACTAGTGAATGTACAAAGAAAGTAGTTTTTACTTTGGTGAACATTACTCACTCAAATGTTCATACTGGAGGCTCAAACTTGAAACATAGCATCTTCAGACATGCCTCTAAATAACTTCCAATCTACAGACAAAGATATTCATTCTACAAGAAATGTGAAGCAATCTACTGGACTATTCTGTTGTAAACAAGGATGCTCTTCTATACACTGTTTCCACCGAAGGAGCAAATTTTCTCAAAAGCACTTGGAAACTCAATATCAGGATCACTAACACTTATATAAGCCAATGCAAAGCATCTAACTCATTACAAGCAATCATGAAAACAAGAGCATAGTTGACACCAATGACAATACTGATTAGGCACATACTTGCAACAATCTCCCCCTTTGTCATTGATGGCAACATATGCTGTGAAAAACTGTAATGACCATCAAGACAAGATACTCCCCCTTTCTTTTTACACATCTGCACTCTTTCTCCCCCTAAGTTTCCACATTATATCTCTCCCCCTTTGACATCAATGACAAAGGGCGCATACTTGCACTCTGCTACTTTGATCAAATTGCTCTTTCATGAATACTATAATACTTACTGCTCTTTGTCAGGAACACATATCAAGAACATTAGCTACTCCCCCTAAGAGGTAGCTCTCAAAACATCAATCTAGAGCAAAGAATGAGGCTTTGGACACCATTGGACTAATGCATTCTTATGCATCTTAGTTTAGAGTAGGAGGGGTAATTGTTTAGGGTAAAATTGGATTTTGTTAATCTTTGTTGTTTAGATGTTTGAATCCTCCTTTCACCCTAACATTGAAGGATCTAGGGTTGAGTGGTGAGCATTCTCATACCCTAGGTCACTTGAAAATGAAGGGAATCTTGGGTTAGGGAATTTAAATATTAATTTTCCTTCTCTTATGTCCAATTAACCATTAAAACCCTAATTACGCAAATACGACAACAAAATTGACAAAAGATGAAAAAATCTCTTACAGACGAGAGTAAAATAACAAATTATAGAATACTCATTTTTGGGGTTCCGAGGTAGAACAGTTAGGGACACTAGTGCGGGTGCCCAAGTCTAAGGTACCTACTTTTTCAGGGAATCTAGACATCATTCCAACACTAATCAGCCCTATAACTTCTGTTTACCGAGATCTGTCTGCAGAGGACACTTTTGCAAGGGCCCTAGTCCTAGAAGTGCTCCTTTGTCTAACTTTTCTTTAGATCTCAAATCCTTGATGCCTGTCACTCCTTCCTGCAACTCCACTTTTCCCAAATGCGACACCTATAACCTACAATCACAAGACTTGGTTTGGGGGTTGTGGTGTTTAGAGGTTTGCCTTAGTCAAACCCTGGAGGACACTTAAGTCTCTGAACACTATTGTCAGACAAAGAGTGCATGCCCTTGTGAGGCAGAGGCAAAAACCAAAGGAATCAATGATGAAAACACAATATTATGTCACCTTGTAGTGAAGCTCTCATGGAGGAAGATGCTCTTCATGCCATGAGGAGATTGATGCTCAAATCTACAAATATCAACACACAAAACATACAAGTCTGCTCTTACAACACAATAGAAAGCCTTGAATCACCTTGAGAACATAATAGCTTTCTAGTAATCATCTAGTTTACAAATGAATACCTACAAATGCTTATATATGCACCTACAAGCATTCCTACCAAGATTTTAAAAATCAAACTTTACCGTGTCGGCAAAATAACCACCTAACGGTCATAAACTGACACCCGAAAATTGGGCTGTCCCAAAATAGGGAAGGACTAGGGTGTAGGTACCCAAGTCCTCCCCCCCTATTTTGGGTAGGGTACAGCTCAAGGGGTCCTCCTAGGTCCCATTTGTCATGTTACCTAGGGCTCATTCCATTGGGATGCCAAATTATGATCTAAAATGTCCTAAATGCACTCTAAAGACCCGGGAGCTAAACCTTATGATGGAAAGCCCCCAAGGGGACATTTTTTGACGTTACATTTAGCCCCCACTTTAATGTATGTATAAACATAAGGTCACAAACACAACAAACACATCAAGCACGGAGAAGACACATCAATCACATAGAAAATAGTAACAGGCACGCAAAACACAAAGAAGACAGTTACAATCACGTAGAACACGGAGAAGACAGTCAATGCATAGAAGACACATTAATGCATGGAAGACAGAAATGATATCTTTTCTTTTCTTTTTCTCATATATATGAAATGCAAATGCAAGTACTAGAAAGTAAACAAACCTCCCATAATACACGAAGCACTACTTAGGGGCGCTAGTCTTTGTATATGGGGTAACACACACGCAATACATGCAAAACCTCCCAAAATGCACGAAGCACTACTCAAAGGCACTGGTCTCTGCATATGGGGCAACAAACACACCATATAAAACAAGCACACCAAAACACACACACACTTGAAGACACGGAGAAAACATGGCAGACAAGCAATGGAGTGTACCTATTTCTAGGTCCAACACCATCTTAGGCACATTACAAGAACACACCGATGATTGGGATTCACCACAATAATCACTAAAGACATGCTTAAGGGTTGAGTTAGTCACAAAACCACTCCTCACTTCCGTAGAGGACTTTTGAAAATGATAGGATGATGCAATCTACTCAGAGAAGTACACCATCCTCACCTCCATAGAGGGCTTAAGATAAAAAAGGATATACATGATATCCCACCTCTGCAAAGGGCTTACATGATTGATTGATTGATTGCAAATAAACTCAGGATGCACAATGCACTACCCTGGGTCGCAAGTCTTTGCATCAAAGGTCAAACACATTGCTAACATCTATAACAGACAGCTTACCTTATATATGCCCCCACCTAAAGTAGTTGATATCAAGCATCAATATCAAGCACGTTAAGGTAGGAAGAAAACACACAAGGGAACACCGACTTTCACAAAGCCCATGCCCCCCGGAGGTGACATGTACTTTAGGATCGCCAACAAACACATCCCTACAAGAAACATGTTAGTGTCTATGAAATCATGATAAACAACAACATCAATGCATATGATTAACCACACAAAGAGCCAAGGTTATACAATGAATTCATAGTTTGAGGATAACCGTGGGGCTATATCACAAAACTCTCTGAATCAAGTATCGCCAAAGTTAGATTCAAAGGCAAACAAAGGTGCATAGAGCAATAGTATTGTTAAGGTTTGTAAATGTGATAGAAACATCATAAAATTCACTACGTGGAAAACATGAGTGCTTCCACTAGCCAAGTGTCAGATAAGATATACAACCCCATCATCATATTAGGAACTAAGTCCATTTTTTTATTTCTCTTGAGAGGGACACTAGGTCCACATTAGTATAAATGTTTGTCGTCATCCGCCAGCTAGGTGGAAACAATAGAGGAAGGGTGGTGTAGGGCACCTAAGAGTATTTTGATTCTTAAGAGAATTTTGTTAAGTTGAGGTTCTTGTTCAGTGTGTTTTGCAATAAGTCTTTCTAGCCATGATTGTAAGGTCCATTTTGTATGGTCAAGAGGTTTGGGATAAACATATAAACCTCAAATCCTTCTTAGTCCATTTGGACCCTAGTTGTGTCACTTAGGCCTAGTAGGTCTAATGATGGTTTTTTTTTTTTGAGTCTATTTGGCATGTTTTAGAGAGTGTGGTAGTTGTTTGGACTACATTGGACAAGCTAAACCAATCGAGATCCTTGTGTTAGTGCAAAATGCCATGTTGTCAATGGTGTCATAACACATTTGGCCGGTTGTAACTCATTTTTAACAGTTGAAACTGTTTTGGGAGTTGCCTACCGACTTGGATCGGTTGATAATGTTGTCATCTTACTCCAGTACGCAGGAGGAGATTCTGTACGGAGATTTGGGCACAAAAATCAAGAAAACTGACTATTTTTCCAAGAATTTATGTTGTTGTATGGCCTGTACGGATTGGCAAAGTGGATTGATGTGGTTTTTCTAAAACTAGTTTGAGTCTAGATTCCAATGCACCAAGTTTGAAGTCTTGAAGTGATTTGAGTAGAAAGATATTGCATTTTGTATTCAGACTAGTCTAAAACCCTCATTCCTAGGGTTTGTCATACAAAATTCGCCCTAGAATGCATTCTAACTGATGAAACTTCATACCACTCAAGGAAATGCAGGCTAGGGATGTATACTACATGATTCCAAAAGTTTTTTGTTGGAAAAGATAGTCTTCGCCTTGTGGAGTGATGCCCTAGGTCAAATATCTCTATGTATTTGACTGAAATTATGCAATTTGGGGATGTAATTGACAAAATCCTGATAGGGTGAATGAATGGATGGTGGTTTTTGTGATTTTCTGATACAAGATGGATTTCTTTTCAAGGGCAGTTTGTTATGTATCCCAAGAGGGTCTGTTAGAGAAAGCATCATTAAGGAGAAGCACTGTGGTAGCATGGCAGGCCACTTTGGAATTGATAAGACCCTAGACTTGTTTAGAAGGTACTACTATTGGCCAAAGTTACCAACTGATGCAAGAAAGTTTGTAGAAACTTGTCAAATTTGCCAAAGAGCCAAGGGGCATACATCAAATGTAGGTCTATAAACTTCACTACCTATCCCTTCAAAGCCTTGGGATTCCATAAGCATGGATTTTGTACTTGGTTTGCCTAGGACCAAGAATGGACATGATAGCATCTTTGTGGTTGTTGATAGGTTCTCTAAAATGGCTTATTTCATCCCATGTAAAACCACACATGATGCCTCACATATTGCTAGTCTTTTCTTCAAAGAAATAGTCAGATTACATGGTTTGCCTTTATCAATAATCTCTGATAGAGACCCCAAGTTTATAGGACACTTCTGGAGGACACTTTGGAAAAGACTAGGTACAAATTTGTCATTATCATCAGCCTATCATCCTCAGTCTGATGGTCAAACTGAGGTGATTAACAGGTCACTTGGCAACCTTCTAAGATGCCTAACTAAGGAGCAGGGTACTAGTTGGGATTCAGTTTTGGCTCAGGCAGAGTACTCCTACAATGACACTGTGAATAGGAGTACCGGCCTGTCACCTTTTCAAATAGTTTATGGCACTCACCCAAGGAACTCAAAGAGGTTAGAGGACTAGAGAAGAGTAGTGCATTGGCTGAAGATTTTGTCCAAGTGATGAGAGATATCCATGAGCAAGTAAAAGAGAAACTCTAGTCTACCTCTAACAAGTACAAACAGACCGCTGACAGAAAGAGAAGGGATCTTCAGTTCAAGGAAGGGGATTTGGTCATGGTACATCTGAAAAAGGAGAGACTCCCTGTAGGTAAATACACCAAGTTGATTATGAAGAAGATTGGGCCTTGTGAAGTGCTAAGGAGATGTGGAGAAAATGCCTACAAAATCAGACTACCAGATGGTGTTGCTTTATCACCAATCTTCAATGTATCAGACCTTTATCCCTATAAGGGATCTGACCCTCAGACAACTGTTGTAGAGGAACAAACTGATCAGACAATTTAGGACCTGATTCCTTCATCTCCTGATAAGATTGAATGCATTTTGGATCACAGGATTGCTAAACAGACTAGGAGGCACACCTATTTTGAGTATTTGGTGAAGTGGCTCAATAAGACTCAGGAGGATGCCACTTGGATGAGTAGAGAAGCCATTGAGAAGGCATGATTTCCATTTGACAGCATTCCCAACTCAAGAGACTTGAGTTCTATTTGATAGGGGGTGTATGGTACAGGGCACCTAAGAGCATTTTGATTCTTAAGAGAATTTTGTTAAGTTGAGGTTCTTGTTCAGTGTGTTTTGCAATAAGGCTTTCTAGCCATGATTGTAAGGTCCATTTTGTATGGTCAAGAGGTTTGGGGTAACCATATAAACCTCAAATCCTTCTTGGTCCATTTCAACCCTAGTTGTGTCACTTAGGCCTAGTAGGTCTAACGATGGTTTTTTTTTTTTTTGAGTCTATTTGGTAGTTTTAATGTTTTGGCATGTTTTAGAGAGTGTGGTAGTTGTTTGGACTCCATTGGACAAGCTAAACCAATTGAGATCCTTGTGTTAGTGCAAAATACCATGTTGTCAATGGTGTCATAACACATTTGGCTGGTTGCAACTCATTTTTAACAGTTGAAACTGTTTTGGGAGTTGCCTACCAACTTGGATTGGTTGATAATGTTGTCATCTTACTCCAGTATGGAGGAGGAGATTCTGTACGGAGATTTGGGCACGAAAATCAAGAAAATTGACTATTTTTCCAAGAATTATGTTGTTGTACAGCCTGTACGGATTGGCAAAGTGGATCGATGTGGTTTTTCTAAAACTAGTTTGAGTCTGGATTCCAATGCACCAAGTTTGAAGTCTTGAAGTGATTTGAGTAGAAAGATATTGCATTTTGTATTTAGACTGGTCTAAAACCCTCATTCCTAGGGTTTGTCATACAAGATTCATCCTAGAATGCATTCTAACTGATGAAACTTCATACCACTCAGGTAAATGTAGGCTAGGGATGTATACTACATGATTCCAAAATTTTTTTGTTGGAAAAGATAGTCTTCAGCTTGTGGAGTGATGCCCTAGGTCAAATATCTCTATGTATTTGATTGAAATTATGTAATTTGGGGATGTAATTGACAAAATCCTGATAGGGTGAATGAATGGATGGTGGTTTTGAGATGTTTGGGTGTTGTGAAAGTGATCCAAGTTCCTGTCCTAGGTTTATGACCCCAATTTAGACCACTTGCTTTGTAACCTAGACCTAAATTGATCAATTAGGCCTAGAGACCTAGTGGGTGTGTTGAGTTGCTGGAGTAGATTTGGAACTGGAGGCTTGGAGGTTTGTTGGAGTTCCCTAAAGGGTATTTGAATCCACCATTTGTTTTCCTAACTCTTAAGGGTTTTGTCAAGTTGTGTAGTGAAAACCGGATTAGGAGGGCTAGTAGCATCACTAGGCCAAGTAAGGGTTAGAGAGTTGTGAGAAGTTGCGGATCAAACCAACTGTGGAAAAAGTGTTTGTAGGCCTGCCTCAAGGTGTGGAAGGAGTCTTGAGGATTGAACAATAGCCTAGTTAACAAATCCTTCATATGCCCTTGGATGTGACTTTGGTTGGATGAAGTGGGTGAGTGGGCAGAGAAGAGTGAACTTTTAGTTGCTTCCCTTGTGCCACTCTATATCAAAGGGAAACAATAAATAAGAGAGGAGAAACAAGTGCCTCAGGGATTGTCACATAGGAGGGTGCCCCCAAGTCACCAACCACGATGCTATGTCCGTAAGACACACCCACAACAATGAGATGAGAGAGAGAGAGGCAATATAGAAGAATGATGATACAAATAGAAGAAGGTCACAATAGAGGCGGTCTCCTGGTATCTCCAACCTGACAGAAGAATCCGAGGTCATCCCAGGAGGCCTAAACAAAACATAACACATCACGGGGGAAGCACATTATGAGAGAGATAAAGGGTTAGAGATACTTACCTGTAGGGCCTTCATATTATATCTTGGAGCTCTCAAACCTCTTGGAGAGGTACTCAATCATGTTTAATGCAAAATTTGAGTGGTTCTTATGAAAGTCTTGTTTCTTATGATATGATGCTTGTTCATTAAATCCTTGTTTAAATGAGACTTTTTGTTGCTTGTGAGGGGGAGAACCACTATTATTTCTGACTATTGATTGTTGTCTTGCTCTTTTCCGATTTTTAGCGAGTTTTCATTGTTGAATCTTTCTACAATAGTAACGGGAATAATCCTATACCATCTTATTCGTCTGTATTGGTTGTTGTTCTTTATTTTATAATGCATTTTGATTATCTCCTGATCCATATAATGATAATGGAGGAGGAATCTCAACATAAATTTTGTTTCTTCATGGACGAGGTGGGTTATCCATTTGTTTCTTGTTGACTTCAATCATACCCATGATACTATCATAGTCCAAGTAATCATCTTTGTCTACTTCCACTAAATCTTGTTCCACCATATTATTTTCAGTATGTTTAGGAAAATGATTAGTGAGGATTTGTAAATTCTGATTCAGCATTGCAACTGACTTATTTCCATTATCATTCACACCTGATACTTGGATGACATTTGAATCAATAAGGTCATGTATCTCATGGTTAAGACACATACATCATTCAGTGTCATGTCCTTGCATCTGATGATAATGAAAAAAGGAATTAGCATTAAAGTAAGGTCATTGTTTACTTGGATCAATAGGCTTGATCGGGGGAAGTTTCAAGATGTTATTACTCACAGCTTGATTCATGATAGAATGATAGGACTCATTTATTGGAGTAAACTTTCTTGATTGATAAGAAGGTTTTGTTAGATTATTTATAGAAGACACATTCATATTTGGTCCGTTGATCTTGATGAAACTCCTATTATTGTTCCTCTTAAAGTTGTTTTGTAAAGATCCACCCATGGATTGACCACCTTGAGCCGATGAGTTTTGGTTTTCATACTAACTAGATGAAAATTGATAATCATGAAGGGCAGTGCATAAATGTTCAAAGGAGTTATATTTTATCAAGAGAATCTTATCATGAATATTACGTTGTAGATTTGTAATGAATATCTTCTGAACATCTTTATCTTTCATCTGATACTAAATTTGCACATAAAGTCCTTGATATCGACCAATGAATTTCGTCAACTTTTCTTTGGGACTTTGTTTGCATTGAACCAAGTCAATAAGAGTGACTTGGGGTCTGATATTTTCTTGAAAATGTTGTAAAAATTGATCAATCAACTGTGAAAAGGAGTGTATTGAATTTGGAGGCAACGAGCAAAACCATTCTAAAGCAGTGTCTTTGAGAGATTGCGGGAAAAGTTTTGCTAAAAAATCCTCTTCAAAATAAAAATCACTACATGTAGCTGTAAATGCTACCACATGAATATTAGGATCTCCTTTTCCACCATATTTTTCAAAGCGAGGAGTCTCAAACATCTCAAGCATAGGGGTTCTCAAGATTGCATAGGATAATGAATTACGAGCATGATATGTTGGTAGACTAGGCTTTGAAGAATTTGTCAAATTTGTTACCTTTTGTTGCAAAGTAGTCATGCCCTATAAAAGTTGGTTTAGGATGGCATCATTGGGAGATGTGGTTTGTTGTGAGGAATTAGAACCAAGGTGAGGAGGTGATTGAGCTTGAGATACAATAGGTGAAGGATGAGAATATGTTAATGGTGGTTGGCCATAGTGATAGGTGGAAGATGGTTGTGAATATGTAATAGGTAGCTGGAAATGAGTGGAATAAATAGGAGGTTGAGAATAATTATTCATAGAAGATGTCCCTTTAGGAATCAAATTCTAGTAATTAAATCCCACAGCTTTGTAATTAGTGTCATTAGATACTCCAATACTGGTGGTAGCAATACTACAAGCGTTCGCATTAGTTGTTAAGATCATTGATGTAAAAGTGGATACTCCTGTATTTGTTATAGGTATGGAAACTTGAGTATGAGATGGTGATAAAGTGTTATTTATCATTTGTACACATTTGGTCACTGGCATGATATTATTTGTACAATATGTACTAGACCACGACGTGCATTAACACCATCTTGTCCTTCTTTTACCAATTCTCTTATACTATGAATTGTAGGAATGACTTCTTTAGCTATTCTCTCATTTTCCATAAATGTTTGAAATTCAGCCAAGTCTTTATCCAAATTTTCTATTTTCTCATCAGATACATATCCTATTGCCTCAATAGTATTATCAACATCATGAAAAGTTTGTTCTTCCATTGAGGTTGGAGGATGTATAATATCTTACACAATTTGATTTTCTCCCTTTGTAAAGAAGGTGTCCAAAGTACCAACTTCTTCAAGAGCACTAGATCCCATTAATATTTTATTTCTTCTCAAAGGGATATTGTTTTTAGGACAGCATTTCATAAAGATTATACAAAAGCATACAACACACACTGCACAAACCAAGAGAACAAATCTTAGGAGAAGGATATGACTCAATGCCAATGAATGGAACAAAGGGTGTTATAAGGATTTCAGTCAAGGGCAGCAAGTTATATATCTGATATCAGTCCAAAACAGAAATAAATTCACTCTCAACACACTCTTGATGAGATTTCAGGTTGATGCCAAGTCAAACTATAGTGAAAATATGTCAAAATAGGCACTTTTTCACCAAAATTCAATGCAAAATAGCATAACAAAGGGTTTTGTGAGGAAAATAATGATGGAAAGCAAATAATATTAGTAATAAAAGAAACTTGGTCCCCAAATATCCAACACAATACAATTTTAGTGCCACTTAAGGTCAAACCCTAGTGAAAATATAGCAAAATATGTAATTTTTCACGGTTTTTCAACTCCAAGACCTAGGAAAAGGGGCGTTGTAAAGAATTTTAGGAGGTGAAGAGAAGAATATAAATAATAGTAGTCACCTCAATCCATAAAATTGATCACAACATGCTTGGAATGCAAACTAGGTCAAACCCTAAGGCCAAAATAGCCAAAATGTGTAGTTTTTTGCCAAATTTTCACTACAAGAGCTCGTTAAAAGGGTGTTGTGAAGATTTTATGAGGGGAATCAAATGATTACATTGATAATAGAAAATTAATGAAAAAATATCCTTCACAACACACTTATAGTGTAAGTTTAGAGAGTCGATAAGGTTGATTTTAGTGAAAATTATTGTTTTTGAAGCCCTAGGTTTGAGATCTTGGGACAAAATTATATGTGAATGATTTTAAGTCTGATTTATGATGAAATTTAATTACTCTCATATCTGAAAATGATTTTCAAGATCTAACATGCAAAGTGCCCGTGCAAATTTAATGAAAATGCACCAAAATTGCTAGTTTTTGTTGAAATTTTCTATGTAAAAATGCAAATATTTTAAATCTAAATGCAAATTCACATTAAAATGAAAGACTATAGCCAAATACAAATTTGAATGAGCCTCTAAAATTAGTAGAAAAATATAATAAAATATTTTTCCTACAAACCCTAGATTTTGGAATTACTAGGTTATATAAAATTGTCAAAATTTCCACAAAACCCTAGCAATTAAATGTTGATTCAAATGCAAGGTAAATTTCTATTTTTTTGTAGTTTTCTATAGTTTATATCAGATCTGATGCAAAAAACATGAATTATGAAAAATTAGAAAGAATTGATGCAATTTAGTAAGCCAAACAATGCAATTTTGGTATTTTTCCAAATTTTCAAATTTTTTGAATTTTTCTCAATGCAGTAAATAAATGACCAAATGAATGAACCAAATCAATCCAAATCTGACAAAAAACACTCAGCATGTTGAAATTTAAGTCCAAAAACATGGGTTCACCAAAATGTTTAGGGTAAAATTAGATTTTGTTAATCTTTGTTGTTTAGATGTTTGAATCCTCCTTTCACCCTAACATTGAAGGATCTCGGGTCGAGTGGTGAGCACTATCATACCCTAGGTCATTTACAAATGAAGGGAAGCTTGGATTAGGGAATTTCAATATTAATTTTCCTTCTCTTATGTCTAATTAAACATTAAAACCCTAATTACGAAAATACGCCAACAAATTGATGAAAGATGAAAAAAGCTCTTACAAATGGGAGTAAAATAACAAATTATAGAATACCTATTTTCAGGGTTCCAAGGTGGAATAGTCGGGGACACTGGTGCGGGCATCTAAGTCCAAGGTACCTGCTTTTTCAAGGAATCTAGACCTCCTTCTGACATTGATCAGCCTTGTAACTTCTGTTTCCTGAGATCTGTCTACAGAGGACACTGTTGTAGGTGCCCTAGTCTTGGAAGTGCTCCTTTGTCTGAATTTTCTTCAGATAATAAATCTTTGATGCCTACCACTCCTTCCTACAGCTCCACTTTTCCTAAATGCGATACCTATAACCTATAATCACAAGACTTGGTTTGGGGGTTGTGGTGTTTAGAGGTTTGCCTCAGTCAAACCCTGGAGGACACTTAAGTCTTTGAACACTATTGTTAGACAAAGAGTGCATGCCCTTGTGAGGCATAGGCAAAACCCAAAGGAATCAATTATGAAAACACAATATTATGTCACCTGGTAGTGAAGCTCTCATGGAGGAAGATGCTCTTCATGCCATGAGGAGATTGATACTCAAATCTATAAATATCAACACACAAAACATACAAGTCTACTCTTGCAACACAATAGAAAGCCTTGAATCAGTTTGAGAACATAATAGCTTGCTAGTAATCATCTATTTTAAAAATGAATGCCTACACATGCTTATATATGCACCTACAAGCATTCTCGCCAAAATTTTAAAAATCAAACTTTACCATGTCAGAAAAATAACCACCTAACAGTCATAAATCGACACCCAGAAATTGGGGCTGTCCCAAAATAGGGTAGGACTAGGGCGTAGGCACCCAAGTCGTCCCCCCTATTTTGGGTAGGGTACAACTCAAGGGGTCCTCCTAGGTCCCATTTGTCATGTTACCTAGGGATCATTCCATTGGGATGCCAAATTATGATCTAAAATATCCTAAATGTGCTCTAACAACCCAGGAACTAAACCTTATGAGGGAAAAGTCCCCAAGGGGACATTTTCTGACATTATAGTAATAACCCTAACTTTTCTTTAAGATACTCAAAGGTATCCCTAGGCAAAAGCTTAGTGAAAATATCTGCAATATGATCCTTTGTGGACACATATTCCATCTTTACTTCATTTTTTGTCACCTTTTCTCTTAAAAAGTGATACCTTATTGATATATGCTTTGTTATTGAGTGCATTACTAGATTCTTTGAAATCTTTATGGCACTTGTATTGTCACAAAATATTGCAATTGGATCTTTATACACAACTCATATATCCTTCAAAGTCTGTTTCATCCACAACACTCGAGTGCAACAACATGCAACTGCAATATACTCTGCTTCTGCTATAGACAAGGAGATCAAATCTTGTTTCTTACTTAGCCATGAAACCAATCTATTACCCAAGAAGAAAGCACCTCCACTTGTACTCTTTCTATCATCAACATCTCTAGCCCAATCTGCATCTATATAAGCACTGAGAGTGAAATCATTATCCTTTGTATACCATAAGCCATGATCTGATGTGCCTTTCAAATACCTCAAGATTCTCTTGACTGCCATCACATGTGATTCTTTAGGATCTTCTTGAAATCTTGTCACAAGACATACTGCATGCATTATATCAGGTCTTCTTTGAGTTAGATAAAGTAATCCTCCAATCATAGATCTGTACCTTTTCTTATTAGTCTTAGGTGATTCATCAGTTTTTCTTAATTTGCAACAAATCACCATGGGAGTACATAATGGTTTAGAGTTCTCCATCCCAAATTTCTTCAACAACTCTTTCACATAGTTAGACTGAGAAATGAAGATTTCTTTATCTGATTGAGTAATTTGTAGACCTATAAAGAAATTCATTTCACCAAACATAGACTTCTCAAATTTATTTTGCATTTCTCTTGCAAAGTTCATGCACATACCTTCATTTCCTCCAAAGAGAATGTCATAAACAAAGACTTCAACAATCAAGATTATATTATCATTGATTTTGAAATAGAGATTGTTGTCAGTAGTGCATTTATTGAACCCTAATTGCAGCATATACTTGTCTAACCTTGTATACCATGCTCTGGGGGCTTGCTTCAGTCCATACAATGCCTTTTTCAATCTACACACTATATCACCTTGGTTTGATAACTAAAATCCTTGCAGTTGCTCAATGTAAACTTGATCTTCCAATTCACCATTGAAGAATGGAAACTTCACATCCATCTGATTCACTTTGAAATCTTTGTGAGCTGCAAAGGCTAGAAATATTCAGATTGCTTCAATCTAGCCACTGGAGAAAAAGTCTCTTCAAAATCTATTCCTTCAATTCAAGAATATCCTTTGCACACAAGCCTTGCTTTGTTTCTTACAACTTCTCCATTTTCATTCATCTTGTTCCTAAAAACCCATTTAGTTCCAATGACATTCTTATTAGTAAGTCTAGGAACCAATTCCCAAGTTTGATTCTTCTTTATCTACATCAGTTCTTCTTCCATGGCTTTTATCCAATTTTCATCATTGCCAGCTTCATTCATAGTTTTTGGTTCAACCCTTGAAAGCAAAATGTAATTCACTTGTTCTTCTGTAGATCTTTTTCTTGTTAGCACACCTTTGTTTTTGTCACCTATAATATGATCTTTAGAATGATTAAGCCTTACATACCTACGAGTCTTAACAACACTTTTTGGAGCCTCTTCTTCATCCTGTCTATCTTCTTGTTCAACTTTTTCTTCATTTACTATAGTCACAGGTTCATCTGATTCATAGCAATTTAGATATGATATTCTTTCCTTGCCTTCATCCACCTTCACATTAGCACTCTCAACAATCTTTTTTAGTCTCTTATTGTAGCACTGATAGGCCTTACTCTTGGTAGAGTAACCAAGAAAAATTCCTTCATCACATCTAGAATCAAACTTGCCTAGTTCTTCATCTCTTCTGATATAACATTTGCCACCAAAAACTTTGAAATACTTCAATGTAGGAACTTTTCCATACAATAACTCAAAAGGAGTTCTAGAACTATTACCTTTTACTTGAACTTTGTTTAGGATGTACACAACAATATGTATGGCTTCTCTACAATATACTTCTAGTAGGTCAGTTTCCTATAGCATGGTCCTAGAAGCCCCTTGAACTGTCATGTTCTTTCTTTCAACAACTCCATTCTATTGAGGAGTCCTAGGTGCAGACAACTGTCTCTTTATCCCTTGTTCTTTAGGGAAAATATTGAATTCATTTGATGTGAACTCACCTCCTCTATCAGACCTTAAGCATTTGATTCTCAATTTTAACTCATTCTCAATCATTGCCTTGAAAACTTTGAACATGTCTAGGGCTTCAAATTTTTCTTCTAGAAAAGTGACCTAAGTCATTCTAGAATAGTCATTAATAAGAAACATGTATAAAATACATGTCACCTTGCAGACTTCTTGTTCTTGTGGGACCACATAAATCTGTATGTGCTAGCTCCAGTAATCCAGCAAAGAATTATTCTTTACTTTTGAAACTTGTTTTTTTTTATTTTCCAAATTGACACTCCTTGCAAATGGTGTTGGTTGGCTTCACAAGTTTAGGCAGATCTCTTACAGTCTGTGTAGAACTTATCTTCACCAAATTGTCAAAATTGATATGACACATCCTTCTATACCACAGCTAACTCTCATCTATCTGAGGCAGTAAACAATAATCATAGTTCCTCTTAATTGGTAAATGTTACCTCTGGTCTTATTACCGGTAGCAATCACTATTCTGAAGCTTTCCATGATCTTGCACCCATTGTCTTTGAATCTTAGATCATAACCTTTGTCACACATCTGACCAACACTCAAAATATTATTCTTCAAACCTTTCACATATAGGACATTATCAGTGTTGTGCTTTCCATCAAAAGAAATAGATCTTTTTCCACAAATATTACCAGCTGCATTATCTCCAAACCTAACTAGTCCTCCTTCATACTTTTCCAAACTCACAAACTTACTTTTGTCACCGGTCCTATGATGTGAGCATCCATTATCAATAATCCATTCATCCTTATCTTTCTCAACCTGAACAGCAAAAGCACTTTCTTTCACTAGTTTTTCTTCCTTCACACAGCTAGTAGGATTAGTAGACACATGTTCTTATTTAATTGCAATATACAAGCACTCATTTGCACTAGTACTAGCATCATCAGATTCATCATCTGTCACACCTTCATCATTAGGATCTCTAACATAGTAGCATTTCTTTGGAACCCTAAGTCTATTCCCAAATATTTTTCTATTCTTTTCAATTCTCTCAGGACATCTAGAAGCATAGTGGCCAACCTTACCACATATAAAACATTTGAAGGGTAATTTGCCTTTGACGTTACTAGAACCTCTTTGCAGTCTGTCAACAAAGTTTTCTTCAATTTCATCAAGCTCATCATGAGGTTCCACCTTGTACTTTTCAGCTCTAGAGATCTTTTCTGAAGTATTGGCTTTGAAAGTAGTCATAATCTTTGACAGAGCATCACCAAATTCTCTCATCTCAAAAGCTGTAAGATTTCCTAGCAACTAATCCTTGGTGACATCTTTAATAGTCATTACTTCTTTAATTGCAGCTACCATGTGATTATAGGATATTGGTGACCTAAGAATTTTCATCACAACTTCCTTCTCCTCAATAGTTCCTCCCATACCTTTTATTCCATTGACAATTTCATCAACTTTTTACATGTAGGTTGTTATGTTTTTATCTTCTCTCATCTTTAAACCCTCATATTTCACTTTTAGACCTTGTAATTTGGTACTTTTAATAGACTCATCCCCTTCATACAAATTTTTCAGCTTTTCCCAGACTTCATGAGCAGTTTCCAGATCCATGACCTTTATCAACTCTGTGTCTAACAAGGCACTTAACAACGCATCTATAGCTTTTATATTTAACTCATATTCTTTTATTTCATCTTCAATTGTTAAACCATTCTGAGGCATGGTATACTTTGTCTCTATTGCTTTCCATATTCTATAACCAAGAAGAAGGAGATGGCTTTTTATTCGTACTTTTCGTAAAGCATAATTCATCCCAGCAAAATGAAGAGCTTCTTTCTTATAAGACATCCTGGATTGACCTCAAGTTGTTAGGCTTACTTCCAAGGAACCTTGCTCTGATACCAATTGTTGAAATGCACAAGACAACTAAAAGGGCAGGTAATCAATTGTCTCTAAAACTTTAATCACTTATGAATCATCAACACATCAAATTCTCAGTAATTGTCATTAAGATTTAACCATGAAGACATGAAACAAGAATATCAACACAATAACACATCCAACACATAAGACACTAGATTTTTACGTGGAATCCCCTATAAGGGAAAAACCATGGTGGGTGTTAGCCCACAAAAATAATATGTTATAACAATACCAGAAAATAGAAGCTCACTGCCCAGAATAATCACTACAAATGTTAGGACTCACTACCAAGATCAGCTCACTGCCAAGGGGTGGCTCACTACCAAGAGGTGGTGAACTAATTTGATAGTATCTACTCCATGCCTGGGTTCAATTCCATTGAAGCAAAATAACTCCTTTGCTCTTCTCTTCTTACACCTTTGCCCTTATCTTTTCATTTTTTTACAAGGACATCTTTTTCACAACTACATTACATGATTTTATACAGTTCATCAACCTTGGAATGTACATCAAGGTTGGCATTACATTCATCAACCTTTGGAACAATCTCCAAGGTCAACATTACAAACATACATAGAAATAGGTCTGGATCTAAACAAAATTTTCTAAGGTAAAGATGTATGTGGATCATGTTGTGCCTTAGTTGGGACTCAAATACAATGTTCCACATCATGACATGCTTCCACAATTTTCAATGTATCTCCGCAAGTAATGAAAACAACCAAGTCGGCCAAGACTAGTGTTAACATTAAGTCTTCTAAGAATAGTCTTCATCCATGATCAAAATTTCTCTTTGTAGACCAATCCAAAGGTAGGAACACAATTAGGAGACATCCACAAGCACATTGTAATAACCAGGAACAATCACACAATTTCTAACCACTCTGTCAACAAGATTCTTCAAACCAGAGCACATAAACAACACTATCAGCTACTGTCATAGAGACAAGATAGCTTGTGGAGCACCAAATCATGAACCATTAGAGATGAAGGTACTTATCATCATTTCAGACTTAACTCATGAATTATAGATCATAATACTTCAATATGGAGGAATGCAGAGCAAAATACATTCTCCCTGTCACCAGTGAATGTACAGAAAAAGTAGTTTTTACTCTGGTGAACATAAATCACTCAAATGTTCATACCAGAGGTTGAAACTTGGAACATAGAATCTTCAAACATGCCTCTAAATAACTTCTAATCCATAGAAAAAGATATTCATTATACAAGAAATGCGGAGCAATCTACTAGACTATTCTGTTGTAAACAAGGATACTCTTCTATACATTGTTTCCACCAGAGGAGCAAATTTTCTCAAAAGCACTTGGAAACTCAATATTAGGATCACTAACACTTAGATAAGCCAATGCAAAGCATCTAACTCATTACAACCAATCATCAAAACAAGAGCACAGTTGACACCAATGACAACACAGATACATTGACATCAATGACAACACCGATTAGGCACATACTTGCAACAACTTGTATCTCTTTTCCTCCATGATTCTTGAGAATTGTTAGGTAGCTCACCCTTGAGCTTCTTCTTAGGATTCTTCTTGTATTTAGATCTTCTACCTTCCATCACTTTATTAGTCTTCTTAATTTTCTTTCAATTGCACCGGCAAAGAGAACTCAGAGTTGTCCCCCAATTAAGGGAATTTAATATATTTGGTTTCTTCATAGAAGCTTTGCAAAGATAGAAGTTAAAATACAAAGGGATCGTTCCCTTCTCACACATAATTACTCTCTTCTTTGATTAGATTCGCTACCCTCTTAAAGGGAATAATATTGCACTACAAATGTACAAACTCTACACACCCATGACAAACCATTGGACTAAAAGATTTATAATAAAACAATCCCTAGTAGAGTTGCCAATCTGTTGGTGATTTTTCTTGCAACCACTGACCCTAAGGAAAATCACAATACTTGAACCAGGGGATCAATAGGCTAAGGTAAAGCTCTTGAACTATCATCTGATTAAGGATAGGAAAGGCCAATGAATAAGGCTAAACATAGCCTTCTACTCCTTGAGCTCCACACCTGACTCATGCGGGTGTACCAATTTTAGGCCTAAATATATGATAAAACATGCACTAGACAACTAACTAAAGGCCTGTAACATGTGGATAGTTCTCAAGTAAATGAACAATAGGGAGTTATACAATTACTCATCTCTAACCACAATCCCTTTGTACCTTGATGAACACTGAGAACTAATTAAATAGAAATATCTTCATCTCAAATATAAGAAGGGGTTAAAACTACATCATTCAAGAGCATTATGGCTGCATCCATTAATCTCCATGAAGATATAGAAAACCACACAATAACTAAACATGAAATGAAAGATTTAATAGAATTATAATTGGTGATTCCCTCTAGGCTGGTGCCTTATCCATTCATAGAGTCAAGATACAAATAACCCATCAAATAGTAGCCTGAAATGTGAAATTAGTGACCATTAAACCATTATTGCCTTACAATAATGAGGCCTATCATGGACATGCAGATAACATTCTTAGTAATCTTGAATATAACACATTATCCCCAATATTTAATTAAAGGAAAAATTAACTTACAAGAGCCATTAACCAAATATCTATTGCAACAAATGTGAAACAAAAATCATTATAATCCTTGATTATTCTAATTGAAGAAACAAAGTATACATTCTAAGAGACATTACTGCATGACATAGTTAAATTTTGGGTGCAAAATAAAATGCTTGTCATTACCCAAACAAGTAATTACAATATTTGAACTCTAAAATTTAAAGATCTCTTAAAGTCTAGGTATAGACCCTGTACAAAATGACAAACTCAAAGACTTGGAGAAATTGCAACCCCTACAAAATGGCCTTGATTTCCTATTTATAGAAACATGGGAGCCAAAACAAGCTTCAAGCCATGAACAACTTCTTGTTGGAATAGAATATGCCTAAGGCATCTTTGAGGCACAATAGGACAAAACATACTTGAGAGAGAATGTGTTGTTGGAACATAAATCAAAGAAGATGCTCATTCTTTCAAAACTAACTTCATCCACACTTGGGAGTTGCAACTACATGCTTTGTAGGTGCACTACCTCACAATGATGACATGAGCATGATTGCAACCTTCATGCTAACTAAAATTCAAACTTGTATACATTTGTTGCATTTGGATGTCATTTGACAATTTTCATCATAACAGCATTTAGGTGTAACTGCTTGTGCAATTGCACGCACTAGTTCAAATCAGCTAGCCTCCAAAGTATTTGCCAATATTGTTACAATTCAATTTCATTTCTTTAGTAGTCTTCTCAAAATCCCACAAGTGTGGGAAACATTGTCTTTGTAGATGTAATGACCCCCTTTGAGAAGATTCCATCATGCTTGAGAGATCATGGAAGTCTAGGCAGTTGTCAGGGTCGGGCTTCACTTACCGCCTTTATATTTAATCTATTTGTGGTCTTGCTAAAGGCCCTAAATGCCTTTCATAAAGGGAAGGAGTCCCCTCAAAGGCTGCCAAGTCACACTTTCCCCTCTTAGTATCTCGACATCCAAATGTGCACCCATCAAATTTATCCTAGAGGTATGACAAAACCATCATATGCATGGACATTCAATGTCTAGACATTCATCTAATATCGAAATCTTATCTTAATAGCTAGACATTCACAAATGTCCAAACCTTTTTTAATATCTAGACATTCCTGAATGTCTGGATCCTTCAATGTGAAAAGCTATGAAATGCTACCTGGACTGCCGCATTAAATTTTGTCGTGTTGCTGGGACTCAAAACAGGGCTCGATAGAATGAAGACTTAATGAACAATAAGAAATTGGTGACATGGATTGCCATGCTAGATTCCACAGTGCTATTGAATGTGCATGGGAGCTCTGGTGAAGACTCTATCCTTGGAAAAATTCTTGAGCATTCTATAAAGCTGCCACATCAGATAGTAAATAGAGTTCACAATGTTGTTGGGACATAAGACAAGGCATGACAAAGAAGGAACCTCTAGTGAAAATAAACAACTGAGGATTAGGATGCCACGCTAGATCTCATGGTGCCACCGAGACTATTTGAAAGGCCCAACCAAGAAGAGAGTTTCTGCAAAATAGAGAGATCAATGACATGGACCACAAGCAAGCACAACTTAAAAGACTTTTTATGCACATGCACTTAAGTTGTCTTAAAGCGGGGTCATGCTATCAGTAACCTAGCGAAGGGGGGTAGTAAATGAACGGACACCAAACACTCAAGTTATATTTTATGCAAATGGGAACAACTAATCAATGATCAATGAAGGAATATAAGAAGAGGTGCATAAGGCAAAATTGAAGGACATTAGGCTCTTAGAGTTTTAGCAGGGTTTTAGCAAGCCTGAAAAAATGCAATATTGGCCAAGAAATGCATGAAAAATGCAAGTCGTATCTATACAGTCAAAATTATGACCTCAGTTTCTTAGGGTTGTAGAGTCAGATTTTGGCATGCACATGGACCCTTTCCTCCTTGCCACAGGGTGACCCGCCATGTCACTCTCACTCTCGTAGAAGTAGCCAGTCAAGAGGAGTCAAGACATGGTAGGGGTCTAGCTCGTTGGAGAGCTGGACTTTACAGAGAGGGGTTGACACATCACGGGGCCTTTGTTGTTGTGTACTAATGTAAATGTTTTGTCTGATGATTGTTGTTGTAGAGATAACCCTATGACCCAAAGGGTCACTAGTTACTCTTAATCTATTAGGGTTTCTATTGTTCCACCTCTGTGTGGGTAAACTATTACTTTCATTGATGGCTTCTTGTCTTTCAATTTGTTGAATGATTGCACGTTGTATTTGAAGTTGTCTAAATGCCTCTAGTTATTGGAAGAGCTGAACTTATCGAGGTTTCGGATGAATTTCCTCAATCTCACTGAGGACTTACCTCATCCACTCACCTCTTAATCCTGGGCACATGCGTGAGCCAAGACAAGAGATAGGTGTATGTGGACTAACCTTGACTAGACTTTAGGGTTTGACCTAGGGTTTAGTTTTGCATTTGAATTTTGTTGACCTTGTGATGATATATAGGGATTGACTTTCGTTGACCGTGGTTTGACCTTGTGATGATATCAAGGGTTTGCAATATCTAAATACCTAATGTTTTTGCTATTTTCTATATATTTATGCATGCAAAGCTATATGAAGTGCAAACTTGTTTATGTGCTTTTTTGATATTTTTGGAAATAAAGATGCTTTTTAATCTAGGAAAGGAAATATGAATGCAATTTAGAATGAATTTAACCTAATGCAATTATTCTATATTTTTGGGGTTTTCAAATGTTTTGAAACAATTAATCTAGAAAAGGAAATTTCAAGTAATTGAATTAAACTAATAATACAAATTACTTCTAAGATGCTAGGTCTAATCTTTCTATTAAGGAAAAAATAATAAATTACTAATCCCAAGAGCAATTTTGATTTTCTAATTACTACAAATTGAAAAAAGATAGAGGAACCTAAAAATAGAGAAGATTTGTGTGACTTCACTACCCTTAGAAATCCTTGATGGCAACCTCGTATCCTCTTGAAGCAGAGGGAAGACCTTTTGACAACAAAACAACACAAAAAAGCAAAAGAAGCTTAAGAAAGCTAATGGGAGCTTTGGATGAGCATAATGGTGTTGATTGAAGCAGTGTAATGATGCTTGGAGAGCTTTATGTGAAAACAAGAAGAACAAGACGAATCACCAAAAGCAAACAAATTCAAGAGATTTTTGATAAGGTTTAACCTAGGGTTTAGAAAAGGGTTTTTCTTTGTTTGCATACCCAATTTTCTATGGATGAGAAAGAGGTGGCCATCTTTACGATCTCCTTGACGATATCTACTCAATGACTACTCACACAATCGATTTTGTGGACGGTTCACTCCAATCTTACAAATTTACTTATTTTGTTTGTCCTTAGCTTAGTTTCTTTTATGCATTCTTAGATTATCTTTTTTCTTTTATGCATATTTCATGCATCATTTTACGTGCATTCATTCCTATAGATCTCACCAACAAAGGCAAACAACTAGTCAAACTCTCACGATCTATGGTAAGTTCATCATTTCTATTTTTCATTATTCATTTTGATATATTTAAATGAGTGATCAAAATAAGGGTGATTGAGAAAAGTGAGAATTGAGAGATCAAGCTTAAACATCAAAAAGTTCCAAAAAGCATTCATTTTCATAAAAAAACTCAAAATCCAAAAAAATGAGAAAATCAAGTGAGGCATTCTAGAAAATACGATAAAAGTGAAAAAGAAAAAAAAGAGATATACAAAAAAAGCGTGAAAGAGAGAAGATTGTTAAGTGTCCATACTCTTGGGTGGAGATCAGTCTAAGCTTGAAGCCTTAAGGATGACATTCTAACAGAGAAAGAAAGGTACAAAGCACACACACGCACTAGCTGAGCAAAGCTGGGAGTTTAGTAATCTCTAGGATCATCTTCTATCTAGAAATCCTTGTTCTTTCCTATTTATCCTTCACCCTAAGTCTATCTTTCTTGCCATCTATGATCTGAGTTTAGCAAACATCAAAATTTGTTACTTGTCTAAGTTGAAAGCTTGTTAAATTGTCTTATCTAGATAAGGATCGGTGTTGAGCCTTTAGCAAAGCCCAAAATTAGAAGCACCTTATTTTCATTCCCACTCCTCACTTGAGTTCTAAATCCTATCTCATAGCCTTGAATAGTTCTCTTATATCAAGATAACTTGCAATCTCCTGAATTGAAAATCATATTAAAGAGTGGTCATGTTGTTTGTTCCACATTGCATTCATACCAAAATCAGAAAAGAGTCTCAAAGAAATAAAACCAATCTCATATCTCATGACATTCGGTAGAAGTAAATGTTTCATTTCAGCATTTCTTGTGTTCTTGCATCTGCATATTGTAAACTGCATCTCATATATATGCCACAAAAAATATACAAAAATATGTCATCGTTATCATACTTGCATTGTTAAAAGAGTTGAAAGGTCAAAAACATAATCAAAAAGTTCTCAAACTTCAAAAAATGCACAAGAGATAAGTCCAAATCTAATAGGCGAAAACCATGAGAAGATGAACTTTCAAGATATATCAAAAGTTTAAATATACAAGAGTATCAAAGCACTAGGACAAAATTCTCTCAAGGGAAATAGAGGCTCATCATGCAAGGGGGCATGATTTCAAGAAAAAAAAGCAATATCAAGGTCAGTTCCCTCCAATAGAACCATTAGGACTTCTGCTCCTCTGTCTATGAGTGCCGCTCATTGCTCCATGAGACCTATGGGAGTGAGGCATCCTACTGTGAGCATGTGATTGTGAAGGCCCCACCATACTAGTGTCTTGTCATCCAAAACTAAGATGATCCATCTCCCAAAGCACCCGATTCTCACCCTTAAGGGTGTCAATCTCAATCTTCAAGTCTGCACTTGCCTGACATCCATGATAGACAGGAGCAAAACTTTTAGTGTGTCACCTGGTAGCAAGGGCATATTGGGATCAACCAAGAGACTCTCTTGAGTCATCCTAGTGAAGGAGGAAATCAAGATAACATTAATCTCATGAACAAAAGCCCTCCATTCTTTGACATTACTTGCATAGTGAACCAAAGGAGAAAGATATATTAGTTCCTCACAAAAAGGAAGAAAAAAAGAGAATGGACAAAAGCACGAAAAAATGATAAACAAAAGTAGACTCATGTGAATCACCTCATCAAAATGAGGAGGTCCAAGAACCACAGACAACCCCTTAGGGATGTCAGGTGCATCATCTGCATCATTTGTATCATCAAGACCCTCATCCTATGCATCCTTGAGTAGGCCCTCGTTTGACGAATCATCACCATTAGGAATGTAGTCCTCGTCAGTAGACTCTGAGTCCCCACCCACAATGAGTGTTTTAGAAGGAGTCCCTCTCCCTCCCCTCTGTCCTCCTCATGAATATTTAGGAAATATAGTAATGAAGACTCAAGGAGTCAAGGGGGTCCAAATAATTGTCCTCTAACATGCCTCACCCATCTCCTAAATGGACCTATAACAAGTAGACGCTGGGGGCAAATCATCAGGGAAGTCCTCACCGAACTGTTGTAAGAAATGCTCAATATGATGAGCCTCGACTAGACCATTACAATTTGAAACCTCAGATACCCCATGATAGTACTCTCAGATCTCACCATCCCAAGCCCCAGATCCCTTTTCTAAACCCTAGGTTAAAGTTTATAAAAAAACTCTTGAATTTGTTCTATTTTTGGTGATTCTTCTTGTTGCATTGTCTTTGTTTCATCATTTAGAGTAGGATAGGTCTTTCATTTTCTAGACTTAGCTTAGAAACACAGATTTTAGGGAATTTTTAGTTCAAGGTATCTCCACTTAGTGTCGCCCCTTTTGTCAAGCAAGTCACCTGAGGGGAGATCTGTCTAGCAACAGGGTTGCCCGTAGGGAGATCTTGTAGATAATAGGGTCACCCAAGGGGAGATCTTGTTGACATTTGGATCACCCAGGGGCAACCCTGTTGGGTAGATTCTGCTTGAAATTTGGTGTTTTCTAACATTCGTTTTGCTCTGATCTGACTTAATTTGACTATTGTATTTTCCAGATTATTACAATTTTTTATGGTTATATGTGAGATTTTTTGCAATTTTTATGATATTTAGGGATTTTGCAAGTTTACGAGATCTAATCTAAAGGTCTTTCTTGATTTGCAGGACATGCACATCTGATGGAATGCTTGTCGAGAGCAGATATGGTACTCAGAGATGTTTTCTTTATTGAGTGATGAGGACCATGCTATTATGAGGAGAGTGAGCTTGGCTCGATTTTGTCATGTGCTAGTTGTTCACCTTGTATCATGCATATGTTGCGACATTCTGACTTACTAGGATGCAAACATGAACACTTTCAGGTTCCCACAGGTTTCAGGAGAGTGGACTATCACTCTATTTGATGTTTACCATATTCTTGGAGTTCCTGTGAGAGGACATCCTCTCATCTTTCTTGCTAATGAGTCCTTTGAGCACAAGTCATCTTGTGCAGAGTTCATGGGGGTTAGTCGCCCTGGGGACCAGACAAGAGTCCAACTTACTTCAGTGCCACGACTTTGCATTCCTCTCTTGAGGTAGTTCTTGATTGGTTAGATTGCATGAAGGTTGTCTAGAGACAAGGCCTCAGCTCACTTGAGATGGTGTTGGGCACACATCATACGTGGTCTTGTGAAGGGCAAGGTCTATGCTTGGGGGCCAGACACTTTGGCCATTGTATACAGGGGCTTCTATTGCATTGCATGATGAGGGGCTCTTTCTTTCAGCCACTCTTCCTTGATTATGACTTGGATCTTTGAGCACATCAGGCCCTACCAAAATCTTGTTCCGATTCTTGATAGACAACTATCAAGAGCTGATAGATGGTTGCAGGTGGGTAATTTTGATGCTTCTTTGTGCATCGTGGCTACTCTTATGGATGAGGATATGATCTTTGATCCTTATCTTTATATGGAGGGATCTTGGGCTTAGGATGGCGAGATCTGAGAGTACTATCATGGGGTATCTAAGGTTTTAGACCGTAATTGTCTAGTCGAGGCTCACCACGTTGAGCGTGTCTTATAGAAGTTTGGCAAGAAATTCCCTAAGGAGTTGCCCCTAGTGTCTACTTGTTATAGGTATGTTTAGGAGATGGGTGAGGCAGGACAGAGGATAGTTATTTGGGCTCCCTTGACTCATGGAGTCTTCATTACCAGAGTTCCTAGATCTTCATGAGGAGGACAGAGGGGAGGGAGAGGGACTTCTTCCCAATCACTCATTGTGGTTGGGGACTTAGAGTCTACTAATTAGGACTATATTCTTGATGGTGATGATTCGTTAGATGAGGGCCTGCCTAAGGAGGCACATGATGAGGGTCTTGATGATACGTATGATGTGGATGATGCACTTGACATCACTGAGGGTTCATCCATGGTTCCTGGACCTCCTCATTCTGTTGAGGTGATGCAATAGTTTGACCCTCCCTAGCAGCCTAGTGATCCACACGAGTGTACTTTTGTTTATCATTTTTCATGCTTTTGTCCCTTTCTCTCTTTTCTTCCTTTTTGTGAGGAACTAATATATCTTCATCCTTTGGTTCACTTTGTAGGTAATGTCAAAGACTTAAGGGCTTTTATTCATGAGATTAATGTTGGTTTGGTTGCCCCCTTCACTAGGATGACTCGAGAGAGTCTCCTGGATGATCCTGGTATGCCTTCATTGCTAGGTGACACACCGATATTTTGCTCCTGTCTATCATGGATGTCAGGCGAGTGCAAACTTGAAGGCTATGATTCACACCCTTAAGGGTGAGAAACAAGTGATCCAGGAGATGGCTTGTCTTAGTTTTTGATGACGAGATACTAGTATGGTGGGGCCTTCACAATCACATGCTCATAGTAGGATACCTCACTCCCATAGGTCTTATGGAGTGACGAGCAATACTCATAGGTAGATGAGCAGAAGTTCTGATGGTTCTATTAGAGGGAACTGACCTTGATATTACTTTTTCTCCTTTTGAACTCATTCCCCCTTGCATGAGGAGCCTCTATTTCCCTTGAGAGAATTTTGTCCTAGCTCTTTGATACTCTTGTATGTGTAAACTTTAGATATATCTATGAAGGTTTATCTTCTTATGGTATTCATCTATTAGATTTGCACTCATCTCTTCTACATTTTTGGAAGTTTGAGAACTTTTTGATTATGTTTTTGAGCTTTCAACTCTTTTAACAATGCAAGTATGATAACGATGACATGATTTTGTATATTTTTTTGTGGCATATATATGAGATGCAGTTTATGATATACTAATGCAAGAACATAAGGGATGCTGAAATGAAACATTTACTTCTATTGAATGTCACAAGATGTGACATTGACTTTATTGCTTCAAGACTCTTTTCTAATTTTGGTATGAATGCAATGTGGAGAAAACAACATGACTACTCTTTAATATGATTTTCAATCCAGGGGATTGCAAGTTGTCTTGATATAAGAGACCTATTTAAGGCTATGAGATGGGATTTAGAACTCAAGTGGGAAGTAGGAATGAAAATGGGGTGCTTATGATTTTAGGCTTTGCTAAAGGCTAAACACTAATCCTTATCTAGATAAGACAAGATGACAAGCTTTCAACTTAGACAAGTAGTAAATTTTGACGTTCGCTAGATTTAGATCATAGATGGCAAGCAAGATAGACCTGGGGTAAAGGACAAATAGGAAAGAACAAGGGTCCCTAGATAGAAGATGATCCTAAAGACTACTAGAACCTTAGCTTTTCTTAGCTAATACATGTGTGTGCTTTGTACCTTCCTTTCTCTATTAGAATGTCACCCTTGAGGCTTAGAGCTTAGAATGATCTCCACCCAAGAGTACGGACATTCAACAATCTTCTCTCTTTCACTCTTTTTTTGTATCTCTCTTTTTTTTTTGCTTTTTCACTTTTTTTTTTTGTATTTTCTAGAATGCCTCACTTGATTTTCTCATTTTTTTGGATTTTGATGTTTTATGAAAATGAATGCTTTTTGGAACTTTTTATATGCAAGCTTTATCTCTCAATTCTCACTTTTCTTTACACTCTTATTTTGATCACTCATTTTTTTATTCACTCATATTTTAGATTGCTTCCTTCAGAGTTTTTGTCCTCCTGATGTTTTTTTGGCTAGGAAAGATAAGGGGCTAAGCACCACCTAAAGTTTTTGTGATCTATCCGGACTTCTCTTCTACTTGGGAAGAATTGGGAAAGTCTACTTGCAAGCTTCCTTTTAACATTGTAGGTTTGAATACTAACTTTGTTTAGGCCTAAAACCTTGACTCATTAAGACTGGGATCAATGTAAAGCTAAGAGCTAGGCTTTGATTAGAATCAATAGAAATGAAGGGGGATAATGGCGATTGTGAAAATGGGGAATCTCTAGGTCCTGAAAGGATGACGTATATCTAGGCAACATTAGACTTCTTACTGAAATGAAAATAATATAAGAGGAAGTCACTAACAATAATAAAGGATGAATAGAATGGTACTAAAATGCAAGAAATAAACTATTTTTTGACATTTTTTATTTTTATAATTTTTTTATATTTTTATGTTTTATGATTTTTTTGGTTTTTAGACATAATATTTCTTGAGGTGAAAGGCCTTGACTGTTTAACCAAATTCCTCTCCCTCCATCATGCACAAGAGATAGGCACCATTTTTGACATCTTCTTTGACCATATAAGGACCTTTCTATCTTCTGAAAAAGCTTTTTTTGTCTTCTTTTCTTATTCTTTGTGCTACCTCTTCTCAAGACAAGTTCTCCTATTATGTGGGGTTTGTAATTCGATTCTATTGTTTCCGACTTGACGGTTTCCCTTGGTAACATGAGACAAAGTAAGTCTTAAAAGGCTTGTTGATGGGAAGGGGTCCAATACAAGCCTCCATAAAATCTTAATAACTCTGCTAATAGGTTGAACTGTTCTTGCATGTGGATTTTCACATCTTGTCTCTCTTGAACACTTTGCAAAATTGGAACAACTCAAGGGGAGTTTGTGGATCCCTTTGCTCTTAAGTCCATGGAATATCTGATATAACTCCCTGGCAACTCAAAAATGATAGGGTCATCAGTGCTGACTAACACTCTCATCTTCCATTCTTTGTGAAAAGTACCTTCACTTTCTTCATCTTCATCTGGAAGTCTTTCAAAAATTTAAATTTAAATGAGAGGTGCTTCCCACTCATTGAGTTTGTTTGATTGAACTGAGGTAGAGGTGGTTGGCTTCTCTTGTAATTGAGACACCATGAACATCCTAGGTAGCATTCTTATTGCATTAGTTGATTCATTGTTAATAGAATGTAGGTCCTCCATGGGTGTCAATGGTTGATATAAATCCTCTATTGGTATGAGAGGCTTGTAAGATTCTATTTCTTCTAGTGTCTTGGGGATATACGATTCACTAAAGGGTGACAAATGAGTGTAACTTTATGTTATGTCTTCCTTAGGATCTAAGAAAGCATGCGGGTCTACATTTCTCAAATCTAACATAGTGGTTTCAAACACTGGTCCCTTAGTTCTGCGAGGTTTCTCCCCTATGCAAGGGAAGATCTTCTAAGCAGGTTGAAAATTGATCATGAGCACTTCTAGATGGAATTGGAGAGGTCCATCCTGCTCTATCCATTCCATGATCTTAACTGTCTTTTCCTTGGGAACAATTTCCTTTGGTTTCAACAGTACCTCATCTTCTAGAGTTCTCTTCTATGTGGTGTTTATGGTCTTCTCTAGAGTTTCAATTCACTTGATGCATATTGACTGTGGTGTAGGACTACAGATTGTCAACTTGTTGGTGGAAAGTTCATAATCTATGGGGATGCCTATACGCTTGTTTGATGTGTTTGATTTCAACATGCTAAAAGGTTATGGGTTCCCTTTTGCAACATACACCTTCCCCAAGTGTAAAAAATGAGCTTCTTGAAATAATGTGGATGGTACTGCTTTCATCCTATGGATCCATGGCCTGCCAAGGAGTAAATTGTCTCTTGTATCCTTGTCGATGACGTAGAATGTGGTAGGAATGGTTTTAGGTCCCAAAGTCACTAGAAGGGTAATCTTACCTATCATGGCAACTTTTAGATTATCGTACCCACTTAGAGTATCTTGTGAAGTGGTGATATTGGTGTGTCCATAACCCATCCTCTCTAGGAGAGAGAATGGAACTATGTTCAATGTGGCTCCATCATCAATTAAAGTTCGTTTAATGCAAGTATCATAGATCCAAACTTGTAGATATAATGCATGGTCTCCTTTCTTGGTTAGCTCGGCCTTAGAAGGCATTTGCTTTAATTCAAAGAAGAACTATGGATCCTTAAGTTCTAAGTTTGTTGGACTGATGTCAATAGTCTACATGGTTGATCTGCTCACTGGATGGTGGTGTAATTTGGTCAAGGTATTTTAACCCTATGGATTTTTGTAATGTGAATGGGAGTTTCTGAGTAAGTCAATGAATGAATGTGAGTGTATGTCTTCTTTAGATCCTCTATGAGTTCATAAGGTTTGATTGGAGTAGGTATTGTTTCCACTAATGAAATGACACCTTCATATACTTCTATTTATTCATTTTTGTTCTCATGATCTTTCTCTTCTTCTTCATTGTGTAGAATCTTGACTAATCCCATCATCCTAGTTTCACCTTGTTGTCCCAGTTGTGGTGTGATGCCAGTGTTTCTACCTTGGGCTACTGCATTTTGATTTGATGTCTCTACATCCTTATGCGTGGGAAACAAGTCTTGTTAGATTCTCATGTTTGCATTTTGCGGGGCTCTTGGCGCTTGAGTTTGTCTTGTGCCCTTACTATCTGGAGTGACTTCTTGTAGGTTTAAGAACATTTCTATGAATCAATGTTGGTCTTCCAATAACCTCACCATGAACCAGTTATATTCTCTACAAGATTCTGTGTTGTATCACCTTGTTCTATGAAAAGAGAAAAATTGATTGAACTCATATGGGGGTCTCTCATATCTTCCATCATTTCTATTTCTGTTTCCATTGCGATTCTAATTTTGGTAATTGTCCCTAGGGTAGTACCTAGTGTTTCTAGGGTAGTCAATCACATTGACATTAGGAGGGTAATAGTCTCTCCCATTATAATCATCTTTTACTTTCTTGATAGGGGGTTGATCTGTCACCCCCTCTATGGTTGCATTTCTATTATTCTTGAGAATTTTGATGACAGGAGCATTATTCCTTGCATCTTCTCTTTTTAACTTTCTGTTTGACCCATAGACCCTTCTGCCACTATCAATGGCATCTTGATCAATCCTCAAAGCACTTTCCAATGCTTCTTCATAGCATTTATATGGAAATTTTTGAACATCTTCTCTTATATACTTGTTTAAGGCATGTAAGAAAAGATCGCATAGTTCACGATGGTCCATATTTGGGGCACTAGCTGAGGAATAGAGGACTTGCCTGAGCCATTTAGTCACAAAGTGGGCTACAGATTCATTTGGTTCTTGCTTCATGGTGAGGAATTCTCTTATTCCTATTTTGACGAGTTTGTTCATGTCAAATGTTGTGACAAACTCTCCAATTAGTTGTCTGAATGAGTGAATTGAAGCCTCTGGTAAATGATAATACCAATCCAGAGCTATTCCTTTGAGATTTTTTGGAAATATTTTGGTGACAACCCCATTCCAAGGGAGGAGTTCTCTTATCGCTATAGTGTAGGCTTTAATGTGGGAGTTTGGATCTCCTCCTTTGAATTTTGGGAGAACAGGCAATGGTTGAGGTAGTTGCATGCTCCTTATGTTTTGATCAAGAGGTTCTTTTAAATACTCAAGATACATTTTGAGAAAGGAACTTTGAGATTGCGGGGTTGATAGAAATAACCTTGTAGGTGGGTTTTGATAACCCATTATTGGATTTGTTGGATTATTCTAAATAGGAGAGTTCCCATTCAGACATGTGTTGTTACTAGCATTTCATGAATAATACTTGGGGTAGGGGGACTTTGAGATGCCCCCTGGTCTTGTTCATGGTATTTTTGCCTTCTTTTAGGAGCATCCTATTCTACTTCCAATATCCTAATCCTTTGCACTAGAGTTGCGATTAAGTCTGCGGGTGTGGCAGCTCTAGGTGTTTCCTCCTTTCTAGGATTTTCTCTACGAGTATTGTCATGATGGTATAATTCTTCTCGTGCAGTATTTTCTCTTTGTTCTTCTCGTAAGGCAATTCTCAATGCCTCTTGAGCATCTTTCACTTATTGCAAGTATTTTTCTAATCGCTTGACTTCCTCATTGAGATGACTGCTTAATGTGCTTGTGGAAGGTTGATCAGGTCGATGTATCTTTGACCTGACCCTCCTAGCTTTATGTGGCGCATTTGGTATGGCAAGATTGTTTTCCCAAGCTGGGTTGTTGAAAGACAAAGGACACTTGGATTCTCTTTACTCTCTTTGATCTTGTTCCTAATCAAAGTCTTCATAGTCATAGTAGTTGGTGATTGGTGCATCTGGATGCAGTGACACATACCTATCAAAGGTAGGAGTTTCTGGTTCTCTTGAGGGAATATTCACTTGGTTTAAATCAAGTTCTATAATATTCAGGGGTGTTGTAGACACCATAGGATAAATGGAATAGATGATGGCGAAGGTGACAGAAGCTGAAGTGACGGAAGTGGCTATGAAGAATAAAGTGAAAATGTTTTGAAGATTTTATTTAATGTTTTGAAGTGTTGAATGTTTTTGAGATCCAAATAATGGTAACATAAACTACAAAACCAAAAGATTCTATAATTTACATTGGGTTCACCAAAATATGTATGCTCAAAATTGTGACCTCGGTTACCTGGGGCTATCGGGTTAACTTTCCGCATGCACATGGACCCTTCCCTCCTTGCCATGGGGTGATCTGCCACGTCGCTCTTGCTCTTGTGGAAGTAGCCAGTCGAGAGGAGGCAAGACACAGTGGGGGTTTGGCTCATTGGAGAGTTGGACTTCATGAAGAGGGGTTGGCACGTCCTAGGGCCTTTGTTGTTGTGTGCTAATGTAAATGTTTCATTTGATGACTGTTGTTGTAGAGATAACCCTATGACCTGAAGGGTCACTAGTTACTCTTCATCTATTGGGGTTTCTATTCTTCCACCTCTGTGTGGGTAAACTATTACTTTCATTGATGGATTCTTGTCTTTCAATTTGTTGAATGATTGCACGTTGTATTTAAAGTTGTCTAAATGCCTCTAGTTGTTGTAAGACAAGCGGATCTTGTTGAGGTCTTAGATGAATTTCCTCAATCTCATCGAGGACTACCCTCACCCACTCACCTCTTAATCTTGGGCACATGTGTGAGCCGAGACAAGAGATAGCTATATGTGGACTAACCTTGACTATAATTTAGGGTTTGACTTAGCATTTTGGTTGGCCTAGGTTTTAATTGTGTGTTTGACTTTTGTTGACCTTGTGATGATATCAAGGGTTTGCAATATATCTAAATACCTAATGTTTTTGTTATTTTCTATATTTTTATGCATGCAAAGCTATATGAAGTGTAAATTTGTTTTTGTGCTTTTTTGATATTTTTGGAAATAAAGATGCTTTTTAATCTAGAAAAGGAATAATGAATGCAATTTAGAATGAATTTAACCTAATGCAATTATTCTATGTTTTTGGGGTTTTCGAATGTTTTGAAACAATTAATTTAGAAAAGGAAATTGCAAGTAATTGAATTAAACTAAGATTGCACATTACTTCTAAGATGCTAGATCTAACCTTTCGATCAAGGAAAAAGTAATAAATTACTAATCCCAAGATCAATTTCAATTTTCTAGTTACTACAAATTGACAAAAGCATAGAGGAACCTAAAAATAGAGAAGATTTGTGTGACTCTACTACCCTCAGAAATTCTTCATGGCAACCTTGTATCCTCTTGAAGTAGTGGGGAGACCTCTTGATGACAAGATAACACAAAGAAGCAAAAGAAGCTTGCAGGAGCTTAAGAAAGCTCAATGAGAGCTTCGGATGAGCACAATGGTGTTGATTGAAGCAGTGTAATGATGCTTGAAGAGATTTATGTGAAAGCTTGATGACCAATGAATAAATAAAAGGTACCTTCATCATGTGTGAGCATGAGAATGTTTATTAGAGAGCAAAAACATAGCAAGAGATGTGTGCACAATGCATTTGCCTCCCTTTGTGCTTGAGGGAGGGGGGTATTTATAGGTTGGAAGAAGGGGATTGATTGAGAAGTTAACTCAATTAATTGAAGAGTTAACAAGGATTGATTAGGGAGTGAACTAGATTGATTACCCAGTAAACTCAATTAATTAGGGAGTGATAAATCAATAATAGCTTATCACTAAAGAGGAATTGGAGTTTTAAGAATGCATGAGAGAGAATGAGTTGTTAATTTTAGATCAAATGAAGCTAATTATGCATGTGTGGGTGCATGAAATAGTTAACTCCATATTAGGCATAAAAAATCATGCAAACTAGAAGAAAAACGGGTGAAAATAAAGCTATTTTGAGTTAGAAACTTGAGAATTTCTATGGCTAGAAACAAAGTAGCGTCACCCCTTTCATGAGGGTCAGCTGGGGGTGACCTTGGGTCACTCAGGGGGAGATCCTTCTTTTTGAGGGTCACTCGGCAGGAGATCCAAAAAGAAAGGAGTCTGAGAGGAAATGCATGATGGGAGATGGTAGAGAAGATGAAAAGGAGGTGATCTAGCTCTGGAAATAGGTCAATCATGTGCAAGAATCCAAATCTCCACTTGCGATGCAAGATCTCCTAGGGGGAGATATGGAAATAATAGGAGGAGACTTGGATTGGTTGAGTGAAACTGAAAACTGAAAGTGGGAAATGGATCTAAGGGACCTCTAGAAGGCTTCTAGGGGGTGGAGAGGATGAAAAACATAGGGGAAAGGTGAAAACTCACCTACAAGACGCTTACAAGGCTTAGGAACAGGCTCAAAAGCTCAAAAAAATAAATCGACAAGTGTCACAAAAATGTTGAAAATCATAGATGACAAAGAGAGAGGGAAAATGACAAAGAAGAAACAACACAAGACAAGAAAGAAGACATGTCACCAAGTGGTCTTATGCTTAGAGGACATTATTTCACACTTACATGTATGTGAAAAGGATTAAAATCATCATAGCGGTCCTCATGGAGGTTGTGTGTAATTTTTGTGCTTACAGTAATAGAGGATTTGATCTAGTGTACTTACATTCTTGCATTGAACCCCTTTCTCTTTCCCTACTAAAGAAGAATTATCCTTGATTTTCACACAATTGATGGATGTAAACTACCCAAGATTCACAACACAGAAAACTAAAGTAAAATATAGAATTACTGCAAGTAATTTAGAGTAAAGTAAAATAACTTCTATTCATCTTTCATAAATAAAGAAAACAAGATATTTCAAGAGACCCAAATAACTTTTCATTTCATAAGTTTAAGTACAATCAAGATTACAAATCATATGTATACATTTGAAGTCATTTACAGAGTATGCAATAATCAATAATATTACAAGTGTCGAATATTGGCATTAAGCCTTACAAATCTTTGAAATAATAGAAGTAAAGATGATCAAAAATCATAAAATAATGACAAAAGGTCCTTGTTCACCATCGACCATCTGGCCATCTGCTGAATTGAAGGACAAGAACATGGTTCAGGTACTTTTTCAGCCCAACCACGAAGCTTACGCTTCCTTGGTATCCTTCAAGATGAAGGATGCCTAACGCTGCTCGAAGAGCCTAGCAATCTGTAAACATATGCAGGGTAGAATCTGGTGTGTGCCTATCAATCTACATGCATTACTATCATGAATTTAGCATCTCATCAATAAGATATGGTAGGAAAATATACAAACTAGTCTATCAACCATTCATTCTATAATGGTACACATGTCTATTTCAACATTCTCATTAGCTTTGGCCAAAGCATTAATCCGTAAAATGGCATATAGGTTTTAAAAAATAAAACCTACTTCCCTGCTATTCCATACTCGACACCCATCCCGAAATGCAATCTTTCCAAAATACATAATAAAGTAGAACAAATATAGCACATGCAAGCATCTATTTGCTTTCTATAATTCAGATAAACAATTTTACAATAATTCATTCTTTCTTCTTCCCAAGCATCAAATACACAAAGATACCATGAAGCACTCCATTAATTCAATTGTTTAATTATTTCTTTAAATAATCAATTTAGTTCATAGTTCTGCCTTCCTGTTATTTCTATGACATGGGGTCTATTCAAACACAATAGAAACAAACTATAGGCTTCATGTCACCACAGTGATAGGAGCTACTACAGAAATTTAAAATAGAGACATGGATCAAGAAAAATGTTTGTTTTTAGCATACAAGAAGTAAGATAATATATTGTCTCAGATTTTTAGAATATGTTGTTTAATCACTGTATTTGTTTTGTTCAACATTATTTTTAGTTTAGAATACAAGTTTCAAACCAGTTACACATAATAACAGGGTCTACTATTTTGCTACAGGAAGATACTATTTTCCAGATTATATAATTTATAAAGTTTAATGTCGAAATTAATAAATACATAACTAATTTTCTACTCAGATTTAGAGATCTTAGTAACGCTGCTACAAGAATAACAATTTATCTAAAGTCAAAGATTTGTTGTTTAACAAAAAGAGGTTGATTTGTGTTTATTTCTAGCCAAAATGCAAATTAAATATAGTCAATTGATATTTTTATTAGTCGATTAAATAGTGACTTAAGAGGTTCTAATGTAGTTTAAATTCAAAATATGAGAGATACTGAACTAAAGTCTTGTTCGACATCAGAAGATCAACACGTTTTGAAGATAGCAGGAAGAGGGGTCGATCTGCATGGATCAGTTGAAAACAAGGCAGATAACTGAGAGGGAGGGGTGAATCAGTTATCTTAAATTTCTTAACTTTTTTTTCTTCTTTAACAATAGTGCAGTATCAAAACATATAAGCATAAATGAACATGAGAGCAGAAATGAAATCAACACATATAACACAAGGATTTTTACGTGGAAAACCCTGTTACAGGAAAAACCACAGGGTAACTAACCCAATATTGTATTCTCTGTTAAAAGAATAAGAAGTACAAAATGGCACTTGCCAATTAGGGCTCACTGCCCAAGCACACTGCTCACAAGAGGCTCACTACCTACAATAGTTTATAGAAAGTAACCAGGTATTTGAACTGATGAGAAGCATCCACATATGCTAAGGTTCAGTTCCGGTTAGGCTCAATATACTGATCTACTGCACTTCATTATTCCTCTGTTTTGGTGTTGTTGCTCTGTCACATATCGACCTATATTGTCGCTTCCACACTTATCTCTGCCTTTCCTCACACACTATATCCCAAATCACACCACTTCACATTGAAATCCATCTGGTATATATATCTACACCAAGCATTTCAAGATCATTCTAGTCGGCATCCAGAATACTCAAGATTTTCCCCAACTCTGGTATGTCGGCTGAATCCATGCTTACTAAGTGATGCGTATCAAAGAGATAGTTATCACAGTCATCAATCATGTTAGCCAACCATGAATGATCCCTTAAGTAGCTTGATCACCATCAATTTCTCATCCAGGTTAAGGTCTGATGCTCTGCTGGTTAGTTCTTCCTTAGTCTACACTGCCTGTCAGGAACCCAACACTTAGATGCTCATATCTTTTCATTCTTTCAACACTGGAGGTTCAATCTCTGAAATGTAGTAGTAGTGGTACTCCTCTTGACTTCCCCAAGTCCGTACTTTGTTGAGATACATCCTCTAGGAAATCTAGACCTGATTGTCGGACCTTGCTGCATGCTCTGTTCTTGCTCACTGGACCAAAATACTCTTCAATATGACTTCCAGTATAGACATACCATGCGTTGAGGATATGTGGGATGGACTTTGTTTCCATCAATGACAACAATCAAGAAGCCACATAGTGTCTCTTGCCAACAATCTCCCCCTTTGGCATTGATGGCAACACTTAGTGAAAAATGACTGTCATAGCAAACTCCCCCTTTTGCTGATGCTCTGTCTTATGTACACTTTTATCAAAGCTCCCCCTTAGCTAGATTCCACATTTTTCACTACTCCTCACTCCCCCTTTGACATCAATGGCAAAGGGTGAAATCTGCACACCAAAATTTACAAAATCAACTTGTACATAGCCGCATAAGTATATATACATGTTATACTTACATATACTTAAGTATATCCGTAAAAGTGGTTTTCAACTGGGCAAATTATGTTGACCAACTCTGCTTCATCCTATCCAAAATTGAGATGTGACCACTTATCAAAAATGCAAAAGCTTCTGCCCTTTTTAAGTCTGCTAGATCACTGGTTCGGGCTGTGGTCTGAGCATCAGTTAGGGCCTCATGCATTGCCTCTAACTTAGGGATAATTTTCCCTCTTAGTTCACTTAGCTTGCTTATTCTATTCTTCTTCTCCTTTTCAAGCCTCTTTATTTCATTAATAGTGGCAATAGTCTGACACTCTTGATTTATTATGGATGAGGTGAGAGGATCAAAATTTTGAGATAAACTTGATAGTTTACTCTCTTGTTCATCCACCTTTTTGGCAATGTCTCCTGTCACTGTGGACCAAGATAGACAAAATTTTCTATAAATCTCTGCTATCTTTAAGAGCATTTTCTAGGCTCTTTATCCCAATATCTAGATTTCTCCTATCATTTGCTATAAGTCCTCATACTTCAGAGAATCTCTTTCCCAAAAACTCTTTCCAAACTTTCTCTTCTGCATGATCCCTCCAAAGAATCAAAATGTGTGCTTATAGAATTAACAAGAGATTTCAAGTTACCAGATGAAGAGGCCGAAGGATCCTTCAGGAAGGATGGCATGATGTTCTCCAACACACCGGATGCAATCTCTATCAGCTCACAGTCTTCCATGTGAGACTTCAAAAGCTTTTCTTTTTCTTTGGCTTGAGGAAAAGATGATACCTTCATTGTCTGGACCGGAGAGAGAGAGTCAAAATTGAGTGGTCCTTGAAATAGCTCTGGTTCATCTAATTCCATCATTTCTTTGGTTAGGAAGTCTTTAATTACTTTTGCAATGTCTCTTGCTGGAGATAGAGTCTTCTTTCCTTCTGCAGCCTTAGAATTGTCACCTGGGGTCTTCTCTATTTGATCTTCTTCTCTTCCCTTTACCTCTTCTTTTTGACTGATTTTCTCTTCTTTTCTTTCTTCTCCTTCAGTTCCAGAGTCAGCAGGGGGATCTGGAAGAGAGATGTTTACTTCTTCAGGGACCTCCTCTTCTAGAATAGAGGAATCCAAGTCCTTAGTCCTTTCCTCACCTATGTCCTTTGGCTCTTCTACATTTTTCATAGTGGATTCTTCTTTTGATGTACTTAGTCCTTTGTCATTCATGGCAGAAGGTTCATCATCTATGTCCTCTATAACAAGAAGATTGAATCTTGTAAATGCATTCTAGAGGATGTCCTCTATTTCTTTGGCAACTTGATCTGTCTCTCCAAGCATAAGCTAGTTCATTCTTGCTTTGCTCCAAAACTCATCCTTGTAGTCCTTGAAGATCATGTTCATTTGTTGAGAGGTAATGGAAGGATAAAGTTGAATAGCAATCTGTTCTTGGATCTCTAGGTCTTTTGCCTTAGCATTCTCCTTTCTCATTTCTAGTTCCTTCTCTAAACTTTTAGGAATTAGAGAGATGATTTCAATGAATGCTTTATTATAAATGTTAAGATACTTGACTGTAGCATCTTCCAAGATTTTCTTGTCAGTATCACTAAACTCATCATAAAATTCTGTTAATGGTTGCAGATTTCCATCCACTGTGACTGCCTTGATAACATTATCAACAGAAGGAGTGGACCTTTCATCAAATTCTTCTGCCTCTTCTTCTTTATTTGCACTGGCAGAGGATCCACCTGATGTTTTCTTCTTCCTCCTTATTTTCTTAACTTCCTCATCTATCTCTATCTCTTCATCATCCTTTTGACTTATGTAAGACCTTGTGGCCTTTGTCTTTGTTCTCTTCTCTCCCTTTTCGGATGTCTTGGCTTCTAGTTTTGAGGCTTTTTAGCTCTTAGAGGTGGCAGGTGCGGAGCTCTTGGAGGATTTGGTCCAAGAGGGGACTTGCACCGGATCACTTTTATTTTCTACTTCTTGTCTCTCTTTCTCTGCTCTTTCTATTTTCTCTTTGTTAGCATCAACTGCCTCTTTTGAGATGTCATATCTTTTGGAAACTTCCTCTACTTCCCTTCTCACTTTTCTCTTCATCTTTGGTTGTCTTTGTTCAACATGAATTTTCACGCTCAATTCTGGAAAGGTTCCAAACCTTTCTGCCTCAGGGTCCTTAGGCTGACTCAGCATTTGTTGGATATGCAGCTCCAAGATCTTCTCATCTACCTCATAGCCCATTGGCATAATTCAGACTATCTTGGGCTCCACTGCCTCCATTAGGCATTGATTAGTGTCTACCATGAAACACACTATATCTTTGTATTTTTCAACTAATGTTTGTAGAATTCTTTCTCTAGCCTGCATCATACTTTGGAAGTTTTTGAAGTATCCCCAGAGTGCTGTACTTTGAGCCTTGGCATCACCAAGCCCATAGATATAATCTCTGATTTGTATGGCAACCGGTCTATCATTTTGCCATACCCAACCACTGGATCCGGGTAGCTCATTCATATAGTAAAAGAATAGACATAGTATCAAGCCACCATACTTAAATGAATTCTTCTTATCCTTCTTTATTTTCTATAAATTTTCTAACAGTTGGTTCAGGAGAAGCTCACAAAGATCATAATCAACATTTTCCCTTAGCATCTGATAAGCAGTGTATATTGCTATTCTGGATATAGAATTCTCCTTGCTAGAGTGATATATTTTATAACCAATTATCATAGAAGCAAATTTGATATCTGGATCTGTGATATCCTCTATTGTCATTGCTCTTTTGTCAAATTTTGATCTGGTAGCCTCACTTACAGTTTGGTTCTTGACTGATTTGAGAGCAGGCAACCCACCGGATGAGTGCAAGCCAGTTACTTCCCTAATTACATCCTTTGTTATTTTGAAGGGCTTAAACAATGACATGAAGTTATCATGTATTCTACTGAGAACATACCGGACCCATTCATCTTCTGCAAAATAGGGGAAGTGGATGCAATGTCCAAAATGCTTATCCCGGATGGCCTTGTATTGAGGGTTAGGTTTAAATGTTTCATCTATTAATTGCTTGTGATAGATATCCATTAGCTTGGATTCCCCAAATTCCTCAATGTTCATGTGAATGTATACCCTAACATCTTCTACGTGTAGAACCCCATGTGGAATGCTTGAGAATGCGCCTAAAGGATCAACTTATAGGGATTTGTAAGGATGTTTCTTGAACTTAGGGTGAGGACTATCAGTGATCTTTACAACATTTAGAGTAGCCATCATCCAAAAGATTCAAAGAGAGATGTTCAAGAGTGAAAATACCTTTTTACACTTCTAGGGTTCACGATATGAGCTGAAAAGATCGCTGGTTGAATCAAATTCTGCGGTTGATCTTTGAGAGGGTTGAAGCAATCTTGTTGCAGATCTCTTTCTTTCTTCTTCTCTAATGCAAATGTGCAAATGATGAACAAAAAGAACCCTTATATTTCTGCGCAAACCCTAAATTCATATTGCAATAAAAGCACACTTTAAGTTATTCCAGTTCCCTTGTTCTAAGAGAGATCCTTCCGAATCACTGAGATGCACTTAGAATTATTCTTGGTGATAATTAACAATCTATCTCCCTTTCTCCAATTATTCCATTTATCCACAGATCAAGATATTTCAATTTTGAATCATACCGGATGACTATTAAACTGGATCAATCTTAGATGATTGACCTCTTCAAAACTCCTTGCGGATCTTTTATATTTTCAACAAGGATTATTTAGATATCTCTTCAAGAACTCTTCAATCCGCAATACTCCATGTGCCAATTTTAGGCACCAATTGACTGGCTGGGGGAAATTATTTTCCTTTGTGACTCCCCCTAAGCCAGAGCTCATCTATTTAGTTTCCGGAAGGAATATCAGCACCAGATTCTGATGCGGATCCATCCCCAACATTTTCTGTACTTCTCTTCACCCAAATCTTGTTCATCTCCTTTTGAACTTCATCCGCATTCAATTTTCCTTTTCTTTTGTCTTGATTTTGATTATGATGCACCAGACCTCTTTTATCCTGATTCTTACTTCTACAAAATTTGGCAATATGACTGAATCTATTGCAATTGTAGCAAGCTATATTTCTTTGCATATTTGACGATATCCTCTTGATCTACATTGATTAGCCATATGTCCCATTCTATTGCATGCAAAGCATCTACCATTGAATGAATTGTTTATTTGCATATTTCTACATTCATGAGATTATTGACCATACCTTTGGAAGTTAAAACATTGTCTAGAGAAGGATGAATTAGTCTAATTCCTTCTTCTTCTGCACTTATTTGCTTTATGACCAAAGTTATTGCAATTATAGCAATATCCATTGAAGGATGGATATCTTTGAGCATTTGGTTGTCTTACCAGAGGTCTTCTAGGCCCGTACCTTGGATTTCCTGATCTAGAGTTCATCTAACCGGATCCAGAGCTTTCACCTTTCTCATATCCCAAGCCATGCTTGTCATCTACCCTCTTTTGGCTTTCAAGAAGAACTTCAAGTTGAGCAGAGCTTATCTTGAATTTTTCTTTGTATTCATTTGTTGTTTGAAGATCCCTTTTAAGAGTGTCTGTCTGATTTTCAAGTTGTTCTCATTATCTCTAGCTTCTTCAAGATCAGATTCTAGATGTCTGATTATTCTATGCATTTTGTAGTAGTCTTCTGACTTCTTCTTGAGAGATTGTTTTAGATTATCTTCAATTTTTCTTTTCTCTTCAATTTCTTGGGTGAATTTCGTAACCCCTGATTCCATTTTATGTCTTACCATAATGACCTCTTTTGATAGCTTCTCACATAACTTGTTTGTCTCATTCAGATCTTCATTAGTATCATTGGCTTCACTTTGACTTGATAATTGTTGAAGAAGTTCATTTCTCTTTTTCACAGAGATACTCAGTTTTTCTTTTAGTTCATTTATGAAGTCTTCAGCTTGTTTGAGTCTTTCCCTTAGGTTATTGACATTAGAGTGAGATTGCTCAAGATCATCTAGGGTAGACTGAAGTTGTTCCCTCATACCATAGATATCCATTGTGATTCCTAGATCTTCCTCAAGCTGTTAGGCTTTGTTTGGAGGAACTTAGCTCTGATACCAATTGTTGAAAACAAGGCAGATAACTGAGGTGGGGGGGGGGGTAAATCAGTTATCTTAAATTTCTTAACTTTTTTTTCTTCTTTAACAATAGTGAAGTATCAAAACATATAAGCATAAATGAACATGAGAGCAGAAATGAAATCAACACACATAACACAAGGATTTTTATGTGGAAAACTCTGTTAAGAGAAAAACCATGTGGTGACTAACCCAAGATTGTATTCTCTGTTAAAAGAATAAGAAGTACAAAATGACACTTGCCAATTAGGGCTCACTACCCAAGCACACTGCTGACAAGAGGCTCACTACCTACAATAGTTATAGAAAGTAACCAGGTATTTGAACTGATGAGAAGTATCCACATATGCTGAGGTTCAGTTCCAATTAGGCTCAATATACTGATCTACTATACTTCATTCTTACTTTGTTTTGGTGCTGCTACTCTGTCACATACCAGACCTGTATTGCCGCACTTATCTCTACCTTTTCTTGCACACTATATCCCAAATCACACCACTTTACATTGAAATCCATCTGGTATATATATCTGCACCAAGCATTTCAACATCATTCTAGTTGGCATCCAGAATACTCAAGATTTTCCCAAACTCTGGTTTGTCAGCTGAATCCATGCTTACTAAGTGATGTGTATCAAAGAGATAGTTATAGAAGTCATCAATCATGTCAGCCAACCATGAATGATCCCTTAAGTAGCTTCATCACCATCAATTTCTCATCCGAGTTAAGGTCTGATGCTCTGCCAGTTAGTTCTTCCTTAGTCTACACTACCTGCCAGGAACCCAACACTTAGGTGCTCATATCTTTTCATTCTTTCAACACCGGAGGCTCAATCTCTAGAATGTAGTAGTAATGGTACTCCTCTTGACTTCCCCAAGTATGCACTTTGCTGAGATACATCCTCTGGGAAATCTGGACCTGATTGTCAGACCTTGTTGCATACTCTATTCTTGCTCAACGGACCAAAATACTCTTCAATCTGACTTCCGATATAGACATACCATGTGTTACGGATGTGTGGGATGGACTTTGTTGCCATCAATGACAACAATCAAGAAGCCACATAGTATCTCTTGCCAACAGGATCACCCAAGCATTGGTCAAATTGGCTAAATAGAAATCAATAGCCAGGTATATGAGTTCGTTAGAACTAAGGAGAACCCAACCAAATAATTTAACCAACCTTGGTTAGACATCGGCCAGGCAACATAGGTAGCCAGAAAGAAGTTTATAGCCATAGAAACAAGGAAAGTGGTCAAGAAAAGAAACGACCATCACACATAGTTCAATTTGATATTTAAATCGCCAGTCAGCACAAGGAAATGACTCAGTCTAAGGAGCGATCTGGCCAAGAAGATAAGCGGCCAGGAGAAGACATCGATTAGAATATAGAAAGACTGATTAAGAATGATGACTAGAAAGATAAGTTTTCAATCAGAGATACAAGGTAAGGATGGTCATAATACATGGGTCGATTTAGCACAGAAGAGATGCTGAAACCAGGCAGAAAAAGGTCTATATAAAATGATAGTCATTCGTTTAACATAGCAACAGAAAAACCAAAAGAAAACCTATAAAAGATGGTGACGTGAAGAAGATTTGACTGGTGACGTCGCTTCTCCTCTTTCCTTCTTGACATTGCACTTCTCCAATTTTTGTCGCTCCAAACTCAGAAGAATTTTCTCTACCCAAAACATAGCTTTTCCCTCAATAATTCGTGGTAGTCTATGTAGACACCTAAAATTGGCTTTCTCTGGAAACCCGTTTCCCATACCTCTGCACCAATTTATCCCTAACCATCTGTCTATCCCTTATGATCAATTGATTCATTTAATTCATCACTAGACCTTACAACTATGTCCCCATTGATTAAATAAATATTCCTAATATTTATTTAGTCAATTTTGTCCATTTCCCTAATCCTTGTTAAATAGATAAATCATTTTTATCTAATTAACCTATCCTACTAATCAACCTACCTTAGCTTACCTATCCCCTAGACCTAGGTTAATTAAGCTAAACCCTTAATCAACCTTGCTTAGCCCATTCTTCCATACACCTTTTGAATAAAAATCAATCTTTTATTCAAACGGTCAAATCCCCCTTACCCCTCATTTATCACTCTCTTACACATGTAAGAGTACCTCTTCACATCTCCACATAAAGGTGAATTTTTAATTCACACTCCCCCATGAGTTGAATTAAAAATTCACTTGTCATGTCCACTCTTCCCAAATATGAATCTTTAATTCATTTTAATCCTCCACACCTTTCCCCATGTGAATTTAAAATTCACTTTTAATGAGAGCCCTCCAATCCCATTGACCAAGCTTCAACCCTTGATCTCCCTCATCCATTCCCCTTGTGACACTTGTCACAAGGCTATGGCTTCAATCCTAACCCTAACTCTCATTGATTCCTAGCCCTTGATCTCATCTTTCAATCCTCACCCTCCATCCTCATTTCCAAAACTCTATAAATGAGACCCTTCTCTAAGCCATTAGAGAGAGACTTCTTCATGCATCAAACCTCTACCAAAATCACTCCAAAATCCCTGTCATTTACATTGTGTTGAGCATTTGAGCAATCCACATTAGTCATCTACATGGGTAAAATATGAGGAGACTATTCGGGTGCAACTCCTTCCCTCTTGGATTTGTGAGTCATTATGGAGGTATAATCATGTATTTTTGAATTTGATTAGTATTTAATCTTCATTTTGTCCTCATTAATCACAGTCTGATATGATTGATCTCCCTCCTTTTTAACTAATTTCCCTCTCTTGTTCTGACAATCAGATTTAGGTTTTTTAAAACTTCACTTAACTCTCTATTTTTGAATGCTCTCTTTCTCACCAAATTGAGAGTAAACAAATAAAAATATCAATAATAATAATATCTTTTTTGAACTTACTGTCGCATGAGGGACATGATCAAATATTTAATTCTTTATTTCAGACTCTAAATTTAATAAAACTAATTTTAATATTATTATTATTTAACTATTTTATTTAGAACAAACTATTTAATTAATCAAGAATAGAAATAGAATACAATATTGCATGAAAATATCTCATTTTATATATATTATTTAATTTCAAATAACATATTGTCTTCCAAACATCCATTAATAATACTTTATTATTCAATTTAAAATACGAACACAGATATCCTCATTTAAATATCAAACATCATTTAAATATAATTCGAAAACAATTAACCACACATCAATGCATTTAAATCTATTTTATTATACATATGCAACTATGTGAAGTGTGTGAAGTTACAAGATAAAACCCATCACAAGTTCACCAAAAGCCAGATCTCTTCTACCAGAGCCATGCTCTTGTCCTTCGACAAGACCCGTAAAAACTCAAACTCATTGCACTATCAATAAGTTAGCCCAAAAATATATCCGAGGCAACAAAATCTTTATTGAATAACATATCATATCCAAAGTAAATCCCCCATCCCAATCCCCATTACTCCCAACTCCACATCCAAAGTACAAGCTTCCAAATACATCATGGTGTGTGCAACCGTTGGTCTTGGTTCCCCTCCACCACTTAACATTCCCACATCCCCCCACCTCTCCATCTTTTGTTCACTATCCTACATATCTTCCCCATCACATTCCTATGGTCCATGCTTTTGCATAATCCACATCATAATCCATTATCCACCATCCATTCCATCTTCTACTATCTACCAACATCCATGTAATCATCATCCAAAATGCTATCCAACATGGGACCATCTTCTCCTTGCTATGGAAACAGACGCTAGAGTCCCCATTCTATCAAAAAAGGAAAAAAACCAAAAAAATCAAGAAAATAGTAAAGAGAAAAATCCGTCCAATGGTGAAAACCACTCCTTGTGGTGCCTTGTGCAAGTACCTTGATGAAAACCCCTGGTGGGTGTCATGTGTAATCCCTTCTCCAACCATTTTGTATCCCTACACTTGGGGGCAAAACCATCTAATCATCCAAATCCATAACATCCTTTTGCATATCCTATCCACTATCCCCTATTTATCTTATCATATTCCTATCTACCATCCCCTATTCATCCTATCATTCCCCATCCATTCTATCCACTATTTCCTCCTTTGATCTTGATGAAGACAAGGGGCAAAATATCAACAACATGCTTTGGAGACCTATTGGCATACTCCCTTTTAAAAGTACATCCTCCATCCATCTATTGCAAAGACCATCCATTCAAACATGAGCCCATCATGCAAAACTCTAATCATTGGGGCATATGATTCCTTGCAACCTAGCCCTTGGAGAAAATCCTCATCCCTATCTTTGCTCTATCTAACATGCATCCTTATCGCTTATCCATTCATCTACCACAAATCTCCTATCCATTATCCTTTCATTGCCGATCCCCCTATCCAATCCCATCACTTTCACCTCTAGACTTGGTGTTCCCTTGTCATTGGTATCTAGCATAAAGGTTATCCACACGAAATCCAATACAACATCTCATAATAAACCATTCCTTTTCTAAAATCAGAAAATCCAAAAAAATTAAAAAAATCCACAAAATCAAAAAAATCACAAAATTCAAAAACACAAAAAAAAATTAAAAATTTAGAAAATCTAAAAACATCAAAAAATCAGAAAATCCAAAAACAATACAAAATCAGAAAATCCCAAAAAATCAAAAAATCCATAAAATCCCAAAAATATATCCATCACAAAATCAACATTGTCCCATCAACATCTCATCATCTTCCAACATCCTCAAAATCACCCAAATCATCCAACACATCATCTTCCAACATCATCACATCTATCCCCGCTGAGCTTACATTAGATCCAAGCATCACATCACCTATCAAAGCATTGTCCCTTAATCAAAAATCATCAACTATCAAATCAGCATCAACCACAACTTGTCACCATCATTTCTTGAGCCAATCTTACAGCATCACCTAGGCACCATCCAATCATCAATCGATTCTTGCCTTAGGATATATCTTTCCTACAATAGGTAGAATCTTTCAAATCATTATCCATCTTGGCAAGAGATACAATGGCTACTTGTTTGGTTCGTTGGTCTTTTCATTTTTGATTTTTATCTTTTGTCCCATTCGAAGATCACATCAAAGCTACCTTGATCTCACTATATCATGGTATGTGGTGAAAACATCTAGAATGGGGCATAGTCTTGCTTTTGTATGCTATGCTTGTGGGCTGTTTTCATTACTCCAAGCTAGTATTCATATCTTGTTGATCATAGGGTTGGTTCTAGCATATTAATCTCCTTGTGCATATAAGGTTCATCATACCTTTTGTGTATTAAGGGCTTATGCTATGAGTCCCCTTCCCTCATCTGGAGAAGGTTGTACTATCTTGGGCATGCATGAGATCATCCCTTTGTCTGTGTCTAGTATATGAAAATGTTGGATAAACATCATCACCCTGGTATTCTATGCCTTGGTGAAAATATCCACTTTGCTATATCAAACCTAGGATTCCTCTAAATCATTTTCAACACAATGATCATCCACCAATCAATCTCCCAACATTATCACACTTTCATCTCGCCCCTTATCCTCCAACCACTTCTACCAATCTGTTCCATCCATTTCGAGAGCACAACCGTGTTCTCACAACCCGCCTATCCTCTCGAGGGGGCATCACCCTTACCAATTATCCCCAAACCTTACTCTATTCTTCTAAGCCAAAATCTTTTTTCTATCTAAACCAACTCTATGGTTTAACTTCTTTGAAATGATGTTACTTAGCCGCAACACCATCTCAAAGAGGGGCAAATGTAGACACCTAAAATTGGCTTGCTCTACAAACCGGTTTCCCATACCTCTGCACCAATTTATCCCTAACTATCTGTCTATCCCTTATGATCAATTGATTCATTTAATTCATCACTTGACCTTACAACTATGTCCCCATTGATTAAATAAATATTCCCAATATTTATTTAGTCAATTTTGTCCATTTCCCTAATCCTTGTTAAATAGATAAATCATTTTTATCTAATTAACCTATCCTACTGATCAACCTACCCTAGCCTACCTATCCCCTAGACCTAGGTTAATTAAGCTAAACCCTTAATCAACCTTGCTTAGCCCATTCTTCCATACACCTTTTGAATAAAAATCAATCTTTTATTCAAATGGTCAAATCCCCCTTACCCCTCATTTATCACTCTCTTATACATGTAAGAGTACCTCTTCACATCTCCACATAAAGGTGAATTTTTAATTCACACTCCCCCATGAGTTGAATTAAAAATTCACTTGTCATGTCCACTCTTCCCAAAAATAAATCTTTAATTCATTTTAATCCTCCACACCTTTCCCCATGTGAATTTAAAATTCACTTTTAATGAGAGCCCTCCAATCCCATTGACCAAGCTTCAACCCTTGATCTCCCTCATCCACTCCCCTTATGACACTTGTCACAAGGCTATGGCTTCAATCCTAACCCTAACTCTCATTGATTCCTAGCCCTTGATCTCATCTTTCAATCCTCACCCTCCATCCTCATTTCCAAAACTCTATAAATGAGACCCTTCTCTAATCCATTAGAGAGAGACTTCTTCATGCATCAAACCTCTACCAAAATCACTCCAAAATCCCTGTCATTTACATTGTGTTGAGCATTTGAGCAATCCACATTAGTCATCTACATGGGTAAAATATGAGGAGACTATTCGGGTGCAACTCCTTCCCTCTTGGATTTGTGAGTCATTATTGAGGTATAATCGTGTATTTTTCCATTTGATTAGTATTTAATCTTCATTTTGTCCTCATTAATCACAGTCTGATAGGATCGATCTCCCTCCTTTTTAACTAATTTCCCTCTCTTATTCTAACAATCAGATTTAGGTTTTTTAAAACTTCACTTAACTCTCTGTTTTTGAATGCTCTCTTTCTCACCAAATTGAGAGTAAACAATATAAAAATATCAATAATAATAATATCTTTTTTGAACTTACTGTCGCATGAGGGACATGAACAAATATTTAATTCTTTATTTTAGACTCTAAATTTAATAAAGCTAATTTTAATATTATTATTATTTAACTATTTTATTTAGAACAAACTATTTAATTAATCAAGAATAGAAATAGAATACAATATTGCATGAAAATATCTCATTTTATATATATTATTTAATTTCAAATAACATATTGCCGATGATGGCATGGTTCGGTGGTTAAGTCACTCAGGATGTAGTGGCGGCCACCAGAGTTCAAACCCCCGCTGGGCCAACGAGCTCGCAAGGCTTTACGCCTTCGCTGGGCCAATGAGCTCGCGGGTTTGAAGTGTTCTTCCTAGGGGATGAGGTCCCCTAGTTGTGGCCTCACCGGTTCATTGCTCCGGGCAAAAGCATTCGCGTGGAGCCGGAGGGCGTGTCGCACCAGCGTCGCCGGTCACATTAAAAAGTTTACCAGGCGCATTTAAAAAAAAAAAAAAAAAAAAAATTTCAAATAACATATTGTCTTCCAAACATCCATTAATAATACTTTATTATTCAATTTAAAATACAAACATAGATATCCTCATTTAAATATCAAACATCATTTAAATATAATTCAAAAACAATTAACCACACATCAATGCATTTAAATCTATTTTATTATACATATGCAACTATGTGAAGTGTGTGAAGTAACCAGATAAAACCCATCACATGTTTGCCAAAAAGCTAGATCTCTTCTACCAGAGCCATGCTCTTGTCCTTCGACAAGACCTGTAAAAACTCAAACTCATCGCACTATCAATAAGTTAGCCCAAAAATATATCTGAGGCAACAAAATCTTTATTGAATAACATATCATATCCAAAGTAAATCTACTATTGTTCCATACTTTCACTTGTAATTAACTAATGAGGTAACTTTGTAAAGTCTATGAAAGTTTGAGACGTGACATCCTTCCCTAGTTGGAAGAGACATCATCTCAATGTCTTATTACATCAAGTAAACAATAAAGTATCAAATCAATAATGTATCATCATCTGAGTATCAAAGTATCTAAAATATGCATAAAATAAAACATCTATTCTATTTTTCCAAATGCGGAAAAGATCGGTCAATATCAGAAGCATCCTCCCAAGTGGCACTGTCCACTAAATATTGGTCCCATTAGACTTTATACTGCACTATGTCTCAATTACGTAACTTAACGTTGCGCTTCTCCAAAACTTGAATGGGCTCCACTAGCACCACTCCTGGATGTTGTACATGCAGAGCACGCAATCAAGAATATGCAAAACATCAAGATGATAAGGTTTGAGCAAAGACACATGAAAAACATTATGGATCTTTGTGAGAGCTGGCAGCATTGCAAGTCTGTATGCAACTGGATTGATCACTTCAAGAACATTGAAAGGTCCTACGAATCTTGGAGCTAGTTTGGATGCCTTACCAAATGAAATTGAACTCTTATGAGGCTTGACCTTCAAAAACACCTTGTCAGCTACTGAAAATTGTTAGAAAGTCCTGTTCTTATCTGCATAACTTTTCTGTCTATTCAAGGCTTGTTTCAATTTCTCTTTGATTAGCCTCATCTAATCTTCCATCTCCTTCAACATATCAGGTCCAACTACTATTCGATACTCAACCCTGTCCCAACTGATTGGAGTTCTATACCTGCGACCATAAAGAGCCTCAAAAGGTGCCATTCCTAAAGATGCACGGTAGGAATTATTATAAGCAAACTCTACCAATAGTAGACATTCCTCGCATTTGTACTGTTCATCCATACAGTACATCCTCAGAAGATCCTCTACTACCTAGTTGACTCTCTCTGTCTGACCATCTATTTCAAGGTGGTAAGCTATACTAAAGTTCAACTTAGTCCCCAAAGTTGCATTAAGTGTGGTCCAGAACCTAGAGGTCATGCAAGTGTCACGATCTGAAATGATCGTCTCTGGCACTCCATGTAGTCGAAAGATCTCTTGGACAAAGTTCTTTGCTAAGGTTAATGACCCATCCAAAAGATTTCCCAGAATGAAATGAGCCACTTTCGTCAATTTGCCAACCACTACTAAGATGAATAGAAGTCATTTTACTTTACTCGAAATTACTTGCAGTAATTCTATATTTTACTTCAGTTTTGTGTGTTGTGAAAATTGGGTACTTTACATTTGGTATCAAGGTGCTTTTTCCGCCCAACCACAAAGCTTGCGCTTCCCCAGTATCCTTCAAATTGAAGGATGCCTGACCCTACTCGAAGAGCCTAGCAATCTATAAACATATGCAGGGTGGAATCCGATGTGTGCCTATCAATCTACATGCATTACTATCATGAATTTAGCATCTCATCAATAGGATATGGCAGGAAAATATACAAACTAGGCTATCAACCATTCATTCTATAATTGTACACATGTCTATTTCAACATTCTCATTAGCTTTGGCCAAAGCGTTAATCTGTAAAATTACATATAGGTTTTAAAAAAGAAAACCTACTTCCCTGCTATTCCATACTCGACACCTATCCTGAAATGTAATCTTTCCAAAATACACAATAAAGAAGAACAAATATAGCACATGCAAGCATCTATTTGCTTTCTATAATTCAGATAAACAATTTTACAATAATCCATTCTTTCTTCTTTCCAAGCATCAAATACACAAAATATACCATGACGCACTCCATTAATTCAGTTGTTTAATTATTTCTTTAAATAATCAATTTAGTTCATAGTTATGCCTTCCTATTATTTTGTGACATGAGGTCTATTTAAACATAATAGAAACAAACTATAGGCTTCCTATCACCACAGCGACAAGAACTGCTACAAAAATTTAAAACAGAGACATGGATCAAGAAAAATGTTCGTTTTTAGCATACAAGAAGTAAGATAATATATTGTCTCAGATTTTTGCAATATGTTGTTTAATCACTGTATTTGCTTTCTTCAACAATCTTTTTAGTTCAAAATACAAGTTTCAAACTGGTTACACATAATAACAGGGTCTATTGTTTTGCTACAAGAAGATACTATTTTCCAAATTATATAATTTATAAAGTTTACTATCGAAACTATTAAATACATAACTAGTTTTCTATTCAGATTAAGAGTTCTTAGTAATGCTACTACAAGAATAACAATTTATCTATAGTCATAGATTTGTTGTTTAACAAAAAGAGGTCGATTTGTGTTTATTTCCAACTAAAATGCAAATTAAATACAGTCAATTGATATTTTTATCAGTTGATTAAACAGTGACTTAAGAGGTTCTAATTCAGTTTAAGTTCAAAGTATGAGAGATACTGAACTAAAGTCTTGTTTGACAACTGAAGATCAACACGTTTTGGAGATAGCGGGAAGAGGGGTTGATCTACATGGATCACCCAAGCATTGGTCAAATTGGCCAGATAGAAATCAACGGCTAGGTATACCAGTTCATTAGAACTAAGGAGAAACCAACCAAATAATTTAACTATCCTTGGTTAGACATCGGCCAGGCAACACAAGCGGCCAAAAACAAGTTTACAGCCATAGAAACAAGGTAAGTGGTCAGGAAACAAAATGACCATCACACAGTTCGATCTGATATTTAAATCACCAGTCAGCACAAGGAAACGACTCAGTCTAAGGAGTGATCCGGCCAAGAAGATAAGCGGTAAGGAGAAGCAATCGATTAGAATACAAAAATATTGATTAAGAATGACGACTAGAAAGATAAGTTTTCAATCAGAGATACAAGGTCAGGATGGTCATAATACATGGGTCGATTTAGCACAGAAGAGACACCAAAACCAAGTAGAAAAAGGTCTATATAAAATGATAGTCATTCATTTAACATAGCAATAGAAAAACCAGAAGAGAACCTGGAAAAAGATGGCGATGTGAAGAAGATTTGACTGGTGACGTCACTTCTCTTTCCTTCCTAGCGTTGCACTTCTCCAATTTCTGTCATTCCAAACTCAGAAGAATTTCCTCTACCCAAAACATAGCTTTTCCCTCAGTAATTCATGGTAGTCTGATATGATCAATCTCCCTCCTTTTAAACTAATTTCCCTCTCTTGTTCTGATGATCAGATTTAGCTTTTTGAAAACTTCACTTAACTCTCTATTTTTGCATGCTCTCTTTCTCACCAAATTGAGAGTAAACAATTTTAAAATATCAATAATAATAATATCTTTTTTGAACTTACTGTCGCATGAGGGACATGATCAAATATTTAATTCTTTATTTCAGACTCTAAATTTAATCAAGCTAATTTTAATATTATTATTATTTAACTATTTTATTTAGAACAAACTATTTAATTAATCAAGAATAGAAATAGAATACAATATTGCATGAAAATATCTCATTTTATATATATTATTTAATTTCAAATAACATATTGTCTTCCAAACATCCATTAATAATACTTTATTATTCAATTTAAAATACAAACACAGATATCCTCATTTAAATATAAAATATCATTTAAATATAATTCGAAAACAATTAACCACACATCAATGCATTTAAATCTATTTTATTATGCATATGCAACTATGTGAAGTGTGTGAAGTAACTAGATAAAACCCATCACATGTTTTCCAAAAAGCTAGATTTCTTCTACCTGAGCCATGCTCTTGTCCTTCAACAAGACCTACAAAAACTCAAACACATCACACTATCAATAAGTTAACCCAAAAATATAGGCGAGGCAACAAAATCTTTATTGAATAAAATATCATATCCAAAGTAAATCTACTATTGTTCCATACTTTCACTTGTAATTAACTAATGAGGTAACTCTATAAAGTCTATGAAAGTTTGAGATGTGACAATGGACTTGGCATCTAGAGGCTTACATGAGGATCCTTCCCTAATGATTGATCCTACATGTGACAAACCAGACATCACTCCATGTACTGCACTTCTTGTAGTCCCTCTAGAATCTTGTCTGCCATCCAATTTTATAATGAGCAAGATTGGGAGGTAGATGATTTGTTATAGTCCAACTCACATGCGTCATACCTCTCTCTCATGTGTAATATTTGTGTTATTCTTGTATGTAATGTTATACCTGTATGTGTTGCTTGGCATGTATTTTTTTTGTTAGCTCTCTTTGGATGACCCTTGACGTTCTTGTTGGTGCAAGGATACAATGAGAATGAATCTATTGTGACATTCCTCTATTTGTATCTCAGTTATTCTATTTGTTGTAAATGCAATTTTATGCCTTTTGGGGATGATGTATAGCATTGGATGATTTAGTATCCTTCTAGGTTGACCCAAATTTTTTACTTTTCTTTCATGTGGTACTTCCTCCTCCATATTTGTAGTTCTACTAACTAGAGGATGTTGATAATTCCAAAAACAAGTGTCCCTTTATACAACCATTCATATACTGATTCTAGTCAAGTAGATCCCTTTGTGCTATTTTATGTCTCTACCTTAAAGGCAATTGCTACCTGATGCTGTTAGAAATTATCTTAAGGTGGGGGTGCACACTCTATGCGCTTCACTTTGTTCACACACCATATGATTGGTCTTGCTATTGCAACACTTTTTGATAATCTTTGTAGCACTTTACCAGGGTTACCCAGCAAATAGTATGCTTTGCTTGGCTTGTAATTTCTAATATCATTGACATGGAACTCACCTAGAAAATCTGTGGATCTTACTAGCCTGTGATGTTTTAATTTTTCTCTACATTCATGACCACCTAGTAAACATCAGATTTTACTAGCCCGTGACTCATGATGCGAGTTTTTGGTTTGATTACTAGAATGACACAACTTGCTAGCTTGAGAATCATACCTTGTATGCTTTTGTTTTCCATGTAAGATCTGTGTATGCTTTGTGTATGTTCGGATATGACCATAATATTTTGCTAACTATAGTTGTTCTAGCATATAATATTTGGTCTCATTTGATGTTTGATAGTTTTTAGATATAGGCATATATGTAGATGTGTGATTCATGCTATGTGTCTTGTGTATCTATAACCTCTTTATCTAATAATTGTAGACTTGTAGAATCCTAATCTTAGGCGTTGTCACATCTCTTGACTTTGTGACATTCTATATCTTCAACATTTTAGTGAAGATATCTGGCTTCTCCGTACTTTAGTGTGTGTATGAATGTAAGTTCATACCCCCACTAAAGTGGGGGCTAAATGTAGCATCATAAATTATCACCACTTACAATTTCATGCTAGGTTTAACACTCAATTTAGCGTATGTGTTTGTTTTTGCTTAACATGTGCCCATTTTACCAATTGATTAAGGAACAAGGTTAAGTCATGTGTTGACACCCCCTTTGAGGACCAAAATCACTAGGACACTAGTGCCCAACGCTACTATCCCACCAGTTTGGCTCCAAAAGATATGAATCTTGAAGTGTCGGCCTTACCTCAAAAGGTACTTGGGATACATATATATAGAACTCTCTCTCCATCATTTACACACACATGAAAGGACATATGATCAATCCATGAACAAAAAGATCTCTACAAGTTCTAGGCTAAAGAATCCCTCTACTTGTGAAGATTATTTTTTATTGGCACTAACACTTGCAAGTATTTGAGGAATCTTCTCCTTTCCTCCATCAACTCCTTGTGGGCAATTTGTGTTGTGACACTAATCTGACAAGGATTCCATACTTATGGTAAGATCATTTCATTGTGTTCATTTACTGTAATATTTATCAATCATTTTGCCTATGTTCATCATAAACACACACTCTCTATCACATCATCGTCATCATCATCATCATTATTATTGTGGAGGTGGGAACACCAACATAGGGTTTGACTAAGGCAAGCCCCTATATAGAACAACCATTTTCCCTCTTTTGTGTGTACAAATCTAAGACAAAGATCAAACTCATAGAAGTTCAGACTCAAATCCTAAAGACACTAGCATCCAGAGCTAGTGTCCTGCAAGTTTTGCCCCTACTTTCGGTGCTAGGTTCTTTTCTGTTTACCTTTTCCTATTTTTCTTCTATTTTCTGATAAGTATAATAGTAGTCTACATGTTTACTCATTTAGTCTATTAGGTCTTCACATTTGCTTAGTTTAATTAATGTAATATGTGTTATGTAGAAAAAGGGGGTTTGTGAATGAGGTTGATAGTTCAATTAGATCCTCCTTTCACTACATACATTCAAGGACATTAAACTGAGTAGAATCATAACTTTTGCAAGAGGACTCAGCTGCAAGTTTGGTGTCACTTGGAATGAAAATGAAACTTGGAATTGTTGATTTATTTGTTAAACCTTAGCCCGATTAAGCCTAAATCCTTAATTATGCAAAATCGTAAATAAACGGATGAAACTTGACAAATGCTCACATAGGTAGACACTAAATGTAGATTAGATACATACCAGATTTCAAATTTTGGAAGGTGAAAACTTTGGGGACAAAAGAGTGGGCGTCCTTGTCTAATGTAGTACTTTTTCTGAGGGCATTGAGATAAAATATGCTTCAGATTGTAACCTGCTTAGAGATTCCTGACACTACAAAACTGGAGGACTAAAGAGTGGGTGCCCTTGTCCAATTAGGGATATTTTCTATCATTTGCTTCAAATCTAGAATCTTCCTATTCTGCATTGATCTCCTGCAACTCCTCTCCACAAGATCCAACACCTATAACTTGCAATCACAAGAGAAGGGTTGGGGGTTTTGGTGTTTAGGAGCTTGCCTTGGTCAAGCCCTAGAATGGCATTCAAACCTTCCAACACCATTGTTAGATAGAGTGTGTGTCCTTGGTGGACAGAGGCAAAAGAAAATGATATGATAAATTTACTGAAACACAAAATAGATGTCACCTTGGAGGTGAAGCTCTCACGGGGAGATGAAGATCTTTCACACCATGAGGACATGGATTGATGAAGAGAAATCTGTAACAAACAAGTACAAAGACAACACAATATTACTCTACAACACAATCAAATCCTTGAATATCCTTAGCACAAGATCACAAGTTCGCATTATCTATCTAGGTGTAAAATGAAGTCCTAAACATGCTTATGTAGGCATTCCTGTTAAACATTCATAATTTAAATTGAATAGGCTGACAAAGGGAAACTTTTTAATGGTCACTTTGCGGACATTTTAAATTTGGGTCCTGACAAAATAGGTTTGGACTAGGGTACGGACACCCATGTCCAGGGTCCTATTTTGGGACATGCTTAAGCTTAAGAATGTCCCCTAAGTCCCATTTGGCATGTGTTTTGGGGAATTTTTCTCCAAGATTCATTTGTAACATGCATGATTAAATCTAAAGGACCCGAGAGCTAAACTTAGGAGGTAAAAGTCCTAAGGGACATTTTATGACATAACATTTAGCCCCCACTTTAATGTATGTATGATCTTACAACCCATACATGCATTAAAGTACGGTCAAAAACACATCAAACATGCCAAGCACTTGAAGCTAAGGCATATGCAAAGATTGGAGGACTATTTCTAGCCCCCAATCTCAGGTAAGCACTAGAAGAGAGATCACAGACACGGAAAACACAATGAAGATAGTAGGAAGCATGCAAGACATGGTGAAGAAAATATTGAAGACACATAAAACACGATGAATATAGTGATATAATATTTTCATTTTCATATATATATTGTTGGTTTTAGGACAGACAACTGAGAGGGGGCGTGAATCAGTTGTTACAAGAATTTATGTTCTTTAAACACTTAAAGCCTTCATATATTTCTACAGCATAATAATGATTCTATCATGGAAGCATAATACAATAATTTAATAGCAGAAACAAATTCAACACATATGACACCAAGATTTTAACACGGATAACTCAGTTAAGGGAAAAACCATGGGGTGACTAACCCAAGATGTATTCTCTGTTAAAAGAATAAGAGAAAGATGGCACTTGCCAATTAGGGCTCATTGCCTGAGCACACTGCTCACAAGAGGCCCACTGCCTACATGAGACACACTGTCTACAGAATAATATAAATATTACATACTTGAACTAGAGATTAGCATCTTCACCATGCTTGGGATAGTTCCATTTAAGCTTAATACTTCTGCTCTACTTTTTTGCTCTTCTCCTCTCTACACCTCTCTCATCTTAACCAAGATATTTTGAAATGACTTTGCAATTCTTATTTATACATGACATCAACTTTGGAATGATCATCAAAGTCAGCACAACATACTTTATTTTATTACAGAGAAGTTACAAAAATACAACTTGATTTGTTACAAAGACTTCATGCGTATCACCACACTATCAGCCACACATGTTTGGGACTTCAATCTTCCTTGAGGAACAAGCCATGCTTCATAGAACATCTTCAAGATCATCTATAAGACGTGTAAAACATCCATTCGGCCAAGATTAGGAAGAACACCATCACCTGAAAGCAAATCTTCAATTTATGAGCTCAATCTTCAATGCGGACTGCCAACATGAACTGGACACAACCTAGAGACCCTCACAAGCTTGCTTGAATCACCAAGAACATCCACACCCTTCTGCTTGCTAAAATCATTTGCATATCCATCTGGAACATCAAGAACATAGTCAGTCATCACTGTCTCATTAGAATAAATGCTTGCGGACCTCTAGACCACGAACCAATTGAGTTGTCAATTCACATTAGCTTCCTAAACATGCCACCAAATCCACAGAACAAGATATTGCATTTTCAAATCTTATCGGACCTATTTGTGTCACTCTGTCACCTCTGAACAGCTGCTAGAACTAGTTTTACTCATATGGCCATAACTTCTCCAAGTCTTCATGCGGATCTCTCAAATCTTGACTAGATCATCTTTAGACACATATATACAAACCCTTTGATGTGCATTCTCTAATCTTCATCTAGCTGAGATCTTCACTTCATAGAGCTCCAGTGTCTTCACTGTTCTTCTATGTTCCTGATAGGACTAATTTTCTCAATATCCTCAGTACATAGCTCATCCAATCCTTGACATCAATGTAACAAGAGTATGTTGACATCAATGACAACATCGATTAGGCCCATACTTGCAACAATCTCCCACTTTGTCATTGATGGCAACATATGATGTGAAAAACTATTTTAACCATCAAGACAAGAACTTCTCCTCACTAACTGACATAGCTCCCCCTATCAACATAAATCATTCATATGTCTTCTCTTTCTTTGCTCCTCCCCCTTTGATTAGCAACCACTTTTGCTTTTCACATGTCTTCTCTCCCCCTTTGACATCAATGGCAAAGGGCACATACTTGCATTAATATTTTAAAATCATACAAATTGCTCCCCTTGAGTGGTAGCTTCCTATCATCAATTTGGACCACAATATATGACTGTGAGATCCACCAGACTGATGCACATCAGTGCACCTTAATTCAGAATCGGAGGGATAATAACCCCTAACTTCTCCCTGAGATACTCAAAAGAGTCCTTAGGTAGAGGTTTAGTAGAAATGTTTGCAATCTCATCCTTTGAGGACACAAACTCCAATCTGACTTCATTCTTGCTCACCTGCTCTCTCAAAAAGTGAAACTTGATGGATATATGTTTTGTCTTTGAATACAACACCAGATTTTTTGATATAATTATTGCACTTGATTTATCACAGAAGATTTTGATAGGTTCCTCATACTCCACTCTGATGTCTCTTAGCATTTACTTCATACAAAATACTTGAGTGCAACTACCTCCTGCTACAATATATTCTACTTTTGTAGTGGACAGAGATATTGCCTCTTGTTTCTTGCTCAACCAAGAAACCAATCTTTTCCCCAAAAAGAATGCACCACCACTGGTACTCTTCTGGTCGTCCACATCTCCTACCCAATCAGCATCTGTATATGCATGATGAGAGAAAACATGATCCCTAGGATACCATAAACTATATTCAACTATTCCCTTTAGATATCTAAGAATCCTCTTGATTGCCATGACATGATATTCTCTAGGATTAGCTTGGAATCTGGCAACAAGACCAACAACATTCATAATGTCAGGTCTAGTTTGAGTAAGATACAGTAGTCCTCCAATCATTGACCTGTACTTTTTCTAATCAGTCTTAGGGGATTCATCATCTTTGCTTGGTTTACATCTAGTTTCCATGGGAGTATTGATTGGCTTTGAATCTTCCATCCCAAATTTCTTCAACAATTCTTTCACATATTTGGTCTTATGAAGATTCCTTTCTTTGTTTGAGTGATTTGCAGACCCAAGAAGAAATTCATTTCCCCAAACATAGACATCTCAAATTCACTTTTCATTTGATTTGCAAAGGTCTTACACATACTATCTCTCCCTCCAAAAATGATATCATCAACAAATACTTCAACAATCAAGATATTTTCATAATCAATCTTGAAGTACAAGTTACTGTCAGCAGTGCCTTTGTTGAAACCAATCTTCAAAAGATGTTTATCCAATCTTTCATACCAAGCCCTTGGGGCCTTTTTGAGTCCATACAATGCTTTCTTCAACTTACAGACCATATCACCATGATCAGACAATTGAAATCCATCCGGTTGCTCAATGTATACTTCTTCTTCCAAGTCACCATTCAGGAAGGCAAACTTGACATCCATTTGATATACTTTGAAATCCTTGAAGGTGGCAAAAGTAAGAAATAATCTGACTACTTCAATTCTTGCCACCGGAGAAAAAGTTTCTTCAAAGTCAACTCCTACTTGAGAATAACCCTTACAAACCAATCTGGCTTTGTTTCTAACTACTTCACCATCTTCATTCAATTTATTCCAGAAGACCCACTTAGTCCCAGTCACATTTTTGTCTTTAGGTCTGGGAGCAAGATCCCAAGTGTGATTTTTCTCAATCTACATCAACTCTTCCTCCATTGCTTTATCCCAGCTTTCATCATTTCATGCTTCATCTACTATTTTTGGTTCACTCTTTGAAATCAGACAATACTTTTCTAAATCTTGAGCAATCTTTCTTCTTGTTTAAACACCTTTGCTTCTATCACCTATGATCTAGTCTTTAGAATGCTTTAGTCTTACATACCTGGGAGTTTTGGGAATTTCTTACACTACTATCTCTTGGACAGGTTCATTCAAACTTATCTCTTCTTCCTGTATTTCAGGATTCTCTGGATTAGTCTAGATCTGAACTTCAGAAGGGGCTTGAACTTCTTGGACCAAAACATCACTCTGATCATTTGATTCATACTCATAAAACCTTGATGGATTTTCAATGCCTTCAGCAACCTTCACATTTGTACTTTCTACAATCTTTCTTCATCTCTTGTTATAACACCAATATGCTTTGCTTTAAGTAGAGTAACCCAGGAATATTCCTTCATCACTTCTAGCATCAAATTTGCCAAGGTCTTCATCTCTTTTAATGTAACATTTACTACCAAAGACTCTAAAATATTTCATAGTAGGAGTGATGCCAAACTAGAGTTCATAAGGGGTCTTACCAGTATTGCTTTTGATTTGTACTCGATTAAAAGTATAGACAACAGTGCTTACAACTTTTCTCCAGTAGATTTGAGGAACATTTGCTTCCATCATCATGGTTCTAGATGCTTCCTGGATGATCTGGTTCTTTCTCTCCACTACTCCATTATGCTATGGAGTCCTTGGAGCAGATAATTGTCTCTTTATCCCATGTTTCTCACATAATTCTATGAACTCTCTAGATGTAAATTCACCACCTCTATTAGACCTAAGACATTTTATGTTTAACCTAGTTTCATTTTTTACCATAGCCTTGAATCTTTTGAACTTCTCAAGATCCTCAAATTTCTCTTTCAAAAAAAGTCACCCACATCATCTGGGAATGGTCATCAATTAGTAACATGAAATATCTATCACCTTACAAACTCCTGATTCTTGCTGGTCCACATAGATCAGTATGTACTAAGTCCAATAGTCTGGTAGAAGATTGTTCCTTACTTTTGAATGTGACTCTGCTCTACTTACCCAACTAACATTCTTTGCACAGACTGTTAGTAGGTTTCACCAATCTTGGAAGATCTCTTACAACCTGAGTGTTACTTATCTTAATGATATTATCAAAATTTACATGACACGTTCTCCTATGCCACAACCAACTTTGATCAATTTGAACAAATAAACAACTTTTGCCAGTACCAACCAAGTGGAAAATGTTACCTTTTGTTTGAGTATCGGATGCAATCTCTGTTCCAAAACATTCAAAGATCTTACATTTTCCATTTTTGAATCAGAGATCATAACCTTTGTCCACCAACTGCTCAACACTGAGAAGATTGTGCTTCAGACCTTCAACATATAGTACATTATTGGTTTTGTTCTTTCCATCAAAAGAAATAGTTCCTCTGCCTCTGATTCTACCAGCAAAATTATCACCAAATTTTACAACTCCTCCTTCATATCTTTCCAGATCTATGAACTTATTTTTGTCACCAGTCATATGGTGGGAGCATCCACTATCAATGACCCATTCATCCTTTCCTTCAACTTGAGCAGCCAGAGCTCTTTCTACCTATTTATGTTTGACAGATTCAATGGGCATTAGATCTTCTTCCTTGATGGCAATAAACACCTAGTCACTTCTAGATTTATTTCCTGTCTCTGATTCATCATCTGTTACTCCTTCATCATCATCATCTTCATGAACATAGTAACATTTATTTTGGAATCTTGATCTATTTAGATTTGTCCTTGAAAATCTTTCCAAACACTTTGAGGCAAAATGACCAATCTTATTGCAGTTGAAACATTTGAAGGGTAATTTTCCTTCATACTTACCAGATCCTCTTGGTAGTCTTTTTGCAATAAGGGCTTCAAGTTGAGTAGCTTCTACCTCAACTTCTTCTAGATCTTTTCTTGCTTTTTCATACCAGGATAGTTTCTTTGAGGAGTTTTCTCCTGGATCATATCTTTGTTTGTGTTTTATAGAGGCACTAGCTTTGAATGCAGATTTAGTCTTGGGGGGTGCATCTCTAAACTCAGCTAATTTTCCAACCAATTGACCTCTTGTGATATTTGATAAAGATCTGAATTCCTCAATAGCAACAACCTTGTGTTTGTAAGCAGGAGATAAGGATCTGAGGACTTTGGCAACAATCTCATCTTCATCCAATATTCCACCATCACATCTAATGCCACAAACAAGCTCATTTACTTTTGGCATAAATGTAGTGATATTCTCATCTTCAGATTTTCAAAATTTCCTTTTAGGCTTTGTAGCTTGGCACATTTAACATATTTGTCTCCTTCATGTAGAAGTGCCAGCTTTGACCAAATTCATATGCAGTTTTTAAATCCATAACATTTGTCAACTCTGAATTAGATAAGGCACTTAGTAAGGCTTCTTTAACTCAAAGATTATCTTCAGCATCTCTGATTTCATCTATAGTTGTTGGACCATTATTTGGAGGAACATACGTCTTTGTAGTCATGGTCCAAAATTGCATTCCCATACATTGCAAGTGACATTCCATGTGGCTTTTCCAATGAGTGTAATTTGTTCCATCAAACCTCAGACTATCCTTCTTGTAGGAAGACATCCTAGATCTCCTCAAGTGGTTAAGCCTTTTTGAGGAACTTAGCTCTGATACCAATTGTTGGTTTTAGGACAGACAACTAAGAGGGGGGGTGAATTAGTTGTTACAAGAATTTTTGTTCTTTAAACACTTAAAGCCTTAATATATTTCTACAGCATAATAATGATTCTATCATGGAAGCATAGTACAATAATTTAAGAGCAGAAACAAACTCAACACATATGACACCAAGATTTTAGTGTGGAAAACCTAGTTAAGGGAAAAACCACGGGGTGACTAACCCAAGATGTATTCTCTATTAAAAGAATAAGAGAAAGATGGTACTTAATAATTAGTGTGTTGGAAACAAGGTAGATAACTGAGAGGGTGGGTGAATCAGTTATCTCTAATATCTTTACTTTCTTTTTCCTTTTATAGTTTGTGAATCATCAAAACATATAAGCATATATAATAATGAGAGCAAAAATAAAATCAACATACATAACACAAATATTTTAACATGGAAAACCTTGTTAAGGGAATAACCATGGGGTGACTAACCCAAGATTGTATTCTCTGTTAAAAGAATAAGAAGTACAAAATGGCACTTGCCAATTAGGGCTCACTGCCTGAGCACACTGCTCACAAGAGGCACACTGCCTACAAGAGACTCATTGTCTACAGAGTTTATAGAAGGTAACTAGGTGCTTGAACTAATGAGAGGCATCTACACATGCTAAAGTACACATGCTGAAGTTCAGTTCTGGTTAGGCTCAATATACTAATCTAATGCACTTCAATCTTTCTCTGCTCTAGTGTTGTTGCTCTATCACATACCAGATTTGTATTGTTGCTTCCACATTTATCTCTGCCTTTTCTCGCACCTTATTTCATCACATCTATATTCACACACACCTTCATACTAGAATCCATCTAGTATATATATCCGCACCAAGGATTTCAATAACTTTCTAGTCGGCAACCAGAATACTCAAGATATTTACACGATACTGATCTATCGGCGGAATCCATACTTGATTTGTGATGTGTATCAAAAACATAGACATAGAAGTCATCAATCATGCTGGCCAACATTGTATGATACCTCAAATAACTTGATTAACATCAATCACTCATCCGGATTGAAGTCTGATACTCTGCCGGTCAGTTCTTCCTCAGTCTACTCTGCCTGTCAAGAACCCAACACTCAGATGCTCATATCTTTTCCATGTTTTCTCAACGGAGGCTCAATCTTTGGAATATATTAGTAATGATACTCCTCTTGACTTGTCCAAGTCTGCAACTTGCTGAGTTACACCATCTGAGAGATCCAAACCTGATTATCGGAGCTTGCTACATGCTCTGTTCTTATTCACTGGACCAAAACACTCTTCAATCTGACTTCCTGTATAGGCATACTATGTGATACGAATGTGTGGAATAGACTTTGTTGCCATCAATGACAATACTCATGAAGCCACATAGTGTATCTTGCCAACAATCTCCCCCTTTGGCATTGATGGCAACACTTAGTGAAAAATGACTAAGTGTCGCAACAAACTCCCCCTTGGCTGATGCTCTATCTTATGCATTGTTTTACTGAAGCTCCCCCTTAGCTGGGTTCCACATTTTTCACTACTCCTCACTCCCCCTTTGACATCAATGGCAAAGGGTAGAATTTGCACACCAAAATTTGCAAAAATTAACCTATACATAGCCGTATAAGTATATATATATATATGTTATACTTACGTGTACTTAAGTATCTCTGCAAAATTGGCCTTCAACTGTACAAATTCTGTTGCCTAGCTCTGCTTCATCCTGTCCAAAATGGAGATGTGACCACTCAACAAAAATGCATAAGCTTCTACCCTTCTTAAGTCTACCGGATCACTGGTCCGAGCTGTAGTCTGAGCATTTATTAAGGCCTCATGCATTGCCTCTAACTTAGGGATAATTATCCCTCTAAGTTCACTCATCCTACTTATTATATTCTTCTCTTTGTTTGGCCTCTTTATTTCATTTATAATGGCAATAGCCTGACATTCTTGATTCATTATGGATGTAGTGAGGGGATCAAAATTCTGAGATAAACTTGACAGTTTACCTTCTTGTTCTTTCACCTTCTTTTCAATATCCTCTGTCACTTTAGACCAAGATAGACAAAATTTTTACATATCCCCAACATCTTTAAGAGCATTTTCAAGGCTCTTTATCCCAATATCTAGGGTCCTCCTATCATTAACTATGAGTCCCTGTACTTCAGTGAATCTCTTTCCCAAAAACTCTTTCCAGACCTTTTCTTCTACCAATTTCTCTAAAGAATCAAAATGAGTACTAACAGAGTTTACTAGAGATTTCAAGTTACCGGATGGAGAGGCCAAAGGATCCTTTTGAAAAGATGGCATGATCTTCTCCAGCATACCAGATGCAATCTCTAATAGGTCGCAGTCTTCCATGTGAGACTTTAGAAGCTTTTCTTTTGCTTTATCTTGGGCAAAAGATGCTATTTTCATTGTCTGGACCAGAGAGAGGGAATCAAAATTTAGTGGTCCTTGGAATAGTTCCGGTTCATCTATCTCCATCATCTCTTTGTTCAAGAAATTCTATCTCCATCATCTGTTTGTTCTTCTTCTCTTCCCTTTACCTCCTCTTCTTGACTCAATTTCTCCTCTTTTCTTCCTTCTCCTTTAGTTCCTGGATCTGGAGTGTCTGCAGTGGGATCCAGAGAGTGATGTTAACTGCTTCATGAGCTTCCTCTTGTGGAATAGAGGAATCCAAGTCCTTAGACTTCTCCTCATCTATCTCTTTTGACTTTCAAGAATAACTTCAAGTTGAGCTGAGCTTATCTTGAATTTCTCTTTGTATTCATTTGTTGTTTGTAGATCTTGTTTAAGAGTGTCTATCTAATTCTTAAGTTGTTCTTCAATATCTCTAGCTTCTTCAAGATCAGATTCAAGATGCCTGATTATTCTTTCCATTTTGTGGCAGTCCTCTGTCTTCTCCTTGAGAGATTGTTTTAGATTATCTTCAATTTTCCTTTTCTATTCAATTTCTTGGGTGAATCTCATAACCCTTGATTCCATCTCATGCCTTACCATAATGACTTCTTTTGATAGCTTCTCACATAGCTTGTTTTTCTCATTCAGATCTTCATTAGTATCATTGGCTTCACTCTGACTTGCTAATTTTTGAAGTAGTTCCTTTCTCTTTTTCACAGAGATACTCAGTTTTTCTTTTAGCTCATTTATGAAATCATCAGCTTGTTTGAGTCTTTCTCTCAAGTTATTGACTTCAGAGTGAGATTGTTCAAGATCATCTAGGGCAAATTGAAGTTGTTCCTTCATACCATACATATCGATTGAGATTCCTAGATCTTCCTCAAGCTGTTAGGCTCCGTTTAGAGGAACTTAGCTATGATACCAATTGTTGGAAACAAGGTAGATAACTGAGAGGGGTGGTGAATTAGTTATCTCTAATATCTTTACTTTCTTTTTCCTTTTATAATTTGTGCAGTATCAAAACATATAAGCATATATAATCATGAGAGCAGAAATAAAATCAACACACATAACATAAAGATTTTAACATGGAAAACCCTATTAAGGGAAAAACCACGGGGTGACTAACCCAAGATTGTATTCTCTATTAAAAGAATAAGAAGTACAAAATGGCACTTGCCAATTAGGGCTCACTTCCTGAGCACACTGCTCACAAGAGGCACACTGCCTACAAGAGACTCATTGTCTATAGAGTTTATAGAAGGTAACCAGGTGCTTGAACTGATGAGAGGCATCTACACATGCTGAAGTTTAGTTCTAGATAGACTCAATATACTAATCTAATGCACTTCATTCTTTCTCTGCTCTAGTGCTGCTGCTCTGTCACATACCGGATTTGTATTGTTTCTTCCACACTTATCTCTTCCTTTTCTCACACCTTATTTCATCACATCTATATTCACACATACCTTCATACTGGAATCCATCTGGTATATATATCCGCACCAAGGATTTCAACAACTTTCTAGTCGGCAACCAGAATACTCAAGATATTTACAAGATACTGATTTGTCGGTTGAATCCGTACTTGATTTGTGATACGTATCAAAAACATAGACATAGAATTCATCAATCATGTCGGCAAAAATTGTATGATTCCTCAAATAACTTGATCAACATCAATTACTCATCTGGATTGAAGTCTGATAATCTACTGATCAGTTTTTCCTTAGTCTGCTCTGCCTGTTAGGAACCCAATACTCAGATGCTCGTATCTTTTCCATGTTTTCTCACCAGAGGCTTAATCTCTGGAATATAGTAGTAGTGATACTCCTCTTGACTTGTCCAAGTACACAACTTGCTGAGTTATACCATCTGAGAGATCTGGACCTGATTGTCAGACCTTACTGCATGCTCTGTTCTTATTCACTGAACCAAAACACTCTTCAATCTGACTTCTGGTATAGGCATACTATGTGCTGCGGGTGTGTGGGATAGACGACAATAGTCATGAAGCCACATAGTGTCTCTTGCTAACATAGGGCTCACTGCCCAAGCACACTACTCACAAGAGGCCCACTGCCTATAGGAGACACACTATCTACAGAATAATATAAATATTACATACTTGAACTGGAGATTAGCATCTTAACCATGCTTGGGATAGTTCCATTTAAACTCAATACTTATGCTCTGCTTTTCTCTCTTATCCTCTCTACACCTCTCTCATCTTAACCAAGATATTTTGAAATGACTTCACAATTCTTATTTATACATGACATCAACTTTGGAATGATCATCAAAGTTGACACAACATACTTTATTTTATTACAGAGTAGTTACAAAAATACAACTTGATTTGTTACAAAGACTTCATACGTATCACCACACTGTCGGCCACACATGTCTGGGACTTTAATCTTCCTTGAGGAACAAGCCATGCTTCGCAGAACATCTTTAAGATCATCCGCAAGATGTGTAAAACATTCGGTCAGCCAAGATTAGGAAGAACACCATCACCCGAAAGAAAATCTTCAATTTACGAGCTCAATCTTTAATGCGGACCAGCAACACGAACTGGACAAAACCTAGAGACCCTCACAAGCTTACCTAAATCACCAAGAACATCCACAACACTTCTACTTACTAAAATCATTTGCATCTCCATCTGGAACCTCAAGAACACAGTTAGTCATCATTGTCTCATTAGAATAAATGCTTGTGGACCTCCAGACCATGAACCAATTGAGTTGTCAATTCACACTGGCTTCCTAAACATGCCACCAGATCTGTAGAACAAGATATTGTATTTCTGAATCTTACCAGACCTATTTGTGTCACTCTGTCACCTCTGAACAGCTGCCAGAACTAGTTTTACTCATATGGCCATAACTTCTCCAAGTCTTGATGCGGATCTCTCAAATCTTGACTAGATCATATTTAGACACATATCTACAAACCTTTTGATGTACATTCTCTGATCTTCATCTAGCTGGGATCTTCACTTCATAGAGCTCCATTATCTTCACTATTCTTCTCTGTTCCTGATAGGATTAATTTTCTCAATATCCTCAGCACATAGCTCATCCAATCCTTGACATCAATGCAATAGGAGTATGTTGACATCAATGACAACACTAGTTAGGCCCATACTTGCAACATATATATGCATGGAAATAAGATCCTAATACAAAACCCCAAAGTGTAGGGGTGACTCATCGCTACACTCTTTACACTACATTAGGGGGAAAACAAACCATACAAAACCCAAGCATAGGGGGGACTCATCGCCACACCCTTTACACTACATAAGGGGGAAAACACACCATACAAAACCCACGTGTAGGGGAGACTCATCACCACACCCTTTACACTACACTAGGGGGAAAACATGCCATACAAAACCTGAGTGTAGGGGGGACTCATCGCCACACCCTTTATATTACACATAGGGGAAAACCCCATGAAATACACAAGCGCCATATAGCATGCCATAGACATACTATACATCTTAAACATGGCAAACAAGGGTGATGGAAGGAGCTTATTGCTAAGTCCCACCATCTCAAACACATTGCAGATACACCCAATAGTTGGGTTTATGCCACAACAACCACCAAAAAAATTCCTTAAGGGAGGGTAGTCTCAAGATCTAACCCCACCTCCATAGAGGACTTTTGTAATAGAAGGATGTGCACTAGCTCAAGAGATACACTATCTTACCTTCCTCATAAGGGATTTTCAATAAAAATATATCCACTAGCTCAAGAGATACATTATCCCACCTCGCGCAGAGGGCTTCTTTGATAAAGGATATTCTATCTTGCCTCACGAAGAGGGATTTTTACTTGAAATATAAATAAAGATGTGTACTTGAGCTAGAGATACAACATCCTGCCTCATGGAGAGGGCTTACGAGCATGCTTCATTAGTACCAAAATCATCAAACAGATATCATCAAATATGCCCCCACCTTAAGATGGTTGATGTCATGTACTGATATCAAGAACATTAAGGTAGAGAGAAGAGACACACAAGGGAACAAGAGCTCTCACAAGATGATGCCCACAAGGTGACATGTGCTCATGATCATTGAATTTTCCCACAAACACATTGATATAATATGCTAAATAACAAGATGGTTAGAAAATCTCTAAGATAACAACCATATCATAAAATCTATGCATGAAAATAGTCACATCAAGGACCAAGGCTATACTATGGGTTCAGAGCCGAGTATAACTGTTGGGCTATACTACAGGTACCTCAAAATTGAGTATAGCAACAAGAAGAGATACCATTCAAAGTGTACAAGAGCAGATTGAGTGGATTGTAAAATGTTAGTCACAAGAAATTCCACAAGATGATACATCACATAGAGTGATTCTACTAGCCAAGTGTTAGATATATATATAGATCAACCCCATCTTCATATATGGAGTAGGTCCTTTTTTACTTTGCTTGTTGAAGGGACACTCAGTTCATATCAGTATTAATTTGTTTTCGTCATCCGCCAACTAGGTAGATTCATTAGAAGAAGGTAAACAATAAAAACGAGAGAGGGGTACAAGTACATTAGGAACACTGCATAGGAGGATGCCCTCAAGTCATCAACCGCAACACTATGCCCCTAAGGCACGACACACAACAATAAAATATAGGAGAGGCAAGATAGAAGAATGATGAAACAAATAGAGGAATGGTCACAACAGAGGCGGTCTCTCAGTATCCTTGAACTTACAAGAGTATCAAGGGTCATCAAAAGAGGCCTAAACAACACATAACACATCATGAGGGAACACAAAACATAGGAGAAGGCCATGTAAGTGAGCATAGATATGCTATGACAAAGGTGACCAACAGGGTTAGAAATACTTGCATGTGTATACAACTAAACTAGCAGTAGTTGTCAAGCAAATCATCGTCAGACTCCCAATCTTGAATGCCAAAGGAAAGAGGTATATAGGGGACAAGTTCCCATTCATATTCCTTATCCTTTACCTTATCAACCTTGGGCTCTTCTTTGTTTATTTCAGTGTTAGGTGGTTCAATGTTTTCTTGTTGAGGTGATGCGTTGTTTCGAGCAAAGGCTTCTCTTATCCTCCTTCTTTCCCTAGCTTTTCTATTTCTTCTTGTTTTATTGATTATATCTCCAAAAGGAATCTCATGTTTTTCCATAGGTTTTTGTATCTCAGAGGAAGAAGCAGATGTGTGATTAACTCATGGTGATGCATGGTATTGTTTACTACAGTTTTCTCTTGATCCTTGTAGGGATGGCTGAGGAGGAACCTCAGTATATATCCATTTTCCTTTAGGTCCAGGGGGTTCTTATAATATAGGTTGGTCTTTACGTATTTCTTCTTGAATAGGAGGGCCAACCAATCTATATAGTAGTTGTTCTCTATAACATCGATATCCCAAGAAGGTTTGGTTTGTTCTAGTTTCAGGTTCTTCCATAGGTTCTAGCCAAAAGTAGTTAATGATGATGTTTTTCTGCTCATCACCTCAGGTTGCCATAGACTATGGGAAATAGTTCATATGGATCCATGGTGAGGAAATTTTAAGCATTGGTGAAGTGTAGAAGAGACAAATTTCACCGCCTTGAGCCATGGGTGGCCTAGTTTTACATGGAAGAGGTCAGATGTCAGAATGATATAAAATGTTTGTTTCAAGGCTTTATCAAGTACTTTAATCATCAATCTTCCCTATGGTCAGAAAGAAAGTTCCATTATGTATTTTTATCATCATGTTGCTAGGTTCATAAGTCTCTTGTATAAGTTTGTGTGAGTAAAGGAACTCTTTCGTAACAATGTTAATCATGGAATTTGGATTAACAAGGGCTCCTCTTACTGGAGTCTCCATAATGTTAATGGTAATGTAGAGAGGCTCTTCAATGTCTTTTCATGTTCTAATGTTTGGTGCAAATGTTATTTTAGGTTTAGGGGTCTTCCTTTTCTTATCAGGGCGAAGAGGGATCATAGCATTGTTTTTATGATGAAAAGCCATAGATGAGAGACTATTTCACACCTAAAACACGTGTTTGAGGGAAACGGGTAAAGGTACACATAGAGTCCACAAAAAAACAAAGAAGATAGGAGGAAAGAGTACAACACAACAAGGTGCAATTGATTATTTTAAAAGTTTTGATCAAGAAAGTGTGAACAAAGTGTATAAACACCTAGTGTTGAAATACACAATATGGAATTTAACAAATATGCCAATTTTCAAGTACAAAACTATGAAATAAAGAAAAAATTTCAAATGAGCAATGGATGTATATTTTAAAATGAATGCAATATCTGAAATGAATGGTATCAATGAAAAATGCAATGAAACAAAGCAAAACTATGCTTGCTTATGCACCTAAAATGCTCATTTTTTTCACTTTTTTCAATGCAAATGCACCAAATATGTAATGAAATTAGGAGAATGATGAGGGGAATAAAATTAAAACCTTTTAATCAGTCCAATAATGTAGAAAAATTTGTCACAACACACCAATCTCATAATGTTAGATGGAAGATTAGCCAAAATGTAGTAAAAATACAAGGCTTTTGAAACCCTACTAGTGAAATTAAGGTATGAAAGTATGCAAAATGATGAATGAATGGAATCTAATCAGATTTAATATGTAAAATGACTTAGTTCAGATTTTAATATGATGCAAAAATCCTATGATGCCCAATGTAAGTCAAATTTTAAAGAAATATGAATGAATATGCTTCTTTTTGTTGAAATACACAAGTGTAAATGCAAAATTTAAAATGTAGATGCAAACAAACACAATGATGAAACATTGCTATCCAAAATAATATTTTAATGAGTGTAAAAATTAGTAATAAAATGTGACACGAGATTTTAATTACAAACCCTAGCTCTTGAAATTACTAGATTATATGAAAAATGCAAAATTTCAAGCAAAACCCTAGCGAATGAGAGATGCAAATGCAAGGTAAATGATCATGAAAATATGAAATGCTTCAATTTATCTTAGATCTTATGTAAATATCAGAAAATTAAATATTTTCAATAATATGTAAAAAAATAAGTGCAAAATGCAAGCCAAAAATGCCTTTTTTTTTCAAAGTTTTCAATTTTTATGCAAGATTTTCAAATGTATGATGACGAAAATGATATGTATGAATTCAAATCTGATGTACAACACTCAGAAAGGTGTAAAATTTAGGAAAAACATGGGTTCACCAAAATGTTATGTAGAAAAAGGGGCTTTGTGAATGAGGTTGATAGTTTAATTAGATCCTCCTTTCACTACATACATTCAAGGACATTAAACCAAGTTGAATCAAAACTTTTGCAAGAGGACTCAAATATAGGTTTGGTGTCACTTGGAATGACAAGGAAATTTGGAATTTGTTGATTAATGTGTTAAACCTTAGCCCGATTAAGCCCAAAACCGTAATTATGCAAAATCATAAACAAACAGATGAAACCTGACAAATGCTCGCACAAGAAGACACTAAATGCAGATTAGATACGGACAAAAGAGTGGGCACCCTTGTCCAATATAGTACTTTTTCTGAGGGCTTCAGAATAAAATATGCTTCAAATTGTAACCTGCTCAAAGATTCCTGACACTGCAAAACTGGAGGACAAAAGAGTGGGCGCCCTTGTCCAATTAGGGATATTTTATGTCATTTTCTTTAGATCTAGAATCTTCTTGTTCTATACTGATCTCTTGCAACTCCTCTCTGTGATATCTGACACCTCTCACCTGCAATCACAAGAGAGGGGTTGGGGGTTGTGGTGTTTAGGAGCTTGCCTCGGTCAAGCCCCGAAATGACATTCAAGCCTTCCAACACCATTGTTAGATAGAGTGTGTGTCCTTGATGGATAGAGGTAAAAGCAAATGATATGATAAATTGATTGAAACACAAAATAAATATCACCTCAGAGGTGAAGCTCTCACGAGGAGATGAAGATCTTTGATGCCATGAGGAGATGGATTGATGAAGACAAATTTGCAACAAACAAGTACAAACACAACACAATACTACTCTGCAATACAATGAAAGCCTTGAATATCCTTAGCACAAGATTACCAGTTTGCATTATCCATATAGGTGTAAAATGAAGTCCTAAACATGTTTATATATGCATTCTCACTAAACATTTGTAATCAAAATTGAATAGGCTGACAAAGGGAAACCTTGTCATGGTCTCTTTGCGGACATTTTAAATTTGGGTCCTGACAAAATAGGTTTGGACTAGGGGGCGGGTGCAAAAAGTTGGGGGGCCAAAAAGTGGCCAACTTAAAAAAAAAAACCTAGATAAGGTGAGCATGTTATAATGCACTCATGTTATGGCTTGGTGTTGTCGAGCCTACACCAAGCCATAATGCGCTCACATTAAGTTCTATTATATATATAAAAAAGCAACGTTCCATTTCATTATTTGATAGCAATTTATAAGAAAAGAGAGAATAGAATGCGCTCGCGTTATCCAACATCCAATCATTAACTATTTCTTGTTGATTCATCATTAAAATGCTGCCACGACATTGGGGAAATTGAAGAAGTAAGTTTTATTTTCTTTCTTGTGTGAATTTGTTGCTAAATAGGTAGGTTAAAATAGTTTTTGATGTAAATTTCTTAAATTTACAGGAGTTGATAATGCATCTCCTCCTCTTGAAAATCCACAAAATCCTCCATCACCTGAACAACAAATACATGCTAAAGAAAAACCCCAACCACAAACACCTCCATTTATTCCTGAATATGCCCCTGGAACACAAGAAAATATAATGGGGCAAATTGAAAACAATAAGAAACAAATTGAGGACATAATTGCAAGGTTGAAAGGACCTACAATAGATCCACGCTTGCTCAATCCCTTAAATCTATGTTATCAAATGTAGATTCAATTAGCAAGCAAATCACTAGTTGGATAGAAAAGAGGATAGAATTTAGAGAGTATTATGCAAACAAGTTGTCATATGAACAAGTTAAAAATGAACAAATTACAAAACTAGACTTGTATTCTATTTTCACAAACCCATGAACAAATAAACCTCTACTCCTTACATGCAAAAGGTTCCCTATCCATTGGTGCAACAACCAAGCGATAAGGGATAATTTTGCGCAAAGGTGGTGGATGGTTTTTGACTATCCTCCATGCAACAATAATGAGCTCTTACAATATTTTTTTGAGGAAACTCTAATGCAAGTTTGTCAAAAATAAAGTGCCAAATTATTTTGATATGCAGAAGTTCCAGGGTAGAGGTGGGGTCAGTACAAGATAGACCAGGGGCATGTGTTGATCCACAGCAGCCAGCAAGATGAGCACTCACCAGACTAGCCCATGAGCATGTTTTTATCCCTTCCATTGTGAAGGAAAGTGTTGAGGTTGAGACACTTCAGTCCATTAGTGCCTTGACCCAGAGCATCATACAACATGCTAGTCCTATAGCATAGTGTGGGTTAGGGGAGAGTTTGAGTACAGTTCCACCCATACCTATCAGGCTTACAGGTCAGCATGTGGTTATGACCCCACGGATAGTCATGATGCAGGTGCGTAGGCTACATTTGCAACTGAGTAGATGGTGATGACAGATGCCCTCCTGAGTGAGACTTTTGGGTTTGATACTCAGGTAAATCTTAGCAAGTTCATTGAATTTAATTTATTAAATTTTATTTTTGAAATGCAAGATTAACTAATTTAGTTTCATGACTTTAATAAAATTTCAAGGTCATAGCGTTGATGCAATTTTTAGTGGTTCTCCACCTGCATATTACACTACAACATCTATTGATGGGGTATGTAACTAGTAAACAATTATAAATATTACATGTGAATAGCATCGTTATATGAATGGTATTCTAATATATGATTTTGGATGTTGAATAGGTTAATATTGAAGATTTCATGGCAACACCTGCTAGTGGTGGTGGACTTCAAAGCTTCATGGAGGTAATAAAATAAATAGTTTAATGAATGAATTGTACTTACTAGATTTTTGTATGTGACATGTGTGCTTTATTGTGTGTACGTCCATGTTTAGGTGAACATGTGTGTATGTTAGGAGCCATGACTTGCATCATTATTATAATTTTTCATAATTGAATAATGTTGTTTTATTTCTAGATGATGTAGGTTGCGAAGACACCTCCTGATGTTCATACAGCAATGGAGCATGGTGTGTCCTCTACGATTCATAGCTCCATGCCATTGACAGGGGTATGAGGCAAATTAGTAAATTTCAATTTACATTCATTGTTATAGTTGTTTATTTTTGGAAAATTAAATGATTATTGATTTGAAGTTTAATTTCTATCTGGATGGTTTCTATAGGACATGACATCACCACAACCTAATCCTGCTACTAAGGCAAATGAGGAGATAGATTATATGGTAGCAATAAGTGATTATTTTGTTAAATGTTTCATTTTTTATAACATGTAATTTCTATATATTAATGTCTACTTTTTATTGTAACAACTATAGATCCACGAACAACTAAATAGGGGGAGCAGCCCTCGGGTTCATAGTAGACCACCCACATACGTGTCTCCATCCCCTAGAAGATCAAAGGCTACCTGTGATCTATTCTCTTCACCAGACAAAGGGGAATGACCTTTTATTGTGTTCCTTTGTTGTATGCCTATATGGCATTTGTGGACATATATTTTATATTGCATATAGTTGACATTGTATGCCTATATGGCATTCTTGTAAGCTTATATGGCTATTTTGTGTATATGTTATACTTATATTGACAGATATTGGTGTATGTTTATATGGATATTTGGTTAATACAAATCTTTTTTATTGATGGCGTCCATATTTACATTATAAATCCACGTTTGAATGGATGTTTGTAGATGGTTAGTTCAAATATTTAAAGTCCAATTGTATTACATAAAATGTTTGTTAATCCAATAAGCCAGCTATTGTTATTCAAGTATCACCTAAACCTCATTCTGGAACTAAAAGATAAAAGTTGTATTTAAAATAAAAATGAATCATCATGTTGAATAGAAAATATTCATATTCTTTATGAGTTTCTCAATTGAAAATATTCAAATGAGTATGTTGATCCATATTCTTTATGAGTTGGTCAATTGAAAATATTTCTTAATTTCTTGTTATTATACCATATTGGGATGCAAAGAGTATGTTTGTTGTTTTGAATAAGATAGTCAAAATTATATGCTTATGAGCACTTGATGACCATTGTGGTTATTAAATGCAATTCCTCTTGCATATAAGGTGAGGTTATGAGAGTACATTGAGTATTACCTAATTTTTGTATGCAACATAACATTGGGGCTATAGGCTTCCATAAGTCATCAACAATCAAGGTTCAAGGTTGTCATTGAAGTCAAAGGGTCAAGGCTGTTTGTCATTGATGTTAAGGTTGATTCCTTGATGTTGATAAGGTGAAACAGTGATTCAAGGTAGGTGATGGTCATGAGGTGCATGATGTTGTGAATATGGTTTTCATGATAAGGTATCTCAGTTCATGTTGATGCTGCACAAGACAAACATGGTTCATATGATGCAAGGTTCATGTTCATGGTTGATGTGGTTTTGTTCATGTAAGGTTTTGTTGTGAATATGGTTTTCATAATAAGGTCTATCTTAGAAGGTTGATATGATGCAAGGTTCATGTTCATGGTGGATGTGGTTTTGTTCATGTAATAAGAAGTCAGAGAAGACACAAGATTTCATAATCATAATTCAATGTCATCATCAAGGAGAGTTATATTTATCAAGGGGAGTCATGAGTTTGATTCGAATGTGAAGTTGTTCATGTCTTAGAACCCTAAGCCTATGATAAGTGTCATACTCTAATGTCTTTCTTCTGATGTTCCTAAGGTCTCTAAAACATCCTAGATATCTCTTGATGAAAGTTAGAATGTTTAAGTCTTTCTTATTGATAGTTAGGGTTTACATATTGGGCATTAAACCCTTAAAAAATCTACTTTTCATAAGATTTTAAAACCCTCAATTGCTTGTTGTGTGTAAAGTGCACTTTTGTTTTAATTTAATATTGACTTATAATCATAGGTTACTATCACTTAAGTCAACCTACTAAAGGGTCTCTAAGTTATTAGTTCACTGGCCCTTCAACCTTATTCAACCGGCCTCTCTGGTAAACTCTCATAAGCCCGAGTGCCATATCATAATAGAAGGTCATATTTAATTGATATGAGGACAGGAAAAAGGATTAGAAGGTCAGTATTTAAAAGGAATTTGGAATACAAATAGTCATTTCTATGCAGTTGAATTTGATGGGTATGCCTTTATAAAAGGCTAAAAGACAGCTTTATGCAGGATATCATGGTATTTGTAGTGTTTGAAGATTGAAGACTAGTTAGTGTTTGTAGCTTGGACTGTTTTGGCATGTTTGGGTATGAAATATGACCATGCCTAGCCTAAACCTACCCATCCAGATGTATTGGAATTATCAGTTTGGCCGCATGAGGAGAACAACAAAAGTTACACCCTTTTGCAACTTTACACTGGCTCCTTCTAACAATTTTTGGGGCAGCAGAAAACCTTTCACAATGGACAAATGCCTCAGAGATATAAAAAACTAAGAGGTTATTGTAGAGTGACCCTACTTTATCACATTTCCTCAGACGGAATGTATCTAAGTGACATGGTTTCCAAGTAATAGCTCATCAAACATTGCTACCTTTTTGCACTTTGGACTCTTTAGGGATATTGTCGGTGCAATGTAGCTCGAACTGTTTCGGCATGTTTGGGTGAAAAATAGGACTATGCCTAGCCTAAAAATACCCATTTGGACGCGTTGGAATAGTCATTTTAGTTGCATCAGGAGAAGGATGAAAGTTACACCCCTTTGCCACTTTACACTACCTCCTTCTAATAATTTTTGGGCAGTAAAAAACCTTTCACCATGGGAAAATACCTTAGAGATATAAAAAACTGAGAGAGGTTATTGTAGAGGAAACCTACATGATCGCGTTACCTTAGATGAAATGTTTCTAAGTGACATGGTTTCTGAGTAATAGCTCATCAAAAATTGTTGCCTTTTTGCACTTTAGACTCTTCAGGGATATCGCTGGTACAATGTAGCTCGAATTGTTTCGGCATGTTTGGATGCAAAAAAAGACCATGCCTAGCCTAAACGTACCCATCCAGATGCATTGGAACTATTGGTTTGGCCACACAAGGAGAAGAACAAAACTTACACCCCTTTGCAACTTAACACTGCCTCCTAATAATTTTTAGGGCAGCAAAAAACCTTTCACCATGGTCAAATGCCTTAGAGATATAAAAAATTGAGAGAGGTTATTGTAGATAGACCCTACATGATCATGTTACCTTAAATAGAATGTATCTAAATGATATGGTTTTTGAATACCATCTCGTCAAAAATTGCTGCCTTTTTACACTTTGGACTCTTCAGGGATATCACCGGTACAATGTAGCTTGGACTGTTTCGGCATGTTTGGGTGAAAAATAGGACCATTCCTAGCCTAAAAATACCCATTCAGATGCGTTGGAACAGTCAATTTAGTCGGATCAAGAGCAGGACAAAAATTACACCCCTTTGCAACTTTACACTACCTCCTTCTGATAATTTTTTGGGGCAACAAAAAACCTTTCACCACAGGAAAATGCCTCAGAGATATAAAAAATTGAGAGAGATTATTGTAGAGGAACCCTACATGATTGTGTTTCCTCAGATGAATTATCAGTTTGGGCGCATGAAGAGAACAACAAAAGTTACACCCCTTTGCAACTTTACACTGGCTCCTTCTAACAATTTTTGGGGCAGCAGAAAACCTTTCACAATGGACAAATGCCTCAGAGATATAAAAAACTAAGAGAGGTTATTGTAGAGTGACCCTACTTTATCACATTTCCTTAGACGGAATGTATCTAAGTGACATGGTTTCCAAGTAATAGCTCATCAAACATTGCTACCTTTTTGCACTTTGGACTCTTTAGGGATATTGTCGGTGCAATGTAGCTCGAACTGTTTCAGCATGTTTGGGTGAAAAATAGGACTATGCCTAGCCTAAAAATACCCATTTGGATGCGTTGGAATAGTCATTTTGGTTGCATCAGGAGAAGGATGAAAGTTACACCCCTTTGCCACTTTACACTACCTCCTTCTAATAATTTTTGGGCAGCAAAAAACCTTTCACCATGGGAAAATACCTTAGAGATATAAAAAACTGAGAGAGGTTATTGTAGAGGAAACCTACATGATCGCGTTGCCTTAGATGAAATGTTTCTAAGAGACATGGTTTCTGAGTAATAGCTCGTCAAAAATTGTTGCCTTTTTGCACTTTGGACTCTTCAGGGATATCGCTGGTACAATGTAGCTCGAATTGTTTCGGCATGTTTGGATGCAAAAAAGGACCATGCCTAGCCTAAATGTACCCATCTAGATGCGTTGGAACTATTGGTTTGGCCACACAAGGAGAAGAACAAAAGTTACACCCCTTTGCAACTTAACACTGCCTCCTAATAATTTTTAGGGCAGCAAAAAACCTTTCACCACGGTCAAACGCCTTAGAGATATAAAAAATTGAGAGAGGTTATTGTAGATAGACCCTACATGATCATGTTACCTTAGATAGAATGTATCTAAATGATATGGTTTTTGAGTACCATCTCGTAAAAAATTGCTGCCTTTTTACACTTTGGACTCTTTAGGGATATCACCGGTACAATGTAGCTTGGACTGTTTCGGCATGTTTGGGTGAAAAATAGGACCATTCCTAGCCTAAAAATACCCATTCGGATGCATTAGAACAGTCAATTTAATCGGATCAAGAGCAGGACAAAAATTACACCCCTTTGCAACTTTACACTACCTCCTTCTGATAATTTTTTGGGGCAGCAAAAAACCTTTCACCACAGGAAAATGCCTCAGAGATATAAAAAATTGAGAGAGGTTATTGTAGAGGAACCCTACATGATTGTGTTTCCTCAGATGAAATGTTTCTAAGTGACACAGTTTCTGATTAACAACTCATCAAAAAATGGTGCATTTTTACACTTTGGACTCTTCAGGGATATCACCAGTAGAATGTAGCTTGGACTGTTTCAGCATGTTAGGATACAAAATAGGACCATGCCTAACCTAAACGTACCCATCTGGATGCATTGGAACTATCATTTTGGGCACACGAGGAGAAGAACAAAAGTTACACCCCTTTGTAACTTTACATTGCCTCCTAATGATTTTTGGGGCAGCATAAAATCTTTCACCATGGGCAAATGCCTCAGAGATATAAAAATGAGAGAGGTTATTATACACGGACCCTCTGTGATCATGTTTCCTCATATGAAATGTCTCTAAATGATACAGTTTCTAAGTAACAGCTCGTCAAAGATTGCTACCTTTTTGTGCTTTGGACTATTCAGGGATATTATCGGTACAATGTAGATCGGATTGTTTCAGCATGTTTGGGTGAAAAATAGGAGCATGCCTAGCCTAAACATACCCATCTGGACATGTTGGAATAGTTAGTTTGGTAACATCAAGAGCAGGATGAAAGTTACACCCCTCTGCAACTTTACACTACCTCCTTTTGACGATTTTTGAGGCAGTAGAAAACTTTTCACCACGGGAAAATGCCTCAGAGATATAAAAAACTGAGAGAGGTTATTGTATAGGAACCCTACATGATTGCATTACCTTAGATGGAATGTTTCTAAGTAACACAATTTCTAAGTAACAACTCGTCAAAAATTGTTGCCTTTTTACACTTTAGACTCTTCAGGGATATCACCGATACAATGTAGCTCAGACTGTTTCAGCACGTTTGGATACCAAAAAAGGCTATGCTTAGCCTAAATGTATCCATCCAGATGTGTTAGACCTGTCAGTTTGATCACATTAGGAGTAGGACACCAAAAATGCAAAAATGCAAAAGTTGCTTTGTGCAACTTGACAACATTGACACTTTTTTGCAGCAAGACTCAAAGACTCAAACTGACTACTTAAACTAACTCAAAAACAAATGAAATGGTCTTAGAAGACCTTATTGCATACAATTGACTCAATCAAAATAAAATTTCACTTTTTGACCCCTCTTGATGGCATGACAACCTGGGTGCCCCTGCACCATTAGTGCAACTGAAGTTGATAAAGTTTTCCTATTAAGAAAAAGTGCTTCCCTTAGCTTCAAGAAATATAAATATTCTATACTGACAAGGCCAACCACGTGAAGGTGGAATCTCATGTGGCCTCACCTAAGACCTAAGACACATGTATTCTAGTAGACGTAGGACACCTAAGACATGTATTATATAGTATGTACATCTAGATTTTATAGACATAGTAGACCTAAGACACCTAGTTTTTGTAACTTATCATAGTCTAGACCTAAGTCAACTAGACACCTAGATTATAGTTCTACCTAAGACACCTATTATGGTAGACCTAGTTGACATATAGTACCTACCTAAGACATCTAGATTAAATTATAAAAGACACCTACCTAGAAGACACCTAGATCATTCTAGATTATACCTTATTCTAGTATCTAGATAGGTTGTTGATATACAGTATCTACCTAAGACACCTAGAGACACGTATTATCTAGTTAGAAACCAAGACAACTAGAGACACCTATATTTTATACATTACCTAGATTTTATACATTACTCTCAGGACGAACTTCATCCATCACTTGAGTCTAACCCCATGAAGCATAACATGATGATGTAAAAATGTGTATATTTGTAAAAATGCAGTAGCAAATAAAAAAAGACAAATCTATGTAAACTTACAAATTAATGTGCATACTTACAACTCAATGTAACATGACTTTACAAAATCAATGTGGATACTTACAAATTAATCTAATGAACCATCCAGGTCTGCTCTACTCTTTATTGTGTCAAGCATTGCCTCATGGTCAGACTCACACACCTTCCACAAAGTCTTGTTCAAAGGTCTACCCTGATATTGTATCAAATGAACATTGGATGCCACGACAAGTGGTGTAGGAGCACCCCTACAAGATAGGACATAAGTCTATTTTTAGTATGTTTGACTTCATGATGTAATAAGGTCCATTGGACCAATGCGTATGTATTAGATCAACCTAGGAGAATGTGCAAGTAGTTAGGAGTTTGTTGTCGGGCTGTCTGAGCTGTCTCCCCCTAGCTGCTTGGAAGCTCCCAGCCGCTGGGAATCAAGTTGGTAGTACTCGTAGGAGATTACTATATATATCTTAGATCAGTTAGGGTTTATGGAATGGGTATTATGGAATGAGTAAGAGATCGAGTTGATGTTGTAGAGGGTAGTTACAGAGCAATTCAGACAGGGAAGACATTGTTGTTTCCAGCATTGCAGAAGTAGAATATTTGTGATACATTTAGACTGTGAAACTTGTATGCAATTTTATTAGTGAAAGCAAAAGATCTCATCAATTGCATTTATCTGGATTATAAGCTATCTGTACATTGATTTCTTTTCAGTTACAAGTGAATGGATTCATTCAACCCTTCCACCGGTTGGTTCTCTGAATTGGTGGAAAGGTCATGTATGTTAGTTTAGCTTGCATTTTGTTTTTCTGTTTATGCATTTCATGTTTGGGAGATCAGTTGGTAGCATGCTATGAATCATCCTAGCATCCTCATGTGCTAGGGTTAGGAGGATAAATTTCTAAGTTGTGATCAGAAGGTGATTCGGCCCGATCATCATGTTTTCTGTGTGAAATTGTGACATTTTGTGAGTTTGTATGCAGTTAACGGATATACAGTATTTGCATGCGACATTACAGACAGTGTGCATCGCATCGATATCTGTGTGTATATTGCTATCTGGATCGGGTCATGAAACTTACAAAAATTGCATGTTTTGAATGCATCAGGATGATATAAGTCGGATATATACTTCCTGTGTATATCGTCATCAGGATCATCTTTCGTGTGTATCCATCATCCGCATATCGCTATCATATGCGGGAGTCAAAGCCACTTTTTGGCTAAGGACAGGAGGAGGATCTTAAAGTTCATCATCAGGATATTAGAATATCACCTGACATTTCATATCATGCTGCGGAATATGTAAGTGTTTTATATCCAGGTGACATCATCATCAGGTGCATGTGACGTCATCGTCATCAGGATATTTGCAAATATCACCCGATGAAGATTTATCCTGCTGACGTTAAGAGTTTCGACATCGGTAGGAGTAATAGTGTCGGAGAGACTTTTTACGGCTTGGCTGATAGGAGAAGTGTTGCCGATAGGCAACTTGACCGATGAAGAGAGATATCGGGATGATATCGGACATCGGGGAAGTGCTTTTGAGTCAGGCCGATAAGTCAAGTCTGGCCGATCGGTATATGACTGATAAAACTATCGGGGTGACATTAGTCGTCGGGGGTAAATCAGTATCCCTTGGCCGATGAACAATATCTTGCCGATAGGCGATAAAGTGGATGCTACATATCGGTGTGAAGTAGTGGTTTTCTTGTCGACAAGGAAGTGAACAGTGGTCAGCAGGAGGATATTTTGTGTTCGCCCGAAATATGATGATGCTGACAGGCTTATAGGCATACATGTTGTATGTTAAGATTTTAACATGGTAGTGGATTAATGGTTTTTCCATCTCGTTTGTAAGCTTTTGTTGCGTGGCTCTGCATCATAGTGGTATCAGAGCAAAGGTTGGATCTTCTAGAAAAGATAGGAGTATAACAATATGTCAGATGAAGAAGGAACATCAGAGATTCTGGCAAGGATGACCAACGTTGAGTTGGTAGCCCTGGTAAAGAAGCAGATTGCTAAGAGCAAGGCCGTGAAGGCCCAGAATCAGGAATTGAAGGATAAGTTAGAGGAGTTGAGGAACAGAGTAGGTTCTGGTAAAGAAGAAGATAGGGAAGAAGAAGATATCCCTAGTTGGAATGAGGAGGTTGTTCCTGTAGACTAGAGGCCACTGTTGAATGCCCTCAAATCCATGGAGAGGAGAACCATGGATGTGAAACTGGATTTGCCAGTGTTTACAGGAAAGATGGAACCTGATTCAGTGATGGAGTGGATAGACTCCTTGAACAATTTCTTTGAAACAGAGGAGATACCAGAACACCAGAGAGTGAAAATAGCCCAGTCAAAGATGAAAGAAGCTGCATTGACATGGTGAAATTTTGTCCAAGATGACAGAGTACAGGAAGGAAAGCGTAGAGTCACTACATGGAAGAAGATGATGGCATTAGTAAAGGAAGCCTATGTCCCATTGGATTACAGTATCCAATTACACAAGAGGAAACAAAACTTTAAGCAGAAGGAGCTAGATGTCAGCTCATATATAGAGGAATTCATGAAACTCTGTGTGAAGACAAAGGTAAAAGAAAGTGAGGAAGAGAAGGTAGCTAGATATCTTAATGGATTGAGGTTCAACATTCAGGAAGATTTGAATCTGCATAATCCAGATACAGTTCAGAAATGTTTTCAGTTGGCATTGAAAGTGGAAGAGAAGTTAAAGAGGAAACAGGAACAACATAATAGAGGAAGAGGAAAACAACAAAGAGGTGGAAGAGGTCCTTTCAGAGGTAGAGGACATGGACATGGATATCAGGGAGAATCCAGTCATGACAATAGTCAGAACCAGAGGGAAAGTTACAGTCAGCAAGGAAACTTTAGAGGCAAAAGACCTTTCAGAGGAAGATCCCAGGGCAGAGGATCCATCAGATGTTATAACTGTAACAAAGAAGGCCATATAGCCAGCAAATGTCCAGAAAAGGCCACAAGCTCAACATGAGAAAGGAGAACAAATCTAATCCAAGAACCTGATAGTCAAAGTATGACAGGCTCTAATACTTTTCAGAGTGTGAATGCTCCTGATAATTATGGATATCCAGAGAGTGGGGAATCTCTAATGATGAGAAGAACAATGACTACCATGAAGGTACTTGACAAAGAACCCCCTCAAAGAAAGTCTCTTTTCAGAACCATTTGCAAAGCAGGAGGTAAGGCATGTAAAGTTTTAATTGATTCTAGTTCTACTGAAAATTTTGTATCTGAAGAAATGGTGACAAAGCTTAAGCTTAGGAGATTACCTCACCCATCCCCATACAAAGTCTCATGGCTTACCCAAGGTCAACAGACAGTTGTAGAAGAATAGGCTTGGGTAGAATTCCAGATTGGAGCATACAAAGACAGGTTGTTGTTTGACATTACCAAGATGGATGCTTGCAATCTTTTATTTGGTAGACCATGGCAGTATGATTTGAAGGCACGCCATGATGGTGTTAGAAACACCTATACAATCACTAAAGATGGTAAGGTGATAGAGTTACTACCATTGACAGAGAAGGAGGAGAAATCCAAAGGAAAAGAGGTGAAGGTAATGTTGATGGAAGGGAAACAGTTCATGAAAGAAGTAGCAGCAGAAGGTACAGTTGCATATGCCCTAATTCCATGTATGAGAGTGAATAAAGAACAGCAGCAAGAAGTCAAGGAAGAGGAGAAGCAGAGGTTCATAGACCCAGCTATCCAAGAGCTATTGGATAAGTATAAAGGTGTCATCTCAGATGGAATGCCAAGATCCCTACCACCTGTAAGGGATATTAGTCACTGCATAGACCTAATTCTAGGATCGACACTTCCAAACAAGGCAGCATATAAGCTAACTCTAGAATAGAATGCAGAAGTAGCCAGACAAATTGAGGAATTGCTGGATACAGGTCTGATTGGGAAAAGTTTAAGTCCATGTGCAGTACCAGTTGTACTAGCACCAAAGAAAGAAGGCACTTGGAGGCTCTGCACAGATTCCAGAGCTATTAACAAGATCACAATCAGGTATAGGTTTCCGATCCATAGGATAGAGGATTTACTTGACTATTTGGGAGGTGCTAAGTATTTTACAAAAATAGATTTGAAGAGTGGGTATCATCAGATCAGGATTAGGCCAGGAGATGAATGGAAAATAGCATTCAAAACTAATGAAGGGTTATATGAGTGGAAAGTTATGCCTTTTGGTTTGTCTAATGCACCTAGTACTTTTATGAGATTGATGAATGAGGTTTTGAGAGAATTAATTGGTAAGTTTGTCATAGTATATCTAGATGACATTCTGATTTTCAGCAACACAAAAGAAGAACATCTCAGACATATAGATTTGGTTCTTAAGAGGTTACATGAAGAGCAGCTGATGATAAATTTAGACAAGTGTTTATTCACGCAAGAGGAGATCACATATTTGGGTTTTGTCATTTCACAAGGAAAGCTGCAAATGGATAAGGAGAAGGTAAGTGCCATATTGTCTTGGCCAACTCCAAGGACTCCGAATGATGTCAGAAGTTTCCATGGGTTAGCAACCTTCTACAGAAAATTTATAAGAGGGTTTAGTCATATTTGTGCACCCATGCTTGATACCATCAAAGGAGGACAGAAGTGTAGATTTGCTTGGACTCAGAGAGCAGATGATTCTTTTGAAACATTGAAGAAGAAGGTGGCACAACAGCTAGTCCTTGCACTTCCAGACTTTAACAAAATCTTTCAGGTGGAATGTGATGCCAGTCACATGGCCATTGGAGCAGTACTCAGCCAAGAAGGTAGACCAATTGCATTTTTTAGTGAGAAGCTCAACGATGCTAAAAAGAGGTATTCATCATATGATTTGGAAATGTATGCTTTAGTCCAGTCACTCAAGAAATGGAGGCATTACTTGATGCCAAAGGAATTCATAGTATTCATAGATAACCAGGCTTTGAGTTTCATAAATAGCCAGGAAAAGCTGAACCACAGACACATGAAATGGGTAGAAACCTTACAAGCTTTTACTTTTACACTGAAGCATAAGAAAGGAGTCAAGAATAAAGTTGCAAATGCCTTGAGCAGGAGAGTTCTAACAGTCAACCAGATTCAGTTGGAGAGTGTTGGCATTGATTCATTAAAGACCATGTATGAGGCTGATGAAGATTTTGGTGAGATATATTAGGTATGTACTTCTTTTGGAGAGAAATATCATGCTGAATTCTCTAAATTTTTGATCCAGGATGGATTGCTATTCAAAGGTGGACAGTTGTGTATTCCAAGGTGTTCTATGAGGTTAAACATCATTAAGGAGAAACATTGTGGAGCTATGGCATGTCATTTTGGTCTAGATAAAACTCTTGATCTTGTCCGAAGACATTACTTTTGGCCTAGGTTACAATTAGATGTTAGAAAGTTTGTAGAGACATGTGTGATATGTCAGAAAGCAAAAGGCAGGTCAACTAATGCAGGTTTATATCAGCCATTACCCATTCCTTCTAGACCATGGGAAAGCATAAGTATGGATTTTGTCTTGGGTTTACCAAGGACAAGGAAAGGGTTTGACAGTGTTTTTGTTGTAGTGGACTGATTCAGCAAAATGGCACATTTCTTGCCATGCAAAACCACTGCTGATGCTTCATACATTGCAGATTTGTTTTTCAGGGAAATTGTCAGGATCCATGGATTGCCATTGAACATAGTGTCAGATAGGGATGTGAAGTTTATTGGTCACTTCTGGAGAACTCTTTGGAAGAAACTTGGAACAAATTTATCTTTCTCCTCTGCATATCATCCTCAAATGGATGGATAGACTGAAGTAGTGAATCGTTCCTTAGGAAATCTACTTAGATGTTTGACAAAACAGCATGGAGAAAAGTGGGATAATATTCTATCTCAAGCTGAATTTTCCTATAATGATACTGTCAATAGGAGTACAGGGAAATCACCTTTTCAGATAGTGTATGGTATGCATCCAAGAGGAATTTTGGAATTGAGAGATCTACCTACAGTAGACCCTGTTAGTGCGGAAGGAGAAGCTTTTGCAGAAGCCATAAAAGAGGTTCATGATCAAGTAAAAACCCACCTGCAGAAAACCACCTTGAAGTATAAGGAATATGCTGATAAAAAGAAGGATGTCCAGTTTGATGTTGGAGATTTGGTATGGGTTCATTTGAAGAAGGACAGACTTCCCAAGGGCAAATATACTGAACTCATGCAGCAAAAAGTTGGACCATGTCAGATTTTGAACAAGCATGGACAGAATGCTTATGAGATACAACTCCCTCCTGATCTTGGTTTGTCCCCTATATTCAATGTATATGATTTAACTCCATACAAGTCTAATCCAGATGCAGACCAGGAATTCCTACAGGATACAGTCATTGATGACATTCCAAAGCATGATCTACCTCAGTTGCAAAAGGTTTTGGACACCCGAGTGGTCCAACAGACCCGGAACAAATGATATTTGGAGTATCTAGTGTCTTGGCAGGGAAAACCTAATTCCGAAGTAGTATGGATGACTGAAGAGCAGATCCAAAAACATGGTGCCGATCTACATACTCTCATCTCAAGTGGACTTGAGATTTCTTCTTCTGGGGAGTATGGTGCAGGAGTACCCCTACAAGATAGGACATAAGTCTATTTTTAGTATGTTTGACTTCATGATGTAATAAGGTCCATTGGACCAATGCGTATGTATTAGATCAACCTAGGAGAATGTGCAGGTAGTTAGGAGTTTGTTGTCGGGTTGTCTGAGCTGTCTCCCCCTAGCCGCTTGGAAGCTCCCACCCGCTGGGAATCGAGTTGGTAGTACTCGTAGGAGATTACTATATATATCTTAGATCAGTTAGGGTTTATGGAATGAGTATTATGGAATGAGTAAGAGATCGAGTTGAGGTTGTAGAGGGTAGTTACAGAGCAATTCAGAGAGGGAAGACATTGTTGTTTCCAGCATTGCAGAAGTAGAATATTTGTGATACATTTAGACTGTGAAACTTGTATGCAATTTTATTAGTGAAAGCAAAAGATCTCATCAATTGCATTTATCTAGTTTATAAGCTATCTGTACATTGATTTCTTTTCAGTTACAAGTGAATGGATTCATTCAACCCTTCCACCAGTTGATTCTCTGAATCGGTGGAAAGGTCATGTATGTTAGTTTAGCTTGCATTTTGTTTTTCTGTTTATGCATTTCATGTTTGGGAGATCAATTGGTAGCATGCTAGGAATCATCCTAGCATCCTCATGTGCTAGGGTTAGGAGGATAAATTTCTAAGTTGTGATCAGAAGGTGATCCGACCCGATCATCATGTTTTCTGTGTGAAATTGTGAGGTTTTGTGAGTTTGTATGCAGTTAACGGATATACAGTATTTGCATGCGACATTACAGACAGTGTGCATTGCATCGATATCTGTGTGTATATCGCTACCCGGATCGGGTCATGAAACTTATGAAAATTGCAGGTTTTGAATGCATCAGGATGATATAAGTCGGATATATACTTCCTGTGTATATTGTCATCAGGATCATCTTTCATGTGTATCCATCATCCACATATCGCTATCATATGCGGGAGTCAAAGCCACTTTTTGGCTAAGGACAGGAGGAGGATCTTATATTTCGTCATCAGGATATTAGAATATCACCTGACATTTCATATCATGCTGCGGAATATGTAAGTGTTTTATATCCGGGCGACATCATCATCAGGTGCATGTGACGTCATCGTCATCAGGATATTTGTAAATATCACGCGATGAAGATTTATCCTGCTGACATTAAGAGTTTCGGCATCGGCAGCAGTAATAGTGTCGGAGAGACTTTTTACGGCTTGGCTGATAGGAGAAGTGTTGTTGATAGGCAACTTGATCGATGAAGAGAGATATCAGGATGATATCGGACATCGGGGAAGTGCTTTTGAGTCAGGCCGATAAGTCAAGTCTGGCTGATCGGTATATGACCGATAAAACTATCAGGGTGGCATTAGTCGTCGGGGGTAAATCAGTATCCCTTGGTCGATGAATAATATCTTGCCGATAGGCGATAAAGTGGATGCTACATATCGGTGTGAAGTAGTGGTTTTCTTGCCGACAAGGAAGTGAACAGTGGTTAGCAGGAGGATATTTTGTGTTCGCCCGAAATATGATGATGCTGACAGGCTTATAGGCATACATGTTGTATGTCAAGATTTTAACATGATAGTGGATTAATGGTTTTTCCATCCCGTTTGTAAGCTTTTGCTGCGTGGCTCTGCATCAATAAGGTTTGAGTAATGAAGAATCTTTTGATGCATGTCAAAGTCCTGAAACAACCAAACATTAACACTTTTATGTGGGTACCTTCTAAGCCATGTTCTAGTAACAACCATTGAGCCTGTGGGGTATTCGATGTTTCTCCATCTGTAACTAGGGCCTCCAATTTCTTTTTGGCCTCAACACAATGACACAGGTAATCATTTGTTCCCTCTTCGTTATCTTCATTTGCAATAATTACATATACATGCCCTACATTGATATGTGTCACAAATTAGATGAAATTAGTCAACATTACAAAAACACTACATAGTAAGATAACATTAGGAATTTTAAAAACTATGAAAATAGATATATTACTTGGTTGAACTAGATTTGATATGTGGTCAAAGTCAACTGATGATTCCATCTGTGTTAGTTCCAATGCCATCAGGGGTTGATACATGTCAAGTGGGCTAAGATAACTTAACTGTCATTCATCAACCCACTCCTTTGATTCACACTCATCACAGGCTTGAATTGTATGGATACTCCATGAACCTATAATTGAGCTTCTGAAAGAGTGAATCTCACTTGATCTTGTCAGTGTAGAATAGTCCTCATATGGTGCAATGTTAGTATCATCTATCAACCAAAAAAATCTACAAACTGAAGACTTACCTTCATTACCTAGACCCATGGAAGCATTACACCACTCGATGATTAATTTTGCATCTGTCAACTTTGCATTGTCTTTATACTTTAACTCTTCTTGTGCTATGGTTTTTTTTATACATGCTTCTGCACCATCATGCTCCCCCTTTCCATGCCCAGCCTCACAAAAGTTCCACATATGTTGAACACCTGTAAAATTATTCCTCCTACTCAGCCAATAGAAATTTCATGAGTTCTTGAATTGTGATGCACAATTATCCGACCATATGATATGCTAAATGAACGATATGCCCCTTCTAGCCAAATCATTGTAGAACACCTGAAATCAACCTTGCATGAACTCTGTAGAATGCATGTGATCATCACTGATATAGAAATGATGCTCCCTTATGATCTTTCTATCATCCTCTGTACTACCATTTGCATGAGTGAATGCGATTTGCACAAATATAGAAACTTATGTGGAGTTGTAATATTGTGATTATACCTCACACTATGGCTGTAGACTATAGTTCTCTACAAAGTCGACGACTGAAACAATGCTACCAACAAGAAATGTGTCCTTGCATAACTTGAATTACAAGTCCAACAATCAAGCTCTATGGGCATGTCTTGCATACTCATACACTATGCTGTCACAAAATATAGACATAAACTGATACACTGGAATCATTTCAATAACCAATTCACACCTCTTTACTTCTTTACCATCTTTTGTATTGTATGCCACTATTTTGTACTTGCCAAACTCTATTAGTTTGTTTCCAACTGCATGTGTTCTTTCCATGTGTTCACATATTGGCATACGTTGCAAGCCACTGCAATGATGACATGTGCCATCCAAGCATAATTTCTTGTAGAATATTTTACCTTACTCTCTTTCACATAAAATTCTTGATATGAAGTCTCTTGAATATGTTGGTGGGGCACGTATGCCATAACCCTGCAAAACATTGTTAGTATGCAAATCTAAACATATAGACTGATAAAAATCAAAATGGTTAGAAAATTCAATATTTAATCTACAACAACAAGTAGTGCGTGTGTGATTTATCTTGACATAGAAAGGTTTTATCATTTCAAAATATCTTTGACAAGTTTTAATTTTAGTATACTTCTTTAGAAATTTACCAAAAAAGTGTGTTTTAGTCATATCCAAAAAATGCTTTGGATTTGGCTCACGGTTCCGACTACCGATTCTCCTTCTTACCACATTCCTTTGATTTGGAGATACCCTTGTGTAATTCTTCCAAAAGTCTTCAATTAGTTATCTCAATGCTTCAACAATTGGTTTATCTTTTCGTGGTAGTCTCCCCGAGAATGCCCATAATTCATTGGCATTAGTGTCCTCAATTCTTTGGCATCTTCCAACAGCTCTTGATTAAGTATTCCTATTAGTTCTCAATTCTTGACTCGTCTTTCTAATGAGACGAGCTTTCCTTTTTTGACTACTTACTATAGTCAATTTAATCACATGTCATGTTGCATTACTATCTTTTGTGCGTGAGGTGTTATCCACACTCTCATACGCACTCATTAGATTCTCGACAATAGATTTTTCACTTGAAGCCTCTGATGTTCTCAACCCAAGAATCTTCATGATAGACATATACTTTATACTTCACATCATTTCAATAGATAGTTGACATCTTGCGGTCTCATTTAACTTTTCAAAGAACAATCTCCAAATCTTATTAGCATATCTTCTACAAGTGTATTTTGGAATCTTACCTTCCATTGGATGCAAAATATTCTTATCAATATCAATCAAATGCTTTGGCTTTCTATGAAAAATTCTAGGTGTTTTTAAGTTAGGTAAATTCATCTAAACATTAGGAATTTCATCAATATTTAAATAAGATGGGCTAGATGGCATACCTTCGATTGAAGATGGAATAGATGACATACCTTGAGGTTGAGGTGGGAATGATGGCATACCTCCTTCATCACATGTGATTGATGATGTACTCTCAACTTGAGATGCGGTAGATGGTGTCCCTACATGTTGACCTGCGGTAGAGGATGCGTCTCCAACTATGGTATTCAAATCTCTCATAGTACAAAGTTTTTGCATTTGTTCTCTTTGTGCCACCAATACCATATCTCTTTGTGATGGTTGTGGTTCCTCTTCAATTGGCGTGTCTTTATTTATCATGTACAATTTCCTCTTCTCACGAAGTTCCCTCATAGTTGCTACTTTCTTTACATTCTTAGCTTCTATCTCTTCCTGTGTTGGTTTAATTCTTGATTGTTTCCTCGGCATGACAGAGAATTTGTCTGTAGCATGATAAAGAGACCAATATTAGTTCCTAAGAAATGAATCCATATAAACAACTAAAATATGTCATTCAACCCTTCATAGTAAATGTACATACAATCATCATGTAAAAGAATAAATGTCACTCAACCAAAATAGGTACAAAGCATAGAAAGAAAATTATTACAACCATACAAAGCATTATTGCACAATGTTATTGCAGCCATACAAAGCATTATGGTACAAAGTTCACTTTAGTCCTAGATGAGGATAAGGTCAAAGGAGAGTCACTTATTGAGGCTACAAGTGAAGAGTACATGGGACTTCATGTTGACTACTTGTTGATAACCATCTAGTCATGAAAGGATATGTGATTGAGATCGTGGGAGACATCACACCAGGGCATGGTTTGGATTAGTGTAAAGGGTAAAGAAGGGATGTCAAGAGACAATTATTAAAGTCAAGGCTCATTAATATGGCAATGTCAAACTCAAGTAGATAATCATGTGCATTTTAGAGGCAAATTATTCTAGGCTGAAAACTCATGGTTTTAGGCAATTAAGTTGAATAAGGGTTAGGGTTTGTAGAGAAACTCTTTGGAAGGTGTTTGTAATGCTTGAAAAGGTTGAGGTAGACCCAATTTGACATGTTGGTGTCTTGGTTTGAAGATTGGAATCCTGTAGATCAAAAAACCTATAGTGACCTATTTGCGCAAGCCTAATTAGGCCTCTTGTCAAGTGGGATAGTCAATTATGGAATGATGAAGGCACTATGACATGATGAATTATAGGATTCATCAAGACAATGATGGAGATGCATGGAGAAAACCAAGGAGGACAAGATAAGACACCAAATTTGTGAAGTTGCCAATGGCAACAAATTTACCACCTAGTTGTCCTTAACTAATCCATGATTGAAAATGGATGTATTTTGGCTTCTATTGACTAAAAGTGACTTATTTATGATGAATATAATGCTTAGAATTGTTAAATGTTAAATTCCTAAAATTCAATCACAATTAGCATTGAAACACTACAATCTATAATTATTAAATCACATGTCTTCTTTTGGTGAAAAGTGATGCTTTCAAGTAGGGTTTTGATGAAAGAGTATTGTTAAAGTGTGGATGACGGTTTATATCAAGAAGTTAAAATTTAGAATTGAGAAGGTGTTTTGTTGGTACTAGGGCTACTAGGATTTGGGTGGCTTGTGAAGGAATAGACAGTAATTGAAGAGTGTAGACTTGAGTAAGGGTTTAGAATGGTTGTGTCTGAGTTCCTGAGGGGTAAGAAGACCTCTAGTAACCTTGTTAGGTTTTGAAGTATTGAAGACCCTCTTTGTGCCTTTGTATAGGGAGATTGCTTGAGAGGAAAGATTATGAAATTTGAAGAAACTGTTGGTATGAGCCCTTTGGATTAAGTTGAACTCTACCTCTGCATCACATATCTAGGACTATCATAAAAATCATTAGACTAATCTCTGTAATTTAGGGTATTGAATGGTATATAGTCGATCAAGGTAACCACCATCATGTGCTAACAAAGGACAATTAGGAAATTTTGAAATATTGTTGTGTCATGTACATACAAATCATCATGAATAGGTGCATAAGGCATGTCCTAGCTCAAGATATGTGTATACAAATCATCATGTCATGTGCATACTTGTATGATCTTCACACCTATTCATTTGTATTTTAACTTGTTAATATGACAAGATAATAGTGGGATTGTATTTTTATTATGTTGTAAGGATTTATTCTTGTATAGTTTGACATCATGGTATGTTAAGGTCTATTTATTACACATAATTATTAAAGAGCCCAAGTGTAGAAAATATGCATGGCATCATGTGAGATTGTAGGCTACTTTCTTGATTGGGAATGTGTCTATTTTAATTAATGTTGACCTTTGAGATATCTTTTATTATGCATGCCATGAACTAATTTAAAACATAGTCTATTATATAAACACAAGATATGTATACATAGTCTTTTATTATGCATACTAGATACAAGTGATATAAACATGTATGATAAAGCATGATAAAGTAATTCAAATAGAATTAAGGAAAATGTAAAGAACATGCATGTAAAGACTTGACATACCAAAAAAATGGAGATTCTAATGGAGAGAGTACCCAATTATGTAGTGTTTTTATCTTCTTGCATCAAACTCCTCAAAAATTTGAGTTTTTCACCACTTGCTTCCTTTCCAATGTTAAATTGAATAACACTCAAATATAATTAGTAACAACAATACTATTAACCAATCTATAATGTTAAATTCCTAAAATTGAATCACAATTAACATTGCAACACTATAAAAATTGAAACTTGAATAGATATATATCAAATTTGATGTGAAAACTATGTTATGTGCATGTGAACTTCCCAACAGCATGAAAACACTTTTTTTGTCAGAACACGTGCATAATCAGCATGAAAACAGAGCATGTGGGCCTGGATCACGGGGGTCCAGGACTTTTTACCATTTCTATAGCATGACAAAACATGAGCGCATTCTAACACGAGCGCATTTTGTCCTGCTATAGATTGATCTATAAATATGTGTGCCTATCTCACCTTTGATAGCACCTTTATAATATCTCACCTCTAGTTCCATTAGCTTGTGTTCTATCTCTTACCTCTCTATATCTCACTTATCTCTCCCCCTCACCTCTCTACCTCTCCCCTCTCTATGTCTCTTAGTCACTCCTTGTCTACCTCTCCATCCATCCTTAGCCATCTAGGTCTCACTTAATCCTAAACCCTAAAGCCTTAATCCTCAACCCTTAAACCTTAAATCCTAAACCCTATCCCTAAACCCTATTCCTAAACCCTCAACACTTTACCTTAAATCCTATTCCCTCAACCCTAAACCCTACACCCTATCACTAAACCCTAATCCCTTAACCCTTAGCCCTAAAGCCTCAACCCTCAATCCTTAAACCTTCAACCCTAAACCCTATCCCTAATCCCTATACCCTCGACACTCTAACCCTAATCCCTTGACTATCAACCCTATCCCTAAACCCTCAATCCTCAACCCTCAACTCTCAACATTAAACCCTAATTTGTCAACCCTAAACCCTAATCCCTCAACCCTAAACCCTACTCCTAAACCCTCAACCCTCAACACTATTCCTTAAACCCTAATCCCTCAACCCTCAAACCTAATCCCTCATCACTAAAACCTAAACACTATCCCTATTCCTAAACTCTCAACCCTCAACACTATACCTTAAACCCTAATCCCTAATCCCTAAACCCTGAACCCTATCCCTCAACCCTTAACCCTTAAAATTAAACCCTAAAACCTATCCCTAAACCCTTGACACTCAACACTATATCTTAAACCCTAATCCCTTAACCCTCAGCCCTAAAGCCTCAACCCTCAATCATTAAACCTTCAACCCTAAACCCTATCCCTAATCCGTCTACCCTTGACACTCTACTTTAACCCTAATCTGTTGACCATCAACTCTATCCCTAAACCCTCAACCCTCAACTCTCAACATTAAACCCTAATTCGTCAACCCTAAACCCTAATCCCTCAACCCTAAACCCTATTCCTAAACCCTCAACACTATTCCTTAAACCTTAATCCATCAACTCTAAACCCTAATCCCTCAACCCTAAACCCTATCCATAAACCCTCAACCCTCAACACTATTCCTTAAACCCTAATCCCTCAACTCTAAACCCTAATCCCTCAACCCTAAACCCTATCCCTAAACACTCAACCCTCATCACTATACCTTATACCTTAATCCCTAAACCCTAAATACTATCCCTATTCCTAAACCCTCAACCTAAGACAATATACCTTAAACCCTAATCCCTTACCCCTAAACCTTAAACCCTATCCCTCAACTCTTAACCCTTAAACCTTAAACCCTAAAACCTATCCCTAAACCCTCAACCCTATACACTCAACCATATACTTAAGCCCTAATCCCCCAATCATCAATCATATACCTTAAACCCTGAAGCCTACACCCATAAACCCTCATTCCTATACCATATAACCTCACCCCTATATCCTAAACCCTGAATATTATGCCTCAACCCTATACTTAAATTAAACCTAAACCATACGTGCTCTCAACCCAAGTCACCCTATGCCTTATATACCCTCAATCCATATGATAAACCCTAAACCCAATATCCTAAACTCTAATCCTTGTGCCTTATGCAATTAATCTTATACACTCAACAACCTAAATATTAACCCTCAACTAGAACCCTCAACCCTCTAATCTCTACCCTCTATCCTCTACCTATTACTTAAGCCTTAATCCCTCAACCCTCAACCCTCAAAACTATACAGGCTCAGGGCCTTATATACCCTAAACCAAAACACTTACATGCATACATACATACATGCATACATACAAACAAACATACATACATATAAACATGCATACATACATGTACATACATACAATCATGCATACATGTACATGCATACATACCTACAAGCATACATATATACATCCACGAAACATACTTATGAAAATTGAACATAACTCATTCAAAGGAAGACATAACATGAGCGTGTTATAACGTGCTCGCATTATGTCAAACTGGGAAAACACCAGCAAACATGCAAAAATAGAAAAAAGTACAATATAACGCGAGCATGTTATAATGCGCTCGGGTTATATTGTGCTTTGGGAATATCAAGCCTTAGGCTTGGGATTTGCTTTGTATTTCCAACCCAAAGGCTTGGAGTGCCTTTTCAACATCCACAGACATGTTTTTGCAAATTCTACAAGATTTCACATAATGTTGTTCATGCTAACCCTCAAATTTGCACGTGTTTCAAGGTCAAACAAATCAAGCACCTGGGTAATGTTAGGATTTCTCTTAGCTATTTAACGATGTAATTTTTTTCACATTTTGACAATGTTAGGCCTTTCATCTTTAATTTCTTTTGTTTGTGTGTCTGTTTTTGAGCAAAAACCACTATTTGGTCCTTTTTTCATTGTAAATTAACCATTCATTAAAATTTCAAAAAAATTGCATATTTAGAAACTAGACTCCATTCTACACATATTAAAAAAATGATTTTCAATTAGTTTTCAAAATTTATAGGGGTAGCATGGCCAAAATTCTATTTTTTAGGATGTGTCCACTTTGAAAATTAGTAAAAAATCAAATATTCATAAAAAAAATATCAGAAAAATCAAACATAAACTACATGCTGTTAGCTAATTTCTCACTGAAGCAATTTTAAAAATACCAAAAAAAATTAATCTTATGAGGGAGCCATAAAACATGCTATGTTATGTTTTTTTGACAGAAACAACACCAATTTATGTGGCTCCCTCTTTTGAACCCCTTAATCTATACCATTTTAAAAAAAAAAGTAGTTTAGAAAGTAGACTCAGAGCACTATGAACATTGTTTTGGTTGCATCTCCAAATTTTGAGAGTAACTATGCTCAATTTCTCATCCAAGGCCAGCATTTCCTGATTTCAGAAAGAAAAAAAAAAGTGGCCACTTAAGACCCCTTTTTGGCCCCCCATCTTCTTGCACTTACCCTAGGTCATGGGCACCCTTGTCTAGGGTCCTATTTTGGGACATGCTTAATCTTAAGAATGTCCCCTAAGTCCCATGTGACATGGGTTTGGGGGGATTTTGCTTCGGGATTCATTTGTAACATGCATGATTAAATCTAAAGGACCCGAGAGCTAAACTTAGGAGGTAAAAGTCCTAGGGGGACATTTTATAACATAACACTAGGTATCAATCTTTCATCTTTGCAACAAAGGAACAGAGCCCCCAGCAACTCAGCTTGGCTCTTCTCTAGGGACAATAACTAAGGCTTGAGCCGTTGGTGGCTTGTGTTCAAATTTTATGTAGAGAGGAGAAAAGATTGATCTAGGTTAGTTCATCAATTAATCTAGGCCTCTTTTCACACATAATAGGTGCACACGCTCACTACAACACCAGTAGCTCTAGAGGATAAATTATAATGAATATCTCCAAACCAAAAAGATAAACCACCACCTACAATCATGGATCAACCAAACACCACCAACAATGCATCTGCATATACAAAAATGCCATGCTAAAGCTCCAAGTGTATAAGGAACCTCCATGACACCATGATCACCACCTAATGTACTTGGCAAAGAAATCATGTAATGCCAAAACTCCATGACACCATGATCACCACCCAGTGTACTTGCATCAAACTCCTATCAAGTCTCACACATCTATCTACCATATAGTCAACAACTACATGTCCCACAACACAACTATCTTAGGTAACACCATCTCTCTCATAATGACAACCAGACCAATGAACTAGGTGACAAAACTAGGACAACCAAATAGAATCTACATTAACACTAAAATATCTATGGTTATAGATGGACCACATCCAAATTATCTATGCAACTTGTAAGTATAGATAGCCTACAAAAATACATAACTTGTAGATCTCACAATGCAATATACAAATTTAAAATCACAACTAGAAATAAACATGTAATTTTTACCATTACTCAAACACCAAATCACCTCTAGATTCATTTCCACAAACCCATAAAGTACCATAATCAAATGAACCAACAAATAGCTCAAACAAAAATGTAAGTGAAAAAGTCACATATCAACACTTACAAACCTAATTCACTATGAAGTTCTTATAAAATTATCTTTATCACCTATAAGAATTCTACAATTGGACACTATGGGCACAAGATATGACTTGTCAAAACAAGGAGAACAAAACTAGCTTCCAACTAGCATTTTTTGTCTAAAATAAAAAGTCTATAAAAAAATAATACCATAATGTATTACTCATAATGAGGTTTTGATTGACTATAAGAACATGAAAATTTGACTCACTAGGTGAAAGTTATGCTCTCCATAAAAGTGCTCTATTAGGCCTCAGAATTGAATACTAGTGGGTGGGTGGAGGAGACAATGTAGTCTACCAATGGCTACAACAATGGTGGTGTTGCATGAGTAGCAGACCTAGGTAGCACCACTAAGTTTTGGTGGTGGGTTGGGCAGAGCTCCTAGTAGCAGTAGATTGGCAATTAGTTGGCAGTAGGAGGTGGTAACACCACCCAAGTAGTAGTGTTCAGACTCAAGCCCTAGGGCTTGTCCCTTGTGTACAGCAGGTGGTCTTCCATACAACCATGGGCTCTAGCATTTTCCCAATTGCACATCCCTTGTCGATGTCATCCAATGCAGGTTTGTACCTTTAGGCCAATCAATTTTTTAATAATTTTATAGACTGTATGTACTAGCGATTTAGGACTAGTGCAATAGGGGAATATTTCCTAGAATGATCTATTGACATCTATAGATCTATCGATAGTGTATAGACCATACATTTGTATATATTTGTACGACTGTATAGAATATTCTCTAAGAAGATTCCTCCAAGGGTATAAAAATGGAAAAAAAAACTTATGACCCTAAACATAGTCATGTCTTCTATGGATCCATAGGTTTTTGGGCCTTTTAGACTTAACGTTGAGGCCCATTTTTTTCTAGTAGGTCTCTATAGCACACCCCAAAAATGCTCACAGAAGGAGGCCAAATAGAAAACTAACTTACTAAATCTTCATCAAACCCCAAATTTGTAACAAACCAAGTCTATAAACATGCTTGTAACCTTGAAAATGCCTTCATTATTTTCCTTCAAATCCATGTATCTAACTATGTACAAGAATCTACTCATACCAAGGGTTATGAATACTAGGGAGATCTACTCCCAAAACCTAACACTGTTAGTGTAGGTTTTTATTTCCTAGTTGGGTTATTTATTTTTTCCTATATTCCTAGGTTTTTATTTCCTAGTTGTGTTATTTATTTTTTCCTATATTCCTAGGTTTTTCCTACACTTGTATTAATCTCACTTATGTTAATAAAGTGTATCTTATTAGATGAGAGGATTATGTTGGTGTAATTAAATATTTAATTACACTTTATTAAGTTTATTTAGGGCTAATTTTAGTCTTAGGTTATTCTTAAGTCATATTAGGGTTTTTCTTTAACTTGCAAATATAAAAGCAGGTTCTCACATGTAATTCATTAATCCATTTCATTAATTCATCCAATATTGTGCAAATCATTTCTCTTTTCTTTTTTCTCTTGTGGAAGGTAAATCTTAGGTTTTGCAGGTGATATTTGTGGCTTGAGTTAATTATCAAATTCAACATGGTATCAGAGTGGATCTGCAAGCCCCATCTAAAATTTGGAGAAATTTTTTAGCAAGAGCCATTTGCTGGGTGTGTTTTTGTGTAAAATGGAGTATTCCATTAGATTCAGAGTAGCTGGAAAAGGTAGATTTGGTCTGGGGAAGCCAGATCTGTGAAGGTTTCAAGAGTGCTTTTTTTTAGATTTGGAGGGGAACAACAATTTCAGAGCATTTTTGGCCAAAACGGACCTCACCATTTCACTCAGAAGGCCCAAAAACCCCTATTTTCATATAAGGCACTCTATATTTTGCTGAAAAAAGTTTCTGGGTGTTTTTTTGGGGTTTCAAGAAATCCATGACAGTGAAATCCGTATACCTGTACGAAATCCATACAACTGTACTGCACCTCAATTTCTGTGCCAACCTCAAATTTCGTGCCATTCTAATATGAACAGGTTTTAATTTTGGAGCTACCTCAGTTTGCGTGCCATCTCAATTTCTGTGCTGCCTCGATTTCTATGCCATCTCGATTTTTGTGCACATGTGCAACTGAGTTTTTTAATAATTTCTTCATAAAAAGGAATTTTTTATTTTGGAGGGCTAGCCCCTAGGGTTTAACCCCTGGTCGCATGGGGGCCTAGTCCTTAGCTTCTAAGCAGCAGACCCCAGAGACTCAACTCTTGGTCATATGAAGGACCACTACCCTAGCCGCCAGCCCCCAGAGACTCAACCCCTGGTCACATGGGCGCCCAGGAGCTTCAATAGTGCTTTTTTTTGGGCCTCTTTGTCCTAAAGGAGTAGTTTTGGTAAATCAGGCATATCTTGAGCATATGGAGTCAGATTTTCAAAAACAAATAGGCGTCGGAAAGCTGGTTCCAAGTACAATCTAGTGGTGTAGGTATTTTTTCCAGTTTTTTCTGATTGGTACAATTTATTTCTGTTTGAAGTCAAGGCATCTTTTTTTGTCTTTCGAGCTCCATTCATGCACCCACAATCTCTGTTTTTCAAAAATGAATAGGCGTTGGAAAGGTATTAGAGAGCTCTACACAGCCACCTATATAATTTTTTCAGATTCAGCCCCAGGTATATTTTAAATCAATTTGTTGATTTTATGGCTTTTGTTGGATATCCTAAACATGTTGCCTCTTGGAAACGTTCTGTTTGCTTTGATAGACTTCTATTATCAAAATAAATCTATTTGCATGTTTGGATCTATAATCATCTAAGGAGATGGGATTCTACCATCAACATAAATCTAATTGCAGATATTGTGGAAGTAATCAACATGAGAAAGAGATGTGTCCTCATTTCTCACATCATCTCTTTGAAATGCTTGTTTCAATTGCTTCTCCTCCTAATGAGATCATTGTTCCACCATCACCTACTGCTACTTCAGAGTTCAATGTTGCATCATCATTGGCTTCTAGTAATTCTATGCAGCAAGTCAATATTAGTCTTCCTAAGCCACCTCATTGGGATTCCTATCTTGCAGACATATCATCTTTGTTTATAGAGTCCCATCTTATAGATTTGGAGGACCACATTGAGGATATTTTTCTTCTCTTTGATGATAGCTTCCATGGAGTTGCATCTCCATCATCTGCTTCAGAGATTGTTCTTCATCTTCCTCTTCTTCAGTCACAGTTTGGTAGTGGATTGGAGACATTTGAGCAGTTTTCAGGAGCATCATTGTTGTCTTTGGATCATGTGCAGAGTTCAGAGACATTTGTCCTTCTTCCTGTATATTCCTATCCGGAATGGGAAGACATTATGCACACATCTACAGTTCTATTTCTTCCCAAGGGGAGGAATGTTGTTCGACGTTCATGGGTCTTCATCTTTATTCTATGTCGAGCATCTTCCAGCACTGCAGGAATCATCTTGAGGAGCGGCTGCATGGTCTCTCTTCTCATCTCTATTTTGGGAGGGACCATTTCCTCGCATGGGGTTTCATCCTTCTCCCTTCTGGGGGGTCATCAGACCTTCTCTCTTCTTCCTCTCTTATGGGGGGGTATTCTTGATTATACTTTTGTGATGGATTCACTTCTTGGGGGGTCTTAGTTTTAGTCCTTCCATCACATGTTTATGTACTTGTATTTTTCTCTCTTTTGGAGAGGAGTTTTCTCCCATTGAGTTTTTCTCCTTTCTCTCCACTTTATGAGAGATTCTCGTTGTTCATGGGTACCTAAAATGGCCTTGTAGCTGGGACCCATTCTTGCATTAGTTGCATGGTTTTTCATTTCTTCCTAAGTTGCACTTATGGGGGGTGTTGGTGTAATTAAATATTTAATTACACTTTATTAAGTTTACTTAGGGCTAATTTTAGTCTTAGGTTATTCTTAAGTCATATTAGGATTTTTCTCTAACTTACAAATATAAAAGCAAGTTCTCACATGTAATTCATTAATCCATTTTATTAATTCATCTAATATTGTGCAAATTATTTCTCTTTTCTTTTTTCTTTTGTCGAAGGTAAATCTTAGGTTTTACAGGTGATCATTGTGGCTTGAGTTAATTATCAAATTCAATAGATTATGAGGTGTCACCTTCCTACATGTGAGCATCCATTAGCTATCTTGGGAAGATACTTTGCTATCTTTAGTCTGATAGATGATTGCTCCTAATTGGTCGGTGTTGCCACCTCCTCCCTCTTCCTAGTCTATATAAGCATGCTATTTGGCTTCTATTTTGCATCCTCTTAATGCTATTTTTCTTCTAGCATTTGCATCACTCTCTTGGAGACTAACTCTATGTTGCTATTTTGATTTTGTATCATTTGCATTCATAGTTTAGATATCTATTCGTTTGCACTAGTTTTCTGGGTTAATAATCTTTTCAGATTTTGGCATGGTATCAGAGCCTTTGTATGTGCAAGAGTAGATTTTAGTTTCCTTATTTGAGAGATTCGAGGGGGGCTAATTAAACTTATTGTAGTTTTCTAAAAAACCCAATATGGTCTTCTCTTGCATCTTCAGATGATCTGGAGAATCAGAAAAGTTTGACGAAATATTTTAATCTCTGGGGTTTGCACGTATTTTTATGAAATCTGGGTGATTACAGTATTTTTGGTTATACTGGCAGCATTTTTAGCTATTCTAACACATCCAAGAGGCTCAGTAAAGTCATATTTAGCTTTTGCTTCACCGAAATCAGAGATCGTCAGACATAGTTGCAAAAATAGGGTTTCAAGCTCAAATCTGACAACCAACTTACATATTTGGTATTTTCAATCAATATTGTAGGTTCCAACATGCCTTTGTTTGTCTCAGATAGTTGATTCAGACTTTGTATGCCATTTTTTAGTTGCTGGGGTCATTTTTGTAGCTAAAGCCATTCTATTTACATTGGATCAACATCTTTTGTACATGAACAAGAAAAACGCCAGCTAGGTTTTGTTTGCAACACAGAAAAACCATCTGGGTATGTTTTAGTTTTTTCATGTAGTCTATATATTTTATAGAAACACACTCAGAAAGCTGCAACAGGACCCCTCTCCACTGGCAGTTGCAATTTTGAAGGTAGTTTCCAAATGCTCTATTCTTGCTCATACGGACTCTGTTTCCCATGAACTTTTTTTTATTTTGGCTATTTTTTCGTGCTCTATGCACTAGTGTAGACATTTTTTTGATTTTAATGTAGAGATTTTTTAGAAATTGTAGATTCTCAGTCGTGACACTACACAGTTCTCATTTTGGGAACTTCAGAGGATCATAATTTTCACATACAACCTCGTATCGAGGTGATTCATTTTTTGAAAGTGCATGATTTTTTTAGTAGATCGCAGTGGTGTTGTTTATTTCTCTGGGTATTGTCGCAAACTTGTATTTTCAGCATATGCTCTTCATGAGGGTTTTGTAATACATTGAAATCAAGACCACTTAGTATTTCTTGCTAGTGGTAGTTGTAAATGCACTACTATAAAGTGCCAAATCATATTTTCTTGGGGGGTTCTTTGATTGAGTGAAAAGGGGGGGTTGTCTTGGTTGTGTTCTCTTCTTTTCAGCAATTCTTATCTGCATTTCTTCATCATGTATCAAACAAATGTGCCCATCCCAACTCCATACAATTACTTTGAGTGGAAATCATGCATGACAATTCACTTAAGGAAAGCTAGATTACATAGGATAACTATGGGACTTGAAACTAAACCTGCTAAAGATGAAGATAGGCCTAAGTGGTTTAACAAATGTGATGAGGCATATGGAACATTGTGTTTGTTTGTTTCTCCTAATTTGCTCTTTCACATTGAGTCTTTAAATTCACCAAATAAAATCTAGACAAAGCTAGAAACACTATTTGGCACACAAGATTCAATGAGGGGTCATATATTAGAAAATGAACTAATTAGTTTAAGTCCAGGCAATTTCAACACAATCCAGGATTTCTTCACTAAATTGAAATCACTAAGGCTATAGTTAAAACAATGTGAAATTGAAAAGAAAGATGAACAACTGATTCTTAGTATTCTCTCTAAACTAAGTTCAAAATATTCTATGTTTGTTTCTACATTCTATGCTACTAAGGTTGCACTTGGTACTCAATTCACCATGCCATCTTTAGATGATTTTGTTGTCAATCTCACTTGGGAAAAGGACAAGCTAATCTAGATGGGCACTCTTAAGTCCTCTAAGTCACATGTCTTGGCTGCCAACTAAGGCACAAAAGAACAAAAAGGACAAAGTAGTAATAACAATAGTAAGGATAAGAAATAGAAGAATAGCAATGAGAAGAAGGATCAGATATTGGTTGCTTCAAAAGCAACTAATGAAACCCAATCTTCCAAGGGTGACAAGACTAAGAAAAAGAAGGTCCAATGTGCCTATTGTAAGAGACCCGATCATGATGAACATAAATGTCTGAAGAAACAAATTGATCACTTGACACACATTCTTGAGAAGAATAATATCAATGTTCCTGAATCTATCAAACAGAGTTCTAATGAGGGGTCTAATAAGGCAAAAGAAAATAAGGGGAAAGGAAAGGGTAAGGCCCTTATTGCAGTTTCTTCTTCACCATTCACTTGGGTTCTTAATTCGGGTGCTTCGCACCACATGGATTCATCTAAGGAAGAACTTGCATCTTTGGAGCCGTGTACTATGCCTTCTATTTTGATGGGTGATGACACTCCTATTGAGGTGTGTGGGAGAGGGTCTATTGATGTGGGGGATGGCACATTCCATGATGTTCTTTGTGTGCCCTCATTATCAACTAATATCTTATCAGTATACTAGATCGCTCACACAAGTTCAGGCAAGCGAGTTGAGTTCACTCTTGATTCAATGGAGATTCGTGAGTTACACAGTGGTTCTATAGTTACAGTTGGAAGAGCAGATCATCAGTCACGACTCTATCTATTTTCTCACTTTGTTCCTGATCCTCCTTTGACTATTTTACTCACTCATTCTAATGATGTGAGTAGATTATGACATGAGCGGTTTGGCTATCTTAACTTCCGCTACTTGCAGCAGAGCATGGGCACAGGGTTGCCTTCAGTTCAGTTTTTAGGTGGTGTTTGCCAAGGTTGCATTCTTGGTAAGCATACTAAGGAAAAGTTTGACAAAGGTAAGGAATGGAGAGCTTCCCAGATACTGGAGTTAGTTCACAGTGATTTGGCTGGTCCATTTCAACATCCTTCTTTTAGCAGGGCCTGATATGTCCTCACATTCATTGATGACTTTTCTCGGTATACTTGGGTGTACTTTCTCAAATAGAAGTCAGAGGTATTTGATCATTTTTAGGACTTCAAAACTTTTGTAGAGAAGAAATTCGGGAAAGCCATCAAAGTTTTACGCATTAACAATGGTGGTGAGTATGTCAACCATCAGTTTGAGAGGTTTTGTACTTCAGAGGGGATTGATTTGTAGCATTCAGTTCCATACAATGTTGGTAGGTGGCGACTGATCAGGAAAGTACTGTATTTTTTATAGCCAACATAAAAAATCCTATTTTTGTGACCGACATAAGAAAACCCTTTTTTTGTAACTGACAAAAAGGCTTGATAAAAAGTGGCTAAGGGTTAGGGTTTTGTGATATATTGCATTGTAGCATTTACAATGGTATTGAGTTGCAGGGATTGCTGGTTGTAATCAGTTTGATTTACTGGATAATAATATTGGACTCTCTGTTTGGTGGATGTAGCCCAAGTTTGGGTGAACCATGTTAAAACTTGTCTCTCGCTGTTATTAATTCTGTGTATTTCCATTTCTCTGTTTAATCTTTATTTGCATTTAATTGATATCTTCTGTTGGCTAACCCTAACAAGTGGTATTAGAGCGGGTTGTATTCAATTATCATCTGTAGGAAAGTCTCACGGTTGAGTGGGAGCAATGGTGGACGAGGGTAAATTGAAGGTCGATAAATTTAATAGGCAGAACTATCAGTTATGGAAGATGCAGATGGAGGATTACCTCTATCAAAAGGATTTATGGATGCCATTGGAAGGAGTATCCAAGAAACTGGCAACAATGTCTGATGAGGATTGGAATCTTGTTGACAGAAAGGCACTGGGAACCATTCAGTTGTGTCTGGCACCATCGGTGGCATTCAATATAACAGAAGCGAAGACAACAGATGGTCTGATGAAAGCTTTGGCTAAATTGTATGAAAAACCCTCAGCCTCAAATAAGGTATTTCTCATGAAGCGTTTGTTTAATTTGAAAATGGTTGAAGGTGGATCTGTGACAAGTCATTTAAATAAATTAATATGATTGTTAGTCAATTGACTTCTTTAAATGTAAAATTTGATGAAGAAGTTAGAGCTCTCTTGATATTATGTTCATTGCCTAAAAGCTGGGATAGTTTGGTAATGGCAGTTAGTAACTCTGTTTCTGGTTCAAATACCCTAAAATTTGATGATGTTATTGGTGTTATTCTAAGTGAGGAAATTCGTAAGAAAAGCTTAGGTTGATCCACATCAGGCAGTGTTTTGAATACAGAAAGCAGGGGCAGATCAAAGGAGAGAGGAAAAGGTTTTGGAGGTCATGGGAAGTCACGAGGAAAATCAAAAGATAAAAGATCCTAAACCAAAGGACAAAAGGATTGTTGGTACTGTGGGAAACTAGGTCATCTAAAGAAAGATTGTTGCTCTCAGAAAAATAAAGGAGACAAACAAGAAGGCAATAAGGAGGCAAATGTGGTAAGAAACAAGTGTGAAGATGATGCTTTGATTCTTTCCCTAGATAATGTTGATGATTCATGGGTTTTAGATTTAGGGGCCTCATTTCATGCTACACCCCATAGAAGTTATTTTCTTGATTATGTCCAAGGGGATTTTAGGCTGGTTTATTTGGGAGATAACGAACCCTGTCAGATTGTTGGAAAGGGAAGAATCAAGATTAATTTGCAGAATGGGAATCATTGGCTACTACAAGAGGTAAGGCATGTTCCAAGGCTTAGTAGGAATTTAATTTCAGCAGGGCAGCTAACTGAACAAGGTTGCACTGCTACATTTACTGATAAAAATTGGAAGGTTTCAAAAGGTGCCTTAGTAGTAGCAAAAGGTGTGAAAGTAGGCACCTTTTATCTTTGTACAGGTCATATTGTTCCTTCTACTTTAGCTGTTGCAGAGAAAAAACAAATAGGTTCAAGAACAGTTGCTGCAGGTTTGCAGGAAGAGACTAGAAAAGTTGCTGTAGGTTCTGAGACAACACTGTGGCATAACAGACTTGGGCATATGAGTGAAAAAGGTATGAAGGTACTTCATTCTAAGAAAGTTTTACCAGGTCTAAAGTGTATTAATATAGATTTCTGTGAAAGTTGTGTGTATGGTAAACAAAAGAGAGTCAGTTTTCTCAAGGATGGGAAGTAAAAGAAAAATAAAAAGTTAGAGCTTGTGTATACATATGTATGGGGACCAGCTCAAGTATCTTCTCTTGGTGGCTCTCGGTATTATGTTACATTCATAGATGATGCAACTAGGAAGGTATGGATTTATTTCCTTAGACAGAAATCTGATGTATTTGAAACATTTAAGAAATGGAGAAGCTTGGTTGAGAATGAGACAGGTAAAAGATTAAAATGTCTTAGATCTAATAATGGAGGTGAGTATTGCAGCAAAGAATTTGAAGCTTATTATTCCTTTAATGGAATTTGTAGGCAGAAAATGGTTTCAGGGACTCCATAGGAAAATGGAGTGGCTGAATTGGTGCAGGAGCACCCCAAAAAGTTATCTAAGTTTGTCATTTGTAAGGCCTAGAGCCAAAATGTACCTGATTGGACAAATGTGTCCCCTAGATGAACGAGTCCTAAGATGTAAGCCGCTTGGCATTAGTAAGTAGGTTGTAACTGTCTTGTAACAGATGGCAGAGGTGACAAATCGATTCAGATTCCACCGAAGTGTAACTGCCTTGGCTAGGTTCTTTATAAGCATGTGTGTTTGAAGAGAAGCAGAGAGGCGAGAAGTCTTGCCGATGGATGGCTCATTGGTGAAAGGTGTGTTGTCGGGGGATGTAGAAAATGTGCCGCCAATAGTTAGAGTCTTGCCGATAGGCAAGAATATGTATTTTTTGGTGTGACATTTAAATAGTCTTGCCGATATACTCTATAATGGCTATTTTGTGGGTTTTTCAAGGATTATTCAACCCTGTTTTATCTGTTAACTGGTTTTCCCTCTGCATCATGAATGCATGAATAGGACAATAATGGAGAGTACAAGGACCATGAGATTGCATGCTGGGCTGCCTTTAAACATGTGGGTAGAGGCTATCAACACTGCTGTATATTTAATTAATAGAGGTCCTTCAGTTCCTTTGGCTGTGGTATTCCAGAGGAAGCATGGACAGGTAAGAATGTGAGTTATTCTTTTCTGAAAACCTTCAGCTATGAAGCATTTGCACATATAGATTCTGAAAATAGAACCAAGCTGGATGAAAAATTAAAAAAATGTACCTTCGTTGGATATGGCATTGATGAATTTGGTTATAGGCTTTGCAATTTTAAAAATCAGAAAATTGTGAGAAGCAGGGATGTTATATTCAATGACAAGGTGTTGTACAAAGATCAGTTGCAACAGCATGAGAAGAAAGAAAAGGATTATGTGGTGCTGGATGATACTCCAAATAGTGATGTTCCAGTGGTTCCTCATGCTCTGCAATAGCAACCAAAAATACCACAAACTCTAGTGAATGTTAGACGATCAACAAGGATAAGTAGACCTCCTGAAAGGTTTTCTCCCTCTTTGTATTCTATTTTGTTAACAGATGCTGGTGAACCAGAAGGGTATGATGAAGCTATGCAGGTGGATACACAGGTTTAGTGGGAGCTTGCAATGAAAAAAGAAATAGACTCCTTGCTGAAAAATTAGACTTGGGAATTATGTAAGTTACCTGTAGGTAAAAAGGCTTTACCCAACAAATGGGTTTACCAGCTAAAAGAGGAAGATGGAGGTAAGAAAAGATTTAAGGCCAGGTTAGTTGTAAAAGGATTTGCACAGAAAAAGGGCATTGATTTTGATGAGATATTTTCTCCGGTTGTCAAGATGACTTCTATTCGTACTGTTTTAAGTATTGTGGCTACTAAAGATTTGCATTTAGAATAGCTAGATGCGAAAACTGCTTTTCTCTATGGTGATTTGGAGGAGGAGATAAATATGGAACAGCCCCAAGGATTTGAGGTCAAAGGCAAGGAGAAACATGTGTGCAGATTGAAGAAGAGTTTGTATGGCCTTAAAAAAGCACCTCGGCAATGGTATTTGAAATTTGATAGTTTTATGAATGAGCAAGGCTACAGTCAGTGTAATTCTAACCATTGTGTATATTTTAAGAGGTTGGATAATGACAGCTACATTATTAAATTATGTTTATATGTTGATGACATGCTTATCGCTGGGTCTAACATAGATCACATACGAGAGTTAAAACAATAGTTAGCACAGTCATTTGATATCAAGGATTTGGGGGAAGCAAAACAAATCCTTGGTATGAAAATTTGCAGAGATAGGATGAATAGAAAATTGACTCTATCTCAGGTTGCTTATGTTGAAAAGGTCTTGCAGAGATTCCACATGGAGAATGCAAAAGCTGTCAGCACACCTTTGCCTAGTCATTTGAAATTGACTAATGACATGTGTCCTAAGACACGAGGAGGAAGAGAAAATGTCTAAGATACCATATGCTTCAGTTGTAGGAAGTTTAATGTATACCACGGTATGCACGAGACCAGATATTGCCCATGCTATAGGAGTCGTTAGCAGGTATATGAGTCATCCTAGATTAGAGCATTGGAATGCAGTAAAATAAATTCTCAGATATTTGAGAGGTACATCCAATCAACACTTATGTTTTGGGGGCTCTAATACTGATTTAGCAGGCTATGTAGACTCAGATTTAGCAGGGGATATTGATACCAGGTGAAGTACTATAGGTTATATCTTTACTGTAGGTGGGACAGCAGTGAATTAGATCTCACGATTGCAAAAGGTGGTTGCTTTATCCACCACAGATGCAGAGTATGTAGCTGCAACCGAGGCAAGCAAGGAGATGATATGGCTGACCTCTTTCATAGAAGAATTGGGCAAACAACAGGCTAACAGTTCTTTGTATACAGACAGTCAGAGTGCCATCCATCTTGCAAAGAATTCTGCTTTGCATTCAAAGACCAAACACATACAGTTAAGGTATCACTTTATTCGATCGGTGTTGGATAATGGACAGTTAAGGCTAGAAAAGATACATACAGATGACAATCCAACGAATATGTTTATAAAGGTAGTGACAAGGGAGAAGTTGAGCTCCTCTTTAGCTTTGGTTGGTCTTCTAGACTAAAAACAACAAAAACAGAACAGTAGAGTCCAGGGTGCTTATTTCTAGTGGGAGCTACATGCACAACGATGTTGTCCAGGCTCAGTCTCCAAGTGGGAGATTGTTGGTAGGTGGTGACTAATCAAGAAAGTATTGTATTTTTTAGAGCCGACATAAAAAATCCTATTTTTGTGACCGACATAAGAAAACCCTATTTTTGTAACTGACAAAAAGGCTTGATAAAAAGCGGCTAAGGGTTAGGGTTTTGTGATATATTGTATTGTAGCATTTGCAATGGTATTGAGTTGCAGGGATAGCTGGTTGTAATCAGTTTGATTTACTGGATAATAATATTGGACTCTTTGTTTGGTGGAGTAGCCTGAGTTTGGGTGAACCACGTTAAAACTTATCTCTCGCTATTATTAATTCTGTGTATTTCCATTTCTCTGTTTAATCTTTATTTACATTTAATTGATATCTTCTGCTGGCTAACCCTAACATACAATCCTCAGCAGAACAGAGGAATAGGTCCTTGAAGGAAATGGTGAACTGCATGATTCACTCCAAAGCTCTTGCACCACAATATTGGGTAGAGGCTATTAACTGTGCTTGTTATATCCAGAACCATGTTCCTCACCGAGCATTGAAGGGAGTCACTCCTTTTGAATCTTGGAGTGGTCGAAAACCATCAGTTAAGCACTTTCAAGTTATTGGTTCTCCTGCATGGGCCCACATTCCTACAGAGAAATGCAAGGCCTTGGATCTGCAGAGTAGACCTTACATATTTGTAGGTTATCCTAATGGTGTGAAGGGTTATCAGTTGCTCCACCCTACTACACATGAGTTGTTCATTGAGAGGAGTGTTCAGTTTGAGGAGGGCTCTTTGAGCTCACTTTCTATCACTTCTCCAACTCCTACCTTGACATTGGAGTCACTTGGGATACATGACAGATCTTCTGATGAGTCAAATTCACCTGAGCAGTCCTCTGCCTCCACGTCTAATGCAGAGAGTGATTTAGAGGACTCACCTCCTTCCTCTCCTAGTCATCATTCAGAGGTTGACGATTCTCCTCTAGATTCTCCATCTTCTAGTCCACTTTTGGCTAGATAGACATTGCAGTCTACAGGTGAGTGGGTTCGGGATCCATCAGACACCAAGCGGACTCGTTCATAGTTCCAAGATGCTCCACATGTCTTCATTGCTACTGCCTCAGATCCACAGTCTTTTCATGAGGCTTCTGGTATTCCTGAGTGGGATACAGCTATGCAGGAGGAGTATAGTTCCTTGATGAGGAACCACACTTGGGATCTTGTCTCTCTTCCTAAGGGAAGAAAACTTTTTCGATGTAAGTGGATCTATTAGACAAAATTTGTAGTAGATGGGTTGGTTGACAAGCATAAGGCTCGCTTGGTCGCCAAAGGATTCTCCCAGGTTCCTGGGATTGACTACTCTGAGACTTTTGCGCCAGTTGCCCGAATGAATTCTATCTAACTTGTTCTTACCATTGCTACAACCAATCATTGGGAAGTACACTAGATGGATGTGAAGAGTAATTTTCTTCATGGTGAACTGCAGGAGGAGATCTACATGGAGCAACCGTAGGGGTTCATTTAGGATTCTTCACTTGTGTGCCATCTTTAGAAGTCTCTCTATGGCCTCAAACAAGCTCCTCAGGACTAGTATGCCTAGATAGACTCCTTCCTTCTATCAGTTGGGTTCACTCGGTGCCATTCTAATCCCAATGTCTACATTATGCAGCAGGATGATTCACTCCTATTTCTGATTCTGTATGTTGATGATTTACTAATCACAGGGAGGTCTTCATCCACCATTGGGGCTGTCAAAACTACCCTTCATGATAGGTTTTGGACAACTGACTTGGGCTTGTTGCATTACTTTCTTAGGATTGAGATCTACTAGTCTGCTTCTGGGATCACCATCACACAGTCCAAGTATGCTCTAGATTTTCTCTTGAGGTTTCATATGGCTAACTATAAGCCTACTCCAACTCCTTTCCTTTCTAGAGTCAAACTTGAGGCTCAGTGTTCTTCTCCACTTGTTGGGAGTCTCATTTGTCTGACTCATACGAGACCTAATATTTCATATACTGTAGGCATGGTCTCTCGATTCATGCAGGAGCCTCATGAGCTGCACTGGAAAGCAACCAAGTGGATCCTTCACTACATTCAAGGTTCTCATAGTTTTGGGATTCACTATGCAACGAGCATTGAGCTTGACTTGGTGGGCTACATAGATTCAGATTGGGCAGGTGATTCAACGGATCACAAGTCTACTTCAGGTTACAGCTTCTCACTTGGTTCAGGTCTTGTTTGTTGGTCAAGCAAGAAGCAGTCTACTATTTCTCTATCTTCTACTGAGGAAGAGTATCAAGGGGCTGTGAATGCCACCACTGAGGCCATTTGGCTTCAAAATCTTCTCACTGAGTTTGGTATCCAGATCAGATGACCATCAATCATATTTTGTGACAACCAGAGTGTCATTCAGATCTCAGAGAATTTGGTCCATCATCAGCGGACCAAACACATCGAGGTCCACATGCACTACATCCGGAGCTCATCCATGGCCATGTCATCGACCTTCACTACTGTCTGACTTCTGAGCAGGTTGCTGATATCTTCACCAAACCCTTCACTGAGAGAAAGTTCCTTCATTTGTGAGCTTTGTTGGGGGTGCATGATGCTTCATCTTCTGGGGGGCTTCTTCCTCTCACTCGAAGTCCTGACTCTCTTTACTTTTGGGGGGCTCTTCTCTCTCTATTTTTTGGGGGGCTTTTCTCTCTCTTTGGGGGAGAATTTTTTGTACATGGGTACCTCATCAGGATTGATTTGTCGGGACCCATTTCTACATACACTTAAGCATCGCTTATGGGGGGTGTTAGTGTAGGTTTTTATTTCCTAGTTGGGTTATTTATTTTTCCCTATATTCCTAGGTTTTTCCTACACTTCTATTAATCTTGCTTACATTAATAAAGCATGTCTTATTAGGTGAGAGGATTATGAGGTGTCACCTTCCTACATGTGAGCATCTATTAGCTATCTTGGGAAGATACTTTGCTATCTTTAGTCTGATAGATGGTTGCTCCCGATTGGTTGATGTTGCCATCTCCTCCCTCTTCCTAGTCTATATAAGCATGCTACTTGGCTTGTATTTTGTATCTTTTGCTTTTGCATCTTCTTAATGCTATTTGGCTTCTAGCATTTGCATTAATCTCTTGGAGACTAACTTTGTGTTGATATTTTGATTTCATATCATTTTCATTCATAGTTTAGATATCTATTCGTTTGCACTAGTTTTCTGGGTTAATAATCTTTTCAGATTCTAACAACAACTAGGTTCTAATACTAAATGAAAGGAAATTTGCAATATAAATATATTGTTTCTACATAACCCCAAGAGACAAAAATATGCAAACATGTATTTGGAATCAACCATGTAAAAAATAGACAAACATACCATCAAGATGACGCCAAATGTACCTTAGGAAATCCCTCATGAGGGAAAATCCTAGCCTCCAAAAGAACTCACACACTCAATGTAATATCTCCATGAAAATATTGCAATACACTTGAAGAGTCTCCATGGAAGGATTCTAAAACATCAAGCTCTCTAATTGCATTCCATTTGAACAAGCAAATGAAAATCATGTAACCAAACATCCCAATCCATGCTTCCTCCAATCACATATACAACCTACAAGAGATGTTTAATCTAACCTTAGATAACGAGCCAAAGGTTATGCAAGCTAGCCTCAACAACAACTCATGTGCTTGATTTTATAGAAACAAACTTGCACTAAACCACCAAGTGGTATTACATAAACCATGTCCCCCTCATTTAATTATTGGTACTATGTTTTCCTTTCCTAATTAGTACTAAGATTTCCTAATATTAAATATTTTGCCAATGTGCAACCCACATTAAACATTTATCCCAATGTTACTACATACAAAATACAAGTGGCCTCGAGAATCTCTAAACCATTGTCATGTTCACATCTCTCATATGTACACAATTAAATATTTATTTTTACATTATTGGCATTATGCAAGGTGCATGACACACCTTTCCCAACACTTAAGTCTATATATTGAGGGCTTGGTATGGTGGAGATATGGTTATTATGCAGAGACTTTCAACTTATAAAAATTCTATTAGACTAAAGAATATTGTATGAGATGTATTGTTGTACTTATTTATGTTTTATTAATACAAGCTTGGTATGTCTTTGGTGGTGGAGTTTTTTCCCAAAAGGGTTTCTCCACATATATCTAGTGTCATATGTGTTCAATGATTTCTTATTGTTTTCATACATGCTTATTCATGTTATATTTATTTTTAATTGTTAATCACATGTACCTCTAATCAAGTCAATCAAAATTGTACACTTTAATTTTATACGTTCATTGTTATTGTTCTTTGGTTTTCTCAATAGATTTTGTTGCTAGTATACCTAGAAATAGATTTAAACATGATTATGTTTTGGTAGAAGTAGATAAATTAACCTAAGTGGATCACATTATTATAGGGAATGTTCATGATAATACAATAATTATTGTATCAAAATTTATAAAGAAAAAAGTAAGATTACATCTTATAATCAATGTGATTATATCAAATTAGGATAAATTATTCACTTCATGTTTTTAGACCACATTAGTAGCTACATTTGACACAAGGTTGAACTTTAGTTCATCGTACCATCCTAAAACAAAGGGGTAGATAGAAAAATTATATCAACTCCTAGAGGACATGCTTAGAATGTACACAATTGATTAGCCTACTAAATAAGAGGATTTTTTATATCTAGTGGAACTTTCTTATTATAAAACCTATCATTCATCCACTGAAATGACACTATTTGAAGCTTTGTATGGTAGGAAATATAAAATTTCATTTTTCTAGGATAGTTTAGAAAATAGGGTGGTTTTTAGGTTAGAATTGTTAAAGGATTATGATGAGTTGGTTAAGGTCATTAGACAAATGTTAAAGGAAGCATTAAACAAACATAAAATTTATGAATACTTGAACACAACTGATATTTTCTAAATGGGATAAAAGTTAATTTTCCATGTTAAACTATAGAAAAGTTTTATAAAATATAGACAAACAACAAAGTTAGCTCCTTGGTTTGTAGGCCCTGCTGAAATTCTAAAAGTGGTTAATCTCGTAGCTTACTACTTGGCATGTTACCACCTTCCCTAGTAAGGATTCGTGATGTTTTTAATGTTGCATTACTTAGAAGATATATTTATAACATATCACATTTTCTTGATTGATATAACCTATAGGTAGAAAGGAAAATATATCTATAATTGGTCAAAATTTTGGGCAAGCACATCATTAACCTGCATAATGAAATAATGCAATAAGTGCTCATCCAATCCAGGATCAAATGAGAACTCAAAGTTCCACCTTAGAAGATGAGGGATTTGTGATTCAAAACTTTCTAAATATATTTTAGCTTTATCTTTGTTAACTATGATTTATTATGTTTGAGATTTGTAATTTAATCTAGTTAAACTCTTAAAACTTTGTTCAGTAATAAGGATGGTACACTCCTATGGGATGTTTAGGATGTCATGACCTACTATTTAAAATATTTTTTGATTGTTCCATAGAAATGTTATATTTTATTTAAATCACTATACCTACTAATTTGATAGTTAATTGGCTATTTCGAATTAAAATTCTCTTGTAGCATTGTGGTACTTATAGGATTTTAGACTAGTAAATCTACTATAGGTTTGGTTCATCAAATTATTAACCCTATGATGTTTTCATATTGTTAAAATGATTAGATTATTAATTACCTAAAGATATGCCAATACACAAGTAGGAGGTATTTTTTACATGTCAAATTATGATATTTTATTTCATGGTTTAACTTCATAGTTTTTGAGTCAAACACATGACCCATATTTCATGAGTAGTGGTTCACATGAACCCATCTCTCATGTTAATGAATGGTCCACTTAGCACTCATTGTATCTAGGTTATGCACATAGGGGTGAAGCATCAGGACTTCTCGGGAGGTCACCCATCCTAGTACTACTCTAACTCAAGTGTGCTTAACCATGTATTGCTAAGTGGGCTTAATCTTGGGGGAAACTCCATGGTTAAGCGCACTTGAGTCAATCTAGTACTAGGATGGGTGACCTCCCGAGAAGTCCCGATGCTTCACCCCTATGTGCATCACGTAGATGCAATGAGTGTTAAGTGGACCATTCATTAACATGAGAGATGGGTTCATGTGAACCACTACTCATGAAATATGGGTCATGTGTTTGACTCAAAAACTACGCAGTTAAACCTTGAAATAAAATATCATAATATACCAATGCAACTAACTTGAGGTGTCATTATTGTTTTAAGTGTCGCAAGTATTCTACATGAAACATTATGTATTTATGGACTAAGATTAAGTGTGAATTCCAAGGTGATAATGGGAAATGAATGTCTTTTATGTGTTTTGGTTTGCTATTAAATTTTGGCTTGATTAATTTAATGATGTTGGTGGCCATTATTTGTGTTAGTTGTAGTTAAGTATTGTTATCATTATTACAACCCTAATAAAAATTATCCTCTTAGCTAAGCATGATAGTTGTATTGTCAAGTTATTTCAGTATTGACTTTAGGGTTTAGATTTTCTACTTATCTAAAGCTAAGATCTAGATTGTTGAATCTTGTTTATATAGATTAAAGTATACATATATACATACATACATGCATATATGCATGCATACATGCATACATACATACATACATACATACATACTAACTATGGTCATATATTTTGAACTATAACCTAAACACTTAAACCTAAAAGTCTAAGTTATAATGGCTTAAGCCTCACCTTAATATTATTAAGCATACTTCCCTTATGGGTCCACCACTAAGAACTTCATGTAGAAATCAAGAACACTGAGTGAATGCAAGTACCAATTGGATCCACTCAAGATAAATAGGAGCATGCTCAACCTGCAAGAAAACAAGTATTACAAACAATGGACAATTGGAATGCAAAATATGGGATGATGAATTATCTTCCAAGATGTAGTACATATAGGGCATAATAGACTAATAATAGTCGAGCTAATAATAGTCGAGCCAATAATAAGAAAAGCTCATTAAGAATAGTGGTGCTCCAAGAATAGGAAAAGAAACCACTTAAGTTAGACAAAGATAATCGAGGCACTTCAAGTATAGCTCGAGGCTAAACATAGATTGATGTGCACACCTAAGTAAGCTTAATATACACCAACACCCCCCCTTAAGCATATCTTAGGTAGGATAAATGAAGATGGGTCTCGACAACTAGGCCTAATTAGGCACCCATGTATAATGCAATTTCCCATAAAAATGGAGAAACAAAGAAAACCACGTGGGAAAATCTCACCTCCAAAAAGAGAGTAAAAGATAAAAGAAGAGGACTAGGACACACTTCAGATGCCTTAATCTTTTGCGTTATCTCTATGGACTCATGCCCGAACCGTGTCATCTCGGTTTCATCATGGGTTTTACTGCCATGGGATTACCATGGAAGGATGCTCGTAGTGAAACCCATGATGAAACTAAGACCAATAATCTCAATGCATAAGAAAAGAAAGAAAGTAGGAACGTGTTCAAAGACATGACACACAAGACCCCCCTTTCAAATTTTGACATTTTATAATTGAGTGTGTAAGTGAAAAAACCAATTTTAGGTTGTGTAGTGGCACTTTATAAAATTAGTGCAATCGAGCCCAAATTGGTCACAATGTGTTTAAAATATGGCACTCAACCAAGTTGCCTTTTTATAAATTGTTGTCAAAAAACTCTAATTTAAATGCACTCTAAATTTAGCCCTTTTTCTTTTTAAAAAAAGCTATTATATTTTAATTTTAAAAAAAGTTTTTTTTCTAAAATAAAATAAAAAAGGTCAAAGCCCTAATTTTTGTGTGTGAGCCAAAAATAGAAGATGCAGGGGCAACTACTCTTTGCAAATAGGGACACCTTGTAACTGGATGCTTCTAGATTAAACTGTATGATAGTATTTTCTCTCAACATTTTATATCATAGTACACAATCCATCATTAGGAGAAAAGAAAGCATGATTCTATTTCTCCTCTCTTACTTTCTTTTCTCCTGTTGATGCATCATGTAGTGTGATCTGAAACATTGAGAGAAAGTACTATCACATAGTTTAATCTAGAAGCATCCAGTTACAATATTATGGACTATGGAAATTTGATGTCTATTGGGGACACCTTGTTGGGTGCTACTCAAAATAGGGTAAAATAGGGGTAGGTTGAATTAGACACCAATGAATGTACCCTCTACCACTAGTTTTCATGCTTGTGGTTGTGCAAACCATGCCTCTTCTGTGTAGGTTCGCACCTCTATGTGTGTCATGCACTCTTCTTTTATTTAGACACCCTAATGTTGGTTTTCATGCCTGGCTACTGCTTTACATGCCTTCAATCAGAAATTTTCATGATTCTTCAAATGCCATAGAATAGTTTGTCTCCCTTCAACCATAAAATGCCTCAGAACATGGGTCCACACTAGAAACACCTTGGTGTATGGGTAAATAGTAAGTAAAAATGAGGAAAAATGCCTTCTGAACAAGCCTGAATCGTAGGCCTTGTGAAGAGGTTGTGAACCAAAGTGTAGGCCACTAGCCAAAAAACTTCCTTTGGCCTTCACACCTTCAAATCGTTGTTTGGCCTTTGCCAAGGTTTTAGATGCTGTCAAACACCTAGATTAGGCCTCTATTTCACCAAATCATCCTGTAATTTTATCCTTCTATGTTCGCAACCTAGGGGTCCACATGCTTGTGGATTGGCCTATGCCACCCCAAATTGGCATGTACTTTCATTGTGGGAGCCTAGGGCGTGAACTTAGAACATGATCCTTCATCCTGGATAGAAGTTATCCTCTGTGTGGATTGACCTCTACTCAAATCGACAGACCTCTACACACAAATCATTCACATAGATACAACAACCAAAATATGCAAATCAACCTGCTAGTGAAAATGGAGGAGGGATCTCAGAACCTCAAAAATTTATCTGTTAGGAACCCGTGTTTAACCCTTCTCTTTACTTTGTCAGTATATTATTGTTGGACGCATATGCTTTCTAAGTCATCCCGTGAGTATATTGTATTATCTCACATTCATGGGGAGTAATAGTTGTTTAGATTAGACTTAGCATATAAGTACGTGTTGAGGCCAATGAAGGCATCCACGAGTTTATTGTATTGAGCTTGCTCAAAGGAGATTGCCCCCTCGAAGTGGCCTACGATCAATAAATTCCTTCTGTGTTCTTCTATTTCTATTATTTCGTGCATTTTCATTATTTTGTTGCAAGAGGTTCCTCTCATCTAGTATTCGAGCACTTTCTTGGGCTCACTGGGTGGAATTTCTGCCAAATTTTTTTCGCAGTGGCCTCCAGGCATTGTGATTATTGTAGTAGTTCTTTTTTCTTTGCATCTATATTGTTCATTTCAATTGCAGGTTCAGATTAGGGAATAATCCCTATCCGCTTAACTATGGGAAGTGCCTAGGCATAGTCCTAAAACTCATTGTGAGGAGTACCGCAGGAACCCCGAAGTAGCTGGCTCATTGAGAGGACTTGCCTGCGAAAAGGGCAACGGCTGCTACCTGATTAACTAGTTCCCATCTATGAGGTAAACCAAGAGCTGTTGTTTGTGGAAAAGTAGTTATCAGTTTTACCTAAGTTGTGGAGTGAGGGGTACTGCCCTAATATGCAAGCCATTAGATAGCATTGGTAGCCGAGTGAATCCCCTCAACCTTTAGGAAGTCGAACATACCTGGGGTCCATATCTATTGCTAGCTGATAAATCACAGATTGCATCTATCTAGAGCCATTGTAGATCATTTCCAAAAAAAATAAAAAAAAAATTAAAATTAAAAATTAAAATAAAAATAAAATAAAAATAAAAAATAGAGTAAAAAAATTTCTATTTTTTTGCCATATCTTCCTTTCTTTAACTCTGTTTCCCCTGAAAATTCACTGGAACCCCTAAAATTCCATTCTACATATTTCCTTCCCTGAGGACCCTATCCCAAATTCCACTTATTGAAGCCAGAAATCTCATATTTGTCTATTTTTAGGGTTTGCCATAACTTCTTCGATTCTCACCCAATTGCCTTTAAATTTTGCCAGTGTTTATTTTCCTATTTCTGCTCCTTTGTCCCTCTTGGACAAATTTTCCCATTCTTTCACCCCGCTTCTGAAATCCCCATTTTCTGCTTCCCTATCCCTTAGAAAGTGTCCAAAACCTAGTCAAACCCCAATTATCCATCAAAGTTTTTCCCAAATCCAAATTTTCCTTTACTAAAAAAGTTTATGTTTTTGTTTTTCTACCCATTCCCATAAAAAAAATCCTGGTTATGGTTGTCACCCAAGCAGGAGAAAAAAACATGGAGGATCAACTTGCAGCCCTCAAGAACAAACTCCAAGATCTGGATGAAAAAATTCTCAGTCTCAATCTTCAGCATTCATCCATGAACAATAGACGGTAGCCAGAGTCTTCTGCAGACACTGGGTTCTCTTCTTCCAGCAATTTTTCATGGGCCGAAGCTTGATTTTCCTCACTTTAATGGTGATGATCTGACTGGATGGATATACTAGGCAGAACAATATTTCAGTCTGCATAATACTTTTGATGTCAACAAAGTCCCACTTGCATCCTTTCATTTGGAACATGAAGCCCTTCAATGGTTCCGTTGGTACATCAAGGCTCATGAAGAGCCAAAATGGATAGATTTTTGCAAACTCATTTTGTAACAATTTGGCCCTAGTGCTTTTGATGACTTCACAGGAGCACTCACTAAACTTTGTCAAATTGGCATTGTGAGAGAATATCAGATAGAATTTGAGAAACTGGCCAATCACATAGAGGGATTGTCTAATGAATTCTTCAGGAGTTATTTTGTCAGTGGTTTGAAGGATGCAATCCGATCTAAGGTTAAAATGTTCCGTCCCAGCACAATGATGGAAGCCCTAGGGTTGGCTAAGTTGGCAGAGGACAAGATCACAGCTCAACAACGCTCCAAATCCACTTTTGTTTCATTCAGAAATATGGTTTCCCAAAGACCTCCAATCACGCCAGCTCCTAGAACAACTCCTATCAAGCATTTGTCTGAAGCAGAGATGTGGGCACGTAGAGAAAAAAGGCTTTGTTATAATTGTGATGACAAATTCACTCAGGGACATAGATGTGTTGAGAAAAATCTCTATCTCTTAGATGTCGATTCTCTGCCTGCAACTAAAGTTTATGAAGATGCTCAAATACAATAGATGATTAGGTCGACATTCAGTAGCCACTTGTTGACCCTCCTTCTAAGGATGACCACCCAAAGATATCTCTCCATGCTTTAGCAGGAGTCACCACCCCACAAACCATGTGGGTAAAGGGTTACTTCAAGAAGCTCCCTCTTACAATACTCATTGATTATGGTAGCACTCATAACTTCATTAACCCTCAGATTGCCAAATAGGATGATTATTTTGTCCATCCTTGCTCTAGCTTTGAAGTCATGATTGCCAATGGAGGCACCTTACCTTGCAAAAGGAAGTGTCACAATGTGTGTATCTCTATTAGAGATTATAACCTGCACTCCGACATGTTTGCCTTGCCCTTAGGCGGATGTGATGTGGTTTTGGGCACTCAATAGTTATGCACACTTAGACCCATCTTATGGGATTTTGCTGAACTTTGGATGTAGTTTTCAAACAATGGGCAAAAACACACATTCAAGGGCTTACAACTAGGGTCTCTCAGCATCATCAGTTCACATCGCATGGAAAAGCTCCTTAAGAAGAATTCACATGGTGTCATCGCTCAGCTCCATTTCATTCAGATGCAACCATCAGCGATCTCCACTACTCCTTCGGATCTACAATGAATTTTGGATAGATATGCATGTGTCTTTGTTGAACCAGTGGGATTGTCACCTTCACGACCAGAGGACCATCGTATTCAGCTCCTTCCTGGAAGCATTCCAACATCAGGCCCTATCGCTACCCATTTCACCAAAAGATAGAGATTGAGATGCTCCTTCGGGACTTAATGAAGCAAGGCATTATTCACCCTAGTACTAGTTCCTTTTCTTCAACAGTTCTTCTTGTCTAAAAAAAAGATGGGTCATGGTGCCTCTGCATTGACTTTCGAGCACTTCATCACATCACAATCAAGGATAAGTTTCTGATTCTTGTTGTTGATGAGCTTCATGGCACTCATTTTTTCTCCAAGTTAGATCTTCATTCTAGGTATCACCAAATTCGGGTTCATGAGGATGATATCCATAAAATGGCTTTCCGCACACATGATGGCCACTATGAGTTTTTGGTCATGCCCTATGGCCTCACTAATGCTCCTTCCACATTCCAGGCATTGATGAATAAAATATTCTGACCCTACTTGTGGAAATTCATTTCGGTCTTCTTTGATGATATCCTCATCTATAGTAAAACATGGGCTGAGCATCTCCAGCATCTAGATCTTGTACTGCAACTTCTCTCTGATCATCATCTCTGTGCAAAACAATCAAAATGTGTTTTTGGGCAAGAGGAAGTAGAGTATCTCAGGCATATTGTTTCAGCCCAAGGGGTTCACGTGGATCCTGCCAAAATAGATGCCATGAAAAATTGGCCGCATCCTTAGACACTCAAGAGCCTCCATGGTTTTTTTGGGACTGGCTGGCTACTATCGTAAGTTTGTCAAGGATTACAAGAAGATTGCAGCTCCATTAACAGCTCTGTTGAAAAAGGATGCTTTTACATGGACACATGTTGTTGAGTGTGCATTTGAAAAACTGAAACAAGCTATTTGTACTACACCTGTTCTAGCTATGCCAGATTTTTCCAAGACCTTCACTATTGAGAGTGATGCTTGTGGCAATGGCCTTGGTGTTATTCTCCTTCAAGATGAAAATCCCATTGCGTTCACCAGCAAAGCCCTTTCAGGTAAAAATTTAGTACTCTCTACATATGAGAAGGGAATGAAAAGGGCAATTCAATAGATGGTGGCTAAATGTGATACTTTTCAGCGCAACAAGGGTGAAACGACACTCCTTCCTGGATTGCTTGAACCCTTGCCCATCCGTACACATATTTGGATAGATACTTCTATGGATTTCATTGAAGGGCTCCCTATTTCTATTTGTGGTTGATTGCCTCTCCAAATATAGTCATTTTTGTGCCCTTGGCCATCCCTATACTGCCTCCTCAGTCGCACAAATTTTCATGGACCAAATCTTCCGTCTTCATGGAATCCCTTCTTCCATTGTCTTAGATCGTGATGCAACTTTCACCAGTCATTTTTGGAGAGAACTATTTCACCACACTGGTAGCAAACTGAAGATGAGTTCTGGGTATCACCCACAAACATATGGTCAGACTGAAGTTATCAACAAATGTTTGGAAACTTATCTTCGTTGCTTCACCTTAGAACAACAGCATCAGTGGGCAAAGCAGCTCCCTCTCATTGAATGGTGGTACAATACCTCCTACCACACTGCATCTAGAATGACTCCATATGAAGCAGTCTATGGTCAGGCACTGCTAGTGCTCCTTCCATACACCCCCAGTAGTTCACCAGTTTAGGTAGCTGACATGGTTCTTTGAACCTGAGATCAGATTCTTCCCATTTTGTAGGACAATCTTCACATGGCAAGAAATTGAATGAAACAACAAGTCGGTCAACATCATTCTAAGCGCACTTTTCAAGTAGGTGATATGGTTTTTCTTTGTCTACAACCATATAAGCAATCCTCCCTAAAACTCAAACGGCGTCATAAGCTGGTTCCAAAGTTCTATGGGCCATATAAGGTTCTTTAGAAGATTGGGTCAGTTGCTTATAAATTGGAGCTTCCTCCTTCTTCCCGCGTTCATCCAGTATTTCATGTCTCTTGTCTAAAGAAAGTTCTTGGCACCAACATCAGAGTACAAACTATTTTATCAGAACTGGATTATGAAGGATCCATCATTTTGGAGCCGGAGGCCATCCTCAATAGGCACACTCGTCAGCTTCGCTCTTGATCCATCATAGAGGTATTAATTTAGTGGCATAAAATGCAACCAGAGGATGCTACATGGGAACCACTCCTTCAAATTCAGCAACAATTTCCACATCTTAAGCTTTGAGGACAAAGCTTTTCTAAGAGGGAGGGGATGTTAGGAACCTGTGTTTAACCCTTCTCTTTACATTGTTAGAATATTGTTGTTGGATGCATATGCTTTCTAAGTCATCCCATGAGTATATTGTATTATCCCACATTCATGGGGAGTAATAGTTGTTTAGATTAGACTTAGTATATAAGTACGTGTTGAGGCCAATGAAGGCATCCACGAGTTTATTGTATTGAGCTTGCTCAAAGGAGGTTGCCCCCTCAAAGTGGCCTGCGATCAATAAATTCCTTCTGTGTTCTGCTATTTCTGTTATTTCGTGCATTTTCATTATTTTGCTGTAGGAGGTTCCTCTCATTATTTATCAACAATACTATCAAGATCTCATAGAATTCGAACAAACATCCACACAATCCCACTCTAATCTACCATATAGAAATCAGAAATATTGAGTGAATGTGAGTACCAATTGGAGCCACTTGAGACAAACAGGAGCATGGTCAACCTACAAGAAAACAAGTATTGTAAACAATGGACAATTGGAATGCAAAATATGGGATGACTAATTAGCTTCCAAGATGTAGTACATATAGGGCATAATCTATTATTAATAGTCAAGCCAATAATAGGTTAACTTAGACAAATCTAATCTAGGCATGCCAAGTATAGCTTGAGGCTAAACATAGACTGATGTGCACACCTACGTAAACTTAATATACACCAACACTTCAAACTCACATACAAATTCAATTCAAATTAGTAGGTTGGAAATAACAATTTAAATCTATGGCACATGGCTTAATGTATAAAGGTAAGATGTGCATTCAATCAATATCCATTCTATAGTTTGTGTCTCCACTATGCATATTAAATAACATATTTTAACAATGAGGATCAATAGTTGAGGAAATAACAATGTAGATCTATGACCATTAGCTCAAAGTAGGGAGGCAAGGTGCACACTAAACCTCTCAATCATTGTGTTGATTTTCTACTTCTATGCGTTAACTAACATATTAAAGTATCATGGATCGATAGTGGGGAATAAGTTGTGAGGATCAATGGCTCATGGTGTAATGCATAAAATAAAGTTGCATGTTCAATCTTTAGCCATCTAATTGTTTAATTGCCACATGCACTTTAATTCATGGGTAATATAGTTATGTTTAATATATTTTAAAAAGAATCCAAATTGGAAGCAAAGTTGTAAGCTCATCCTATGAAGTGGGCTATTTGCATGTCTTATCACCTACGGAGATATTGATGATTGGCATTCCACATATGTACTAGACATTTAATTCAATATTAGGTTCCTTAAAAAAAAATCTAGAGAATATAATATATTTTTTATATTAGTTATAATGTCATAAAGGAGCTTTGTGAAACTCTCGCTAGTCCTTGATTTGTGTTGTATTTTCGGTTCATAGAATCATGGGGAAAGAGAGATTGGATTTTGGTTTTATTTCTTGTTAGAATGTTATTTATATTAAAATTTTTTGACTTTTAGGGTTATTCAACAATGAATTAGAAAGTCATCATTTCTAATTAGAACAAATAACATAGTTTATATGATGTATATGAATACTTGAATTCTTAAGAAGGATAAATCTTATTAAAGTTACATTGGTTTGGATTATTGACTGTGAAGGACTATTTTTAGTATGAAAATTCAATCTTAGAGATTTACTTTATTGTGAGTGGTGACTATTAATGTCAAAACCCTCTTCACTCATTATTAATAATAAACTATAAAGGAATGATAAACTATCAAATAGCTTGAGAATAAGGTTAGAATAAGGTTATTGTGAATACATATAATTCTTGAGTCTTATTGAATGAAATTGGAAATGGTTTTTATGGTCTATATTGTTTTTCATTCAACCATATTGTAGTTTTTTAAATGTATTATCTTTATTCAAATTCATTGTTATGGGTTGATTATGCTTTGGTTATTTACTTCCATGGTTGGCTATGTTTTGTAAGGTTGAGAGTATAGTTGTAGTTAACAATGTTATTAGTCAATTATTCTTTTGTTATTTTCTTTCATGGTTAGTGATGTTATGATATTGTGGAGTTGGCTATCCTTTTAGTGTCAAATAGGTTATTTAGTTGACTATAGTAGTATTGGGTTGAGTATATTACAAAATCCAACCATACATATGTTATAAGATTGTTTGGATAAGTCCATTATTATTGTTTGTTTGATTATAGTTATTGTGATTTCTAGGTTAGTTGGGTTAACCAAAAATAAGGTTTGTATTTAGATTAAGAATAATTATTAAACTAAGAGCTTGGTATTTGAGCTAGAAGGCTTGGAAAACTAACCTCTTGAGATTAATCTCCATGAGATGACCTACATGCAAATATTATATTGGGAAGGTTGTTAAGAATTAAATGTTTCAATTTGATGTCATTTGTCAACTTCCACCTTGGAATTTATCCTTAAGATTAGGATTTAAGTGTTGGGTGGCAAGGACAAATTGTTTTATGATGCATAAGATTTTATGCATCTTTCTAGTTGGCATGAGAATCTATTTAGAGTTCTAGCATTTGGGTTCTAATATGTCATTGGATAGTTTGTGACTTAAATGTATTTGTGAGAATGATGTAGTCTCTAGGGTTTACAATTTTATTTTAGTATCCAAATGTAATATATTTTAAGTATGTATTAAATATTTGAGCTAATTGTAACAATGTTAAAATAATTATTCAATAGATGTATTGAACCCTAACATGGCTTATTATGTGCACCTTTAATTAACACTTTAGGAGTTAAAGTTGAAATCAATTCTTATAAATAAAGTCCCTTGGTTACATTTTAAAGGAACTTGAACCCTAACTAGAAGTATGGAAATGAAAGATATCTAAGTTTAATATCATTACAATTCCTCGATCCATCAGTGCTTGTTAAACTATAAATGTTGGTAGTAGACAATGTCGACCTGAATAAATAATCGTATCTTGAATATATATTGGAGTGGAACAGTAAGTCTATTCATTTAAATATATCCAATTGAACTATCTTTTCTTAAGTGGATTTGTAAGATAAAGTAATTCATTTAATTCAAAGAAACATACTATGGAACTAAATATATTCTTGAATGGATCTTATACATTGGATTATAGATTTATGCTTGGTGAAACTATTTCAATGTATATATTAAAAATGGGTTCAAATAGTAAAATCAATGGGTTACTTAAAATAACAAATTGTTTACTTGGAATACTGAAGTGGGTATGGAAAATATCAAGAACAATTAAAGGAAAAGAGGTGAGGAGATAACATCCATGTTGGGGAAAGAGACCCCCTAAATCTTTTCCAGATCCAGCCATGGGGATCCCCTTCCCAAGAGTTGACAATCAATACACTTGGTCTCGACTAAACCAAATGTCCCCCACCTTAACCCCTCATCAATGAAAGAAGTTGAGGAAAAGAGAAAAAAAATTTAGAACTAGGAAGCAATACCCTATGTCAATAATCTTTAAACTAAGCTATCCAGCCAAAAAGAGAAACTAGCCTTCATGGAGGAGGAACTTTCTAAAGGCTAGGGATAGCTAGAAGAAAGAATTTTGACTTTGGAATAGGAGGTTAAGAAACTGAAAGAGAACTTTATTAGGTACATGAAAGTTAATGTTGAAATCAAGAGTATAAATGAGAAGATTAAAAAGCAAAGTATTAATGCTACTATGGAGAGGAAGACTACTACAAGTACAAGTCCTAGCACTAGGACTAGGAGTGCTAAGAAATAGAGCAAGGAAGGGAACAAAAGGCCTTGATACAGAAATGGAAGACCTAGAGGTGGCTAACATTTTTTTGATGTAAAAGGTTTCCAAGGTGCCTTCAAAACTTGTTTTTACCCCCTTTAATTAAAAACAAATTGTTTACTTGGGACCTAAAGGAGTTGACATTGAATAGTAATAAGGCCTAAATTGAATTAAGTAAGCAAAAAGATATCAAAACTAATAACAACATTATAAAATAATTTAAAATAGAAATGTTTAAGTACCTTAAATGAAATGAGCCATGCTTGTATTTTGGAGCCAGATGCATGTGTTAATTTGAAGATTGGAAGAATGTAAAGGGAACAAGGGATATCTAAATGAAGTCAATAATCTTGTAATCCTCAAATAGGTGAACCTAAACAAGAAGATTGTGGCAAATTGGATACACAGATATTATAAGGTTGAGAACCCATATGATGGATCAATCTAACAAGGTGTTTAAAATATCAATTTAAATGATTAGTAAATCCATGCAAATCCAAGTCTAAATTACTTGAATAAGTTGATTATATTTTATATGTTGATTATATTTTTAGATGTAATTAAAAATTATGTGTTTAAATCTCATGATAAGGATAAAGTATCATAGCTAGTAGTGCATATCTTCAACATACTATATACATGACATTAAATTGTTCATTGCATACCTTGATATTGTATAAAAGCATTATGTAGCCTTAAACCAACTTAAGATAATTGTTAGTTGTTAATTAGGTGATAGTATGAATGAACAATTTAAAATAAAAGTATAATGTGTTGATGTTTTGTAGCTTCAGGAGGTTAAAAGGGCAGAGTTTAATGAAATGCATTTCATTATGAAAAAAAAAGAACAATCTGCATATAAGACAAAGTAGCATCAATTGGAACAGTCATGTCTCTTAAAATCCAATCGGGTATATATGGTAGCCAATCCACCATCCAAAGACATATATCAAGTAAGAAACAATTACATTCTGATTTGAAAATTAACATGGTATCAGAGCAGGTTTAGGAAAATCTGATTAGATTTAGCTAAAACAATGTGTGGAAGACAAATCCTTGTTTAGGGTAGTTTCTCAAGATGGTGACTAGTGTCAAAGTAGAAGATAGGCTTGATGGAGCTTTAAACTTCAACCCTTGGAAATTTAGGGTACTCATTGTCTTAGAAGAGAATGATCTTCTAGAATTCGCAGAAAATGAAATGCTTGAATGAGATTACTTCTCATGGAATGCGATGATTGCTGCATATACAAGGCAAGGGATTGCAAGGGAGGCATTGGAACTATTTCATCAAATGTCTGGCGAAGGAATCCAACCCAATCAATTCACATTTTCCAGCATTCTTCCAGCATGTGCGGATTTGGCATCCCTAGAAAGGATTCATGAAAAGATAATTAAGAGTGGGATTGAGTTGGATGTGGTTGTGGAGAGTGTGCTCGTGGATATGTATGAAAAATTTGGTTGTGTGGAGAATGCACGCAATTTGTTTGACAAAATGTCTCAACGAGATGATGTCTCTTGGATGGTAATGATTGTTGGGTATGTGCAAAATGGATGGGCAGAGGAGGCCCTAAAGCTCTACTAGGAAATGAGATTGGTAGGTCCAAAGCTTGGCTTGAATACATTTGTTAGCATTCTACCATCTTGCACTTATTTGAGTGCTCTTGTGGACATGTATGCAAAATGTGGAGCATACAGAAGGCTTGTGAAGTGTTTGACAAAATGCCTCGACACGCTGTTGTATTGTGGATAGTTATGATTGCAGGGTATGTCATTCATGGTTGTGTTGAGGAGGCCCTAATGTTTTTTCAAGAAATGAGAGACTCAGGTGTTAGGCCAAACCGCATTACTTTACTTTGTGTTTTGTCTGCATGCTGCCATACAGGTCTGGTGGATGAGAGCTATAAGTACTTCCATAGCATGAGGATGTATTATAAGATTACCCCTAAAATGGAGCATTACAGATGTATGGTGGATTTTCTTGGCCGAGCTGGACAACTGGAAGAAGCACAAGATTTCATTAATAGAATGCCAATAGAACCTGATGCTACTATTTGGAGGTGTTTGCTTGCTACTTGTAGATATCATGACAACGTAGACCTTGGAGAACATGTAGCAGCACAGGCATTGAAATTGGATCCCCAGTATGATACACCTTATGTGCTTCTCTCAAACATGTATGCTAAAGCTGGAAGATGGGATGATCTTGAAAAGGTGTAAAAATTGATGAAAGACAGAGGCGTTAAAAAGACACCAGGATGCAGCTGGATTGAGCTCAACAAGCATGTCCATTTGTTCTATGGAGGCGACAGGTCACATCCACAAACAGAACAAATCTATGCAAAATTGGAGACCTTGGCAAGGAAGATAAGAGTAGTAGGGCATGTTCCTAATAAACAATTTGCTCTGGTTGATGTGAAAGAAGAACAGAAGGAACAAATTCTTTACCACCATAGTAAGAAGTTGGCAATAGCATTTGGCCTGCTAAACACACCATCTGGAACAACCATTCTAGTTATCAAGAATCTTTGAGTGTGTGGTGTTCAGCAATTAGGTTCATCTTAGATATTAGTGCATGAGAAATTATTTCTGGGATACAGTGAATCTTCAAAGGCTTATAGAATATATATTTCAGGGTAGAAACAGATTGAGATTAGTAGGGATGTCTCCTTCAAGGAAGAAGTCACCTTCAGAAGATCTAAAGGATCTTACATGGAGATAGATCGTGAGGAGCAGGAGACTTCACATGATATGGATTTTGATCATACTCCTGACATTCAGAGGGAGTCCAATGAACCAGCTGAGACTATTGATCCAGTTGATCCTATAGAACTAACTAACGGACCTAGAGATATTGTCGTAGTTCAGAAAAGGCCTCTATGGGCTCGACAAACCATACAAGAGGTGCAAAAATATGCATCTCCTCGAAGAACTTTTAGGGAAAGCAAGAGACCTCAGAAGTTCTTAGATTATGTGTTATTGATGAGTCACATCATTGATTCTGAACCTTCCATTTTTGAGGAGGCATCTAACTAGCAGGTATGGAGAGATGCAATGATAGAAGAGTATCAGTCCATCATTAAAAATGATGTATGTGATGTTGTTCCTAGACCTGAAGGGAAGTCAGTAGTGACTTCCAAATGGCTCTACAAAATCAAACATGCATCTGATGGCAGCATTGAGAAACACAAGGCGAGATTCATGACAAGAGGATTCTCTCAAAAGGAGGGAATAGATTATGAGAAGACATTTTCTCCTATTGCTTGATACACCTCCATTAGGATGATTATTGCTAAAGCCTCTGCAAAGGGCTGGAAGCTACATCAAATAGGCATAAAGACTGCATTTCTTAATGGTGTGATTGAGGAAGAAGTGTACATCGAGAAGCCAGACAGTTTTGTGATTCATGGGGAGGAGTCTCATGTATGTAGAATGAAGAGGCTGAGTATCTAGGGATACACGAAACAAAGTGTGGGATAGAGGTGTTCCACTAGGGCAAACATTGCAGGCAACCTTGATCAAGGAGGACTGGAGATTGATGTGGGTGCTTGGAGCAGAATTTAGTTGGGAGCTAGTACTACAGAAGGTGCAACAAGGTGGTTGTGGTGGCACTTGGATGAGAAGTCTGAGTAGCATGGAAGGTTTTGTAGGAATGTATCGAAAGGATGGATCAACTCAGTGAAGGAAGTCGAGGCAAGGTTCTCGCAGTGATAGAGAGAGTAGTTCTAAAAAATCTACTCAAATCAAGTTAAGTCTTGGTAGGGATCTTGCAAGGGGTTGTGAAGTCTGGGACTCACAGCGAAGAGGGAGAGCTAGTGCCTAGCACATTGGGTGCATCAAGTATGACAGGGTCAGAAAATGGTGTTAAGGAAAGCAATCCAACTCAAGTTTATTAGCACTGATGATTAGACGGTTGATATCCTCACCAAGCCTCTTTCTAGGGTAAAGTTTGCATACTTTCGAGACAAGCTTGGTGTGGTGGAGAATGACGCTCTCGCAAAGAGGGAGTCACAACATCATTAAGATCCCTTGTATCGTATATTTCTCTGAGATGGAGAAATATGAGGTGAAAGCCCTTGTATCGTATCTTTCTCTGATATAGAGAAATATGAGGTGATAGCCCTTGTATCGTATATTTCTCTAAGACAGAGAAATATGAGGTGAAAGCCCTTGTATCGTATATTTCTCTGAGACAGAGAAATATGAGGTGAAAGCCCTTGTATTGTATATTTCTTTGAGATGGAGAAATATGAGGTGAAAGCCCTTGTATCGTATATTTCTCTAAGACAGAGAAATGAGGTGAAAGCCCTTATATAGTACACATCTCTAAGACTAAGTTGTGTTTCCCACAATTGGATGTAGTCATTGTGGAAGTCATGCTGAGAGAGTCCATGATGAAGAAGTCCTTGCTGATGAGAATAGGTCCCTAGCTAAGAGGGAGTGTTGATGTTTTGTAGCTTCGGGAGGTTAAAAGGGGTATATATGGCAATCAATCCACCATCCAAAGACATATATCAAGTAAGAAACAATTACATTCTGATCTGAAAATTAACATAATGTACCAAATATATTCACCACAAGTTATGGACCTCTATCTTAAATTGGATCATGAGAGAGAAGTCCCTTCTCATCATTTTTTTTGGGACAATATTAATTACCCTTTATAACTTGAGTTACCCTTTATTTGTAAAATACAATAAAAATAAATATTTAACTGTATATATATATTCTTTATTAGAAACTTCTTTATTTTTTAATAGAAATTTCTATTATTTTGGTTAGGTGCTCAAGCTTTTTAGGAGATATTTGTGGACCTAGTGACCCAATGGATATTTTATTTTTCTCCTTGTATATAATTTTTTATTTTTAAATTCTTTAATAAAAACTTCTTAAACTTCTATTATTAAAAAAATCCTAAATTTACACTTTAAGTTTTTGGGGGCTTTTTCAACACATTAGAATAATTAAATTTTGCATTGAAGGATAAGAGGCTTGGCAGTTATAAAAAATTTATGTCATATTTAAGCCCTAACTATGATATTGCATCAATTTTTAAAATATTTTACAACTAGTACCAAAAAAAAACTTTCTATTTAATTACGCCCAGATCTGTAAGACTCCTATTTTTAGGCTTAAAAATATATTTTTCAGCCCAAGTTTTTCTATATTTCTATCCATTTGGGTTCCACGAATTTATTTATTTTTTGTTTGCCCAAGTTTTTCTATTTTTCTATCCATTTGGGTTCCACAAATTTATTTATTTACACATTTTATGAATTTTGTTTACATGGAATCTGAATCTTTCAGCCGGCCTCTCAGCGTAATTAAAAAAATAACTAAAATACTAATATGTATTTTATTTTTTATTTCTATAGTTGTCATGAGTTGGAAATAACCATTCCTTACGGGGACTTGAAACAAACTTTCAATCAGAACTATACCGTCCTGTACAAAATAATAGCTATTTAAAATGCCCGTTCTGTGCAGTCCATTGCTCTGACAAAGCTCAACAGGTAAGAACAAAGCTCAAAGGAAAGTTGACCAGAACAATTCTCCCCTGGCCCATGTGTTCTGCCGATAACATATATTATACTAATAATGGTCTAAGATCTCAAATTTCGCAGTAATCCGAGATCACGGGCATGAAATATACATCTCCAGACTTCCCTAATCTCTGCCCTCTGAAAGCTACCAATAAGAAAGGTTAGCAGACCACAAAAAATTGACCCCACTAAAATATTTTCCTGCGCTTAATCATACATTAGCCGTAGGTCACATGGCAATGCTACACTTATCGCCACCATGATTACATGGAGAAAAAAAAAGACAGAATCTGTCAGAGCACCATCTGATCATCAAACAGAAGAACCTTTATGCTTGGTGAAACTATTTCAATGTATATATTAAAAATGGGTTCAAATAGTTAAATCAATGGGCTACTTAAAATAACAAAGTGTTTACTTGGAATACTGTAGGTATGGAAAATACCAAGAACAATTAAAGGAAAAGAGGTGAGGAGATAACATCCTTGTTGGGGAAAGAGACCCCTAAAGCTTTTCCAGAGCCAGCCATGGGGATCCCCTTTCTAGGAGTTGACAATCAATACCCCCAGGTCTCGGCTAAACCAAGTGTCCCCCACCTTAACCCTTCACCAACGAAAGAAGTTAAAAGAGGATATCATTGCCTTGGCACAAGCCCATGAAATGGTTTTATATTGAAATTAGTAGGATTAATATCAAAATGGAAATTATAACCAACAAGAGTTGTGGTGAAAGCCAAGTGCTATTGGAGGAAGAGAGAAAAAATTTTAGAACTGGGAAGCAATACCTTATGTCCATAATCTTCAAACTAAGCTATCCAGCCAAAAAGAGAAACTAGCCATCATGGAGGATGAACTTTCTAAAAGCTAGGGATAGCTAGAAGAAAGAATTGTGACTTTGGAATAGGAGGTTAAGAAACTAAAAGAGAACTTTATAGGTACATGAAAGTTAATGTTGAAATCAAGAATATAAATGGGAAGACTAAGAAGCAAAGTACTAATGCTGCTTGAGGAGAGGAAGACTGCTACAAGTATAAGTCCTAGCACTAGGACAAGGAGTACTAAGAAATAGAGCAAGGAAGGGAAAAGGATCTGTGACCTATTCTATTTTTTGTGTTGTTTTGTGGTTTGTTTTTCTTTTTATTGTCTATCTGGGCTTTTGTTGTGTGTCAGCATTGGTTTTGCTAACATTTTTTTGATGTAAAGGGTTTCCAAGGTGCCTTCAAAACCTGTTTTTACCCCCTTTAATAAAAAACAAATTGTTTACTTGGGACCTAAAGGAGTCCACATTGAATAGTAATAAGGCCTAAATTGAATTAAGTAGGCAAATAGATACCAAAACTAAGAACAAGATTATAAAATAATTTAAAATAGAAATGTTTAAGTACCTTAAATGAAATGAACCATGCTTGTATTTTGGAGCAAAATGCATGTGTTAATTTCAAGATTGGAAGAATGTAAAGGGAACAAAGGATATCTAAATGAAGTCAATAATCTTGTAATCCTCAAATAAGTGAACCTAAACAAGAAGATTGAGGCAAATTGGATAGACGGATATTATAAGGTTGAGAACCCATATGATGAATCAATCTAACAAGGTGTTTAAAATATCAATTTAAATGATTAGTAATTGATGCAAATCCAAGTCTAAATTACTTGAATATTATAATTATATTTTATAAGTTGAATATATTTTTAGATGCAATGAAAAATTTGTGTATTTAAATCTCATGATTAGAATAAAGCATCATAACTAGTAGTGCATATCTTCAACATACTATATGCATGACATTAAATTGTTCATTGCATACACCTGTTGATATTGTATAAAAACACCATGAAGCCTTAAACCTATTTAAAATAATTGTTAGTTGTATATGCTCTATGAATAAACCATTTAAAATAAATATAGTGTACCAAATATATTCACCATAAATTATGGACCTCTATCTTAAATTGGATATGAGAGTATAACTAATTATATTTTAGTACTTAAGCCACCCAATAAAAAAAATTAAATATAAAAAAACAAAACAAACTAACTAGTCCCAAAATTGAGGCACATGACACTCTACTCCCTTATCATCATTTTTTTGGGGGGACAATATTAAATACCCTATATAAACTGAGTTACTATGATATTGCATCATTTTTTTTACAGCTAGTACAAAAAACTTTATACTTAATTACACCCAAACTGAGTTACTATGATATTGCATCAATTTTTACAGCTAGTACAAAAAAAACTTTCTACTTAAGTACACCCAGATCTGTAAGACTCCTATTTTTACGCTTAAAAATATATATTTCAACTCAATAGAATTGTCCTCATATTAAAAAATAACTAAAATACTACTAATAGTATTTATTTTATTTTTTATTTCTATAGTTGTCGTGAGTTGGAAATAACCATTCCTTACGGGGACTTGAAACAAACTTTCAATCAGAACTATACCGTCCTGTACAATATCTCTGAGAAGAAATTTGACCGGCTTTAACCTTCCCTTCCAAGCTCCTATATTCATGGGAAGCGAAAAAAGCTGATTACAGCACACGATGCTAAACAAAATAATAACTATTTAAAATGCCCGTTCTGTGCAGTCCATTGTTCTGACAAAGCTTAACAGCTAAGAACAAAGCTCAAAGGAAAGTTGACCAGAACAATTCTCCCCTGGCCCATGTGTTCTGCCGATAACATATATTATACTAATAATGGTCTAAGATCTCAGATTTCGCAGTAATCCGAGATCACTGGCACGAAATATACATCTCCAGACTTCCCTAATCTCTCCCCTCTGAAAGCTACCAATAAGCAAGATTAGCAGACCACAAAAAATTGACCCCACTGAAATATTTTCCTGCGCTTAATCATATATTAGCCGTAGGTCACATGGCAATGCTACTCTTATCGCCACCTTCATGATTACAAGGAGAATAAAAAAGACAGAATCTGTCAGAGCACTATCTGATCTTCAAACAGAAGAACCTTCTTCGATTGTGCTAAGCTTCCTCTTCCATGACTTGTTTGTAACAAGTCTCCGTCTCCTACCGCTTCTGGTTTTGGACGCCTCGGATTCTTCAGCCCTAAAATTTAAGGCTCTGGTTTTATGATTCACCCTTCGAACATGCAAGAGATCCAAATTCTCTTCCCTCAAAGGGCTAATTTTTCCACGATTTCTCTTCCGCCCGCTCCGCTTCAATGCAGCGCTGGCTTTAACGGCCAGGGCAGCCATATCTGATGCCGGCAAACGGTACTGTAGCTTCTCGACAGGAAACAGAAAATAAATCTGATCAAGCTCCAGAACCTCCTCTGCAGGCAACGGGAACAGATAATCGTCAAATGACATCGAATCGGCATCGCAGACGAAAAACCCTGGCTTTTCTGCTACAACGCCTTCCACGGTAACAGGCTCTGGAAATTCTCTAAGCCCTCCGTCTTCTAGAATAAGCTTTGCAGTGGGAAGCTTTGGAGCCGAACAAAAGGAGAAGAAAGCACCCATGAAAAATAAACCCTAACCAGAACTTCATTTCCTGTCAAAGCAAATGTGTCGTGTAGGGTTGTTATATAGAAGGTGAGGAGTTGAAAAAGACAAAGAGAAAATTGGGGACATTCTTCAGTGCGTACAGCCCGTACCACAACTTACGGGAAGGCGCACTCTCCGTTGTACGATGGACGGCCAACAGTTCGCGTAAGGTTGGCGTGGAATCGAAGGCAAATACGATGGCGGCCTTATCGCCCAAGTCATGCTATATTTTTCATGAAAAATAAAGTCGTTACAAAAAAGTTCGCCATGTTTGGTCTGCTAATTGCAAGGAAATTTTAGGCTAACTGCGAGGAAATTTTCCACTGTACAGCTGTATAAAGAGTAGTAAATACATTCACTACCAAGAATTATGGCGTGGTTGATTACGCATTTTGTAAAAGGTAGATTTAGTGGGAGCCGTCGATTGTACAGGTTTGGAACATTGTATATGGACTTATCCACTACTATAAAAAAATATTGATAGTTTTGTCCACTAGGAAACAAATAATAGTGGAGAATAATAATAATACAAAAATTTGAAATTTTTATATATATCTAAACCCGCGTTGAGAGAGCCCATTGGAATTACATGTCCACGTGGACGGCACGCCGTTGCAAATCTCATTTGAGATATTCGTTTACAAATTCCACACTAGGTATATCTAAAATGGAATCGGAAGCTTCTCAAATGTTTGACTTGTTATTATTAGTTATTTGTTGCTCACATGATATTGATAGTATATGATTTGCTTGAATCTTAATTTTGTGAAAATGGTTTGATACATCTATGTTGTCCAATAAATGAAATATATATCTCCTATATATACACACTTATTGGTCTGTTTTATATATATACATACTGGTCTTTTCTATACTTTATTAATTTCTTTTATTGAATAACATAAATGTATCAAACTATTTTTACAAAATTAAGATTGAAGCAAATCATATACTATTAATATTATGTGAGATATATATATATATAGAGTTTTATATTAAAGATTTTCTGAGTCTCCTTACTAATCTCAATTCTAAATTAAAATGTTATGTAAATCTTCCAATTTAGAATAATAGTAATTCAAATGTTGGGACTTTTTCCTAACCTCGATTCTGAATTTAAAATGTTATGTAAATCTTACACATTAGAATAACAACAATTCAAATCTTGGGATTTTTTCCTAATCTTGATTCTAAATTTAAAATGTTATGTAAATCATTGACCTTAGAATAACAGTAATTCAAATCTTGGGACTTTTTCCTAACCTTGATTTTGAATTTAAAATGTTAGGTAGATCTTCCACTTTAGAATAACAACAATTCAAATCTTGGAACTTTTTCCTAATCTTGATTCTGAATTTAAAATATTATCTAAATCCTTGACTTTAGAATAACAGTAATTCAAATCTTGGGACTTTTTCCTAACCTCGATTTTGAATTTAAAATGTTATGTAGATCTTCCACTTTAGAATAACAACAATTCAAATCTTAGGACTTTTTCCTTTCTAGACTAGACCACACCTACCATCTTGTCCCTTAGACAAGATCACAAGTGCAATCTAGTTCCTTAATTAGAAAATTCATTTAATCCTTGATTATGAAGCTAGCAATCTCAAGATATAGTCATTACTCGATATTGATGTAGTCATGACCGAAGGATCCAATGGAGGATTGTTTAACCATGTAGTCAAAACATTCAATACAATAATGCAACAGAATCTCACAAAATAGCAATGCAACTATATTGAATTCCCAAACTTAAAATTTTATGTAAATCTTTCACTTTAGGATAACAGTAATTCAAATCTTAGGACTTTTTCCTTTCTAGACTAGATTGCACCTGCCATCTTATCCCTTGGATGAGATCACAGGTGCAATCTAGTCCCTTAATTAGAAAATTCATTTAATTCTTGATTATGAAGTGAGCAATCCCACGATATAGTCATTACTCGATATTGGTTTAGTCATAAGTGAAGGATCCAATGGAGGATTGTCTAAACATGCAGTCAAAACATTCAATACAATAATGTAACAAAATCTTATAAAGAAACAATGCAACTATATTGAATTCCCAAACTTGAATGATTATTATTTGTCGCAATTGGCTCCTTGCATGCTAGGTCATAGCTATTTGATTACAAATTTGAATTACTAACTTGAAAATAAACTACTTAGAATTTTTTGCAATGGAATTTCTACATGTTAGGTCGTAGTCGTTTCATTACTAACATAAAATGAAACTACTCAGAATACACCTATGACATCTCTGCATGCCACATTACCAATATCTTCATTATTAATCCCAAACTCCATTTTAGATTCTCAACCTCATGCTCATTCTCTACTCTTAGACTCCAATTCCTCACTCTTACATGATTCTTTTCTCAACATCCTTACTCTCAATTTGCCATATTCTCTCCTTCTCTTCAATTCCCTTCAATCCATCTCAACCCTTGTTTATATAATAGTCCCAAACCTCTAAGATGATTCACATCAGCTACAAGGTAGTGCAAATTTCTATGCCACATGAAACGTGTAGTTGGCTAGTGCTAACAAACTTCTAGATCCATACAATGACAATGGTGGAGAATCTTCATGTAGTGCATAACATACATCCTCAGGGGTCTAATAAACCTTCTCATTTACTTCTTTGCTAGTGAAAACTAAAAATAATATGGCGTAAATAGGGAAAGCTATAACTGTGCAAAATTCTCAGCTTAGTATTGTTTTATAGGAAAAGGGGGATGATGAGATTGATTGGTTAGATCCTCCTTTCACTACAAACATTCAAAGACATTTCAACCGAGTTGAATCACACCTTTTACAAGAGGATTCACCTACATGTTGGGGTGTCACTTGTAACAATGTGGAAATTCAAAAATTATCAATTAATGTATTAATTTAATGTTCAAATATGCTCAAAACCGTAATTATACAAAATTGTAAGCAAATAGATAAATTATGACAAATGCTCGTAGACCAAGACAGTAGACAAAGATTAGTTACTAATCCTTTTTTGAAGTTCATGATATGAAATATTCAGGGACATTGCCACTCACGCCTGAGTCTAATGCAGTGTTTTCTTTAGGGGGTTCTAGACTCCTTACAACACTGATGATCATCGTTTTGTCTGTTTCTTCCATTGAAGATGCGGAGGACACTAGAGTTCGCATCGTAGTCTAAGGTAGGATATTCCTTAGGATGTCAGGACTTCCTATGATGCTAATTATCACTATCATGGAGATTTCTATGTCAGCAACCTTGGAGGACACTGCCACTAGTGCCCTAGTCCTAAAAGTGCACCAAGCTACTTCTTTCTGTCGGATCCAAAATCCTTATCTTTTGCAACTCCACTCCATTACAAATCTAAACCCACGTCCAGAGAGTGCATTGGAATTATTATGTCCATGTGGACAACACTTTGTTACAAATCTCATTTGAGATATTCTCCTATACATTTCACACTAGGTATATCTAAAATGGAATCGGAAGCTTATGAAATGTTTGACTTGTTATTATTAGTTATTTGTTGCTCACATGATATTGATAGTATATTATTTGCTTCAATCTTAATTTTGTGAAAAAGGTTTGATACATCTATGTTGTCCAATAAATGAAATTAACAAACTATACCAAAGACAAGTATATATTTTATTTTTTAATTTTCTTTTGGTTGTATATTCAAGCTAACCCAGAAAGGTTGCCTTAATTCAGATTGTTCTCTGCAACTTGAGAAAATGAAGTTGAACCAGTGGTTGGTATTAACCCCAAGATTCAAGATAGCCATTTTCTCACCCCTTCGTAGGGACCTCTTTTTTTATTGATACCGCTACTATAGTTGAGCATGTGTCTCAAAGCCAAGGAAGGAGGCACAAATCTTTTTTTGAGTCTACTTCCTAACCTAAATTCTGAATTTAAAATGTTATGTAAATCTTCCACTTTAGAATAACAACAATTCAAATCTTAGGACTTTTTTCTTTCTAGACTAGATTGCACCTACCATCTTGTCCGTTAGACAACATCACAGGTTTGATCTAGTTCCTTAATTAGAAAATTCATTTAATTCTTGATTATGAAGCTAGCAATCCCATGATGTAGTCATTACTCAATATTGATGCAACCATGAGTGGAGAATCCAATGGAGGACTGTCCAACCATGCAGTCAAAACACTCAATACAATAATGGAATAGAATCTCACAAAACAACAATGCAACTATATTGAATTCCCAAACTTAAATGACTATGATTTGTCACAATTGGCTCCTTACATTCTAGGTCATAGCCATTTGATTACAAATTTGAATTACTAACTTGAAAATAAACTACTCTTAATTTGTTGCAATGGGATTTCTACATGCTAGGCCACAACTATTTGCTTACTAACATAAAATGAAACTACTCAAAATAAACCTATGACATCCCTACATGCAACATTACCAATATCTTCATTCTTAATCCCAAACTCCATTTTAGATTCTCAACCTCATCCTCATTTTCAACTCTTACACTCCAATTTCTCACTCTTATCTAATTCTTTTTTCAACATCCTTACTCTCAATTTGACATATACTCTCCTCCTTCTCGTTGATTCCCTTCAATCCATCTCAACCCTTGTTTAGAGAATGGTCCCAAACCTCCAAGATTCCCTTCAATCCATCTCAACCCTTGTTTAGAGAATAGTCACAAACCTCCAAGATGATTCACATCAGCGACAGGGTAGCACAAAGTTCTATGCCACATGAAACATGTAGTTAGTTAGTGCTAAAAAACTTCTAGATCCATACGCTGACATTGGCAGAGATTCTTCATGCAGTGTATAGCATACATCCTCAGGGGTCTAATAAATCTTCTCATATACTCCTTCATTGGTGCAAACTCCAAATAATATGGTGCAAGTGGGGAAAACTATAACTGTGCAAAACTTTTATCTTAGTATATGTTCACAAATCAAATAACACTCTTTTGAAAATCTAATTCTCCTCAAATATGGAATAGACACCCATTTCTCACTTTACAACATGTTCTCAAAACTGTGAAGCCATATTTTAAATTGTGCTAAAATTTGGTGGCTTCCTCTGCTACTGTCTAACAACCAAAAACTAGTAAATGAACTAAAACAACCAAAAGAAACTATTTTAGGTGATGCAAGATTGCCTCAACACCGAAGGATGATCTTGCATCAAACACTTAGGGTTGATAAAAAATGAGTCCTTCATTTTCCAAGATAGTATGCCCCTACCTAACAAATTATCTAATCTTTTACCTCTTTGACTTGTTCTTTCCATCTTTTCAAGTGTGCCTCTAATGATCCATCTTGTATGTTTTATTCCTTTGTGTGGTTTCTCATCTCATTGACATTCCTATTTTGGGGTTGTAGTACTTTGTTCCACCAGTCATCTTCTACACCACATCCTCTTGGCCTACTTTATTCGATAATCATTTTACCCTTTCTATCTTCTTCAAATAGTCCCTCACATCTACCATCTACCTTCTTAGCCATAGCATACCCTTTTATTATGCCCTTCTCTAGTGCATGTTCTTTGATATAGCTCCTCATCCTATCCGTTATCTATCTTGTCTTATAGATGGATTCCCATTAGTGACCTCTACTCCCACATTCCATCCTCTATGATATCTCCTTTATACCTATGGTACTATTTGGTAGGCTTGCAGTGCTACACATCCTCAAAATCAATGCATAATTCTCACCCCTAATAAAAACTCAAACACTATTACAAAATAGTTTATTAGTCTCATTCAACATCATCAAGCAATGTTTCTTTCCATCCTTCCAAATCATATATGTGTTATCCCTCTCATCATACACAATGCTTCTATCAAACTACCAAGCTCTTCCCAAAAATAGATGGTGCAATTTCACACAACACCTCATCATCATATGCTCCTATCTTGAACCTCACTAAACATTGTTCTCTCTCATTATCACATCTCAATGCTCTCCTCAAGACAAGTGATTCTTCTTGTTTTGGGTCCCTCTGCAAGCTAGGTGACCTCTCATCCTCTGCAAGCTAGGTGACCTCTCATCCATGAATGCAATCCTTGAGCTACCTTCTCCCCTCTTTCCTTGGCACTCAAATACCATATAACCTTCTTCTTTACACTTAAAATAGGTTCCTCTAGAATATATTCTCTTATTCCTCCCATATCCTCCTCTATGTTTCTAAGAGTCCTTATGATATGCATCATTATATCCTTTTCTTCCCTGGTAAGGTTCTTTGCAGTATGCATTGTTTCCTTCCTAATCCCTACAGTAGCTTTTACTAATATATCTACCTTTACAGTGTGTACTACTATAATTTCTTTGGTTGTTACAATAAGATTCACCATCTTCCCCATCCCTACAGTGGGTATTTTAGTTCCTTTCTTTATCACAGTATGGGATAACTCTACCTTGACCCCTTGAGTATGCTCCTCTATTGTTGCATCATGCTCCTTTGTCACCACATGTGCCTTCCTTCTCCTTCTACCAATTATGCCTCTCTTCTAGTATTCGATTCAATTTCCTCTCTATGGTGAGTCCCAATTGATAGGCCTCCTAGATACTATTTGGATATACCACATACCAAACTCCTCTTGGATGGATTCCCTAAAACCATTGATGCATTTTTCCACTTTCTCAGCTCTTTCCTCATGATGCCAAGATTGAATTGTTAGCATCTAACTTATTGTTCAGTGTATTCCTTCATAGTCATGTTTCTCTACAATAAATTATGTAATTCCTTCAATAGCTCCAATTGATAATTCACCAAAATGAACTTGGACTTTAGATTCTCTACCATGATCTAATCCCACCTCCCAATGCTTGTATTACCCTTTTTATTCCTCTGTAATTGAACCTCCCTCCACTATATGGAAGAATGGCCTTTCAATTTAGTCTTAACAAATTTTACTCTATTTGGATGAATAATATCCTAATACTTGAAGTACTCTAAATTAGTTATCCAATCTATCAACTCCTCAAGACTTAGATTACCAGAATAATTAGGAATGTCTACTCTAGTCCTCTTGTTAATGCTTGATATGGATTTCAACATCCTATCATCCTTGTCTCCTTCTTCACTTTCATTCTCAACAAAATTTACTTCTTGATCTTCATCGCTCTCCCTAGCCCTAGGGTTAGGGTTCCTTCTGTGTTTTTTCTTAAAGGAATCCATTTTGTTTTGTATTTCTTTTAGAATCTCATACATCTCTTCCATCCTTCTAGAAACATTGACAATACCTCACCCTCTCTTTGGCAACATTTTAGATCAATGGTTATTTGTAATCACCCTGTAAGTTGTCTCACAACTAGTGCTCTGCTTGCAAGCTTCTTATGGGCTACCTCAAGTCTCAATGATATGATCACAAACCCTTGTGACTATCTCACACTTAGTGATCTATCCACATGACCTTTGCAAGATACCTTAGCTTGATCAAAAAATTCCCTTCTTCACTCTCTCCAACCCTTAAGATCCTAAATCTTCACTCTAATACCACTTAATGCAATCCTAGGGAAAGGATCTAATGAAGGATTATCCAATCATGTGGTAAAAAGACTCAATACAATAACACAATATAATCTCACAAAAAACAACATAACTATATTGAATTCCCAAACTTGAATGATTATGATTTGTTCCATTTAGCTCCTTAGATGCCAAGTTGTAGTTATTTGATTATAAACTTCAATTACTAACTTAAAAATAAACTATTCAGAATTTAATGCAATTCAATTTCTACATGCCAAGCCACAAACATTTGATTACTAACATAAAATGAAACTAAGTCTTAGGATAAACCTATGAAATTGCTACATGCTACATTACAAATATCTTCATTCTTAATCCTAAACTCCATCTTAGACTCTCAACCTCATGCTCATTCACTATTCTCAAACTCCACTTCCTCACTCTTATTTGATTCTTTCCTCAACATACTTTTAATTTTACATATTATCTCCTCCTCTTTGGTTCCCTTCAATCCATCTTGAGCCTTGTTTATATATAGTAACCCCAAATCTCCAAGATGAACCATGTTGGCTACATGGTTAAAAAAAGTTCTATGCCACATGAAACATGTAGTTGTCTAGTGCTAACAAACTTCTAGATTCATATGATGACAATGGCAGAGAACCTCCATGTGGTGCACAACATACATCATCAAGGGTCCAATAAACCTTCTCATATACTCCTTTGTTGGCACAACCTCCAAATAATCTACTGTAAGTGGGGAAATATATAATTGTAGAAAACTATCAACCTGGTATATGTTCACAAAACAAATAACACTCTTTTGGTGATCAAAATTTGCTCAAATATGGAATGGAAATCCATTTATCACTTTACAACATGTTCTCAAAGCCACGAAGCTAGATTTTGAATTGTAGTGAAAGGTAAGGGCTTCCTCTACAACTATTTGACAACCAAAAACTAGCAAGTAAACTAAAACAACCAAAAGTAACTATTTTTAGGTGATACAAGATTGCCTTGATATGCAGGGTTGCTCCTACATCAAATATTGTGTTAAAGTTTCAAATTATGGAATATCAATTATTAGTGTAGACAACTAAAATTGTCCACTCTTCATTCCTAAACATCTCTAAATCACTATTTCTTCCACATTAACTGAATAAACAAATGTTTAGATAGTTAATTGATCAAATCCCCTTCAAACCGTGATTTTACAATAGTTTAAATTATCAAAATCACTATTCACATACTATTCACTATTCATATGTACTTGGATCCATACCTATCCCTAGCCTAAATGACTTATTAATCAGTTATCCCCTTACTCTATAGTCCAAACATTAGATAAATTTAATTTATCTATTATCCCCTTTTCCCATCCCATGAATAGAATAAATATTTACATTTATTTAATTCCTTATTTTCTACACTTCTAATTAGGTGACCTAAACCTAATTAATTAACTAATCCCCTACTTGCGCATTCCATTATCCTAACCTAACCCTAGTCAAATCCTTCACATCCCCCAACTATACAAATTTATGGCCCTTTGTACATGCCCACATGGCCTTCTTACAAAAGTATGGTCAAGGTCCTTTATACAAAGGTCCTTTTGTTCCTTCTTGTCCTCCTTCAATCCTATCAATACCCTTTTTCCAACTCACTTTTTAACCATTGATTTGTCCTCAATTGAAGAACATCTCCCATTCACTAGTCTCATCATGCCACTTGGCAAGCTCTCCTTGCTTGAGAGATCTCAAGAAACCTCAACCATTGATCCTTCAAATTAATCCTAGCCCTCCATCCACCACCAAAAAATCCTGTAAATATACCCTCACCCCAAGCATTTTCAAGACTCCATGAGATGTAAGGTTATGTGGCTACAATAGGGAATCATCTACATTCATCAACACATCAAAGAGCACATCCACACAACAAAGGTTGCATTTGGTAACTAGTCTTGTTTAGTTTCTTTCATTGTTTGCATCCTTTATTTGCTCAATCCATGGTGATTTTAGGATTTGCGTGAAATGGGCTAATTCTTGTTTAGTTTATTTCTTATTGTGTATTTTCTACTATCATACATTTGGCACACCCAGTTGGACCCCCTAGGGTCCTTATCTAATCTCCTTTTACTTGTTTAAGCTTGTTTCTAAGTTGTAGGTTTCGATTTGGCGGATGCATTCTATGTTTTAGTAGATGCATCTAAAGCTTTACAAAATGTCTTTTAAAACTCATTTCTAACAATTTTGAGTCACTTTTCTCTCAATTTTTTGCTAGGAGGTCAATTTTACAAGGGGATATGATGTCCATGTTATCATTGATATTCATTTTAACAGACTAATTCCTTGTTTTATTCATCAAAATCCATTTTATGTGCAGACTAGGGAATTTAGCAGATCTGTTTTGTTTCGGCGGATACGTCCTCATTTTTAGCGGATGCATTTGGTGTTAACCTCATGTTTTGTTTTCTAGTTTAAATCCATTTTTCATCATTTTCATTAATCTTTGCTCTTTATTTTCAATCTTGCAGGGGGATATGTTGTTAAAGTCTCATCGTAAACAATCCTAAATAATTTTTCATCTAACATTTCCTATTTTCTATGTAGAAGCTGTAGATCGACGGTTCCATTTTAAATCGATGGACCCATTCTGTGTATTAGTGACTCTATTTCAGGTATATTTTCTACGTTTTTCATCTTTCAACATATTCTCTCACAAATCAATGGATTTGTTGTGTTTGAGTGGATCCATTCTGTCATCAAGTTTATACCTTTTCCATCTTATTAAAAATAAATAAATCTAGTCAGGGGCTATGCCCCCAAACCCTTATTAGTGGTGGGTCGCATTCATCCCCCTACACCCCCTATCATTGGGTTGGGTCTCCAAACCCACATCACACAAGGGTCCAAAATTTTATTGTTGTCTCAATGCTAACAATCCTTTTCCTTGATCACTTTCGCATGTAACATCATCTTGTGCAACTCACATTGGTCCAAGACTCATAAACCAATTACTAATCTTGTGGTTTTGTAGCACGCTTGTCGAATGACCTATCTTTTTTCCACTAATCTAGGAACATTTCTTTTTGGGATTAAAAAGAACTTGTTTTCTTTGTTTGGGATCAATCAAGGTGTATCCTCTCACCTTGCACTTTGCGTGATCTTGGGGATCAAAAATGTTGATTTGATCTAATCTTGTTATCATTGTATAATCCCAAGGCCCTTAGTGTTTATGCTCTCTCCTCGTGCCATTTGGTAGTCTTGGAGATCAAAAACTCATCTTCTAGAAAGGATGATATAAACACTTAAAAATAATCGATGTATGACAAAATATCAAAGGATGCTAGTGTGTCACATCAACATCTATGCATCACATTGGTGTCTAAGAAAAATAGACCTATGAAAGTTTAGGACACTAAGGTAACATGAGACAAATGTGGAAATAACATAAGTTTACACAAAAGAGCTAAGGAAACCTGAAAACATAAACAAATTTGGCACTAAGGGTGGCAAAAGGCTAAGGTAAGGGCCAAATGAACCTAAAAACATGCTAAGGGTTACATACACTAAAGCAGGTCCAAAACCTACCATAAAATTTATAAGTTTATACAATTTTTTATGCTAGAATACCCTTAGGATGGAGGATGGTGGTTCTAGATGTTTGTGTGTTGATTGCATGACTAGACATTCCTTTGTTTGACCCTCCTACCATGACTGCATCAAGTGGTATCAAAGTGAAGGTTGATCATGGGATGGATATTGAAAAGTTGATTTAGATAAATTAAGACATAAGAAACGTAAACACACCATATTTTGTTTGGAAAACTATGGCATTACATGAGAGGTTTGTAAATAGAATGCTAACTATGAGGTAGTTTACAAAGGGGTGATTATGGACAAACTGCCAACCTAAGGGTAGTATTTATCAAGTCAAGATGCTACCAAAGAGAGGGAAAGGAATTATCAATGTTGTAGGAATAATGGAGGAGATGTATGAGATGTTGAAAGCTATGCAAAATTGAATGGATACATTGGAGAAAGACTGCGAGAGAAACCTTAATGCTAGGGTTGGGGAGAGTGATGAAGAGGAGGTAGATCCTATACAATCTAGGGGAAGAAAAGAGGACAAGGAAGAGAGGATGCTAAAGGCCATAAATAGCATTAATAAGAGGACTAGAGTGGAAATTTTGAAGTATTTTTGGAATTTGGATCTAGAACAGTTGATAGATTGGATCATTGATTTGGAGGAGCACTTTGAGTATGAGGGCATTGTGGACCTAGATAGCATGAAATTTGTGAAGACCAAGCTAAAAGGCCATTTAGTGATATGGTAGAAGGAAGTTCAATTAGAGAGGAATAGGAAAGGAAAGCCAAGCATTGGAAAGTGGGATTGAATGGTGAAAAATCTAAAGTCCAAGTTCATTCTAGAAAATTATCAGTTGGAACTATTGAAGGAGCTACATAATTTGTGGTAGAGAAACATGACTCTGAAAGAATACGTCGAGTAATATAGGCTAACAATTCATTCAAGAAACCATGAAGAAGTAACTAGGAAAGTGGTGAAATACATTAATGGATTAAGGGAATCCATTTGAGAGGAGTTGGTTATGTGGAATCCTACTGGTTGGCACTCACTACAGAAAGGAAGTTGAATAAAAAATTAGAAGAGTGGCAAAACTGGTAGAGAGAGAGGAGGAGAGATGCAGTGACAAAAGAGTACTTGATGTAGTGATAGAAGAGAAAGATGTGGTGATAGAGGAGCATACTCAAGGGGTCAAGCGAAAGGTAGCCCTTACCACAATGAAGGAGGAAACTAAAATTCCCACCATAGAGAGAAAGAAAATGATAATTCCTACCGCAACAGTAGGAGAGATGACAACACTACCTACTATAGAGGTAGAGATGTTGGTAAGAGTTACTACAAGGATGAAGAGGGTGAGGAAATATAATACAAAGACATTTGACAAGGAAGTGGAGGGTATTCTTAGTAGGGTAGAGGAGGATATGAGAGGAAAATGTAGAAATCTTTTAGAGGAACCTATTTTAGGTGTGGAGAAAAGGGACATAGGGCATTCAAGTGCCTAGGAATGAGGATAGAGGGTAGCACATGGGCTATATTTAGGGATGAGAGGTCACCTATCTTAGAGAGGGGCCCATAATGTTGAGATTCACTTCTCTCACAAAGAGCCTTGAGATGCAACAGAAGGGAGGAATTAACATAAAGGAAGAGTTTATCCATGACCAAATATAAAGTGGGAGTCAAGTGTTACAATGCCATTATGGATATCAATAGTACAAATAATTTAGTGTCTAATGAAATGGTTGACAAGTTGGGATTGAGGAAGATGAAGCATCTGTGCCAATACAGGATTGGATGGTTGTACCAGGGAGATAAGATACTGGTAGAAGAACATTGCTTGGTGAGGTTCAACATAGGAGCATACCATGATGAGGTGATGTGTGACATTGTACTAATTGTTGTGTGCCATCTATTGTTTATAAGACCTTGTCAATTTGATACATGAGTGTTGTCTATGATAGATGAGCTAACACCTACACATAGTTTTGGAAGGATGGTTAGAGGCATAAGTTGATTCCATTGAACACAAGTAAGGAACAATTTTATAATAGCACTAGAGTTTTCATTGGAGAGGAATGATATGTGTTGACCCCAAGTATGTGTGGTATTTCTAGAGTGTCTAACAACATCACAAATGCAAAAGAGCTATCGTAGAGAAGAGAATGTGAGAGCATAGGTCACCAAAGGGAAGTTATCCAAAGGATAGGATAGATGAGTGATAGGATAACGAGTTGTACCAAGGAGCATGTCATAGTGGGCAACTTAATAGAAGGATATGTGATGTAACCAGGAAGGAGGCTGACATAAGTGGGGGACTAGTTGATGGAAATACCTAGAGGATTGTGATTGGAAGTAGATCAAGAGGATGGGACACAAAAAATGATTGGTGGAACAAAGTTACCAATTGAAGGTAGGATCATGCATTCTGTGTTTCGGCAAATGCGTCTGAAGCTTTGCAAAATATCTTTTAAAACTCATTTCTAACAATTTTGAGTCACTTTTTTCTTAGTTTTTTTATGGGAGGTCAATTTTACAAGGGGATATGATGTCCATGTTATCATTGATATTCATTTTAACAGACTAACTCCTTGTTTTATTCATCAAAATCTATTTTATGTGCAGATTGGAGAATTTAGTGGATCCATTTTATTTTGGCAAATACGTCCTCATTTTTAGCAGATGCATTTGGTGTTAACCTCATGTTTTGTTTTCTAGTTTAAATCCATTTTTCATCATTTTCATTAATCTTTGCTCTCTATTTTTTATTAGAAATCAATCTTGCAGGGGGATATGCTGTTAAAATCTTATCTTAAATAATCCTAAATCATTTTTCAACTAGCATTTCCTATTTTCTGCACAGAAACTATGAATCGACGGTTCCATTTTAAATCAGTGGATCCATTCTGTGTATTAATAGATCTGTTTCAGGTATATTTTCTATGTTTTTCATCTTTCAACATATTCTCTCACAAATCAGTGGATCCGTTCTATGTTTGAGTGAATCTGTTCTATCATCAAGTTTATGCCTCTTCCATCTTATTAAAAAAAACAAATCCAGTCAGGGGCTATACCCCCAAACCCTTGTTAGTGGGGGGTTGCATTCATCCCCCTTCACCCCCTATCATTGGGTTGGGTCGCCAAACCCACATCGCACAAGGGTCCGATTTTTTTATTGTTGTCTCAATGCTAACAATCCTTTTCTTTGACCACTTTGGCATCTAACATCATCTTGTGCAACTCACATTGGTCCAAGACTCATAAACCAACTACCAATCTTGTGGTTTTGTAGCACGCTTTTCGAATTACCTACCTTTTTTCCACTAATCTAGGAACATTTATTTTTTAGATTAAAAAGAACTTGTTTTATTTGTTTGGGATTGTTGTCATTCAGATATGCACCCTATGCTAAGCCTACAAAAGACTTAGCTATCTATTGAAACATGAAAACACTCTTAGGATGTGGGTTTCCTATATCGAGAGTGAATCTCCAGAGTGAGCTAGCTCTCCTTAAGATTTTCCTAATCTAATGACATGTCTAAGAAAAGGGAAGAGGAATAACTGAAATGAAATTCTATTTTTTTATCTAAAGATGGTCTAAATTTCTAAATTTTAACCCACAAACAATTCTCAAGCCTATAACCTTCTTAGTTTCACCTAAGTCCAATAAATCCAAAAGTACTTCGTATGAAGGTTTAATTAAAACACAACACACAACCTGGATTAAATGGGCAATAGCTACATAGATTTCAATAACATCGAGACATAATCAGAGGATTAGATATCATAATCATAGTGAAAACATCAAATCAAAGTCATAAAAGAGGAAACAAATGTGAAAAAGGAATGCTTTGTTGTATTGAACTGAAAGGGGTACATCTAACTCTAAAAAAATGTGAGCCAAGATTAGTTTACAAACTCTCTACCTATTCTCAAGAGAGAAGAAACAAGGATATCAACTGAGAAAAACTAAGTCTTTCTCCCCTATTTATAACTCCAAAAATCTCCCAACAAAAAAGCTAAGAGATCTTCCTAGAATAGATAATTTGATCCATTTTCAAGGTCCACCAAAAAGCCAAAAATAAAGCTTTCAAATCACCTCCAATCTATATATAAAAGCTGCCAAAATCTTCCTCAAGCTAGACCCCACCAAAAATCTGTGTTAAAACAAGCTTTATTTGCTCAATAAAAGCTCAATTTGTCCATATCTTCCCAAAAGAAAGCAAACTCAAAAAAAGAAAGATATTGTTTTCTTTACTTTTCTTTAACTGCATAAATAATGAATATTTATAAGCAATTTATAGGATATTGCTTTAAATATCATTTTACAATAATTTTTTGCAGCTTCAAATTTGCAAAATAGAAAAAGGGCCCGCCATTGTGAAGATTCCTTGAAAAACACAAATTGGGTTGGTGAGAAATTTAAAGGGTTTTTGTACTTTATTCGCTTCTCAACTCTTTCTAGAACTCTCAAAAACCCAGATCATATTTTTTGAGATATGACTAAAACACGTGACTGCTATCTTCATTTTGCTATGTATTGTGTCTCTGACTATTCCTCTAAAACTACAAACTAGGTTGGTGAGAAATTTAAAATGTTTTTTTGTCTTATTGTCCTCTAATTTTTGTCCAAAAATATAAAAAATCCATATCATATTTTTTGAGATACGATCGAAACACGTGACAGTTGTCTTTATTTTGCAGGTTCTTTATGTGACATTGCTCTCTTTCAAACTCTTTCCACAATCCTCTTAAGACTTGGGGGCAACATGCTAAGCTCAAAGCCCATCTTACTCCACATGCTATGATATGCCATCATAAATAAATCAGTAACAAGATTTCACTTTAAATATAATGAAACTATTTCAGCTCTGCCAATTTGAGCTATAGGTGAAAAATTGGTAACATTTCTGGTGATTTGTGCTAAATGTTTACCTGCTAAGCATACAGACCAATTGCCTTAAATTTTCCATTGGGCATGGAGTCATACTCTGCTCATCTCAAACTCAAACAAACATTGAAACTGAGCACTGTAAAGTACTCCAAACAGTAGTAGGAAACTAAATAGAACCAAACTGAAAGCAAACTAAAGGGCCCTGGTGGCTGAAAAAATCTATGTAGCAGTACTTAGGGAAACAAAAATGCTGAAAGTAAATGTGCATGAAGCACTTATTAACTACAACACTAACCCTAGGTACTCTAATCAACCAGAGACACCGATCAAACAAGCCCATTCACTGGCTCAATAAAATAATTGCCTTTCCTCTACAATCTGCAATACTTCATAAGGTTGTTAATATGCCCAAAAAGGTGGAGAACAACCAAAACTTCAACAAATTATTGTGACACCTTTCCAAGAAAGAATGTATAGTCACTTACCCACTTGACTTCCTTTGCTAACTGATCCACCTGATACCCTCTTTGATGATCCAAATCAGTGTCACTGAGGCTATCCCCTCCCGTTGATTTCCAAACTAGCCAGATATCTGATAGGGCATCCCCTCGAAGGTTTTGGACTGGGAATGATTACATGATCTATATCTTACATGATAGCCCACCATGTGTCTTCCTCCTCTTCGGTTAGTGGATCATCCTCCTCCATTAGAGTAGCTAGTAGCTCATCAAAACTATCAAAACTTGAAAGATTCTTAGCAAGAGCTATACTGGGCTCAAAATATTCAAGATTGCTCAAGGAGATACACTCCAAAACAAGTGTTTCTTCGACAATGAAGTCAAAAATTGAACTAACATCTTGTAACAAGCTATCAATCTATACAATAGCTTCAAGTTGCTCTATGAAATAGGAGGGCAGTTCCCCCAACCAGTCAAGATTCTGTTGTTTCAAGTTAGGATGCTTTATATCTAGTGATTCATCTGAGAATACAACTATTTCCACATCTTGCTTTTGTTGTTCTAGATAATTCTCTTCCATAAATGCTGCATAACTTCCAAATGTGAATAGAAAAGTTGAATTTCAGTTTGAAATAGATCTTCCTCAAGCACTGTACCTTTCAAATCAGGGTTACTTTTACCTATTAGTTCTTGGATCAACACATTATCTAGATGATGTTCAACACTATGGTGATCAGAGCCTAGCATGGACATGCCATTTTCACTTTCTTGTACAAATTCAGGAAGCTCAGAAACGGGTTAGCTAAAAACTGAGGTTTAACACCCTCTTTTTGTATAGTATCTATGTTTGTAATAGGAATCTCAAGACTACTCCAAAACAAATTTTCCTAATTTTTTGATGAAAAAGGGATGTCTTTTACCTCACAACAGCCTACAACCAACTGTGTAAGTTCCATGACAGGCTTACACTCTTCTTCTTGATCTAAGACCCCATTGTCAGATCGCTTGGCTTCAATCAGCAACTCGTCAGAATGTTGAGGATCTTCTTGTTGTTCAAAAACTAGTGCCTTTACTATAAGCATGTTTTCTTCATCTAACTAAACACAACAAGGTAACTGATTGAACCAAGAAACAGATTCATCTTCCTCATGCAATGTCTTCTCTGATGAAACTAGGGCATTCTATCTTTGCAATCGAAGGCCTTCACCTTGTGACTTCTACACCTTGCTTTCATGCATCTTATGAACATCATTATAAATTTTTTTAAAGGAATCAAAATGTAGAGGATTCAGGGTCATATTTGAATCAACTTGCTCTACACAAACAATAGTAACCTTTTCATGTGAATCAGCATCTTGCACTATGCGACTTTCTGAAAAAAAATTATCATCTTTTACAAAACAAGGAGGATCATTAATGCAAACATCAAAAGATTCACTAGGAGTCCTTTCTTGCTTGATCTTTCACTGTGGTATTTCTCCATAGCTATATGCAATAAATTCACTTTTTTAACTTCCTTCTGTCAGTTAATGGACTGGTCTCGAATGCCAATAGGCTCCTCAACAAAATCAAAACCTTTGAAACTTGGGATTTCAACTTTAGAGGCATTAAGAGGCTTATCTTGTCTAAAACTTTGAAATTTATACTTATGAACCTCTTCTTGAGTCAGCTGCTCTGGAACAGAAGGGGTTTATTGGGCTCAAGCAAGCAAAAACTTTGTTTGTGTTGCTGCCTCTCTCTCAAGATTCTCTTTGAACTATCTCTTTTGTGTCTCCCACTCCTGATTAGAAACAAAGGTCTCGTAAGGTGGCTACTCTGGAAGTTGAAGGTAAACTTGGCGATTCAACTGTTATAGCTACAAATCAGATTCTTCATATTGCCTTGCTTGAAATCCCCCTTCTTGTTGATATTGATAACTCTTTATGCTTGTAATCTCTTTCTCATATTGTGTTCTTTATACCTCCAACTCCTTCTCATGAAGATAGGCTTGATAAGTCAGTTCCTCCTGGTGTTAATTATACTCATGTTGTCTTCTAATCTCCTCCACCTGCTTGTTGAGGTCTAACACAATGTCTTTAAACTCATTAATTTTAGACTGTTTATCTGGTATGAAGGCTGACTAGGAGATTGAGTAGGAATGGGCATGTGGTAAGCATCTTGAGTATTCGGACTAAAACTAGCATTATGATTGCTTGTATATGACTGGTAAGGAAGATGAGCAGGGGTGGGTGGGTGGTAATCATACTGTGCATGCTAATTTTGAAGGGCCATGGGATTGGAATCAGTAGCATAATTAGCCTGATATGGCTGATCTGGAGGTGGGTAAGTTGAATTCTCATAGTATAGGGGTGGGTATTCATACTACATATGAAAGTCTGACATTTCTACTCATATGCAAGCTGGAAAAAGGAATGAAAAAATGATTTTGATAACATACCAACACTTGATCATACCAAAACCTGTAGATTTGAACTCAGAGTCACCAGATGTGTTTGATTTTCTACCTCCAAAGGCTGAGATCACTGATACACACACCAAATATCAGTGATATATGAACATGCAATTGGACTGAGACTGTCAATCAGTCCCACTGGGCATGCCAAAAACTATTGTCAATCAGATATGCACCTTATGCTAAGCCTACAAAAGACTTAGCTATCTGTTGAAACATGGAAACACTCTCAGGATGTGGGTTTCCTATATCGAGAGTGAATCTCTAGAGTGAGTAGTTCTCCTTAAGATTTTCCTAATCTAATGACTTGTCTAAGAAAAAGGAAGAGGAATAACTGAAATGAAATTCTATTTTTTAATCTAAAGATGGTCTAAAAGTCTAAATTTTAACCCACAAACAACTCTCAAGCCTGTAACCTTCTCAGTTTCACCTGAGTCCAATAAATCCAAAAGTACTTCGTATGAAGGTTTAATTAAAACACAACACACAAACTAGATTAAATGGGCAATAGATACACATATTTCAATAACATCAAGACATAATCAAAGGATTAGACATCATAATCACAGTGAAAACATCAAATCAAAGTCATAAAAGAGGCAACAAATGTGAAAAAGGAATGCTCTGCTATATTGAACTGAAAGGCATACATCTAACTCTAAAAAAGTGTGAGCCAAGATCAGTTTACAAACTCTCTGCCTATGCTCAAGATAGAAGAAACAAGGATATCAACTGAGAAAAACTAAGTCTTTCTCCCCTATTTATAACTCCAAAAATCTCCCAAGGAAAAAGCTGAGAGATCTTCCTAGAATAGCCAATTTGATCCATTTTCAAGTTCCACTGAAAAGCCAAAAATAAATATTTCAAATCACCTCCAATCTGTATATGAAAGCTACCAAACTCTTCCTTAAGGTATACCTCACCAAAAATCTACTTTAAAACAAACTTTATTTGCTCAATAAAAGCTCAATTTGTCCATATCTTCCCAAAAGAAATCAAACTCAAAAAAAGAAAGATATTGTTTTCTTTACTTTTCTTTAACTGCATAAATAATGAATATTTATAAGCAATTTATAGGATATTGCTTTAAATATCATTTTACAATAATTTTTTGCAGCTTCAAATTTGAAAAATAGAAAGAGGGCCCACCATTGTGAAGATTCCTCGAAAATGACAAACTAGGTTGGTGAGAAATTTAATGGGTTTTTGTCCTTTATTCGCTTCTCATCTCTTTCCAAAAAACTCAAAAACCCAGATCGTATTTTTTGAGATATGACTAAAACACATGACTGCTATCTTCATTTTGATGTGTATTGTAATTTATGCCTCTAAAACTACAAAGTGGGTTGGTGAGAAATTTAAAGGGTTTTTTTTCCTATTGTGTTCTGATTTTTGTCCACAACTATGAAAAACCCAGATCATATGTTTTGAGATATGATCAAAACATGTGACAGTTGTCTTTCTTTTGCAGTGTCTTTATGTGACACTGTTGCTCTTTCAGACTCTTTCCACAATCCTCTTAAGACTTGGGGGCAGCATGCTAAGATCAACCCTTATGGGAGCCCATTTTACTCCACATGCTGTAATATGCCATCAGAAATAAATCAACAACAAGATTTCACCTTAAATATAATGAAACTATTTCAGCTTTGCCAATTTGAGCTGTAGGTGAAAAATTGGTAACAAGGATCAATCAAGGTGTATGCTCTCCCCTTGCACTTTGCGTGATCTTGGGGATCAAAAACCTTGATTCAATCTAATTTAGTTATCGTTGTATAATCCCAAGGCCCTTAGTGTGTATGCTCTCTCATCGTGCCATTTGGCAATCTTAGAGATCAAAAACTTAATTTCTAGAAGGGATGATAGAAACACTTAAAAATGACCGATGTATGACAAAATGTCAAAAGATCCTAGTGTGTCACACCAACATCTATGCATCACATTGGTGTCTAAGAAAAATAGGCCTATGAAAGTTTAGGAGACCGGGGTAACATGAGACAAATGTGGAAATAACATGAGTTTATAGAAAAGAGCTAAGGAAAACTGAAAACATAAACAAATTTGGCACCAAGGGTGGGAAAAGGCTAAGGTAAGGGCCAAATGAGCCTAAAAACATGCTAAGGGTTACATACACTAAAGTAGGTCCAAAACCTACCATAAAATTTCTAAGTTTATACAAATTTTTATGCTAGAATACCCTTAGGATGGAGGATGGTGGTTCTGGTTGTTTGTGTGTTGATTGCATGACTAGACATTCCTTTGTTAGACCCTCCTACCATGACTACACATCAAGTGGTATCAAATTGAAGGTTGATCATGTGATGGATATTTAAAAGTTTATTTAAGCAAATTAAGACATATGCAACGTAAACACACCTCATTTTGTTTGGAAAACTATGGCATTCCATCAGAGGTTTGTAAATAGAATGCTAACTATGAGGTAGTTTACAAAGGGGTGATTATGGATGAACTACCAACCTAAGGGTAGTATTTATCAAGTCAAGATGCTACCAAAGAGAGGGAAATCCATTATCAATGTTGTAGAAAGAATGGAGGAGATGTTCGAGATGTTGAAAACTATGTAAAATTGGATGGATGCATTGGAGAAAGACTGCAAGAGAAAACCTAACGCTAGGGTTAGGGAGAGTGATGAAGTGGAGGTAGATCCTATAGAATCTAGTGGAATCAAAGAGGACAAGGAAGAGAGGATGCTAAAGGACATAAATAGAATTAATAAGAGGACTAGAGTGGACATTTTGAACTATTTTTGGAACTCAGATCTAGAAGAGTTGATAGATTGGATCACTGATTTGGAGGAGCACTTCGAGTATGAGGGCATTGTGGACCCAGATAGCATGAAATTTGTGAAGACTAAGCTAAAAGACCATGCAGCGATATGGTGGAAGGAAGTTCAATTAAAGACGAATAGGAAAGGAAAGCCAAGCATTGGAAAGTGGGATTGGATGGTGAAAAATATAGAGTCCAAGTTCATTCTAGAAAATTATCAGTTGGAACTATTGAAGGAGCTACATAATTTGTAGTAAAGAAACATGACTCGAAAGAATACATCAAGGAGTACTATAGGCTAATAATTCATTCAGGACACCATGAAGAAGGAACTAAGAAAGTGGTGAAGTACATTAATGAATTAAGGGAATCCATCCAAGAGGAGTTGGGTATGTGGAACATCCATACAATCAAGGAAGCCTACCAGTTGGCACTCACTACAGAAAGGAAGTTGAACCAAAAATTGGGAGATAGGAAAAATTGGTAGAGAGAGGAGGAGAGATGTAGTGACAAAAGAGTACTTGATGTAGTGACAGAAGAGAAAGATGTGGTGATATAGGAGCATACTCAAGGGGTCAAGGGAGAGGTAGCCCTTGCCACAATGAAGGAGGAAACTAAAATTCCCACCATAGAGAGAAAGAAGATGACAATTCTTGCCATAATAGTAGGAGAGATGACAATAGTACCTACTATAGGGGTTGAGATGTTGGTAAGAGTTACTACAGGGATGAAAAGGGTGACAAAATATACTACAAAGAGGTTCGACAAGGAAGTGGAGGGTATTCTTAGTAGGGTAGACGAGGATATGCATGGAAAACGTAGAAATCTTTTAGAGGAACCTATTTTAGGTGTGGAGAAAAGAGACATAGGGCTTTCAAGTGCCTGGGAATGAGGACAAAGGGTAACACATGGGCTATATTTAGGGGTGAGAGGTCACCTATCTCAGAGAGGGGCCCAGAATGTTGAGATTCACTTGTCTCGCAAAAAAGCCTTGATTTGCAACATAAGGGAGGAATTAACACAAAGGAAGAGTTTATCCATGACCAAATATAAAGTGGGAGTAAAGTGTTGGAATGCCATTACAGATAGAAGTAGTACAAATAATTTAATGTCTAATGAAATGGTTGACAAGTTGGGATTGAGGAGGATAAAGCATCTGTGCCTATATTGGATTGCATGGTTGTACCAGGGAGATAAGGTACTGGTGGAAGAACATTGCTTGGTAAGGTTCAACATAGGAGCATACCATGATGAGGTGATGTGTGACATTGTGCTAATTGATGTGTGCCATTTGTTGTTTAGAAGACCTTGTCAATTTGATACCTGAGTGTTGTCTGTGATGGGAGAGCTAACACCTACACACATTTTTAGAAGGATGGTTAGAGACATAAGTTGATTCCATTGAAGGCAAGTGAGGGACAACTTTACAATAGCACTAGAGTTTTTATTAGGGAGGAATGATATGTATTGACCCCAAGTATGTTTGGCATTTCTAGAGTGTCTAACAACATGACAAATGAAAAAGAGGTATTGTAGAGAAGAGAATGCGAGAGCATAGGTCACCAAAGGGAATTTATCCAAAGGAAAGGATAGGATAGTGGGGGACTAGTTGATGGAAATAGCCAGAGGATTGTGATTGGAAGTAGATCAAGAGGATGGGACATAGAAGATGATTGGGGGAATAAAGTCCTATAACCTCAAAAAAAGAAGCTAGATGAGAACACAAACGATGAAGGAGGAATTAGTTCTTAGGGTGGATCACTTGAGGCACACCTGAAGAGGTGGAAAGAATGAGTTGAGGAAGTAGCAATTTGGAATCTCTAGGCAATGGCAGGCTATCTTAAAAAATGAGGGACTTATTTTTATATTAACCCTAGTGTTTGATGTAGGAGCATCCTTGGGTATCGTGGAAATCTTGCATCATTATGGAAAACTATATTTTGTGGTTTATTTCAATTGTTTACTTGTTTGTTAGTTGTGGTTACTAGTTTGTGATAGAAAAAGTTAGCACATTTTACTACAATTTGAAATTGACTTTTACAATTTTGGGAGTAGTTATAGTTATGGTTGGTGGGTCTCATGTTACCATTTGAGGAGAATCATATAAGTTAAAGATAGTAATTTGGTTCACAAGCATCTCCTAGATTGATAGTTGTGCAAAGTTGAGATTGTTTCCATTTGTGGTAGGTTATTTGAATTTTGTACTAATAGAGGAATATTTGTGAGGATTTATTGTACCATTGAGGATGAATGTTGAGTACTGCATGGAGGTTAAGTACTATTTGAATTTATAAGTTTGTTATTCCTAGTTGACAACATGTTTCATGTGGTATTGGGCTTTGCACCATCTTGAGGTTGACATAGATCATTTGGAAAACTTGGGAATACTGTATATACTTGGTTGTGAGTTGTTTGAAAGAAAGTGAAGAAGGCAATGTGAAGTAGGAGAATAGAGAGTGATTTTTGACAATAAGGGAAGGAGAGGAGTGAGGCTTGAGAGATAGAGCAAGGAAAAAGGAGTAAGACGTGGAGTGAAATTTTGAGGTAAGTAAATACTAAGCCATGAGATTGATAGTACAACACATAGTGGTTGTCATTATAGTAAAATGGTGTTTAGTAATGTAATTGTACTTGAATTATCATTGCATGATAATGTTGTAGGAAGTCCATTGCAACACCTATCCATTTCTGAGTCTTAGTTAAAAATCAAATGACTATGGCTTGGCATGTAAGAAGCCCATTGTAGCAGATTTTAATGGTTGTAATCATGTAAGTATGAAATCAATGAGCATGTTCTTGCTATTATGGTGAAATCTTATGGTGTTGTGGTTGTTTGTGTGTTGGCTACATGGATGGAGAGTCCTTTGTTGGACCCTCCTTCCATGACTACATTAGTTATTGATGGATGTACTCAAAGGAAGAAAAAGGCTCTTAGTGTCACTTGGTCATTTTTTATGGAGCCATAGATACACTATAATAGTAGTGTGATAGAGAATTACATTATCCAATTGGAAAAGATATGACAAACAAATGATTATATTCATGAATTCCAAAACATATCCTTGCAAGTGGAGACAATTATTGAAGAGAATTTGAATGAACTTTTTTTTTGTGGGCTCAAAGATCATAGTCAACATGTTTAATCCACTTAAAGTATTCGATTCTATTATTATAACGTACAAGGTAGACAAAATATGCTTTCCCAATAAGAGGGAGGAATACACTAGTAACAAAGATGGGAGTGTCATTTCCTCCATGTACTCAACAAATTGAAGACAAATGAGTAAAGGGTTTAGTTTTAATTGTGAACTTAAATATAGTCAAGGACATGAGTGTTCTCAAAAGAAGTTGTTTTACATTGAGGGTGCCTATGATGAAGAAAAGGATGAAGCAGTGGCAGTAGCACTTGTGGAGGAGCTAGAAGGTCCAAAACCAACTATCTCTTGGCATGCACTTTTAGTTAAATTAACACCCCACAAACCCTCAAGGTAGTGGGTTTCCTTAAACAACCTAATGTGATTGAATCATGAACTAATCACAAATTCGTGAATAATAAGTTAGCAACATGATTTAACTATTTCATTTACCCATCTCTAAAGTTTTACATCATGATTATAGATGGAGGTATAGTTAGTTGTTTAAGAAAATTTCACAACATTAAACTCACCCTAGGAGACTACATGCTAGATTGTTCTATGACTTTTATTCCCATGGATGAAGCAAACATTGTTTTGAGAATCCAATATCTCACTACCTTGGGAACAATTACATGAAATTTTAGGAGCTATTCATGGATTTTCACTTAGAGAGTAGGACATTTAAACTAAGAGGGTTATGGGCAAAGTGTCAAAAGATAGTAAGTTTTCACCAAATGCAAAAAATGTTTAACAAAGGGGTAGATAGGAGTGTGGCCCAATTGATTTCATTAGAAGTGCAATAGTCAAAGATTCATATATTGCCAATCCATGAGCAATTATTGATAGGCACTCAGTAGTTGTGGGGAACACGCTGAAAGGATTATCTCCTAAAAGAGATCATAAGAAAGCAACTCAACTAGTACTAGGGAACCTTCAACCATTCATCAACTCTTCTTTGAAGGTACACCAAAAGATTAGGGTAGCGGAAGAACACATTCAACACTAGTAAGGAGTACTCTCTAATCTCAAGGAGAACAAGGCAATGCCATAGAACAGAATGAAGCAAAAAGCTAATCAACATAGAGTTTCAACCTAACCAGAGTTACTAGAACTTGATGAGGAGGATATAATCATTTTGGAATCTAAGGGAATTCTTCATACATGCACTAAGAGGTTGTAGGCAAGGATGATTATAAATTATTTGATCAAGTGGAAGAATATGGTCAGTGAAGATATAACATGAGCAGATGTAGAAAACCTGTAGAAGCATCTAGGAGTTGTCAACATTGAGGACAATGTTGGTTTTAGGGGGAGGGGCATGCTACACCCTTAATCAATAGCATGCATGGGGATATGTGTAACCAACTTGTGGGTAGCATAACCCTTAATTAAGTTATATGATTATTTATATCTAATCCTATATAAATAGTTAGGTCAGCCTAGGGTGACATCCATGACACAAATAAGATACATATAAGAGGTAGTGGTTAGTTTCAGATCACACTTGCTGAGCTATCAATTTCTCTAGTTATTAAAAAATATCGAATGCAATAGTTTTGGTCCTATGCACTAAGGTTCAAACAAAAAGTTTTTATATTGAACAAATCGGCCAGATATGGTAACTGAGAATAGAAAACCTAAAATCATTACGTCATAAACAAGACACTTTCAGATCATAAAAATATTTTATGATAATCGACACACACGCTTACGGGTACATCGTACAGAAGAAAAAACTGTGGTAAACTCAAAGGATTTGAAACTTATGAAAGCTCTAAAACGTGCGCGTGGAACATGAAACGTGTGAGCCCAGACATCTCACATACACATAATCGGTGAGTGGCCTTCCTCATAGAGCACTTAAAACAGCGTTCAACCCACCAATGTGTTGATGTTGGAGGAGCAGCGTCGGGCTCTCACTTTCAGCCAAATTCTTGCATTATTTTGAAGACATAACTTTTGGTGGAGGCCGACAGGGAGATTGAAGAGATGCGTCTCTTCACTCTCACTTGTATATATAATGATTCCATATTATTCAAAACATACATTCGAATATATTCAATCACAAGCATAATTCACAAGGCAGAGCAGACTTCTAAGGAGCAGATCAAGTTATTTCAAGAGCAAATCAGATTTATCAAGTGTGAACTTATTCATTGTGCTTCAAGACGTGAAGCTATACTTGTAGGCCTCAGATTTGGCCATTGTAAAGTCGATTGCTGTTCTTATCATTCAATATATAAGAGATATATTGTTGCTGGGTTTTTTCCCTCAAGTTGGAGGGTTTTACTAGGGTATCTTGTTGTGTTCATTGTTCATTGTGTTGCACTTTCTGATTGCTTTAATTTTGATCATAAAAACATGGTATCAGAGCGGGTTTAAGAAGATTGTGATCAGAATTCTTTAAAGCAGCGAAGTTCTCCTTCATTCCTCTCCATCTAAGTGTTGTCTTGTTCATGCCACAAATCAAGAGGAACCTTGTATCTATTTCAACCTTGGAGGACAAAGGTTATCAAGTAGCATTCTCTAAAGGAAAAGTTCTTGCATGGCCAAAGAACTCTAGCATCAAGACTGCACATGTGATTGGGAATCGACATGAGAGTTTCCATTCATCCAATTCAAGCCCTCCTACATGACTCTTCCAGTCCCAGTGAGCTATGGCATAGAAGGCTTGCACATTTTGCACTATAGGGCTCTTCCATCCTTGGAGAAAATGGTTAAAGAGCAGTGAGATCCAGGAAGAGCAGGTCAAAGTTTGAGGATTTGAATTTCATCTTGAAGCCACCTAATACAAAAAGGAAGTTGCCTAGATTGTTGGAAAATCATGGTCAAGTCACTCAGATCAAAATAGAAGGTGCTTAAAACTAACAGATGTCGTAGCAAGGAGGGTTGCTGACGAGGCAGGGTTTGCGGAGGTGTCCATTAGAATTTTCAGTGCAGGTGAGGCAGAGAAGCATGCGAGCAAAAATAGTTATGATTTCTAGTAAGAGCAAGGAGCCACGCAACATTACCAGTTTCAGGCTCGACACTCACAAATAAGATTTCGTCAGGACTGAATAATAGAACCAGAGGTGGATCTGTGACTGTGAGATAGTGTAAGGTAGCGACAGGTCTTTGTAACCCTGGAATTGCAGTGTATGATGTATGGAAGGGTGCGATTAGCACTAAAGTTCATTCAACAATGACGGTGACACCATTACGTCTTCCACTAACTTCACCACTCATTTTTAAATTCCAAATTAAATGTATTCACACCAATGATAATAAGTCTCTTGATCATGGTGGCGATGGCCCTGCTTTCTTCATGGCTTCTCCTTATTCTGGTTATCTCGACTTGTATAGAGGAGATGGTGTTTGTAAGATCATTGGCACTGGTAAAATGTATTGATTTATCAAACAAAAATTTAATAGTACCTATGAGAGGCATGATGGAGAAAGGGAAGTAACTCCTCCATCATGTGACCAAGGCAATGATCAGTTGCGAAAAGTCTTAAATTGTGTGATCAAAGGTTGGTTGCTAGGCAAAGGTTCTTCTTTCACACGAATATGTAGGTTTTAAGTGGCAACCACTTACATTTTTTGTGGCAGTGAGATACAATGATGGCAAGACATCTAAATCCATGCGATGAAAGATAGAGCATTAGTTATGTCCCCAAATAACGCGAACAAGATATTTTTTCTTAGTGAAGTGAAATCACATGAATGGGCAGTGAAGCACTATGCTCGCAAGGTTGACATTCTCGGCAATGTTGGGCATTCATGCATATATATCATTAGTGTTCATTGGCATTGATATTGAATAGGAGGCATGGTCAACTCTTAGGAGGTTAATTTCATATTTGAATACCTAGACATTAATATCTGGCATACTCATAAAAGGTTGTGGGAGTTTATGAAGTTGCGACCTTTGTCATCATCATGTCTAATTGGTGTGCTGATGAGAACAGCCACAAGCCTAGCTCATTGGTGTACCAACAACTCAATAAAGAGATAAGTATTTCTCCTTGTTGTTTGTGCCCTTGAAATCACTCTTATCTAGGCTAGAGATCTGAAATGTTGATGGTGATTAGTTGGTCACATCGATATCATTCTCTAATGCATGAATTGTGATAGAGCCTTGACTCTTTGAGAGGGTTGGTTCTACATGCTAAATGCATTTAAGAAATCTGTAGTTTTGTAGATTGTCTTTTGTTGTGCTGAGTTTAGCACTCTCGAAAGGAGTAAAACATGGAAGAAAGGGTTATATCAGATTTCAATAAAAGCATGATGTAAAAGGTAGATTTAGTGGGAGCCGTTGATTGCATAGGTTTAGAACATTGTATATGGACTTATCCACTACTATAAAAAATATTGATAGTATTGTCCACTAGGAAACAAATAATAGTGGAGAATAATAATAATACAAAAATTTGAAATTTTTATATATATCTAAACCCGCGTTGAGAGAGCCCATTGGAATTACTACATGTCCACGTGGACGGCGCGTCGTTGCAAATCTCATTTGAGATATATTCTTCTACAAATTCCACACTAGGTATATCTAAAATGGAATAGGAAGCTTCTCAAATGTTTGACTTGTTATTATTAGTTATTTGTTGCTCACATGATATTGATAGTATATGATTTGCTTCAATCTTAATGTTGTGAAAATGGTTTGATACATCTATGTTGTCCAATAAATGAAACTAGCAATTCGACCCATAGGTTCAATGGGCATGCTGATAATTTTTAGAAGAAATTGTAAAATTTATTAGATGTTTTTTATTACTTATTAATTTATAAGGTTGTCTTCTTTCACTTATATTAGTAAAATTCCTTTTACATTAGATATTGAAACGTGTTGGTGTCATCTACCTCCCAGGGGCACCATCTGCTAACGGGAATACCTTCCCAAACTAATTATTTAAGCCTAAGTAAAACTTAAGCAAGGTAAAATCTATTTACCCTAACACCTCCCCTTAAGTGCAACTTAGAGAGAATTATTATGCCAAAAAGCAAAATGATGATGCAATATGGGTCCAAGCTACACAACCATGTTAGGTACCCATTTACAATGAAAAAAAGAAATCTCTCACAACCGGAGAAAAGGAGAAAAACCCTGTGGGAAAAAACCCCTCTCCAAAAGAGAGAAAAAAAATGAAAAATGATGCATGGATGGAGGACTTATTCACATCCCCCCAAGTACTACATATATCATGTATATACAATCAATAGCCCCCCCATAAGAGGGAAAGAGAGAGACTATGTAGCCCCCCCATGATGTGTAATCACCTATAAAAATGGTAAGTGCCTGAAGACAAAACATAATCCAATGTCGACAAACAACTTGTCTCTGTTTTGGAAGAAACAAAACCATGTATAGATGTAGGTATGCTTCCCACTCCAGATAGGAATTTAAAGAAGGAAACATGAAAATGTATGATGATGTCTCTGAAATTTGCTCATGTGTCACCAAGACCTTGGAAAATGATGCCACGAACCAATCAGGAACATGCCCGATCACAATAGAAGGTGACAAACAAGGTACCACTGGAAATTGATCTTGAACATTCTCCAAAGACAAAGATGGAGTGACAATAGTTGTACCACAACTATCATCAAATAAGAGGGATATACCCTCAAATGTGTCTTCCAAGTCAGAAATATGAGATTCTACGTACAAGGAACTAATGTTTGACAAATAAGAATCCCAATCAGGAAGGCAATGAGATACTGGTTGTGATGAATCACTAGATGTGCTCAATGAATCACCACCAAAAGATGAATGGTCATACTGAAGAGGAATGATAGGAGCCTCAATCAATGACTCTGCACAATGAATCATTGAAGGTAAAGGTACATCAACTATCCCTAATGGAGAAGAAGGAGAATCTGAAGAACCCTCGTCATCCTCATCTAAAGATTCAAAGTTTTCCAAAACCTCAAACTCCTGCATAGTAGCATGATCATAGGGTATCATGTCTGAAAAATGAAGAGGCACAAGACAATCTAAAACAAGATCATCTGGAAATAATTGAGTATCTGGATCTCCATGTATTTCCCAAATTTTAGTCCAAAGAATATGAGGACACTCAAAATGATCAGTAGCATTCAAAGTGGCATCATCAATATGCATTGCAATAACTCCTAGGACATGATCCTTTTTGCAATTCCATGCAAATTTCTTACTATCAGTACCAAGAAGGGGAACTAGATTATACAAATGTGGCAACAAATGAAGCTATCTAAGATATTTTATCATACCATCTCTCCATTGTTTATAATTTCCCCTTTTCAACATAATCACAACAGGATGAACTGAAAACCCCATAATGAACTATGACAAATCTCCAAAATTACAAAGACATTAACCTTCAACAATAAAATTTGAAACTCCCAAATACTGCAAATGAAGCCTTCAAATCAGAAAAATTAGGTAGATTTACCTATACCATTGCGAGCTTGGTGAAGTCAGCTTTCCGATGATATGCAGAATGTGAAAATCAGACTCCGGATGCCCAAGATATGCTCCGTGGAAGAAAAGTCACCTATGGGAGCTCAATGAAAAAATGAGGGAGTTGGATTAAGCTCTAGGTCATCCATGTGACCACCTTTTGCAAGTGAGTGAAAGAATACACAACAAAGATGTTGCAAAATATGATGGGAATCGTGCCAATCAATCACCAAACTAAGCCATCAATCACACACTGAGTATGAGCAAGCTTTGCATGTTCACCACAAGCTTTTCACAACTTCACAAGATAATGGAAGTGTAAGTGGTTATAAAGTGAAAACAACTCCTCTGTGGGACGAATGTGGGATAAAAGATCTTAAATGGCAACTTCAACCAACGCACGCCAGTCCCACCACAGCAAACCCTAAGCAAATATTTTATGTGCAAACTTTAGAATGGTTAAAGTTTGATATAGACATTGCAAAAGGAATAATGGAGGCCAAAAAATACTTCTGATTTGAGCACTTCAACAAACTCAGCAATGCACAGGTTCAACAATGGCATTGAAATGATGCCAATCTACTCACCAAAAAAGGCTCACGGCCAGCAAGGAGAAGGATGCAAATACCTGGTAGGTAAATGGAATAACTCCCAGCAAGGAAGAAATGTCATTACAAAAGAAATAGCATAGTTTGGTTTGAGTTTGATTTTCATGAAGTCCTAATTCATTCATGGCTCTATGTTATTGAAATGAGTGAGACATGTCAAATTATTACCATGTGAATGCCCTACCAGGTAAATAGTCCCTTTTACGCTACATATTACCCTTATAAAACAAGCATAGTTAAGATACCTTTCTCAATTTCAAGTCAAGTACACCCAATAATGGGTCAAGTTGGCAGTGACAGACACCATAATAATTATGAGGGTGGCATGAGCGTAGTAATTATGCCCTAACATGGAGGAGTTGGTAATCATAATTTATAGTAACACTAAATGATTCTACTTTAAGACTTGCTAAAGATATGTGATATGTTCTCCACCCTAGTCAAATAGTGAAAACCATCTTGTTGGGTGCATATAAGTGAAACTATTGGGCTTTCATAACTCTCAGGCTAGGATGATACCTCCTATGAGTAGATGTAATCCTAAGATCCTTGAGATTTCTTGCCTTTGTTGACTAATGTGTACCTTCTTAAGAAATTCAAATTTAATATACTTTTAAAAACTAATTTAATATAAAAACCATATATTATATTAAATATTGAAAATATATTTTTTATTTTATTGTCCATAAACATAAACATATTAATATAATATATTTTAATAATTATAGTATTAATATATTATTATATATTATATTAATATGTATATTAATACTTCATATTGATATAAATATATGTAATTATAAATTATAATAATGTTATAAATTATTATATACTAATATATTATATAAATTACAATAACAATATAATTAAATTTATAATTAAAAATAAACTATTAAATTACTTATATATTCAATTTAAAGTATTATTTTACATACTTTTTCAACATGCTCATAAAACTAAACATTTTCTACCTCTCATTCACTTTTGTCAACCTCTAGCTCATAATTTAATTATTACATCATTTATTAAAGCTTAAATAAATTCAGAGGATGTTTTTTTCAACACAAATATATAAGTTTCTTATTTTTTTAATCAAACAACTATAAGTTTAGATTTAATTTAGACTTCGGAAGAAAATAAATTGTGGGAGAGTGGACCCACATTGTAATTATTTTTTTACAAAACCACTTTTCATCTTTAATCTATTGATGAATGTATATTTCACTTTAAGTGTGAGACTTTTTAGTTGAATAAGAGATTGCCTTGTCATTGATTTAAAGAAAATAGTTTATATGTTTTCTATTTAGATATTTTGTATTATTCAAGATGTGTATGGAGTTGGTGTACTTGACAACAATTTGACATTAAATCCTATCCATCAATTTGCAAAATTTTATGATCAATATTTTAAAAAATAGTTATGGTGGTAAAAAGTCAAATGTCTCACCCAAATAGTAAAGAGATGTAAATGATTATTTAAGTAATATAGAAAACAAATATATTTTATAAAATAGAAACAAATATTTCTATTTTTTTTTAAATGTTAAGAATAAGACAACAATAAATTAAAATAGTCATAAGTGATTTTTTTTTTGGTTTCTTACCATTTATAGTATTATTTCTAAAATCTTTTATAAAATAGGAAAAGAAATTACTATTTTTTTTCAAATGTTACGAATAAGACAAAATAAATTAAAATAGTCATAAAGCGATTTTTTTTGGTTTCTTATCATTTATGGTATTGTTTCAAAAATCTATGGTCAAGATCTATCTATTTTCAATTTTTGTTTTTTAGTTTTTTGTCATTTATGACATTGTTAGAAAAATCAATGGTCAAGATTGATTTCATGGTAGTCCTTTTAATCTAAGCCCTTCGTGTATATAATCCATCATGTGTTTCTCACATAAGGAACACTTATCAGCCTAATTAATAAAGTATAGGAGACAAGTATATATATATATATATATATATATATATATATATATATATATATATATATATATATATATATATATATATATATATATATATAGTTTTTTTGTTGGGTCTACTTATTAATTTCAATTCTAAATTTAAAATGTTATGTAAATCTTCCACTTTAGAATAACATTATTTCAAAATTTGGGACTTTTTCCTAACCTCAATTCTGAATTTAAAATGTTATGTAAATCTTCCACTTTAGAATAACAGTAATTCAAATCTTGGAACTTTTTCCTAACCTCAATTCTTAGTGTAAAATGTTATGTAAATCTTCCACTTTAGAATAACATTAATTCAAATCTCAAAACTTTTTCCTAACCTCGATTTTGAATGTAAAATGCTATGTAAATCTTCCACTTTAGAATAACAATTATTCAAATCTTAAGACTTTTTCCTTTCTAGACTAGATTGCACCTACCATCTTGTCCCTTGGATGAGATCATATGTGCAATCTAGTCCCTTATTAGAAAATTCATTTAATTCTTGATTATGAAGCTAGCAATCCCATGATATAGTTATTACTTAATATTGATGCAGTCATGAGTGGAGAATCCAATGGAGGATTGTCCAACTATGCAGTCAAATCACTAATGCAACAGAATCTCACAAAATAACAACACAACTATATTGAATTCCAAAATTGAATGATTATGAATTGTTACAATTGGTTCCTTACATGCTAGGTCATATTCATTTAATTCCAAATTAAAATTACTAACTTGAAAAATAAACTACCCAAAAAAAATTGCAATGGGATTTCTACATACTAGGTCGCAGCTATTTGATTACTAACATAAAATAAAACTACTCAGAATAAACCTATGACATCCCTACATGCAACATTACCAATATCTTCATTCTTAATCCTAAACTCCATTTTAGATTCTCAACCTCATGTTCATTCTCTACTCTTAGATTCCAATTCCTCACTCTTATCTAATTCTTTTCTCAACATCCTTACTCTCAATTTGCCATATTCTCTCTTCCTTCTCTTTGATTCCCTTCAATCCATCTCAACCCTTGTTTATATAATAGTCTCAAACCTCCAAGATGATTCACATTAGCTACAAGGTAGTGAAAAGTTCTATGCCACATGAAATGTGTAGTTGGCTAGTGCCAACAAACTTCTAGATCAATACAATGACAAGGATGGAGAATCTTCATGCAGTGCATAACATACATCCTTAGGGGTCTAATAAATCATCTCATATACTCCTTCGTTGGTGCAAACTCCAAATAAAATGGTGTAAGTGGGGAAAGCCATAATTGTGCAAAACTTTCAGCTTAGCATATGTTCACAAATCAAATGACACTCTTTTGAAAATCTAATTCTCCTCAAATGTGGACTAGACATCCATTTCTCACTTTACAACATGTTCTCAAAACTGTGAAGCCAAATTTTAAATTGTGGTGAAATTTGGTGGCTTCCTCTACTTTTGTCTAACAACCAAAAACTAGTAAATGAACTAAAACAACCAAAAGCAACTATTTTTGGGTGATGCAAGATTGCCTCAACACCCAAGGATGCTCTTGCATCAAACACCTAGGGTTGATAAAAAATGAATCCCTCATTTTCCAAGATAATATGCCCCTACCTAACAAAACTAATATTTGACCTCTTTGACTTGTTCTTTCCATCTTTTCAAGTATGCCTCTAATGATCCATCTTGTGTGCTTTCTTCCTTTGTGTGGTTTCTCTTCTCATCGACATCCCTATTTTGGGGTTGTAGTACTTTGTTCCACCAGCCATCTTCTACACCACATCCTCTTGGCCTACTTTATTACACAATCCTCTTACCCTTTATGTCTTCTTCAAATAGTTCCTCACATCTATCATCTACCTTCTTAGCCATAGCATACCCTTTTATCATGTCCTTCGCTAGCGCATGTTCTTTGATATAGCTCCTCATCCTATCCATTATCTATCTTGTCCTCTAGATGGATTCCCTTTGGTGACCTCTACTCCCACATTCCATCCTCTATGATATCTCCTTTATACCTATGGTACTATTTGGTAGGATTGAAGTGTTACACATCCTCAAAATCAATGCATAATTCTCACCCCTAATGTAAACTCAAACACTGTTACAAAATAGTTAATCAGTCTCATTTAACATCATCAAGCATTGTTTCTTTCCATCCTTCGAAATCATATATGTGTTAGTCCTCTCATCATACACAATGCTTCTATCAAACTACCAAGGTATTCCCAAAAATAGATGGTGCAATGTCACACAACACCTCATCATCATATGCTCCTATCTTGAACCTGACTAAACATTGTTCTCTCTTGTTATCACATATCAATTCTCTCCTCAAGACAAGTGATTCTCCATGTTTTGGGTCCCTCTCCAAGCTAGATGACCTCTCATCCATGAATGCAATCCTTGAGCTACCTTCTCCCCTCTTTCCTTAGCACTCAAATACCATATGCCCTTCTTCTTTGCACTTAAAATAGGTTCCTCTAGAAGATCTTCTCTTATTCCTCCCATATCCTCCTCTACATTGCTAAGAATCTCTATGATATGCATCATTATATCCTTCTCTTCCCTTCTAATGTTCTTTGTAGTATGCATTGTTTCGTTCCTCATCCCTACAATAGATTTTACTAATATATCTACTTTTGCAGTGTGTACTACTATCATTTCTTTGGTTGTTATAGTAAGATTCACCATCTTCCCCATCCCTATAGTGGGTATTTTCGTTCCTTCATCGTAATATGGGATACCTCTACCTTGACCCCTTAAGTATGCTCCTCTATTGTTGCATCATGCTCCTTTATCACCACATGTCCCTTCCTTCTCCTTCTACCAAGTATGCCTCTCTTCTAGCATTCGATTCAATTTCCTCTTTATGGTGAGTCCCAGTTGATAGGCCTCCTAGATACTATTTGGATATACCACATACCCAACTCCTCCCTCAAACCATTGATACATTTTTCCACTTTCTCAACTGTTTCCTCATGATGTCTAGATTGAATTGTTAGCTTGTAGTACTCTTTAGTGTATTCCTTCAGAGTCATGTTTCTCTACAATAAATTATGTAATTCCTTCAATAGCTCCAACTGATAATTCACCAAAATGAACTTGGAATTGAGATTCTCTACCATCTAATCCCACTTGGCAATGCTTGTATTACCCTTTTTATTCCTCTCTAATTGAACCTCCTTTCACTAAATGGTAGCATGGCCTTTCCATTTAGTCTTAACAATTTTTTCTCTATTTGGATCAATAATATCCTAATACTTGAAGTACACTCTAAATTAGTTATCCAATATATCAACTCCTCAAGACTTAGATTACCATAATAATTAAGAATGTCTACTCTAGTCCTCTTGTTAATGCTTGATATGGATCTCAACATCCTATCTTCCTTGTCTCCTTCTTCACTTTCATTCTCAACAGAATTTCCTTCTTGATCTTCATCGCTCTCCTTAGCCTTAGGGTTAGGGTTCCTTCTATGGTTTTTCTCAAAGGAATCCATTTTGATTTGTATTTCTTTTACATTCTCATACATCTCTTCCATCCTTCTGGAAACATTGACAATACCTCACCCTCTCTTTGGCAGCGTTTTAGATTAATGGTCTATTTACAATCACTCTGTAAGTTGCCTCACAACTAGTGCTTTTCTTACAGGCTTCTTATGGGCTACCTCAAGTCTTCGTGATGTGATGACAAACCCTTGTGACTACCTCATACTTAGTGATCTATCCACATGACCTTTGCAAGCCACCTTAGTTTGATCAACAAATTCCCTTCTTCACTCTCTCCAACCCTCAAGATCTTAAACCTTCACTCTAATACCACTTTATGCAAGCATGGGGGAAGGATCTAATGAAGGATTATCCAACCATGTGGTAAAAAGAATCAATACAATAACACAATATAATCTCACAAAAAACAACATAACTATATTGAATTCCCAAACTTGAATGATTATGATTTGTTCCATTTAGCTCCTTAGATGCCAAGTTGTAGTTGTGAAGGGGAAAATGGATTAATCTATTAAGAATAATAAACCCAATACATCTATGAAATCTAAAGATAAAAAGGAGAATAAAATAACAAATAATGATACTTACACCTTTACCTTGCGTCTTCCATAGTTCACCTATCAGCGCTTGATCTTGATAAATGTGAAGCCCTCAGAAGCATGTGCTCCCTTGCTTGTTGAAGATGACAAGAGTAGAATGGCTAGGATATTTATTTGTATTTGAAGATGAGTTTCAAACACAAATGTGAGGATGAATATGAAGTGCCAAAGGCGCGCTTGTATTTCTGCAGCATAAGTTTGCTCAAGCTATGGATGATGAAATGAGGAAGAATAGTGTTGTATTTATAGAGATGTGTAGAAGAAGATCAATGGTTGAGAAGAAAAGGGAAGATCAACGAAGGAGGATTGTTGAGGAACGTGCAACAAATGGAAGAAAGACATGTGTCATTTGAAAAGCAGCTTTGTGGAGTTAACTCCTCTCTTGATGAGGATGAGATTTGATTTTCTTAATTTAGAATTTATTTTTCTAATTTAAGAGAAAGTTTGCTTTAAAGATGCTTTAAAACTACTTTTGCTTTTGTATGACAAGAGGAAAGTATTTTTAGAAGATCAGAATGATTTTTTAAAGATAAGAATGTATAATTAAATAAAAAGATTTATTTAATTATTTTGTAGATAAAAGAGAGGAATAAATAAAATATAGAAATATATTCTATTTTGTGGATATTTTTGAAGAATAAAATAAAATATAAAAATATATTTTATTTAGTGGATATTTAAGATTTTATTTAAATAAAATTTGCATTTTATTTAAATTTGGAAGAATAAAAGATTTTAATTAAATAATTAAAATTATTTAATTATTTAGAAGAATGAAGTTTGATGTAGATGAATTTAATTAATTAAATAAATGTAATTTATTTAATAATATGAGAGGAGATGAATCAGATAAATAAATAAATTTATTTATTTATTGATAGAAGAATGTGAATGATGAAATAAATATTTAAAATATTTATTTAAGTAGAGTCATGCCAATTTTAGGTGTATACATTTTGCCCCTCTTTGATGCAATGTGTTTTATCACGTTGTTTCAAAGAAAAATAATTTTTGACAGTGATACATGCCCTAGTTTGCCCCTAGTACAAGTTTACTGACACGATGCCCCCTCGGGAGATTGGACGGGAAGAAGGCATAAGACGTGAGATGGATAATCTCATGAAGAAGAAGGTGAAAAATGGGTTAGGATGGAGAAAATGGGATATGGTTCGGAAGAACAGACATGGGAAGTAGCCACAGTTGTCATACAGTCTGATATGGTTCACTTGCTATATATAGGAGCTGGGTCCACAAGTTCTATTCATTTGTACACTTGTCGATAATTGATTAGTCCTCTTGAGAGCTTAGGAGAGCATGGCAGCCAGACAAATGGATATTCTGCGCGAGGAGCATCGGTTTGAGCAGATCCGACGGTTCGATCGGCTAGCGGAGGTAGGACCCCCGGCATGTAGTTCTTCAAAACTTGCTTAAAGTTAATTTTTAGGCTCATTAATGGCTAGGAAAAACAACTAGAACAGATGCGCTGAATCGTCTTTTCAGCGCATATGACCCCCGAAATGGTGCATATGATGCGATATGGCACATATAAGCTCTGAACTGGTGCATTTGATGGGAAAAGATGCATGCGACATACAAGCCCTAGATTGGTGCATTCACGGTGAAACGACGCATGTGACATAAGAAGTGGCACATGTGCCAGCATACAAGCCCTAGATTGGCGCATTCACGGTGAAGTGGCACAGTGAGATAAGAAGTGGCGCATGTGCTGGAACAGCACATACAAGCCCTAGATTGGCGCATTCATTGTGAAGCGGCGCATGTGAGATAAGAAGTGGCGCATGTCCCATAACAGCACATACAAGCCCTGGATTGGCACATTCACGGTGAAGCGATGCATGTGATATGGATTAGTGCATTTGCCACCTAGATTGGCGCATTTGCATTAGGAAAAATCAAATGACTTAACGAAATTAACCTAATTGGCATCTTGATCAATGCATCAATTGATAAGCGATCTTTGAGATTGCTGAGAATCTAGTCAAGAGATGATAAGTTGTTTTGATTAATTTGATATGTTAAGTCATTGATAGGATAGTTTGATTGTTATGAGTAGGCTTGCTTGGATATGGATTTCTGTGACGTTATGCGTTGTTTGGTTGCAGGAGGATATTCAGAATGTCCTTACATCACGAGAGCAGTTCCCGTTGCCGTTGTTGCAGTGATATATGTTGACCGAGATAGATCATGAGGCTCTAGGCACTATGGGTCTACATTATGTTTGTTTTATGCCTGAGGTTCATGCAAACTAGGCTATGTTGATGGCAGCGGTGGAGCAATTCCACAGCAAGGATGGTACATTCCATCTACCGATGGGGGAGATGGTGGTTACTCTTGAGGATGTGTACCAGATTCTGCACCTCCCGATTCAGGGAGAGCTAGTTGAGTATGAGTCATAGTGGGATGCTGGCTTGGAGGAGTGCAGACGCGTATTTGATGATCTAGAGTTGGTGGAGGAGGTGATTTCGTGGTAGAACATGTATGATTGCTATGACTACTTCTTGGGCATAGTGGTCGGACTTATCGGTGGCATGATATGCCTCGATAGGAGGTCTCACGGCTTCTCGATCGGCTGGGGGAGCGTGCTAGAGAGCATGATCACAAATAGGACCTGGTGTGTGTGGGGTGTGTGTGTGCTTGCACATTTATATAGAGACATGCACCAGGTGGTTTATCACAAAGGAGCCAGTTTGTCTGCGAGTGTGTCACTTTTACAGCTTTGGTTATGGGAGCACATTGCTATCACACGACTGATATGCATATTTCACAGGCAGAGGGGTGAGCCTTATAGTTACTGGTATGCAGGTGTGATTTCCCAACATAGGCTGGGGAAGCTAGAGTACTGGAGACATACTTTTGATGGCGTGGATGCAATTATCTGGTGCCCTTACATAGACTGTGAGGTGTGGGATGATGAGGCAGATGAGCTTCCGTATTGTTTCCAGACACGGTGGCTCATTGGCAGGACTAGGTACATTCTGGAGAGGCAGATTGTTAGCAAAGTGCAGAGACAGTTCAGCCAAGTACAGGACAGACCACAGGGGGAGGCACGTTTTGCCAGGACTCATGCAAAGAGGTATAGGTGGGGTCCTGTGGCATCATATGAGGAGGCCTTGATAGACTTTCGGTAGATTCCTTATGCAGCTTGGCCCATGAGGAGGGACATAGTGGACACTGGCATGATGCTAGATTATGAGGAGTGGTTCGCAGCACACCCATTCTTGAGATATTTAGGGCTAGGAGAGTTAGCTCCTCGTATAGACGAGGATGATTTAGACGATGAGGGTGTAGCTGGCAGGAGGAGGGGAGGACAGAGGAGGAGGAGGAGAGATCAGGGAGATGATGGGAGACCGAGACAGAGGTAGAGGTCTGGAGAGGGACTTGTGGGCCAGCAAGCAGTTGTGCAGCTGTAGGCTATATGATAGGTACAGGTCCAGGTGCTAGTTCAGCCAATGGTAGGACAGAGACAGATGCCGTCGCCACAGCAGGTGGCACAGCCGGTACAGGGATAGGTGCCAGCACAATAGGTGGCACAGGCAGAGCGGGTTCTATAGCCTAATGTGCAGCATCAGGTTATGGTTCCACTACAGAGCCAGGTTAGGCAATTGAGGGCTCATCTGAGAGCAGCAGAGTCACGGAGAGAGTCAGATGAGACTTGGTTATCAGAGTTGACTAGAGAGAGACGCAGCCTTAGCCAGCATGTAGGCTATGAGGGCAGAGAGAGATGCAGCCGTGGTGGCCATGGGTACAGATGAGACATCTAATTTTTTGGTTTCACAGGTGTAGCATGCATAGGCATAGGTGGCCTAGATGCAGAGTGAGCTTACTAGAGCCCAGGCACAGGCTCAGTACTACAAAGGGTTATATCATGGGGCAGTGGCAGTGGATCAGCGTGCCCCTAGCTTCAGGAGCCAGTCAGAGGCATTCCAGCAGGTAGGTGGGTCTCGGTCTGTAGGCTTAGTGAGAGGCCCGTAGCAGACACAGGGATACAGAGGAGAGGCCAGTGCAGGGAGCAGTGTTCCCCAGTGGCAGGGTTAGGCATACCCAGATAGTTGTGCCATTTTTTATCAGATTTGTACACATTTTTGATGGATGGTTGAGATAGCTGATATATGTACTTATTTTGCCTGAGACATGTATCACCATTTGTTATGTTTTGTATACACTTATGATATGACTATGAGAGATTGGTCAGAGATTCTCATATGTTGTACATTTGGACACATTTTTTATGATTATATGATGATGCAGTTGTTCATGGTCTACATGCATGTGTTTTTTTGTTGATATGCTATGGATGTAATCTATTTCATGATGTATTTGTATATGTAATGCATGCTGGATGGATTTGGGATGATTTGATATGCAAATGTAAATGTGACATGTTATGGGTATGATTATGTAGCTCTATATGGATATGTCTATGTTTTTGATTTTGTTGCTATTGATATACTGATGCAACTATATGTGGATAACCTAATGTATGTATGCAAAATGATTTAATCATGTGGATGACTATCTCATGCGATATGATATGTTTCTTATGCGATGTTTTTGATATGTCCAAATGTACTCAATCGACACAGAGGTAATATAGATATCTAGAAGAAAAGAGATGAAGATTTGAGAATTTTGCACTTGATATGTTGCAGGATTTATTTATTGCACGAATGATATGGATTTGCTGGATATGAGATGGATATGGATGTGGATTGTCATCATGAGATTTTTGCAAGGTTTTTGCTTTCATCATTGGGCACTTTTTGGTATTTTTCCCTTTTTGAAATGTTGTAAGGAAATACAAGCATCTAGGCATAATTAGACCGAGATGACCTGAGTATTCTTTACATGGATTTTGATATAGCAAGCTGATACAAGCATCTAGTCAAACTTGAATCTAGATGACTTGAGTACTTCGTGCATTTCAACAGACAAGGATTGCCCCTTTTCATGTTTAGACCTCAGAGTCCTCGATGATCTTTTGCTAATCATGTCATTAGACAAAAGTCATCACATTACTACAGTTTAATCCACAAGCAACAAACAAAGAAAATGATTATGTCCCCCATCATAGCATCTCCAGCTTTTGGCATCCTTGAGTAGCATAGGAAGAAATAATGACAAAAATTCAAGACCTTGTAAATTAACCTATTGACAAAACACTCTTGCATTAGATGTGTCTTTTGCCATAATTGATATAGAATCAGTTTTAGTGTTCTTGGTATGGTATTCTGCTCTATTTTGGACAAGTTGATGTTTTGCGTCAAGACTTTTGGTTTGGGTAGCTTGTTTTTGCTGTGCTTGCTTGTCTAGTGAAAAGGTATTGCAATCCTTATTGGTATCCTCTTAGAAAAGTGGCATTCAAGAATCCAAATCCGCAACTAGGTTGAGGAGTTGCCCCCAGTTTAGATAAAGTTTGACTTATTATGGGCGAGACAACAAACAGACATGGAGAGATGGGCCCTAAAGGACTGACCTAGTGTCTCGAGGGCTCATTGCTAAATGGCCTTGCCTACGTGATGACGCAGAGGCAACGTAGTTTGGGGTAAACCCTCGCAAATCTAAGACCTAGGCGATGGCAAAGTGGTGCAGAAATAGCATGGACTCAGATTGACAGAAGGACTAGATATGGGACAGACGGAATCGTGGTGTGTAGTGAAGTGAAGCCTCGAGGGCGCATTAAGAATGGCCTTGCCTACGTGATAACTCAGAGGCGACGTAGTTCAACTATGGTTCAAAGGACTGGTTCAAGATGGACGATATGATTGACACAAGAGACGTGAAGTCAGAACAGATGGAGGAAGTGGTTTGTCGTAGATAGTGCCTGTTTACTAGGTTTTCACCACTTGCTTTTATTTGCACGAGAAACTAAAAGTACACATGATGCCTGTTTGCCAGGTTTTCACCATGGTACCTATCCTAGGCACCTATTTGCCAGGTTTTTACCATAGGACAGTTTTTTTTTGTTATTTTCTCATTTTTTTGATTTTTTTGTTCTTGTTTTTTAGCACTTTTTTGATTTTTTTGCATTTTTTTCAGAACTCCCTTACATTGGGGTTTTCAGGTATAGAACTTGTGGAGGTGCATGTTGTTGATAGGATCATCGAACAGTTCACCTTCAGACGTAGCCAATTGATATGCCCCTGATCCATAAGCTATGATGATGACATAGGGACCTAGCAAGTTAGGTTCAAACTTTCCTTTCTTTTCTCTCTTGCTGATTTTTAGGATTTTTTCTTAGGACTAGGTCACCGACTTGGAATATCCGGGGCTTTACTCTGTGATTGTAGCTTCTAGAAAGGCATTTCTAATATGCTTTTAGGTGGTTAAAGGCTTGTTGCCTTCTCTCTTCGAGCAGCTCTAATTCTTGGAGTCTGGTTACTCTGTACTCTTCATCTGATATGAGGCCTTTTAATGAGACTCGCAAGGATGGGATCTCGACTTCAATGGGCAAGATAGCTTCAGATCCATAGACTAGGGAGTATGGTGTTGTACCTGTGGGTGTATGGATACTTGTACGGTAGGCCCACAGCGCAGGATTCAGTTAGACATGCCAATCATGACCGTCATCATTGACAGTCTTCTTTAATATTTTCAAAATGGTTTTATTTGATGCCTCAGCGTGGCCATTGCCTTGTGGGTAATAGGGGGTTAAAAAGTGGTGCTGGATATGGAATTTGTCGCATACTTCCCTGACATCTTGGTTTTTGAAGGGTCGTCTGTTATCCATGATAATGGACGAAGGGACACCATAACGACAAATGATATAGTTCAGGATAAAAGTGGCAATCTGCTTGCCTGTGATATTAGCTAAGGGCACAGCTTCAATCCACTTCGTGAAGTACTCTGTGGCAGTGATTATGAATTTATGGCCACTTGAGGAAGGAGGGTGAATCTTGCCCACTAAGTCGAGTCCCCACTGACAGAAAGGCCAAGGAGTCATTAATGGTCGTAGTTCCTGTGCTGGTGCATGTATCAGGTTCCCATGGATTTGGCACTTCTTGCACTTCTTTACAAAATGATAGGAATCTTGTTCCATAGTTGGCCAGTAGTACCCCATGCATATGAGTTTCTTGGCTAGGGTAGGGCCACTAGAGTGGGTCTCGCATATACCGTCGTGTATTTCGCTCAGGGTGGTTTGATATTCCTCACTATCAAGACACCTAAGGAGAGTACCACCAAGACCTCTGCGATATAGGGTATTGGCGACAATGGCATACCGAGATGCCTGATAGATGAAGGTTTTCTTTTGGTTACTAGAGAGATCAGGTGGGAGGGTATTCTCCTTAAGATAGGTAAATATCTTTCCATAGAGGGGGGAATTAGCTCCAACAATGTGGCAAATGATATGGGACTCAGGGGTGTCGTATGTAGGACAAGACACTGGCTCTACCAAGAACTCATAATGTGATTGATTTTCTGGAATGTCGAGGAGAGATGTGATTGTTGTCATAGCATATGCGGCTTTGTTCTCAATCCTTGGTATCTACTCAAAAGAGATCTTGACGAAGTATTCTTTGAAGTCATCTACCATTCTCTTGTAAGGGATTAGTTTCTCATCTTTTGTTTGGTAGTCGTCATTCACTTGATTTATGACCAATTGTGAGTCACCATACACCTGCAGGTCTTTGATATTCCATTCAACTACTAGCTTGATACCAATGACTAGGACTTCATACTCTGCCACGTTGTTAGTGCAAGGAAACATTAATCTGTATGATTTAGGGATTGTATCACCATTAGGTGTGATCAATAAGATACCTGCCCCCGATCCATGCTAGGTGTATGAGCCATCGAAGTACATTTTCCAGATTCTTGTGGTTATGTGAAAGATAGACTCATCTAGAAATTCAAAGCTCAGAGGGCTGTCATCTGTTAGAGGTGCATCTACCAGTTGATCTGCTAGTACTTGTCCCTTTATTGCTTTCCTGTCTACATATTTGATATCGAACTCATTGAGAAGCATGACCCATTTGGACAATCTACCTGTTAAAGTTGCCTTGTTGAGTAGGTATTTGAGTGGATTGATCTTCACCACCAGTTTGATAGAATGTGACATGTCATGTCTCCATTTTTGTGAGGCGAAGACTATCGCTAGACATGCTCTTTCGATAGGTGTGTATTGTAATTCATATCCAACAAGTGTTCGATTGATATAGTAGATTGCCTGCTCTTTTCTGTCATAGTTTTTCTATGCAAGGAGAGCTCCCAAAGCTGTGGGTGTAGCTGAGATATACAGTATTAAAGGCTAGCCCTGAATTGGTGGCATCAATACTGGTGGTTTCATGAGATATTCCTTTAATTGCTAAAATGCCTGTTCACATGACTCGTTCCATTTGAAAAGGACATTCTTATGTAGAAGGTGAGAAAATGGGTGGCACTTGTCTGCCAATTGAGAGATGAACCTTCTGATAGATTGCAATTTTCCCTGTAAGGATCTTAGTTGAGTTAGATTCTTAGGAGGTGGCATCTCCATGATGGCCTTCACCTTAGCTGGGTTGACATCGATACCGTTTGCAGACACTATGTATCCCAGTAGTTTGCTTGATGTAACCCCGAACACACACTACTTTGGATTGAGACGCACATTAAACTGTTCCAACCTGTTGAAGATCTTGTCTAGTACTGCTAGATGGCCTTCTCTTGTAAGTGATTTCGCCAGAATGTCGTCGACGTAGTCTTCCATTATAGTGTGCATCATGTCGTGGAAGATTGTTGCAATGGTTCTCTGATATGTTGCACCAGCATTTTTCAGACCGAATGGCATGACACACCAATAGTAGGTGCCCCAAGGACATGTAAATGCAGTCTTGTGTTGGTCTTCTGGTGCGATCTTTATCTAGTTATATCCTGAGAAACCATCCATGAGTGACAGCATAGTGTGCCCTGCCCTGAGATCTACAATCATGTCTATGTTTGGCAGGGGGAAATCATCTTTTGGACAGGCTTTGTTCAGGTCCCTGAAATCATTTCATATTCAGACTCTGCCATTTGGTTTGGCCATTGGTACTAGGTTCAAGACCCATTCAAGATAGTCTATAGGTCTGATAAATCTGACATCTAGCAGTTTCTTTAGCTCTTCCTTTACCATGAGGGCCACATGTGGATGCATCTTTCTAAGTTTTTGTTTGACCGGTTTATCTCCTAGAGCTAAAGATAAATGATGCATGATAAGATTTGCATCTAGCCCTGGCATGTCAGCATATGTCCAAGCAAAGTTGATTTGTTTTCTCTTGAAGAAATCTGTAAATGCTAGTTTTTTGTGTTCTGTTAACGCTTTTGCCATGTGGATCATTCTGGGCTCATCGCCTATGTTGACATTGATTGGTTCTGCCAGTTCTATCAAGATTGACGATCTCTCCTGGTGTGTAAGATTGGGGAGAGGGTCAAGCCTTCCATCCTTCGGTGCCTCAGAGAGGTTTTCACTATTGGATATGTCTTTATTTTTACTTTTTTGATGATCTAACACTGCCGCGGAGTAGTTTTCACTGTTAGATCGTTCTTTTATTTTGATATTTTTATGACTGAAAGGCTTGGCACTCTCTCCAAAATAGGCCTTCTCGTTGAGTTCAATAGCATAGCCAGCTCTATGGTCCCCTGCAGGTATATGATCTCTAAGCTCAAGATAATCTATGATAGCTTTGTCATTTTCAAAGGTGTCTAGCTCAGGGGTGGTGCCTTCTAGGTCCCAGTCGATAAGTTTAGGGTGTACCAAAGGTAGGGGATCATTAGGTTGGTCTGGTTCGATGGCGTTGATGGTTAAGATAGAGTTATTGAAATCATGGACAAAGTCTGTGATGGTACTCTCTATTAGTGGATCCATCAAGGAGGGAATCATTCCTTCGTTACGATTTTCACTATTGTTGCTATGCGGGTCAGACTCTAGTGGTCTATCCCTTGGACCTTGTCTCTCATCGGTATGGGTCGGGTCGTACTCGTGGACAACGTCGATATCTTTTTCATCGCAAGACATCTTAGAGAGGCTATCCCATTCATACTCATTAGAATCTATGTCACTTCTCAGTTGCATTTGCTAAATTTGCTCAACCAGATTGTTAGTAGAGGTTTCTGGTTATTTGTCCTTTTTCTTGTTTGCTCAATTGTTTCTTGGTGCTCCAGTGTATCCTAGCCCTGTAGTGTCTTAGGCTATCAGGGTATGAGGTTGGATGGGTTCAGTGATGCCATCTTTTCTTGAACTGAGAGGACCATGTCCTTCATACCCCATTCTCTGTAGCATTTGAAAGCCTTGACCATATTGTTTTGTTGGTATAGTGTGATGACCATGTTGCGTAGAGGAGCTCCCTTCATCCTTGTATAGCCATTGTAAGATATCCTTTTCATCACTCTCATCTTCTAGGCTTCCCAATTTTACAAATGGTCCTTTTGTAGTTCTCTCTGCTTTTGGTGTCTTTAGGATAGGTCTCCCATAGGACCTAGGAGATAGGGGCAGTTGTGCTAAGCAGAGGGATTGAGAGATTGTGTATTCACCTAAGCCCTTCTCTGTGAGTCTGAGACCAAGTTGCAGAGCTTGTGAAGATGAAGCAAGCAAAGCCAGATCAACATGAGATGAAGAGGCTGCAGAAGCACGGTTGGTGGGGATCACAACTTCAAGTTTTGGATGAATGGAGTTGTAGTATTGATAGGGATTAGGGTCACCTTGGATGGTGATCTCTTGACCTTCATGTGGGGACTTGATACATTGATGATATGTTGAAGGTACTACTTTTAGAGCGTGTATCCATGGTCGCCCAAGAAGAATGTTGTATGCTAACTACATGTCGAGGACTTGACAAGCTACATCTTTTACCACGGGGCCCACTCCGATTGGTAGGGTAACAATTCCTTTGGACATTCTTTCCTCGTCATCATAGGCTTTTATGGTGATTTTTCTTTTAGGATCTATAGCCTTTTCTTAAAACCCTAATGTAAGGATTAGTTTCAATGTACAAATATTCAAACCAGCCCCTCCATCAATTAGGACTCTTTTGATCTTGTGCTTGTGTATGAAAGCTTCAATATGAAGGGAGGCGTTATGGGGTTGAGTGATTGACATATCATCCTTCTCAGTGAATGATAGGGAATGAGGTGAGGTTATGTGACCTACCATGGTTTGGAATTGCTCTTTAGTGAGGTTCGTAGGGACAGAAGCTTCCACTAAGGGTTTGTCAAGAATGGCCCTATGAGATGGGGATAGACGCAGAAGTTCTAGCATGGAGATTTTTTATGTAGCTGATCCACGATACTATATTGGTTAGCCAAAGGGGCGGAGGTTCCTCTAAGAGTGACTCTATTGTTGCAGGTGGTAACATTACAATCTGGATCTTTGTTTATAGTGATCACATTGATGTGTGAACTACCCTCTGAGATATGGTTAACAACATAGTCGAAGCTGACATTTGTGTAGTTCGCATTATTAGATCCACCATTGTTTCGGTTGGAAGGTCCCCCGTGTTCATAGTTTGGAAGAGGATCCTTGAATGCTTGATGATCATTGTTAGAGGTATGTCCATTGACTGATATTTTGTTTTGTTCTATCAAGTCTTGGATAGTATGTTTCAGCGCAATACAGTCATTAGTCTTGTGTCCCATGTTTTGGTGAAATTCACAGAAGCCGTTGTCGTTCCACCAATGGGGTTTGACTTTTGGTTCGTACTCTCGTGCCAGTGGAAGTGTTATGATCTTGTTTGCGATTATCTTCCGTAAGGCTATTTCCAAGGAATCTCCCAAAGGGGTGAATTTTCTCCTAGGCTGAAAGTTGGTGAATTGAGATTCGTTGTTTCTTGGTTTGCTTTATGGGGGGTTATCTTGAGGCATTGATAAATTGAAAATTGGTTGTTTAGGCACCACATTCTTGGCATCCACCACCCCATCATTCACAATATTCTTGTTTTTCATCCAAAATCTTGGTTTGTCTATGTTGGTGTTGGTATTAGGAGTGTCTTTATATAGTTTGATCTGAACCTTGGCAATTAGAGCTTTTTCAATGATGAGACCCATCTCAATGACATTGCTAAAGGAAGTAGGACATTGGATTTGAATTTGATAGCTCATGTCTGTTTGTAAGTTGTTTACGAACATCTCTAGCATTTGCTTTTTGGGCATTTGGTGTGGACACTTGCTTGCTAGCTGTCTCCATCTTTGTAAGAAGGCAGCGAAAGACTCTCCACCTTTCTGTTTGGTGTTACAAAGATCCAATATTGAGGTGTCATGCTCAATATTGTAAGAGAAGTGGGTGACAAATTTGTCGACGAGTTCGTTGAACATTTTAATGCCAGGTGGTAGTCTAGAAAACCACTCCATGGCTTGTCCTCCCAAGCTTTGTGGAAATAGCCGCATAAGGTAAGTGTCGTTGTGTGTGACCTCAAGGCAAGCAGCATTGAATTCTCTTATATGGTCCCTTGGATCACCCTTTCCTCGATATTTATCAAGTTTTGGCACCTCAAATTTTGAGGGGAAAGGAATCATGATCAAGGCCCTATCAAAAGGATATGGTGAAATATCCTCTAAGGTGTAATGTTTAGTCAATGCTCCTATTTTCATGTTTGAAATTTGTTGTTGGAGAGCTTTGAATTTTTGGTTCATTAGACTTAGGGCATATGTAGCATTAGTGTTGGTTTTTCTTTTGTCTGAAGGTGTTTCTTCTTCATGTCTACTTCCCTTAGTTTCTTTGAGAGTCTCTACCTTATAATCCTTTGAAAGCTTGACCCCTAGATTTTCTAGGTGTAAAAGAATTTTGTGGGGTCCTTGGCAAGTACCCCTTCTAATAGGCATTGAAATTTTGGGTCATGCTGTGTGTGAAGGATCTCGTCCATGGAAATTTCTTCTTCACTTTTGTGAGTGTTTGGAATGATTTTCTCAGCCATTTTGAGTTGTTTTTGTTTTTGTAATCTTGTTAAGACCATGCAAGAGGCGACTAGAGATGGGGTGAAATGAAATTTTGATCAAGGTGCTAGGTGACAAGGTTTCAGCAAGGCTTTTTGTAGATCTATGTGATGTCAAACAAGTTGGGTATACAAAAGCGATAGTCAAAGTAGGGATGTTAGAAATCTAATTACTTGATGTTGACTAGTCTTATATAAGCCACTAGTAGAGTTCTGAGAGAAAGGATAAGTAACCCTTGGTATTGGACACTCACTAGGTTTGCTTGAGTATTGACTGTGATCTAGAATAACTTGGTTCTAACCTTGTAGGAATTTGGAAAGATTTGGTGAGACTTTGGATGAAAAGCAGTTATGACTTGGAAGAAGGAAGAGATGGTTTGATTTGCATGATCTTAGTCAGATTTTGAAAAACTGAAATAGGTTTGAGAATGGTTTTTGAAAAGTTTTGACAGATTTTTTTGCTCTTGGAAGTAAGGAATTTGTTTTTCTGGTTCAAATGCGCAATAGTTTCAAATGCATCACAATAGAGTGTGCATACACCAAGAGTCAGATCAGATGCACAATACTGGCAAAGTTTCAGATGCGTCATAGTAGATATCAAATGCGCCGCTAGTCGAGACAAATGCACAATTCTGCTAAAGTTTTGAATGCGCCATGACAGAGTTCAGATGTGCTGGAAGTTGAATCAGATGCACCACAAGTCGTGGCAAATGTGTAACTCTAGCTTTTGTCTTATTTTCTTAGAATTTTGGAAAATTTTTGGAACGTTTTTAGGATTTTTCTATTTTTGGTTTTAAAAACTTGGTGTTTCTAAATATTCTGATGTTTAATTATGGCAAAAGCACAGCAAACACATAGAAGTTTTCCATGATTTGTATCTTTTTATATTTTTTTGTATTTTTGGACTATTTTGACTCAATACAAGTACACCCTAGGCTGGATAGGACAATATTTGTTAAATTAAAGCATGTAGAATCTGGTAGCACCAGCTCCCCTCCACGGCACTCACTTCTCACACATACCAGATTCAGGTTTCCTTAGGCTCGTACCCACACCGAACCTTAGGATTGTCCCTGCTACCTCTACTGAGAGTCACATGAATCAAGGCTACTTCAAGAACTCTGCCCTTTGCATCAACAAATAGGGGTTTTTGGATTTCTACACAATTGGTTCTTAGTCAGGGCAACCGTTTGAGTGGTTACACATGCGGCAGTATTACTCTCCGTTATGGAGTCTCCTAGCCTCAAAGGGTTACGCCTTAGAGGGTTTTGGGGAGGTTGGCTGTTGGTGTAACACAACAACACTCATTGCATGAGGTTTTCACCTCAAGCACAATTTATTTTAAGTGGCTTGGTAGGGCTTGGCTTTAGCCTGTTACTACTCAGGGTCGTTCCCACTTGGACAAGTGCGCATCCAAGGGCAGGCCCCTGCTAAAGGTGAAACAAATTGAATGACAAGTCTGGCACTTTGATCACCCAGTTAAGGGGAGAGCATAAGCCTATTGTCATTCACAAGCACAGAATACATTAGTTAATCCAACCTAGTTAAAAGTAGAAAAACTAAATGGGCTATTCTTCTTGTGCACACACGCGGTTGTTAACTTGGAAGTGTTTAAGACATAGCAATGTTCATTTTCCCATTTGTAAAGATAGCCGTGGTCTAACTAGGAAAATAAATTAACAATGCAAAGATAACAATGGGTTCAGCTACTTTCTTCCTAGTTATGAACTATGTGAAATTTGAATGCATGCACTTGTTTACTTTTCCCTCTAATTAGTCTAAATGAACTAAACAAAGAAACTAAATGATCTAATCTAGCAACTAAACCTGTAAAATAGATGTTAGTTCAAATAGGAAATCAGATGTGAGATCTAAAACTACAGCAAAACAGAAGCACCACAATGCAATCTGAATGTGCAGAAATAAATATTGCATGCGGCGTTACATAGATGTGCTAAGACAGGAGTAAATGTGCCAGAAAATGATGCAAATGCGTTAAATGGGTAAATATGCCATGAAATAAAGTGAAAGCACCAACTGGAGAGGTATATACGCTGCAATGTCGTAAGCGCCGAAACAAAAGGTAGATGCGCCGTTACAGAGGTTGAATGCGCCGTAGTATGGATGAGGTGAAGTAGGAGTCAAATGCACCGTTTAGGAGATCATATGTGCCGTAGTATGGATACGACGGATCAGGAGGCAAATGCGTCGTCTCGGAGGTTAGATGTGCCAGATGCCTCTGTCAGAACCATGTTCGTCACCTGTATGGACTTGTCACTTGGAAAAACTTAGTTTTTGATTAGTTAGAGGAGCAAGGGCTCCACGGTGGGCACCAAAATGTGAAGGGGAAAATGGATTAATCTATTAAGAATAATAAACCCAATACATCTATGAAATCTGAAGATAAAAAGGAGAATAAAATAACAAACAATGATACTTACACCTTTACCTTGCGTCTTCCATAGTTCGCCTATCAGCTCTTGATCTTGATAAATGTGAAGCCCTCAGAAGCGTGTGCTCCCTTGCTTGTTGAAGATGACAAGAGTAGAATGGCTAGGATATTTGTTTGTATTTGAAGATGAGTTTCAAACACAAATGTGAGAGGATGAATATGAAGTGCTATGAAGTGCCAAAGGCGCGCTTGTGTTTTTGCAGCATAAGTTCACTCAAGCTATGGATGATGAAATGAGGAAGAATATTGTTGTATTTATAGAGATGTGTAGAGGAAGATAAATGGTTGAGAAGAAAAGGGAAGATCAATGGAGGAGGATTATTGAGGAACGTGCAACAAATGGAAGAAAGACATGTGTCATTCGAAAAGCAACTTTGTGGAGTTAACTCCTCTCTTGATGAGGATGAGATTTGATTTTCTTAATTTATAATTTATTTTTCTAATTTAAGAGAAAGTTTGCTTTAAAGATGCTTTAAAACTGCTTTTGCTTTTGTATGACAAGAGGAAAGTATTTTTAGAAGATAAGAATGTATAATTAAATAAAAAGATTTATTTAATTATTTTGTAGATAAAAGAGAGGAATAAATAAAATATAGAAATATATTTTCTTTTGTGGATATTTTTGAAGAATAAAATAAAATATAAAAATATATTTTATTTAATGGATATTTAAGATTTTATTTAAATAAAATTTGTATTTTATTTAAATTTGGAAGAATAAAAGATTTTAATTCAATAATTAAAATTATTTAATTATTTAGAAGAATGAAGTTTGATGTAGATGAATTTTATTAATTAAATAAATGTAATTTATTTAATAATATGAGAGATGAATCAGATAAATAAATAAATTTATTAATTTATTGATAGAAGAATGTGAATGATGAATAAATATTTAAAATATTTATTTAGGTAGAGTCATGCCAATTTTAGGTGTATACATTTTGCCCCTCTTTGATGCAATGTGTTTTATCATGTTGTTTCAAAGAAAAATAATCTTTGACAGTGATACATACCCCAGTTTGCCCCTGGTATAAGTTTAATGACAGGATGTCCCCTCGGGAGATTGGACAGGAAGAAAGCAGAAGACATGAGATAGATAATCTCACGAAGAAGAAGGTGAAAAATGGGTTAGGATGGAGAAAACGGGATATGGTTTGGAAGAACAAACATTGGAAGTAGCCACAGTTGTCATATAGTCTGATATGGTTCACTTGCTATATATAGGAGCTGGGTCCACAAGTTATATTCATTTGTACACTTGTCCATAGTTGATTAGTCCTCTTGAGAGCTTAGGAGAGCATGGCAGCCAGACAGATGGATATTTCGTGTGAGGAGCACCAGTTTGAGCGGATCTGACGGTTCGATCGGCCAGTGGAGGCAGGACCCCCGGTATATAGTTCTTCAATACTTGCTAAAAGTTGATTTTTAGGCTCATTAATGGCTAGGAAAAACAACTAGAACAGATGCGCCGAATCACCTTTTCAGTGCATATGACCCCTGAAATGGTGCATATGATGCGATATGGCGCATATAAGCTCTGAAGTGGCACATTTGACGAGAAACGGCGCATGTGACATAAGAAATGGCATATGTGCCAGAATGACACATACAAGCCTTGGATTGGCGCATTCACGGTGAAGCGGCGCATGTGACATAAGAAGTGGCGCATATGCTAGAACAGTGCATACAAGCCCTAGATTGGCGCATTCACGGTGAAGCGGTGCATGTGAGATAAGAAGTGGCACATGTGCCAGAATGGCGTATACAAGCCCTAGATTGGCACATTCATGGTGAAGCAGTGCATGTGAGATAAGAAGTGGTGCATGTGCTAGAACAGTGCATACAAGCCCTGGATTAGCGCATTCACGGTGAAGCGGTGCATGTGATATGGATCGGCGCATTTGCCACTTGGATTGACACATTTACATTAGGAAAAATGAAATGACTTAATGAAACTAACCCAATTGGCATCTTGATCGATGCGTCAATTAATAAGCGATCTCTGAGATTGCTGAGAATCTAGTCAAGAGATGATATGCTATTTTGATTAATTTGATTTGTTAAGTCATTGATAGGATAGTTTGATTGTTATGAGTAAGCTTGCTTGGATATGGATTTATGTGACGTTATGCATTGTTTGGTTGTAGGAGGATATTCAGAATGTCCTTATGTCACGAGAGCAGTTCTTGTTGCCGTTGTTGCAGCAATATATGTTGACCGAGATAGATTGCGAGGCTCTAGGCGCTATGGGTCTGCATTATGTTTGTTTTATGCCCGAGGTTCATGCGAACCAGGCTATGTTGATGGCAGCGGTGGAGCGATTCCATAGCGAGGATGGTACATTCCATCTACCAACGGGGGAGATGGTGGTTACTCTTAAGGATGTGTACTAGATTCTGCACCTCCTGATTCAGGAAGGGCTAGTTGAGTATGAGTCACAGTGGCAAAGAACCTCTATGTGGTGCACAACATACATCCTCAAGGGTCCAATAATCCTTGTCATATACTCCTTTGTTGGCACAAACTACAACTAATCTAGTGCAAGTGGGAAAATATATAACTGTGCAAAACTATCAACTTGGTATATGTTCACAAATCAAATAACACTCTTTTCCAATGATCTAATTCTCCTCAAATATAGAATAGCAATCATCACTTTACAACATGTTCTCAATCCCACAAAGCTAGATTTCAAATTGTAGTGAAAGGTAATGGCTTCCTCTACAACTATTTGACAACCAAAAAATAGCAAGTAAACTAAAACAACCAAAAGTAACTATTTTTAGGTGATGTAAGATTGCCTTGATACCCAAGGTTGCTCCAGCATCAAATATTTGTGTTAAAGTTTCAAATTTGGTGTCTAGAATTATATTTTCATTACAAAATATCAATTATTAGTGTAGATAGCTAAAACTATCCACTCTTCATCCCTAAACATCCCTAAATCACTGTTTCTTTCACATTAAATGATAAACGCATGTTTAGATAGTTAATTGATCAAATCCCCTTCAAACCATGGTTTTACAATAGTTTAAATTGTCAAATCACTATTCACATACTATTCACTATCCATTTGTACCTACATTTGTACATATACCTAGCCTAAATGATTTATTAATCATTTATCCCCTTCCTGTATAGTCCAAACATTAGATAAATTTAATTTATCTATTATCCTCTTTTCCCATCCCATGAATTGAATAAATATTTACATTTATTTAATTCCCTATTTTCTACACTTTTGATTAGGTGACCTAAACCTAATTAATTAACTAATCCCCTACTTTCATATTCCATTATCCTAACCTAACCCTAGTCAAATCCTTCACATTCCCCCAAATGTACAAAGTTATGGCCCTTTGTACATGCCCACATGGCCTTCTTACAAAAGTATGGTCAAGGTCCTTTATACAAAGGTCCTTTTCTCCCTTCTTGTCCTCCTTCAATCCTATCCATACCCTTTTTCCAACCCACTTTTCAACCATTGATTTGTCCTCAATCCAAGGACATCTCCCATCCACCAAATCTCATCATGCCACTTGGCAATCTCTCCTTTCTTGAGAGCTCTCAAGAAACCTCAATCATTGATCCTTCAAATCAATCCTAGCCCTCCATCCACCACCCAAAAATCCTATAAATATACCCTCACCCCAAGCATTTTCAAGACTCCATGAGAAGTAATGTTATGCTGCTACAATAGGTAGTCATCTACATTCATCAACACATCAAAGAGCACATTGACACAACAAATGTTGCATTTGGTAACTATTGTTGTTTAGTTTCTTTCATTGTTTGCATCCTTTATTTGCTCAATCCATGGTGATTTTAGGATTTGCATGAAATAGGATAATTCTTGTTTAGTTTGTTTCTTATTGTGCATTTTCTACTATCATACATTTGGCACACCCAGTTGGACCCACTAGGGTCCTTATCTAACCTCCTTTTACTTGTTTAAGCTTGTTTCCAAGTTGTAGGTTCTGAAATGGTGGATGCATTCCAGATTGGCAGATACATTCTATGTTTCGGTAGTGTTTAGTGGAAAATGCAGGATTACGATAGTTTGTCAAAACCAAATCAAGTCCCACCCTTTCACATGCTAAACATTAGGGAAGTAGGAACCGATCTTTCTCTTTATGAAGGATCAAGCTACATAGACTCCCTTTTATGCTAGCTATGACTGAGTAGATGTTTTGATTAGGCCTTCACAAGCTTATAACATTCATAAAGAATGAAACCCTAATTTATCAATTAGACTATAACACATTGATTTCAGGCACAGCTATGGACAAACAGATCACATAAAGACAGAGCAGAAGGTATAGAAGTGTGCACCTAGAAAATGAGGGCTTGTTGGTCAAAGGCGCCCACCCTTTTGTCCTGTAAGTTATCGATAGTTGAAATATTTAGTAGCAAGTTTTAGGGTGTCTCTGGAGGTTCCCAGATCCTAAAGAAAATGCTCAGTTGGGCTAGGGCATCCGCTCTTTTGACCTAAAACTTTTGCAGTGCCAAAATCAAAAGTTCTGTGATGATTATATCTCAATGCTCATCTTTCTGCTACTCCTTTCCATAGGATCTTTTTGGATGCAACTTGCACATACAAAAGGAGGAGAAAGATCATTGTGGCTATATAGGATCTTTCCTCAGTCAAGCCATATTTTCAGTATTCCTACCTCAACAATAGTTAATGATAAAGATCTACAGATATGTGTGCTCATCTAACAAATGTGTATGCAGAAATATCAAACCCTAGATGACTCAAGCATCAAGGAAAGATCAACACTTTATTTCACTCAAGGAAACAACAACAACATCACCTCAAGGAGATGAGAGAAATGAAGACTTGTAGAACAAGAAGGCGAGGCAACTATATCCACGGAGGATTTCCAAGCTCAAGTTGGAGGCTTCAACCCTTCTCCCGATCATACAAAAGGTTGTGCAAACCCTAGGAAGAGCAAGATAGTATCAAGATCTTGATTCCTAATGTCCATCAAATATCTCCATGATATCAATCTTCAATATCTTTAGAGAGATTCAACAAGTTGCTGATCTTTAAAGTTTAAAATGGCAAAGTTCTGGCATAGAAAGCTTGCATATATAGCTTGTGCGTAATAAAATGATTTTCAAATGTCTTTAAATACAGGCCTAACCTTAGAAATTCAAACATTTGGAATAACATGTCAACATTGTACAAAAAATGAAAAATTTGAAATCAGAATCTTGAGGTGCACGGCGGAAGCTGACACCTCACCAAAATTCAAAACCTCAAAAATAGGGCAAGACAAGGGTGCAGGCACCCTTGTCTAGTCCCTAATTTTTCCATTAGGTCTGTATCAAGGAGGTCCAGGATGTCCAAAATCCAAAGTTTCTTTTAAGGTTTAGTCAACATTTATTTTAGAATACGACATTTCTTTAGTTAGCTATAGGTCAATCAGGGTTTTGGGAGGTCAGAAATAAATAGGGTGAAAGGACACAAAAGGAGAGGAGCTAAACTATGATAAATTGTACCATTCCATGCAGAAGGACAATTTATGACATAATATTTAGCCCCCACTTTAGTGGCCATATGACACTACGTGCATATGCAACTAAAGGAAAGTAAATACATCAATCATGAAAATGATACCCGAAAGGATACTATAGAGGAAGCTGAAGTGTTGTCATGCAAGAGGAAGAATCCCCTAGTCTGTAATCTTGTAAGATCGCAAAGTTATGAATTGCATCCTACAAAGGAACACTTGTTAGATAGTCAAAATCAAATCAACTTGCAACCAACACACCAATAGGTTAGTCATAAACACTAAGGGGTTGAGTGATGAGACATGATGAGGGAGGAAATCGAGGAAGATATATGTACCCCCTTGTTTATGCTTTCTTAGTTTGAAAAGGAGAAACAATGTGGTTATCTACACACACCGATTTTAGGGAAATTTGATGAGAAATGTGTTGCAAGGGAAAACAACACCAAAGCATAACACATTCAGTTGGATAGAGGGCAGAACCAGGATTCCAATGCAACAAATGACACAGAAATCTAAGTTTGGAAACCCAAGATAGAGGCTTATGATGAAAACTGTTTAATTTTGTACCTAGATAGTGATAGGAGTTCCCATCCATTTACTATATGCAAAAGGGAGTTTTCACTTTTCACCATCCATTCTTATTGTCATTGTGTAGAGGAAAGAAGGAGAAGCAGACAGAGACTAGCTATGTCAAGTCGACATTCGTACCAGCTTCCGAGACTACAGATGCTCTGAGCCCGAGTGGTAGAGAGACGAATCGAGCCTGAGGTAGGGTCTAAACTCCACTTCTGTCATTCATGCTTTCTTGTTGTTTTTTATTTTCTTGATTTGCATGCCAAATAGCCCTATTTGGACATGGGTTCCTAACCAGGGCACCCAAGTCTACCCAAGGTGCTAGTGTCCTCTCTGGGTGCCTAGTCCTCCTAGGGTACCCAGGTCCTCCTAGGGTGCCTAAGTCTAGGAAGGACAAGGGCTACATGGAGAGGGCACAAATTGATGTCTTAGATGCTTGTTTATGATTTGATGATGTGAACTGATGCAATTTCTAAATGTTTAACATGTAGGACATCCCCAAAACACGAGAGCATACAAGTAGTCACCTTATGCTACTACTACGAGACCATGTCGGCACTATGTCAGATTAGGAGAGGGGTCACTTATAGGCAGTGGGTCTTTAGTGGGTGTTCTTCATGGCCACAATGAGATTTCACTATAACATGCTCATGGCACTGATGGAGAGGTGGAATGCAGACACATCTACATTCCATCTGCCCACCGACAAGATGATAGTTACACTAGAGGATGTCTATCATATTTTACGACTAACTCTCTGAGGCAAGACAATGAGGGTCATAGAGTATTGCTTAGTAGAGTATACTTGAGAGAGCCAGTTGTATTGTTTAGGTTTCACCATCACTCGGGCAAAGCGTGGACATATTCAACTCCAACTGTTAGAGAAAGGACGCACTTATATGCCCTTGGTTCAGAGAATCATGATTGCTACTGTTGCATTGGCGGTCGCATAGGATTAACAAGGCACTCACCTTCACAAGGACCTTGTTCATACTATCAGAGCGATGGAGGAGCATAGGATAGTATACACATGGGGGTGCAACATTCTTCTGCACCTCTACCATAGCTTGGGACAATATGTCCATTATGAGTCACAGAACCTGATTGTATGCACCTTGCTATAGGTCTAGGTGTTCAAGCATATCAGGTGCACATGGCCTACATGTTTCCCTATAGAGCCACCATGGACACATCCATGTGCACATGCTTATCTGCTCTTCAGATGTTGGAGACATGGTGATCTTTTGTATTGGAGAGTGATATTTGACAGGTTGTAGCCCAACAACATCGTTTGGAGACCATATCACAGGCACAGACCATGGATGGGTCAGCATGGACAATTGGCTAGGATGCAGAGGGATCAATTGATGGTCGTTCACCTCAATCACATAGTCATCTGGTTTTATCTTGATAGAGTGGCATGATAGTTTGAATGTAGACAAGATGTTCCCAAGATGCATCTAAGCTACCCTTGCTCACTATGCATCGTAATCAAGGTGAATTTCACCTGACAACTGATGATAGCTGATATAACAGTGAGTGTGATGATCGTAAAAAGGATGTAGAGCCACTATCTAATGCAGACGACATCGGTGTTACCTGATCGTATTAGACTTGGTGGTAGATAGCATGACCCACTCCTATTTTCCTCCCAGTCACCCCACAGGTGATCCTCAACCTTGGGCCGGTCATGTGAGTGACACAGGGGTAGAGGACAATGTCAGTGACTTTGTTGGATACTATGACATAAATGAGGATGAGGATGATGATGAAGTGAGACCACGGTGAAATCAATAGGAGGTAGATGACGACGAGGAGACCAAGTCAAGACCGCAGTCGAGAGCTCGTTGTCTAGCCCCTAGAAGTGTTAGGAGATCAAGCTGACACAAGCAAGGGGAGACTAGTAGTCATATGCCCCCAGTTACTGAGCTAGCTGCGGAGCTTATTACACCATCAGTAGTTTGAGATCCATCTTAGCGAGATGGAGATCCAGGTGAGACATTGTTATTATGCTAATGTTCTTATTTTGATGATTATTTATGATGCCTATATGAGATATTGATATCAATTCTATCTTTCTTTTTTGCATTTGGTATATACTCATGGCGCAATTTTGTGAGTCGTATCATAGCAGAGATAGTTCCTACCGATGTGGCCTAGCAGTAGGTGTAAACAAGATATTTGCCATAGCCATCCCCAGGGTGGCATGTGGAGATATTTATGCTATTTGTGAGGTATAGAGTGGCCATGGAGGCGACCCTAGATTGTTCTACATGGGAGAGAGATATTTTACCCTAGAGAGCTAAGTGTGTAGAGGCCAAGCTTCGGGCACAAAGATAGTAGGCTACAACACTACCCTCGTCAGAGGTGAGTCTTATCGTGACTCAGATCTTACAAACTGAGTTGGATCAGGTGAGAGCTGAGAGGGACAGAGCAGTAGAAGATAGAGAGAGGGTGCAGTTAGAGAGAGACTGGTACCACCAAATGTTCATGGATTTGCAGGGCGAGGTTTTGGGACTTAGAGGTGAGCTTAGGGGGTTGTGGTTGCAAAGTATCTCTAGGAGTCATTCATGGTTCGTAGCCACACATGGGCAACCCTCCATCACACACACACCACCAAGTCCTGAGGGGACTAATGATCAAGGTTTAGCTATGTGATGTATCTTATGTACTACGATGTACGAGACGATCAACTCTGATGTATACTCAAACTGATGTTTATATATATGATGTTTCCTATTAATGTTTGTAATGTTGTTAATCTATCACTTGTGATTTATATAAAATACAAGTGATAAATATTAAATGTTTATGTAGAAATGTACTTAATGCTAATGTGATCCATACTAAACAATTCTTTGCAGAACATATAGTAAAATCCACAATGATTAATGAATTTCACACATAACCAACATTCTATGCTATGCTCAGTTAATACAAAGGTGATCTTAATAAATCATGTTTAAACAAGATACAACAATGATTAAATGAGAAAGATGTAATGTTAAATGAATTAAGACAAAATAATCATATCTTGTCAAAATTGAAGCTAATCTAACTAATAAATTTACTTTATACAGTAACATCTAACATACAATTTTAAGCATAGAATTTCTTGAGATGTACAATATTAATAGGTTCTTTAAGTGGTGTACCTTATTCATTAGCTAATTTATACACTCCTGATCCAAAGGCTTCGGTAACAACATATGGTCCAAGCCAATTAGGGCTGAATTTTCCTTTTTCTCCAGGAGGTGCATTTACATTGCGTTGATTCTCATATAGTACCAGATGTCCAATGTCAAATGAACAATGTATGACACACTCATTGTACGATCACTGGATACTCTTCTGATGGGCCTTGAGGTGCTTAAGAGCGTTGATACGTTGTTCATCAAGCATCTCAAGTTCTTATAATCTCTTCTCTTGTTCCATGTCATCATGAATAATGTCCCTTAGGGAAAATCTTAACAAAGGAATTTCTAATTCTAGAGGCATTACTATGTTGGCACCATAAACAAGATTATACAGTGTAGTTCTAGTAGTTGTACAGATACTTGTTCTGTAGGCCCACAACACGTAGGATAATTGAGTATGCTAGTCTTTTTGATGTTTATTAATAGTTTTTCATAAAATTTGTCTAATAACCTTGTTTGAATCTTCTACTTGACCATATGATTGAGGATAGTAAGGCGTAGAGAAGCGATGTTGAATATGATATTTTTTAAGAAATTTCTTCACGTCCTTGTTCTTGAATGGTGTACCATTGTCAGAAACTAAGGTGGAAGGTATACCAAATCAAGAGATGATGTTATCTTGTATAAATTGACAAATTACTTTAGCCATCATGGATCACAGTGGAACGACTTCAACCCACTTCGTGAAGTAATCAGTAGCAGTGATGATAAAGGTATGTCCTTGAGAAGAAAGTGGAGACATTTTACCAATCAGGTCCAAGCCCCAAATAGAAAATGGCCAAGGTGAAACCTGGGCACGAAGTTCCTGGGTAGGTGCTTGGATTAGATGTTTATGTTTTTGACATTGTGGGCACTTTTTGACATATGCAAAGGAATCTTGTTCCATGCATTGCCAATAATACCTCATATGTATTAACTTTTGTACTAATGATTTTCCTCCAAAATGCCGTCCACAAGCACCAGAGTGAGCTTCTTCTAAAGCTATCAGGATCTTTGAGTTACTAAGACATCGGAGAAGAACACCATTATAACTTCATCTATATAAGACATTAGATAGAATGATATAAGGCGCTGCGAGTTTGCATAAGCGAACTTGTGTGTTTTTAGATTTTGAATTAGTAATAGTATCATCACGCAAATAATAGAATATATGGGAGAACCATTCATTGAAGTTCATGTTGCAATAGAGGCTAGCATTCAGAGATGCCATCTCATCTAGTGCAGGTGTTTTGAGATTATGAATGATAAAGATATATTCATCAGGTGAATCGATAGGGGATATAAGAGAAGTTGCACTTGCCATTGCATTTGCATGTCGATTGTCTTTCCTTGGGATAGTATCAATTGAAAATGATGTAAATTATTGTAATATAGATAAGGCAAGATCACGATATTGAGATAATTTATCTTGTTTAGCTTGATGAGATCCTATTATCTATCATACAATTACTTGTGAATCACCATATATAGTAATGTTTTTAATGTTGAGAGACAAGGTAGCACAATTCATGAAGTCCCGCAATGAGAGCTTCGTACTCAACAATGTTGTTTGTACATGAGAAGTTTAGATAGTAAGACATAGGAATCAGCTTACCTGAAGGAGGTACTAATATAGCACTAGCACTGGAGCCAGTTCGACATCTTGATCCATCAAAATATAATTCCCATTTGTCATCCTTATCAATATTTAAAATTTGGTCATCAGGAAACATCTCTTGGTTTTGTATAGCAAAGGGGGAAGGTGCTTTGACTAAATGGTCAGTTAATGCCTATCCTTTAATTACTTTTTGAGAGATAAATTTGAGATCAAATTCAGTTAATAACATAACCCATTTAGTGAGGCATCCTAGAAGATCTATTTTAGCGAATAAATGTTTCAAAGGATTAAATTTTACCATGACGTGTATCTCATCTTTTAATAAGTAATGCCTAAGCTTTTGTGTTGTGAAGACAAGAGCTAAGCATTGTTTCTCCATGATAGTATATCACACTTCATAATTGAGCAACATTCAGCTGATGTAATATACAACACGTTTCTTGCCTTTAGTATCATGTTATGCTAATAATGCTGCGAGGGCATTATTAGATGTTGAGGTGTAAAGAATAAAGGGTTTATCAGTGGTAGTAGGCTATAAAATAAGAGGATTAGCTACATAATTCTTTAAGTCCTTAAAGGCCTTATGACATTTAGAATTCCATTGAAATTTCAAATCCTTCTTCAGTAGCTGAGTAAAAGGGTGAGTCCTATCCGTGAGTTGTGAGACAAATCAGTGAATGGCCTATATCTTCCCTTGCAAACTATTAAGTTGAGATATGTTCTTAGGTACTGGCATATTAACAATCACATCTATCTCTTCATATTTACTTCAATACCATGATGCAAGAATATAAATCCCAACAGTTTGCCACTATCTATGCCAAAGATGGACTTACGAGGATTCAAGTGCATGTTGTATTTCTTTATTTGCTCAAAAATTTGACAGAGGGTTGTGGCATTATCTTGGTGATGAATAGACTTCACCAAGCTATCATCGACATAATCCTCTAAGATGTTATGCATGTAATCATGAAAGATAAGAGTCATAGTATATTGGTAAGTTGCTCTGACATTCTTTAGTCCAAGCGGCATGACTACCTAGCAGAATGTTCCCCAAGGTGTTATAAAGGTTTTTTTATATTAGTCTTTAGGGTTGATGAAAATTTGATTATATCCCAAAAAACCATCCATGAAGGAAAGTAATTCATGGCTAGCTATTGAATCAACAGTTATATCAATGTTAGGCAATGGGAAATCATCTTTCAAAGAAGCAAGATTCAAATCTCTAAAATTAGTACACATCCAAATACGACCATCAGGTTTAGTGACGACGAAAATATTTGAAATCCAAGGTGAGCAATCAATAGGGTGGATAAACCTAGCTTCTAAAATATTTTCTATCTTATCTTTTAGTAATAATGCCACCTTAGAATTCATCTTAGGAATCTTCTATTTGTTGGGATATGGTGTTGTACACCATTGCATAATTTGATATATTTTTATAATGTTGTAATTAAATAATTATTTAGTTGTGATGCACCTAGGTGGTGTGGTTAATCACACTATGTAATTATTTGGGTCCACTTTATGTTGTATTGTAACATTGGGATATATTATTTGATTAATTAGGAAAATGTAGTACCAATAGTCAAATGTGGGGTCAAGTGGTTTTGTGTTACCCATAGTTTTGGGGCACATGGTTTTCTCAATGTAATGTGCGTGAGCTTATATTATAAAAGCAAGCACAAGGTTATTATTTGAGGTTGGCTTGGCTGGATTATTCATTGTAGGTGAACAGGGGTTCTGTGAGAGGCTGTCATTGTATTGATCTCTCTCCTATAAGTGCAGATTGTGAAGCATGGCAAGTGATGTGTGGATTCATACTTGTACACATGGAGGCTGCATTGGAGGTGCTTGATGGTTCAAGGGTCTTCATGGAAGCTCAAATATTGTATTGTAATGATTCATTACTGAATAATACATGTGAGCATGGATGCTTTTGGAGGCTGGGTTTTTCCCGAAAAAGGGTTTTCCTAGGGTATATCTTGTGTTCCCTTGTTGCTTGTTTATTGATCTTTTGCATTATGGTTGTTTCTGGATCTTGTTTCTCCTATTGGGTTATGTGGAATTGGTTTAATTAGACCTGCAAATTCTTAACAGTTGGTATTAGAGCTATGTTTATGGTTGAGGGAGGTGTGAGCTCCCTGGATGTGTATAACCCTTGTGTGTAGATTAGAAACAAAATGGAAGCCATGGCAATGCATGGAAGGATTGAAGGAGTTACGAGGTTTTGTGTAGGTTGTATTGCAGATTGGGGGTTCTGGGTATTAGAGATTTGTTGTGCATGTTGCATATCTGGTGATTGAAAAATCATGGCTGAAGAGGGTTTTTCTGGTTTGGCTTCATGAGGGTTTTGTGGAGGAATTTTTATAGATGACCTCCTGGGACAAAATAGACCTCACCATTGAGTCTAGGAAGCTTGAGAAACAAAGATTCATATAAAATTTGCCCTAGTTTGGTTACAGGAGCAAAAGGCAAAAAAAAATTAGCCTCCATAGGTATGACAGTACGGCTGTACGACTATAGAGGTACGCCTGTGATTAAAAATTATTATTCCTATACATTGTTAAACTTTTGCCATTTTTTTAAAGAAAATAAAAATTAAACTATAGTCATCAAATTAAAATCAAAGTATACGATTTTAAAGAAAACAAAAAAAAAATTAAAGGGGGCGGGTACCCCCCTACGTAAAAGTTACAGAGGGTACCGGCGGGTACTGCCAACGTACATTGGTCGGCCCCACTAGTCCCCTCCCTTTTTCCCCATTAGCCTTGCCCAAGGCAGCCCCTTTGTGGGCTTTTAAAACTTTAGAAAAATTTTTATTAAACCTTTTTTTAAAAAATGGGCGGTGAAGACTTTAATCACAACATTTAAAATTTTTATTTGGGACCTTTTTAAAACATTAAAATCCAATTTAAATGGTGTTGGGGTCCAATGGAAGACATAAACAAAATTCAAACCTCTTTATGCCAGTCAAGACATATGATGACATCATGCCACGTCAACAGTGTACTAGGGCCCACCAGGGGTCTAGTTTTAGGCCTAGGAGTGCCTTTTCTTCTGGAGGGCATAACTTTCACATACGGTATCGGTGTTTCAACTTCTTATAGGAGTTGGAGAGCTCTCTCTAAGAAATACACAGTGGTATAGGTTTGGTCATTAGATTTTTCTGTTTGTGTTAGAATTTGGTGCCTGAAGCCCACATTGCTCCGGTATAGTTTTATGCTCATAACTTTTGTATACGGAGTCAGTTTTTTTATTTTGGATAGGCACTGGAGAGCTCTTATAGTGTACTATAGTTTGAACTGTGTAGATTTTTAGTTTGGTGTGCAAAGAGAGTGTTGTACTTGTTTGATCACTTGTAGGACCTTGAGATTCAGAGTGCATTTATGAGTGCATTCGGATGGATTTTTTGGCACAAACTTGTGGGAGTACATGTTGTTATGAGACCATCAGAATGGTATAGCAGGTTTTTTGATTTGGTGCTTCTTGATACAAGTTTATAGGTGTTTTTAGAGTTACGACTTTGATGGAGATAGGTACAGGTTGTCTTCTAGTTTGAGGGCATGGTTGATACTCGTGGGAGACTTGGAGTCTCGTTTCAGTGGAAGTTGAGTACAGGTACAACAATGATGATGATTATGGTGTCATGGATATGCAGACACACTTTTACATTGGCATGACATGATCATGCATGCGATTGATAGGTATGGGCTATGATGTTTGATTCATGATTACAAGTGGTGTTGTGGTGTTGTTTTAGGGGATTGTTCTTATCTCCTAGATGCTTGATTAGTTCCTTGACTATGGTTACTCATTTGTGGACTTGTTGGCAATTTGAATCTAGAGTTGATTTGGTGTTTGAGTCTTGGAGTCTACAGGTTGTCTTCTTTGATATCTCAATTTGCAGTTTACTAGTGTGATGATGAGTTTGCATGTTACATTGTTTGGATCTATGAGTTATGTAGTTTTGTGGGCTAATCACCTATTTATCTATAGTCAGATGACTTGGATGTGGGCTATCTATGTCCACCAGATTGATTTAGTGTTTATGCAGACTTTTTTAGTTGGCCTTGTCTATGGTCATTTATGCATTGGTATGGTTACTTTGGGAGAAGAGGATGGATGATTAGAGTGCCTGGATAGTCGATTGTTGGGACTTGTAGCATGTTTATCATGATGTCATGGAGAGCTTGGATACATGGTTTTATGTGAGCTTTTGACAGTGATGGTTTTATCTTCTTGATTGGATTTTTTGGTTCACTAGACCTTTTGGGAGCTATTGATGTTACAGTGGTATTCCTTGATTGGTTTGGAACCATGGATAATCTTCATTTAGGAGATGGTTATTTTGTTGTCATAGATAGCTCGATATCACGGTTCAGTGGAAGCTTTGGTAGCATGTTAGTTTCATCAGTTGTGATGAATGATCTTCTAAAGTGGATGTTGGTGTCATGGAGAGCTCTTGGTTTTGAGAATTCTTTGACATTTTCAGTTCTATTGTCAGTAGATGGTTATCTTCATATGATTGAAGATGTTGGCATCTTGGTTTACCATGGAGGACTTATTTGAGTCTTTGGTTGAGGTGTCAGTTTATGATTTATTAGTTTGGCAAGTTTATCCTTTGTTTAGAGATGTGGATATTATGTCATGGTTTACTCTTGATGCTAGCTTAGAGTATTAGCATGATATAGGTTCTCTTGAGATAGAATGTATGCATCATTATACGCTTTGTTTCATGTGATCTTCTTATGAGGAGATGGTTAGATCATGATGTCATGAGGGGCTTCTTAATTATGCAGTTGTGTAGTAGGAGCATTAACAATGATCTTGTTGGTTCTCTTGGTATTGAGTACTTTGGTCATTTTCTTTACAGCTTCATGATAGTGCAGTGTTGCATTTGGAGTTTTAGCATGGATTGATCATAGAGGTACTTTTGGATACTTGGAGACTTAGGTGAGGCGGGAGTTCTCTTATGATTAGAGACACTTGTTGAGACAGTTACTCTTTGGAGGTTTCAATAGATAGACCAAGGAGCCTTACACCTGGATATGGACATGAGTTCATTATGGAACTAGAGGAGATTGTTCTTGGAGAGAGTTGTTGTGGCTTGGTTTATCTTGGAGGAGCAATCTCATTCCCCACTCTTGGTCTACTCAGTAATTTATCACCTATGAGGTATTGCCCATCCTTTTAGACATGTTTTACTTTATGTTTCATCTTCTCATAGATATGGATGTTGAGCTACATTTATTGGTTCTAGAGAGTTCATTTGAGTGATGTTAGCATGGTTATCTCCTTGTTCATATGGTTTGATTTATGATGTTCATTTTGAGGAGTTTAGGAAATGTGATTGGGCTTATTCCTGTTTATGGAATGGTTATGAGTTTGGTCTACCTTGATTAGAGAGGGTTACATCCATGTTAGTTACATGTTATATATGTTCATTTGATCTTATGAGATTGAGTGGTTGGGTGTTGTAGAGGAGTTCATACTTCACACAGCTTAGCACTTTGAGGTATTTGTAGAAGGACAATATGATTTATAGGTTTTCTCTCTTTATCTTATGGCTACTTCTTGGAGGATCATGTTGATATGGTTGGATTTCAGATAGTTGTGGTGACATGTTGTGAGAGAGTATGTAGTGATTTATCATGCATGTGTGGATCATTGTGATTGTTCTTGATACTACATTGGCTTGTTGATTAGCCACACCTTGTGAGTGTTGATCGATAGACTTGGTATGCCTTGGATCTATTTTCAAATTTGACATTAGCCATGTAGTGGGAGTTCCTAGATGTATGTGTTCTTCATTGATAGGTTTTATTCATGGAGCTTATGATTGTGGTATATGGGTTGGATATGTTAGTGGCACGAGTTTATTGATGTTGTTGATACCTATGAGGTATGGATGGTTGGATGTATTAGCATATGTTGTGGGTGCTATTTCTAGTCATGTGGGTTTTTTACCTTTGACAATAGCTTGGAGCCTTATGTTATCACTTAGATTTGATGCTTGTGTTCTTTGGATTGGTGCATCTTCACCTTGGCGTGTTCATTTTCTTCCATAGGTGGCATGTTGGAGGATGACAAGAGTTCTTTCTTGAGATGGTGGTCACTTTTGATTTTATTGCAGGTATCTTGATGGAGCACAAGAGCATGCTAGAGACTCATGTTATTTCATGTTTGCCTATGATGATGTATTTCATGTATTGACCCTTATGCAATGTTTACAAGTGGGAGAATGTTGGGATATGGTGTTGTACACCATTGCATAATTTGATATATTTTTTTAATGTTGTAATTAAATAATTATTTAGTTGTGATGCACCTAGGTGGTGTGGTTAATCACACTATGTAATTATTTAGGTCCACTTTATGTTGTATTGTAACATTGGGATATATTATTTGTATTATTTTATTAATTGGGAAAATGTAGTACCAATACTCAAATGTGGGGTTAAGTGGCTTTGTGTTACCCATGGTTTTGGGGCACATGGTTTTCTCAATGTAATGTGTGAGCTTATATTATAAAAGCAAGCACAAGGTTATTATTTGAGGTTGGCTTGGCTGGATTATTCATTGTAGGTGAACGGGGGTTCTGTGAGAGGCTGTCGTTGTATTGAGCTCTCTCTTGTAAGTGTAGATTGTGAAGCATGGTAGGTGATGTGTGGATTCATTCGTGTACACATGGAGGCTGCATTGGAGGTGCTCGATGGTTCAAGGGTATTCATGGAGGCTCAGATATTGTATTCTAATGATTCATTGTTGAATAATACATGTGAGCATGGATGCTTTTGGAGGCTGTGTTTTTCCCTGAAAAGGGTTTTCCTAAGGTATATCTTGTGTTCCCTTGTTGCTTGTTTATTGATCTTTTGCATTATGGTCATTTCTGCATCTTGTTTCTTCTATTAGGTTATGTGGAATTGGTTTAATTAGACCTACAAATTCCTAACACTGTTTAAATGGTTTAGTATCTAGTTTTAGTACAATGTTATGTGTTACAATTTGTGGATCAATACCAGGCATATCTGAGTAGTTCCAAGCAAACAATTTAGAAAATTCATGTAACAACTTGGTCATATCTTCTTTTTCTTTTGTACTTAAAAAATCACCTATAGGGATAACCTTTTTAGTGTTATCCTTCTCCATGAATACATCAATAGTCTTTCCATTAAGCAAAGTATTGTGGGCTAGGAGGTTGGGTGATTGTGATGAGTCTCTATTGGTAATATTTATCATATCAGAGGTTTTTCCAAAATATGCATCAGCATTTAAACTATAAGGCCATCCTCACTTGTGGTGATAACGAGGAACACTGTCATAAGCTCCTAGGAATTCTAGTATTGCTTCATCTTGTGAGAAGGTATCTAAAGTAATATCTCTTGGGAGACAATATGTGTCTATCATCTCAAGAAACATTAGATTGAGTGCTTATATTGTGTTTACATTAAGATTAGGTCATCTACGGGCTTTGGTTTCCTTGAAAGTGTTGTATCCAATGCCACTTGAGTAATGTTGTGAAGCAGATTCTATAGGTACTCAAATTCCTTGTTGATTAATACCACAACCTTTACCTATGTAGTCGCAATTCTTATAAAGGATCTAAAATCCTCGACCATAAAGAGAGGCCATTTCTCTAGAAGATGGTGGAGTCTCATAAGTCTCATAATCTATAGTGTAAGTAAGAGTGTTATCTGTGTTTGTTACAAAGAAACTTTAGGTTTTGGGCTAGAGTTTCTAGATGAAATTGATGCAACATTTGAAGTTTCAAGATTAGGGTTGTTAATCGTGTATTCCCCCATAGCGACAGGAGTAAAATCTAGCAAACCCCATGTTGCAAGTATGAGATAAACCAGTGTTGTCATTGATGTCAACATACTCATATTGCTTTAACAAGAAGGATTCAATGAGCAGTGTGCTGAGGATATTGAGAAAATTAGCCTCAGTCAGGAACAGTAAAGAACAATGATGAGAAGAAGGCAAATGTACTGTATAGGATGCGAACCGAAGGATGTGGATTAAAGGGTTTGTAGATATGAGTCTTGAGATGCTTCAGTTAAGATTTCAGAGGTCCGCATGAAGATCTGAAGGAGTTGTGGCTGTCGGTGTAGAACCGGTTCCGACAAGTATTCAGAGGTGACAGAGGATCACAAAAAGGTCCGGTGAGGCCGGAACTGTATAATCCTAATCTGCGGATTGGAAGGAGTCTTTGGGATGTCCTTATGATGTGCCATCTCGAGTTGTGTATGATTTGGAGGTCTGGAAGTACCTCTTGCATTATGACAGTGGCGATAGACAGTGTTCTTGAAGTTCCGGATAAGGAGGATAAGAGATTTCAGTAAGTAAAGGAAATGCAGACGTACCTGGTCATTCTGGCAGGCTTGTGAAGGTTCTTGGATCATGTTGAGGTTGTGTTGTTGGTCCGCATTGATAGTAGAGCCCAGAATTGAAGATATTCCTCCGGATGAAGTTCTTGCTCTGTTTAGCCGACCGGATGAGTTGTTCATCCTGCGAATGTTCTTATGGTGGCCGACTGGATGTGTTATTCATCTTGCAGATATTCTTATGGTTGATTGCCGACTTAGATGATTGTTCCTAAGTTGATGTCTTGTATAAATAAAGGTTTGTGAGTTCATTTTGTATAGTGAAGGGTGTGGATGAGAGTGTAGTAGCAAAGAGAAGTACAGAAGGCAGAGCAGATGTTTCTGGGCTTAAATGGAACTGATCCAGACATGGTAAAGATGTCATTCTCCAGTTCAAGACTGTGATTCTTATCACTTTGTAGACAATGTGTCTCCTTGTAGGCAGTGGGCCTCTTTGTGAGCAATGTGCTCGAGTAGTGAGCCCTAATTGGCAAGTGCCATTTTGTAATTCCTTATTCTTCTAACAGAGAATAATCTTTGGGTTAATCACCCCGTGGTTTTCTCCCTTAACCGGGTTTCCATGTCAAAAATACTGTGTCATGTGTTTCTCATTTCATGGTAATGTTTGTTTGTTTGATTCAATACTGCTTTGATTAATATGAAGGATCAAAAGAAGAAATAATTATGATAACTGATTCACCCCCCCCCTCTCAGTTATCAACAATTGGTATCAAAGCCAAGTTCCTCTGAAAGAAGCTTAACCACTTGAGGAGATCTAGGATGTCGTCATACAAAAAGGATAGTCCGAAGTTCGATGGAACCAATTTCACTCTCTGGAAGGGTCGCATGAAATGTCACCTGGAATGTATGGGAAAAGCATACTTGGCCATGGTTTCAAAACCATATGTACCTCCACAAGGTGGTCCGACAACTCTGAATGAAATCACAGAAGCTGAAAACAATCTGCAGACCAAGGAAGCTCTTTTAAGCGCATTGAATGACTCAGATCTCTCAAATGTTATTGACCTACCAACTGCATATGAGATCCTGACTAAACTGGAACTTCTGTATGAAGGAGATGAGTTTGTCAAAAGTGCAAGGTTGCAAAGTCTGAAAGGGAAATTCGAAAGATTGAAGATGAGAGATGATGAAAACATCACTACTTTTATGCCAAGAGTGAATGAACTAGTGTGTGGAATTAGAAATGCTGGTGGAACTCTGGATGAAAATGAGATCGTTTGCAAAATCCTTAGATCCCTTCCTGCTGCCTACAAAATCAAGGTTGCTGCAATTGATGAATTCAGAGCCCACACAACTGTCACAAGAGAACAATTGGCTGGCAAGCTAGCTGCATTTGAAATGACCGAGTTTGGAGATGATCTTCCCAAGACTGAATCTGCTTTCAAAGACAGTGCCTATGTGAAAGGCAAACAGAGAATTGATCCGGGAGAAAACTCTTCAAGGAAGATGACATGGTATGATCAAGCAAGAAGAGACATGGAAGAAGAAGAAGCAGAAACAGCTCAACTTGAAGCCCTCATTGCAAAAAGACTACCAAGAGGATTCGGTAAGTATGAAGGAAAACTACCCTTTAAGTGCTTCAACTGCAATAAGATTGGTCATTTTGCTTCAAGATGTCCGGAAAGATCTGCAAGGTCTAATACTAACAGACAAAGGTTTCAAAAGAATTGCTATTATGTTCATGAAGAAGATGACAATGAAGGAGTAACAGATGATGAATCGGAACTAGGAAGCAAATCCAGAAATGAGTGGGTGTTTATTGCCATCAAGGAAGAAGATTCAATACTCTCTGAATCTGTCAATCACAAAATTGTTGAAAAAGCTTTGGCTGCTCAAGTGGAAGAAAAGGATGATTGGGTTATTGACAGTGGATGTTCTCACCATATGACTGGTGACAAGAATAAGTTCTTGAATTTGGAAAGGTATGAAGGAGGAATGGTAAAGTTTGGTGATAATTCTGCTGACAGAATCAGAGGCAGGGGAACTATTTCCTTTGATGGAAAGAGCAAAACAAGTAATGTACTATATGTTGAAGGATTGAAGCACAATCTTCTCAGTGTTGGTCAGTTAGTAGACAAAGGCTATGATCTTCGGTTTAAGAATGGAAAATGCAGAATCTTTACAAGCTCCGGAACTGAAATTGCATCCGGTACTCAGACAAAAGGTAATATCTTTCATCTGGTTGGTTCAAATAAAAGTTGTTTGTTTGTTCAAATTGATCAGAGTTGGTTATGGCATAGAAGAATGTGTCATGTAAATTTTGATAACATCATCAAGATAAGCAATACTCAGGCTGTAAGAGATCTTCCAAAATTGATGAAACCTACAAATAGTTTGTGCAAAGAATGTCAGCTAGGTAAACAAAGCAGAGTCTCTTTCAAAAGCAAAGATCAGTCTTCTACCGGATTGTTGGAATTAGTACATACTGATCTCTGTGGTCCGACAAGAATCAAGAGTCTGCAAGGTGATAGATATTTCATGTTGTTAATTGATGATCATTCCCGGATGATGTGGGTTACCTTTCTAAAAGAAAAATCTGAAGCATTTGAGAAGTTCAAAATCTTCAAACCTTTGGTAGAGAATCAAACCGGATTAAAACTAAAGTGTCTAAGGTCTGATAGAGGTGGTGAATTTACATCTGGAGAGTTCATTGACTATTGTGAGAAGCAGGGTATAAGGAGACAATTGTCTGCTCCTAGGACTCTACAGTAGAATGGAGTAGTTGAAAGAAAGAACCGGACCATCCAGGAAGCTGCCAGGACAATGATGTTGGAAGCAAATGTTCCTCAGATGTTCTGGAAAGAAGCTATCAGCACTGCAGTCTACACTCTAAATCGAGTTCAAATTAGAAACAATACCGGTAAGACCCCCTACGAACTTTGGTTTGGCATCACTCCCACTGTGAAATATTTCAGAGTATTTGGTAGCAAGTGTTATATCAAAAGAGATGAAGATCTAGGAAAGTTTGATGCTAGAAGTGATGAAGGAATTTTCTTGGGCTACTCCACTCAAAGCAAAGCATACCGGTGTTACAATAAGAGACTGAGGAAGATGATAGAAAGCACTAATGTGAAAGTTGATGAAGGAATTGAGAAGCCCTCAAGATTTTATGAATCTGATGAAGATGACCAAGACAGTGTTCAAGGAACTCAATCCTCTCCGGTAAGACAGAGTCAGCCTGATCCGGTAAATCAGGAAGAAGAGATAGGTTTGAATGAGCCTGATCAAGAAGCAGCAGTGCAGGATACTCCCAAAATTCCAAGGTATGTGACACTAAACCACTCTGAAGATCAGATCATAGGGGACAAAAGCAAAGGTGTGCAAACTAGAAGGAATGTTGCTCAAAATCAGGATGAATGTTGTCTGATTTCAAAGATTGAACCTAAAATAGTAAATGAAGCCTGCAATGATGAAAACTGGACTAAAGCAATGAAAGATGAATTAATGCAAATTGAGAAAAATCATACTTGGGATCTTGTTCCCAGACCTAGAGACAGGAATGTGATTGGAACCAAATGGGTCTTCTGGAACAAATTAGATGAAGCTGGTAAAGTAATCAGAAACAAAGCTAGATTGGTCTGCAAAGGCTACTCCCAAATAGAAGGAATTGATTATGAAGAGACCTTTGCTCCCGTGGCAAGAATTGAAGCAGTCAGATTATTTCTTGCATTTGCTACCTTCAAAGACTTCAAGGTATATCAGATGGATGTCAAGTCTGCCTTCCTAAATGGTGATCTGGAAGAAGAAGTTTACATTGAACAACTGGATGGATTTCAATTATTTGACAATGATGATATGGTCTGTAAGTTAAAGAAAGCATTGTATGGATTAAAACAAGCTCCAAGAGCATGGTATGAAAGGTTGGATAAGCATCTTGTGCAGATTGGATTCAGCAAAGGTACTGCTGACAGTAACTTATATTTCAAAATTGATCATGAAAACATTTTGATTGTTGAAGTGTTTGTAGATGATATCATTTTTGGAGGAAGAGATAGTATGTGCAAAACTTTTGCAAATCAGATGAAATGTGAGTTTGAAATGTCTATGCTTGGTGAATTGAATTTCTTCTTGGGTCTGCAAATTACTCAAACAAAGAAAGGAATCTTCATTTCTCAGACCAAATATGTGAAAGAATTGTTAAGGAAATTTGGTATGGAAGATTCAAAACCAATGAACACTCCCATGGCAACCGGATGTAAGTTGAGCAAAGATGATGACTCTCCAAAGGCAGATCAGACAATGTATAGATCAATGATTGGTGGATTGTTGTATCTCACTCAGACCAGACCAGATATAATGTAGGTTGTTGGTCTTGTGGCAAGATTCCAGGCTGATCCTAGAGAATCTCATGTTATGGCAATCAAAAGAATTTTTAGGTACTTGAAAGGAACAGTTGAGTATGGTCTATGGTACCCTAGAGATCCGGATTTCTCTCTTCATGCTTACACAGATGCAGATTGGGCAGGAGATGTAGATGATTGAAAGAGCACCAGTGGTGGAGCATTTTTTTTGGGGAAGAGATTGGTTTCTTGGCTAAGCAAGAAACAAGATGCAATATCTCTGTCTACAACTAAAGCAGAATACATTGCAGCAGCAAGTAGTTGCACTCAAATCCTGTGGATGAAGCAGATGCTAAGAGATATTAAAATTGAATATGCGGAGCCTATCACAATTTTCTGTGATAATTCAAGTGCAATTAATATTTCCAAGAATCCGATATTACACTCTAAGACTAAGCACATATCTATCAAGTTTCATTTCTTGAGAGAACAAGTGAACAAGGAAGAAGTCAGGTTGGAGTATGTTCCCTCCAAGGATCAGATTGCAGATATCTTTACTAAACCTCTTCCCAAGGACTCTTTTGAATATCTCTGGGAGAAGTTAGGGGTCATGGCCCCTCCGGTGATGAACTAGGATGCACTGATGTGCATTAGTCCGGTGGATATCACAGTCATATCTTGTGATCCAGATTGATGATGGGGAGCTGCTACTAAGGGGGAGCAGCTGGTATGATTCTGATGTATTAGAATCGCAAGTATGAGCCCTTTGCCATTGATGTCAAAGGGGGAGAGAAGACATGTGAAAAACAAGTAGCTGATGAACAAAGGGGGAGCAGTAAATGAGGAGAAGACATGTTGCTGATAGGGGGAGAAGTGACAGAAAGGAGAAGTTTCTTGTCTTGATGGTTTTTCACATCATATGTTGCCATCAATGACAAAGGGGGAGATTGTTGCAAGTATGAGATAAACCAGTGTTGTCATTGATGTCAACATACTCATATTGCTTTAACAAGAAGGATTCAATGAGCAGTGTGCTAAGGATATTGAGAAAATTAGCCTCAGTCAGGAACAGTAAAGAATAGTGATGAGAAGAAGGCCAATGTACTGTATAGGATGTGAACCGAAGGATGCGGATTAAAGGGTTTGTAGATATGAGTCTTGAGATGCTTCAGTTAAGATTTTAGAGGTCCGCATGAAGATCTGAAGGAGTTGTGGCTATCGGTGTAGAACTGGTTCTGGCAAGTATTCAGAGGTGACAGAGAATCACAAAAAGGTCCGGTGAGGTCTGAAACTGTATAATCCTAATCTATGGATTGGAAGGAGTCTTTGGGATGTCCTTATGATGTACCATCTCGAGTTGTGTATGATTTGGAGGTCTGGAAGTACCTCTTGCATTATGACAGTGGCGACAGACAGTGTTCTTGAAGTTCCGGATAAGGAGGATAAGAGATTTCAGTAAGTAAAGGAAATGCGGATGTACCTGGTCATTCTAGCAGGCTTGTGAAGGTTCTTGGATCATGTTGAGGTTGTGTTGTTGGTCCACATTGATAGTAGAGCCTAGAATTGAAGATATTCCTCCGGATGAAGTTCTTGCTCTGTTTAGCCGACCGGATGAGTTGTTCATCCTGCGAATGTTCTTATGGTGGCTGACCGGATGTGTTATTCATCTTGCGAATATTCTTATGGTTGATTGCTGACTTAGATGATTGTTCCTAAGTCGATGTCTTGTATAAATAAAGGTTTGTGAGTTCATTTTGTATAGTGAAGGGTGTGGATGAGAGTGTAGTAGCGAAGAGAAGTACAGAAGGCAGAGCAGATGTTTCTAGGCTTAAATGGAACTGATCCAGACATGGTAAAGATGTCATTCTCTAGTTCAAGACTGTGATTCTTATCACTTTGTAGACAGCGTGTCTCCTTGTAGGCAGTGGGCCTCTTTGTGAGTAGTGTGCTCGGGCAGTGAGCCCTAATTGGCAAGTGCCATTTTGTAATTCCTTATTCTTCTAACAGAGAATAATCTTTGGGTTAATCACCCCGTGGTTTTCTCCCTTAACCAGGTTTCCACATCAAAAATACTGTGTCATGTGTTTCTCATTTCATGGTAATGTTTGTTTGTTTGATTCAATACTGCTTTGATTAATATGAAGGCTCAAAAGAAGAAATAATTATGATAACTGATTCACCCCCCCCCCCTCTCAGTTATCAACACCCCAATCATCACCAAGGAATGCATTTGATTGTTGAGAGTCTTTCACCACATTATTTATGATGAGATGAGTTGATGACATCAACTTCCAAGTTGTTTAGAATCTTGTGATGAATAACTTGTTTTTGCACTGTAATATGTCAACAATTATCTAGTTCAGGATCAAGTTCAATAGTATGAAGTTTATCTTTATAAGTAAACTTGATTAAATGATGAAGGGTAGATGGAACTACCCCCAATGCATGAATCCAAGGTCTACCAAGAATCATGTTGTATGATAAAGAACCAGGCATGACATGAAACATAGTAGAAAAAATCATAGGCCCAACTTGTACATGTAAAATTATTGTTCCTATGGACTGTCTTCCAACATTATCAAAGTCACGAATACTAATTTTATCTAGTTTAATCGAGGAAGTATCAATATTAATCTTATGTAACAAATTAAGACCACAAATATTAAGAGTCGATCCATTATCAATCATAACTCACTTGATCAGTTTCTTGTTAATTGTAATGAAGATAATTAAAGGATCATACTGATTTTGAACTTCAATAGAAGGTAACTCATGTTGTTGAAATAGAATGTTTGTTTTAGTTGCATGCATACAATTTAAAAGAGCTACCACATCATTTGGCTTAACCACAGGTGGTACAATCACCTTTTGTAAAGCTTCTTGGAGCATTCCATGGTATGTAGGCAAAGTTTGTATAAGTTCCCAAAGAGAAATCTTAGCAGGAGTAGCACGAAGCTGCTCAACAAGATCATAATCTTGACTAGTTTTATGTGTTAAACAAGGTGCTTGAGGAAGCATAGGTTGAGAAGATGATAAAGATATCAGAATAATCAATTGTTGTTTGCTTTGTTTGTTATTCCATGCGTTATAAGTATGAGCAACCATAGTGTGACTAGGTTGTTGTGAACTTCGATTTGTTATTTGTTTAGCATAGTTATAGATGTAATTAGGAGGTTGAGAAGGAGGAAGACCTCTAATAGTGAGCACCATTTTAGCTCATGGTTGGACCACATTTGAACATAGGTTGACCACTATTTTTGGCTTCACAGTTTCTTCTTGAGATTCAGGAACATAGATTGCATTTACTAATCTTTGAAACAATGACGATTTAGGAGTCGTAGTGGAATATTCATTCGAGATAAAGTCCTCAAGGGATTCATCTAACATATTGAAGTCATCAATACTAAATTGCTCATCATACACATGAAATTCTTGTAAAAAGTAATCTGACATTATAGCATGTTCTAATTAACCCAATACTTAAATGTAAAGCAAGGTAATATAAGCTTTACAAACAAGATATCACTATATCACAAAGTTGTAATTTCAAATTCATTCTAATGAAAGGATAAAGAAATCAATCAAGATTCAATGTATATACTTTCATAAAAGAGGGTTTGCAATTTAAATGTTATCTAGGATAGCAAACTATTTCAGATTTGATGTTAAAAAGATACAAATTCTTTTAAAGCATGGGTTCACCAAAATGTTTAGTGGAAAATGCGGGATTATGATAGTTTGTCAAAACCAAATCAAGTTCCACTCTTTCACATGCTAAACATTAGGAAAGTAGGAACCAAGCTTGCTCTCTATGGAGGATCAAGCTACAAATTTCCTAAACTCCCTTTTATGCTAGCTATGACTGAGTAGATATTTTGATTAGGCCTTCACAAGATTATAACATTCAAAAAACATGAAACCCTAATTTGTCAATTCGACTATAACACATTGATTCCAGGCACAAATATGGACAAACAAATCATAGAAACATAGAGTAGAAGGTACAGAGAGTGTGCACCTAGAAAATGAGGGCATGTTGGTCAAGGATGCCCACTCTTTTGCCCCATAATTTTTTGATAGTTGAAATCTTCAGTACCAGGTTTTAGGGTGTCTCTGGAGATTCCCAGATCTCAAATAAAATGCTTAGTTGGGCTAGGGTGCCTACTCTTTTGAACTAAAATTTTTGCAGTGCCAAAATCAAAAGTTCTATGATGATTGTATCTGCAATGTCTGTCTTTTTGATGCTCCTTTCCACCGGATCTTTTTGGATGAAACCTACACATACAAAAGGAGGAGAAAGATGGTTGTGACTATATAGAAGCTTGCCTCAGTCAAGCCCCATTTTTGGTATTCCTACTTCAACAATAGCCAATGATAAGATCTGCAGATGTGTGTGCTCATCTAACAAATGCGTATGCAGAAATATCAAACCCTAGATGACTCAAGCACCAAGGAAAGATCAACACTTTGTTTCACTCAAGAAAACAACAACAACATCACCTCAAGGAGATGAGAGCAATGAAGACTTGTAGAACAAGAAGGTGAGGCAGCCGTTTTCGTGGAGGATTTCTAAGCTCAACTTGGAGGCTTCAACCCTTCTCCTGATCATAGAAAGGTTGTGCAAACCCTAGGAAGAGCAATATAGTCTCAAGATCTTGATTCCTAATCTCCATCCAATATCTCCATGATAGCAATCTTCAATATCTTCAAAGAGCTTAAAAAAGTTGTTGATCTTCAATAGCAAAAATGGCAGAGTTTTGGCATAGAAATCTTGCATATAGATTGTGTGTAATAAAATGATTTTCAAATGTCTTTAAATTCCTAACCTTATAAATTCAAATATTTTGAATAATGTGTCAACATCGCACAAAAAATGAAAATTTGAAATTGGAATCCCAAGGTGTATGGCGGGAGGTGACACCCTGCCAAAATTCAAAACCCCAAAAAATAGGGCAGGACAAGTGCATGGGCGCCCTTGTCTAGGCCCTGATTTTTCAATCAGGTTTGTATCAAGGAGGTCCTGGATGTCCATAATCCAAAGTTTCTTTTCAGGTTCAGTCAACAGTTATTTCAGAATATGACATTTCTTTAGTTAGCTATAGGTCCATCAGGGTTTAGGGAGGTTAGAAATAAATAGGGTGAAAGAACACCAAAGGAGAGGAGCTAAACTATGAGAAATTGTGCCATTCCATGCAGGAGGACAATTTATGACATAACAGGTAGATGTGTCTGAAGCTTTGCAAAATGTCTTTTAGAACTCATTTATAACCATTTTGAGTCACTTTTCTCTTAGTTTTTTGACAGGAGGTCAATTTTACAAGGGGATACAATGTCATGTTATTATTGATATTCATTTTAACAGACTAACTCCTTGTTTTATTCATCAAAATATATTTTTGTGCAAACTGGGGAATTAGCAAATCCTTTTTGTTTCAGTGGATACGTCCTCATTTTTAGTAGATGCATTTGGTGTTAACCTCATGTTTTGTTTTTTAATTTAAATCCATTTTTCATCATTTTCATTAATCTTTGCTCTCTATTTTCTATCAGAAATCAATCTTGCAAGGGGATATGTTGTTAAAATCTCATCTTAAACAATCCTAAATCATTTTCATCTAACATTTCCTATTTTCTATGTAGAAATTATGAATTGATGGTTCCATTTTAAATCGGTGGATCTATTATGTGTATTAGTGGATCCATTTCAGTTACATTTTCTATGTTTTTCATCTTTTAGAATATTCTCTCACAAATCAGTGGATCTGTTCTATGTTTGAGTGGATCTATTTTGTCATCAAATTTATGCCTTTTCCATCTTATTAAAAAAACAAATCCAGTCAGGGCTATGCCCCCGAACCCTTGTTAGCTGGGGGTCATATTCATCCCCTGCACCTCTTATTGTTGGGTTGGGTCTCCAAACCTATTGTTATATGGAGCCTAATCAGACTTAGAGGTTAAATTTTCTCCACTTTTATCAGCATGGTTTCCCCCCAAATCATTTAACAAGGAATTGAAAGGGGGGCAAAGCCCCTCTTGTGGGGTCTGGGGGGATGACCACCTTAGCGGGGGCCCAGGGGCGGAGCCCACGATAGGGGTCTAGGGGCAATGCCCCCAGCAGGGGCTACCCTTGAAGAAAAAATTGCTTATTATTTTATAAAGGCATCGGGAGTTATTTTTCTATTGGCTGACATTAAAAAAAACCCTATTTGTAACTGACATAAGTCGTGATAAAATGGCTAAGGGTTAGGGTTTCCATTGACATTCTATTTGTAGCATTTACAGTGGTATTAAGTTGCAAGGATTGTTGGTTGTAGTCAATTCAATTTGCTGGATAATAATATTAGACTCTCTATTGGTGGATGTAGCCCCAGTTTGGGTGAACCATGTTAAAATTGTCTCTTACTATTTTATTTCTATGTAATTTTTCATTCCTCTATTTAATCTTTATCTGCATTTAATTGATATCTTATGCATCAAATTCCTAACAAGTGGTATCAGAGCAGGTTATGTTCGGTTATCGTCTACAGGAAGGTCTCATGGTTGAGTGGGAGTCTCATGGTTAAGTGGGATCAATGGCAAATGAGGGTAAATTGAAGGTAGATAAATTCAATGGGCAGAACTATCAATTATGGAAGATGTAGATGGAGGATTATCTCTATCAGAAGGATTTATGGAGGCCATTAGAAAGAAAAGCCAAGAAATCGGCAATAATGACTGATGAGGATTGGGATCTTCTGGACAGAAAGGCACTGGGAACCATTCGGTTGTGCCTAGAACCATATGTGGTGTTCAATATAATAGAAGCAAAGACAACAGATGAACTGATGAAATCTTTGGCTAAATTCTATGAAAAACCCTCAGCCTCAAATAAGGTATTTCTCATGAAGTGTTTGTTTAATCTAAAAATAATTGAAGGTAGATTTGTGACAGATTATTTAAATGAGTTTAATATGATTACTAGTCAGTTAACTTATGTAAAAGTGAAATTTGATGAAGAGGTGAGGGCTCTCTTGGTTTCATGTTCTTTGCTAGAATGCTAGAATAGCTTGGTAATGGCTATAAGTAACTCTATCTCTGGTTCAAATACTTTGAAATTTGATGATGTTGTTGGTGTTATCCTTAGCGAGAAAATGTGACAGAAAAGCTCAGGAGGGTCCAAATCAGGTAGTGTTTTGAATGCAGAAAGTAAGGGCAGATCAAAGGAAAGAGAAAAATGTTCTGGAGGTCATGGGAAGTCATGAGGAAAATCAAAGGACAAGAGGTCCCAATCCAAAGGACAAAAGGATTGTTGGTACTATGGGAAACCAGGTCATCTAAAGAAAGATTGTTGGTCTCAGAAGAATAAAGGAGACAAACAAGAAGGCAATAAGGAGGCAAATGTGGTAAGTAATATGTTTGAAGATGATGCTTTGATTCTCTCCCTAGATAATGTTGATGATTCATGGGTTTTAGATTTAGGGGCCTCATTTCATGCTCGGCCTCATTTCATGCTACACCCCATAGAAGTTATTTTCTTGATTATGTCCAAGGGGATTTTGGGCTGGTTTATTTGGGAGATAACAAACCCTGTTAGATTGTTGGAAAGGGAAGAAGCAAGATTAAGTTGTAGAATGAGAATCATTGGCTACTACAAGAGGTAAGGCACATTCCAAGGATGAGTAGGAATTTAATTTCAGTAGGGCAGCTAGCTAATGAAGGTTGCATTGTTACATTTACTGATAAAAACTAGAAGGTTTCAAGAGTTGCCTTAATAGTAGCAAAAGGTGTGAAAGTAGGCACCTTATATCTTTGTACAGGTCATATTGTTCCTTCTACTTTAGTTGTTGCAGAGAAAAATCAAACAAGTTTAGGAACAGTTGTGACGGGTTTCTCTTGAATAGACTGAAATAATTGTTGCAATTTCACAAACAACACTAATGCATAACAGACTTGGGCATATGAGTGAAAAAGGTATGAAGGTACTTCATTCTAAGAAAGTTTTACCAGATCTGAAATGTATTAATATAAATTTATGTGAAAGTTGTGTGTATAACAAACAAAAGAGAGTTAGTTTTCTCAACGATGGGAAGCAAAAAAAAGATGAAAAGTTGGAGCTTGTGCATATAGATGTATGGGGACTAGCTTAGGTATCTTCTCTTGGTGGCTCTTAGTATTATGTTACATTCATGGATGATGCAACTAGGAAGGTTTGGATTTATTTCCTTAGGTAGAAATCTGATGTATTTGAAATATTTAAGAAATGGAGAAGCTTGGTTGAGATTGAGACAGGTAAAAGATTAAAATGTCTCAGATTTGATAATGGTGGTGAGTATTGCAGTAAAGAATTTGAGGATTATTGTTCCTTTAATTGAATCTGTAGGTAGAAAATGGTTCCAGGGACTCCACAGGAGAATGGAGTGGCTGAGTGCATGAATAGGACAATAATGGAGCATGCAAGGACCATGAGGTTGCATTTTGGGCTTCCTTTAAACATGTGGGCAAAGGCTGTCAATACTGATGTATATTTAATTAAGAGAGGTCCTTCAGTTCCTTTGGGTTGTGGTATTTCAGAGGAAGCATGGACAAGTAAGAAGGTGAGTTATTCTTTTCTTAAAATTTTTAGATGTGAAGCATTTGCACATGTAGATTTTGAAAATAGAACCAAGCTTGATGCAAAATCAAAAAAGTGTATTTTTGTTGGATATGGTATCGATGAATTTGGTTATAGGCTTTGGGATGTTGAAAATCTAAAAATTGTGAGAAGTAGGGATGTATTCAATGAGAGGGTGTTGTACAAAGATCAGTTGCAGCAACATGAGAAGAAAGAAAAGGATTATGTGGTACTAGATGATACTCCAGATAGTGATGTTCCAGTGGTTCCTCATGCTCTGCAATAGCAACAAGAAATACCACAAACTCTAGTGAATGTTAGACGGTCAACAAGGCTAAGTAGAACTCCTAAAAGGTTTTCTCCCTCTTTGTATTCTATTTTGTTAATAGATGCTGGTGAACTAGAAGGGTATGATGAAGCTATGCAAGTGGATACAAAGGTTCATTGGGAGCTTACAATAAAATAAGAAATGGACTACTTTCTAAAAAATCAGACTTGGGAATTATGTAAGTTGCCTGCAGGTAAAAAGGTTTTACCAAACAAATGGGTTTATAGACTAAAAGAGGAAGATAGAGGTAAGAAAAGATTTAAAGCCATGTTAGTTGTAAAAGGATTTGCACAAAAAAAGGGCAATGATTTTGATGAGATTTTTTCTCTAATTGTTAAGATGAATTCTATTTATATTGTTTTAAGTATTGTGGTTGCTGAAGATTTGCATTTGGAACAGCTAGATGTGAAAACTACCTTTCTCCATGGTGATTTGGAGGAGGAGATATATATGGAATAGCCCCAAGGATTTGAGGTCAACAGTAAGGAGAATCTGGTGTGTAGATTGAAAAAGAGTTTGTATGGCTTGAAACAAGCACCTCGGCAATGGTACTTAAAATTTGATAGTTTTATGGCTGAGCAATGCTACAGCTAGCGTAATTCTGACCATTGTGTTTATTTTAAGAGGTTGGATAATGACAACTACATTAGTTTATGTTTATATGTTGATGACATGCTTGTAGCAGGGTCTAACATGGATCACATAAGTGAGTTAAAACAATAGTTAGCATAATCATTTGCTATGAAGGATTTGGGGGCAGCAAGACAAATCCTTGGTATAAAAATTTGCATAGATAGGAAGAATAGAAAATTGACTCTATCTCAAGTTGATTATGTTGAAAAGGTGTTGTAAAGATTCCATATGGAGAATACAAAAGCTGTTAGCACACCTTTGCCTAGTCATTTGAAATTGACTAAGGAGATGTGTCCAAAGACACAAGAGGAGGAACACAAAATGTCTATGGTACCATATGTTTCAGCTGTAGAAAGCTTAATGTATTCCATGGTATGCACAAGACCGGATATTGCACATGATGTAGGAGTTGTAAGAAGGTATATGAATAATCCCAGATTGGAGCATTGCAATGCGGTAAAATGGATTCTCTGATATTTGAGAGGTACATTCAATAAACACTTATGTTTTTGGGGCTCTAATATTGATTTAGCAAGGTATGTGGACTCAGATTTGGTAGGGGATATTGATACCAAGAAAAATACTACAGGTTATGTCTTTACTATGGGTGGGACAATATTGACTTGGATCTCCAGGTTGCCAAAGGTGGTTTCTTTATCCACCACGGAGGCAGAGTATGTAGCTACAATAGAGGCAAGCAAGGAGATGATATGGTTACAATCTTTCATGGAAGAATTGGGCAAACAACATGATACCAGTTATTTGTTTATGGATAGCCAGAGTGCCATACATCTTGCAAAGAATGATGCCTTACATTCAAAGACCAAACACATACAACTAAGGTATCACTTCATCTAGTCAGTGTTAGATGATAGACATTTAAGGCTGGAAAAGATACATACAGATGAAAATCCAATAGATATGTTTACAAAGGCAAGCTGAGCTCATCTTTAGCTTTGGTTGGTTTTCAAGACTGAAAACAATAAAATTAGAACAGTAGGTTCCAGGGCAGGGTCAGCAATGTTATGATCAGTCTCCAAGTGGGAGATTGTTTTCATATGGAACCTAATCAGACTCGGAGGTTAAATTTTCCCCACTTTTATTAGCACAGTTTCTCCCCAAATCATTTAATGGGGGAATCAGAATGGAGGCGAAGTCCCTCTTGCAGGGCTTGGGGGTGACCCCCCCCGGCGAGGGCCCGGGGGCAGTGATGCGAAGGAAAACCCACAGTCCACCCAAAATGGCAATCTCGGCCCCTATCGGCAAGACTAACTTCCATCGGCTTCTCTCAACCCTTTCATTCCGATGCCCATCTCACACCGATGCGTGTATTGTTTGTAATCACCTATCGGCAAGATATCTTTTATCGGTGTAGTCTAAACTTCTACACCCGATGGTATCTTTCCTACCGATGAGACCTAAATTTTTATAGACATTGGTTACCTATCGGCAACATAATAACTATCGGGCCAACCTTCTGGCTTTTCTCTGATGTCACCACCTCACGCCGAAGTCCTCTCTATCGGCAAAACCCTAGCATTCGCTGTGACTTCCAAACTTGCTACCGATGGTGCTTCTCACACTGATGTCCTTCATCGGCGACATTTCACACCTGTCACCCTGATCAGTGAAATCCACTACCGTCGGTGTACCTTTTCCCCTTCGCTCTGATAATACTTTTCACGCTGAAAGGCATGCCCTCCCCGTTGAACCTTTCGGTTGAACCTTCCCGTTGAACCGTTCGGTTGAACCTCCCCGTTCAACCTTTCGGTTGAACCTTCCCGTTGAACCGTTCGATTGAACCGGTGCAACCTCAAACTCTTAAACCATTGAACCAAATGTGTAGTGTTGAACTGACAAACCAAAAGAAACTGTTGAACCGTTGAACTGGTTCAACCCGATGGTTCAACAAACACTATTGGCAAAACAACTAACAGCCAACCCGATCGGCGATACTTTCTCTATCGGTAAATTACAATTTCCTTAGGCTGATAACCGCACTCACACCGATACACATCCTTCTTCCCACTCAAGCTCGCCGTAAACTCGACGTTCGCCTGCAAATCGATCTCTCCTCGTGGTTCACAGTCCACATTCCCTCTAGTGATCACCTTCCAGCTTCATTTCCTCTCTTCATAGTTAGAGTTAGTCCATTATGGTACAAGTGATTTCAGACTGCTCCATGAGAACTAGATTCTTACATCCATGGATGGGTCCGTTCCGGCATAATCACACTCAGAAACAAAAGGAAAAATAGCTACTTCGATGCCAGTCAGAAAAATAAAACCAGATTACAGAGCTGGAGATAAAACACACTATCCAAAAGGAAATTCTTCTCGCTTCACTCTAAAATCTAATTCTTCCTCTGCCTACACACACATGCCTGTCTAATCGCAAAAGACACTTAAAACATTCTCCATGGGTGCCGGTTGCAGTAGTGGGAATGCCAACCGTTCTGTAACCGCTCGCCTCACAGTTACATTCTATTTCTTGCCAGCTCATCCCATTTCTTGGTCGCTTGGACCTTAGGAAACACATCAAACCAAAATAAACCGCAAAACAAAATTAAACTACCTAAGTGTTTATTACATTCGTTTTGGTCCTAGGGTCCTTATCAGGCCCCTTAGGACATTTTACCCCTACATTTCTATGATCATCCCACCATGCCCTTCCTGGGTCTCTTTTCCAAGGTGACCCCTTGGATGCTCCCGTATCATACTCCCCGGGATAAAGAAAACTCTTGTCCCAAGAGTTGGGTGCTCTGTTCCAGCCAGTCTGAAAACTATTTGAAAAATTCCTCTGCCGTGTGACAGGGAACATGAACTCACCTAGAGTTATCGGCCTCCTGGTTCTCCAACCTACATATCGCTTCCAACCAGTATTGGTGTTACAAAACACATCCTGATGTCCTCTCTGCTGCTGAAGTTCTCCTACCCTGTTCACTGAAATTTTTAGATTTGTTTCTTGTTTCAAGGGCTCCTGTTTGGCCTCCTTCTCCTGCCTCTCTATAGGACACTCAATGTCCCCAACCTTGATGCAATTCAAGTCCTGAACTTGCTGTTCCTTAGGACTATCATCCGCCTTCCCCTGCAACTATTCATGTTGCTTCCAACCAGCATTAACTTGTACATTCAGCTGTACTTTTTCCCCAAAATAGATAACAATATGGTCCCTCTTGTCTTCACAAGATAGAGGTTTTAACCTGTACTTCACACCATCTTTATGCACCAAATAACTATTTGTATATCCATCATGAATTGTTTTCCTTAAATATTGCCATGGTCTACCTAGAATTATATGCCCACATGTCATTGAAATAACATCACATAAAACAGACTCATGGTATGGACCAATTCAGAAATCAACATATGCCTTCTTACTAACCTTAACTTGCTGTCCCTGTCTTACCCAAGTAGCGTTGTAAGGATTTGGATGCTCAAATGTCTGCAATCCCAATTTGTTTACCATCTCCCAGGAAACTAAATTATCATGTGCCCCTGAATCTATGATCATCTTACATAGTTTTCCATGGCTTAAACAATTTGTTCTAAAAATAGATACCTGTGGTGCTATCTGCACTTTGTCCACCATGAGGCACTCTCCTGTTTTTGAATCGAGAGCTACTTCTGGTGTCTTGTCTTCTTTCTTTTCCTCTTCCTGTGTCAGGTGAAGTCTTTTCTCCTTTCCCTTTTCAACATCCTTCCATTTTGGACAATTGTAGGTTGTGTGCCCAAATTCATTGCAAGTATAACACCTACCAGTGAATGCACCTCTACCTGATCCAGATCTGCCTCCACCTCTGTATCCACCTCTCTGTTCTGTAGTGGACTCCTTGCCTTTTTCATTGCTGTTTTGTTCCTCAATAGTAGGCTTGCCCCTACCCCTAGATCCTCTGCCAGATCCTTGTCTCTCTTGCTTCCTCTTCACCCTTTCTTCAGCCCTTATGGCCAACTGAAAACATTCACCAAGTGTTTTTGGTATACTCAGACCAATCTCATCCTGCAAGTTATACCTAAGCCCATTTAGGTATCTTGCTACTTTCTCATCCTCATCTTCCAATCCACCTCTAATACTAAGCTTGTGGAATTGCTCAGTATAGGACATCACATCCATGTCCTTCTGCCTTAAATTCTATCTCATTCTCTTTGTCTGAATGGTATAATCAGATGGAAGAAACTGAGTCTTCATCATGTCCTTCATCTTATTCCAAGAAGTGATTTTTGTTACACCTCGAGCCACTCTTTCTGTCTGCACACTACTCCACCATGTAAGTGATGTTCCTCTCATCTTCGTCTTTGCAAATTTCACCTTTCTCTCATCACTGATTTCTTCGTATTCAAAGAAATTTTCAAGGGCATCTATCCACCCTAAGACTTCCTCACTATCCATCTTTCCCTGATAGATAGGCAACTCCATAGTTGCTTTTGTTCCACCACCCTGAACTGCTTTAAGCAATCTCAGAAGTTTCTTTTCTTCAGGATCAAATTCATCCCCATGAGTTTTCTCTTCTGTGTCCTCATATTCTTCTTCATCTTCCTCATCATCTTTTTCCTCTCTTTTTTTATCCAATGCTTCCAATCTAGCCAAGATTGTAGCATTCTCCCTTCTGACCTATCTCAGCTCTCTTTCTCTTACAACATCCTGTGCTCTTCTTTCTCTCAGTTCTCTTTCTCTTGCCTCCAATGCTTCTTTTAGTTCTTCATTTGCCTTAGCCATCTTATCCTTTGGCGGCATCTTGACAATTTTGAATCTTTCCACTAGATTCCTTTTCTCCCTCAGAAACTCAACACTTTACCCAGAGCTTTTGCTGTGCTCTGATACCAATTTGATGCGGAGAAAAACCCACAGTCCACCTAAAATGGCAATCTCAGCCCCTATCGGCAAGACTAACTTCCATCGGCTTCTCTCAACCCTTTCATTCCGATGCCCATCTCACACCGATGCGTGTATTGTTTGTAATCACCTATCGGCAAGATATCTTTTATCGGTGTAGTCTAAACTTCTACGCCCGATGGTATCTTTCCTACCGATGAGACCTAAATTTTTATAGACATTGGTTGCCTATCGGCAACATAATAACTATCGGGCCAACCTTCTGGCCTTTCTCCGATGTCACCACCTCACGCCGAAGTCCTCTCTATCGGCAAGACCCTAGCATTTGCTGTGACTTCCAAACTTGCTACCGATGGTGCTTCTCACACTGATGTCCTTCATCGGCGACATTTCACACCTGTCACCCTGATCAGTGAAATCCACTACCGTCGGTGTACCTTTTCCCCTTCGCTCCGATAATACTTTTCACACCGAAAAGCATGCCCTCCCCGTTGAACCTTTCCGTTGAACCATTCGGTTGAACCTCCCTGTTGAACCTTTCGGTTGAACCTTCCCGTTGAACCGGTGCAACCTCAAACTCTTAAACCATTGAACCAAATGTGTAGTGTTGAACCGACAAACCAAAAGAAACTGTTGAACCGTTGAACTGGTTCAACCCGATGGTTCAACAAACACTATCGGCAAAACAACTAACAGCTAACCTGATCGGCGATACTTTCTCCGTCGGTAAATTACAATTTCCTCAGGTCGATAACCGCACTCACACTGATACACATCCTTCTTCCCACTCAAGCTCGCCGCAAACTCGACGTTCGCCTGCAAATCGATCTCTCCTCGTGGTTCACAGTCCACATTCCCTCTGGTGATCACCTTCCAACTTCGTTTCCTCTCTGCACAGTTAGAGTTAGTCCATTATGGTACAAGTGATTTCGGACCGCTCCATGAGAACCAGATTCTTACATCCATGGATGGGTCCGTTCCGGCATAATCACACTCAGAAAGAAAAGGAAAAATAGCTACTTCGATGCCAGTCAGAAAAATAAAACCAGATTATAGAGCTGGAGATAAAACACACTGTCCAAAAGGAAATTCTTCTCGCTTCACTCTAAAATCTAATTCTTCCTCTGCCTACACACACATGCCTGTCTAATCACAAAAGACACTTAAAACATTCTCCATGGGTGGCGGTTGCAGCGGTGGGAATGCCAACCGTTCTGTAACCGCTCGCCTCATAGTTACATTCTATTTCTTGCCAGCTCATCCCATTTCTTGGTCGCTTGGACCTTAGGAAACACATCAAACCAAAATAAACCGCAAAACAAAATTAAACTACCTAAGTGTTTATTACATTCGTTTTGGTCCTAGGGTCCTTATCAAGCCCCTTAGGACATTTTACCCCTACATTTCTATGATCATCCCACCATGCCCTTCCTGGGTCTCTTTTCCAAGGTGACCCCTTGGATGCTCCCATATCAGGTAGAGCCCACAGTGGGGGTCTGGGGGCAATGCCCCCAGCGGGGACTGCTGGGGGTAGTGCCCCTGAAGTAAAAATTGCCTATTATTTTATAAAGGCATCGATAGTTATTTTTCTATTGGCCGACATAAAAGAAGCCCTATTTTGTAACTGATATAAGTCTTGATAAAATGGCCAAGGGTTAGGGTTTCCATTGACATTATATTTGTAGCATTTGCTACGGTATTGAGTTGCAAGGGTTGCTAGTTGTAATCAGTTCAATTTGTTGGATAATAATATTGGACTCTCTGTTGGTGGATGTAGCCCGAGTTTGGGTGAACTAGATTAAAATTGTCTCTCACTATTTTATTTCTGTGTAATTTTTTATTCCTCTATTTAATCTTTATCTGCATTTAATTGATATTTTCTGCATCCAATTCCTAACAAAACCAACATCGTACAAGGTTCCAAAATTTTTATTTTTGTTTCTATGCTAACAATCCTTTTCTTTGATCAGTTTGGCATCTAACATATTCTTGTGCAACTCACGTTGGTTCAAGACTCAGACACCAACTACTAATCTTGTGGTTTTGTACCATGCTTGTCAAATGACCTATCATTTTTCCACTAATCTAGGAACATTTCTTTTTGGGATTAAAAAGAATTTGTTTTCTTTGTTTGGGATCAATCAAGGTATATGCTCTACCCTTGCACTTCTTGTGATCTTGGGGATCATAAACCTTGATTCGATCTAATCTCGTTATCATTGTATAATCCCAAGGTCCTTAGTGTCTATGCTCTCTCCTCGCACCATTTGGCAATCTTGGAGATCAAAAACTCAATTTCTAGAAAGGGCGATAGAAACACTTAAAAATGACCAATGTAAGACAAAATGTCAAAGGATGCTAGTGTGTCACACCAACATCTATGCATCACATTGGTGTCTAAGAAAAATAGGCCTATGAAAGTTTAGGACACTAGGGCAACATGAGACAAATGTGGAAATAACATGAGTTTACACAAAAGAGCTAAGGAAAGCTGAAAACATAAACAAATTTGGCACCAATGGTGGGAAAAGGGTAAGGTAAGGGCCAAATTAGTGTAAAAGCATGCTAAGGGTTACTTACACTAAAGTAGGTCAAAAACCTACAATAAAATTTGCAAGTTTGTGCATTTTTTTATGCTACAATACCCTTAGGATGGAGGATGGCAGTTTTGGTTGTTTGTGTGTTGATTGCATGATTGGACATTCCTTTGCTGGACTCTCCTACTATGACTGCATAAAGTGGTATCAAAGTGAAGGTTGATCATGGGATGGATATTGAAAAATTGATTTAGGTAAATTAAGACGTAAGCAATGTAAACACATTGTACTTTGTTTGGCAAACTATGGCATTCCATGAGAGGTTTGTAAATAGAATGCTAATTGTGAGGTAGTTTACAAAGGGCTGATTGTGGACAAATTGCTAACCTAATGCTAGTATTTATCAAGTCAAGATGCTACCAAAGAGAGGGAAAGGCATTATCAATGTTGTAGGAAGAATGGAGGATATGTATGAGATGTTGAAAGCTATGTAGAATTGGATGGATGCAATGGAGAAAGATTGCGAGAGAAACCCTAATGCTAGGGTTGGGAGAGTGATGAAGAGAAGGAGGTAGATCCTATAGAATCTAGTGGAAGCAAAGAGGACAAGGAAGAGAGGATGCTAAAGACCATAAAGAGCATTAATAAGAGGACTAGAGTGGACATTTTGAACTATTTTGGGAATTTGGATCTAGACGAGTTGATAGATTGGATCACTTCAATTTGGAGGAGCACTTCAAGTATGAGGGCATTGTGGACCCAAATAAGGTCAAATTTGTGAAGACCAAGCGAAAAGGCCATGCAGTGATAAGGTGGAAGGAAGTTCAATTAGAGAGGAATAGGAAAGGAAAGCCAAGTATTCGATAGTGGGATCGGATGGTGAAAGATATAAAGTCCAAGTTCATTCTAGAAAATTATCAGTTGGAACTATTGGAGCTGCATAATTTGGGGTAGAGAAACATGACTCTAAAAGAATACATCAAGGAGTACTATAGGCTAACAATTCATTTAGGACACCATGAAGGAGCTAAGAAAGTGGTGAAGCACATTAACAGATTAATGGAATCCATCCAAGAGGAGTTGGGTATGTGGAACATCCATACAATCAAGGAAGCCTACCAATTGGCACTCACTATAGAAATGAAGTTGAACCAAAATTTAGAAGAGACGCAAAACTAGTAGAGACAAAAGGAGGAGATATGCAATGACAAAAGAGTACTTGATGTAGTGATAGAAGAGAAAGATGTGGTGATAGAGGAGCATACTCAAGGGGTCAAGGGAGACGTGGCCCTTACCACAATGAAGGGGGAAACTGAAATTCTCACTCTAGAGAGAAACAAGATGACAATTCCTACCATAGCAGTAGGCGAGATGACAACAATACCTACTATAGAGGTAGAGATGTTGGTAATAGTCACTACAAGGATGAAGAGTGTGAGGAAATATACTGCAAAGAGGTCCAACAAGGAAGTGGAGGGTATTCTTAGTAGGGAAGAGGAGGATATGAGAGGAAAATGTTGAAATCTTTTAGAGAAACCTATTTTAGGTGTGGAGGGTGGGTGCCAAAAGTTGGGGGCTAAAAAGTGGCCAACTTTTTTTTTTTAAATTAGTAATAACGTACTCACGTTATGGCTTAGTGTTGCCAAGCCTACACCAAGCCATAACGCACTCGCGTTATAACGTGGGCGCGTTATGTGCTTCTTTATATATATAAAAAACAATGTTCTATTTCATTATTTTACAGCAAATTGCAAGAAATCCGTGGCTTGAAAAAAGAAAAGAGTGTGCTCGCATTATTTGAGGTCCAATCATCAGCTATTTCTCACTGATTCATCATCAAAATGCCACCACGACGTCAAGGAAATCGAAGAAGTAAGTTTTATTTGCTTTCTTGTGTGAATTTGTTGCTAAATAGATAGGTTTAAATAGTTTTGGATCTAAATTTCTTAAATTTACAGGAGTTGATAATGCACCTCCTCCTAAAAATCCACAAAATCCTCTAGTAAATGAACAACAAATACCTGCTGAAGAAGAACCCTAACCACAAACACCTCCATTTATTCTTGAATATGCCCCTGGAACACAATAAAATCTAATGGGGCAAACTGAAAATAATAAGAAATAAATTGAGGACATAATTGCAAGGTTGAAAGAACCTACAACTTCAACCTTGCATAGATCCACGCTTGCTCGATCCCTTGAATCTATGTTATCAAATGTAGATTCAATAATCAAGCAAATCACTAGTTGGACATAAAAGAGGAGAGAATTTAGAAAGTATTATGCTGACAAATTATCATATGAACAAGTGAAAAAGGAATAAATTACAAAACTCAACTTGTGTTCTTTTTTCAAAGACCCATGAACAAATGAATCTCTACCCATTACATGCAAGACGTTCCCTATCCATTGGTGTAACAACCAAGTGATAAGGGACAATTTTGCACAGAGGTGGTGGATGGTTTTTGACCATCCTCCATGCAACAATAATGAGGTCCTGTAATACTTTTTGAGGAAACTCTACTGTGAGTTTGTCAAAAATAAAGTGCCAAATTATTTTGATATGTGGGAGTTCTAGGGTATAGGTAGGGAGTTAGCACAAGATAGACTAGGGGCATGTGTTGACCCACAGTGACCAGTGAGATGAGCACTCGTCAGACCAGCCCATGAGCACATTTCTATCCCTTCCATTATGAAGGAGAGTGTTGAGGTCGAGGCACTTCAATTCATTAGTGCCTTGACCTAGAGCATCTTACAGCACGGCATGGGTCAGGGGAGAGTTTGAGTACGGTTCCACCCCATACTTCTTAGACTTGCGGGTCAGCATGTGGTTATGACCCCATGGATAGTCATGATGCAGGTGCACAGGCTACATCTGCAACTGAGCAGATGGTGATGACAGATGCCCTCTTGAGTGAGACTTTCAAGCTTGATACTCAGGTAAATCTTAGCAAGTTCATTGAATTTAATTTATAAAATTTCATTTTTGAAATGCAAGATTAACTAATTTAGTTTGATGATTTTAATAAAATTTCAAGGTCATAGCATTGATGCAGTTTTTAGTGGTTCTCCACCTACATATTATAGTACATCTACTGTTGGGGTATGTAACTAGTAAACAATTATAAATATTACATGTGAATAGCATTGTTATATGAATGGTATTCTAATATTTGATTTCAGATGTTGAATAGGTTAATATTGGAGATTTCACGGCAACACCTGCCAGTGGTGGTGGACTTCAAAGCTTCACGGGGGTAATAAAATAAATAGTTTAATGAATGAATTGTACTTATTAGATTTTTTTATGACTTGTGTGCTTTAATGTGTGTACTTCCATGTTTAGGTGAACGTGTGTGTATGTTAGGAGCCATGATTTGCATCACTATTATAGTTTTGGTAATTGAATAATGTTGTTTTATTTCTAGATGATGCAGGCTGCGGAGACACCTCCCAATATTCATAGGGCAATGGAGCATGGTGTGACCTTTGTAATTCATAGCTCCATGCCATTAATAGGGGTATGAGGCAGATTAGTAAATTTCAATTTACATTCATTGTTATAGTTGTTTATTTTTAAAAAATTAAAAGATTATTGATTTGAAGTTTAATTTCTATAGGACATGACATCACCACAGCCTAATCCTGCTACTAAGGTAAGTGAGGAGATAGATTATATGGTAGCGGAAGTGATTATTTTGTTAAATGTTTCATTTTTTATAACATGTAATTTCTATATATTAATGTCTATACTTTTTATTGTAATAGCTATAGATCCAGGAAGAACTAAATAGGAGTAGCCCTAGGGTTCATAGTAGACCACCCACATACATGTATCCATCCCCTAGAAGATTAAAGGCTGCCCATGATCTATTCTCTTCACCAGCCAGAGGGGAATGACTTTTTATTGTGTTCCTTTGTTGTATGCCTATATGGCATTTGTGGACATATATTTTGTATTGCATATAGTTGACATTGTATACCTATATGGCATTCTTGTAAGCCTATATGGCTATTTTGTATATATGTTATACTTATATCGACAGATATTGATGTATGCCTATATGGATATTTGGTTAATACAAATCTTTTTTATTGATGGCGTCCATACTTGCATTATAAATCCATGTTTGAATGGATATTCAAGTATCACCTAAACCTCATTTTGGAACTAAAAGATAAAAGTTGTATTTAAAATAAAAATAAATCATCATGTTGAAAAGAAAATATTCATATTCTTTATGAGTTACTCAATTGAAAATATTCAAATGAGTATGCTGATCCATATTCTTTATGAGTTGGTCAATTAAAAATATTTCTTAATTTCTTTTTATTATACCATATTGGGATGCAAAGAGTATGTTTGTTGTTTTGAATAAGATAGTCAAAATCATATGCTTATGAGCACCTGATGACCATTGTGGTTATTAAATGTAATTCCTCTTGCATATAAGGTGAGGTTATAAGATTACATCGAGTCTTACCTAATTTTAGTATGCAACATAACATTGGGGCTATAGGCTTCCATAAGTCACCAAGAATCAAGGATCAAGGTTGTCATTGAAGTCAAAGGGTCAAGGTTATTTGTCATTGATGTCAAGGTTGATGCCATGATGTTGATAAGGTGATATAGTGATTCAAGGTAGGTGATGGTCATGAGGTGCATGATGTTGTGAATATGGTTTTCATGATAAAGTCTCTCAATTCGTGTGATACTGCACAAGACAAACATGGTTCATATGATGCAAGGTTCATGTTCATGGTGTATGTGGTTTTGTTCATGTAAGGTTTTGTTGTGAATATGGTTTTCATGATAAGGTCTATCTTGAAAGGTTGATATGATGCAAGGTTCATATTCATGGTGGATGTGGTTTTGTTCATGCAATAAGAAGTTAGAGAAGACACAAGCTTTCATAATCATAATCTTATTGATAGTTAGGGTTTGCATATTGGGCATTAAACCCTAAAAAGAATCTACTTTTCTTAAGACTTTAAAACCCTCAATTGCCTATCGTGTGTAAAGTGCACTTTTGTTTTAATTTAATATTGACTTATAATCAGAAGTTACTATCACTTAAATCAACCTACTAAAGGGTCTTTAAGTCATTAGTTCACCAGCCCTTCAACCTAACTCAACTGGCATCTCTGGTATACTCTCATAAGCTCGAGTACCATATCATAATCCAAGGTCATATTTAATTGATATGAGGGAAGGAAAAAGGATTGGAAGGTCAGTATTTAAAAGGAATTTGGAATATAAAAAATCATCTCTATGCGGTTGAATTTGATGGGCATGCCTTTATAAAAGGCTAAAAGATAGCTTTATGCAGGATATCATGGTATTTGTAGTGTTTGAAGATTGAAGACTAGTTAGTGTTTGTAGTTCAGACTGTTTCGGCATGTTTGGGTATGAAACAGGACCATGCCTAGCCTAAACATACCCATCTAGACGCATTGGAATTGTTGGTTTGGCCGCACGAGGAGAAGAACAAAAGTTACACCCCTTTGTAACTTTACACTACCTCCTTTTGATGATTTTTGGAGCAGTAGAAAAACTTTCACCATAGGCAAACACCTCAGCGATATAAAAATTGAGAGAGGTTATTGTAAAGGGACCCTCCATGATCACGTTGCCTTAGACGGAATGTATCTAAGTGACACAGTTTCCGAGTAACAAATTGTCAAAGGTTGCTACCTTTTTGCACTTTGGACTCTTCAGGGATATCGCTGGTACAATGTAGCTCAGACTATTTCAGCATGTTTGGATGCAAAATAGGACCATGCCTAGCCTAAACGTACCCATCTAGATGTGTTGGAACTGTCATTTTGGCCACATGAGGAGAAGAACAAAAGTTACACCCCTTTGCAACTTTACATTGCCTCCTTGTGAGATATAAAAAACTAAGAGAGGTTATTGTAGAGGGACCCTACATGATCACTTTTCCTTAAAAAGAATGTATCTAAGTAACACAATTTTTGAATAACATCTCGTCAAAGATTGCTACCTTTTTACACTTTAGACTCTTCAGGGATATCACCAGTACAATGTAGCTCAGACTGTTTCGACATGTTTGGGTGCAAAACAAGACCATGCCTAGCCTAAACATACCCATCCAGACGTGTTGGAACTATTAGTTTGGCCACACGAGGAGAAAAACAAAAGTTACACCCCTTTGCAACTTTACACTGCCTCCTTCTGACGATTTTTGGGGCAGCAAAAAACCTTTCACCATGGGCAAACGCCTCAGAGATAAAAAAAAATGAGAGAATTTATTGTAGAGGGACCCTATGTGATCGCGTTGCCTTAGACATAATGTATCTAAGTCACATGGTTTCTGAGTAACAACTCGTCAAAGATTGCTTCTTTTTTGCACTTTGGACTCTTTAGGGATATCACTGGTACAATGTATCTTAGACTATTTCAGCATATTTGGGTGCAAAACAAGACCATGCCTAGCCTAAATGTAGCCATACCGATGCATTGGAATTGTTAGTTTGGTCACATCAGGAGTAGGACAAAAGTTACACCCCTTTGCAACTTTACACTGCCTCTTGACGATTTTTGGGGCAGCAGAAAACCTTTCACCACGGGCAAACACCTCAGAGATATAAAAAAATGAAAGAGGTTATAGTAGAGGGACTTTACATGATCATGTTGCCATAGACAAAATATTTCTAAGTGATATGGTTTTCGAGTAACATCTCATCAAAGATTGCTACCTTTTTGGACTTTGGATTTTTCAGGGATATCGTCAGTACAATGTAGCTCGGACTAATTCAACATGTTTAAGTGAAAAAAAGGACCATGCCTAGTGTAAATGTACCCATCCATATGCGTTGGAATAGTTAGTTTGGTCGCATCAATAGCAGGACGAAAGTTACACCCCTTTACAACTTTACACTACCTCCTCCTACCGATTTTTGGGGTAGCAGAAAACCTTTCACCACAGGTAAACACCTTAAAGATATAAAAAACTGAGAGAGGTTATTGTAGAGGGATTCTACATGATCGTGTTTCCTTAGACAAAATGTTTCTAAGTGACATGATTTTTGAGTAACATCTCATCAAAGATTGCTGCCTTTTTGCACTTTGGACTCTTCAGGGATATCGTCGGTACAATGTAGCTCGGATTGTTTTGGTATGTTTGGGTGAAGAAAAGGACCATACCTAGCATAAATGTATCCATCTAGACATGTTGGAATAATTAGTTTGGTCACATCAGGAGCAAGACAAAAGTTACACCCCTTTGCATTTACACTACCTCCTTTTGACAATTTTTGGGGCAGCAGAAAACCTTTCACCATGGGCAAATGCCTTAGAGATATCAAAAATTGAGAGAGGTTATTGTAGAGAAACCCTACATGATCATGTTACCTCAGATGGAATGTTTCTAAGTGACACAGTTTTTGAGTAATATCTCGTCAAAAATTGCTCCCTTTTTCCACTTTAGACTCTTTAGGGATATCATCGGTACAATGTAGCTCGGACTATTTCAACATGTTTGGATGAAAAATAGGACCATGCCTAGAGTAAATGTACCCATCCAGACGTGTTGGAATATCAGTTTGGTCGCATCAAGAGTAGGACGAAAGTTACACCCCTTTGCAACTTTACACTGCCTCCTTCTAACGATTTTTGGGGCAACAGAAAACCTTTCACCACGGAAAAATGCCTCAAAGATATAAAAACTAAGAGGTTATTATAGAGGGACTCTACATGATTGTGTTGCCTTAGACAAAATATTTCTAAGTGACACAGTTTTCAAGTAACATCTCGTCAAAGATTGTTGTCTTTTTGCACTTTAGACTCTTCAGGGATATCGTCGGTACAATGTAGCTCAGACTATTTCGACATGTTTGGGTGAAAAACATAACCATGCCTAGCCTAAACGTACCCATCTGGATGCGTTGGAAGTGTCAGTTTGGTCGCATCAAGAGTAGGACACCAAAAATGCAAAAGTTGCTTTGTGCAACTTGACAACATTGACACTTTTTTGCAACAGGACTCAAAGACTCAAACTGACCCCAAATGAAATGATCTTAGAGGCATGACAACTTGAGTGCCCCTGCACCATTAGTGCAACTGAATTTGATAAAATTTTCTTATTAAGAAAAAGAGCTTCCCTTAGCTTCAAGAAATATAAATATTCTATACTGACAAGGCCAACAACATGATGGTGGAAGCTCATGTGGCCTCACCTAAGACCTAAGACACATGTAGTCTAGTAGATGTAGGACACCTAAGACACCTATTGTATAGTATGTACATCTAGATTTTATAGACATAGTAGACCTAAGACACATAGTCTTTATACCTTATTGTAGTCTAGACCTAAGTCAACTAGACACCTAGATTATAGTTCTACCTAAGACACCTATTATGGTAGACCTAGTTGACATATAGTACCTACCTAAGACACCTAGATTAAATTATAGAAGACACCTACCTAGAAGACACATAGATCATTCTAGATTATACCTTATTCTAGTCTCTAGATAGGTCTTTGATATATAGTATCTACCTAAGACACCTAGATTAGATTAAATACTTTTTTTTTAGTCTCTGTCTACCTAGTTGACATATCATATATACCTAAGACACAATTAGAGAAACCTATTATCTAGTTAGAAACCAAGACACCTAGAGACACCTATAGTTTATACATTACCTAGATTTTATACATTATTCTCAGGATCAACTTCATCCATCACTTAGGTCTAACCCCATGAAGCACAACATAATGATGTAAAAATGTGTATATGTGTAAAAATGCACCAGCGAATAAAAAAAGACAAACCTTTCAAATTAATGTGCATACTTACAACTCAATATAACATGACTTTACAAAATTAATGTGAATACTTACAAATTAATCCAATGAACCATCTGGGTCTGCTCTACTCTTTATTGTGTCAAGTATTTCTTCATGGTTAGACTCACGCACCTTCCACAAGGTCTTGTTCAAAGGTCTACCCCAATACTGTATCAAATGAACATTGGATGCCACGACAAGGTTCGAGTAATGATGAATCTTCTGATGCGTTGCAAAGTCTTGAAACAACCAAACATTAACACTCTTATGTGGGTACCTTCTAAGCCATGTTCCAGTAATAACCACTGAGCCTGTAGGGTATTCAATGTTTTCTCCATCTGTAACTGGGGCCTCCAATTTCTTTTTGGCCTCAACACAATGACATAAGTAATAATCTATTCCCTCTTCATTATCTTCATTTGCAATAACTGGAAATATATGTGCCCTACATTGATATGTGTAGCAAATTAGATGAAATTAGTCAACATTACAAAAACACTACAAAGTAAGATGACATTAGGAATTTCAAAAACTATGCAAATAGATATATTACCTAGTTGAACTAGATCTGATATGTGGTTAAAGTCAATTGATGATTCCATCTGTGTTAGTTCTAGTACCGTCAGGGGTTGATATGTGTCAAGTGGGCTAAGATAACTTAACTGCCATTTGTCAACCCACTCCTTTGACTCGCACTCATCCCAAGCTTGAATTGTACAGGAAGAACAAAAGCATGACATCTTTCACATATGGATACTCCATGAACCTGCAATTGAGCTTCTAAAAGAGTGCATCTCACTTGATCCTGTTAGTGTAGAAAAGTCCTCATATGGTGCAATGTTAGTATCATCTATCAACCAAAAAAATCTATGAACTGAAGACTTACCTTCATTACTTGTACCCATGGAAGCATTACACCACTTGACGATTGATTTTGCATCTGTCAACTTTGCATTATCTTTATAGTTTAACTCTTCTCTTGCTCTGGCTCTTTTGATACATGATCCTACACCATCATGCTCCCCCTTTCCATGCCTGACCTCGCAAAAGTTCCACATAGGCTGAATACCTATAAAATTATGTCTCCTACTTAGCTAATAGAAATTATACGAGTTCTTGAATTGTGACACGCAGTTATCTGAACATATGCCCGATTGAACGATATGCCCCTTCTAGCCAAATCATTTTAGAACACCTGAAAGCAACCTTGTACGAACTCCGTAGAATGTGTATGATCATCACTGATATAGAAATTATACTCCCTTATGATCTTTCTGTCATCCTCTATACTATCATTTGCATGAATGAATGTGATGTGCACAAATATAGAAACCTGTGTGGAGTTGTAATATTATGATTGTACCTCACGCTATGGCTATAGACTGTAGGTCTTTGCAAAGTTGACGACTAAAACAATCCTACCTCAATCCCTCAACCCTAAACCCTAAACCTTATCCCTAAACCTTAATCCCTAAACCCTAAACCCTAAACCTTATCCCTAAACCCTAATCCCTCAACCTTCAACCCTAATCCCTCAACCCTCAACTCTAATCCCTCATCCGTAAACCCTAAATGCTATCGCTATTCCTAAACCCTCAACAGGCTCGATACTATACCTTAAAACCTATTCCCTTATCCCTAAACCCTCCAACCCTATCCCTAATCCTTATACCCTCAACACTCTGTTTTAACCCTAATCCCTCGACCCTCAACCCTATCCCTAAACCCTCAACCCTCGAACCTCAACACTTAACCCCCAATGTCAAACCCTAATCCCTCAACCCTATCCCTAAACCCTAAACCCTAAAACTTCAACCCTGAACCTTCAACATCAAATCCTAATCCCTCAACCCTTCACTCTAATCCCTCAACCCAAAACCATATCTCTAAACCCTCAACACTATACCTTAAATCCTAATCCCTCAACCCTAAACCCTAAACCTTATCCCTAAACCCTAATCCCTCAACCCTCAACCCTAATCCCTCAACCCTTAACTCTAATGCCTCATCCCTAAACCCTAAATGTTATCCCTATTCCTAAACCCTTAATGGGCTCGATACTATACCTTAAACCCTAATCCCTTATCCCTAAACCCTCCAACCCTATCCCCAATCCTTATACCCTCAACACTCTATTTTAACCCTAATCCCTCAACCATATCCCTAAACCCTCAACCCTCGAACCTCAACACTCAACCCTCAATGCCAAACCCTAATCCCTCAACCCTTAACTCTAATCCCTCAACCCTCAACCCTATCCCTAAACCCTCAACCCTAAAACCTCAACCCTCAACCCTCAACGTCAAACCCTAATCCCTCAACCCTAAACCCTATCCCTAAACCCTCAACACTATACCTTCAACCCTAATCCCTAAACCCTAAACCCTAAACCCCATCCCTAAGTCCTAATTTGTCAACCCTCAACCCTAATCCATCAATCTTCAGACCTAATCCCTCATCCCTAAACCTTAAACACTATCCCTATTCCTAAACCCTCAACGGACTTGATACTATACCTTAAACCTTAATCCCTTATCCCTAAACCCTCTAACCCTATCCCTAATCCTTATACCCTCGACACTCTACTTTAACCCTAATCCCTCGACCCTCAACCCTATCCCTAAACCCTTGACCCTCGAAACTCAACCCTCAACCCTCAATGTCAAACCCTAATCCCTCCACCCTTAACTCTAATCCCTCGACCCTCAACCCTATCTGTAAACCCTCAACCCTAAAACCTCAACCGTCAACCCTCAACGTCAAACCCTAATCCCTCAATCCTTAACTCTAATCCCTCAACCCTAAACCCTATCCCTAAACCCTTAACACTATACCTAAACCCTAATCCCTCAACCCTAAACCCTAAACCCTATCCCTAAGCCCTAATCCATCAACCCTCAACACTAATCCATCAACCCTCAACCCTAATCCCTCATCCATAAACCCTAAACACTATCCCTATTCCTAAACCCTCAAAGGGCTTGATACTATCCCTCAACCCTTAACCCTTAAAACTTGAAACCTAAAACCTATCCCTACACCCTTGACACTTGACACTATATCCTAAACCCTAATCCCTTAACCCTCATCCCTAAATCATCAACCCTAAATCCTTAAACCTTCAACCCTAAACCCTATCCCTAATCCCTCTACCCTCGACACTCTACTTTAACCCTAATCCCTTGACCATCAACCCTATCCCTAAACCCTCAACCCTCAACCCTCAACCCTCAACTCTCAACATTAAACCCTATTTCATCAACCCTAAACCCTAATCACTCAAACCTTAAACCCTAATCCCTATCCCTCATCCATTAACCCTTAAAACGTAAACCCTATCCCTACACCCTCAACACCTGACACTATATCTTAAGCCTTAAACCCTCATCCTAAAGCCTCAACCCTCAATCCTTAAACCTTCGACCCTAAACCCTATCCCTAATCTCTCTACCCTCGATACTCTAACCCTAACCTCGACATTAAATGCTAATCCGTCAACCCTAAACCCTAATCTATCAACCCTAAACCCTCAACCCTCAACACTATTCCTTAAACCCTAATCCCTCAACTCTAAAACCTAATCCCTCAACCCTAAACCCTAAACCCTATCCTTAAACACTCAACCCTCAGCAAGTTATACCTTAAACCTTAATCCCTCAACCCTCAACTCTCAACCCTAATCCCTCATCCCTAAACCCTAAATGATATCCCTATTCCTAAACCCTCAACCCAAGACACTATACCTTAAACCCTAATCCCTTACCCCTAAACCTTAAACCCTATCCCTCAACCTTTAACCCTTAAACCTTAAACCCTAAAACCTATCCCTAAACTCTCAACCCTATACCCTCAACAATATACTTAAGCCCTAATCCCTCAATCATCAACCCTATACCTTAAACCTGAAGCCTACACCCTCAAACCTCATCCCTAGACCATATAACCACACCCTTATATCCTAAACCTCGAATATTGTGCCTCAACCCTATACTTAAATTAAACCTAAACCATACGTGCTCTCAACCCAAGTCACCCTATGCCTTATATACCCTCAATCCATATCATAAACCCTAAACCCTAATCCCCGTGTCTTACACACTTAATCTTATACACTCAACACCCTGAATATTAACCCTCAACTGTAACCCTCAACCCTCAACCCTCTACCTATTACTTAAGCCCTAATCCCTCAACCCTCAACCCTCAAAACTATACATGCTCAGGTCCTTATTTACATTAAACCTAAAACACTCATACATACATACATGCATACATATAAACATACATACATACAAAGATGCATACATACAAGCATGCATACATGTACATACATACAAGCATGCATACATGTACATGCACACATACCTACAAGAATAGATATAAACATCCATGAAACATACTTATGAAATTTGAACATATCTCATTCAAAGGAAGACATAACGCAAGTGCGTTATAACGCACTTGCGTTGTGTCGAAATGGGAAAACACTGGCAAACATGAAAAAAAGCAAAAAAAACACAACATAACGCATTCGTGTTATAACGTGCTCGCGTTATATTGTGCTTTGGGAATCCCAAGCCTTCGGCTTGGGATTTGCTTGGGATTTCCAACCCAAAGCTTGGAGTGCCTTTTCAACATCCACATACGTGTTTTTACAAATTCTACAAGATTTCACATAAGTTTGTTCGTGCTAACCCTCAAATTTGTACGTGTTTCAAGGTCCAACAAATTGAACACTTGGGTAATGTTAGGCTTTCTCTTAGCTATTTAACGATGTAATTTTTTCATATTTTGACAATGTTAAGCCTTTCATCTTTAATTTCTTTTGTTTGTGTGTCCAATTTTGGGCAAAAACCACTGTTTGGTCTTTTTTTCATTGTAAATTAACTATTCATTGAAATTTTAAAAAAGTTACATATTTAGAAGCTAGACACAATTCTACACAGTAAAAAAAGGAAAAAATGATTTTCAATTAGTTTTCAAAATTTATAGGGGTAGCACGGCTAAAATTCTATTTTTTAGGATGTGTCCAGTTTGAAAATTAGTAAAAAATCAAATATTCATCAAAAAATTATCAAAAAACTCAAGCATAAACTACATGTTGTTAGCTAATTTCTCACTGAAGCAATTTTTAAAATACCAAAAAAAAGTTAACCTTTTGAGGGAGCCACAAAACATGCTATGTTATGTTTTTTTGATAGAAACAACACCAATTTCTGTGGCTCCCTCTTTTGAACCCCTTAATCTATACCATTTAAAAAAAAAATAGTAGTTTAGAAAGTAGACTCAGAGCACTACGAACATTGTTTTGGTTGCATCTCCAAATTTTGAGTGTAACTATTTCAATTTCTTATCCAAGGCCAGTATTTCCTGATTTTAGAAAAAAAGTGGCCACTTAAGACCCCTTTTTGGCCCCCCATCTTCTTGCATTTACCCTGGAGAAAAGGAACATAGGGAATTCAAGTGCCTAGGAATGAGGATAGAGGGTAGTACATGGGCTATATTTAGAGATGAGAGGTCACCTATCTCAAAGAGGGGCCTAGAGTGTGGAGATTCACTTGTCTTGCACAGATCCTTGAGATGCAACAGAAGGGAGGAATTGACACAAAAGAAGAGTTTATCCAGAACCAAATATAAAGTGGGAGTAAAGTGTTGCAATGCCATTATGGATAGCAGTAGTACAAATAATTTAGTGTCTAATGAAATGGTTGACAATTTGGGATTGAGGAGGATGAATGATCTATGCCAATATAGGATTGGATGGTTGTACTAGGGAGATAAGATACTAGTGGAAGAACATTGCTTGGTAAGGTTCAACATAGGTGCATACCATGATGACGTGATGTGTGACATTGTGCTAATTGATGTGCTCCATCTGTTGTTCAGCAGACCTTGTCAATTTGATACCTGAGTGTTGTCTATGATGGGAGAGCTAACACCTACACACTTTGGAAGGATGGTTAGAAACATAAGTTGATTCCATTGAAGGCAAGTGAGGGACAATTTACAATAGAACTAGAGTTTTCATTAGGGAAGAATGATATGTATTGACCACAAATATGTGTGGCATTTATAGAGTGTCTAACAACATCACAAATGCAAAAGAGGTATTGTAGAGAAGAGAATGTGAGAGCATAGGTCACCAAAGGGAAGTCGTCCAAAGGATAGAATGAGTGAGAGGATGATGAGTTGTACCAAGGAGCATGCCATAGTGGACAAATTAATAAAAGGATATGTGATAACCAAGAAGGAGTGATCCAACTCAAGATCCAAGGGCTTTGTCAAGCTACTAGATCAAGCAGCAAAAATGATTAACACCAGACAACAAAACAAATGATTCTTTATTCATATGCAAGAGAAAGATTACACAGGAGTACAATTGTCATTACACATGCACTGGCCTCATCCTTACAACATTTCAAGATCAGACCAAACAGATCTTGCAATCTCAAGAACCTTTTGGACCTCCAAAAATGTACTACGGATGCTTGACCAAGGAGAATCTCGCACCTAGGAGAATCTCTTCCACCATGGAGAATCTGCCCTTCATAGTACGAAATCTATGTATTTGTAGACCCCTGAGCTGGCCACCGACCTTATTAAATGCATAAGACATGTGTTAGATCCTCATTCACCTTTGGGATGATAGTTCACATGTTTCAAAACTTTATCATCTTTTGTGTCATTTATAGGAATTTCAAGTGTCACCAGATGCAGGCCTTTGGGCCATGACCGGATAAGTGGGAGATTTAGCCATCGTAGGACATGGCGGGGTTTTTGACCCTCACTAGATATGTCTAGTGCTGAGAGAAAGTCACGCAAAGGTCCTTTCGGCAGAGCAAAAGGCAAAGTGGGGAAAAGTGACTTGACCGGATAGACAGGGGTTTGAGGGTTCACTGAATATGTGCAGTGAGGCTCCATTTTAGTGCTGGGCTCTTCTAACTGGTGGGATTTTCACCCTGCACTAGATCAGCGATAATTTTGTCATTCAATGGATATGTCCTGTGAGGGATCCTTTTCACGCAGATCCAATGAAGTCAACTTTTAGTGCTAACACCTATTTAATTCTCTGATGGGGAAATCCACTATCGCTAGACCAAGGAGGATTATAGGGTCTGTCGGACATGTTTGGTGAAGCCCAATTTTAGTGCAGATATGGTGAAGTCTAATTTTAACATAGATCTGGTGAAGTCTAATTTTAGCACAAATCCAGTGAAGGATGATTTTAACGCCAAGCAACCCAAACAACTTAGCAGGAAAAAGAAAGGTCACATGATATTTAGTGACAAGCAAAAACTCTGCTGAGGCATAACTTCTTCAATTTTTATTAGATCTTTACCAAATTTGAGATGCAAATACCCATTTGGGCCTTCTTCAAGATCAATTCATCCCTAGGCCAAAATCTTTACGAAATTCTTCAGAAATTGATCAATCAACTCCTGAAGCAACTCCTACAGCAAAACAAACAACAAGAAAGTAAAGCAAACATTTTTGATTGACAAGGATTGCACGTGAACCTAGATGCTCCTACATCAGACACGCCAGGTAAAAATTTTGTGAGCATGGACTCACAAAATGGAGTTGGATACTAGAACTACCCTTTCAGGTTGTAAACAACTTGCAACAAACTCCATTACTGAATTAGGCTCATCAAAAGACCTGTTCCTTCGCCTCTTCCAACATCTAGCTAGGAAAACCTTCATTCTCCTCCAACAACGCTGCTCTTCACTTCTCTTCCTCAACCTAGAATCTGATCCACTATAACTCGACCTCCTCCACCAATATGCATATGTACTACCCTTGCAGTACCATACTAATTTTTATCTACATACAAACCAGTACTAATAACATCCACCTGTACCATCTCCCCTACATTCACCATCTCATTCATCTCAACATGCAAATCAGTTTACACAAATTCACAAGAGTTTAGAGTTACCTTTTTCACCTATTCCTCTACTTCTGCAACATCTATCTTCTCACTATCTACTACAATTTGCTCATCTTCATACACTCCACTCTCATCTTCATCATAAAAATAGAACATATTATGCATTACCTCTTTCTTTGCAACATTTTCTTTGTCATTGTCTACTTCCATATCTTCGTCATTCTCATTCTCTACTACTACAACCTCAGTATCTACAACAACTACATCCTTCTTCTCATCCTTAGTCACTGATATAATCTCTTCCCTTTCCTCTTTACCTGCATACACATCATCACTAGCAAACACATTTTGATCAGAAAAATAATGGGACTCCTTCATACCCATATTTTCCTCTTCAACTGCTACATTTTTCTCTTCTTCCTTGCTCTCTTTCACCGTGTCTTCCTCATAGTATGCTACTGCACTTTCTTCTTTTTTATCCTTGTTATCTACCACAACTTCTTTTACCACTTCCTCATGTTTATCCTGCAACGGAGCCAAAACAAATTCTTCCCCATCCTTGATTATACTATATGTATTCTTCCTACCATCATGCACAGCTTCTCTATCCCAAAGCTAAGGTAAACCCAATAGGACAGGACATACATCCATGGGTACTACATCACACACAATCTCATCCTTGTATCTACCAATACAACACATTGCTCACTTACCCAAATCTGACGATCTCCTCAAAACCAAGAAATGCAATATGGGCTAGGATGTTTTCTTGTCTTCAATTTCAGCTTCTTAACCATTTTTTAAGACACCAAGTTATATGTGCTACCAATGTCTACAACCACTCTACAACACTTCCCACCTGACTTGCAAATAGTTCTAAACAAACTCTTTCTTTGTATAGGCTCTTGCTCCTCTTTCTATGGCTTAAAAAATACTTTCTTCATCATTAGGCATTCTCCCGATCTCCAAGACATTATGTTAAACAATTGTTGCACACTTTCAATATGTAACTTGCACAAAACACATAATCAATTCTTCACAGCTTCTCAGCTCTCACTTGCTTAGGACTCCTCTCTACCTGCAACAATCTTTTGAGCTCTTCACAACCACTTCACTCTCTTCCTCTACCTGGAGGTCCTGGCATAGGTTGCCTCACGCTCAATACTCTACCTATGCATGTAGGAACTCCAACTCTGATACCATTTGATGCAGCTCAAGATCCAGGGGCTTTGTCAAGCTACCAGATCAAGTAACAAAAATGATTAACACTAGACAACAAAACAAATGATTCTTTATTCATATACAAGAGAAAGATTACACATGAGTACAATTGTCATTACACATGCATTGGCCTCAGCCTTACAACATTTCAAGATCAGACCAAACAGATTTTGCAATCTCAAGAACTTTTTGGACCTCCAAAAACATACTACCGATGCTTGACCAAGTAGAATCTCTTCCACCACAGAGAATCTGCCCTTCATATCATGAAATCCATGCATTTATAGACCCCTGAGGTAGCCACTAACCTTATCACATGCATAGGACATGTGTCAGATCCTCATTTGCCCTTGGGATGACCATTCATGTGTTTTAAAACTAATTGTGTCATCTTCTATGTCGTTTACAGGGATTTTGAGTGTCACCATATGCAAGCCTTTGGGCCATGTCTGGATAAGCAGGAGATTTAGCCATCATAGGACATGGAGGGGTTTTCAACCCTCACTAGATATGTCCGGTGCTGAGAGAAAGTCACATAAAGGTCCTTCCTGTAGAGAAAAAGGAAAAGCAAGGAAAAGTGACTTGATTGGATAGGCGAGGGTTTGAGGGTTCACTAAATATGTGTAGTGAGGCTCCATTTTAGCGTTGGGCTCTTCTAACACTTCCAGCGGGATTTTCACCTTGAACTGGATTGGCAGGAATTTTTTCATTCAGTGGATATGTCTTGTGAGGGTTCATTTTCACACATATCTAGTGAAGTCAACTTTTAGCGCTAACACCTATTTAATTCTTCGATGGGGAAATCCACTGTCACTAGACCGACGAGGATTATAGGGTCTGCCAGACATGTCTGGTGAAGCCTAATTTTAGCGCAGATCTGGTGAAAGCTGATTTTAGTGCAGATCTGGTGAAAGCCGATTTTAGTGCAGATCAGGTGAAGTTCAATTTTAGCTCAAATCTGGTGAAGTTCAATTTTAGCACAAATCTGGTGAAGGATGATTTTAGCACTAGGCAACCCAAACAGCTTAGTGGGCAAAAGGAAGGTCACAAGATATCTGGTGACAAGTAAAAACTCCGTTGAGGCATAACTTCTTTAATTTTTATCAAATCTTTACCAAATCTGAGATGCAGATACCCATTTGGGCCTTCTTCAAGATTAAGTCATCACCTGGTCAAAATCTTTAGGAAATTCTCTAGAAATTGATCAATTAACTCCCGAAGCAACTCTTGCAGCAAAACAAACAAGAAAGTAAAGAAAATATTTTTAGTTGATGAGGATTGCACGTGAACCCAGATGTTCCTATATCAAAGAGGATGATAGAAGTGGGGGACTAGTTGATGGAAATAGCCAGAGGATTGTGATTGGAAGTAGATCAAGAGGATGGGACACAAAAGATGATTGGTGGATCAAAATACTACAACCTCAAAAAAAGAAGCTAGATGAGATCAAAAATGATGAAGGATAAAGTAGTTCTTAGGGTAGATCACTTGAGGCATACCTTCAGAGGTGGAAAGAATGAGTTGAGGAAGTAGCAATTTGGAATCTTTAGGCAATGGTAGGCTATCTTGGAAAATGAGGGACTTATTTTTTTATTAACCCGAGGTGTTTGATGTAAGAGCATCCTTGGGTATTGTGGAAATCTTGCATCATTATGGAAAACTATATTTTGTGTTTTATTTCAATTGCTTATTTGTTTGTTAGTTGCAGTTACTAGTTTTTGATAGAGAAAGTTAGCACGTTTGGCTGCAATTTGAAATTGACTTTTACAAATTTGGGAATAGTTATAGTTATGGTTGGTGGGTCTCATGTTAACATTTGAGGAGAATCAGATGAGTAAAAGATAGTAATTTGGTTCACAAGTGTCTTCCGGATTGACAGTTGTGCAAAGTTGAGATTGTTCCCATTTGTGGTAGATTATTTGGAGTTTGTACTAACAAAAGAATATTTGTGAGGATTTATTGTGTCATTGAAGATGAATGTTGAGTACTGCATGAAGGTTTTCCATCATTTTACCATTTGAATTTATAAGTTTGTTATTCCTAGTTGAGAACACGTTTCATGTGGTATTGGGCTTTGCACCATCTTAAGGTTGACACAGATCATTTGGAAAACTTGGGAATACTATATATACTTGGCTGTGAGTTGTTTGAAAGAAAGTGAAGAAGGCAATGTGAAGTAGGACAATAGAGAGTGAGTTTTGACAATAAGGGAAGGATATGAGTGAGGTTTGAGAGGTAGAGCAAGGCAAAAGGAGTATGACATGGAGTGAAATCTTGAAGTAAGTAAATACTGAGCCAGGAGATTGATGGTACAACACATATTGGGTGTCATTATAGTAAAGTGGTGTTTAGTAATGTAATTATACTTGAATTATCATTGCATGATAATGTTGTAGGAAGCCCATTGCAACAACTATCCATTTGTGAGTCTTATTTAATAATCAAACGACTATGTCTTGGCATGTAAGAAGCCCATTGTGGCAGATTGTAATGGTTGTAATCATGCAAGTATGAAATAAATGAGCATGTTGTTGCTATTGTGGTGAAATCCTATGGTGTTGTGGTTGTTTGTGTGTTGGCTACATGGATAGAGAGTCCTTTGTTGGACACTCCTTTCATGACTACATCAGTTATTAATGGATATGTACTCAAAGGAGGAAAAAGGCTCTTAGTGTCACTTGGTCAATTTTTATGGAGCTGTAGATGCAGTATAATATTAGTATGATAGAGATTTAAATTAGCCAATTGGAAAAGCTATGACAAATAAATGGTTATACTCATCAATTCCAAAACATATCCTTGCAAGTGGAGACAATTATTGAAGAGAATTTGAATGAACTATTTTTTGGCGGGCTCAAAGATCATAGTCAACATGTTTAATCCACTTAACGTATTTGATTCTATTATTATAACATACAAGGTTAAGCTGCTTGAGGACCCCCAGCTGAGCATGTCTCCTGGTTCTAAAGGCAAGGTGAAGACCTGTGTGGGGACCCCCAAGATTTCCCTCAAAACCCCTAAGGGTGATCCCCGTACTATGGATGATATCCCTATTAGAACCCCTGCCACCTCTAAAAAGAAGCCCCAACAATGTGCCACTTCGAGGCCATGGAAAAAGTCAACTAAAAGAGATAGACTGGATTCGGAGGATGAAGAGACTGCTACTAAGAAAAAAGCTAAAAAGGGTAAAGAGGCTGTGACTATGGTTGACCCTATGAAAATTGTTGAGTTGGACATTGGGCATAAACTTGTTGGTAGTGGAGAAGGCGTGGAGGCTGCTAACCAAGGGTTCATCGGTCTACCCGCATTGCTAGAAAACCTTCTAAGAACTCCCAGGGGGTGGAGATCTCTGATGAATCAGAGTTTGTTGAGGAAACAATGGAGGAGGGAGGAGAGGAAACCCCTACTGAGTCTGTGCATGAAGTTGAAGGAGCAAGTCACTTCGCCTCCATGAACAAGTCCAGTTCTGAGGACTTGGGTGAAGCTGTTAGGATTTCTGGGGGACAAGACAACAAGGGGAATTGCTCCCTGTGTGTTAATACTACTGAGGATCTGAGGCACCTTTAGAGGAAGATGGAGGGAATGCAGAAGAAGTGGAAGATTATGGCTGAGTTTGTTGCTAAGGCCCTACATTGTGCGGCATTGATATTTGAGGCTGTTAAGGACTTAGATGACAAGGTCAAGCAGGTGGGGCTCGATAGCCTAGGAGACTACAAAGACATGGTTGATTTCCTAGCCAAGTTTGGGACATTTGACAGTCCTAGTTTCTAGTTGCTTTTGTTGTTTCTAATGTTTTTGATTAGATGTTTTTGTCTGTTGTTAATGCACTATTAATGTGTTGTTTCTGGCTTGTTAATAGTATGTAGCCTGGGGAGTCATTTTGTAAAGGGTTCTGGACCCTCTTCTCCAGCTAATCTAATCACAAACATACAAGGTATATAAAATATGCTTGCCCATTAAGAGGGAGGAATACACTAGTAACAAAGATGGGAATGTCATTTCCTCCATCTACTCAACAAATTGAAGAAAAATGAGTAAAGGGTTTAGTTTTAATTATGAACGCAAATATAGTCAAGGACATGAGTGTTCTCAAAAGAAGTTGTTTTACATTGAAGGTGCCTATGATGAAGAAAAGGATGAAGTAGTGGTAATAGCACTTGTGGAGGAGCTAGAAGGTCCAAAACCAACTATCTCTTGGCATGCACTTTTAGTTATTAACACCCCACAAACCCTCAAGGTAGTGGGTTTCCTTAAACAATTGAATGTGATTGAATCATGAACTAATCACAAATTCGTGAATAATAAGTTAGCAACATTATTTAACTGTTTCATTTACCCATCTTGATAGAATTTTACATCATGATTACAGATGGAGGTCTAGTTAGTTGTTTAAGAAAATTTTAGAACATTAAACTCACCATGGGAGACTACATGCTAGATTGTTCTATGATTTTTATTCCCATGGATGAAGCAAACATTGTTTTGAGAGTCCAATATTTCACTACCTTGGGAACAATTAACATGAAATTTTAGGAGCTATTCATGCATTTTCACTCAAAGAGTAGGACATTTAAACTAAGAGGGTTATGGGCAAAGTGTCAAAATATTGTAAGTTTTCACCAAATGCAAAAAATCTTAACAAAGGAGTAGATAGGAGTGTGTCCCAATTGTTTTCATTAGAAGTGCAATAGTCAAAGATTCATATATTGCCAATCCACAAGCAATTATTGATAGGCACTCAGTAGTTGTGGGGAACATGCTAAAAGGATTATCTCCTAAAAGAGATCATAAGAAAGCAATTCAACTAGTACTAGGGAGCCTTCAACCATTCATCGACTCTTCTTTGAAGGTACACCAAAAATTAGAGTAGCAGAAGAACACATTCAACACTAGTAAGAAGTACTCTCTAGTCTCAAGGAGAACAAGGCAATGACATAGAATAGAATGAAGCAAAAAGCTAATCAACATAGAGTTTCAACCTAACCGGAGTAGAATCATTTTGGAATCAAAGGGAATTCTTCATACATGCACTAAGAGGTTGTAGACAAGGACAGTTATAAATTATTTGATCAAGTGGAAGAATATGGCCAGTGAAGATATAAGATGAGCAGATGTAGCATTCTTGTAGAAGCATCTAGGAGTTGTCAACATTGGGGACAATGTTGGTTTTAGGGGGAGGGGCATGCTACACCCTATATCAATAACATGCATGGGAATATGTGTAACCAACTTGTGGCTAGCATAACCCTTAATTAAGTTATATTCAATTATTTATATAGTCCTATATAAGTAGTTAGGTCAGCCTAGGGTGACATCCATGACACAAATAAAATATATATAAGATATACTGGTTAGTTTCAGATCATGCTTACATACTTAGTGAGCTATCAATTTCTCTGGTTATTAAAAAATAAATTAAAACAAATATCGAATGCAATGGTTTTGGTCCTATGGAGTAGAGTTCAAACATAAAGTTTTTATATTGAACAAATCGGCCACTGATGGTGCTGAGGATAGAAAACCTAAAACCATTACGTCACAAACATGACACTTTCAGATCATACAAAGATTTTATGATAATCCAGACACAAGGAAAAACTATGGTAAATTCAAAGGATTTGAAACTTATGAAAGCTCTAAAACGTTCGCGTGAAAAATACAATGTATGGGTGGCCTTCCTCATAAGCACTTAAACAGCGTTCAAGCCACCAATGTGGGATAAATCCTTGCAACGTTAAACACGCCTTTCAGCACCGAACTCTCTCTAGTCCCACATTGAAAGATTAGAATGAGACTATCCACATTATATTGAAATGCACGCGACCAAATTTTTTGCCTGTGTAGTTGTGAAGAAGTTAGAAGATCCAAAACTAACTATCTCTTGGCATGCACTTTTAGTTATTAACGTCTCACAAACCCTCAAGGTAGTTGGTTTCAATAGAATCATGGACTAATCATGAACTAATCACAAATTCATCAATAATAAGTTAGCAACATGATTGAACTATTTCATTTGCCCATCTCTAGAATTTTACATCATGATTATAGATAGAGGTATAGTTAGTTGTTTAGGAAAATTTCATAGCATTAAACTCACCATGGGAGACAACATGCTAGATTGTTCTATGATTTTTATTCCTTTGAATGAAGCAAACATTTTTTTGAGAGTCCAATAGCTCACTACCTTGGGAACAATTGACATGAAGTTTCAGGAGCTATTCATGCATTTTCACTTAGAGAGTGTGACATTTGAACTAAGAGGGTTCTGGGCAAAGTGTCAAAAGATTGTAAACTTTCACCAAATGCAAAAAATGCTTAACAAGGGGGTAGATAGGAGTGTGGCCCAATTGTTTTCATTGGAAGTGCAATAGTCAAAGATTCCTATATTGCCAATCCATGAGCAATTATTGATAGACACTCAGTAGTTGTGGGGAATATGCTAAAAGGATTATCTCCTAAAAGAATACACTAGTAACAAAGATGAGAGTGTCATTTCCTCCACCTACTCAACAAATTGAAGAAAAATGAGTAAAGGGGTTATGTTTTAATTGTGAATGTAAATATAGTCAAGGAAATAAGTGTTCTCAAAAGAAGTTGTTTTACATTGAGGGTGCCTATGACAAAGAAAAGGATTAGTGGTTGTGAAGAAGTTAGAAGACCCAAAACCAACTATCTCTTGGCATGCACTTGTAGTTATTAACATCTCACAAACCCTCAAGGTAGTTGGTTTCATTAGAATCATGGACTAATCATGAACTAATCACAAATTCATCAATAATAAGTTAGCAACATGATTGAACTATTTCATTTGCCCATCTCTAGAATTTTACATCATGATTATAGATAGAGGTATAGTTAGTTGTTTAGGAAAATTTCACAGCATTAAACTCACCATGGGAGACTACATGCTAGATTGTTCCATGATTTTTATTCCCATGGATGAAGCAAACATTTTTTTTAGAGTCCAATAGCTCACTACCTTGGGAACAATTGACATGAAGTTTCAGGAGCTATTCATGTATTTTCACTTAGAGAGTGTGACATTTGAACTAAGAGGGTTCTAGGCAAAGTGTCAAAAGATTGTAAACTTTCACCAAATGCAAAAAATGCTTATCAAGGGGGTAGATAGGAGTGTGGCACAATTGTTTTCATTAGAAGTGCAATAGTCAAGGATTCCTATATTGCCAATCCACGAATAATTATTGATAGACACTTAGTAGTTGTGGGGAACATGCTAAAAGGATTATCTCCTAAAAGAGATCATAAGAAAGCAATTCAACTATTACTAGGGAACCTTCAACCATTCATTAACTCTTCTTTGAAGGTACACCAAAAGATTAGAGTAGCAAAAGAACACATTCAACACTAGTAAGAAGTACTCTCTAGTCTCAAGGAGAACAAGGCAATGACATAGAATAGAATGAAGCAAAAAGTTAATCAAGATAGAGTTTCAACCTAACCAAAGTTACTAGAACTTGATGAGGAGGGTAGAATCATTTTGGAATCAAAGGGAATTCTTCATACATGCACTAAGAGGTTGCAGGCAAGGACGATTATAAATTATTTGATCAAGTGGAAGAATATGGTCAGTGAAGACATAACATGAGCATATGTAGCATTCTTGTAGAAACATTTAGGAGTTGTCAACATTAGGGACAATGTCAGTTTTAGGGGGAGGGGCATGCTACAACCTTAATCAATAGCATGCATGGGGATATGTGTAGCCAACTTGTGGCTAGCATAATCCTTAATTAAGTTATATTATTATTTATATAGTCCTACATCTAGGTAGTTAGGTCAGCCCAAGTGACATCCGTGACATAAATAAAGTATATATAAGAAGTAGTGGTTAGTTTCAAATTGTACTTGCTGAGCTATCAATTTCTCCAGTTATTAAAAAAATAAATTAAAACAAATATCGAATACAATAGTTTTGGTCCTATGAACTAAAAGGTTCAAACAAAAAGTTTTTATATTGAACAAATCGGCCACTGATGGTAGGTGTGAATAGAAAACCTAAAACCATTACGTCATAAACAAGACACTTTCAGATCGTACAATGATTTTATGATAATCGACACACACGTTTACGGGTACATCGTACAGACGAAAAAACTGTGGTAAACTCAAAGGATTTGAAACTTATGAAAGCTAAAACGTGCGCGTGGAACAATGAAACGTGTGAGCCCAGGCATCTCACATACACATAACCGGTGAGTGGCCTTCCTCATAAAGCACTTAAATAGTGTTCAACCCACCAATGAGGGATAAACCTTTCACCACCGGACTGTCTTTAGTCCCACATTGAAAGATTAGAATGAGACTATCCACTTTATAATGAAATGCACGCAAGATGGTTTTCCGCCTCGATGGTGACTGGGATTATTTCTTGTTAATTTTCCTTTGAACTCAATCTTAATGAGATTGAGAGAGTGGGGAAAACTGATCCCTTCAATGTAGTTTTGATGACAAACTGAATTTAATGACATGCTTTGCAATTCTGGTCATATTTTTAATTCTCAAATTACCCATTCATAGTATTTTATCAACGGGCCCCTTTGCATGCCCTTTTTATAAGTTGGATATCAACATTCAAACCATTATCAAGTATTTCTAACCCATGAATTTCTCTAGTCACAAGCCACTTTCTCCCATGGAGACCTTATCCCATTTTGACTTAACAACACTAGCTTCATATATATTTTATAGAGTAATCAATCCATTCTCAAATTGAATAAACAACATAGTGTTAGTAGTACAAGGTTGTCATTAAACTCAACCATGATAGAGGGAAAACAATCTCGGTTTATTAAGGATTTGTTTGACTATGTGCATTACGACAGGGCATTCTTTTAGGTTTAAATTTAATGGTTGCAATTAGCTATTTTTTAATAAAACACAATTAAAATTTTAAGATGATGTATCACATGAAATGACATTTAAAATAGATCCTAAAAAAATTCTATAGGATTATGATTATACTGTATAATTTATAATATACTTCTAAAAAAATTTAATGATTATACTATATAATTTATAATATACTTTTTTAAAAGTAAGGTATGGACAAACTTGAATAGATAAACATCATTAGAAAAATTGCTTGATTGGTAGGCTCTACCATTAAATTTATTTCCCGTTCCTTTCTCTTGATTATATTTAAGAATAACAATATTTCTTAAGTCATCCCCAAGATATAGGTAAAAGGTTACTTGAACAATAGTAAAAATTATAATGTTTGATTCCTATTGCATATAACATGTGAATGCTCATCTATTTAAACCCATAACCATTTCATAATTCTACTAATGTTAACACTATTCCATTTCATTGTTAATTCCCATGCTCAAACTATAGAAACATGTTTTATTTAAAACCAAAACAACTTCCCTAAATCTTGAAATTTTTATAAATCATCTAGCAAAACATTCATATAGATACCCATTATACAAATACCTAAGGAATAAGAAAAAACAATACTTGCAAGAAAAAAATCAATACAAGGGTGAAACTCAACCACAAATTACAACAAAGTTGCTAAGGTTTTGAAAGGTATATTTTAAACTAAATAAGAAGTAAGAATAAGTTGAGGGGAAAATAAGAAATTTCTTCTTCATTAAAACATAGAGGAAGAAATACATACAAAACACATAAACAAGGAAAATTACAAAACACATAAATAAGGAAAATTATAAAAAATAATACATTGAATAAGACATACAAGGAAATAGAAACACAATGCCTATTTAAAGTAGGGGTGAAGGGAGGTGGAAAAGGCTAAAAAAATATTTATGAGCTAAGAGAAGTAACAACCCTTCTTTACAAGATGAGAGGTCAACAATAGAAGCATGCAACCCTAGAATTTGTGAGGAGGACTATTAGATTCCCAAAATCATCTGCAGGAAAACTTCTACAAGAGAGAGTTGCAAGAAAAATATTGCAAAAGCTAAATGCATGCTTTTAATTATGTGCTACTCATTCCCATTGCATTATTCAGAAATAAATACAAAGGATATACACAACCATTGTCCAAGAATAGATAAAGTGGGGAAAGAATGCATGTGACACATGTCACAATGCTCTCAAGAGAAAAGAAAGCCTATGACACATGTCATGAGGCTCAAAATAGAAAAAAAATCTCCCTAGTTAACTTATGTAAAAGTGAAAATATGATTTTTCACCAACACCCCCATAAGTGCAACTTAGGGAGATTACACAAGATATAAAGAAAGAAAGATGGGTCTCAATAACAAAGGCCATGTTAGGTACCGATGAACAACAAGGATCTCACATAAGGTGGAGAAAAACCCAGTGGAAGAAAACTCCTCTCCAAAAGAGAAAAATAAAACAGGTACATGAACATGTGATGGAAGAAGGACTAACACTAAGACCCCCCAAGAACTGAATCCATCACAAAAGTACAATCATGAATGCCCCCCATAAGAGAGAGCAAAAAGAGAATATGAATCCCCTCCAAGAAGAAGCTCTAGAACCAATGAAGAGATCTTGAAGACAAAATCCAATCCACTGCCTGCAAACAACATTTCTCCCTTTCAGAAGAAACAAATTCACTAGTGAATGTAGAAGCCATTCCCACATCTTGGATGAATATGGAATCTATATCAAAATGTATGTCTCTGAATGCAACTCAAGTGACCTCATTTTTGGAGAATATGTCTTCTCCAAAATAGAAATTGTCTGCCCCCATCAGAGAAGAAGAACCAGGAGAGGATATGATCTGAACTACATCTGGAAACATAGAAGATGAAGGTGGTGATGCAAAGCCACCTGAGATAGCATCAAATAAGAGAGATAAACCCTCAAATGTGTCCTCCAAATCAGCAATGTGAGACTCCACAAACAGAGATGATATGTCTGCAAGATAGGAATCCTAATGAGGTGGATCAGGAAGACTAATATTGACCTGCTACATAGGATCACTAGAAGACAATAATGATGCAACACTGAACTCTAAAGTAGTAGTAGGTGATGGTGGAGCAATGATCTCATCAGGAGGAGAAGTGATCAAAGCAAGCATTTCAAAAAGATGATGTGAGAAATCAGGACACATCTCTTTCTCATGTTGATTACTTCCACAATATCTGTAATTAGATTTATGCTGGTGGTAGAATCCCATCTCCATAGATGATTAGAGATCAAAACATGCAAATAGATTTATGCTGATAACAAAAGCCTATCAAAGAAAACAAAACCTTTCCAAGAGGCAGCATGTCCAAAATATCCAACATAAGCCATAAAATTGACAAACTAATTAAAAGATACCTATGGCTGAATCTAAAAAATTATATAGGTGGTTGTGTAGAGCTCGTTGATACCTTTCTAATGCCTATTCATTTTTGAAAAATGGAGATTTTGGGCGCAAGAACGGAACTCAAAAACCAAAAAAATGCCTTGAATTCAAATAAAAAAAATAGATGTGAAATAGAAAAATTAGAAAAAACTGATCATACCATCAGAAAGTGTGTAGAACCAACTTTTCGTCAATATTTTGTTTGCAAAAAACCGACTCCGTTTTCCCAAGTTATGACAGTTTTCGTGAAACTGCTCCATTAGGGCATGGGAGAAAAAATAGGCCCCCTTCACCTAGGGAACTGATCGCCCATATGACCAACCACTGGGCAATGAGGGGCTAAGGGCCTAGAGACAGGGACCTAGTCACCAATGTGACCACAACTATTCAATAAAAGTGCCTAGTCGTTGAGGCCCTAGGGCTTGATCTTCAACGTGACTAGGGGCTATTGACAGGGCTTAGCACTATTCAGAGTGCTTTAAGCGCTGAGACCTCAGTGGCTGGTGCTGAGCAGTCATGGCTTTGATACCATGTTAGATTCTCAAAATCATCTACAAGAAAACATCTACAAGAGAGAGCTGCAAGAAAAATATTGCAAAAGCCAAATGCATGCTTTTAATTATGTGCTACTCATTCCCATTACATTATTCAGAAATAAATATAAAGGATATACACAACCAGTATCCAAGAATAGCCAAAGTGGGGAAAGAAAGCATAAAGAAATCATGTGACACATGTCGCAAAGCTCTCAAGAGAAAAGAAAGCCTATGACACATGTCATGAGGCTCAAAATAGAAAAAGAATCTCCCTAATTAACTTATGTAAAAGTGAAAATATGATTTTTCACCAACAAGGACAACTTGTGAACAATGTCTTGCGATAACACCATAATTTATGTAGGAGAAATAAAAATAGGAATTAAACTCCACATTTAGAATCAAATTAAATAGGAAAACATTTGATGTAGGGAAAACTAGTACCTAATTGTTGTTTATGCCTCTAATCATAATTTTAAACTATAGATCCACTTGAAAGGTAAAACATCACATTTTTGCTTATTATCAACAACTTGATATTATCCTTCATTAATGATAAAATATTTTAGTTTCATCTCATTGAAAGATGCAAAATCCTCAAAACATATATTTTCTTTTTCATGCATAATAAGTACTAGATCAAGAGCCAAGTTAAAATTAAAGAGGCAAGCATGTTGATCATCTAGTTGCAAACATGAATTAAAATTTTAAGAAAAAATCTACTTCTTACATAAAACATTTCATCTCTAAGAGAGAAAGATATTAAGACTTGAATAGGATGAAATTCTTCAGATTAGCCATGAGAAAAGATACATCTATTTGAATGAAAAGGAGATGGAGAAGGAGCAACTTGAGTCATGGTCAACCATTAACACAACAAGGTATTCTTGCATGAAATTTGGTATGGGAGCATGATTCTAAACTTCAAATAGATATGTACCTTCATTTTCAACAAAGAGAATGTGATATACTTGTGCAATTACACTTGTATCTAGTCTAGAAATTTTCTCTTTTTAGCCGAAGTACCTTCATCAAACACAATGAAATTGAGTAAAGCAAGAGGGATAGGAAAATTCTTCATCTCATTTCTAGGATATTGTAGTGTAGGAAAATATTTTCTCTCTTAGAAATACTACTTCTTTGTGGGTGGATCCACCCATGATTTCTCCTCAAAATCATTCAATTAGTCTTTTGTAATATGCTTTATCTTTCTAGATAGTACAAAATATCCTCTATCTCCATTGCATGTTGTTAAGTAGCTTCAAGGTATGCTAATTTTCTTGTCTTTAATAGAAATTTGATTGATAGATCATGTGCAACAATAAAGAAGCAATGCATGTTGTTTGGACTTAGATTCCAACATAACATGTGGGATTATTGTCAACAACCTATTGAAGCATGCTATGGAGTCACTCAAGGGCTCATCCTCTTATATTTAGATCTAATTTTTTTTTAGTAGAAACTCATATTAATTTTCAATGGGCTTGAAGCTTCCAAACTACTTATTTTTAGACTATTCCAAGATGCAATACATGTAATAGTGAGTTGATGAAACCATTTAGTACTAGGTCCAACTAGATTTTAAATAAATAGTCTAACAACTACATCTTCATGAGAAACCCTAAGAATCTCACATGAAATGATGAAATCTTAAATATGTTCATTTGCACTCTAAGATCCATCATTTACAAACTTTGGAACAATATTTTTGGATCTTAGAGATAGATCACGGTGTTGAACAAGTTCCAATAGTCCAAAATCATGACCCCATGGAACAAGTGTCACCAAGGTCATGATAACAAGTTGGGACAAGAAAGATATAAATCACCAATCTTCCCCAATAGATTACTCGAAACTAATTAGTGTAAGGTTAGAAATTGCCTACTTTATGATCTCCAACCTTACATTTTGGCACAAGTAATTGAGTCCATTCATATAGGTGTATTCTATAACTCAATTGTCTATTTAATAGACTTATACTAGTTATTGGACTGATTTACATGTATTCCTAGGCTCTCCCAAACATCCTAAAACTACCCTAGAAGTTTTATATCTTGACTCCAAAAGACATCAATATGTGTGAGTAGGAAAAATCAGGTTAATAAGATCAAGCATTACAATCAAAACCCAATCCTACCACCTTCAAGAAATCCATCTAAATGACACAAATGAAAGCAAATCAAAGAAAAATGTCACCTAGATTGTATTGATTCCTTGGTTGGAATGTGGACTGCTTCTCAATAGTGAACAACCATAGTTGTCAAAGCTGCCATGATGATGAATGATATGCTCAAAGTGCTTGATTGATGCTCAATGGATTCAATATGCATGAGATGATAATCTAGATGCTATCAAGATTGTGTGGGATGAATGGAATGAGGTGAGAGGGTGTATATATAGCTCTCAACTAAGATCAATCAACGGTGGAGAAAATGTGGCTACATGGACGGTTGAGATGATTCAAGAGGCTTAGATGAATGTGTACAAGACATGTGTCCATAGGAAAAACTTTTATTAAATAATTGTAGTTGGTTTGTTGGTAATGATAGGATTGATTTTCTTAAAATAGGATGCGTTTCTATTTTAAGAGTTGGATGACAAGGATAATTGATTTTTAGAACCAATTAAATCATTTTTTGTATTTTATTTTCAACAACTATGGACAAAGCCAACTTGTACATATAGAAGAAAGTGATAAAAGAGGGAAATGATAAGACAAAAACAAATTAAACAAATAAATTCATTTAATTAATTTTTTTTAATGATAGAAGAAGAAGCTAAATTTAGAAAATTGGAAGAATAATCATAAATTAAATAAATAACTTTATTTAATTTATGTAAATGATGAGAGGATAAATAAATAAAATATTGATTTTATTTATTTTAGAGGAATAATGGGATAATTAAATAATTAAAAATTATTTAATTATAAATAGAAAATAGAAGAAAATAAATGAAATTAATGAAATAAATATAATTTATTTAATAAATGATGGAAGTAGACAATTTAGAAGAAAATAGATGAATGATACAAGTGTACTAGACAAAATTGACATGTGTAGTGGTAAAAATGCAAGAAATCGATAAATGATATGAAGGGTCAATTTTGGGTGTCTACATTTTTCTCCTCTTTGAGACAATGTACTTTAGGATGTTGTTTCAAAGAAGATATGATTGATATGTAAGGTAAACAAGCTATGCCTTATTGAAACTGGTGGGTGATGCCCCCTCTAGAGGAAAACTAGGCTACAGGGAAAAATATTGGATTGACTCGCGATGAGAGGACAAAACAAGGATAGATGAGGCTGACACGAAGAAAAGAGGGATTGTGTGGGATAAACGAGGGATGGAAAAGAAGAATTAGGGTTTGGGTGGGATAATGATATAAGGTGATGTATGTCTAACACACTTGTTTTGCAGGATGAAGATAATGAAGACAAAGATGATGAATAGAAGAAAGTAGGTGAAATTCGATTGATCAATCCTTGTGAGAGCTAAAAATTTTATTGCAGGATAAATAGATGGATGATGGATAATAAATGCAGCTTCTTGGCAGTGGTTGCACACAAATTTAGAGATTGCAATCCTTATGTTTGATATAGCATATGGATATTATGCACCAAGGTATAAAGACCAGGGTGATGATGTGTCCAATGCATTCAGCATAATACAATCTTGTCAATCATATGAGGTCAAGATGTTGATCCAACATACACAAGATATGAATATTAGCTGATCCGAGATGGACTTTGACTTGGCAAGTAATGGTTTGAACTTATTTCTACTAAACATAATGAAACCTTGTTGGTTATATGCATGGGAAATAGTCTTAGCATAGAATAGTCCAGTAGTACGTAAGAGACTGTTTAGCTCCTCAGATGCAAAATATATTGATATGCATGATGCTAATCCCAACACATATAAGATACCATTAGGCATAGTAGGAGAATAAGATCATCACACAAACACAGCATGGGAAAGCAAATGACCATGCCCCAGTCTTTACTTCATCACGACATACCAAGATATGAGAAATCAAGGCAGTTTGACCAGGCATTAGAAATGGACAAAAAATAAATCAAAAAGAAAACAAAAGACACAATCATCATGTTCTCTTGCTAAAAGAGGATGCTCATGGATAGATTGGATAGTTCTTTGTTGTGAGGAAAGATATATCCTGTTGAAGGATGAGATGTTGGATTGATATAACAAATGTTGGCTAAAGGCATGCAGACAAATGTCTTTGTTTACCTCTGATTTGATGAGTGTTTGAGCTATTGAGACATGCATAGTTTGTTTTTTACTTGAGTTAGTCATAGTGAGATGGAAGATGGAAGAATGAATTGTCTATGCTTGTGTACTGGATACTTCCTTCATATTCCAGACTGCCTACATACCTTGTATCCATGGGATCAAAGCATAGTACGATGATGATGAGACATGATGATATGTAGTTTTTAGTGTTTATTGATGATGTGGGAGATAGATGATAGAATAATATGAGATGGATGAAGATGATGATTGGTGAAGGTTGGATGAAGAATGAAATATGGGAATGGTGTATCACCTATATCTGAGTCTGGGTACTTCCTTCGTATTCTAGACTGCCTACATACCCTGTATCCATGGGATCAAGGCACTTAATGATAGAGATGATATGTAGTTCTTAGAATGTTTTATTGATGGTGATGATGAAAGTGGATGGATTGATCAGATTATGGATTGATGGGATTGGTTGGATGTTTGATGATATATGAAGTTCTTGATGGGATGTTAGGTGATGATGCTTTAAGTATCCACTCCAAAGGCTAAGCGCAAGCAAGTGCCCCTAGTAGGGGATGAATTTATTGGGAATGGTGATGGATTAGATGACCTAGATCTAGATGGATGATGGACAAAATGATACCTCAACTCCAAAAATTTCCAAAACCATGATAGGAGTAAGCATGGGGATGGAAAAGGGAATGATCTTATTATGGATGGATAGATTGATTATGGTATAGGTGAAGTTTATTAGGAAAAGGATGAATCTTATTATGGGATGGATGGTATGGAAAAAAAAAATTGAATAGATGGTAAGAGCTAGTCCTGCACATAGCGTCTGTTTGCCAGGTTTTTACTATGGTACTTATCCAAGGCACCTGTTTACTAGGTTTTCACCAAAGGATGGATTATTTATCTTTACTATTTTGATTTTTTGCTTTTTTTTATGGGATATTCCAAGGATCAAGCATAAAATCTCTTCAGATGAACATTGTTGATGGGTTCATCCAAAGAAATGCCTTCAGGCATTGAAAGAGTATAAGCTGATGATCCATAGGCTGATGTGATCACAAAAGGTCCTAGCCAATTTGGTTCAAATTTACCTTTATTTTCACGATCCTAGTGATTCTTCTAATTCTCTTTAAGGACAAGGTCTCCTACTTGGAATCTTCTTTCTCTGATCCTTTTGTTGTAGCTACAATGAAGATGGTTTTGATAAACTTCAAGATGATTGAGGGCTATGAGGTGTCTTTCAGCCACTAGGTCTAGATCATTTATTCTAGATATTCTATATTCCTCATCAGAAATGATATGATCTAGTGACACTCTCAATGATGGGATCTCGACCTCAATTGGTAAAACAACTTCGGTGCCATATACAAGAGCATAGGGCATAGCACCAGTGAGAGTTCTGACACTTGTTTGATAGGCCCGCAAGACTGGTTTAAGTTGTAGATGCCAATCACGACCAACTTCATTAACTGTCTTTTTAAGGATTTTGATAATGGTTTTGTTAGAAGCCTCAGCTTGGTTGTTACTCTGGGATAGTAAGGTGTAGAAAACCTGTGTTGGATATGGAATTTTTTACATAGCTCATGGACTTCTTGGTTCTTAAAAGGACGTCCATTAACAGTAAAAATGGCTTATGGAACTCCATATTGGAAAATAATGTAGTGAAGGATAAATTTGGATATTTGTTTGCCAGTGATATAAGTCATTGGTATGGCTTCAACCCACTTTGTAAAATACTCCATGGTGGTAATGATAAACTTGTGGCCATTGGATGAGGGTGAAAGAATCTTTCCAATGAGGTCGAGTCCCCACTACGAGAAAGGCCAAGGGGTAGTAACAAGTTATAACTCATGTGCTGGACCATGTATAAAATCCCCATATTTCTAACATTGTAGACATCACTTAGCAAACTTTTATGCATCTTTCTCCATGGTTGGCCAATGATATCCAACTCTCAAGAGTTTCTTAGTAAGGCTAGGGCTGATGGAATGCAAACCATGGAGACCTTCATGTACCTCACGTAAGGCAATGCTATCTTTTCCTAAGTCAAGACATCTAAGAAGGATACCATAGAGACTCTTGTGGTATAGGGTTTCTCCAAGGATGGTATAACGAGAGGTTTAACAAACAAAAGTTTTGCATTGGGTGTTGGATAGTTGAAATGGAAGGGTACCATGGCAGAAATACTTGTATATATCCTCGTACCAAGGGGAATTGGGACCAACAATTTCACATACAAGTTCAGATTGTGGAACTTCAAAAGCTGGGACCAAAAGTTGTTCAACCAAAAATTCACATCTGTGTGCGTTAGAAGGCATGTCTAGAAGAGAACTGATTGTAGCCATGACATCCGCTACTTTATTGTTTATCCTAGGGATTTGCTCAAATGTGATCTTGAAATCATCTACCATCAAATTGTATGGGAGAAGCTTTTCATCTTTTGTTTGATATTCATCCAAGACTTGTTTGATAATCAACTGAGAATCTCTAAAGACTTGTAGTTGTGTGATAGCCCATTGTACAACCATGCGTAATCTAGTGATCAAGGCTTCATACTCAACAATATTGTTAGTGCAAGGGAAAGTGATCCTGTATGACTTAGGTATACAATCTCCTTGAGGGGTGATGAATAATATTATGTCTCCCAATCCATGTTGTGTATATGATCCATCAAAGTACAGCTACCAAACTCCTGAAGGATATAAATTGAATACCTCTTCATCAGGAAACTCATGACTGATAGGATGAATAGTTATCATTGGTGCTTCTACTAATTGATCTACAATTACTTGTCCTTTTATGGCTTTCTAATCCACATACTCTATGTCAAACTTGCTTAGAATCAATACCCATTTTGCTAGTCTACCTGTGAGTACTGCTTTAGACAAAAGGTACTTGAGTGGATCAAATTTAGATATGAGCTTTGTACTTTGGTTCAGCATATAGTGTCACAACTTTTGGGAAGCAAACATTACAACCAAACATGCTTTTTCCATGGTTGAATAATTAAGCTCATAGCCAATAAGAGTTCCGCTAATGTAATAGATGGCATGTTCTTTCCCTGAGTCATCATGTTGAGCTAAAAGAGCACCTAGAGCTGCTATTGTTGAAGAGATATATAGTAACAATGGTCGATCAAGCACAGGAGGTACTAGTACAGGAGGTGTAGCTAGATATTCCTTTATTTTCTCAAAATCTTGTTAGCACTTATCATCCCACTTAAAAGGTTCTCCCTTCCAAAGAAGGTGTTGAAAAGGATGATATTTATCTACTAGTTGTGAAATGAATCTACAGATAGATCATAATCTTCCTTGAAGACTGCAAAGCTATTTCAAATTAGATGGCGGAGGCATTTCAACTATAACTTTTACCTTGTCTAGATCAACTTCTATGCCTCATCGAGATATAATGTAACCCAACAGCTTTCTTGATGTCACACCAAATACACATTCCTTGGGATTCAATCTCACTTGATACTTTGCCAATCTATCAAGGATTTGTTCTAGTACTTGTAGATGGCCTTCTCTAGTTTTTGATTTTCCCAGGATATCATCAACATAGTCTTCCATTATGATGTGAAAAAGATCGTGGAAGATAATAGTCATGGCTTGTTGATATGTGGATCCTACGTTCTTAAGACCAAAAGGCATTACGACCCAGTAGTAGGTACCCCATGGACATATAAAGGAAGTCTTGTGTTGATCTTCTTCTGCAATTCTAATTTGGTTATAGCTAGAAAATCCATCCATTAAGGATAGCATTTCATTTCTTGTTGTGAGATCAACAATGGTATCTATGCTTGGTAATGGAAAATAATCCTTAGGACAAGCTTTGTTAAGGTCTCTGAAGTCGGTGCAGCAACGAATGCAAACATTAGGTTTTGAGATTGGTACTAGTTTTGAAACCCATTCAGGATAATCAATAGGCTATATAAACATAGCATCCAATAGTTTCTGAATTTCTACTTTGACTAAAAGTGCTATTTGAGGATGTATTTTTTGAAGCTTTTGTCGAACAGGTTTTGCATTTGGAGATATTGCTAGATGATGTACAACAAGTGAAGGATCTAACCCCGGCATATCTGCATAGGTCCACACAAATTTGATTGCTCTTTTCATGCAGAAGGTAGTGAAATCTATTCTTTCTTGCTCTAATATTGATGCTGCTAGGAACGTGATCTTAAGATTCTGTGTTATGCCTAGATTCATCTCTTGAGATTTCTCCACCAACAATGGTGACCGTTCTTGATATTCAGTGGTCAAAGGAAGGTTAAATCCTCCATCCTCAGGCACCTCAGAGAGGTTTTCACCCTCGGATACGTCCTTTATTTTTACTTTTTCACGATCAAGAGGTGCCTTTTGGTTTTCACCTAATGACCTATCTTTTTTTATTTTATTTATTTCACTTTTGCGACTGAAGGATTTGACACCTCCACCAAAATATGCTAATTGGGGTTGATCCATCATAAAGCCCACTTTGTGATCTCCCAATGGTATGCGTTGTCTTAAGCCCATGAATTCTACTATAGCTTCGTTATTCTGAAATGTGTCTAGAATAGGTGCCCCCTGTTGGTCCCAATTGACAAGGTAAGGATATATGAGTTGAAGGTCAGATGACGATGGTTGAGAGGTAGATGAGGTGGATGAGAACATAAAGATGGATGTGTCTTGGAATAGTTTGATTATGTGGAATGAAGAGTCATCAATGACACACATATTAGAAGTCTCTTCTATGGGAAAAGCTTTGGCTACCTTATCAAAAATACACTCAATGTCCTTGGAAGGTGGAACCTCCTTACCGTACCCTAGACCTTGCTTATTAAACTTCTTGGTGACAATAATAGGTTCAACAGGTCCTTGTCCATGTGGTCCTAGACCTCCTTGTCCTTTGTAGCCCATGTTCTTGATGATCCAAAATCCATTGTTATAGTGCTCCACTTCTAAAGTAAGTTGATCATTCTCATCAAAGAAGAGCCAAGAGTTGATGTCATCAATGTCTTCATCTTCTAGCATTCCTGATTTGATGAACACAGTAGGAGGTGCTTTGATAATAGCTTTGTTGCAAGTATGTGCCTAATTGGTGTTGTCATTGATGTCAACATATTCTTGTTGTCATTGGTGTCAACTGTATCTTATTCTACTACTTGTTTAGAAGACTTGTATGTTGAGGATATTGAGAAAATTAGCCTCTCTAGAAGAAACAAGTGAGTTATAGAGAATTATAGTATAGATAGTGAGTTGTATGATGAAGAACTCTCTGGTAAACTGCTCTGCATTTATTCCTTCTTGAAGATCATGGTCTGCAGATTGGCAGTAAGTTAGAGGTATGTTTGAGGATGATACATTTTGGGTCTGAGCCATCCGCATGAAGATCTGAGTGAGTTGTGTTCACCAGAGTGAAACCTACTTTTTTTTTTCTGTAAGTTAAGTTGAGACAGGAAGACAGTATTTGGCTCTACATTCCTTTGTAATAAAGTACTTTGCTCTGCAGTTCTAGAGGGAAGTCTGGGATGATGATAAGTGCCTACAGTTGCAATGGTTCATGGTTTGGTGGTCCATAAGCTATCTTTATTTTATGACAGTTGAAGACAGTGAAGCTCATGTGTTCTGGTGAGAAGATTCCTATGGATAAAGTGGTTAAGGTTCATGTGGTTGCTCCTGATGATTATAACCTGCTTGTGGATGTCTCCTAATCATGTTCCTATTTGGACTTTGGTCTGTGTTAAGAAATTGAGATGATGTGTGAAGATTATTCCTAGTTAACGTAGTGTGTAACCAGTCTTGGCTGACCAGGTTAATCCCAGTGATTGCAGAGATCTTTGAAAGATTGAGGAAGCATGTTGTGGCATGTAAGATTGTGTTTGAGTCCTAGCTAAGGCATGGCATGATCAACAACATTTCATTCCCTTTGCATGATGTTGCAACAAGTTAGGACCTATTTTGTAAATGTTTGTAATACCAACCTTGGAGATTGTTTCAATGGTCGATGCCGACCTTGATGATCATTCCAAGGTTGATTTAGTGTATAAATACTTGTAGTTGAGTCATGGAAAAGGTGTCCTTGAGTGGAAATGACAAGATATTAAGAAAGGTCCAAAGGCAGAGCAGAGAAGAGGCAAAGGAAAGAAGAGGAAGAGTAGAGCTGAGGAATTGTTTGTTCACAATACAGAAAGGTGTTGATCATGGCAGTGAGTCTGGTAGTAAGCCACCAGTAGGGTTTAACAGCCCTCATGGTTTAACATCACTAAGGGTTTAACAACCCTTATTGTTTTTCATGGCAGTAAGCCAATATGTTTAGACCCATGTGGTGACCAAGCCTAAACATCATTATTTCAAGATTGCAATATATATTGAGAGTTAAACATCTCCGTGGGTTTTCCCCACCTTGGGATTTTCCATGTAAATCTAGTGTCTCTTGTGTTTGATGTTGTATTTGTGGTTAAGTTTCTAATTTCATGCACTCATTGTTAAATCATAATAATTGTGGATAAGTGATGAATGTTTAATTGCAGAAAGTGTTTAAGTTTTTGTGACAACTGATTCACCCCCCCTCCCAGTTGTCCGGCGCATATCAACAATTGGTATCAGAGCCAAGTCCCTTTGAAAGAGTCTAACAACTCAAGGGAGATCCAAATGGAGACAAAAGGAAAACAAATACTCTCTGATAGAATTGAATGCTCATCAAGAGATATCAAGAGAAGATTGTCCAAGGAAGTGATTCACGAAGAACAAAATGACAACCATCGAAGATGGTCTGAAGCTTGTACCGATGATGAAGATTATTGGGTTATTGATAGTAGATGCTCAAACCATATGACTTGTGACAGAAGTAAGTTCATTAGTCTAGAAGAATACAATGAAGGGTTAGTCAGGTTTAGAGATGACTGCACTTTTGAAGTCTGTGGAATGGGATCAACAAATTTTGGCAACAAACAAATTTCTGAAGATGTTATTTATGTAAAAGGTTTGAAACAAAATCTCTTAAGCGTTGGATAGTTATGCAGGAAGGGATTCAAGTTTGTATTTGAGAATGACTCCCTTGAAGTCAAAGAAAAATCAGGAGCTACAATAGCAATTACAAAAAGAACTGAAAAGAACCTCTATCATCTCAAAAAAAGTGACTTTCTTGGATACACATCTCAGACAAACAAAAGCTGGGTTTGGCATAGAAGACTTTGCCATACAAATATTGATGACTTAACAAACTTAGTTCAGATTGTGAAGGATCTACCAGAGATTGATTACTCAAGCAACATCAGTTGTAGAAAATCTCAAAGATTGTCAAGAAAAGCATGGAAAGATAAAGAAAGATCCTCCACTGAACGATTGGAATTAATTCATACAAACTTTTGTGGTCCTACAAGAATACCAAGCCTCCATGGTCAAAGTTACTTTATGTTTTTCATTGATGACTTTTCTAGAATGACTTGGGTCAGTCTTTTAAAAGATAAATCAGAGATTCTGGAGGCACTCAAAAATTTTAAAGCAACCCTTGAAAATGAGCTAGGCATGAACATCAAAGGCCTAAGAATTGGGAAAGAAGAAGAACATATCTCAAATGATTTTAGTATATTTTGTGAAACCTATGGGATAGAAAAATAGCTCTCTGCCAAAATTAAAATAATGGAAGAAGCAAGTAGAAATATTTAGGAGAATACAAAATTAATGATGGAAGAAGGAAATTTACCAAATGTATTTTGGAAGGAGGCAATACAAACCACTATCTACACATTAAACAAAGTTTAGGTAACAACCAAAGAAGGAAAGACCCCTGCTGAGTTATGGTGTGGATCAATACCCACTGTGAAATATTTCAAAATCTTTGGAAGCAAATGCCTCATCAGAATGGAAAAAGACAATGCTAAGTATGAGGAAGGAATTTTTCTTGGATAATCATCCTAGACTAGAGCCTACCAGTGTTACAACAATAGATTGGGAAGGATTGTGGAAAATACAAATGTCAACGTTATTGAAAACATCTAGGAGAATTCAGTCTCAACCAACAAGGCTTTGCAAATTGAAAAACAAGAAGGTTCCCATACCACCGAATGCGATATAGAAGATCACAAAACTATTGTGAATCAAATGAATGTGTGCTTAATTACTAGTATTGACAAAGACAACTCAAGAACTATAGATGAAGACATGGATTTGAAAGAAGATTTAAGAAGGCAAATCAAGTAGCTATAGCAAACTCTAAAAGAGAACATTGAAGAAAAGACAAAGATTGAGAATTGTCTGAAAGACAAAATTAAAGACTGCATGATGCTTGATGAAGAGGTTGAAGACTTGAAAGTTGATCTGAAACATGTACAGGCTCAAAGAGATCAATTCAGTGTGAGTGCTGCCAGATAGATATGCTAATAGTAGAGCAGAAAGATGATAGAGAAGGCATAACATTTGGAAAAGACAAAGGATTCAGAGCAAGTTAGGAAGAGGACAAGATCATATGGACTCAGAATCAAAGAAGCATAAGACTATCAATTAGATAGCCAAACACTCAAAGGTACTCCTCTTTCAATGGTTATTGCAATTTATGTAACAAATTTGGTCACAAGGCTAATTGGTGTAGAAATAGGGTGAATCGAAATATCCTATCCTTCTCTAGTCAGAATTCCATTAGATGCTATGCTTGCCACAAAATGGGACATAGAGCAAATGAGTGTAGAATCTAAGTGAGAAAAGGCTATGGGACAAATGGGAAAATGGAATACTTCAGTGGCTACTGTTATAAATACAATAAATTTGGGTGTAAAGCTAACCTATGTAGGTTAAGGATGAATGAAAGGAACAATGGTCAAAAAAATACTATGTGCTTTAATTGCAACAAACTTGGACATGTTGCAAGATTTTGCAGAAGTAAGAACATGAAGAAGGATAATCAAGAAGAATTGAATAAATTAGTGGAAAAGGTTGATCCGACAGAAGTCAAGGAAGAAATGAACAAGGTTTGGGTTGGGAAGGAAACAAATGAAGGAAGAGATGAGTCTGCTCCAAGCTCTGGAGCAGCTACTCCCTCTGAGAAGTAGATTGTGAGTCATGGCTCAGGGGGAGCTGTATTGAAAATTCTAAATCCCCCAGCCATATAGTCAGTGCTAAGATTCAGCACAAAGATATGAGGACTTACATGGCATATTGCTTGAAAGGAACTCTGTAGATCAAGGCACAAAACGATTCTGGTTTGGAAGCCCAAAATGACTAAAATATGGGCAATATATAAAGTGAGTAACAAAGATTAGATCAGTATGCCTCCGTAGTTGAAGATAATTATATGTGTTTCAGGTATGTTGTTCATAAATATCTGGTGAACAAGAAGACAATCAAGTTAAAGAAGAAGTAGTTCTGGAAAGAATTCCTAAGATCCCTAGAAATCATGCAGAAGTATCACACTAGAGACCAGTTCTTGGGTAAAAAGAGCAAAGGTGCATTGGCAAAGAAAAGGAATTGCAGACGAGTGGATCAGAGATTAAATTGAGTATAGAGAAGTGGTGAGAAATAAGGCAAGGTTGTGTGTAAAAGGTACTCACAGATGGAAAATGTTGCTCTGGTGGCACCAAATGGAGGCTATTTAGTTGTTTCTAGCCCTTGTAGCACATAAGGACTTCAAATCAGATGTGAAGACTTCCCCACTTGAATGCCAGATTAAAGAAGACATTGCTTCAACTAGATTGATGACAAGGGAAGCCCGCAGAAGAAATTGCAGACAAAGTCATGTCTGAAGCCTTGAGAAAACAAGATATGTTACTCCGGAAGTGATAGCATGTGAAGGTTCTAGATATAGTTTGATGTGTACTCCTAAGAGGGAACAATTAGAGAAATAAAAGGAAAAAGGTGTAGCAGCGCAGGTAATAATCAGAGATGGTTGTTGAAGTCAAGAAGATTATGAAATTATCTCCTAGAGGAAGTAGGTAAATGATACTAATATAAATTTCTAATAAAGATCAGAAGTATTGTAGTGTTGCTGGCAGAAAAAATAGGGCAGTAGCAGCAAGGTCTTAAGGTGAGAATTGATAAACCAAGAAGGAGAGAACTTCACATGAAAAAACCAAAGTTACAGTCAGGAAAGAATCAAGTAAGAGGGAGCAATCAATTGAAGAAAGTTCAGAGAAAAGATTAGATTAGAGCAGAAGAGTGCAAGTATGTGCCCTTTGCCATTGATGTCAAAGGGGGAGAGAAGTCATGTGAAAAACTTAGAGTGCAGATGTGTAAGAGAAAGGGGGAGAATTTTCGAGAAAGAAAGAGTGTAGGTGTGTAAAGAGAAAGGGGGAGAATCTTGTCTTCGTGGCTGTTGTAGTTTTTCACATCATATGTTGCCATCAATGACATAGGGGGAGATTGTTGCAAGTATGTGCCTAATCCGTCTTGTCATTGATGTCAACATATTCTTGTTGTCATTGGTGTCAACTGTATCTTATTCTATTACTTGTTTAGAAGACTTGTATGTTGAGGATATTGAGAAAATTAGCCTCTCCAGAAGAAACAAGTGAGTTACAGAGAAGTGCAATACAGACAGTGAGTTGTATGTTGAAGAATAGTTTGGTAAACTGCTCTGCATTTATTCTTTCTTGAAGATCATGGTCTATGGATTGGAAGGAAGTTAGAGGTATGTTTGAGGATGCTACATTTCGGGTCTGAGCTATCTGCATGAAGATCTGAGTGAGTTGTGTTCACCAGAGTGAAACCTACTTTTTTTTTTTTTTCTGTAAGTTCAGTTGAGATAGGAAGACAGTATTTGGCTCCACATTCCTCCGCAATAAATTATTTTACTCTATGGTTCTAAAGGGAACTCTGGGATGATGATAATTGCCTACAGTTGCAATGGTTTATGGTTTGGTGGTCCACAAGCTATCTTTCTTTTATGATAGTTAAAGACAGTGAAGCTCATCTGTTCCAATGAGAAGATTTCTATGGATAAAGTGGTTAAGGTTCGTGTGGTTGCTCCTAATGATTATAGCATGCTTGTGGATGTCTCCTAATCATGTTCCTATCTGGACTTTGGTCTACATTAAGAAATTGAAATGGTGTGTGAAGATTGTTCCCAGTTAAAGTAGCATGTAAACAGTATTGGCCTACTTGGTTGATCCTAGTGATTGTGGAGATCTTTGAAAGATTGAGGAAGCATGTTGTGGCATGGAAGATCATGTTTGAGTCCTAGCTAAGGCATGGCATGATCCACATTTCATTCCCTATACATGATGTTGCAATAGGTCAAGACCTATTTTGTAAATGTTTGTAATGCTGACCTTGGAGATTGTTCCAATGGTTGATGCCGACCTTGATGATCATTCCAAGGTTGATGTAGTGTATAAATACATGTAGTTGAGTCATGGAAAATGTGTCCTTGAGCAGAAATGACAAGATATTAAGAAAGTTCCAAAGGTAGAGCAGAGAAGAGACAAAGGAAAGAAGAGGAAGAGCAGAGCAGAGGAGGAGCAGAGGAAGAGTAGATCTAAGGAATTGTTTGTTCACAATACAGAAAGGTGTTGATCATTGTAGTGAGTCTAGTAATAATCCACCAGTAGGGTTTAATAGCCCTCAGGGTTTAACATCCCTTATTGTAATCTTGCTAGGTTTAGGGTTGAGGCAGTGAGCCTACCAGACCTCTTTGTTCTTCATGGTAGTAAGCTAGTATGCTTAGGCCCATGGGGTGACCAAGGCTGAACATCATTATTTCATGATTGCAATATATATTAAGTGTTAATCCTCTCCATGGGTTTTCCCCACCTTGGGGTTTTCCATGTAAATCTAGTGTCTCTTGTGTTTGATGTTGTATCTATGGTTAAGTTTCTATTTTCATGCACTCATTGTTAAATCATAATAATTGTGGATAAGTGACGAATGTTTAATTGCAAAAAGTGTTTAAGATTTTGTGACAACTAATTCACCACCCCCCTCTTAGTTGTCCGGCGCATATCAACAAGATTTAGATGAGGTATCTTTGGATATGGATGGTTGACCATAAGATTTAGGTGATAAGGGCAAGGTTCCTACACAACAAGATTCTTGTAACATGTACTCACCAAGTTCTTTCTCTTTGTATTTGACATTATTATTGGGGGTGGATTTACTAGATGAAGGATTCTTCAAATTAGATGGATCAACATAGGATGTGGATGGATGGGCTTCAACATTGATAGGTATGTGATTAGGATCTTGATATTTGGCTTGGAAAGTTTGGTAAAACTCAAATGGATTAGGATCAGTGAGGATTGTGACTTTAACACCATTGTAGGGAAAATTTAGACATTGATGATATGTAGATGGAATGGATTTCAATGCATGTATCCAAGGATGACCAAGGATGATATTATAAGGAAATTCAATATTTAGGACTTGACTACGACTATTAGTAGTAGTAGGATCAACCTGGATAGGTAGATGAATAATTCCTTCAGAATCTCTCTCTGCATCATCATATGCTTTGATAGTTATGCTCTTGGTAGTGTCTATAGGATCCTCAGAATATCATAGTAATTTTATAAGCTTTAGAGAACATATATTTAACCTAGCTCCACCATCTACTAGTATTTGTTTAACTCGGCATTGGTTGATGTAGACTTCAATATGGAGAGCATCATCATGGGATGGATCAGACGATAAAAGATCTTTGTCATAGAAGGTAAGGCGACAGGGTGATGCAATAATCACTACCATGGCTTGGAATTTTGTAGTATCAATATCATTAGGTATCGACAACTCTTGTAGGGCTTTATCTAAGATAGCTTTATGGTCAGGAGATATACGCAATAATTCCAAAATGGAAATATGAGCGGGAGTCTTATCTAGATGGTCAAGGATGTTGTATCCAAAATTTGGGCGTATGATAGGCAGTGCACCTTGGATAGTAACATGGCCTTAATAGGTAGTGATGACACAATCGGGTTCTTTCCCTTTACGGTGATGGGTTCTTTTCCTCTTATGCTAATGGTAGATATGCAATTTTGTTCGATGCGGCCAATGGTGGATGACTCATAGGTATAATGAATATTCTTCCCTCTATTGTAGGCACTTTCTTTATTATGTGATGGAAGTGGATTGTTGAAAGCATCAAGGTCATAATTTGTGGTCTTTTTTAGTGGATCATTAGTGATTTTGCCTCGATCAAGAAGATTTTGAATCAAATGTTTAATTTCATACAATCGGCTGTGTTATGTCCTTTCACTCTATGGAATTCATAGTATTCATTGTATTTATACCAATTAGGCTTAAACTGTGGTTCTTCATTGGGCGTAGCTTTAGGTAGCATGATCTTGCCAGCTTGTAGTAGCTTTGAAGGACATATTCAATAGGCTCTCCCGAAGGAGTAAATTGTCATCTAGGTGGTGTATTTGTCTTAGCTTGATCTCTTGGAACAAAGGGTGTACTCTTGGATGCTACTTGGATATGGATGGGAGCCTTCATGGTTTGGACATTCTTTACATCAACAATACCATCATTGACAACATTTTTGTTCTTTTTCCAAAAGTGGGATTTGTCATTCAAAGATTGTGCATTGTCTTTGGTTTCCTCAAAAATCTTGATGACACCCTTGGCAATTAAAGTTTTTTCGATGTTGGTTCCTTTAGATATGAGTTCATCAAAGGTAGTGGCACTTTTTAATTGTAATTGAAATGATATCTCGGGATGAAGATTTTGAACAAATATATCAACTTGTTATTTCTCAAGCATTTGCCATGAAAATGTACTAGCCATGTTTTGCCATCGTTGGATGAATGATGAGAAGGTTTCCCCACTATGTTGTTTGTTGCTGACAAGATCGTTCATGGATACCTCATGTTCTTTATTGAAAGCAAAGTGTGAGACACATTTTCTTGTAAGTTCTTTGAAAGACTTGATGGTCGGAGGTAGATGAGAAAACCATTCCATATCTTGTGCCCCAATACTATGAGGAAATAGATGCAAAAGATATGTGTCATTGTACATAACATCAAGACAAGCTACATAAAAATCTCTAAGATGGTCATTTGGATCACCTTTCCCTTTGTATTTCTCAAATTGTGGTATCACAAAATGTGGAGGAAAAGGTATCATTTGAAGTGACTTATCCAAAGGATATGGGCATACATCCTCAAAGGAAAATGTTTTCTTTGTTTGGCCCATGCTCATATCATCAAATTGTTGTTGTAACTAATTGAATCGCTGCTCCATATCTGATAGTTTGTGTTGTTGTTGTTGCATAGGATTTTGATGGTTTGGATGAGGTATTTGGTACACTAGAGTGTGATTAGATGGGTGTTGTTGTGATGTGTTATACAGCGAGGTGTAGGTGATTTGGCCTTGGTTATGAAATGGTGGAAATGTGTAAGTGTTTAGTGAGGGGTTAACATTTTGGGTTTGTATTGCATGTGAACCAAAGGATGGATTGGTGTAGGACATATATTGGTTGGAGATTGGTGGATCTTGGGATACAATAGGTGAATTGGCATAGGATATATGTGGGTTGGAGTTTGATGGAGCTTGGGATAGGATGGGTCGATTAGCATAGGATATGTGAGGGTTGGATGGTTGCAGTCTAAGTGAAAGGAGTTGATTGACATATGATATGTTAGAATGTTCTTGTGAGACAAAGGGTTGGTCGATGAATAATGTGTTAGGATTAGATAGCACATTTGATGTATGGGAAGACACATTAGATGGTTGGGATGGTTCAACATGTGACACAATTGGATTAGAAACATGAGGTGCTTGTGTTACTTGTGGAGGAGTTGGGTTCATGGAAGAAGATACCATGGGATGTGAGACATGAGATGTGGCAACATGTGGCACACTTTGGTTGGAGAGTTGAGGTGCTTGTGACACATGTGAAGGAGTTACATGGATGGAAGAATATGAAGCTAGATGAGATGGAGTGATATATAGCACATTTTGGTTAGGAACTTGAGGTGCTTGTCACACATATGAGTTAATGACATTTGATGGTGTTAACAAAGGCTCTATTGATGTAGATGTAGAAGGTGCATGGAATGGAGGGATGGATGGATTGGTGAAAGGTGATGTTTGAATGTTGTGTGTAGATATTGTGGGTTTGGTGGACATGGTAGTAATAGCCTTATGGGTATCCTTAGCAACAATGACATCATTGGTTGGATCTTGTTTTGTGATCTTGGATATGTCAAAGCTACTTGGTAATTTGGCTCCTCTTTGAGATAATTGTAAGAAAAATTGATCAGGATTAGAGTCTAAGAGCCTATTGACATATTTTAATGTGTCAACATCTTGTAGATTTGGTAAGTCGTCTTGAGATTCCTCATAGACTGGTTGATTGAAATGATGTTGTGGTGTGTGGGTTGATGATGAAGGTCCAAAATGATATTGTGAAGGATGGGTTGATGATGAGGGTTCGACAGTATAACCTTCAGGTACAAGCATATCTTGAGGCATTCTAATTGTGAATTTTGAAGCATCCTTGAGAGGAGTAGATTGAAATTCCTTTAGGTTGGCTTCCATGGCTTCTTTATATTGACTCCTTGTTTGAGGCATTGATTGATGATGGTCGAGATTTTTGGACTTGTGTGACAAAGTTGAGATTCTTGGATTGTTTGATTAGTTTGATTGATTGATGGCTGGCTTGATCAATTGATTGGATTGATGGATTGATTGGATTATTGATTGCTTAGATTGATGATTTGATTTGGATTGGTTTGATTGATTGATTATCCCCCAAGAGATAGACTCGTGAACTCAAGGGTAGATAATATTGATTGGTGATGATGATATAGACCAACTCAAAAGGAACCACTCTCTCAACCTAGAAGAGATTGTTGTGATATGATCAAAAGTTGGATAGTGATCAAAGATAAAGGATGATGTTGATTTGATTGATTGATTGATATTGATGGCTGATTTAGAGTCTCAAGAAGATACAAGGGCTCAAAAAGTCCAAAAGTATGATATGATCAGACTGGATAAGATGGATGCTAGTTGTAGATGATTAGTGGATTGTCTGGAAGTTGATAACAAGCTCACGATTGACTAGAAATGTGATTTTTGGATTGGATAAATGATAACAGGCTACAATTTACCAAAGGCAATGTTGTTCAGACCAAAGGCAATTTATGATAGCTCAAATGTGACTAAGGATAATACAAAGGTGACTGTCTATAGATTAAAAGTGACTTTCTTTTGTTCAAATGCGACAGGGTATGGCCCAAATGCGATGCTTGATAATTCAAAGGTGCCTATGTTATGATCAAAGATAAATTGAAGCTAACCAAAGGTGAGCTTCTATGATTCAAAGGTGACTGACTACGGTTCAAAGGTGACTGGCTATTGTTCAAAGGCAATTTTCTATGACAGTGAATTGTTTTTAGTAGTTTTTTTTGACAAGAGAACAAATAGCAAAAGACACACACACACAAGACACTCACAAACATGTACAACCTAGGTTGGAAAGGATACTACTTGCTAAATCCCTACTTGGATTTCTCCAAATACTGAGACAAAGCGGATAGCTAGAGCTATTGGTGACATTGGTTCCCCCTTACACGGCACGGGCATACCAACTTCTCTTACCCTTTAGATCGTGTGAATTGAGGGAATTTCTATCTCTACAATGAATAGTACATGTAGGGTGGCTTTGCAGGTATGACCTCCTGCATCAACAAGTAAAGGGATTTTGTCCTCTAAAACAAATGGTTTCTAATGAATATTCAGGGGATCGACATGTTACATGCATCCAACAAGTGAATTAAATCTCTAACTAGCTCTATTAGGAGTCTCATATACGCAAGGTACACCTCCTTTCAAACTAGCACTGTATGGTAAGCGCTAATACTGATTTGGACTTGGCTTTCATCTTATCCTATTTTACATAGAGAATCAAACAAAAGTACCACTTGAGGTTGTTCCCTTGGGGTGAGTACCTCTTTTCCCACCAAGGTAGGCCTCTCTAAAGATAATAGCAAGTTCTCTTGCACCCAAGATCCATTTGATAGGCGAGGGGAGAGGATACTTTTATTACTAGATTAGGGTTACAATCATGCACAACAAGCAAACAAAAAAGATAAAACAAACACAAAGCAAACAAGGTTCATTTTAAACACCAAAACCAAATGTTCCTAGATTAGTAAAAAATATGATGAGTCTTTGATCGACTGATCCTACAATGGATTTGTTAGTAGTTTTAGATCCACCTTTCTTTTACAAACAATAAGATGCTGCAACGATAAGTGTTAGCTACCAAAGAAATCAACTTGTAATAGTATAAACCAAACGCGGATGAGTAGTGATCAAATGTCACATACAAATACAAGTTTGTATGGTGCAAAGGTGATTGAGGATTGTGCAAATGCGATTTACTGTTAACCAAAGGCACTTAGATATGTGAAATTTGCAAAAAAATCAAGATCTAGGGTTAGATAAATGATCAAAAGGAAAATATGAAGGTTTTGATAACCCAAGAGGATGGATTGCTTGAACTAGATCTTGTATTCTGCAACACAACACAAAATATCCCACTGTATGATATGATTAGGTCAAAGATAAATCAAACCCATAATAAACTAGCATGCGGATAAGAAAGGACCATTAGGGTTAGCAAATAAACCAGCTTGCAACCCAAATCAAACATAGAAAGATCAAAGGAAACCCTACAAAAACCTGCAAAAGAGAAATATATCAATAAAACCCTATTTAACCAGAGGTGATTCCCTGCTGATCAAAGGTGACGATCTACAAACCAGAGGTGACTGAAGAATATGCAAGTGCAATTTTCACCTGACCAACTACGATTTAGAGCCATGTAAAGGTGATGATCTACCGATCAAGTGTGATTCTCTGCAAATCAAATGTGCTCTGCATACCTAGACTTTGAAAACAACTTTTAAATGAAAAGATTAATCAAGGAAGCAAGTCCCACCAGGCGTACCAGAATGTGTGAGCAGGAAAAATTAGGTTAATAAGATCAAGCATTACAATCAAAACCTAATCCTACCACATTCAAGAAATCCATCTAATTGACACAAAAATAAAAACAATCAAAGAATAATGTCACCTAGATTGTAGTGATTCCTTGGTTGGAAATGTGGATTGCTTCTCAATAGTGAACAAGCATAGTTGCCATAGCTTCCATGATGATGGATAATATGCTCAAAGTGCTTGATGGATGCTCAATGAATTCAATATACATGAGATGATAATCTAGACACTATAGAGTAGTGGGATGAATGGAATGAGGTGAGAGGGTATATATATAGCTCTCAACTAAGATTGATCAACGATGGAGAAAAGGTGGCTACATGGATGGTTGAGATGATTCAAGAGGCTTGGATTAATGTGTACAAGACATGTGTCCATAGGAAAAGATTTTATTAAATGATTGTAGTTGGTTTGTTGGTGATGATAAGATAGATTTTCTTAAAACAAGATCCTTTTCTATTTTAAGAGTTGGATGGCAAGGATAATTGATTTTAGAACCAATTAAATTATTTCTTATATTTTATTTTTAACAAACTATGGACAAAGCCAACTTGTACACATAGAAAAGTGTGATAAGAGAGGGAAATGATAAGATAAAAATAAATTAAACAAATAATTCATTTAATTTATTTTTTAAATGATAGAAGAAAAAGCTAAACTTAGAAAATTAGAAGGATAATCATAAATTAAATAAATAAATTTATTTAATTTATGTAAATGATGAGAGGATAAATAAATAAAATATTGATTTTATTTTTTTAGAGGAATAATGGGATAATTAAATAATTAAAAATTATTTAATTATAGATAGAAAATAAATGAAATTAATTAAATAAATATAATTTATTTAATTAATGATGGAAGTAGACAATTTAGAAGAAAATAGATGATTGATACAAGTATACTAGACAAAATTGACACGTGCAGTGGTAAAAATGCAAGAAATCGATAAATGATGTGAAGAGTCAATTATGGGTGTCTACACTATACACCTAAAACCTTAGTGTTTTGAATACCTGTGTACCTATTGGTTTTTTCTTCTGAATCAGCAGAGGGTTTGCCAGTTCCAATGCACAGGCAGATTCAGCCAACTAATACAGGAGGTTGCAAGAGTTGCCTCCTCTTCACTTCTGGTTCTGCCACACCAAGGGGGGTATCCCTATAGCTGAAGATGTAACATTGACTAGCCCAATGATAGAAAGATTTAGCTTGACAACAACAGGCAAAATACTCTCATGTGTGGACCAAGATGTGCATGATACATCACAAGGTTGGCAACATTCTTGGACATATTTATCTGGTTGTGGATGAGAGTATGTAGGGGTCCTAATCCTACTCCTACAAACTAACATGATGGAAGTTATGGAAAGATGGATTTTATGCCTTGGATACAAGACAAGGGGTTTTGGGTCATAACTACTAACCCAAGAGTAGACTGGTGCCTATCTCAGGGCAAGGAGTCAACTAGATGTATACAAAAGAATGGATTGCATTTTGGATTCAAGTTTCAAGAGGTTAGATTAATGCCTGCCTTACAAACATCACCCAAGAATGGGTATTTAGTTGCCTCTACTTACATATATCCTGGCTGACATACAACCTTCTGCATACCCTAGAACCTGAGAAACCCTTAGCAGCCAGATTCAAAAGAAGAAAAAGCATGCAACAAAATGGAGAGAAGCAGCTAAACACATGCATAAAACCATTTTTCATATAGAACAACAATGAAACTGAAAATAACTGCAATGTACATTCATAATGCAAATCATAAACTCCAAAATGAGATAAAATAGCAAGGAAATGCCCTATTTTTTGCTGTTCACACAAAAATGCCCAGGTCTTCAACAACCCCATAAAATGAGTCACTCAGCCTGCTATATACAGCAAGGAAGGTGCACTTAGCATTAATCACATGGCAATTCAAAATTTGCTAGATACAGCGCATCATGAGAAATGGCACTCAAACATTGAATGCAGCAGGTGAGAGAGGAGGCAGGGAGTGGTTGGACTCGAACCCTGCGCCGCCGCTTGGGGATTCACATCTTCAATCAGGTACATGAGCCGTCCATGCCTTCTCCCATACCCTGTAACATCTGTCATTAATGACATACCAACCCATGGCCTTGGGAATGCAGTGGACATTACACCTTAGAAATTTTCCCGCCAAGAAATATGACCCTGATTTTTCAAATCATGTGGGAACTAATTATCCCACATTCACCCTATGATGACCTCCTTAATACTTTATAAACTAGGTCATGAGCACATATGATGTCACGTAATTTTACCTTGCATGACCAATGAACCATTTGCTAAGACCTCATCATCATGACCCGCGCCATCGACGAACCTCCTACATGATATCCCAACATGAAACATCACCCCAATAAGAAATATCACCTTGATGCATCAGAGGAAGATCCTCCTCATCATATTCATACTGTATATCTCACTAATGAACCTCTTGCACTTGTTCATGTCCTCATCGGTGACTGGTGGGACCCTCATCATATCTGCTGATAATATCATGCTGAAGACCACATGATGCACCCCACCGGACCTTGATAAAATAGGGTGATATTCGGCAGCAAGGGTGATATTCGTAAGATCACCTGATATTTAGAATATGACCCCCCCATGGAAAATTAGGGTGATGGACAAGCAGATACCGACCCTCATGTAAAAACTATGCCCGCACCTCGGGGTGATCAAGTGAACATCAGGTGATAAAACAACATAGGGGTGATCTTAACAAAGATCACCTAATATTTGAAACATGATCCCCCCTTCGGAATATTGAGTCATATTGAAACCTTGCAGCAGCATCAGGGTGATCTTTGAATATGACTGATATTTGAAACATCACCCCCCAGGGCGGAAGATCGGGTCATATATGAAATATGACCTCCCTCAAGAAAATCAGGGTGACAGAAACCTTGACTTAGAATTTTTTAGGCTTTTCAGGAAGGTGCCTACAAAATTAATTGCTTGAAATCTGAATATTCATGCAAGCACCAATAGTACCTAATATGTTGGTGTAGATAGCTTATTATTTAAAATTTGAAAATGTTTGTGAGCCTAAAATCCTAAACCTAGGGGTTCCCCAATAGGTTTTATAATAGTTATGATGACTTGGACATGAAATAAAGCCATATTCATTCTCATTTGGGAGGTTTCTAGGCATACACACTTTCTACCAAGTTTTCCTCCATTATCTCTATTTTCTACAAGGTTATTGAAGTTCCACCACTAAAGATTAGTTACAAAATTTGCCCTTTTTGCCTTCCTCTTCTCTACCAGTTTTGATCTCCTTAGATCCCTCATCTCCATAGTAAGATTACTCCCAATAGTTTCCCCTAAATATTTCCCTCACCATGTTTCCTTATAGACCGTCAAAATTTTCCTCTTTAGGATTCCTAAAATCCCTAATCTATTGCATTCATTTCCTCCACTATTCCCTCCTACTATAAATCAATTCTCCTAATCCTTAATTCCATTTGCCCAAATTAGTTTAGTTTCTCTCATCACCTTCTTTCCCTCCATCACTTGCACACACCACCTTGAATAGAAATGCCCCTACAATTTTATCTTCTTAAACTAAAATCTCTTCACACACCACTCTCTCACCTCACTAGGATCCCCATAGGCTTAGAAATTTCTAAGAAAACTATTTAGGTTCAGATACACCACTCTAGGGACTGACTAAGGTAGTCTCCCAAATAGCCAAAGCCCTTTTTCTTTTCCCTCCTAACTTTAGATAGTAATATTAGGTGATTAGAGACATATTTTGAGATATTATTTGTAGTACAAGGTTCAAGGTATTAAAGTGAGCATCCTTCAAAAGTTTTAGCTCTCCAAGGTCAAAATACATTAGAATTCTAACTACAAAGGTGTCGAGTAGTAGTGTTTCCATGCCTATTAGGATAGAGCACCCCACATGCATAGGTGTCAGGCTAGAGTTTCCAACTCAAATACTAGTTTCAGAGTGCATCTTGAAGGTATGATAATTACCATGGTTGATCCTCTAGTCTTTCTCATGTCATTTTTTCCATTGGATTAAACCTTCATCCACTCCTAGGGATGCATCTTCTCACTTTTTCCTTTCATTTACTTGTTCCTAACCTAGTTTTTATATTATTTTAGTTTAACTTTGAAATTCTAAATATATCTATGTTTACTATTATATTTCTTAGAGTATTTCTCTTTTTTTTTTGTTAAAGTATACTAATATATTGAATGAAAGAACCTAGGTGATACTTTACTTTCATATTATATTCCACTTAACCTTGTTAAACACACTAGGATATTGAAAGGGGGGTGGGGTGGGTGAATTAGTATCTAAACAAACTTCAACTTCTCCTAAGAAGATTAAAACTTAAGCATTATAGTATTAACATAAACATGAAAGATCAACACAATGTACACCAACACATAACTCCATAAATGCGTGGAAAACCCAAGAGGGGAAAAACCATGGTGAGGCTTAACTCACAATATATGAAGCTCAAAATATCAACTTTGTTTTAGGTGTTAGAGAAATCAACCACCAAGATCAAATCTGCAAAACCAAATAACCTTCTACACAAGAGAGACAAGCAAAAAGAATGCTATATTGCCATGATACAACAATACTGGATTACAATAATGTACAATGAGGCCTTGGTTATAAAGATCAAGGTGAAATACAAGATGATTTAGTCATGTGACAAGTGTCTTAATCCTATGACATATGATAACTATAGGATAAGATGACAACTATCAACAACCACTATCAACAACTAGACAAACTAGAAACATCTAGAAAATAACTTGAATGCTTCTTAAGTCAACTTAACATGTGAACATGAGTGTGAGTATTATTTAACTAATAAATATTTAAATAATATGAATTATTCACACAACAAAGGTTAAACCGGATAGGTAATAACCCTGTTCACACCAACACCCCCCTTAAGTGCAACTTAGGGAGGAACAAACAAAAGAAAAAGATGGGTCCCAACAACAAGGCCATGTTAAGTACCCATGTACAAATAATCTCTCACAAGTGGAGAAAATGAGAAAACCACGTGGGAAAAATCTCCTCTCCAAAAGAGAGAAAAACATGCAAAGAAAAAGCATGAAAAAGTGAAGGAAGGAGGACTCAAGAAGACCCCCCAAGGACAACTTCCTTCACCCCAAGCATCGATTGCAATTGAAGATAATGAGGTGATGCCAAAGGTTTAGTTAAGATGTATGCAACGTGCTCCTCAGTAGGCAAGTACTCCAAGCTAAGAACACCATCTTAGATGAGCTGCTTGATGAAGTGCATGTGGATCTCGATGTGCTTTGTATGTTGATGCTCCATAGGGTTGCAAGAAATGTGAATGGAAATTTGATTATAACACTAAAGAGTAGTGGGATGATCTAGAGGAAATCCAAACTCAGTCATCAACTGTCAAAGCTAAAGAACCTCCTGGATAGCCAAAATTGCACCTCGATACTCAGCCTCTATCGATAATAATGTAATAGCTGTCTTCTTCTTGCAAGACCATGCAATCAGACTAGAATCAAGGCAGAAAACAAATCCAGAAGTGGACTTCCGATCATTAACATCACCGGCCTAATCTGAGTCAGTGAAGCCCATAATCAAAGAAGCTCCTGATGTGTAATGAATACCAAAGTGTGATGTGCCCTGAATATACCTCATGATACATTTGGCTGCCTTCCAATGACTCTCATATGGCTCCTGAGAGAAATGGGAGACAAGTCCAACTGCAAAGGAAATATCAGGATGACTATGTGTCAAGTCCAAAAGACTGTCAACCATCTATCGATACAATGTAGCATCAACTATGGGAGTATTGCAACTGATAGACAATACAACACCTGACTGAAATGGTGTAGGGGTAGGCTTGTAATGACTCATGCCAAATCTCTGAAGCAAATCAAGAGCATACTTCTTCTGAAAAATGAAGATCCCCTCAGTAGTCTGGCAAACCTAAAGACCAACGAAGTAGTGCAGAAGACCAAGATCTGTCATATCAAAGCACTCCCTCAATGCTTACTGAATACTCTGGGTCATGGAGGTAGAACTACCTGTGAGAATCAAATCATCCACATAAAGCACAAGGATCCAAAGATCATCTCCACGTCTCTGAGTGTAAATTGTAGGGTTAGAATGGCATTGTGTGAAACTGGAAGCAAGTAGGAAACTATCCATCTTCTCATAGCAAGCCCTAGGGGCTTGTTTGAGACCATATAATGAAAGACGGAGCCTGCAAACAAGTGAAGATTGCTACACAAAACCTGGAGGCTACTCTATGTAGATCTCCTCATGAAGATCACCGTACAAGAAGGCAGTCTTCACATCCATCTGATACACTGACCATCCTTGAGATGCAGCAAGAGAAAGTACAAGATGAATGGAATCCATCTTGGTAACAGGAGCAAAGGTCTCAGAGTAGTCAATACTCTCAACCTAAGAAAACCCCTTAGCAACAAAACAAGCCTTGTACTTGTCTATAGAACCATCAACTGCATATTTAGTGCAGTACACCCACTTGCATCAAACCTATTTTCTTCCCTTAGGAAGAGAAACAAGATCCCAAGTATGATTCTTCATTAAAGAAGAATACTCCTCAACCATTGCACTATCGCACTCTGGAATACCTACGACATCTAAAAACTTTTGAGGATCTATGGAAATGGCATGACTCAAAAGATTGACACCCACTATCTGTGAACAAGTACACGTATCTGTGGGATCACCAACAAGAGGACCAGACTCCTAAAGAGTAGTGTGGGCCCATCAGGACAAAATTGGTGCTTAAGGAGGTGGTGGAGCAGGACCTTCATCAGTATCATCCTGAAGAAGCAAAACATCCTCAAGTGACGATGAAGTAGGTGGAGTATGTAGTGAGGAAGAAGAAGTGGAGGAGGAATCCACTTATGTGAAGGACTCATCAAAATAGACATCTCTACAAAAGTAGACATCCTGAGTGACAGGATCAAACAACTTGTAAGCCTTCACATCCTCACAATAGCCAACAAAAATCAAAGGTTGACTCTTCTTCTCCATCGCCTTACGCCGACCATTTAGAATGAATGCCCAAGCCTCACTACCAAATACTCTAAAGAAGGATACATTAGGCTTGACATGGGACCAAGCCTCCTTGAGAGTCATATGCTGCAATGCCTTGTGAGGCATACGATTCTGAATACAGTTGGCACAATTGACTGCTTCAACCCAAAAAGTGGGTTCCATAGACCTAGACTGAATCATGCAATTTGCCATCTCCCATAAAGTTTTGTTCTTTCTCTTGGCCACACCATTCTGTTGAGGAGTGTAAGGAACTAAAAATTGATGCGAAATTCCATGCTCACTGTAGAAATCCTAAAAATCTTGGTTCACATATTCCACCCCATTATCTGTGCATATCCATCGAAGAGAAAGACCTGACTACTTCTCCACAAACACCTTGTAAGTCCTGAATGTGTCAAAAAAATCACTTTTTTATTAAGAAAGTACACCCATGTGCATCGTGAGAAATCATCAATGAAAGTGAGCACATACTTAGCCCCTGAAAATGAAGGAGTTGGAAAAGACATGAGATCACTATGAACCAACTCCAAGGGTGCTGAAGCTCAAGTAGCCTAACCCTTAGGAAAGGGATCCTAATGATGTTTGCCAAGTACACAACCTAGACAAACTCCCTCTCTATAAGAAATCTTAGGTAGACCAACGACCAACTTCTTTGTGCTCATCTGCTCAAGATAATTGTAATTCAAATATCCAAACCTCTCATGCCAAAGCTTTCTCAAGGCATTGACATGTGCTATAAGAGATGATCCTAATGAAGACTCAAATCCATCAAATCTATATAGTCAAGATGCATGATCCACTTTCCCTATAGCAACAACTGTCTCTGGATCCTATAACTATCTAATAACTACATTGTGAGGAGTAAACTCAACTTTCTTCCCATCCCCAGAAGGACAAATCTGATATATGGAGAGAAGATTTGCAAAAATCTTAGGAACAAAAAGAACATCCTCAATGCAACCATCTTGCAATTAAGTAGTGCCTGTCCCCATGACTAAAATCTATGAAGAGTTCCCCACTGCAATCTGAGAAGTGCTAGTATCATAAAGAGTCTCAAGTAGATCAAGTGAATTGGTCATATGATGTGAAGTACCTGAATCAAGTATCTAGCTATCTGAAGATGCAAGCAAGCCATGTGCTAAAAGAGCATGTCCTTTGCTTATAAAGGAGGGCTTGGGAAGAGAAATCTTGTTCTTCTTCATAGCTTCCTCTAAAGCCTCTAACCTCTTCAAACAATGAGACTCATCATGACCTGTTACGCCACAAAAAGAACAAGTACAACCTTTCTTCTTCTTTGTCTTGGAGGAAGACTCACTAGATTTGGAAGAATTAGGTGGAGGAGTGGGCTTCTAATCATTCTTTAGCTTTGGTTTGAAGGGAGACTCACTCCCTAAAGAAGATGTCTTGGGCTTCTTCTATTCTTACTTTTACCCTTGGAGGATGAGGCCATCAAGGCTTGACTCTTAGAACTAGGAAGTGCATCCATTTGAAGTAACTTGGTTTGCTCCCTGGTAAGAAGCTCACAAAACAAATCAAAGCTAGGCATCTTAAAGTCTTTCCTAAAGGCATCCATAGTAGAATAGAAGGTAGATGAAAATACTTGAAATGGGCCCTTCAGCTTCGACGGCATCAAGAAGATACATTCTTTTTCAGTTTTATCATGCCCACATCCTTTCAATTGTGACAAAAGCATTTTGAATTTTTCTAGAAAATCTTGGATAGTAGGAAAACTATCTGGAGAGAGTGATGTCAATTCTACCTCTAGTTGAAAGATTTAGAATTCATTGACAGTACCATACAATTCTTCAAGTTTATCCCAAATTTTCTTAGGTGTTTTACACTCCACATTATGAAACAACAAGTTGTCTGATACATGCAATCCTATGATTCCCATAGCTTCATCTAATTTGTTCTTATAAGAAAATATTTCAAACTCCTTAGTGTAACTAGGTGGATTATCCTCTAGCATTTGCCAAAGTCCGTTAGATTGCAACAGTTGTTTCATTTTTAACTCCCATGTGTGATAATTATGTGGAGTGAGTGGTTTTATAGGCACACTTTCCGCCATGTGTAGTAGGAAAAACATCAAGAACCAAAGACACAAGGGCACTTAAATCATGCCTTTCAACCCCCCAAAATGTATTAACAATGTGATTGTAACCCCCCAGCAAACTACAATGAAAAAATTTGTACAATCGACAAGCTTAAATCAACTATTTATAACACACGGTGATTTTTACAATTTTTGAGAAAAAAATCTTGTCAAGGGAAAAAATAGAAGATACAATCAGATTCCTTGTGATTTTATGAGAAATTTAAAAAAAAATCACCAGATTTCGACGTCGTATTCAAAAGTTATGCTAGTTGCAAGAAAAACATGAACTATACATTCAAGCTTAAAAAACTAGCAAAAATGATGAAATCTGAAAAAATCACCTAGACAACAATGAAGCTCACTGAACCACCTTTCTGATGACTATAAGAACATGAAATCATGCTTTCTAGTTTGCAAGATATGACAAAAAGAAAATGCCCCCTCCTTTTGCACTTTGCAAAAAATATGGACTGTGTCATGATTTGAGAACTGTCCCGTTCTAGGGTAGACTGTCCAGGGAAAAAGGAAGGTGGATAGGATGGTGGATAAGGTGTTCACAAGTCTTAGAACATGAGTCCAAACCCCACAAAGATTCTGGTAATGTCCAATGAACATGAGTCGATTAGAAACACGAAGCGTCAACCGATCTGATATCAATGAAGTCTTCTTCTACAGAGATCTAACCACCCCAAATTTTGGCCAAGATAATGAAAGTTGCATGGTCTAATTACTTATAGAGGATGATCTGATGCCTGAGTTCACTATTTAATGGGTCAATCTAAGAGTTTTGGATCTGCTAATGAATGTCTGTCTGAAGAAGACAATTCAAAATTGACCTTAGAGTCGACTACCTGGCTTTGATTGCGGTTTGTATGCCTGTGAAGTTTTTAACCTCCGATGGGCGGAAGTCATACAATGGTAGGAACTAGACTACTGAGGAAGCCATACAACATTGCCATTGATGAATTAATAGACTGCCATAAATGTATTTGAAAGCCTCCTAATTTTGGAAGCCTACCACGATGGGTATTGACCTGTGGTTGATGATGTTTGACAATGCAAAGACTAGGTACAACTGTTGGTCACCAAGGACTATCAATGTTGATGGGAGATCCAACTGAAATTATCAAACACCGATAATGATATCACTCCCTCATACAGCCAGTTGTTGTCAATTGTGATATGCTGACGGAGTAGCAATGAAGGCCGTTGTTGATTATGAAACCCTGCCTACTAGGATCTTGGATTGTAACAGGATCTCGTGCCAAAAAAACATAGTGGAGCCAAAAAATAGATCCTTAATGTGGCCTTAGATCATAATCATAATATGATCATGATCACAAAAAAAGCCAATCAATGACAAAGCTTGCAAAAGAATTGTCTTGTATGCAGATGACGTCATTCATCGGTAATGAAGCCAGTGTAGAGTGCAGATCCAAAAAGAAAAATTGCAGATGCCAAAGGGGCTCGTAATAGAGCTAATAAAAAAGAAGGCTAATCAAACAAGTTAAATATCAGACAAGGGGCTCACAGTAGAGCTGATCAAAATATCACCCATCTAATCCACGGATCTGATTTGTAGAGGCCAAATAGGCCCAATGAGGCTAGAGCGTGACCCGGACAGGGTAAAAAAAAGCCTGATGCAGACCTCAATGCAAAGAGTTAACAAAAAAAAGAAGCTAAATCTGATGTAGAAGAGGGATGTAGTGGCCAAGATAAAGGCCAGAACGCTGCCAAATTGAGGTCAATGCAATGCCTACAAAACACTTAGTCGCCTGCAGAGTGTGTTAATAGTTGACGCCAAAACCAAGTCTCAGATCTGAAGCCAATCCAAAAAAAGAGAACCAATCTACTTGATCCTGAATGTAGATTGAGTCCAAAGGGGGCTAACTCAGAACCAAGGCCAAAAGGCGACCTAGAATCAGGTCAAATTGGCAAAAAAATAAACTTTACGATAAATTTTTGACCCACTATGACAAAAAAATGGTCTGCAAGGCCAGATCTAGGCCAAATCACCTCAAAAAGGACAAAAAACCAATTAATTGGATCTAATAATTTCCCAGATAAAACAAAAACTATAGGGGGCAGTATAGCCCTCTGCTAAAGTCTTTTTGCCTTTTGGACAATTTTTTTTGCAAAAATGCATATAAGGCCCAAAGAAAAGTTAAAAAATTACCTCTGTCCAAAATCAAGTTTTGGACAATCGATCCTTACTAATTTGGGTGATTTGAACTCAACGGTGAACTCCATTTTGAGCTAGGATGCACTAGTAAAAAGTTGATGGCAATATCTCTCAAAAAAATTAGAAGGGGCTTGCAGGATCAAAATTTTGATACCATGTTTGAGCAATCAACCACCATGATCAAATCTGCAAAACCAAATAACCTTCTACACAAGAGAGACAAGAAAAAAGAATGCTATATTGCCATGATACAACAATACTGGATTACAATAATGTACATTGAGGCCTTGGTTATAAAGACCAAGGTGAAATACAAGATGATGTAGTCAAGTGACAAGTGTCTTAATCCTATGACATATGACAACTATAGGATAAGATGACAACTATCAACAACTAGACAAACTAGAAACATCTAGAAAACAACTAGAATGCTTCCTAAGTCAACTTAACATGTGAACATGTTTGTGATTATTATTTAACTAATAAATATTTAAATAATATGAATTATCCACACAACAAAGGTTAAACCGGATAGGTAATAACCCTGTTCACACCAACATTAGGGCTACAACCCAAGGAAGCTACTACTCCTAGCTGACTTTGTTTTAGGGCTATAACCCAAGGAAGCTACTACTCCCTGAAAACTTTTCTTTAGGGTCACTCCCAAGGAAGCTACAACTCCCCGCTAACTTTGTTTTAGGGCTACAACCCAAGGAATCAACTACTCCCTGAATTGAGAAAAACTTGGAAAAGATTATAGTATGACAATTCTTCTACTACCTAAAAATTGACATTGAAGTTCACACCATTGATGATTGCAATTCTGCTTCTTCTGATAATTGGATCAATTAGGCACACTCTTCACTTCCTTCTTGTCACACAAATGTCTTCAAGATGAATTAGGACAGCTAACACATCTGCTCTTTCTCCTTCAGTTGGACATCACAATGCATATTATTTCATATTCTGCTCCTTTTCTTGCTTGCAAACCTTATCAATCAAATTCCAATCACACCTCACCTAACTCAATTTGATTTAAAATTTATACATGATATTATATTGATTATAATGCTTTTCAGCTAGAGACAACATGAAAAAATACATTTACAAGTTGGCTAGACTACACTCAACATGAAACGTGTAGAGGACAAGTCCTAAACAAGACTACATGCTACACCAGCAAAAGACCCATTCTTTATAGACATTAACACTTTCTTAACCAGGTCCAAAATATCCTTCATAGCATCAAACATTAAGGAGTTACATCCGCACACTTTGCTCATTTGAAAATAGGACAACCTTAAGCAAAGACATATGAAACTTGAATCATAATGGCCACAACAACTTGAAAACCTTGTGCGGTACTGGAAATAAGAAAGATCTTCATGAAATTCCTCCAGATGAGTTTACAAGACTCATAAAACATCTCCAAACACATCTTTACCTCTGCACATCAAAGAGTTTGTGCCACACATCTTCAACTATTAACTCTGAGAACAACAAGTCATTCGAAACGCACTTCAACATATTGTCATTGAAAAATTGAGCTTGCAGATTACCAAGAAACTTAAAACTGCAAGAATACATGTAATGCACATCCATAAACATGTCCAAAAAACCACAAAGGAAAACATTCACATCTAGAGGAATGCGAAACATTCCAACAAGCCTTCAACACTACCTTTTCTCAGATGAAATAGAGACCAGAAATCTACCACTTATAACTTTCACTACGGAAGGTGTAGAGACTTAAAACTTTGGAAATAACACCTTCACAAGTCACTAAGCTTAACTTATTAACCACAAGACATCATCTTTGAATTTGGAGGAATATGGAGCCAAATATTGTTGCACAGTGAGTGTCTTCTTTAGAACCAACACTATCTCCAAACTGTTAACTACAAAACACCCTTCCAGTAATCTAAACAAGAAGAAATTTGGAACATACATGATTTGACACTATATGAAGCTATATTCCAATCCACATAGGCACAATATCAAAATCATGAAAATGTGGAGAAGTCTCCTAGACAATCTTCAAAGCATCCTTTTTGTAGCAGAGACTTTCACCAATTTTTGGAGGCCAAAACCTTCATGTAACAGCATATGCATCCTTGAGACCAACAAGATGGATCACACAATATTGCATAGGCCATCAACAACATATTTTCATCCTCACCATGGCTTAATATATCATCATTCATCTTTGTGCTTCTAATTCCCATCTTAATGTTCCATCATGAGAACATGACATCCAACTATGAATTGTATCTTCTATCTTGGATAGGCCATGACATCCAACCATGAACTATATCTTCTTTGCTAGATAGGACATGACATCCAACCATGAACTTATAATTCCCATATTAATATATAAGACATGACATCCAACCATGAACACCATCAGTCATCCATGATAGTGTTGACATCAATGACAACCAAATGCCAACAATCTCCCCCTTTGGCATTGATGGAAAGACATACATACACATTCTCCCCCTTTGACATCAAGGACAAAGGGAAAATTATTTCTAAGGGCATAACTTCTTCTTGCAACAAACAAACTCCCCTTATCATAAATAACCACTACTTTCTCCCCTGAGAGGTAGCCACCATCAGTCCAGGAAAAAGATATAACATGAACACTCCCCTTGGACAGATGCACCACTATGCATCTAGAAAGAAGGAGGGAAATTTACCCCTAGCCTCTGTCAAAGATCCTCAAAAGTGTCCTTTGCAAGAGCCTTTATGAAAATATATGTAATCTAATCCTTTGTTGGAACATATTCCAACTTTATTTCCTTATCTGCAACAATCTCTCTCAAAACATGATACCTGATTGTTATATGCCTAGTTCTAGAATGCATCACTAGATTCTTGGAAATATTGATAGCACTTATATTATCACACAAAATAGGAATAGGCTCATCATATAATACCTTGATATCCTTTAGGGTTTGTTTCATCCATAATACTTTTGTATAGCATGATGCTACTGAAATATACTCTGCCTCTACAGTTGATAATGGCATTGAATCTTGCTTCTTTCTCTGCCATGAAACCAATCAACTTCCTAAAAAGAAAGCACCACCACTTGTACATCTTCTATCATCAACACAACCAACCCAATTAGCATCAGTGTAGGCACTCAAATCAAGGTCATTACCTTTTGGATATGATAAGCCATAATCCAGAGTTCCCTTCAAGTATCTGAATATTCTTTTCACTACCTTCTCATGTATTTTCTTGGGATTGGCTTGATATCTGGCAACCACACATACTGCATGCATGATATCAGGTCTAGAAGTAGTTAGGTACAATAACCCTCCTATCATAGATCTATAGGTAGTCTGATCCACCTCCAAAGACTCATCATCCTTTCTCAAATGACATCTAGTGACCATGGGAGTACTCACTAGTTTTGAATCCTCCATACCAAACTTTTTCAACAACTCCTTGACATACTTAGTTTGAGAACTAAAGATACCATCATCTAGCTTAGCAATTTGAAGTCCAAGGAAGAAATACATCTTGATGGAACACTCCTAACCACTAAGAGAGGGGGGGGCGGTGAATCAGTGATCTCTAAAACTTTACAAACAAATACCTTTCAAACAAATCATATCAACATCAATGCACTCAAGACCAATAACACATAAACCATAACACAAAGGTATACGTGGAAAACCCTCAAGGGGGAAAACCATGGGAGAAATACTACTTGGATCTACTCTCTAAATCCAGCCTCCAATAAATCATAATTACAATGATTGGTTACATTATGAAGGAACACCAATTCTCCACACAAGAAGCACCAACTTCAAGTCTTCCAGGAGCACCAGACTGTACATAAAAAACACCAACTCCGCACAACTAGGAGGACCTACTCCAAACACAAAATATGAGAACATAGAGTACTACTCTATTTACAATTATTACAAAGGTTGTAGATGAGTTCTATAACTCTTATACAATCATCCTATCTCTCCTAATCAACATCTCAATGACACCTTTCTTTTACAAAATAATAAACCAATATACTATCCTAATTACAAAGGTATCATGAACTACACCACTCAAGACAAAATTCCTCTTATAAATAATTTGATTTGACACATACAAGATGTTACATTAGAAAATGTCCCCTTGGGGGCTTTTCCCACTTAAGGTTTAGCTCTCGGGTCTTGTTTATGCATTTAGAGCATTTTCCATGTTAATCTGACTTCTCGATGAGAAAACCCTAAACTTCCATGGTAGTTTGGACTCAAGGGTTGCACTTATGACAAACCCTACCTAAATAGGGGGGTGGACTTGGGCACCTGTGCCCTAGTGCTGCCCTATTTTAGGTTAGGCCTAATTTTAAAGTGTCAGTTTGTGACTGTTGTTTAGGTCCTATGCCGACACGGTAAGTTTTAATTATGAAATTCTTGGTGGGAATGTTTGTAGTTTCATATATAAGCATGTTTAGGCATTCATTTGTAAACTAGATAGCTATTGTGATCTTGAGGCATACTTGTGACTTGGAGCATTCAAAATATTCATTGTGTTGCAGAGCAGGGCATTATTTTTGTGTTTGTGTTTGCAGACTTGGGAATTCATCTCCTCATGGCATGAAGAGCTTCTTGCTTCCATGAGATCTTCACTACAAGGTGATATCAATTGTGTTTTTAATCATTTATCATTTGGATTTTACCTCTATCATGTAGGGATATACACTCTTTATCTAACATGAATGTCTCTTCGGGGCTTGACTGAGGCAAGCCTCTAAACACCACAACCCCCAACCCATTTTTCCATGATTGCAAGTTACAGGTTACAGGTTACAGGAACAAAAAAAGTGGAGTTGCAGGAGAGTGTTCATGCAGACTGTTAGAATTGCAGATTTGAAGAGAAAACATGGACCTAGACTCAGGCATCCTCTCATTAGTCCTCTGAATCCCACAACTGAAGAATCTCCAGAACAATAGGAATAGGTTGCATACAAGGTTTCTAGATCTTGACAAAAAGTATGGCACTCAACGAGGCCACCCACTCATTAGTCCTCAACTATTCAACTTTCTGAACTTCGAAATCTGGTATGCATTTGATTATGATTTAGTATCTCTGTGTGTGAGCATTTTTTGTGATTTGTCAGTTTGCTTCAGAATTTGCATAATTAGGGTTTTAAGAATAATTGGGCATAATTGAATAACAAATCTACACAATTCAAATCTTCCCTACATTCCAAGTGACTGAAGGCCTGACAGTAGATTTCTACTCAACCTAAAGTCCTTGAATGTTTAAGGTGAAAGGAGGATACACACAAACCATCAAATAAAAAACCCTCTATCCAAATTTTAGCCTAAACATTTTGGTGAACCCATGTTTTATTGAATTTGGCACCTTGTTGAGTGTTTTTATTCATATTTCCATTCATTTCATTTAGTCATTACATTGTTCATCTTATTGCATTTGAAAAATTATAAAAAATTGAAAAAATTATAAAAAATTGCATTCTAGGGTTTGCATTTTCATATAATTTTCATCAATTAATTTGAATTTCATTAAAATTATGATTTTTACATCAGATCTGAGATAAATTATAGAAAATTACAAAATTACAATCACTTACATTGCATTTTCATTATAAAATTGCTAGGGTTTTGTTGGAAATTTTGAATTTTTCATATAACCTAGTAAATTCAAAAACTAGGGTTTGTAGATAATTTTTTTTTTTATATTTTTATACTGATATTAGACACTCATTCAAATTTAAATTTTGCTATAGTGTTTCATTTTAGTGTAAATTTGCATTTAGATTTAAAAAATTTACATTTTTACATAGAAAATTTCAACAAAAAACTAGCATTTTTCATTGATTTTTCATTAGATTTGCACTTGCATTTTGCATTGTCGGGTTTGAAAATTATTTTCAGATCTGAGTGGAATTAATTTTTATCATAAATCAGATTACAAAACATTCATGTAGCATTTTGCATTCATTTGCACTAAGATCTCATGCCTAGGGTTTGCAAACCTTGATTTTTCACTAGATTTGGCCTTATCGACTATCTATATTTGCACCATACGCATTTTGTAAAGGATTTCTCTGCACTAATTGGATTTTATCAGGGTTATTATCTTCTTTCCCTCCTAAAATACTTTACAACACCTTTTTATCGCGCTATTACAATGGAAATTTGGTGAAAATTTGCATATTTTGACTATATTTGACCTAGGGTTTAACCTAGATTTGCAGTCCAAGCATGCTGTGATGGATTTTATGGCTTTAGGTCATTTATATTACTACTATAATCTGCTTCACCTCCTAAAATACTTTACAACACCAATTTTTCTAGGTCTTGGAATTGAAAAATTGAGAAAAATTGCATATTTTTGCTATATTTTCACTAGGGTTTGATCTTGAGTGACACTATAAGCGTGTTGTGATGGATTTTTTGGAATTAGGTGGATTTTATTACTGATATAATTTTATTTCCATCATAATTTTACTCACAACACCCTTTGTCATACTTTTTGCATTGAGATTTGGTGAAAAAATCGCATATTTTAGTGTATTTCGACTAGGTTTTGACTTGTCATCATTCTAGATTTGCATCAAAAGTGTGTTGTGAAGGATATTATTGCTTTATTGGACTAATATCAGCCATATTATTTTCTTCCCCTAATCAATTTTCTTACAATACTCTTTCTTTCACTTATTTGCATTGAAAAAAGTTGAAAAAATCAAGCATTTTTGGATCTTAAACATATCCTGCTCTTAGGGTTTGTTCTATTAGTTTGTGCATTTTATGTTGCATTATCTTACATGAGACTTATGACCATCTACCCTAAGAAAAACACTCCTCTAAGAATAAGCAGACAACTCATGGGATCTAGTCCCCTTGACGAAAACAATATTCAGATCTCTGAAAATGCATTGAATACCTTCTTTACAAAAGGAGAAACACAAATTTTGCAAGATATTATACCTCCTACAACCACTATGGAAGATAAAATATTTCATGATGTAGACAACACTATTGAGGTGGTCACACATGTACTTGATGAACAAATAAACAAACTTGACAAAGATTTAGCCGAATTTCAAGCATTCATGGAAACTGAGAGAATAAAGGAAGAAGCTATACTTGTGATTCATCATGTAAGAGAATTGATAAAAGGACAAGATGGTATTGATGTTATCCAAGGTTTAATGCATATTGTGCAAACTAATGTCATTTCAGTGACTGAATGTGCAAAAGTTATTAACATGTCATCACCGTCTCATACGCAAGTATCAACACCTATACTGACCACGAGAATATCTACATTCACATTGACAATTTTAACAACCAATGCAAATGCTTGTAGTAATGCTACCACTAGTATTGGAGTATCTAATGGAACTAATTCACAAAATTACAAAGTTGTGGGATTTAATTATCAGAATTTGGTTTCTAAGGGGGCCTCTTCTATGAATAATTATTCTCAACCACATATCCATTCCACTTATTCCTAGTCACCTGTTACTTATTCGCAACCATCTTCCACTTATCACTATGTTCAACCACCATTGACCTTTTCAAAGCCTCTACCTATTATAACTTAGGCTCAATTACCTCCTCACTTTGGTTCTAATTCCTCACAGCAAATCACACCTCCTAACGATGCCATCCTAAACCAACTTCTACAGGGCATGACTACTTTACAACAAAAAGTGACAAATTTGACAAATTATTCACAACCTACTATACCAACGTATCATGCCCGTAATCCCATATCTTATGAAATTTTGAGAACTTCTATGCCTAAAAGGTTTGAGACACCTCTCTTTAAAAAATATGCTGGAAAAGGTGATCCTAATACTCATGTGGCAGCATTCACAACTATGTGTAGTGATTTCTACTTTGAAGAGGACTTGTTAGAAAAAAATTTCCTGCGAACTCTCAAGGATACTATTTTAGAATGGTTTTTCTCATTATCTCCAGATTCCATACACTCCTTTTCGTAGTTCGTTGATCAATTTTTACAACATTGTCAAGCAAATATTAGACCTCAAATTTCCTTGATTGATTTAGTTTATTGTAAACAAGGTTCGAAAGAGAAATTAACTGAGTTTATTAGTTGGTATCAATCTCTCTATGAACAAATTCAATATTAGATGAAAGATGAGGATGTTCAGAAGGTGTTTATTACAAATCTACAACCTAACATTTGTGATAAGATTCTCTTGATGAAGTATAACTCCTTTCAACATTTATGCACCGCCCTTTGTGATTATCAACTTTCATCTAGTCAGTAAGAAAACCAAAACTCATCAGCTCAAGTTGGTCAATCCACAGGTGGACCACCACAAAATAAATTTAAGAGGAATAATAATAGGAGTTTCATCAAGATTAATGGACTGAATTCAAATAACTTTTCTCAAGTGTCTGCTATCACTAATCCGAAGAAGACACAGTATCAACAAAGAAAGTTTACTCTGATATCTGAGTCATACCATTCCATCATGAATCAAGCTATGAGTAATAATCTTATGAAGCTTCCCCTGATTAAACCTTTGGATCCTAACAAACCTCAAGGACCTTACTTTGATGCCAATGCCTTTTATCATTATCATTGAACACAAGGACATGATACTGAGCGATGTATGTGTCTTAAACATGAAATACAAGACCTCATTGACTCAAATGTGATACAGGTATCAGGTGTGAATGACAATGGAAATAAGTCAATTGCCCCACTGAATTAGAATTTACAAATCTTTACTAATCCTTTCCCTAAGCACACTAATACAAATATGATGGAACATGGCTTAGTGGAAGTAGATGATGATGATTATTTGGAATATGATAACATCATGGGTATAATAGAAGTGGATAAGGATAAGTTGGATAACCCACATCATCCATGTAGAAAAGGAATTTATGCTGAGGCTCCTCCTCCGTTATCCTTACAAGGATCGGGAGATAACCAAAATGCATCAAAAAAATAGATGGAACAATTGATACAAACAACTATAACAAAGAAAAAGAGTGAGATAGTATAGGATGACTCTTGTTACTATGATAGACGAAATCAACAAAGAAAACTCACTAAAATTGAAAAAGAGTCAGACAATTATCATCAGTTAGAAATAATAGTGGTTCTCCTCTTCACAAGAAACAAAAGGTCTCATTTACACAAGAATCTAAGAAACAAGCATTACATGAATTTTCTGACAATAAGTAATCTACTCTCATTAAAACCACTCAATCGTCACGCAAAACTTGATTGAGTACCTCTCCAAGAGATTCGTAAGCTCTAAAATTTAGTTCAATGATCCTATAGGTAAGTATTTCTAACCCTTTAGCTCTCGTGATGTGTTTCCCCCATGATGTGTTATGTGTTGTTTAGGCCTCTTGGGATGACCTTTGATTCTCCTGTAAGGTCTAGGATACCAGGAGACCGCCTCTATTGTGACCCTTCTTCTATTTGTATCATCATTCTTCTATATTGCTTCTCCTCTATTTTCATTGTTGTGTGTTGTGTCTTATAGACATAGCGTTGCGGTTGGTGACTTGGAGGCACCCTCCTACGTCACTGTCCCTAAGGCACTTGTTTCTCTTCTCT